>CM063457.1:27814500-30314500 GCA_032191425.1 Lymantria dispar
AGCACGCACACCCGTAACCCACCCGTGACACGTCACCTTCGTCGTTGGGCTGACCACCGGAGCAAGGTGACTTGTCGTCAGTGGTCGGCTAAATGAAACCCTATACTAATATGTCTAACCAGCATGGTATAGTAGGTCCAATTCCCTCCCATTGTGGAGGAGGCCTGAGCCCAACAGTGGGACGTACGTGGGCTGCGATGATGATGATGAAATATGATACACAAACTTTTATCTATATCTCTATTATAAAGCTAAGTGGTTTGTCTGTTGGTATCCGCAGATACTACCAGTTAGATTGTAAAAAGTGTTATTACCCTAGTGTTATTACGATAAGTATAACAGTGATGTGGGGAAATTGCCGGGCATCGTTGGCCGCAGGCGGCATAGGAGTTTGTGGCAATACATGAGGGGGTCTTACGTCCAGAAGTAGATTGCGAAAGGCTGAATGATGATAATTGTATTAATTGTTGTTGTTAAAGTTTATTACCAAAAGAAGTAGTTACATATTAATTTACATTAAACAGTGATCCCCAAACTAGGCGACAAAGCCTGTATCTTGGGATTCAGGGCACAAGTTGATTTAACATATGTAAGATTATTAATGATTTGTTTTACATACGATTTAACAATTACATAATTTTGCGAGAGTTTAACTAAAAACGGAGAAAGACATGGCGACACATAGATTATACAGTCTTTTATCTATAAGTAGTACAAAGACACAGCTAACAAAGCTGTGAGTATGTTATTGGGTTGGTTAGAATGGTTAAGACATGTACTCGTGTGTTTGCGTGTGTGTGAGTGTTGTGGGTGTGTGTCTGTATATGAGTGCGTGTGTGTGTTTGTGTATGCGCGTGGGCGCGTGTGTGTGCGTATGTGTTTTTGGCTGGCGTTTATAATTACATTTCACTTTACAGTAAAGGCGATTTATATTTTAAGAGTTTCTCTGTAGCTTCATAGGATAAGGTAAGTAACCAAGTTTTAACTATGTTTTTACACATTGACACGTTACAGTTAAGGATAGCACATTTTTTACAAACATTATTGTAAGTGTTAGGATGAGAAAACATCGGACTTCTGAGAGCAAGTAAAAAGTACCATTTTGGGGTTGGTATTTTAAATACCCGACGTGCCATGAGAGCGTCTAAGTCGTCGCGATTTAAAAGTAATCTGTTTGTTTTGACAGTGGCATTTAAGATATAAAGTTGACGCACACGAAGTACTTTAAATTCGTCATATATGCTGTCTGTAGGGTATCTGAAAGGCCGTTTCAGGATAACTTTGATGATGGCACGTTGAGCTATCTCTGCTCTTATTATTAGCGTTTTGCAAGCACATTCCCATACCGATATGCAATATTGCAGAATGGACTGACATAACCCGAAGTAAACTATTCTGATAGTTTCAAGAGGCGTACAGTCTCGGAGTTTCCTCATTAAAAATATTAATTTTCTTGCACGACTAGAAAGAAATGAGATATGTTCCTTATAGTTTATATGCTCGTCGATTATTACACCGAGGTAGTTTAATGTTTTAGTTCGTTCTATTTGGGTGCAAGTACATGAATTGTAATCTGAGGTCATGAAGGTTCCACAAGAGTGTAGTTTCAAAGTTAAGTCATTAGCGGGGCCACCTACACTAGTTTTAGAAAAGGCGATGAATTTAGTTTTTTTGGCGTTTAGCGTTAGAAGATTATCGTCAAGCAGTGAGGCAATGTCAGCCAGACCTCTCTCAGCAAAATCGTATACTTGGTCCCAGGTATTACCGTGAAACACAACCACGGTGTCATCAGCATAACTAATTATGTCAGCGTTGTCTACCGTGGAATTGACAATGTTGTTTATGTAGATAGTAAAAAGAGTGGGGCCGAGGATACTAATATCACAAGACAGCGTGATTCATAGTGATCATCATTGTCATCAGCCTGTCGACGTCTACTACTGGACATAGGCCTCCCCAAAGTTATCCCGTGGGTTGATAATTAAAATTTCACGGGAAAATTATTCTGCCAACTCTTCTGATGAACACTTAGGTGATTTTTATGATTCCCACGTAGAAGGAAGGTCTTGGATCGAACCACGGCCACGGATACTACTGAAATAACTCTAAACTGGATAATTTGGGGGTACGAGCGGGGGGCGGTGTGGTCTCGTTAAGGGATCTCACCGCCTGGCGCGTCGACGCCCGCCGAGATGTCATTGCCCGTTGGGCAGTCCGGCTGGAGAGGCCTCGGTTTGGGGTGCGAACCGTGGAGGCCTTCCGGCCGGTGCTGATGCAGTGGTTGGAAAGGCGGCACGGGGTGCTCTCCTTCCGACTGGTGCAGGTTTTGACGGGGCATGGGTGCTTCGCCAAATACCTGCACAAGGTCGTTAGGAGGGAGAGTACACCGTCCTGCCACCATTGCGATTGCGACGAGGACACGGCGCGCCATACGCTCGAGGCCTGCGCGGCTTGGGCAGTGCAGCGCTGTGAACTCGTCGCAATCATCGGTACGGACCTGACGCTGCCGGCTATCGCTAGGGCGATGGTCGACAGCGTTGGGAATTGGGACGCGGTCGCAGCCTTCTGCGAGACAGTGACTCGCGGAAGGAGGCGGCGGATCGCCTGCGCGAGGAGCGCAGCCTCGATGAGGAGATCCGCCGCCGGCGACTGGGGCGGCGTAGGCGCAACTATCTGCGCCTCATGCCGCCCTAGCCGAGGCCGCGGGTGACGTGACCGAGGATTAGTCCGTCACCCGCTGAGAGGCCGACTACGTGAGGAAAGACTGACGTCCTCCCCGAGGGGGGGACCTCGGTCGATGGGAGGGTACCCCAATTAGGGGTATTCCGTCGGGCCGACCACTGACGACAAGTTAACGCTGCTCCAGTGATCGGCCCAACGACGAAGGCGACGTGGTTTTTGGGTGGGTTGCGGGAGTTGCGTGCTTAAGCCCCTCTGTCGCCCCGGACGGAGTGGTGCGGAGGCGCGCCAACCGCGACCCACCCACAAAAAAAAAAAAAACTGGATAAGTTGACGTCTTCAAAAGTAAGGTATTACATTATCTATTCCTTACAGTCGTCCAGACGACTATTAATATTCTCTTAATACGACATGAAATATATACGTGGACCTTTTAAAACTAATTCATTATAGAAAAAACTCTTTGAGAATACTGACATGGCGGAAATAAACTTTGAAAATTAAATTAATTTATACTTTGAAAACTAAGCATCAATCTTGACATGGATTGATGTCAAGACTGACGGTTAAATTAGATCATACGATATAAATTATTTGTACGTACTTTATTATTCTCATATTATCACGATTATCTCAGCCCATATACGTCCCACTGTTGGGCTCGGACCTATTATACGATGCTGGTCAGACGTGCATAGGGCTTTTTAGAGTTTTCCTTGTCTTGCATGGATATTATATGCATATTAGACCCCGCTTTTTTTTTTTTTTTTTTGGGGTGGGCTGCGGTCGGCGCGCCTCCGCGCCACTCCGTCCGGGGCGACAGAGGGGCCTAAGCACGCAACACCCGCAACCCACCCGAACACCACGTAACCTTCGTCGTTGGGCCGACCACTGGAGCAGGGTTACTTGTCATCAGTGGTCGGCCCGACGGAATACCCCCCACTCGGGGTACCCTCCCATCGACCAACGTCCCCCTCTCGGGGAGAACGTCGGTCTTTCCTCACGCGGTCGGCCTCTCGGCGGGTGACGGACTAATCCCCGGTCACGTCACCCGCAGCCTCGGCTAGGGTCACGTCACCCGCGGCCTCGGCTAGGGATATTAGACCCCGCTATAGGAAGAAATTGACCTACTACGACGGTGATCAGACGGGTTGGAACAGGGTTTAGTTTCGAGTTTTCCATCTTTTGTCTAGATGTTATATGCATAGTATATCCCTTAGTCGTCTTTCACGATACTCAAAGGCAAGAGAGGGAGTGGTGAATAGTATTTTTACTCCATCACCCCACGAAATATAGTTGTATAGGAATATAGATTTCATATTATACAGAAAAAATAAAATATTAAATTTTATAAGTGCGAACCCTACATGACCGCGCGAGTGGATATCAAACTTAGATTAACTGTCATTCGCGCTTAATACGCTACGGTATCGCGACAAAGAATTGTCGTTTCGTTAACTCGTGCCTGTCGCCATTGTATACAATGTTTTAGTCCTACTGATCTAAAACAAATCCATCACATAATACATTTTCTTTGATACTATGTAGTCGGTGCGGGTGGTGTTCTGTCGGATTCTAAAAACATTGCCCTTAAGACTTGTGCTAATTTAGCGTATTCTCTCAATGTCCGTATTATTTTAAGGTATAATGTTTCCAGGTTAGATATCAAGTCATATGTATTGTAACTGCACTATTTCTATTACCGAAAAGCACTTTTAATAAGTCAAGCACGGAGAAGATAAGAAAAGAAGGGCGATTATTTTTTTTTAAGTTAATTTACTAGTGTATGGACTAACGACCTGATGAAAGTTGCTGGGCATCGTTGGATGCAGGCGGCACAGGACTGCCTCTTGTGACGTATCATGAAGATGGCCTACGTCCAGCAGTGAATGGCGATACGCTGAAATGATGATGAATAGTGTATTGATAATGGAATAACTTCGAAGATAGTTTAGTAAACTTAGTAATGACATACTGTTTCTATTGTAGTGAGTTTGATCCCTATGCAGAATTATCCTTTGTGCGTTTTTGCACTAGGTATTATTTTTAGCCAGGTCGTATGTAAATTGTATTGGTTAATTGTATGTGTAAAATTTTTACTGCTTGATACACTGACTTTGAATCTTTAACGGTTGCTTTAAAAAAGGTTTAAATGTGTATTAATTCTACTGCTCGACACGGTGACATCGAGTCTTTAGTGGTTGTTCCAAAGATCAAATCTGATGGCTATGCCTTGATGTCACATGTTTCTAATGCATTTCCAAATACTTATAATCCAGCTCAACATTTCAGTGCTCTCTATAAACCACCATCGTTAACATAATCGAGTTATCGCAGACAATTACCCGCATTAATACCGCCCGCGGCTAATTACGCGTTAACAGTTAACCTCGAGTAATACCTAACTGGGATCGGGTAGTGGACGTACGCTTGTAATTAGAATAGAAACTAATTGCAGAGACAAATTCCATGTAGATTGAAAGGTTACAATGTTTTAAACATAGACTAGTTTATTATTCATTTATTAGCGTGACATTTCCGTGTTACGGCGTAAAGTAATAATATGCCACGATATTGTCATTATCTGTGAATTAGATAACTAATATAAGAACAGTTTTGGTTACTCACACTCCTCCCATAATGGAGAAGGCTTGAGCCTTGTAGTGAGCCGTAAAGGAGCTTGAGATGAATCAACTTATACTTTTGATGTTATAGGCAAGTTATTGTTTTTAATATGACTTTTTAAATTGTAATTGTCGAGCTAATAATAAAAAACAAATAACTTATGATCTATTGAACCTCAATGCTTGACTTGGCTAGTTTTTATCTGCAAAACAAATATTTAGAAGCACAAAAATAACAATTTAAAAACACTAACTTGCATATAACATAAAAAATTAAAGTTGATTCATCTCAAGCTCATATACATTCCTTACTGGGCTTAATGGACTACCACGCTGGTCAAACGGGTTTGTATAAAATTAGAGATTTTCTCCTCTTGTATTGCTGTTATATGCATAATATATTAGTCCGGGATCCACAGTCCATTTTTGCATTTGATTACTATCAAGCTAATTTTTCGAGAGTAGCTTCATTTTGATGAGACGCCCATCAATATCTGTACGAAAACTCTCAATTGTGGTAGGTTACGGTGGTAGGAGTGATAGAATATGTCCACTTGGTGATACTACCTAGGTGATTTTTGGTAATTCTCAAGGATAATTATCTAAATTATTTTAAAAAAATATTTGTCCTACAAAATATATGATTAGATCAAAGAGTCCTCTCCTTCCAACATTTATCGATAACGTGGCCATCAAAAATGATTGCTAACCAGCTTATTTTTCTTTTGTTACTTATTAAATCCATACTAATATTATAAATGCGAAAGTAAGGATGTTTGTTTGTTTGTTTCTAACGCTTTCACGCTTAAACCACCGAACCGATTTCAAAAATTCTTACACCAATGGAAAGATATAATATCAGGGAGTAACATAGGCTATATTTTATCCCGGTATTCCCACAGGAACGGCAACTACGCCGCGGGTAAAGCGACTGAAACCGAAGCGAAGCGAGGGCGGGTTGCTAGTATTTATATAAATTAACAGTCATATTGTCCTACAAATTGCCTGGTACATTATTCCGGTGCTACTCTCAAAAGTTGTATTACAGATCCCTGATGTAAAAATAACTACTATCAAGCTGAATCTTAGTCAATAGCTTCATTTCGATGATGGATCCCGGTCTATATCCCTTATTTGTCTGTTACGACACCCACGGGTAAGAAATGGGGTAGTGAACTGTACTTTTACTCCGTCACCACACGGAAAATAAGTTGATTAGCTAGATATAAAATAACTAGCATCCGAAAACTAAAGATATTCAAATCATCATCATCATTTGCCTGCCCTCGTCCCACGCTAAGTGGGGTCGGCACAACATGTACTTACCTGCCATAACCATAGCCATCATATCTGCATCATATCATCATATTATCATACCGTAGCCATCATATCTGCACTCACTCTTTTCATAAGCATATCCTCATTTACACAGTCCATCCATCTTTTTTTGGGTCTCCCATGCTTCTTACGTCCATCCACATTCATATCTATAACCCGCCTTGTCACATGCCTTTCATCCCTCCAATTCATATGTCCATACCAAGACAATCTCGCGCTCCTAATCTTCTCTACCACTGGTGCCACTTTCAGGCTTATTTCTTATCTAACCTTGTGACCCCACACATCCATCTTAGCATACACATCTCTGTGGGATGCAATCTTCTCTCATCCGTCTCTTTCAATGCCCAACATTCAAATATAAAATATATTTCCATACCAATCTGTGTGAACTAAACCTAAAATCCAAAGATTACATGTACATGTCGGCGTTGCGCCAGGAATTAGGTTGTCCATATTAAAATATCGAGTATGTAATCACTGTATTTATTAGGAGTTATTGCTGGAGAAGTGAGTGAAGTAAAACTGTGTTCTATTCTAATCTTACAATGTTTTTATAAGCTCCGCTTTACAACAAAACGGTCTAGTCTTAATAACTACAATTACTTTTTATAACAAACAAATAAAACAACTATAACAATTATCGAAATATAGCTTAAATAATAACGATAAATATTCTAATGCATTTAACATAATGCCAAATAGTCACATTGTTTACACAATTTACATTAATGAAATTAAAGGAAATATTATTCTCATATATTGTTCAATAGACGGCACTGTAAGTAGAAATCAATTGCAATGTTTATTGCGTAAAAACAACTAAATATGATTACAAATAATTAAATTCTAATCAATTTTATTTTGATCATTTATATAAATATTTAAACAATTAAATCAAAGATTTCTAGAAATACATTCAAAAAGTGTCTTTTAAATATCATGGCATGATAAATAGCAGTGTTGTTACTACAAATAATAATTTAAATATTAGTTGCAAATATTTCAAACATGTTTATAACTATAATTGATAACAACAAACATCAACAATTTACAAATATTGCCGATAGAGGGCGATATGCGCCCATATACACGTAGATACTAAAATACTTGCCTCAATATCGTAAACACGTAGTATATTACTTGTAGTTACATATTCTAACACGAAGACTATTACAAAGTAGCTTTCATATTAAACGTGCCTATATAAACGCATAAATTACTTAGTTGCCACACCGTACGAACTTTCGCTTGTAATGTGTATTTACTTAAAGTTTGTTCTAAGTGAGTTTCGAGTTGTCTTTAACTAAATATGCCGTCAAATTACTAAGATCAAGATGATACTTGTCGTGTGTGTGAATAATCAATGAAAGTTTCTGTAATAGACAAATAAGTAAATCTATACAAATTAATGAAATTGAAATTTGCCGTGTGGTGACGGAGTAAGAATACAATTCACCACTCCCTATCTTGCCCGTGGATGTCGTAAAAGACGACTAACAATAAGAGTATAATATGCACATAACATCTATGCAAGAGAAGGAAGACTCGAAACAAAACCCTACACCAACATGTCTGACCAGCATGGTATAGTAGGCCAAATTCCCTCCCATTATAGAGGAGGTCCGAGCCCAACAGTGGGACGTATGTGGGCTGCGATGATGATAATGATGACTGTGATTTTAATTATTCGTGTGGTGACGGAATAAGAATACAATTCACAACCCTCTCTTGCCCGTGGGTGTCATAAAAGACGACTAAGGGATGACATATAAATATGACATCTATGCAAGAGAAGGAAAACTTGAAATTAAACCCTATACCAACACGTCTGACCATCGTGGTATCATCATCTCAGCGTATTTATGTCCCACTGTCGGGCTCAGGCTTCCTCCATAATGGAAGAGGAATTGACCTACTATTCCATGCTGGTCAGATGTGTTGTAATAAGGTTTTGTTCCGAGTTTTCCTTCTCTTTCATAGGTGTTATATGCTTATTATATACCTTAGTCGTCTTTTACGACATCCATGGGCAAGAAAGGGAGTGGTGAATTGTATTCTTACTCCGTTACCACACGAAAAATCGTGGTAAAGTCACTTTTCCTCCTATTATGAAGGAGGCTCGAGCCCAACAGTGGGACGTATTTAATCTAAAATGATGACTAGCGGAAACGAATATTATCAACTCTTAAATTGTTAATTAAGGGTTGATGTAGTAAAAGCTAAGAGATTTCCATCGATCTGGGCCAACTGCATCTAATGCCATCTGGTCTACAATTATATACCCAAGAACGATTAAAGTCAGGCGGTCGGTCACAAAACTATTGCCAATAATTTTTGCAATACGTACGACGAGAGAGGAGTACGTATGGCGTCGGCTCCTCGTAATTTGGATATGAGCAGAATTATTGGAACTGAGAATTAACATTCGAAATACTAAGGTACTTATTAAACTCATTGCCGAGCGAAAAATGATGACTACATTCTCTTCGAAATAAAACCCTATGCCAATACGTCTGACCAGCATGGTATAGCAGATCGAATTCCCTCTTATAAAGAAGAAGGCCCGAGCCCGATAGTGGAACATACATATACCTAAGCCGAAATGAATGCATAAACATTTTAGAATACTAATTCTTCAGACTATATTGGTATTGTGAGAACAAATACCTTTAATCTTACAAATATTTATTACAAATTTTCAAGTAAACAGCTCATAACTTAATAGACTACAAAAAGCAGTGCTTAGCTCATGACAAATAAACTGACAGGAAACGGAAGCTCGCGCTGTAAATCGATCGGCGCGCGCGTTTCGCTGTCATCGGGAGTGCGCACGCGCACATGATTCGTTGTGGATGTGATGTAGGATGACCGTGATTTATTGAATTGGTTTTTCGGACTCTTTTATAAAGACAATATTTCACGAAAACAGAGTGTCTCTACTACTTTTTTGTGTATAGTTCGTAAAAAGTAGCTATACAATCACCAGGAGAATGGTCAGTAGCAATCTTCTGTCAAACTTATGACTGAACAGCGTACCTACTCTTGAATTTCGATTTTAATTCTAAATTCAATCGTAGCTCGAATTTGAGCATATTTGGTACTCTTGAAAGCGAAAATAGCGCATGATTGGAATCAAATTCGGTGGCATATTTTAAAACTAAATAAATTCGGCTCTCGCCTATTAAGTCAAATATTTGCTACTCCCGACGTGATTTTGACGTAGTTTCAAATCGTAAATATTGCACAATTTCAAGAAAGCGTCTTTGTGGTGATCGAGTTCGATTACATTATTAACTGAAAGTAAGAAAATACGAAACATTTGATGAAAATAACAACGGCAAACGCGAAGAATTCATTCTCGATTTTGTTCAAGAGTACCAAATACAAGTTTGGTGAGATTGGAATTGAATCAGATTCGAAATTAAAATTAATTTCAAGAGTAGCCCCGCAGATAGCGAAATCATTAAGATACCGATATACAGTACCAGTGTTAGGGGTTCGAATACCACGCAGGGGAACACTTTGTGCGATCCACAAATTGTTGTTCTCAGTGTGGATGTCATTTAAAATCTTTAGTGTTTAAAATTATATCCTTAGTGCATGGTATTGTCTTTAAAAAAAACTTAAGGTGTAATCGCCAAGCGTGACAATTATGGAATTATAACCCCTCGTAGGAAGACTTCTGATCCTGGATTTAGGCCTCCTTCTAAATAGAAGGTACCGGAATAGAATTAACCTATTATATAATGTTGGACAAACTGATTAGTACAGAGTTTTATATAGTGCTTTTCTTTTCTTGCATAAATACACATGTCAAATCTGTTAATTATTCTTTACGATATCCATGGACAAGAAAGTGTGTGGTGAATTATATTCGTACCGCATGGAGAAAGCAAGCCGATTGTAAAACAAAATGGTTTAGAATATTAACTTGTCACAATTATAAATATACTAGGTCGACCCGCAGCTGCATTTGCGTGATGATATCATACTTTATCACTCGGGAACAGCAGGCAGTTTTTTATGGATTAAACTTATTATACGAATTCAAGTCGATTACTCGAGTAAGATTTGCAATTAAAGTAATAAAAAAACAAACATGTACATTTATGTACAATACTTGACTAGGGTGACAATGTTTTTAACTATTTTCTTTTTGGGGATTGGGTTGCGGTCGGTGCGCTCCTCGCACCACTCCGACCAGGACGACAGAGGGGCGTAAGCACGCACACCCGCAACCCACCCGAATACCACGTGGCGTCGCCTTCGTCGTTGGACCGTCCACTGGAGCAGGGTTACTTGTCGTCAGTGGTCGGCCCGGTGGGTAGGGAATAACAGAATTTGTTACAAATCCTTATACTTATTTCATTCATCAAAATTCAAAACAATCCTCTTAATTTACATCGCCAAATTAAAAATTGGCGAAGTGCAAGTCGGAGTCGCGCACAAAGGAGTCCGTACTATAATCAATAAAAAATCGCGTTTATCGTACGGGAGCCCCCCTTAAATATTTATTTTGTTTTAGTATTTGTTGTCATAGCGACAGCAAAAATACATAATTTGTAAACATTTCAACTATCTAGCTATCGCGGTTCGTGAGATACAGCCTGGTGATAGACAGACAGCGAAGTTTTAGTAATAGGGTCCCGGTTTTACTCTTTGGATACGGAACCCTAAAAATGATAGAATTTATGATCTAATTTCATGAGATATCTAAAACAATTATATTTTCTGAGGCACTGTGTTGACCTATGAACATGCATTAAATGGGATTTGGAATGCAATTCGATCGTCACTGAAATTAAAGGGACTCAATTCAGTAACGGATTTTGCTTAAATTATAGTCACTCTACATGTTATATCGGTTACGCACAAGCACTTAACATATTTGCAGACCGCCATCTTGGATCGTCTTCGTCCAAACACTCTGGGTGGCCACTTCGCACTCCCTCGCGATAATTTTTGCAACATTGAAATACCTTAAATCGAATCTTATTACTTAACAATAAACTTATTATTTAATGCAATAAGGTATATTGTTCGACAAACTGCCTGAATTAATCGTTTTTACTTGTATACATAAATATTTAATGTAGTTATTTATATTTTTAAAATGTTTTTAAGAATTATTATTGGAAATTGAACGAACTTATGACCTTATTATGCGGCAAGAATGCCATTAGCATTCTGAAATTGTAAATATAGGACATATGTATAATATGTTTGTTTGTGTGTGTATCTTTAATTTTGTTGTTCTTAAACAATTTGAATTACCTAAATAATTTTTCGTTACAAATGCAGTTCTTAGTTTGTACATGGTCGAGAGCCATATAATTTTAAAATATTCGAGCTTATTACGGCTCATCATGAACATATAGTACGTAAATGTATTCAAATTACTTTCTGTATTGACGTATTTGAAACGACTAAATTTTCCAATACAAAAAGACTTTTTCTCTAAAAATTCATATAATTTACGTTAACAATAAAATTGCTAATAAGTTAACGATAATTTTATGAAAGTGAAAATTTTTATTGTAGTGAATACTTCTATAGGCAGGTTGGGTTGGATGGGGAGTAAATTCATGTAAGTCGTCACCAACATGGTCATGTGATGTGTTAACGCTTTTTTTTGGGTGTGGGCTACGGTCAGCGCACCCGCTGTCCGAGGCTCGTGACAAATTCATCGGACTCCCCAAATATGTAAGGAACTTGAACCAACAATAATAATATTTATGTTGGGAGCTAAGATTCTCCTCTGACCCCTGACTCAGGGTGCCGCCCTGTAGTTACACTACTGGTATTGCCACAATTGCTGATTTTGGAAACTGGGTTGGTGATTACCGTTCGTGTTATAAATTACCACAGAGCAAATTGCTACCTTTTTCTCCTTTTTTATTTATTACGCTGTGGATTTACGTACTAACCAGTGATAGACAGGGGAATGTATGGAACTCGCCGTACGACCGGAATACAAATTAAAACTACAACGGTCCCTTCCCCCTCTTTTACGGGGTGACGAAGAGAGTGTCTTTTAACATTCGATCCCTGACACCCCAACGCATGGCCGACTGGCTCTGTCGTCGTTGAAGACGGTGGCTCATATACATCCTACTGCAGGCCTCGGGTCTTCACAATAGGAGGGTCATTGACCTACTATACCGCGTTGATCAGAGGTTTTGGCATAGGGTTTCATTTCGAGCTTGCATATTGTATCTCTTAATCGTCTTTTACTACACTCACGAGTAAAAGACAGGATGGTGAATTGTCTTCTTACTCCGTCACCAAACGTATGGCGATCCCTTAGCAAATTTTTACTATCCCCATAGGAAAATATGGAGTGGTTATTCATTGTATTCTTAATCCGTACGACGAATAATCTTCGGTTTATAAGTAGAGCTTTAGATATATCGTGTAAGTCCATTGATACGATGATTATGAAGTGAAGGCAGCTGGTATCTCGCTCATCATCGTAATACCTTCATCCTTATACTAAGCCGTGAGTGAAACCACGTGTACTTACACATATTCATAGTCCAGCTTTTGTTTTAAATTTTACTATATTTTTTCTAATTTTCATTATATTATGTTAATTTTTATTTATTTAACTTTATAAGTCAATAAATAAGAAGATGTGTGTGATCATGTCACCTGAGTTTTCTTGCCGGATCTTTCTCAGTGTGGCCGTGTTCCGATCCGGTGGTAGTATACTAGATAATTATTTAGTTTTTTTAAATATAATCACTATTAATTTTAGTGTTTAATAATTACTAACCATAAACAATATAATTTTTTCATATAGAATCATTTTCTTCTTACACTGGCAATAAACTTTGTATCAAAATGTGGGTCAATATTTAATAACTAATTTCTGTATCGGGTAGATAATTATAAAAAAAAAATTCTGCAGTAACAATGACTTATTGGACGTGAGACATCTTAGTCCACCCGTGACCATAAACGCTGTAAAGTGTTCGAAACGTCGGGTAATCAAAAATCAAATACAAACGCGATAAAATCCGTAAAGTAGTTTTATTTAAAATGTAATACTCGCGTAAACATCAGAAATCAATAAGAGGATGTGTGAAATGCAGCAGTATAATCACCACGGACATGGTAGCGCTTAAGCTTTTATATGTCAGCCTTAAAATTGATTGTAATAGTAGGTGTGGCAGAAACCGCTGAACGCATAGAATTTTCTCCAGTTGCTACAAGGACCGTGTAGTCAGTATTAAGGATAAATCTATAGTAATGAGTACTCATATGGTATCGATACTTTTCATTCGATACTAGTACCCAGTATCGAATGTTAGTATATTCGGTATTGAATACTAGTATCGAATAAAAATTATAGTATCGGTATCGAATGTAAAGAATGGTATCGATTGGCAGGTATTGTGTCGATTTTATGCCTACCTGACTTACGCTTAGATTACCTAATAAAACAAAAAAAAGCTCATCACAATCCCGCCAGAAACATATGTCATATTTAGGCTATATAAATAATACTCGATACTTCACAATCGATTTGATACCGATACCAGTAAGTATCGATACTTTTCAATCGATACTGATTGAGTACCGATACTTAACGACCGATACAGTATCGATTAAAAGTATCGATACCTAGATGGTATCATTAGCCTTACTAAGGGCGCCTTCACATTTGCCGCAAAATGCCGCGCGGTGACAGCGCGGCTGCAGCGCTGCGGCCGCGCTACTTTGTAAATCTATATAAATAAACAATGGACGGTTGCAGCGCTACACCCGCGCTGCAACCGCGCATCAATTCATCGATCGACTAGTGACGCGTGCACGTATTTTTTTGTACAAGTAGAGCAGAGTTTCTTCGTTAGAGTCCATCGTGAAACTATGTACTACACTACGATTCTCAAACCTAGCGATAGCAGCGCTGCCGCCGCGCGGCACTTTGCGACAAATTTGAAGGCGCCCTAAAAGGAATGAATTGTAGTAGTAACGGATTGTATTCTTGACAGATTATCTGATCATCCATCTCCGAATTACTAATTACCTAGCCTTAGAATAATAACGTATAGAAGGATAGTATCAATACTTCGAACATTCACAATTTGAATCTAAAATATTAATGGCGCGCAGACGATTACACACGTACACACGCGAACCACTATACAAATTATGAAATCAAATTTTGTTTTTATTAACATAAATCGTCAAAATACTTTTAAAAGTAATGTTAAAAACCTTTTTAAGTTTTTCAAATGTGTTGTAACACCATTTGAATGCACAAACCGTCATAATTATCAATTTATTTTTTAAGAGTTGCATACGTACGTGCAGTACAATGACTTGTACATTACGGAACGGTTCCGGCGTAAGCTTCATTAGGCTTCAATTGAAATGCCTCACTTTTTGAACTTACCTTCTATACGTTATTATTCTAAGTACCTATCAATATCTTCTTACTACTAAACATCCATCACCCTTCCATTCATTAGCCTATTGACGTCTCCTTGGGACATGGGCCTCCTCACGCGAATACCACTCGGAACGGTCCTATAGTACTTGCATCCCACGGTTCCCTACGACTTTCGAGACATCATCAGTCCAAATAGTAGGGGGGACGTCCTACGCTGATCAGTCTATTAACGTCCTCCGTAGGACACGGGCCTCCCCACGCGAATACCACTCGGAACGGTCCTGTAGCACTTGTATCCCACAGTTCCTCGCGACTTTCAAGATGTCGTCAGTCCGACTAGTAGGGGGACGTCCTACACTGCGTCGCTCCCCCACTAGCTGGGCCGACGACCTGATGATAGTTGGGAGACGTTCGATACAGGCGGCACAGGACTGCACTCTGTGGCGTAACATGAGGGAGGCGTACATCCAACAGTGGATGACGATAGGCTGAAAAGATGATAATGATGATGATGATGACGATGATGTTATATTTTCACGTCACGTTAGGACATAAAAATAAAATATTTATAACATTTGTAATGTATGATAAAGAAAAAAGGAGAGACGAGTTTAATTGGCAAAGGCATTTTATTGCTTACCCAGCTATTTTGCTCGATAAGTTGTAATAAAAAGGGCTTCGTAATAATCTTGGATCATTCTGCTCCTTTGTTCTTGCGTAACGATATTTTTTAAAGATTACTCAAATTGCAGCACTTTTTATGATACCCACTTATTGTATTTGGAATTCAATGAAATGTAAATTGTAACTTTTATTTAAGATACAATGTTTTGAAAGACATAGTTATGCATTTTTGACGTGATGAACTTTATATACCTACATATTTCTTGTGTACGTATGTATGTCACTGAACGCCTTCTAAACGGCTGGACCGATGTTGATGAAATTTTTTGTGTGCATTCAAGGGGATTCGAGAATGGTTTAGATTCACAATTGGATCCGATAGGTGGCGCTGCTGTCGATATCTAGGCGAATTCCTTTTATTTTATTTGAACAGAACAACATTTTTTGGTTCAGCTAGTGTCTTATAAATTAATGAACGCCGTCTGCAAGCACGAAATGGCATGACTCATTGTCACGTTCCGCTCTGTACACATTATTAGGTAAACTATGTAATAGATATTACAGAAAGTGTTTATATAATAAAAGCCTTAGCAATTTATTTTCATCTACTACCTCGAAAATACCATCATAAAACTAAATACTTAACAAGTACAGTTTCAGAAAAATTATCTCTAAAGGGCAGTACTTGCGAGCCAAGCCGTGTGTATACTTAGTAAATATTAAGCTTTCCAAATAATTATTTATAAGGTAATTTTCCCAAATAATAATCGTGTCAATTTTCAAGACTATAAATATAATTACAGTGCGCTTACGCATGTAACAGGATCCGCTATACACTGGGTACATTGAAACACTACCGCGTATGTTCTAGTAACTATAAATATATATACTACATATAGATCCACGCAGTATCATTGATCAATGAAGGATTAGTACAGAGAAACAGAGAGAGTATTGTATTTATCTTGTACTTACATGGTGGTCTCAATAAGTCAGAAATTCTTTTTTTAAGTTCAAGAAAATATCTGTAAAACTAAGTCTCCTTTAGTGGTCCATAGTTGAATGTAGGTCTCGTTTAGGTAAATATTGTCATAATCACCAGTTTTGGCAATGGATTTGACGTTCACTATTAATACTACTTATAAATTTTCCAAGAGAGAATAGTTGCGCATTTTTCTGGCGATCTGTTAGATAATTTGTACGATTTCCACGTAAAAGCAAGAGCTAATGGCATCTTTTTAACCCTGCATCGTACGGGTACCCAGTCAGATGTACCCGAAAAGCGTAAATTTTTAAATGATATAAAGGAAACAATGTTAGCTCCAATATTACGTTTCCAAGAACTCATATTAAGCTTCCAAGAAGTCCGCGCAATGCGGTATAAATGGTTGCAATGTAAAGTAATAAATAATTAATTTTACAATAAAATGTTGGCTATCGTGGGGTCATTGAGCGAACTAAGCGATTACTTAATCGTCACTGCCTGACACGTCGTCTGACAGTTCTTTATCCATCACGACATAGGGAATCTAACTTCACTGTATAGATGGCGTAGTGCTTAAAATACCAACCTATGACCCTACTGTATCGCGAGTAAGATTAGATTTTAATAAGTTTCACGAGACTATTTTACTAATTTAATATAGAGAAAGATTTCATTTGACACTTTGGGACGGTCCGGGTTAGGATGGGGAATGTTTAATCACCTCGTATATAATCCCTCTTAGATAATTTTATATCCAAGAATGGATGTCAAAACGCTGATGGGTACATAGGGGTATGAAATTTTACCACTGAAGTCATGGAACTCTGCGTCGGTGGTCGACCCAAAGACGAAGGCGACCTGCTATACGGGTTACGGGTGTGCGTGCTTACGCCCCTCTGTCGCCCCGGAAGGAGTGGTGCGAGGAGTGCACCAACCGTAACCCACTTCCTCAAAAAAAGGGTATGAAATTTTAAATAAAGTAGCAACACAAACTACCTTACCCACTTGTTATGGTGTCGCCATCCAGATGCAGACTTCTGTAGCTATAAAGCACGTTCATAGGGTAAATATTTGTAAACTAAATGTTTTTAGTCTGTTTATACATAACAAATATTATCTTAAACTTAAGAATACTGTAAATGTCAAATATTATCTTAAACTTAAAGAATATTATAAATGCGAAAATGTATTTGTTTGAACGTTTGTTTTACAGTCACGCTTTTTAATGGCTGAACGCATTCTTTTAAAGTTCGTTGATTATGAAATAGCCGTAGGCACAGGGCCGGATTACCCATAAGGCGGATTAGGCAACTGCCTAGGGGCCCCTATCGACTAGGGGCCCCGAGCAAGCACCAAGAAAAAAATTCAATTAATTTCATAGGACATTTTTTTTTTAATTCTTATTTCTCTTGCCTCCTCATGAGACCTAGATCATCATTTAACTACAACTATAACCTATTCATTAAGATAATTTCAATAAAAGCAAAAAGAAATTAATCAGGCATGTGAGGCTTCTAGTCAAGGTGATAAGGTATGTTGTTGCCTTAAGCAATTGAAGTAACAGAATAATAAAGAAGTCGATCTGATCGACTGGACTTTTGTAATAGAAAATATATATTATATATTAAAAAATAAGAAAAGGGTAAAGAAAAGAGGCTCCGAGAATTGCTTTGCCTAGGGGCCCCTGATAGGTTTCATCCAGCTCTGCGTAGGCAAGGGCCGGATGAAGATTTTTGATGTGTAACAATTTTCCTTTCGGTTACTGGATATTTTTGTGTGGGAGTAATTTTCGAAAATGCCAATACATTTTGTGTGAGGTTGGTATCACGACTTACTATGGGCCAACATAGTGTAAATGTATGTATGTAATGTATGTGTAACGAGAAAAAGAAAGGTAGATACAGCGTTGCCAACCGCACGAATTAAATTGTATTTATAGGTTTGTATTTGTAGGGGGGCTTTTTTGTTTTTTTATTCACGATTTAGATTAATATTGCGTAATTAAATTATCAAGAATAACATGTATTTACACGCTTAGAATTTTTTCCGTGTGGTGACGGAGTAAGAACACAATTCACCACCACATCTCTTGCCCGTGGATATCGTAAAAAACGACTAAGGTATTAAATATGCATATATCCAAGAGGTATGCATATATACATCTATGCAAGAGGAGGAAAACTTGAAACAAAACCTTCTTGCAACACGTCTGACCACGTGGTATAGAGGATAAATTTTTCTCTTATTGTGGAGAACGCTTGAAAGGTTCAAGCCTTATATGAGCAATGGGACCAACAATGGGTCTTATATGAGCTGAAATAATGATGATGATGAGAATATATTCGGCTAATAATACGACGAATAAATTGACTATTTTATCTCAATTTCGTAGTAGAATACGTATGTATGACTCGTTTCATAGTAGTATAGTCAAAAGTTTCACATTATTTGCGACTACTGTAAGGCTTGCTCGTTTTTTTTATAGTTTAAGTAGATATAAGAAAACCTCGAAACAAAACCCTATTCCAACACGTCTGATCAGCATGAAATAGTAGATCAATTCCCTTCCCATCATGGAGGAGGCCAGAGCCATATGGGATATATATAGGCCGAGATGATGATGATGATGAGATACAGGGAGTGCTCCGAAGAACTGTTTGACTTGGTACCACCGTCACCATTCTACCAACGTACCACTCGACATCGTAGCAGGGTTCATCCATTTCACCTGGAATCGTTATGGTCTTCAACTGTACGATTCCAGCGATCATTTCTCCCACGTACGTGCAAGCTCTGGAATGAACTACCTGCTGCTGTGTTTCCCGAGCGCTATGACATGTCCTTCTTTAAACGAGGTTAAGAAGAGTATTTTCTTCACGGTAGGCAACGGCCTAGCGGGGCCCCTGGTATTGCCAAGGTCCATGTGCGGCAGTATCACTTACCATCAGGTGTTGCTCGTTTGCCACCGTTGGCAATAAAAAAAAAATATGTGTTGTGTATATCCATATTTTGATCTGATGGGGTCATTTTCTATGTGTTGACGGAGTAAGAATACAATTCTACACCCCCTTTCTTGCCTGTGGGCGTAAACGAGGGGTTATAATATCCATACAATGGTCCGTGTGGTGACGGAGTAAAAATACAATTCACCACTCCCTATCTTGCCCGTGGATGTCGTAAAAGATGACTAAAGGATATAATATGCATATAACAACTGTGCAAGAGAAGGAAAACTCGAAATAAAACCCTATACCAACAGGTCTGATCAGCGTGGTATAGTTGGTCAATTTCCCTCCCACTGTGGAGGAGGCTCGAGCCCAACAGTGAGACGTATATGAGCACTGATGATGATGATGATGATGAACCCATCTGACTAGCGTTATCTGCATGTTATATCCCTTAGTGGTCTTTTAAGACAGCCACGGGTAAGATAGAGAGTGGAAAATTGTAGTCTTACAAAAATTGGTTAGAGATGATTGACAGAATCTCGGTAATACATCATCTCAGCTCATATGCATCGCCTGCTAGACAGAAGTGCTGGAAGGAGGAGGACTGGGTTGCTAGAAAGGGGGCTCATTCCTTTACAATAGGAAAAACATGGACCTACTACACCATGTTGGTCAGACGAGTTGCTATGGTATTTCATTTCGAGTTTTCCTTCTTTTGCTTAGAAGTTATATGCGCATTATATCCTTTAGTTGTCTTTAATGACACCCACGGGCAAGATAGAGGGTGGTGAATTGGATTCCTACTCTATCACCTCACGAAAATGACTGCATATAAAACTTATTACCATGAGGAAAAATAAAACATTAAAATTTTTTACTCCACTAAAAATTTAATTTTCGATCATATTTTTTTACTTTTACTTAATCAACTATTTCTATTTTTATAATTAAGTATTGTCAAATACAATGAGATCGCTAATAGGTATTACCCTACTTAGTATTTTCAGAAATTTTATTACTAGAAGAAGTACTATTAAAGAAGTATTTCGTTATATTGATTAAATTTTATTAAATTTCTTTTTAACCCCCGATGCAAAAAAAGGAGTGTTATAAGTTTGACGCCGATGTCTGTCTGTTTGTGTGACAGACACACACTGTCTGTCTGTGTCATCATAGCTCTCAAACGGATAGACCGATTTCGACGCGGCTTTCTTTCATTTTAAAGCCAGTTTCCTGGCCATAGTTCTTAGCTATGTTTAGTTAATATCGGTCAAGTAGTGCAAGAGTATCAGATCCAAAGGATGTAATTGGCGTATGATTTTTCGATTAAGTGCTTCACGTGTGCCAGTATAATCGTTATTTGACAATTAATTGATAATTCCTGTTGAAAAGAAAGTAATATTTTTTTTATTATTTTAGCTTGTTTCGGGGGTTATTCAAAATTTTTAATTTTATAGATTATTATCTTTATAAATTTCTTCTGGCCGTGTATATGATTGAACTCCTCCTAAACGGCTGGACTGACTTTGATGTTTTTTTTTATGTTCCAGTGGATTCAAAAATATTTTTGGATTATTCATTCAACTTGATAGATGACGTTACGATCAATTTCAAGGAGAACTCCTTTAATGTTGTTTTTTTTTTTTTAATTGAACAGAACAACGTCTTCTGAGTCAACTAGTTTCTTATCAATTTAAAAAATGATTCTCTAAACATTTTTGCATCAAATCGAAACTAAAAAAAAGCTTTCTTGGTTTGTAGTATTTGGCGCCAAAACTATAAACCAATATTGACGGAAATGCTTGCATTTGGTAAGTTTTTTGTGCTTAAAACGCTAAGTCAATCAGCAGTACCGGTGTATATTTTTTGCCCTTTTCCAAGTTGGGACAAGTGGCCACGTATGTGCCCCAGCAGATAAGAATATCTTAAGTGTTTGATTTACAATGCGTAGAAACTATAAAATAGTACTGAGAAATTGTCGATAAATTAATTAATATATTTATTTTACTACGCAGCACTTTTGGTTATTTTATTTATAACTAATATTCAATGTGAAAGAATAAAAGCACATTCACTCCTTTTTTCTTCTGTTCTTGTCCATTACTCGATTTGACTCAAGTTTCTTACGAGAAAGACCATTGACCTAGGCTAGGGCCGTGTTTTGGCATAGAGTTTTATATTCTCTGCTTGCCTAACCTTTAGCCGTTTCTTATGGTACCCACGTGCTGTTACACAGATAAAATGTACATATATTGCAATTAAAAAACGTGTAAAAAATGTATTTAGTGGCATTTACAGCTTGTTCATTGTCATTCCTAATCGAGGCCACGAGTGATCGGACCTGGAATTAGAGCGTCACCCGCAGAAAAGTCGACCGTGCAAGAGCGACGCTCCGGTCATGGTATGGTCTGTTGCTGGGCTGTCGACGAGGGTGATAGATAGCCCAAAGCATAACCCTCTGGACAGGGCGCTGAAATAAAGGAATCGGTATCAGTGGTCAGTCCAATGGCAATAGGAAGGTAGGCAGTAGGCATTAGGGCGGCGCTCTGCCCTTCCGTCACCCCAGAGCCTGCAACAAAGGAAGCTAGATCATCATTGCTGTGAACTATAAAATTTATTAATTTTATTAAAGTATATCGACTATCGACATATGTCTGTCCATATGTTTATAGAGTGGATGGACATCACTAAAAGTCAGCTACCTGCGCACACGCACTTGACGTCGCCAACATGGCGGTGTCGCATCGGCGCGCAAATGTCTCCATACTTTTTATTTTTTATTGAGCTTTAAAGATAAAATTTGTACCAATTGATTCATTTGCTTATTTCATGATAATGGAGCTGGTTTGCGCGTGTTTTCTGCGTGGGATTGTGAGAATATTATTTTATTTACTTACATTATGGTCGCAGTTATTTTTAACGCGCTTGTATTATGATAATAAGGTCGATTTATTCTTCTTTTAGCATGCCACAATAAAGTTGTTTAAATATTTATCTGATGTAAGTCCTAGAGAACATAATACCTTATTGATTACAGAAACATTTCATTAGCATTAGAAATATATATTTTATTAAAATTAATTTGAAATATTATCTTTGTTTGATCTGTAATAATGTTTGAAGGTGTGAAATAACAGATTTATTTAATATGTGTCTAATAATGCAAATTATTTAATTAAAGAAAAAAAACGACGATGACTGACTACTTGAGTGCATAGCCTCGCTTTGCACTCAAGTAGTCAGTCATCGTCGTCATTATTCTGCTTACAGTCAGATTACCTGGGATTGACTCAATATATGTATTCTTTCATAGTGCATGTTGCAAAAATTTTAACCATAGTTTTATTGACCGGTTTTTATTGCTGACAGAAGTGAAACTTTAAAACTATGAAAATAGTTGTTCTTTTTGGATGTTCGAATTATTTGATATTAAGATAAAACTTGTTTATTAAATATTTTTACAGTTATCTAGTTCTAACATCTATCGGCATAGGTGGGTATAATGACATTGAGAAAACCACAGATATAGTTTTAGTATCACGAAACCATGTTGGTAATAACTTAAATAAATTAGCTTTAAATTCAAAAATAATTACTCATTTTGTTGGCCATATTGGAATTCATTATTTTTTTCATTGTAAAGGAATCAGAATAACCAACAAGTGTAATTCATCACGTCAAATATCATCATCATCACTCCTATTTGCACCCAACTGCTGGGCTCGAGCCTCCTTCATATTAGAAGGGGTATTGACCTACTATACCATGCTGGTCAGACCGGTTGATACAGGATTTTATTTCAAGGTTTCCTTTTCTTGTTGTATGCATCATGCATCACGTTGTATGGATGTTATAGTCCCTTAGTCATTTTTTACGATACCCACGGGTAAGATAGGAGATGGTGAATGGCATTCTTATTTCATCATCACGCGGAAGTAATTAATCTCTTCAAATATTGTTAGTGTTAATACTACATAGGTACATTTGATGCAAGTCATATTCCGTTGCGATTGAGGAAAATCCAAAACTTGCAATGTAGTAAACTCATCGCAGCCCACATACGTCCCACTGTTGGGCTCGGGCCTCCTCCACGATGGGAGGAAATGGGAAATGAATTGACCTATCTACCATGCTGGTCAGACATGTTGGTATAGGGTTTCATTTCAAGTTTCCCTTTTCTTGCACAGATGTTATGTGCATATTATATGCTCTAGTCGTCTTTTACGACATCCACGGGCGAGATAGGGAGTGGTGAATTGTATTCTTACTACGTCACCACACGGCAAATGTAATACACATTACGCTAAATATACGCCTACGAGTTTCACAATTATCTGTAGGAGTTTGCGAGTGTTTCAACGTCAAAATATAAGCACTTACTTATCTCTAACTTGAAGGCTGGAATGGTTCAACATGACTTGGGGTCGTTTTGTGTCGTTCCGTTATCTATTTGTAAAACATTTTTTGTATTTACGATCGGCGCCTTCGTAACAGTGCGAATCTTTAAAAAGATAAGATGTTTGAAATAGTTTAAATGTATGAAACAAAATTATTTTAAAAGTAATGTTCTTTGTAATCCTTTAAATTTTCTGTATTTCTTTTTAATCCAAAATGTTTACATAATGATTTCTGATATTTACGCGAGTATTACACATTGTAAATAAAACTACTTCATGGATTTTATGGCGTTTTTATTTCATTTTGGTCTTGGTCGTTCATGGTCACTAGCAGACACAGCTTAGTTCACCCGTGATCATGATGTTGATATAGTAACAAGAATACAAATGCGATAAAATCCGTAAAGTAGTTTTATTTAAAAAAAAATTAGGTTGCTAATTATTTTAGTTGGTTTTAACTTTTATTTGTAAAGGCTTTAAGCATTATACGTGTTTTAATGTAAATTACCCGACAATAAATATTACATGTCGATCCTTGCAGACGCAATCTGTTGATTTCAGTTTCTCTTCGAAACTAAAAAAATACTATATTTTGCGCTTGCTTATCCAATAAATTTATGTAGTAATTTTGTCATTATTATATAGCTTTTATTATAATTAATTTATTTATTCCATAAAATTAGTTATTTAAGGCATTAGTTACATTTATTAAATAGAAAAGAAATAAAAATCAAAACTACATCTCAAATCAATATGTAGAGTCATATCTTCACTATCCTTACTAATATTATAAATGCGAAAGTAAGTTTGTTTGATTGTTTGTTTAATTGTTTGTTTGTTACGCTTTCACGCTCAGACCACTGATCCGATTTCAAAAATTCTTTCACCAATGGCAAGCTATAATATCAGGGAGTAACATAGGCTATATTTTATCCCGGTATTACCACGGGAACGGGAACTACGCGGGTAAGGCGACTGAAACCGAAGCGAAGCGAGGGCGGGTTGCTAGTAATATAATAAATGCGAAAGTAAGTGTGTTTGTTTGTTAAGCTTTCACGTTTAAACCACTGAACCGATTTCAAAAGTTCTTTCGCCAATGGAAAGCTATACTATCAGGGAGTAACATAGGCTATATTTTATCCCGGTATTCCCACGGAAACGGGAACTACGCGAGTGAGACGACTGAAACTAAAGCGAAGCGAGGGCGGATTGCTAGTAAATATATAAATAATATTGGATACATTATTCTTTTTAGATATACGTACAATCCGTTCAGCTACAAATAAATTAATTTGTACAAAAAATAAAATCTTTTTATCTTCTACGCAATGGAGAAGAAAAACTGAACAAATAAAAGTGCTTAAAAACTCTATAAACAGTTTTTTCTTTTGTAGTTTGCCCGTTGAAAAACAAGACAATAAAATATGTTCAAAGTTTAGCAATAAAAAACGATAAGGGTTAGTGATTCTTTTACGATATCTAAGTGTGCATCTATTGCTAAGGGTACATCCCTTTAGGGCTATTTTAATGGTCAAAGTTGCAGATATTTAAATGTAACTATATTCGAAGGCATAAGAAAAGCTTAGTTATGACGACTCTTTCAATGAGTATGTACGGCTTCTAACATTTTTATTCTGTTAAAGCATGTTGGGTTGCTGACCCTTAAGATAATTAACATTTTGAATCTAAGATTATTGACAACATTAACGGCGAATACATCACTCACCTTCAATTTGCTGACGATATCGTAGTCATGGCAGAATCCATGGAGAACCTTGGCACTATGCTCAATGACCTCAGTAGGGTTTCTCAACTAGTGAGTCTACAAATGAACATGGACAAGAGGAAAGTCATGTCTAATACCCATGTCATTCCTGTACCGGTCCTAGTTGAGAATGCTATTCTTGAAGTTGTCGATCACTATGTTTACCTAAGACAAGCAGTCCAGTTAGATAGATTTAATTTCGAGAAAGAGGTCAGCCGACAAATCCAACTCGGCTGGGCAGTGTTTGGGCAACTTAAGAGGATCTTCTCGTCCAATATTCCGCAGTATTTGAAAACAAAGGTTTATAACCAGTGTGTGTTACCAGCAATGACATATGGCACTGGCACGTGGTCCCTAAATGTAGAGCTTATAAAAAGTTCAAAGTTGCTCAACGTGCTATGGAGAAGGCCTATGCTAGGTATTTCTCTACGTGATAAAATCCGGAATACAGCAATCCATGGAAGAACGTTGAAATGGCAATGGGCAGGCCACAGCGCTCGTCGAACCGACAACCATTGGGGAAGGAAAGTTCTCGAGTGGCGGACACGAACCGGACGACGCAGCGTAGGATGACCCCCTACTAAGTGGACTGACGACATCTTAAAAGTCGTAGGGAACCATAGGATGCAAGTGACGCAGGACCGTTCCGACACGACGGACAGGACCGTGGGATTCTCTTGGGGAGGCCTATGTCCAGCAGTGGGCGTCTATAGGCTAATGGATGGATAGAATATAATGTTAATAAAACTTGTTATAGTTTTGCCATTGAAGTCTCCATAATAAATAAAAAAAATTCTATTTGAAATAACTTGGCTTAGCCAGACTAGTTTATAGAGAAGCTGGCTGATTGACTAATCAACTTTGAGCCATAGTTACTGAAACTAGAAACGACATTTTGATAATAATTACTTATGTGACATAGAAACTCAGTGATAAAAGATTTTACAGAATACGACCCTAAAAGGGATAACAATGTCTGTATAGAAAGAAAATGCAATTTTTTTTTTCATATATACCATATAATTTAATACTCTTCAGTAAAAAAAAATAAACAGTGTATTTTAGTATTATCAATTTTCATAATTTGAAAATGTAAATTGCCGTGTGGTCATGGAGTAAGAATACAATTCACCATCTCTTATTTTGCTAGTGAGTAGGTATCGTAAAAGACTTTTAAGGGATATAAATATGCATATAACATCTATGCAAGAGAAAAAAAACTCTAAATAAAATCCTGTATTAACTCGTTTGATCAGCTATTGTAAGTCAATTTCCCTTGTATTATCTCTTGCTTCTTCAAGTTTAGGTCTGTTTAAGTAGTGGGACGTATGTTAACTGTAATACTGAAGGATATAAAACCCTATAATCTGACCAACGTGGTATAGTAGGTCAATTTTCTTCTTATTGTGGAGAGGAGGCACGAGCCCAACAGTGGGACGTATATGATCTGAAACGATGATAAACGATGTAAAATAGAGGATTTAATGATATTTAATACTTGATTTCTTATTAAATTTAAAATTAGCAAAAATAAAATAAATACTAGTGAACGTCTTTTGTGATTTAGAAACTCACTAAAAAACAATTGAACTGAAAATCAGCCTCTGAGACTATATTCCTCCCTAAAAGATTGTACGTCACCTGGCCAGCATTATACCTATAGAAGGTCAATTTTGCTACTACCTTCACAAAGAGCCAACAGTGGGATGTAGAAGTACAGAAAAGAAGAAGAAAGAGATCAAAAATATGCAACTAGTTCATTATAAACTCTTGTTTTGCAATGTACCATAGAGGTCTGACAATTATGTCAAACATTATGTCAATGTTCCACATCTGACCACGAGTATGAACAATCAGCACATCACATTCTCTGGGAGTGCGATCTCTGGCGAAACGAGCGTAACCTTATGTTAAACAGTTTGCAAGTCACCTGTGGGGTAGTATACTATACGGACCTTGTAGCAACTCGAGAAAATTTCCGTGCGTTCATGCGTTTCTGCCATACCTACTGTAGCAATCAATCTTAACGCTCATATATAGGCCCCGTTAAGCTCTTCCGTATCCGTGGTGCCATACTGATGCGCTATCGTAGCTGTACTCCTGTTTACTTATTGGCTGACTAGTCATTTTGTTTTCCTGTCTCCCGCTTTGCCTAGGAGGGAAGTGGAATCTCTCTTTCCAACTCCTCCTCTTTAATCTTTTCTAATTAAATTTGTTGCGGGTCCCAAGACAATTAAAATCATATCCCGGGACTGCCTGAGGGTCAAACCTCGGTGTCATTTATGGAGACCATTGTGGATCCTGGCTTACAGGAGTTACAATGGTGGGAATGTGTGGTGGGATTAGTACCAATAAAAAAAAAAAAAGAGGTCTGACAAAAATATTATATTTGTGACTCAAAATTATAGAAATATTCTTCAAAGAATCAATATACAAATTTCCCCTTGAGCCTTAGTTAGAACAAAATTCCTTTTGGTAACTCAACATTTAATTCTCTAACCATGGACGTTATACGTCTATGTCTCTAACATGCACATAATTTCCATCGTCCTTTACGTTACACGTTATTAGAATGAACCATCAGTCGGAGTCCTAAGTGCTTGACTGATTTGGGTGCATTTTCATTGTTGTATCTGACGGCTAATTGAACGTGATTTATATCTATACAATAGTCTTGTAATGTGATAGAAGGGAAATTGCTTTCCACAAATAAGGGTCTCGGCTTTGTCACCATCTCTTTCTTACCTCCGTTTTAGTTTATAGGTACCTAAGTAATATATGTGTAGAATTTATATCGAGTTGTCATTGTCTTGCCTAGATATTATCTACATTTGACACTCCCAAACAAAAAGGAGTGACGAATCATACTAATAACTAGCAGCCCACTCTTGGTTTTTTTTTTGGAGTAGGCTGCGGTCGGCGCACTCCTCGCACCGCTCCGTCCGGGGCGACAGAGGGGCGTAAGTAAGCACGCACACCCGCAACCCACCCGAACACTACGTCGCCTTCGTCGTTGGACCGACCACCGGAGCAGAGTTACTTGTCATCAGTGGACAGCTCGACGGTATACCCCCTAGTGGGGTACCCTCCCATCGACGGATAGAAAACAATACAATATAATAATATAATATTACAAACATGCCAATGTTTAGAATAAACTAGACAGTGTGTATCCATTTGGCGTGTGCATGTGCGTCTATGTTAAGATTTGAATTATGAGGATATCAAGCGTAATTCTTATAAGGCCTAAATTTCGGGCTCACGATTCCGTGCCATAAGTCATCCCTGGTAACATACACTGATTTTAGACCCACACTTTCAGACATTGAGATATATTGGAGTTGAAATATATATATGCGAAGTCTATATATTTAATATTACATGTAAATATTATTACCAAACGAATAATAAATGTTAAAGAAGTTTCACTTCAACTGCGAAGAAAGGTTACTCATTTTATTTTTAACCTTCGAGGTAAAAAGAGGGCTTGCCTAATCCCACCACACATTCCCACCATACATTCCCACCACTATAACTCCTGTAAGCCAGGATCCACAATTATCTCCGTATAAGATACCGAGGTTTGACCCTCAGGAAGTCACGGGAATCGCCTTTAATTGTCTTGGGCCCCGCAACATATTTAATTAGAAAGAACAGGAGGAGTTGGAAAGATTCCACTTCCCTCCTATGCAAAGCGGGCGACATGAAGCAAAGTTGGCTAATAAGCCAGTGAATAAGAATTTGTACGTGAAACGCAGCGGTACAGCATCACGGATTGAACAGAGCTTAATGGACCTATTGGACCTAAAAAGAGGGCTTATATAAGTTTGACATCGATGTCTGTCTGTATGTGGTATCGTAGCTCTCAAACGGATAATGGTTAAATGACAATTAATTGATATTGCTATTGAAGGGAACGTCAAACATTTTTTTTACTACTTCAGTTTGTGTCAGTGAGTATTCAAAATTTTTAATTTTACTTATTAATATATAATCGTATCGTACGACAACGTGTACGTATGTTGGCTGCACTCAGACCGCGTCAAGTTGCCGTCCCATCCAATCTGTTGGAACGTCGCTACTCTACATTTATTTAATTTGTACTCCATTGCGCGCCGACAACGACCGCCATATATTTTAATTGGAATAAAACGTAACTAACTCATATTACAATTTTTTACTTCCATCAAAACTGCGTTTCATTTTTACAAAATAAAACCTTGCTTCAAATTTGTTTTTATTGATTTTTTTATACATAAAAATGTCTGGGCTGACTATAGCCATCAAGGAACTAGGTACCAGTAGTCAGCCCAATGACGAAGAGAAAGTATACGACAGGTACCTTGCGCCTTTTTGTTACTCCGAACGGAACAGACTACGTTTTTACTGACCATAGCAAGTCCAAATACCAAAACAGACATATGTGTGAATTTAAGAAAATGCTTTAAAATAATAATTTCATAACAGCTTTCTTCTTCATTCGAAATTATTTCCACTGTGAGACACTTTTATAATGGGCGGGTGTAATAATCTTATAGCACAGGATATCATGCTGATATAAGGTTTTATAACAAATCTTTCATGTCTTAATATAGGCTTACATTATTGACGTCCTTTACAACACCCATGTGAAAGGAATTAAGACATGAAAGTGAGACAAACAAGAATACATTGCTTGTTGATTATGGTTTATTTTAATTCATTTTCGTAAAACCCACCTAAAATTTTAGCATACAATACTATCACGGTATGGCAAGTCTGAAAGTGGCGTCAATGGTAGTGAAGATTAGGTGCGCGAGATTGTCTTGGTATGGACACGTGATCAGGAGAGATGACGGGCATGTGAAGAGGAGGGTTGTCAATGTGTTTGTGGATGGACGTGAGAATCGTGGAAGACCTAAAAAGAGATGGATTGATTGTGCGAATGAGGATATGCGTGTGAAAGTAGTGGTGCAGATATGACGGCTGGTAGAAGGTTAATGAAGGTAAAATCATATTGTGCCGAATCCACTTAGCGTGGGACGAGGGCAGGCAAATGATGATGATGATGAATACTACCACGGTACTTAATAATGTCTGTATGGTGACGGAATAAGAATACAATTCATCACTCTCTATCGTGCCCATGGATGTCGTAATAGACGACTAAGGGATATAGTACGCATATAACATCTATGCAAGAGAATAAAAAGTCGTTACAAAACCCTTTACCATCCTGTTTGACCAACATGATATAGTAAAGTCGATTCCCTCCTACTGTGGAGGAGGCTCGAGCCCAGCAGTGGGGCGTATATGAGCCGCAATGAAAGTAAATAAAAATTTTGTGTGTGGTGCCGGAGAAAGAATACAGTTCACCAACCCCTAAGAATAATAACTTATAGAAGGTAAGTCCGCGCACAAAAAATGAAGCATTTCAATTGGAGCCTAATGGAGCATACGCCGGAATCGTTCCGTAATGTACATACTCACTGTACTGCACGTACGTACGCAACTCTTAAAAAATAAATAGGTAATAATGACGGTTTGTGCATTCAAATGGTGTCACAATACATTTGAAAAACATAAAAAGGTTTTAAACATTACTTTTAGAAAGTATTTCTTTATGTTAATAAAAACAAAATTTGATTTCATAATTTATATAGTGGTGTGCGTGTGTACGTGTGTAATCGTCAGCGTGCATGTAGTATTTTTGGCTTCATGTTGTCAATCACTCGAAGCACCGACACTATCCTTCTATCTTATATCTTTAAACGAGCAATTCTTGTATATATATATTCAGGATCTCGGAAACGGCAAGAACGATTTTGATGAAACTTGGCATACTAGAGGTTTCGAGGCCAAAAAATCGATCTAGCTAGATTTTATTTATAGAAAATGTTGTTTTGTCAGTATTTTAGCAAAACAATATAATGGCATTAAGTTTTAAAAGAATATGAATTCTAATTTTCCCCTCAACGTCATGAGCTAGCTCAGTTGGGAAGTAGTGCAGTTTCCTTTTAGTATTGTTTTGGCATTCAAACGGCGTTGGATCGAATCTCGGTGTTATTATTATTCTCTTTTTGTATTTTTTTATACTTTTTTCATTATTTCATTTTTATTTTTTATTAATATATATCTAAATAAAATCGCCAAAAATACAACAAAAATATTCCGAGCGAAGCTCGGTCAACCAGATATTACGTTATTATTCTAAGACCAACCCATTCTTTGCCCATGACTGTCGTATAAGTAGATTAAAGGAATATGCAGTTATCGAGCCTCGTCCACAAAGGAAGAGAAATTGACTAACTATATTACGCTGATCAGATGGGTTATACTGACGAATAAGGATTTATTTCGATCCTCCTCTTGCATAGATGTTATATAGGTACCTATGTTATATGGTCATGCTCACTGAAGGATCTACTTGCGGTAGCTACGTGGAGCGGGTCTCTCCTTTCTCTCCATAGTGGTTGAAGGGAGTGATGGCTGCTCTAGTAGTTAACTCGTGATCGGATGCCGCTTGTGGGATCATAATTGCTTGAATTATATTACGTATTTTTTATTTCGAAGGGCATCACACTGGAGCTAGTTCTTACAAAACATGTTGTACACAATTATATCTAGTAAGAAGAAAAAAAAAATTAAAAACAATGGACAAGCCCGCTGTGTTTCTTGCCGGATCTTCTCAGTAGCGGTCGCGTTCCGATCTGGTGGTAGTTTATTTTTTTGGATTTTTTTTTTTAAATTTTGTAAACTTGATAATATGTAAGTGCCCTCTCGGGGTTTATGCATAATAAATGATTTGCATTTAAATATGTATATTCTTAAGTCTTCTTTTACGACACCTACGAGTCTATGTGTTTATGTTCACCACACGGCAAGTCCTCGTAGGTCATATGGTAGTATTTTGATAGATACGGTATTACCAGTGTGGTGAATTGCCTTCCCTTTGCGAAGGAGACTTAAGCCCAGCAGTGGAACGTATATAAGCGGAAATGATGATGAAGATAAGGTTAAGACTCTTCTCTTTGATTATAACATGAAATGTCGCAATTAACGGAAATACAAACACGAAGAAAATAACAACAAAGTCCTTCAAATATCTTAACTAAAGGCATGTACATGATCCGAGCTGTTACAGCGAACGGAAATGAGGTGTACATCCGGCGGACCGACGCTTCCTGTGAGGCCGCTTCCGTTACATACTAGGCCACTTCGGTAGAAACTATTACATTATTTGTACAGCCTATGTTTGAGGAAATTATTACTTACATTAATTTACGTTTTGTATTTTGCAGTGCCCTGTTTAAGCTGATATAAGAAGCTCAAGGGTTACAATGCTCTATGACGTGGATTTTTTTTAAAGACTTACTACACGGAGTACTTTAACTTTCTATATGGTGTCGGAGTAAAAATATAATTCACCAACCCCTCTCTTGCCCGTGAGGATCGTAAAAGACCACTAAGGGATTAAATATGCTTATAACATCTATGCAAGAGAAGAAAAATTCGAAATAAAATACTATAGCAACACACCTGACCAGCCTGCTATAGAAGGTCAATTTCCCTCCTATTGTGGAGGAGGCTTGAGCCCAGCAGTGGGACATATATGAGCTAAAATAATGATGATGATATTAAAAACGTAATTATAGTCAGGCCGCTCAGAGATTGCGTTCCTGACAGGTCATGATAGAATGGGCGATGTAACTTTGAACTGGCATACTATTTACGCCACAATTTCAAATATCTTATATTTACCTTATTAACGAATAATAACATTAAAAATTTAATAATTTTGCCAACATACAATAAATGTATTAATTTTCGGCTAAAATTATTAACAATTACTCAATTAACAAATATGAAAACAGTAGTTTTGAAAATCAAAACATGTCAAACTGCACTGTTTCAAGGTTTTGTCTTATGTTTATTTTTGTAGTGATGGGACAAAATAACGAGGCAATTGTAATCGCATATTTTTATAATCTTAATATAATCTGTAGGTATAATATAAATAAAACGTCATAATTTTATTTTATAATATATAATGTATTTACTATTTAATAAAGTTAGTAATATGACAAAGGTACGCCCAATCAAAACTTAAGAAAATAAATATCGTGATAACAATCAGATCTATTAAAAAAATGAAAATAAAATGACTTACTACTTTATATTACTAGTGAAAAATGGCTACCCGTAATAGCGTTGTGGGGACCGCCATTTTATGACAGTCACAAAGTCATTTCTTGTCATCTCGCGCGCATAGACTACGTTCTCCAGTGTTTCTCAATATGTATTTTCTCGTGACTGTTGTTGTTGTTTATTTGACAAAGAGAATTCTTTGTTATGTGAGTAAGAGGTCAACCTCTACGCTAATCTAGACTTTCGTTGTGTATCGTATATTACTGTTTTGCACTTTCGGTGCAAAATAATAATGCCGAAACACGGTTAAATATTGAAAAGTGAAACACGAGAACTAATTATCAAGCTTCAATATTACCTTGAGCTAGAAAGACAAAATGGCGGACCCCGTAATTATAACAAGACAAGAGCGCATCTCTCAGGCGCTTAGAGTAAGCGAACGGACAATAACAAATATTAATACAGAAAAGTTCGTCTCCTCGGGCACTGGAGAAAATATTTTACGAACACCAAAAAAGGAAATGCAGAAATGAACTTATAACAGACAATAATAGCTTTGAGGCTGATGCTATAAGGAATCACATTCATTCATCATCACTCACCACAGTTCATAAACATCCAACTACTGAACTCGAGCCTCCTCCACAATGGGAGGGAAATTGACCAACTGCACCACGCTAGTTAGATGTATTGGTATAGGGTTTTATTCCAAATTTTCCTTCTTTTGCTTAGATGTTGTATGCATATTATAATCCCTTAATCGTCTTTTACGATACCCACGGGCAGCAAAGGGGGGTGGTGAATTGTATTATTATTCCGTCATCACACGGAAGTATACATATAGTAGTTATTATCCCAGAACTGAATACTTTAATAGGTCGTCGCTTCTAGCATCTTTGAAAGCAGCTCATTTGTTTCTTCTGGAAAATTCTTTTAAAAAGGAATAACATAATTTTAAAAAGAATTAACTTTTTGAAAGAAGCGAAAAATATTGATAATGGGGACAATACCGTTTTCATCGATGAGACAAGGCTAAACCCTAACCACACGCTTTCTCGTTCTTGGAAAATTGACACTCGGGCGTTATCTTCGAAAGTGCCAATGGGTAAAGGAACACGACTCATAATATGCCACGCTGGTTGTGCGAAGTACGGTTTCGTGGAAAGCGGTTTGTTGGTTTTTGAGTCAAAAACTACTGCTGACTACCACGAAGAAATGAATGCGACTGCATTCAAGGAGTGGTTCCAGGATGTGTTGCTACCTGGCTTCCCAGAGCCTTTAGTTATGTTAATGGATAACGCCCCTAATCATTCGGTGCACTTAAATAAAGCACCTACCAAAGCTAATAAAAAGAGGAATCAGTGGCTGCAAAGACGTGGCAATGACCAAAATATGTCTACACTAAAAGCAGAGTTGATGAAATTAGTCAATGATCATAAGCCGGCATAAGTTCGTTATGTTTTAGATGAGCTGGCTCTGGAGAACGCTTATTGCGTTCTTCGAATTCCCCCATTCCACTGCCAGTACAATACCATAGAGCTAATCTGGGCTCAAATTAAAGATTATGGGGCCGGCCATAAAACTTCTTCACCGTATAGCATAAAAAAGATGAAGGTACTTTTTAAAAAACATGCGATATAATTCCTATAAATTTAACAAAATCTATATTGAATTGAATAAATATGCATAATGAATGCAATAAATCACATTATTAAATATAATGAATGTTATTTATTGTACATCACTAGTTATGACGAATTGACATGTGTCAGGAACGCAAACTCAGAGCGGCCGGCGTATAATAGGCAAATTTCACACTCGGAACAACAATTGTTGATTGAATAAAGCAAATTAAATACACAAAAATAAAAAGGATTTAAACAACTATTAGCGTGCTATTCTCACAAAATTTCTTCAAAACAATACCATAACATTTATTGCCCGATCTGGAATCCAAATTTAGAACCTCAATATCGGCAACCACTGAACTTATCAGTATTATAGATTCATGTATTTATAGACAAGAAAAATAAAGTTTTGTCATCAACAACCTAACTGCCCTTAAATTTACAATCGCTTATTTATTTGTAACAAAATATGCATCTCAGTATATACCATTTATAACTTTGCCCAGCAATTCACAGAATGTATTCGTTTAGGTAATAAAAACATACCCCAATAAATAAATACATAAAATATGTATATATCCCTCGCTGTTAATACATGAATCTAAATTCACGTACATAAGTTGCCTTCACAACTTAAATCAAGCTGCTTGCCGTTATTTTTCACGCAAAGTTACACATTTTACATTTACATGCCTGATACTATTTACAATCGACGAAACGATACCGATCCGATCTTTTTCTATCTATTATGAAAACGATTTTAAAGCTTAATAACTGTGTCTGCGGAGAGAATTTATAATATTAATATAATAATTATAACAAAAAAATTAATATGTTTTATTTATAACGGATAACTACTCTTTATATTTTTTTAATTTTATTATTTTATTGAGTGAAAAGTGAAACATGCAGGTCGTAATATTAGGTCTTTACCTATAAAATTGTCGTTATGTATGAAAAAAATTTAACGAGTTTTTTTCATTTATTTTTATTTGTATTAATTGAAGTAATCACCCATGCAATCAATGCATCTTTGCCAACACACCACAGCGGCAGTTTATTGATGCCCTTCTTAAAGAAATTAGCTGGACGGGAGGCAACAAATTCTTCTAAGGCATTTTGTACTGCCTCTCGGGTATTGAATTTCTTTCCCGCCAAAAAGTTATCCAAATTCTGGAAAAAGAAGTAGTAGAAGAAGTCTGTAGGCGCAAGGTCTGGTGAGTATGGCGGATGACGGAGAGCTTCCAACCCCAGTTCTTGCAACTTGGAGACCGTCTGCTGTGCAGTATGAGGTCGCGCATTGTCATGCAGGAGCAGCGGAGACGAGCGATTGACCAATGCTGGTTGGAGATGTGCCAGCTTCTCCATCATTGTGTTCAGTTCTTCATAGTACACATCTGCAGTAATGCTCACCCCGTTTGGTAAGAAGGTGTGATGAATCACACCGGCGCTAGACCACCAAACAGTGACCATCACTTTTCTAGGGATAAGTTTTCGTTTAGGGCATTGTTTAGCTGCTGAACCAGGATCCAACCAACTTGCTGAGCGCTTGCGGTTATCAAACAGAATCCATTTTTCATCGCAAGTAACAATGCGTTTCAAAATTCCTTCATTTGTGTGTCTGTTGAGCAATGCAAGGCATGTCTCGAAGCGTACTTCGCGCTGGCGATCATTGAGTTCGTGGGGCACCCATTTGTCAAGCTTTTATACCTTGCCAATTTGACGCAAATGGACCAATATTGTTTTGACGCTAACGTCGAAAGCTGCTGCTAATTCAGCCGTAGATTGTGTATCATCGGCTTCCACAATCGCCTTTAATTCGTCATTGTCGACCAAAGTCTTCGGACGACCGCGAGGTTCATTTTTCAGGTCGAAATTTCCAGAACGGAAGCGAGCAAACCAATAACAGGCGGTGCGTTGGTTTGTAGTGTTAGCTCCGTAAACGTCGTTGATGTTGCGTGCCGCTTGTGCTGCGTTGCTGCCACGACGATACTCATATTCCATAATTACTCGAATTTTTAACGTATCCATGATGATGAAAAAGATTGAAATGCGATGAAAACGTAACACTAATCAATAAACAAATGACTACTTTTGGAAAATAAATTCCATATTTAAAATAAAATTAATTTGAAATTAGAAATCTTAGCCAAACAAAAATTATTTTGATTTGAAATGGCCAGTACTGCAGAACGGCAATTACATAATCCATACTAATATTATAAATGCGAAAGTAAGGATGTTTGTTTGTTTGTTTGTTTGTAACGCTTTCACGCTTAAACCACCGAACCGATTTCAAAAATTCTTTCACCAATGGAAAGCTATAATATCAGGGAGTAACATAGGCTATATTTTATCCCGGTATTCCCACAGGAACGGGAACTACGCGGGTTTAAGCGACTGAAACCGAAGCGAAGCGAGGGCGGGTTGCTAGTATAACAATAATAATAATAATTTCATTTATTTAAGTAACAAGGACTCATTTTTGTTAGTAATACTTAATCTACGGTTGTTAGTAAACATATTAAATACTAGCAATCCGCCCTTGCTTCGCTTCGGTTATAGGTTATAGTCGTTTTATCCGCGTAGTTCCCGTTCCCGTGGGAATACCGGGATAAAATATAGCCTAGTTTACGCCCTGATATTATAGCTTCCCACTGGTGAAAGAATTTTTGAAATCAGTCCAGCCGTTTTGAAGATTACCCGGAACAAACAGACAGACAGACAAAAATTTTTTAATTGCTATTTTAGGCATAGGTGTCGTACAAATAACCATGTGAGCATGAGAAAAGCCTATTATTTTGACATTACAAACAGACACTTCAATTTTATTTATTGGTATAGATTCGAAAAATCAATTATAATTACAAAACAATATGCGAATACATTAAAATAAAATAAATTAAAATAAAACAAAATAATATCTGCTAATATAAATCACTGTTGCCTCACCCCATGAGAGATCGCACAGCAGTGATTTACATATATGCAGTCCAGCCGACTTGCAACCATGGCCAGGATGCTGTTTGAGCTAGCCCGCACCCTACGCACTAAGGATACACACCTTTTGCGCATTGTGGTGTAAAAGCAATCTACACGAGCATCAGCGAACATCCCCGAAGCGCTGCAGAAGCGGGGCAGCCCCAACAACACCCTGAACGCGTTGTTATATTGGATACGGAGAGCACTGTAAGATTTTTGAGTATATCTAGCCCACAGGCTGCGAGTGTAGAACGATGTACAATAGGTTCTAAACAGGGTAATTTTCACCTGTGTTGTACATCGTGCAAAACTGCGAGCTATCATGTTCGCTCTCACTGACAGCGCCCTCCGCTCCCTTTCCAGGTCATCGTTATCCTTCAGACATAGGTAAAGACCTATTATTTTATATACTTTATGCCATATTGTATAGAATGGCATGGTTGGTATAGAATTTTATTTCGAGTATTCCTTCTCATGCATAGATGTTATATGCATATTATATCCCTTAATCGTCTTTTACGATACCCACAGACAAGATAAGGGGTGGTGAATTGTATTCTTTCCCCGTCACCACACGTAAATGAAGTCTAAAATTAGGTGTTTCTTCATTGCTTTAGATTTATAACTAATTTAAACATATTAAATGGATTATCCTTCTGATAATGCACCTATTTAAAAATAAGTTTGCATTTCTCTTAATGGACGAATAGGGAGTACTTTTTGCTAATAGGTCCGTAACTGTATATTTTTATATAAGGTTTAATAAAAATATAATTGGAAAATTAAATTCTGCTAAACATTGTGATAAAATCAAAAATTTAATTAAGAACATTTTTGAAAAAGCTTTTATTTAAATGCTGCTTGTCAAGACTATTCAAACGAGTCCAAACTCGACGGTTTTATCTTGTTTAGTTTAGGAGTTCCTATGGCCACCTTCCGAAGTCATCTTGAGACCAGCTTCATGGTACTATATTATTGCATTGTCACCGAAGTTACGTAAGTAAACCAAATTTCAACCTAATCTAACGACAGGAAGTGGTTCTAATTTAACTCGTTGAATAAAAGCTTTTAAAAAGCAAAAAGTCATTAAGAAATAATTTCGCCGTAGGCGTATACAAAGGTCGGCCGGCAGGCCGTTGGTGTATATCCAAACAATTAACATATAGTGTAGACATCTGAACAGTATATATTCATATTCATCACAGCTCATATATCTCACTACTGGGCTCGAACCTCTTCCACATAGGGAGAGAAATTGACCTGTTATACCACGCTGGTTAGACGAGTTAGTATAGGGTTTTATTTTGAAATTTCCTACTCTTGCATAGTTGTTATATCCTTAAGTGGCATTTTACGATACCCACGCGCAAGAGAGGGGTGGTTAATTGTATTCTTACTCCGTCACCACACGTCAATGTTACAAAGGGATTTAGTCTAAGTTTTATGATTGGTCACTTAATAAAATCTCCGTAGATGTAAAAAGTCTACTAATAAATTAAGTAGATATTTTATAGGGTAGAATATCGTAGGAAGTAAATCCTCACTGTTTGATCTAACAAATCGCTAGGATTGCAACAAATTGGAGTCGGATGGATGCGACGGTCTGCGGTGATTTTTTTTCAAAGGTCATTGTCCCTACATCTCGTGTCTGGGAGAAGTATATGCAACGTAAAAGTTTTAAATTCAATCTGAACTAAGGCTTCACTGGGAAAAAAAATCTTTAAAACAATAATAATATAAGTAATAAAATGGATTGAGTCCTAGAAATATGATTGCTCGTTGTTAATAAAGTATATCCCCACGTTGTTATGTAGGAGTCGTAAAATATGGCTGAGATTTCATGAGGACAACTACCAACTGCAATAATCATCAGTCTTTTTTTTCTTTTTGGGCTGGGCTACGGTCAGCGTAACCGCCGCCCGGCTTCGTCTGGGGCGACAGAGGGGCGGCGCGCAGCCCCGTAACCCACCCATATAGCACGTCGCCATCGTCGTTGGGCCGCCTACCGGTGCGGAGTTCCTTGACTTGAGTGGTCAACCCGACGGAATACCCCGAGGGAGTACCCTCTCCCATCGACGTCCCCCCGGGATGCCAATCGCCGTCGTGAGGCTAACCTCTCCGCGGGTACCGGACTAAATCCCCAGTCCGGTCACCCGCAGCCTCTGAATAATCATCCGTCTAGCACATATTTTGCAAAAGTGATTAACGATTAATTTACGACCAAACGGCATCGTATGGAGTTGACCCATGTGAATGAAAACTTTAAATCGTCTTACATACAACCCCAAAATCTATGATATTCCCTTTTAATCGCCATTGGACTAACCACTGATACCGTTTCCTAGAACGCGGTAACGAGCCCGATAGGTTGTCCTTTAAGGTACACATGATGTCTACGCCTCCTTTTTCTTGTCGAATAATTATGGTCGCGTTTTAATATAATAAACTATTTATTATTGAGTTTAAATACACTAAAATTACTTCTTATTATAAATTACCTACAGAAACAATAGAATCTTGATCGATTTTCTTCTTATTTTTTAAATGTTTATGTTTTGGTTGACAATAATAACAATATCTAGTTAGGAGGTTATCTATATCTAGTTAGAAGTTGAAAATACAATCTACTTGTGTTGTCCTCATGGTGACAGAATAAGAATACAATTTACAACCTATTTATTGCCGTGGATGTTATAAATGACGACTAAGGGCTATAATATACATAAGAACTGGTTGACCGAGCTTCGCTCGGAATATTTTTGTCGAATTTATTTAGATATATATTAATAAAAAATAAATAATGAAAATTATATAAAAAATTACAAAAAGAGAATAATAATAACACCGAGATTCGAACCGACGCTGTTTGAATGCTACAAAACTCAAAATTGAAACCGACCGTCTCCCCGACTGAGCTATCGTAACTCATGACGTTGACAACGAAATTTGAATTCATATTCTTTTAAAATTTAATGTCATTGAATTTTTTTACTAAAAACACGGACAAAACAACATTTTCTATAAATAAAACCTAGCTAGATCGATTTTTTGGACCCGAATTCTCTAGTACGCCAAGTTTCAACAAAATCGTTGGAGCCGTTTCCGAGATCCTGACTATATATATATATATATATATATATATAGGTATATATATACAAGAATTGCTCGTTTAAAGATATAAGATTAGATCATCTATGCAAGAGAAGAAAAACTCAAAACAAAACCTACACCAACCTGTCCGACTAGCTACTATAGCAGTTATTTTACCATAAGGTCAATTTCCCTGATATTGTGAAGGAGGCTCAAGCCCAGCAGTGGGACGTATATGAGCTAAGATGATAATGAGGATGAGGAATTGGAAACGATAATAAAAACTAATTTATAGTTGCATAAAAACTAGTTTGTAGTTACAATTATTTCTCGTGTAATAAGATAAAAACCTTGTAAAAATATACAGCAACTTGAAATTCAGAAAGAAATCGTAAGCAATATATCAAAAACTAAACAGAATCATACGAGGAAGTTAATCAAATTCCACTTGAGCGTAGCCTGAAGGAAAATTCAGCAAAACACAATTATAATTTCCGTCAGCAAAGAAGGGTCTACAGAAAACACAACACAATAGTTTGGGTAAAAAGGGGATGATATTAGGGGTAGAGTCTGCCCTGCGGCTGAAAGATCATTAATACAGGTGCCGGACGAGGGCAGATAATATATAGAACAAAAAAGGAATAGATTGTACGTTGTTTGAAATTAAACTACCCGGAAAAGTACCGTGTGAATGATTTTCTATTCAAGTGTATACTATAAGATGTAAGAAATAAATATTATATTCCAATAAAAAATATTATTTACGAATGATTTTTATTGCTATTGCTATTGTCTTTTTTGTGTTCGTCTATGCGGTGGACATTTCTTTATCCACCTAACGGCTAAAGTAGAAATATTTCATGCGGTCGATGGCCCTGTATGGCGCACCGGTGTGGGCGCGGTCCATGACCGTCCGACTTAGGGCTCTTCTGTGGCGACCACAGAGGGCCATGGCGGTCAGGGCCATCCGCGGATACCGCACGGTGGCGACGGAGGCAGCGTGCCTATTGGCTGGGCCTCCCCCGTGGGACCTGGAGGCGGAAATGCTCGCCGACCTGTATCGGCGGGTGTCGGGGGTGCGCGGGGAGGGCGGTGTTGCTTCCTTGAGGGAACTCACCGCCTGGTGCGTCGATGCCCGCCGCGACGTCATTGCCCGTTGGGCAGTCCGGCTGGAGAGGCCTTGGTTCGGGGTGCGAACCGTGGAGGCCTTCCCGCCGGTGCTGATGCAGTGGTTGGAAAGGCGGCACGGGGTGCTTTCCTTCCGACTAGTGCAGGTATTGACGGGACATGGGTGCTTCGCCAAATACCTGCACAAGGTCGTTAGGAAGGAGAGTACACCGTCCTGCCACCATTGCGATTGCGTCGAGGACACGGCGTGGCATAAGCTCGAGGCCTGCGCCGCTTGGGCCACGGAGCGCCGTGAACTCGTCGCAATCATCGGTGCCGACCTGACGCTGCCGGCTATCGCTAGGGCGATGGTCGAAAGCGTCGGGAATTGGGACGCGGTCGCAGCCTTCTACGAGACAGTGATCGCCTGCGCGAGGAGCGCAGCCTCGATAAGGAGATCCGCCGCCGGTGACTGGGGCGGCGTAGGCGCGACTACCTGCGCCTCATGCCGCCCTAGCCGAGGCCGCGGGTGACGTGACCGGGGATTAGTCCGTCACCCGCCGAGAGGCCGACCGCGTGAGGAAAGACCGACGTCCTCCCCGAGGGGGGGACGTCGGTCGATGGGAGGGTACCCCACGTAGGGGGTATTCCGTCGGGCCGACCACTGATGACAAGTAACCCTGCTCCGGTGGTCGACCCAACAACGAAGGCGACGTGCATCGTGGATGGGTTGCGGGAGTTGCGTGCTTAAGCCCCTCTGTCGCCCCGGACGGTGTGGTGCGGAGGCGCGCCGACCGCAGCCCACCCAAAAAAAAAAAAGTAGAAATGTGCCAATTTACTTCTATGTATAGAGCCGTATAATTAAAGAAAATTTTAGGCAAAATTGTCAAAAATTTCTGTCACAGATAAAATATAATAAATATTAGTCGTAATTATTTTATGAACAGCTATTTGCTCATATTATTAATTGATACATGGTGAATTTTGCCCCATATCCAGTATCTGTTAATTAGTTGTTGTAATTGTCATATAGATATAATGAAATTACAAGAATTATTCGTAATTAAGTTTGATACTTCAAATACACAGCTTCACTCACATAAACTGTAGACTAATTATTAAATGTCCCATCATTTTTATTATTCATACATTACTTTCGTCTAACTGTAACTATCGACGCAGTGCACGCCGTGGAAGATCTCGAGAGGATAAACTTTTAACTGTATTTGTCCACCAGCTTTCAATATCTTGCACAACATTGTATATCATACAGACATACAAACATACCATATCAATATTTTTGTTATTTATTTGTACACATATTTATTCATCATTGTGTTCCAGTAGATCAGTGGATGAATGAATGAATTAATAGTGGTAGGACTAGAGGACTACACTGTTGATAGTTGACTGTCTACAGTCGCGGGCCGGTCCGTCCGGGGTAGTACCACACTCTCGTAGAAAATCGACGTCCGAGTAGTAGCAATCTGTTACTGCACTTCGTTCAGTGTGTGAGAGAGCTGAAAGCTCAACTTTCTGGGGATGTTTGCTTGTGGTGGCTTTTAGTGATGCCTTTAGTATCATTGAACCTCATTGCACGCATTCACACTCCATTTACTTTCTTCGCCGTAGGCAGCGGTCTTGCAAAGCCATGAGCATACAGCAATACTTACCATTAGGTGTACTGTTTGCTCGTTTGCCGCTGTTTGCAATAAAAAGAAGATCAAATTTTCTTTTAAATTATACCTTAAAAGATATCATCTTAAAAAGCAGCAAAACATGTGACTTATATTTATAAAATTGTGGCTACACGTTTGGACTTATGTTCGGGACTCGGTGATTAAATAAATGATATATCATAACTATGAATGATGTTCAACATAGTAATACTTTTGGCTAAAACTAATCAATATACCTAATTCTTATAATTACATTCTTCTTTTGTATTAAATTGTTATTAAAATAAACTTCTTATTTATTAAATTCTTATTATGTATCTGTATATTTATGTAACTGCTATCTTGTCGCTTAGGCTTTTTGTTCGTTTGATTAATTCGTACGTCATTAAGGTACCTATTGAAAATCAGCGTTGCAGTGTAGCACTTTGCACTGTAGCATTATTGCTGAATGGGAACCTCATTGACACTTCTCATATTTTGTTTTTCTTCTTTGTGTTGTATTTACAGTTAAGTTTAGCTATTATTTTAATTTTCTTATAAAACCTTTATATTTCATTCGACTTACTGTAATATCTAAATTTAAGCTAAGTGTCAATAAAACAGTTTTATCTTATCTTTTTTATCTTATCAATAATTGGACCCAGTAGGTGGCTCTGCGATTGATTTTAAGGAAAATTATTTTATTTTTTAGATTTGAACAGAACAGCGTCGGTTGAGTCAGCTACTATACATATCGCCAGAGCTCATATTCGTCCCACTGCCAGCAGTCTCTTCCCCAATAAGAGGGCAGTTGATCTACTAAAACATTCTGGTCAGACAACTTGATATAGGGTTTTATTTCAAGTGTTCCTTCTCTTGCATCGATGTTATATGCATCTTATAGTCCCTTAGCCTTCTTTTACGACATCCACAGGCAAGATAGGGAGTAGTGAATTGTATTCTTTCTCTATTTTTTTTTATTGCCAACGGTGGTAAATGAGCAAGCAGCACACCTGATGGTAAGTGATACTGTCGCGCACATGAACCTTTGCAATACCAGAGGTACAGCCAGTCCGTTGCCTACCGTAAAGAAAATACTCTTCTTAAACCTACTGTCACACCTACCATCTATCAACCTACCATCTATTTATATAATTATTTTATATAATTTATTTATTTTTATATAATTTTAAGACAACACCATACACTAAGGAAATAATCCTTGTATTGCTGGGAACTTTACAAACATATAATTAACGGACACAAATTACATTCAGACTCAGAACAACAAGTTGTGGATCACACAAAGTGTTGTCCCGCGTGGGATTCGAACCCCCGACACTGGCGTTGTAAGTCGCTATCTTAACCACTACGCCATCTGTGCATCTATTACTACACGGAACGAAAGTTAGGGGTAGTAAGATTGTATTGTAAGATTGCATGTTATTATATGCCTTGTATGTCTTAGACGACACCCACGGACAAAGAATGTGCTGGTGAACTATATTATTAGTATGTCAACAGGCGCAAAAAGAAAGAGTGAATTATCATCATCATCATCATCGCAGCCCACATACATCCCACTGTTGGGCTCGGGCCTCCTCCACAATGGGAGGGAATGAATGAAGAATATTTTTTTAAACAAATTATTTATTAGCAGCAATTTCAAGTCTAAATATTCTGTACTCTATGAATGTGGAATCTCGTGGGTATAAATCAGGATCAGTGAGGGTCCTGTCCGTAGAGCGCCGATACTTCCAGTTGGAGTCTTATACGCTGCTACGATGGATACCAAATTCTAACGGTGATGGTTCTTCCTTCTAATTTCAAAACGTTAGATTTTTTTTTTTAATTTTTGATATGAAACATCTATAGGCAAGGGTGACCGCGATCGTCGCGTGGCGTTTAACGCCACGCTTCGCGGACCGCTCTTAATTAACTATAAAATAAATATCTGGACACATATCTACATTTTTGTAACGAAACCATGGTGCGATTTAAAATTTTGTACAACGCCATCTAGTGAACTCAAAGTAAATTGTTTAAACCTATAATGTATTTTAATGAAAATAAATGTTTATTGAATAAAAAACATCATTTTCTGGAAAAGAATCGTAACTTTATTTTTCTTAATACTTTATGCTATATTAATACCTGTCGTAATATGTTCTTTTATGCGTATGTACTTGTTCTATAAAATAATGTATAATTTTCTAACTTCCTAACATAAGTATACCATAACTACCTTATTTTCACGTACGAAAACTGGACAACCGCTTTTTATAGGCTTTGTATTAGTTTCAGCTGTATATTTATTTGTTTACATGTTACCGACTCCTAGGAATTGTATTTTGACCCACTTTAAAGAGTTAGATTTCATTTAAAATTTGTAGGATTAACAAGGTATAAAATAGTTTAGATAGCTTGTCTTATTATCATCATAGGATTAGAGATTTCTTTATAAAATATATTTTGTAGTTGACATTTAGGCTTGCCTCGATAGATGTCGCTAATTCAATCTTCTAATTTCTACATGGCACTTTTTCATGTATTTGACCCATTTGAACTCAATTTTTACCCAATCGATTAGATTTCATTCAAACGCTATAGACTTATCAAGTAGACATGCACGAAACAGTGCTTCGCGAAGTAATGCGATATCGCATTGTATTCCTGCCGAGTAATTTTACATTTTACCATCACTTCAAACATCACACTTATAGTTCTTTATATTTCCTCCCAGACTTTGTAAAAAAAAGCTCATCCCAAACAATCCCGCGATCGCGATCTGATAGGCTCTATGACAAGTACTCGATGCTTCGAAAACGATTTAATATAAGTAAAGATCGTTACTTTTCAATTGATACCGATTATTGTTCATGCAATACTAGTACTCATTATAGAATGTTACTTTCTCTCAAACTTACCAAAAAAAAAACGCTCATTACAAACAATCCCGTCAAGAACGTATCCGATAAGCTCTATGAAAAGTACTCGAAGCTTCGAAAACTATTCGATACCAGTAAGTTTCGGTATTTGTCAATTGATACTCATTACTGCTACAATACTAGTACTCAGTAGCAAATATTACATTCTCTCAAACTTACCAAAGAAAAAAAGCTCATCACAAACAATCCCGGCAAGAAATTATCCGATAGGCTCTATGAAAAGTACTCAATGCTTTCAAAACGATTCGATTGTTAAGTATCGATACTTTTCAATTGATACTGATTATTGTCCTTCGATACTAGCACTTAGTGGCTCGATAGATGTCGCTATTTTTATTTCCTAGATTACACTTTCTTAGCCGATCCCTTTGAACTACGTATAAGTGTGTGAGGGAGAAGGAGCGATGCGGCGGAGTGCCTCAGTACCGCAGTTTTACCTCGTTCTACGTTGTTAACAAGTGTTCGGACTCCTCGGTCTGCCGTCTGCCGCTTCTTCAGTGTTTGTGTTGGCGTCTCGGCGTCAGCATAGGCATCGGAGCGGTTGCCGACGCGCTACTTTTATAGTCGCACGGGTACTGACCCAGTAGCGTTTTACCATGCGCCCTATGAGGGGCTACCCCTTGCGGGGTATCTGCCGTACTAAGGACGCCTCAGCCGCCGGCCCTTCTCCGCCAAAAGCCGCGGGATTGCGCCGCAGGGCGCCCCCGCTCTCACCACTTTCCCCGCCGCCGCCGTCTTCGCCGCCGCAACCTCAGCGCGCGCTCACGCGTGCGCCTCGCTCGGCGCCGCTCCCAGAGGATGTGGGCACAGGCGATCTCGCCTTGTCGCCCCCCGCACCAGCCGCCCGCACAGACCGTCCCTACGTAAGTGAGGACAGCCGCTGTCTCTCCATGTTAGCGCGCACGCCATCAACATGCTCGCTAACAATTTACCGCAGCCGCGAGGACATCGCGGTAGCCTCCGCATCCTGGACCAGCTCGCAGCCACCACCCCGCTCGCCGCCGTCGAGCCCATACGAGCGCCGTGACGTCAGCGACCACCCGTCCGATGTCTCAATGACATCGGGCGAATCTCAGGAGGACGCCTCTCCCGAATGGGGGATTATGAAGACAAAAATCTTCAAGAAAAAGCATTCATTACGCAAATCGCCCGACACCCTTCCGGGTGCCAGACGCCAGTGCAGCCGCAACACCACTGACGACCCGGCGAAGCGCTCACGCGCCGCTGGGCTCGCCTCGCCTCCTACTCGCTCGCGGAAGGCGAGCCCGCAGAGCGCTCGCATGCTCGCGGAAGCCTCCCCGCCACCCTATCAACGGCGCCACCTGGCGTCCTGTCACCGCCATCGATGCCGCCCCCGCCGCCTTCGCGCTCGCCGCGAACATTCGCGAGCGTAGCCAGCGAACCCGCGCCGAACGCTACTAAGGCGAACCCGCCCACAAGCAGCCCGCAGCCCGTCTCGCAGCCCTCCCCCGTGCAGCCCAAGCCCAAATATCCCCCTTTGGTGGTTGAGAGCCTCCCTAACTGGCCTCGCCACTTGTGGGAGATCAAGAAGCAGTTGGGTAGACTTGCGAATGCTCGCCCATTCGGAAAGGGCATTCGCTTCTCCCCGACAGAAGAGGACGAGTACCGGGTCGTACACCGGTACCTCACGAGCCTGGAGGCCACCGACAAGGTCTCCTGGTACTCGTATTCACCGCCTGAAAAAATAGACTTCAAAGTCGCCATCCGGGGGCTGCCGTACGACGCCCCTCCGGCCCTCATGGCCGCTGAATTTGCAGCCCTCGGCTTCACAGCCGATTACATTTGGCCCATATGCGCCAGGGGAGGCCACCCCGGGTGCATACACCATGGAATATTCCTCCGCACCAGTAATATAGAAGACATCTATCAAGTGACGGAATTGCTCGGCATCACCGGCGTCATCGTGGAGGCATGGCGCGGCAAGCGCCGCCCCGCGCAATGTCACCGGTGCCAGCAATTTCGCCACAGCAGTCACCACTGCCACCGACCGCTCGCCTGTGAGCGATGCGGAGGTGAACACGCCGCCATGAACTGCAGCCGCCTCCGCGAGTCGCCGGCCACGTGCTGCAACAGCGGTGGGCCCCACCCGGCCAACTATTCTGGTTGCTCCGTCATCCGACGTGAGGCCCGGAATCGCCGAGTGGGCCCACTAGCCCGCACCCCTCGACCTCAGTCGGGCCCCCAGCCGGGCCCTTTACCCGCCGAGCAACCAACTGTCTCCGCCGAGCCGCAGGCGCCAAGCCTGATTGATGGCGCCAGCGAACCCCGCCTCCTCTCACAAGAAACCGCAAAACAAAAAGAAGCCGAAGAAAAAATCAGCCGCCGTCGAGACGCCCATAGCAGGCGTCGTGACGCCCATAGAAAACATCGCGACGCGCAACGTCGCCGCCGCGGCGCCATTTGCGCCCGCCGCGACGACATCTGCCGTGCCTCACGACGCTGCCAAGAGCCGCCTCGAGTCGCCTGCCTCCCAACGGGCCCCTACGGAGACCCACCAACTGCTAACCACCGTTATCCAATTGCTTCAGAAATTACTCACAGCGCTGGCCGCCGGCAGACCCAACGACGAGCTGACACTCATCGTAACAGCAGGTCTCGCTGACGTGCTGGCCCAATCGAGCTTCAGTGGAACCAGGAAGCCAACAACACAACCGTCGGGACGCACTTCCCCCCGCTTAAACCGAACACTCCTGTATACTTGTTATAAGTATGCAGTTGTTGTTGGTGTCCGCGGGGCGGCGCCACCAGCGGCTACCTCAGCTACTTTACCTACAAAATGCATCTGACCACTGTGGGACGGTGTTCGACGCGTTAATCACCCCAGGGTCGCTGGTCGTTCGGAGCGGGGCCTCCTCCGGGGTAACCGGGGGTCTCACCCTGCTCGTTCTGACCGCCCCTGCGGTGTGAAGATCGTTCACCGTCCCCTCACTACATTATTACGGTTTTAATAAACCAAATAAACACCCAAGGACACGGTACACTTTTGTACCGGCGATGGCAACCACGGCCAGAGGGCTCCGCCCTGATGCCACTATGCTCTATCCCACTATGCTCTCCATGAGCATAGTGAGGACAGCGGAGCGATGCGGCTCTGCAGCGGATTAATTTTATTTTATTGCTGTGTATTATTTTGAATAATAATCGATATCGTATTATTTTATTCAATACTTCTTGCCATATTAGTTCTGTCGTAATCTATTCTTTTATGCATATATACTTGTACAAATAATTTCAATGTTTCACATCTGCCAGGTGTCCTGAGCGACGGCTCACTTTTTTAATGTTTTCAATGTAGTGACGGAGTAAAAATGCAACTCACCACTCCCTATCTTTCCCGTGGGTGTTGTAAAAGACGACTAAGGGATACAATATGCATATTACATATATGTAAAAGAAGGAAACCTCGAAATATACCCCATACCAACACATTTAATCATCGTGGTAGTAGGTTTATTTTCCTCCCATAGGAGGCTCGAGCCCAGTGAGACCATGGGTTTATATGATGAAGATAATGACACTGACCATTTTTCATGTCAAGACGGGATGATTGAATATCGTCCATTTATTTTTTGTCAGAATGTTACACTTGAGGGAATAGATGAAAATATGACATTAAAAACTAAAAAAAAAAACAAGGAAAAGTCTTACAGAAGTAGGTGAAACTATGGACTTCAAACAATAAAAAAACAAGAACAGTTTTCCAGAATAAGTATCGATATAACAAATGATAATTTATGCTGTCTGCTAAACGCGACTTTTTGTACGGCTTGGATTGACCTGACAGACAATCTAAAACAGAACTGTTCGTAATTGGGACGTATAGTCACTTTAGGTAAGAACGTCCTTTCTCAGAACAATGCCAATTGATCTACTACACGGAACTTTACATAGTTTTATTTTAAGTTTTCCTTCTCTTAGCTTACTCATTTTGTTCATTAGTCATGTCATAAAAAAAAATTAGCACAAAGAAAAAAATCGTTCGCGGCTAAAACTTTTTCAAAATGGCAGTTACGTAACTCTTGCAAGCTCACTTTGAAAATATTTTTAAAAATTTTTGCTTTTTATATACTACTAGCAGACCAGGCCACGCGTTGCTGTGGCTAATGTTTTTGTTATATTACATTTTATTAAACTATTTAAGTGAAACTGTAGGAGAACATCTGTCATGGAGGTCGTCATATTTTTTTATAAATGGCATCTATGTAAAAAAGCAAGTTTAAATCGTATATGACAAGTTTGTAGGTTTGACATAGCAGCGCCATCTATTAACTAATTACTCAATCCAGTCAACAGATATCGCCATCTGTTAAAATCGTTTGTGAATGTCAAATAGTAGACAAATAATTTGCAATAAAATAATATTGCGACTATAAATTAAGATGTAAGCTATCCTATCTTTCAACTTGGATCAAACTGCACATGGTATGCAAATTTGATTAAACTCGGTTAAGTAGTTTAGGAGTCCATCGCGGACAAACAATGTGACACGTAATTTATATATATTAAAGATTTGTCTATGTGTCTCTTACTAAAGATACAGTCCATAATAGAAAAGAAATTGATATACTATACCAAGTTTGTCAGATGATTTACATAGAATACTATCTGACCCAACAGACGTTGTTCTGTTCAAATAAAATAGAAGGAATTCTCCTTGAAATCAACAGCAGCACCAACTACCGAGTCCAATTATTAATATAAACCATTCTCGAATCCACTGGAGCACATATAAAAAAATTCATTAAAATTGGTCCAGCCGTTTAGGAGTTCAATGACAAACACACAAACAAAAGATTTACATATTTAAAGATAGTTGAATCTCAAAAGGGAAGCGAAGTACTCAAAAGTTACCTGCTTATCCAACTGTGCAGTTAACTCAAAATTTGAATATCTCAAACCATAGCTTAGGCCCCTTAGCTGTAATCAGCCTCTTGAAGATGTGGTTGCCTAAAAAAATCATCATAGATTAATCTTTCCTAATTTTAAACTTTACGCACTAAGAAAAAAATTAATGTGTGGTAGCGAGTTCTAAAAATATACAACAATAAACTCCGAACAATTTATTTAATGATCAAAGTATTGTTCTACTTAAGAATGTATCCAAAGACACTCAGCACCAGACACTCAGCAGAAGGTGGTTATTTAAGACCACAGCACCATCTGACAATCCTTATAAATGTGGGACTAAAGGACCATCATAACCACATAGTCATCACTACCTCAGAGCGCCTGATCAATGGCCCGTAAGGGCCTAAACCCGTTAGCGCATCCAACCGTGACGATAACAGACCAAAGCCGATAGAAACTCAGCTATATTGTCTGAACGAAGAACGAAACGGCATTTTTTACGAGGCAAGCTGTATATATCAACACTTAGAACATAAAAAGCAGTATTTTATATCCAACTTTATCGAAGGCTCCTCAATTTTCATACCGTATAGCAGTTTTGGGATGGATACTTTGCAAAAATATATTTTTAGTATTATATATACTTGGCGTTCATCGGACTATAACGTAACATTTCTTTAACAGAATTTATTGAATGAAAACTTTTAGGTAGCACTTTGATTATTTTTTAGATAATTTTTATTTAAATATTTAAAAAAAAAGCTGCAAAGATTTGGATGCAATGTAGTATTGATGCAATTTTATTAATTTAGTCTCCTAACAAGGCTCAAAGTCATTCAGCAATTTTATCACCCCAGGGGAAATTTAGGGGTAGTGAAATTGTATTCTTAGATCATCATCACACAAGCGAAACATTAATCCTAAATTTCTAAATATACCTTTACGGTAATACCCTCGTTGTTAGATTGCAAATACTTTGTAGTACAAAAATATAACTATATAAAATGTTTAAGAATCAATTTTATGAACCATCTTTCGCATAAGATTGATTGGATCAAAATCTTTTATCGTTTTATGTAATTGATTTTCTACAAAGTTCAGAGTCAATATATATCTAATGCCTTTATTATAAGACATTTCGTATATTATACTCTTCTAGTCTTACGCTTAATGCTTCTACTCACTATAAAGTTGAAAGGAGTGAAATACTCTTGGTAATTCTGAGTATAAGGTACGCTACCCTTGTCTACACACTCTCAATCCTCTCCACGTTGTTCACGAGGGACTTTCGAATGATAAACCCTACACCACCTGGGTGATCGGGACCAGGATGGGTGATCTCCCTCCCGGTAGAAGAGCAGATTTCCAGACTGGAGGATTATCGTACCCTCGCCCTCTCTTCGCACTTCTGATAATCCTACAACGTCCCAGTAGATTTTGCTCTTCCAGCTCGATGATCCTCTCGTCAGTCCTAATTGTGCGAATATTGTGCTACGATGGCCAAAGATCGATTTTTTGGTAGCCGGATCGCGACGGGAAATTCTTAGCACCCCCTGCCCCGCCATCCACGAACCCGCTTCCAAGATAAGCCCACAGAAAGGCGGAACTGTCGTGACTGGGGGCCGTCATTTTTATTGCATCCATTTTTAATTTTTTAGAAGGGAGGGGGTTATTATGACATAATCGCCACGTTTGGCAGACTGGTTGTCGATCGCAGTAAGTGTACTAAGTTTTCCCTGGAGATAGCTGCTGCCCATCCTCCTGGTGAGGCCCTCAGCCGATTTTTACGACTCCCACGGGCAAGAAAGGGGTGACGACAATTGTATTCTATCCCGTCGCCACACGGGATATTACATTTGTTCACAGGCCTAGTAAAGTCAGAAATCAGCTCACAACTTGATACGTCCTATTATAATTTCTCATTTTCCGTGTGGTGACAGGGTAAGAATACAATGCACCAACCCTTCTTTTGCCCGTGAGTGTCGGCAAAGACTACTAAGGGATATAATAAGGACATAACATTAATGGTAGGGAATTAATATTCGAAATAAAACACTATGTTGACAAATCTGACCATCGTGTATAATAGGTCAAATGCCCTCTCATTACGAAGCCCGAGCTCAATAGTGGGATTTATGTGAGCTGATGCTTATAAATTTCTCATTTGTTAAACTCACGATGGTTAACATAAGGTCCATCAAGGCACTTCACAGTCCATGATCACAAACGTATGCCACTCAAGTCAAAAGATGGTAATATAAAAATACAATGTATTTGGTACCAAAACTTTATTGTTATTCGAATCGTAGATCTATTGGCCACCTGTAAACGGCTTTGGGTCGCCGGTGACATTTTCATAGCTCTTGAAACTCTCGTCTTGAGTATTTGTACGTATTACCAATAGCGTTTACGTGATATGATTTGATGAGGATATTCATAAGATACGATTTAGATGTTTAGATATAAAAAAAGTTTAGTGCAAGATAACATTACATATCTTAATAAATCTTATCGTTTTTGTATAATCTGCGATCAATAAATTGACTATGAGTAAATCTGATGATATTCCTTGGCTTTTCCAGCTTATCCTTTATTAGTTTCACCTGTATGTATGTATGTAACGGAATGTTTAAACGTCATTTTGCCCCACTTTGAACGAACAGATTTTATTTAAATTTTACACACTCGTCAAAGGCCCATGACAATGCAATAATTCGATCAAAATAGCCGAATATCTTCATCGTATTCGCCAAGATTTAAAAATTTCTAATCATATCTTTTGCACAAGAGGAAGAGAGACAGAGCTAGTGTGCGAACTACGCATGCGCGAAATTCGAAAATAGTTACTTGACTTGTCAACCTTTTTTTTAGTTTTTTTAAACTATAATTTATTTACTATGAATTTATTCTCAAAATTTAATAAGAAAAATAAATTCTTATTAAAAACCCGGGACTCAAAACTAATATCTTAAGAATAGTATTCAGATCCCCAAGACACTAACTAGACTTACGAGATATAAATTCTAATCTATACCAATAAATAAAATTGGAGTGTCTGTTTGTAATGTCAAAATAATGGGCATTTTTCATGCTCACACGGTTATTTGCACTATACATATGCCTAAAATACACTTTATATTTTTTATGTCTGTCTGTCTGTTTATTCCGGGTAATCTTCAAAACGGCTGGACCGATTTCAAAAATTCTTTCACCAATGGAAAGCTATAATATCAGGAAGTAACCTAGGCTAACCTATATTTTATCCCGGTATTCCCACGAGAACGGAAATTACGCAGAAAAGACGACTGAAACCGAAGCGAAGCGAGGGCGGGTTGCTAGTATCTAATAAATTCAAACTTATAATGTAAAGCTTAACTCTGAAATTACATTATCAAAGTTTTCGTCACAAAGAAATTACTTAAGAAATCGTTTCACAGCTCAATATTTCTTGCCTACTTAACTTTAATAGTTATTCGACTTATAACAGTAGCATGAAGAAACTGCTGACTAACCTATCTCGAATTTTAGTTCGATGCTGTACGAAAAGATCTTTTAAATTCATCGAAATCCACTTTTAGATATTCGCCTCCTCAAAGGCGCATAACGCCATAGTCCCCATGCTAAACAGCTTGAAGATCATAGTTGGTGTTTAAATTTTCCCGACGTCGATGTCTGTTTGTCTGTGTGTGTGTGTGTGAGACTCTCTGTCTGTGGCGTCATAGCTCTCAAATGGATGGACCGATTTCGATGCAGTTTTTGTCAATCGAAAGACAGTTTCCTTGTGGTGGTTCTTAGCTATGTTTGGTTAATATCGGTCCAGCAGTGTAAGAATATCGGCTATTTTCCAAAATAATGTCCAAAATAATTATTCGATTAAGTGTTTTATGCGTGCTAGTATAGTCATCATTCATCATCATTTCAACCTATCGCCGTCCACTGCTGGACGTAGGCCTCCCTCATATTACGGCACAAAGTGCGGTTCTGTGCCGCCTGCATCCAACGACGCCCAGCAACTTTCACCAGGTCGTCGGTCCACCTAATGGGGGGCGTCCTACACTGCGTCGTCAGATACGTGGTCGCCACCCGAGAACCTTTCTTCCCCAACGGTTGTCGGTTCGTCGAGCGACATGGCCTGCCCATTGCCTAGTATAATCGTTAAATTACAATTAAATGATAATTTCTGTTGAAGAGAACGTAATAGTTATTTTATTATTATAGTTTGTGTTTTTATTTTCAATTTTACTTATGTCAAGTATCCAGTGATAATTTATTGGATCAATTTAACCTAACAGTGTTAGAATTGACAATATTTAAGTGTCCTAGCAGGGTTTATAAATAACAAATGATTTGAATTTGTATATAAGAAAGTATAAGAATATATTATAACCTATTTCATTTTAAGGCGCATATTTCCCCGTAAAATTCTTAAGCAATGATCTCGGGAAGGGCCATGATGCGCATAATGTGCCGATTTCACCCGAGATCCGGATCAAGTCGTATAGGCCCGTGCAAATGGTTTTATTATCCGAAACACCCGCCATTATCCGCTAAAATGTTTAGGAGCCACCTGTGAGCTCGTCCTACCGGCTATGTACTATTAATGCAGACATTTATACTGCCTATATATGGAAAAATTTCAAATTGGAATCACAGATTAAGCAAAAGATGTTATCATGTTTTAATGGACATTTACCATGTGGTGGCGGAGTAAGAATACAATTCACTTTCCGTATCTTTGTACCTACTCTTGAATCTCTATTTCAATCCTAAATCCAATCGCAGCTCGAATTTAAGCAAATTTGGTACTCTTGAAAGCGACACTAGCGCACGATTGGAATCAAATTCGGTGGAATATTTTTGAATTAAATGAATTCGACTCTCGTCGATTAAATCGAATATTTGCTACTCCCGACGTGATTTTAACGTAGTTTAAAATCGTTAATGTTGCACAATTTCAAGAAAGCGTCTTTGTAGTGATCGAGTTCAATAACGTTATTAATTTAAAGTAAGAAAATACGTCACACTTGGTGAAAATAACAACGGCAAACGCGAAGAATTCAGTCTCGATTTTGTTCAAGAGTACCAAATATAAGTTTGGTGAGATTGAAATTGAATTGGATTCGAAATTAGAATTGATTTCCCGAGTAGGCACACTTATCTGTGGATATCGTAAACGCTAAATAAGGGATATATGCAGATAATATCAATACAAGAGGTGAACTTGAATAGATTGATTCTACAAACCCATTTACTATTGTGATATTATTTCAGCTCATCTACGTCCCACTGTGGGGCTCGAGCCTCGCTCGCTCGCTTAGGCATATGATATAGAATTTTATTTCGAATTTTCCTTCCTTTGAATAGATTTCATGCATATTTAATCCCTTAGTCGTCTTTTACGAGACCCACGGACAAAAGAAAGGCTGGTTAATTGTATTCTTACTCCATGACCACATGGAGTGTGATATTCCCTATATTTCCCTACTATTGCGGCTGAGAATCGAACTCAACAGTGGAATATATATAAGGTCAGATGATGTCAATAAACTACGAAACTTAAACAAGATCATTACAGTCGTTTTCGAGATACGTGAAACAAATACATACAAAAATGTATGCACGTAAAAAATTATACTTCTTTGGCGTAACAAGATAAAATCTTTCTAAAAATATTATCCTTCGCTTTATCCTACGTTTGTAGAAATAAAGACACTAATAATAGAAAAAAAGGTATTTAATACATTGAAAGTTTTATTATAACGCATTATCTAGTTGACATTTGTGATGGTGCGCACGTGCATCGTAAAAATTCTGACTAGCTAATGTCAAGATGTCGGGTTATTTTTTTTTTGAGGCAGTCATCTTGCGGAAGGAAGGGGCGGATCGTATGCGCGAAGGGCGCCTCCATGAAGACTAGATTCGTCGTCAGCGACTCGGGCGGCGCAGACGCGAGTTGCTGCGCCTGATGTCGCCCTAGCCGTAGCCGCGGGTGACCGGACCGGGGATTAGTCCGTCACCCCCGTGACAGCGACCGACGTCGAGAGGAGAGGGTACTACCTCGGGGTAATCCGTCGGGTTGACCACTGAAAACAAAGAACTGGGCTCCGGTGGTCGGCCCAACGACGAAGGCGACGTGCTATGGGTGGAATACGGGGCCACTCCTCTGTCACCCCGGACGGGGCCGGGCGGCGGAAGCGCTGACCGTAGCCCACCCAAAATAAAATAAACATGGTTGTCTGTAAAGTCGGTTTACGGACGATAGTTTAACGTGACAACATCATAACAAAACATTGATGAAATGACTGCATACTTTTGACGTGACAACGTCTAATACATCGATGAACGCTGGCTGCATGCACGGAAAAGTGTCCCGTTACACTCGTTGTCCCGTTACGTTCCTAGTCTCGTTACGCTGATTCAATTTTATTCATAAAAGTTTTTTGAATCAGCGTAACGTGACTAAGAGCGTAACGGGACACTTTTTCGTGCATGCAGCCAGCGTTCATCGATTTATTAGACGTTGTCACGTCAAAAAAAAAAGATATCGGTTTTATGTAACGGTTTGCGCGCGCATCGTAAGAATTTATTCTTATATTTTCCCAAACGCGCCAAATGAAGAATAAGTTCAAAAATTACTCATTTAAACGTATATTTTTTTTAACACGACCCTCTTCAATAACTTGGAATATATTTCGTACGAGATTTTGCAATAATAACATTTCACATCGACAGATACAGTCGTTCACACGTCGAATGACATTCTAATGTTTTATTGAATATAAACACAGCAGGTTGAGGTGTAACGAAATGTATTGTATATTTTATATCCTGACGAACCTACTAAATTTTGCCGGTTTATGATTTTCGATGTGAAGGAAATGTATCTCGAGTTTGTTATGAGGTTATTGTACTGTATTACATACTTATGTTTAAAATATACGAGGCTTTAAATATGTACGTTCTTGGTTTCGACTGCAGTTTTTTTTCGGCATAAAATACGATTTTCCGTGTGGTGATGGAATAAGAATACAATTCACCACACCCTATCTTCTCCGTGGATGTCGTAAAAGACGACTAAGGGATATAATAGGCATATAACATCTGTGCAAGAGAAGGAAAAATCGATACAAAATCCTATTAAAACACGTCGACAATAGTAGGTCATTTCCCCTCCCATTTTGAAAGAGGTGGCATATCTGAGCCCAACAGTGGGACTTATATAGGCTGAGATGAAAATACGATAGATTTCATATCGGTAGTACCTATACCACAGTTCTATTCTCCTTATTTTAATTTATCTCGGCTCATATACGTCCCACTGCTGGGCGACATCCACAATGAGAGGAGAATTGACCTACTATATCGCGCTGCTCGGACATGTTGGCATAGAATTTTATGTCGAGTTTTCCTTCTTTTGCATAGATGTTAAATGCATATTATATCCCTTAGTCGTCTTTTATGACATCCACGGGCAAGAGTCACTATACGGAAGTACACTTTATTTTATGGTCCAGGGACAGTATCGAGTTTTTTTTAATGTCAGTACTATTTCATATTTGTCTAAATTGTTACTTTGGATGAGTGTTTAGAAATTATTTCTCTGCTAAGGGAAATTGATTTATACCACTCTCATCAAACGGATTGGTATCAGGTGCCTACCGGACATGGGGTCTTCGATAAGTACCTGCACAAAATTGGAGGAGAAGAGGCTCCAGGATGTCATGAGTGTGGCGCGCTAATCGACGATGCGTGCCACACGCTGGAAGTATGCCCTGCCTGGGGGCCTCAGCGCCACGTCCAATAGCAATGGGAATAACAGACCTGTCGTTGCTGACCATCATCTCCAAGATGCTCGGCAGCGACAGCTGTTGGTCGTCGATGACTTCCTTCTGTGAGGCTGTCATGACAAAGAAGGAGGCCGCTTGGCGGGCACGGGAGGCGCTTGCGTCCGCTGACTCGCTCCGCCGGCGACGACCAGGGAGGAAGAGACGCCGCTATGTGCTTCGCCTTCTACCGCACTGAATGATGCCAGAACGTGGCCGACGGTCAAGCGTTGGAGTGTCGGGGATAGAATGTTATCAGAGGTCTCTATTGTTTAATGTATAAAATCAATAAAAAAGTTTTAAATGTCGTTTCTTTGTCTTAAAAGTAATGTTTGGGACGTTAGGATAGTATAATTTGTATTGCCTAAATATAAGTGATAATAAAATAAAACAAATGCTTGGTTTACAGAGCAACACATGCTTGTCATCATAAACTCATGAAGCATAAAACTAGACCAATTGTAAGTATATATTTTAATATATATAAATTACGTGTCACGTTGTTTGTCCGCGATGGACTCCTAAACTACTTAACTGATTTTAATCAAATTTGCACACCGTGCACCGTGCAGTTTGATCCAACTTGAAAGATAGGATAGCTTACATCTTATTTTATAGTCGCAATATTATTTTATTACAAATTATTTGTATTACCTATTATTTGACTTTCACAATTATCTGTTAACTCTAAACGATTTTAACAGATGGCGATATCTGTTGACTGGATTGAGTAATTAATTAATACACAGTGACGTGTAGAACGGCGACCAGTTAATACGTGTACCGTACCGCGATCGCAAGTTCTATATAAATAATAACTACCCACTTACCACGTTATCGTCGCGCGCGACGGCTTACATTGCGACCTGTGCTTAATCAAACGATGACTTATCAGAGGCTATCTATGGCACAGAGTGTTGTGTCGAATGATAATAATACGGCGAATGAGTGCATAATTATGGAGGAAGAAGAATCAATACAATCGGATGTTTTAAGCAACGATGAACAACTACCTACATGTCACACGAATAAAAGAACTCGCGAAATAGACGAAAATGAAAGATGGACAGTTGTAGGAAAATCTGGCAAGCGATTTGCACGTAATATTGGCGACACCCCAATACCCGAGGAGAGAATAGAAATCACAGTTACGTCCAAAGAACCCCTACCAAAACAAATGCAAACATTTGCACGCCTTTTGAAATCAAATGATGTTTCTGCTGTATTGAGAATTAAATATATAAATTCCTACAAAATCCTAGTGCAATTCGAAAACGAATCAGGGTTTCAAAAACTCCTCCATTGTGAACTAACGAAGAAAAATAACTGGTATATCCAAAGAACTTTAGAAGTCGGCGTCTCTTACGGCGCTATAAAAAATGTTGAATTGGGATTATCTGATAACGAAATTAGAGATTGTATTTCAAGTGATGCCGAATTATTGTCTCTGAAACGCTTAAACCGAAGGAACATTGATGGCCCGGGATGGACAGAGAGCGAAGCTGTCCGATTATGTTTCAAAGGTTCGTCATTACCAGCATTTGTTTATGTTTATGGAGTGAGGGTTAAATTAGAACCATACATCTTTCCTGTTACGCAGTGTTCTCACTGCTGGAGATTTGGTCACATAAAAAAGTTTTGTCCAAAGAAGAAAACAGTCTGCCCCAATTGCAGCAATAATCACGAAAAATGCGAAAGTACTACCTACAAATGTGCTAATTGTTCTGGTAACCATATGGCGACAGATAAACAGCACTGCCCTGAATATCTTAAAGAAAAGAAAATTCGCAGTATAATGGCAAACTTCAATTGTACATATAAAAAGGCACTATCCTTGTATCCACAACCCACACCTTACCAAGACGAACACCCGGTAGAAAATATTTATGAACAAGAAAATAATCAACCTAAAGCCAAGCATCAATACAGAAATCCTCTTGTTCCCTCCACTTATGCATCAGTTACAGCTAATTTAACATCACCACGAATAAACCATACAATGGATTCTAATAATGAAAATAATGATAAAATAAAACATTCTAAAAATAAAAAACACCGTACGCAAAATGATCAAGAATTCTGGAACTGGCACATCGAGGAATCATCTAGTTCAGAACACACAGAAACAGAGACATATGACAAATCAACTAAACAAACAAGAAAGAAGAAAAGGAGCTTACCATTTTATAGATTACTACAGAATTTAGGTAACATTATATATAAGGAGAACTATACAACTACTGATAAAATCATTGCAGCTATTAAAATAATTATCGAATGGTCTATACAGAACATGAGTAAACTTACTTTCCTAAAGAATATATTTAATAATTGCGATGGATAATACTAAAAATCTACAGCTAAATATCATTCAATGGAATGCACAAAGCATTAAAACTAAATTAATTTCATTTGAACATTTATTATCTACGGATAAAATTCACATTGCAGCTTTATGCGAAACATGGCTAGACTAGAATTAAAGAATATAATATGTTTCGGAAAGACAGACAAGATGGTTACGGCGGAGTAGCAATTGTTACTCACCGGTCGATCAGGGCACAGTTCAAGGATCTAAAAAGTAGTAACCCAGGAATAGAAGTAATATGTGTTAAAATACTAAACTGTCAATCTTTAGAACATATTGTTTCCATATACTGCCCTCCGTCTCTCCGCACATGTCAACAAGATTGGGATTTTTTATTTTCAATATTAAATAAAAAGACACTTATACTAGGAGACATGAACGGACACCACAGTAGTTAGTCTTGCAAAAATGACGCCAGAGGCAATCAAATCTTCGACGCTCTAATCAACGTTGACTTTACTATATTAAATGATGGCAGCTCGACTCGCCTGAAACTGGTAAACGGCATGTTGCAACAATCTGCACCCGATATTTCTATAGCTTCTTCTGATGTGGCTATTCAGTACAATTGGAGCTCCACAAACGAGACTTTGGGTAGTGACCATGTGGTCATTAAAATCTCTACTTCATCAAACTATCATCCTAACTTTTTAACAAAGAGAAATTTAAAAAATGCTGATTGGGATGGGTATAGAAAAACTTTAGAGGACAGATTCTCGAATTTTACACTACCTAACAAATTTCAAGAGGGATATGATGCTTTCATTCAGGAAATTAACACGGCAGCTGATAGTCATATACCATTTATAAAAACTAGCCTAAATCCTTGCAGTTCGTTTGTACCGAAACCATACTGGAATGTTGACCTATCTAAAGCTGTAGCTGAGCGTCGCTTAGCACTAAAACATTTTAGACGCAACCCTAACCCCAACAACTTAGTAACTCTTCAGAACAAAGTTCGTACAGCCCAGAAATTAATTAGACAAGCAAAAAGACAAGGATTTCAGGCATTCTGCTCGTCATTAGATCGAGTCAGCTCTACAAGTGACATGTGGCGACGCATGAAATGGATCAAATGCAAGTCGTACAAGGTACCTGTTGATGAAAATAATGTAAATAATTTATTACGCAGCTTATGTCCTGACTCTGCTATTGCTATGCAACCTTTTTTCCAATCATGCAATCTTACTTTAGAAAAGTCTATCTCTTTTAACGAAATGGAGAAATGTATAAAATCATCGGATACAACACCTGGTTGCGATAACATATCATTTTCAATTATTAAAAATTTACCTGTAAATGGTAAATACATTTTAATCGATTTATATAACAATTTTCTCCATAAGGGCTTTGTTCCTAAACAATGGCGGGACATTCGCATTTGTCCAATCCCAAAACCGGGGCGTAATCCAAATGTAGAATCATCACTCAGACCCATTGCCTTAATGTCATGCTTATGCAAAATTCTGCATTCTATAATCAATAAACGTGTCGAATGGTACCTTGAAAAAAGTAAAGTATTTTCAGACAGTATGTTTGGTTTTCGTAAATCTCGTTCTTGTGTAGATATCCTAAGTGATTTATCTTTAACAATGCATAGTGGTTTCGCAACTAATAAATTTACATTGGGCTGTTTTATTGATATCAATAACGCATACAATAATGTTGACATTAAGGAAATGTTACTGATGTTAGACAAACTGAATGTCGGTGCCAAAATTTGTAGTTATTTATGGTGTTTTTTGAAAGAGAGGCGCTTACAAATTGTGACAGGTAATAATACACTTTTTAGATACACTAACCGCGGTTTAGCGCAGGGCGATCCCTTATCGCCCCTCTTATTTAATGTGGTAACTGTCAACATATGTAAGGTACTTAACTATGAAAATGACATTGGGGTTTTCCAATATGCTGATGACTTTGCTGTATACATTACTCATGAAAATATTGAACACTCTATTTCAAAATTACAATCCGCATTAAATTTAATTACAACATTACTATCTAATATAGGCTTAGAAATTTCCCCACACAAAAGTAAAGTGTGTTTGTTTTCCAAAAAACGTAATGTAACAGGATATCACAACATTAAACTTCAGATTAATGACATTGATTTACAAATAGTCAACAACGTAAAGTACCTCGGATTGTGGTTTGACCGTTCCTTAAACTGGATTAAACACATAAATGAACTTTGTAGTAAAGTGTCAAAATTTCTAAATCTGTTTAAAGTATTAGCTGGTCCTGGTTGGGGAGTACACCCAAAACATATGAGACGGCTATATATTGCAATTATTAGAAGCAGATTGGATTATGCAAGTTTTATTTATGATGACAGTTATAAATCTCATTTGTATAAACTCGACAAAATCCAAAATCAAGCTATGCGAGTAATTGGTGACTTTATCAGGACTACTCCTATACATGTTATGGAATCTGAACTCAGTTTAACTCCACTAGTATTTCGTAGACACTTCTTAGCCGGCAAACATTGGTTAAAAACCAAATCTATAAAATGTAGTAGTACTATTTCTTTACTAAATAACTCCGTAACTATCCTAAAAACATGTCACAAAAAGAAGCCGTTACTCGTTATTACGCATGAGAAATTTAGTAATGTTACTGTCCACTCTTCGCTTCAGCTTGAAATGTTCTCATTTGAAACTTGGGTGACCAATATTGACTTGTCAAATAATGTTAAATTTATACAAGGCATCTACAAAGCCAAACAGAAATATAGCTGCATGGAATTAGCATCTATATGTTCTCGAACGTTAGATGACTACCTTGATTTCTATAAAATATACACCGATGGATCTAAAAGTGGTAATTATTTAGGAGCTGCATTTCTTGATGTCCAGTCGGGATCAAGTATGAAATTTAAAATAAATTCCAAAGTCTCAATAATGTATTTAGAGTTATTTGCTATTGCTGAAGCGTTATCTTATGTACAAATAATAAATCAAGATAAATTTGTGGTATTTACTGACTCAAAGAGCGCTCTGCAACATCTGGCTCGATGTACCTCGACGTATCGAGGCACACCGATAGCCTACGATATTATAAGATCCCTTCTGCATTTTTCATCAAAATCAAAAGTGATTATCCTGCAATGGATCCTTTCATATGCTGGTATCGCAGGCAATGAAGAAGTTGATCGTTTAGCCAAAGAAGCTTGCTGCGATGGGGCTGAGATTAATTTAACTCCCTATTATACTGACTGTATTAATATATTTAAAAAATCTTGTTACGGCCTTTGGAAAGAATACTTTGACGAACGGTCCAGAGATAAGGAAGGGTATTTGGTACAAAACCATACAGCCACAACCACTTAAATCACCTTGGTTTGACAATGCCACATTGAATAGGACGGACCCGTCTCTCATGATGCGCCTGCGTTCCGGACACATTCCATTATATAAATTCGCACATCTCATGAAGAAAGTCAGCTCACCCAATTGCGATGTATGTCAGGTTGTTGAAGATGTTGTGCATATTCTGGTGGAGTGTGCCCGTAACGACAGTTTCAGGCAGCAAATATTTGACCATTGTGCACGAAATAGCGTAGGTTTTTGTAATAGTGTACTTACTGGCTAACTTACACCAGAAAGTAACTTAATAATAGTAACTTAAGTAACTTAATAAATAATAGTAACTGTAAGTAAGTTACTTACTTAATAATAGAAACGTATGATTGTTTAGTTTAAGTAATTACTTTTGTAACAGAATCAAACTGTGTAACACTTATGTTTTTTATGGAGTGGCATATTCGCGTAAGCGAATCAACTCCTTAAATAGAGATTAAAAAAAAAAAAATAATAATAATTAATTAATAGATGGCGCTGCTATGTCAAACCTACAAACGTGTCATATACGATTTTAACTTGCATTTTTACATAAATGCCATTTGTAAAAAAATATGACGACCTCCATGATAGCTGTTCTCCTACAGTTCCACTCAAATAGTTTAATAAAATGTAATATAACAAAAACATTAGCCATAGCAATGCGTGGCCGAGTCTGCTAATATATACTGTAATAAATTTGTCAAAAGATGAGTATGAGTGAGAAAAAAAGAGAAACACAACAGACATTTTTTTTTTTAATTTTTCGGTCTGTCTGTCTATTCTTCTTCCCTGCTCCATATGCGTATCACTTTCAGGGATCGGGCCTCCTCTACTACAGAAGGGCAAATAAATCTACTACACTACACTCGTCAGACAGTTTCATAGGGTATTTTATTTCTACCATGCCTTCTCCTGCATAAATGTTATGTGCATATTATATCCATTAGTCGTCTTTTATACCACCATCACGCACAAAAAAGAAGTAGTGAATTGCATACCTGTTCGGAAACATTGCACTGTCTGTCTATACAGGGTGTATCAGGTTATGGGACAACTGTTCGAGTATGTTGTAGTTTAACGGTCACAGATCGTAATTAGAATGTACATTATACAAAAAAACAATATAACATAAAAGTTATAGTGATTTCAAAAAAATGTGTCTAAGAGTCTATGCCTTAAATGTTACGTATTATGTAGACATGTACAGACAGAATACATGTAGGCATGTAAAGCTTCGACAGTATAATTTCATTCATTCATACCTAGAATTGCGCAAACGTTTCAATGAGTGTAGGTAACAACGGCGAGCCGTCAACGGTCATCGGCCGATCAGATATTTTAAAGCGAAGTTTGTCTTGCTTATACGAACGTAATCATTGATTTATTCAATTTCTAATGAACATTTAACAAAGTATGAATATGTTGCCTATTAAGTATCATTGACTTTATACATTTCAATCGGATTTACACGAAAAAGTGATGACAAAATTGAAAATTTTACATGTCTCTAATTCCTTAACGAATCGATATTTTTCGTTCAAATTTTTTTTGCAGTTGCCCCATAACCTGGTACACCCTGTATATACACGCTAATATCGAAAATTACTAAATAATACAATATTTAGGTTTTGTTTTATTGAAATGGTGTCAATGAAAAATGCCATTTAAATATAAACTCTTCAAGTATTTGTAATCGTTTCGTATATTAATAATATTCAAAATGTAATACAGTACAGCGAATGTAAGTATCTGTGACAGGTTTATCTGTCGTTAATTAATTAACAAACACCACTGCGGTGTCATGTTACAGGGTGCGGTCTCATTTATAGCGGGCCACTATCTTATTTTGAAACGCTTATTAGGTTTACGTTACTATTAGGTTTGTATTAGACGGAATCTTTGAACGTGATTTTCACCACCTTCTAGGCGTCGGATTAATTTGAAACTTCGTACACTATCAATACCCAATGACAATGTAATAATTTAAATAATTTGTCCCATTATTCTTATAGGATTAGCGATTTTACATACGTGGCTGAGGTCTTGACATGGTACGCTAGATGCCGCTATCTCTATTTTCTGCATCACACTCATTTAAGAATCTACATAGGTATATATTTATTACTCTTCCAGCTGAATGAACAGACGCCAACGTCCATACCACGCTGAATGCATGGGTTCCCGTCCAATCACCGAAGTTAAGCAACATTAGGCGCGGTTACTACTTGGATTGGTGATCGCCTGGGAATACCACATGACGTTGGCTTTTTAAACCCAAAACTGTGAAAGCCATCTGCGGCTAACAGCTAGCTATACATACACAAAAAACATCAACAGACGCTGTAACATCCGGTTATACATACATACAGCTTATCATGACCTTTGTGGTCTAAAACTATCTAGTCTTATGAAAGTAACCACTTTAGGGCACATTGGTTGAATGTTTAAAAAATATAACCGACACAAAAATAATTTGTTTGATGCCTTGGGCCTAGTCGGTCATCAATGAGAGCGCTCAATTTAGTTCGCAACCCAATGGCGAACTAGTTTGCTCTTTTATTTCAATAGTTCTTTTTTTTTATTATTATTATTTATAAAAATAATAAATAAAGGAAAAAATATGATGATTGCAAATTCTGTTTAGTTTTAATTAAATTATGATAAAATGCTAAATTATAATAAATAAATGGAGAGTTGGTTAGTATAAAATAATAAACGAAATAGAAATATCAAAGCTCGCATAGTAGAAGTAAATAATTCGAATTGTCACGTAACGCCTTGCTTATAGTTAGTATGCGGACGCTAAAAAAAAAGATATAAAGAACTAAGAACGAGATCATCGATGAACTAGTTCGTACAGTTCACCTAAAAGAGCGCTGTTTCGATCTAGGTCGTTCACGAACTACCTGATACTATTTGATATAATTATTTGCTTGAACTATTGCTTTATATTGTACATTCCTATTCATCTAAATATTTCATTTGCAGGTCCTTGCCGCCTATCCGAGAGCATAAGTAAGTTCGAATATAAATATTATATCTTTACTGCGCGCAGGCAAGCCGGTTTAACAGCCTCGTAAACAACAAATTAAATATCAGCTTATCAACTTTAAAATATTAACCTTCTTCCGATTCATCATCATCATTATAACAGCCCACATACGTCCCACTGTTGGGCTCGGGCCTCCTCTACAATAAGAGGCAATTTGATCTACTATACCATGCTGGTCAGACATGTTGGTATAGGGTTTCATTTCGCGTTTTCCTTCTCTTGCACAGATCTTATGTGCATATTATATTAGTCGTCTTTTACAACATCGTGAGGCAAGATTGGGAGTGGTGAATTGTATTCTTACTCCGTCACCACACAGATCGGATTATTATCTTACAATTCAAATATCAACCTTCATGCGATGTATCAACATCAGACTTCAGGTTAGGTTGCTGGCTCATGTTCTCATCATCATCACAGCCCGTATAAGAACTACTTTTGGGCCATATAAGTACTTTTGGGCTCAGATATCCTCCACAATACGACGGAAATTGTCATACTATTTTACGCTTATTAGACGTATCGTAATAGGGTTTTATGTCGAGTTATTCTTTTTAGCAACCGACTTCAAAAAAAAAAAGGAGTTTCCCAATTGAGCTGTATTTTTTGATGTTTGTTGCCTTAGAACTTTCGACTGGGTTAATGGATTTTGACGATTCTTTTTTTATATGCTTAAAGCTACTGCTTCCCGTGTCATCCCACTTCAATTTGGTCCAGTTTAACAATGATTTTCATGGCAAAACGGATGAAGTCGATTTTTTATATCTGTGTTACCTGCATTACTTAAATAATGTGGTTAATTATATTTCTACGCCGTAAACACAAGGAAAGCCTGCTCTCAATTCTATTTTATTTTATAACATGAAGAATAACAAAAAGATAAGATCTCTCGGTGCTAAAATTCCCAAAAGCAATAAACTAAACTTTAAAAACTAACATAAATTTTATGAGTTTCATCGTTATGTATATAATTCTCACACTCAAAATGATACGAAAATAAAACTTGAATGTCACTCTTAACAATTATTTCCAATGAACTTTATTAATGTGTTTGTAGGTATATGTGAGAGACTGGTCGGCATTAGGGATGTTATTCCGTAAAGGTAACCGAAACTACAGATATCCGATCTGAAATAAAAATCTTTCTGAAACCGTAACTGAATTTGAATTTCGAATAGGATCGGGGTCTGTATGAGATATGCTACGACAGATTTTCTTTTAAACGACCGAACCATTGACCTAAATGAAAACTTAAAGGAAAATAATACAAGAATCACATTTTCTTTTTGCAATTCCCTTAAAATCCAATATCTGTAACAGAAACTATTGGATTATTCGAAATAATTTTATATCCGTGACCGGATCTGAAAGCTTATATGCGAGCCCAACAAGGATAAAAAAAGACGCTGCTGCACACAAACCCAGACGCTGCTGCATCAGATAAACATCGAATAAACTCCAAATCCAGGTCGAAAAAATCGATCATAGCACGTAAATTTATTGTCATTAATATATACATAGGTATTTCTAATATGTGTCATCGTCATCATCATTTCAGCCTATAGCCGTCCACTGCTGGACGTAGGCCTCCCTCATGTTACGCCACAAAGTACGGTTCTGTGCCGCCTGCATTCAACGACGTCCGGCAACTTTCACCAGGTCGTCGGTCCACCTAGTGGGGCGTGTCCTACATTGCGTCGTCCGATACCTGGTCGCCACTCGAGAACCTTTCTTCCCCAGCGGTTGTCGGTTTGTCGACCTGCCTATTGCCACTTCCGCGTGTTAATTCTTCGTGCTATGTCGGTTACACCCGTTCTTCTGCGGATTTCTGTATTCCGGATTCTATCTCGCAGAGTAATGCCGAGCATAGCTCGCTGCATAGCATGCTGAGCGACTTTGAGCTTGGTTATGAGGCCACAAAAATTTAGGGACCACGTTTCCGTGCCGTAAGTCATTACTGATAGGAAACACTGATCGTAGACCTGTATTGTCAGACACTGAGGTATGTTGGACAAGAAGATCATCTTAAGTTTCCCGAACGAAATGTGTCAAACCCGAATATGTGTCATACTCACGATAATTTTAATACTATAACCGATAAATAAATTATCGATTTATACAACCGATGTAATTCAAGTATCTAGACCGTATCCAGATTTAAAACTTCATATCCGCAACATCCCTCGTTGACACATATCTCAAGGGACACTTATATCTCGTTATCTCGATCCGCGACTAATTAATTAATGTGCTGGTAACAAAATTTGCTGTAATGTTTATTTATATAATTGAAGTACGTATTTTAATTATCAAGCCATCTTTAATATCTACAACAAACCAGTGATCACGGTTAGGGATGGGCGATCTTACTGAAAAGATCGATTCTTGAATCGACTTGAATTGTCGTCCAAAGAATCGATTCACAAGAAAATCGAGGGCTGAAGGATCGATTTCCGATTAATCGATCAAATCAAATCATTTATTCTGCATAGGCTCCTTAAGGGCACTCATATATTGTCAAATTACACGTTTGAATACAATACAACAATCTACCACCGGATCGGAACGCGGCCACAAACTGAGAAGATCCGGCAAGAAACTCGGTGAGTAGTCATTTTTTTCTTAATCCTTTAAATATACATAATATTATGCTTCGTACAACATATATGGTATTAGCTTCAGTGTGATGCCCTTCGAAATTGTATATATGTATAAATTTTGAAGATTTAATACAAGACACAAAAAAAAATTAAAGCATAAAGAAAGGAAGAAAATATGGCTGGACCAGATCCCACAAACAGCACCCGATCACGAGTTAACTACTAGAGCAGCCATCACTCTCCTCAACCAAATTAGAGGGAAGGGAGCGACCCGCCCCACATAGCTACCGTAAGCAGCATCTAGCATCAGCACCGCATCTATCAATCTCTTCTTGTACGAGATTATGAACAGGACATCTGGAGAGTAAATATTATGTGATGAACTTTTTGTTAGGAAATCTGAGTTTTATTAATCTTATAATATAGTATAAAACGTAGAAAAAAAAAATCGAATGACGATTTTTTAGGGCAAGGTATAGATTTACCGAATCGATTCAGTGTTTCGTATCAATTTATAAAATCGATCTTTTGGCCCTGAAAAATCGATTCTTCGACTAATCGATCTCAGATCGCCATCCCTAATCACGGTCGCTTATGTTTAAAATTGTGTCTGGAATGCTTTTATCTTCTTAATCTATCTTGTCTTGTTTAATTAATTAATGGGTGACAAAATTTAGTTATATGTAGGTATTTATTTAGTTTTAGTGTTTATAAAGTGAAAATTTCTATAGGCCGGTTTGCATGGAGGTAATTTCGTGTATGTTGTCATCGACATGGTCAGGTGACGTGTTAACATTAACAGATGTGTTTTGTTAATAAATGAAAATAAATTATTGCTCAGAGTGCAGATAGTGGTCAAAATCAGATATATATTAACAGTTTACAAGTTTTAAATTAAGGTCAAATGATTAAACCGAATATTCAGAAATAAAAACTGTTTCATCATAGTTTTAAGTTTTCACTTCTGTCGAGTTTGCTTTCTCCTGCACAGATGTTATCTGCATAATATATCCCATAGTCTCCTTTTATACCTACGGACTAAAGACTTAGTCGTGAGTGGTATTATAGGGGTAGTACTTACTCCGTCATCACACGGACAATCGTTACTTATAAACCAAATTAATATAAGCGTTAAAATACAACAAGTTGTGTCGTAAGGACACAGGTAGAAGTGACGTTTTTATATTACAAGGAAAATTTTCAAATATTAATCAATTATAATTCAAATGTATGCCAAATATTCGTAAATAAGCGATGTAATAGTCGCTTGAACTCTTTTTCCCGAATTTTTAATTATACAAAAAGGTAGGTGATTAGAATTTCAAAGCCCTCCCATAAAAAAACACTTCGATACTGGCTATACAGAAGTTACATTAAAACCAACACAAACAGGCCATTTAATATAAAAAGGATCAAAAACAAAATGACCCACATTAAAAAACACATTCCAAATTGGTTAAAATCTTTACGAGACATTAAGACTAAAATAATTTACTCGCAAATGATCACTTCGCGCCTTCGAACGCGACAACAAATTAATTAACCGAAGATTTAACACGATCCGTTAACCGAAAATAATAAAAACATATCGTCCGATTCGGATATCGTATCACGGAACTAATTAGGCGTCTGTCTGTCCGTCTGTCGGTGTATTTAGGGATATTCTGGATATTATTAGACGCCATTAGCCTCGTCTCAGAGTTATTGGACAGCTTCAGTAGTTATTCAATAAGGATAATGGGTTGTCTAAGGATTGACGCACTGAATACCTTGTATTATATTCATAATTTACTTATATTTTGATATTTTTTTTTTATTTAGAATTTGCTATTGACTGCAACTTTGTTCGCAAGGAAATTTTGTGTGAGCCCGTTGAATATGATAATTATTATTCTTTAAAAATATCAACTTCACCACCTATTTTTAAAAGCTTTTAACTTGTCCTGTTAGTATGTTAGTATGGGGCAAATCTTGCGAGTTAAATTAGAATCATTTTCTGTCATTAGATTAGGTTGAAATTTGGTTTACTTACGTAACTTCGGTTACAATGCAATAATATAGTACCACGAAGCTGGTCTCAAGATGGCGTCGGAAGATGGCCATAGGAACTCTTAAACTAAACAAGATAAAACTGTCGACTTTGGACTCGTTTGAATAGTCTTGACCGAGCACAGATTTTCTTCGTTTTAGAGCATTTAAATAAAAGCTTGTTTTTTATATTTTTTTAATTAATATTTATTACACCCTTAGACAAACAACATATCCTTTAAATCAACCCTGATTTGCAAAATATTTCATTTTAGTGACTTTCTACAACATAAATTTTGGGGCAATGTATCAATTATTTGTGATAATTTTAAATTTAAAACTGTAATGGGAATTTGTGTCTGTTCTCTTCATATTTATGAAGTCCCATATGATTGTCTAACAGAAAAGAAACAAATAATTTAAAAAACTTCTAAATTATGCCTTATCTCTATAAATATATGTCCTTCTTAATAAATAAGTCTTGGCCTAGATAGTAAATGGATGACTATGCAAAATTATGTTCAATTGCGCCACAATAAGTAACAGATAGTAATAAGGTTATAGAAAAATTTTAGGAGGTCAATTATCCTCATAAATTATGATTAAAATCACATCAGCGTCGACGCTTAGTATGTAGTAATAGTCACTCTGTGTGCTGTCAGCACATGAAATCTATTAAAAGATGTATATCTGTTTCCGGTCAATTGACATTAATTTTTATCTAAAACAAGTTAGCATTGAGGTAAGTCGTCTATTAAGGCTAAAAAATAAAGTATTCCTTTTTATTATTAGTGGGCCACGTGAATTTTCTGTCTCCCAAAATTCGGAAAGTGAAAGAGCTGGAGGACAAAATCTTTTCTGCATTCTCTTCTTTCCTCATTCCATTCCCTCAATCCTTCATCTGTGTTAGGCCTTTGATATTGTTAAAATTGTTGAGCAGCGCTTATAACTTATCATCTGGTGGGGTACTTTCTAAAAGTCCATTTAAAATTAATCAAGAGAGACTTGAAACCTTAAAACTAGTTCAGCTGAGCTCATCAGCATAAGGCAAACTTGGGCAATCCGTTCTGATACTCCACAAAGTCTGAAAAGACTTATAATCAGTCACTGTTGGCATTGACGATAAAAAAGGTCATTAAATGTTGGATTCATTGTAAAGATGAAATCTAGAAAGCAAAGGGGACTAAATTTCTAGATAAAATCTGTTATATGAACACAATCTGGAATCGATATCCCAACTGTCAAAAGTTTTTTTTTTCTGGCAGGTTATAATCAGCGCCACGTTAGCTATTCCACCCAGACGTAAGGGCGTCGCGCAGCCCCACATTTCACCGTATATTCTCCTCTTCACATTTTGGGCCACCTATCAAACTTGCCGATTTCAACATTAACTTCCTTGGGTAGGCATTTTTTTTTTGCTTAGGCCCCTCTGTCGCCCCGGACGGAGTGGTGCGAGGAGTGCGCCGACCGCAACTCACCTCCCCTAAATCATCATCAGCCTATTAATGTTCACTATCCCAAAAGGCATTTTTGTGATAGTGAACATTAATAGGCTGATGGTTGGATGATTGGATTTTATTATCTTTTCCTATATCCGCCCCATTAACAATGGGGCGGATAACAACCCTAAACTTCTAACACAATGAAATGGTCATGTAAATCATAATGTATTATGTAATCAATCGAATTACTTATTATGTATTAACCTTATACCATCCGTGTGGTGGCGAAGTAAGAATACAATTCACAACCCCCTATCTTGCCCGTGAGGTCATAGAAAAAGACTAGGTGATTAAATATGCATATCATTTATGCAAAAGAAAGAAAACTTGAAATGGAACTTTATACCAACTCATCTGACCAGCGTGGTATAGTAGGTCAATATCACTCCTGTTGTGGAGGAGCCTCGAGCCCAACAGTGGGACATATATGGGTTGAGATGATGATGAGACATTTTGAAATTTCTGAAAACTATTGGATGCAAGCGGCACAAGACCGTTCTAAGTGGCAGTCCAATGAGGAAGTCTTTATGCAACATTAAACTTGATGAGCTTGATGTATGGAAATCTAAAAATTATTTAACATTATCCTAAATGTACAAATCATTCGGTCTTAACTAACCTCAAAATTGTTCAATATTAAGGCATTCCCAATCAATTAGAGACCTTCGCAATCAGTGGTATTGGCTAATTAAGTACGATGTGACACATGTGTGGTACAGCATAATATCGTACGGTACGATGTGGCATGATGCAGCATAGACTAACGAGCGCAGCCGCTAAAGCAATCAGCAATCAACGCGCACGACATTGACTAGGGTTGCTTCTGTTGCGATACTATCATTTTCCAAGATATCCTTTTTTGAACAGGCTTTTGGCATAGTCCTTTCATACCGTGCCCCGACCTCTCCTTCGGTAGAAGGGCGAGGGGTTATAAAGGCAGTTACGCCAAAATTTTACCACTGGCTCACAAGGCAGTACAGCAGCGTAACATAGAGGTATTTGCCGATCATAGGATTTTCGATAAGCATCTGCATATAATAAAGAAAATAGAACCTCAGATGCCATGGATGTGGCGCGCCAATTAATGATGCGCATTACATACTGGAAGTTTATTCGGGCCATATTATGTCGGCGGTTATAAAAAAGAGATTTTTGGTTGATTTTCAATGGCTTCTTTCTGTATGGAGGTCACTATATCAAAAAAGACCACGGAGCGGGTACGCGACACGCTAGTATACACTGACTTCTTTCAAGACAGAACGAGGTCAGACAGCCATACATTGGAATAACGTAGATTGAATGTCTGTAGACAATCACTTCTATGCCCTCTGCCAATGCGCGAAAAGGGCCAATATAGTAGATATTCCGGGTAACACAATTTCCCTGTCTGTCATCGGCACGGAGAGCAATAGTGCACAAGGTAATTTCATTATAAAGACTTCTTTAAAGTGCCGATACATTATTTACTTGTGCCAACCCTGTCATGTGGGCCGATAGTTTGGCACATATGTCGCTTTGCGCACTGTATTTATTCAAATGTTACTTTCGAAGGCATTCGTTTGCGTTGACCCCTGGCCAGCTTGAAGTTTAAGTAAATTAACTTACTACTCTATATATGTATATATATATATATATATATATATATATATATATATATATATATATATATAGGTATATACAAATAGGATTATTTTGATATAAAACAGGGATGCACAGACTTATTAAGACTAGGGACAACTCGGGCAAATCATGAACTGATGGCGGGCCGCCAGAAGTATAGGTAATTAAAGACAATAAAGAACTGATAATAATGTATTAAAATTGAAAAAGAATTTATTAATTTGAAGCGTGGCACTGCATAGTGCTTACAATCTTTTTTACATTTGGCTCAAATTTACTTGTAGCAACACGTAAAACTGCTTCCAAACTTTCATTTGCAAGGCGGTTTCGATTTTTTGTTTTATTATTATTTAGTATTGAAAAGTTTGTTCACATATAATAGGTAGAACCAAATAAGCTGGCACATTTCAGAGCGTTTATGCGCAACTCTTTGTACATATTTTTAGCAATGCAGCGGTAAAAGTTCAGCAAGTCTCCTTCGTTGAATTTGTTGCGTAAATCTTGGTCGTTTTGAATGTCGATAATTTCTAATTGCATTGACTCTGGCGCATTTTCAACTGAAATCGTGAAAGGATTGCTGAATATGTCCAACAGAGGTTTCACTTTTTTAAACTCCGAAAATCTGTCTTGAAAAGGTTGAATCAAAATATCTAGCTTTTCTACTGAAACTGAAATTAATCGCAGTTTTATTGAATTTTTCAGCCATTTTCTTATAATTCGGAAAATGATTGTAATTTCCAGAATTCAATTCCGATCTGAAAAGTGTCAGCTTGCATTGAAAGGATGATACATGAGCGTAGAGCTGGGATATCAGTTGCTTTTTGCCTTGAAGCCGTGTGTTCAAGACATTCAAATGATTTGTATGTCAACTAAAAAAGCCAAATCACACAACCAATCAGAATTTTAAGTTCCGGGACATCCCTTTGCTTTTCCGCCAGAAATATTCCAATTTCTTCTATTAAATTTAGAAATCGTTCCAGTGTCAATCCACGACTTAGCCACCTTACTTCTGTATAATACAGCAAATCTCCATATTCGCTTTCGATGTCATCAAGGAATTGTTTGAATTGCCTGTGATTGAGTCCTTGTGATTTTATGAAATTTACAGTTGAAACTACCACTTTCATGACATTTTCAAATTAATTTTTTTTAGGACAGAGGGCTTCTTGGTGTATAATGCAGTGAAACTGCATGAGATCTTCAGCGTTTATGTTTTTTTCTTGCATATGCTTTTTCAGCAAAGTAACTAGCCCGGAATTGACACCAATCATCGAAGGAGCACCGTCAGTCGCAACTCCCGATAATTTTAATAAGTCCAAATCAGTTTTTGAACACTCATCCAAAAGTACATCGAGTATATCAACTCCTTTGGTTTGACCTTTCAATGAACACATTCCTAATAACTCTTCTAAGACTTCAAAATCTTGAGTAACACTTCGTATGAATATGAGAAGTTGAGCTGTGGAACTAATATCAGTGGATTCGTAGAGTGCTAATGAAAAAAATTCAATGATCTTAGTTTTTTCAGTTAATTGTTCCGCAATATTACCTGACAAAGACATAATTCGTCTTTGGATAGTCATACGATTCAGTTGAATTTTCTCAAACTTTTTTGCAGCTTCTGGACACATTTTCTTAGCGACAATTTCTATGCATTCTTTTACAAAATCCCCATCACTGAAGGGGCGACTTCGCTTTGCTATCATTCGAGAAATTTCATAACTAACTTCTGTAGCTGTTTCTGAATCTTGAATGGGTTTTGTAAACATAGCTTGCTGACCAATAAGCTCTCGTTTTAAAGACAACATTTTTTGCTTTCTTAATTCGCTTGTAAACTTTGTAAAAGTGGGATACTGCGTTTCATAGTGCCTTTTTACATTATATTCCTTTGCAATCGCAACAGAATTCTTGCAAATTAAACAAACGACTTTGTTATGCGACCATACAAAAAAGTATTTCTCAGTCCAAATTTCTTGAAACTGCCGATTTTCATCTTTAACCTTACGTTTTTTACTAGATCCTGGCTTGTCCATGTTGCGTTCTAATCCTGGCTAAGATTAACACAGCACCTAAAACAATTACAGTACCTACTTAAATTACCCATCCTTTTTTAAATTATCAAAAATAATTGATTAAATAGGTAGGGAAACACTTAAAATCTACACTATAACTATTGCCTTCCAAAAACACTATTAAACTGCACTTATTCTCAATCATTTATTACTTCGCTTTGTATTTTCACGCTTATTTCTTTCTGTTGACACTTCACTCAAATTAAAACTGAACTGTCGGTGGCTGCGGTTAGTGTGGCTTTTATATCACACGTATAGAGTTGAAAACTGTCTGGAGAAATCTCGAAACCGACTCTGGAAGCTTCGTGTATCTACCTACGTAAGCAATCGGGAATTCGGGACTATTGCTATCTCGCTTGCTCACACCGCGCTAGAAAATTCTTGATTTCTCTACTATTTTGAACTTTATATAAAGGCGGCAAGCGATGTTACTTGACTTAGTATTTTTGGGCGCTTAAGGCGGCGCGGCCGCGGCGTCGTTTTGTTCATGAACTGGCGCTGTATTTGAATGATTTTCATAAGTTTTATGGACGTCGCTCACAATATCAAAAGAAATAAAGTACTTTAATATTTATTATTTTGTAATAATCTTAGTAATTATAATAAAACAGTTTTCAAATTAACACCAACAATATAACCCGTGGATAAGCCGCCACCGCGCTGCCGTCGTCACCGCGCCGTCGGCCGCCGCGCTTCCTCAAGAAAACGAATTTAACCGAGATCAGCACGAACATTACCGACCGCTGTTACCGACGCACGCACGGCGCACCGATAAGCGCACTTAATAGCGCGCGCGCGAGATTCAAATTACTTTTCGAACATATTTTTTTTGGTTTTATTCTGGAATAAAATTCAATATTTTTCGAATGTACGAGAGTATTATTTTTGCTGTCGGCAGGCCACCAGTATTCGACCGGCGGGCCGCGGTCTGTACATCCATGATATAAAAGATACGAAGGGCGACTCGTGACCTTATTTTTAGAGATTTTAGCCGGCAGATTTTCAACTCGCAATTTTCCACAGAGCTTACAATGTGACACTTCGAAATATCTTCAGATTGGTACTGTCCCCTCCGTCAAATTAATAATGAATTGCCTTCGTGTATCACCTTAATGCGCCCAATTATTACCAAACGAGTATAAATCACTGTTATTAAATATAATGCTATACATATATACCCTCAGGTCGAAATCTAGTTCTGTATCTATAGCCTGCAGGTGTACGGCTTGATGATTAGTCTGTACACCCGCAGAGACATCGACCGTGTGAGGAAACGGGTTGAGGTGTTACCCGAAACGGACCACCTACAGCAAAATATCAGTACCGGTGATCAGCACAAATATCAATGGGAATGTATCACGATACGTTATAAGTCGTACAGCACTCTGCCTTTGCCACGAATGATTTGAATGAGGTGTTTTCAAAGCAGTCTTTTTTCTGCCTTATTGACAGTAGCATGTTATTAGCAACTCCGGGGTATGCATTCGATTCCTAAATCAAATATTGATTTGTTTGTAAAAAAGAATTGAAATTGCCCTATTTGCCGCAAAGTTTCGTCACTTTAAGTACCATGTCCTTACACAAAAGTCTTTATATATATATATACATATATCTTCTGTTTGTGTGTTTGTAATTGAAATCCTTCTAAACGGATGGACTGATTATGATGATTTTTTGTGGATGTTCCGATGGATATAAAAATAGTTTAGATTAATCTAGATTTGAACAGATCAGCGTCTGTTGGATCAGCTAGTAGGTGTATAAAAAATCCTCTCAGTCAAGTATATAAAACTTTGTGTTAAGAATCATATGTAGAGATACATTTTACATGATTCGTCAGTCACACTTGATAAATAAAGCTAATGTCAATATTTTACATGAACTTGAACGAAGCACAAAATAACTGGTAACAACTCGGTCTACTTTGTGAAGTGTCTGCTCGTTGATATTCGATGCTAAAGCACTTCAAAGTCATGTTTGATGTTTGTATATAATTTTTTATTTTTTATTTATTAGGAGTTTAATTTGTATATTGCTTTATTATGTTTGCCTGGCTGAAAATACTCAGTGTTCATCAACAACAGTCCAGTTAAAATTATAACAGTCATCTGCTGCTAACAATTAAATACGTCCACCTAAAAAAAACCTTTAATAAGATTAAAGAACTAACGTATAAGCAAAGATTAAATAAAATATATTCACACTACTTCTTAGATTTTTCATAGCAAATACTATCTATGCAAAAGGCCGTGCTCTTAACTCAACATTAAACCCTTTTCTAATCCATCTAACCTGTGTGGTATAATAAATCAATTTCCCTGTTACTGTTAAGGAAACCCAACAATGAGGTGGATATGGGCTGAGAAGAAAGAAAAAGTGACTTCACTACTGTCATTACTTATAAGATTTATCATTACGAGCAATAAGCCTTACTGTATGTGCAATATCTTCGTATGTTCCGGTAGCTTCTCGGAAAATATAAACTTTTTAATGCAAACCTGACAGACTGATAGGCCACTGAAGTTGAATATATATAATTCCAATAATTTGCTAAAATTTACCTTTTATTTGAGTGGCTGTACGGATTCACAAATTTTTACACTTTGAAAACTAGTGGATGGAGCACGCGTTTAGCTAATAAAGCGCTAAAAAGACTCTCATTATCTTTCTTTGGATTTTTTTAAAATCTGTGGTCATTCCTTATATTTTGATTCACTTATTTAACACGCTATTATTATTTCTTTTTATTACCTAATGGTAATTGATACTGTCATTCATGGACCTTTGCTAGTCCGCTACCTACCATGAAGAAAGTAAACAGAATGTGAATGCGTGCAATGAATTTCCGTGATACTAAAGGCACTAAAACCCACCAACTGCAAACACCCCCAGAAAGATGGGTTTCTGGCTCACTCACTCACCAAACGAAATATAGTAACAAATTGCTACTACTCAGACATCGATTTTCTGCGAAAGTGTTGTACTACCCAGAACTGACCAGGCCCACGCTGTAAACAGATGACTATCGCCGGCCCTACTACATATAAACTATCTAACCAAAACCTATAAATAACTTTTTATTCTAGTAATACTTTTAGAATTGCTATTATCAGAGACACCTTGAAGAGTGTGCCTGTCATAATCGAGCAGCAAAATCGATTAATGACAATCGAGCCACAAATAAAATAAGAATAGTTTTGTTAGTTCTCTTTAGTCTCGTTGTAGTTATTTATACCATAAATATATTTTTTAGGACTAGTTCCAATGGACTAAACAATTCGGGTGTACTTTGAACCCGTTCCTCTCATATCACTCCCACAATTACTCAATGGGTGCGGGCACATAATGATGTCGGTGTCAGCATGCGTTGAGATGGGATGATGGATGAGGAATGATTTACGGATGCAAGGCATTAAACATGTACTGATGTTATTTGAAACATCGAATTACTACTAGGATTACAGTGTAATACCATCCGTGCGAGCGTAAAAATACAATTAACCACCCCCTCTCTTAATCGTGGGTGTCGGAAAAAAATTTGTAAAGGAAGTATGCAGGTATCATGGATGCAAGAGAAGGAAAACTCGATATAAAACCCTATTCCAATACATCTGACAACCTTGGAATAGTAACTCAATTCGCCTTTGTTGAGGGGGCATGTACCCAACAGTGGGACTGAGACGAATGATGTATTATACAGACTAATATTTAGATTAGTCTGTAATGCAATCTAATTCAAGGTCATATCTAGAGATTCCCTCGATTGTTTATTAGTTGGTATAAGTTTGAGCTGTTGACTGTTCTAAGTTTCGTAGGTCAAGTAAAATATAAGATATTATTTCTAATGTCAATGTCATCATCATTTTGCTTTTTGCTATTCACTTCTAAACGTAAGCTTCCTCTAAAGAATGCCACAAGGCATGATCCTGTACCGTCCGCAGACAATCGTATACAGCGACTTTCACCAAATCGTTAGTCCAACTGGTGGAAGACCGTTCCACACTGCATTTTTCAATACGGGGGACCCTTTTGTCTCAAACAGTTATCGGTTCATCGAGCACGTGGCTTGCTCATTTCCACTCTAGGGTACTAATTCTCCGTGATATGTTGGTTACACCCATACTTCTATAGATTGTTCTATCTTCTATAGATCCTATCTCGTGGCGAAATCTTGAGCATACTCCCTTCATATCTATAGTGGCTGAACAATTTTCAACCTAGTTATGAGGTCACAGCTGTTATTAGAACTAACTCTATCACACAGACCCAGCAATATAACACCTGTAGGCTGAGGTCCGCGATGGTTTCCACAGAAGTGAGATTTAATATACCATAAATTGTGTAAAAGGTTTTTCATTCTACACTCCTTTTTCCTTTATCATCAGTTACAATATTTACATAAATGGAAGGGGTAACGAATTGTACTCTTATACGTCATCACATAAAAAAGCTTAAAATTACAAAACTTAAATCATTATAATATGCAAATTAGCTTCACATGCGCATACCTTTACTTGTATCTAATACATTGCTGGCCGTTGTCCATTCTCTGCCAGCCTAGTCGATAAACCTGTCAAATATGGCGACTTGATTAAACAAAGTACATAAAACTAAAATTCGACTCTATTATATAAATATAAGGTAGCATTTCCTTACATCTGTATATGGCAGATACGGTCTTTTGGTTAGTGTGTAGATCAAGTCGAAGGTGTGGAAATAACAAGCAAGCCAATGTTGTATACACACTGTAGACTCAATCAAAATGTTGGCTTCTGAATCGGGACGTAGAATATAGAGATAATAATTTACAGAAGTGTCATTGAATCGATAATCATGTATTCTTAACCATCATTCATCATCATTGGTGTAGCCCACATACGTCCCACTGTTGGGTTTAGACCTCCTCCATAATGGGAGGAAATTTGACTTACTATAATATGCTGGTGAGACATGTTGGTATAGGGTTTCATTTCGAGTTTTTCTTCTCTTGCACAGATGTTACGTACATATTATATCCCATATTCGTCCTTTACGACATCCACCGTCAAGATAGGGAGTGGTGAATTGTATTCTTAGTCCATCACTACACGGAATGATCATAACAATCATTACTCTGGTCTTATGTCAATTACTTGAGGCGGACGCAATGTCTACTTCTCTTCCATCTGACACATTGCAAATAGTTTTCGCAAAAGTTTTTTTTTTTGGGAATGTAATAATAGTTGACCAGTGGAGTGTAGTTAGTTCAGGTTGTACGCAATAAGTCGTCTTTTACGACACTCACGAACAATATAAGGGTTGGTAGTATTCGTAGCCACCATCACTCAACAAATGATGATTTCTTAAAATTTTACTTAAAATGATTTAATAATGATCTCTTAATTGCTACAAGCTTTTCCGTGTGGTGACGGAGTAAGAATATAATTCACTACTCCTTCTCTTGCCCGACATTAAGCAAACATAGCTAAGAGCCGCAAAGAAACTTGCTTTCAAATGAAAAAAAAAACTACATCAAAATCGATCCATCGGTTTCAGATGTCACAGACAGAGACACAAACACAAACAGACAGACATCGACGTCAAACTTATAACACCCCTCTTTTTTGCGTTGGGGGTTAAAATATAAATACCCCTTTTTTACGTCTATATATATTTTTTACGTCTTCTCTAGATGTTCATAGTCTACCAAACGCAGTATATGACCAATAGCAATCTATTTGCGGTGAAGCATGCTCTCACAAACTATACAGTGCATACATGTGCATTATAGGATCTACCTGAACAAGGCATTCTATTAACAGTTATCTGTTATCATCATCATGTCAGCTCATATACGTCCCACTGCTGCGCTCACTATAGGAGGAAAAGTATTGACCTACTAGACCACGCTATGTTTTCCGTGTGGTGACGGAGTAAGAATATAATTCACTCCCTATCTTGCTCGTGAATGTCGTAAAAGACGACTATGGGATACTAGCAACCCGCCCTCGCTTCGTTTCGGTTTCAGTCGCCTTACTGGCGTAGTTCTTGTTCCCGTGGGAATACCGGGATAGAATATAGCCTATGTTACTCCCTGGTATTATAGCTTTCCATTGGTGAAAGAATTTTTGAAATCGGCTAAGTGGTTTGAGCGTGAAAGCGTAACAAATAAAGAAACATCTTTACTTTCGCATTTATAATATTAGTAAGGATTAGTAAGGATAATATGCATTTGTGCAAGAGATGGAAAACTGGAAATGTGAACATATTCGTGTCTGACCAGCATCGTATAGTAGGTCAATTTGCCCCCATTGTGGAGGAGGCCCGAGCCTAACAGAAGAATGTATGTGGGCTGCGATGATAACACCACGCTAGTCAGATGGTATTATACCACGGTATAGCATTTTATTTCGAATTTCAGTGTAGTACTATCTCGGACGGATCAGCCCGTGATTGTAGACAGAAATCTGTCGACATTGTTCTCCTACCATACAAAGCGTCTACTCCAAGTAATCCGAATAAAAACAGTTTGACATATAAATAAAATTGAAGTGTCTGTTTATAATGTCAAAATAATACGTTCTTTTCATGCTCACACGGTTATTTGCACGATGCTTAAAAAAACATCTTGATTTCTTCTATTTGTCTCCCTGTCTGTTCCGGATAGTCATCCAACCGGCTGACCCTATTTTAATAATCCGGGTGGTGACGGAATAAGAATACAATTCATCACTCCCTATCTTGACCGTGGATATCGTAAAAGACGACTTAGGGATGTAATACGCATATAATATCGTAATCGTCGACGTAACAGCCCAGAGTATTATTTAAGAAATCGATATTTAATCATCTCATCTCGGCTCACATACGTCCACTGCTAAACCCGAGTCTTCTTTTTTTTTATTGCAAACGGTGGCAAACGAGCAAACAGTACACCTAATAGTAAGTGTTGCTGCCGCTCATGGACCTTTACAGGGTCGCTGCCTACCGCGAAGAAAGTGAAGGGAGTGTGAATGCGTGCATTGAGGCTCGGTGATACAAAGGCACCACCAGAACCCTCCACACGCAAACACTGAAAGTTGGGTTTCCGGCTCTCTCACTCACCGAACGAAGCGCAGTAACAAATTGCTACTACTCAGACGTCGATTTTCTGCGAGAGCGTGGTACTACCCCGGACGGACCGGCCCGCGGCTGTAGACAGATAACTGTCGACAGTGTGGTCCTACCACTCTTAAAACACTCTTAATCCACAAAGGGAGGGAATTTGACGTTACTATATCAAGCTGGTCAGACAGGTTGGTATAGGGTTTATTTCGAGTTTTCTTGTCTTACATTGGTGCTACATGCGTATTATATCCCTCAGTCGTCTTTTACGACATCCATGGTCAAGATAGGGAGTGGTGAATTGTATTCTTACTCCGTCACCACACGTATTTTTTTTTTATATTTATTGTTAATTTAATGGCTGTCTTCTACCAGCATTCGTATTAGTGATTTATATTTTTATTTCAAATATTATATTAATTATTAAAAAGAATAATTCTTTTTATGTAAAACCGACCGCTATGTCTCCGCGTCTAAAGTAGTTATCACATTAAAAGCATACCCAAGTACTATTACTATAATTATACACAACAGAGAGAACATAAATCTTAATACGATAATATAATAATGGATGTTTATATTACAATTTAAAGGCGCCATTTTGTTTATATTTTGATCAACTTCATTCGGAACACACTATAAATGTTTAGTAATAAAATGTAAACGCGAATACTTGCAATATACGAGCACATCCGTTGAACATACTAGTCTAAATATATTACCCTCGCCACCGTTTCCGTTCAGTTTTATAAACAAATAAACCAAAATGAACTTTAAACAACAGATTTAAAGTATAAAATTAGTTTAGTTTACACTTTCTAAATTGAAAGTGAACATTAAGAAAAAGGCCTGAATTATTTTAATATCATTTGGAAAATTGTTACTACGTTACTTTGTAATGGTTTTCATAAAATTTACTCTCTTTCATTAGCAGAAGGTTTAAAATAGAATGATAATTATAAAATATTGTTTTGATTATAAGATGCATATGATTACGGAGTGCGGTTGAATGCGCAAACGCATCTGTCATGTAAATGGTGACGTAATCAGGATGAATATATTTCATGACTTTAAAGCGTGAAAACTAAATAAGATGGATAAAAAAGAATCTAGAAGCTTCGAAATATGGTTCTATCAAAAGGATTGTATCTGAGAATTATATCTTATCTGGCGATTAGGCTAAATAACTGGTAACAAAACTGCGACCGAAACAATTCTGTTTTCTTGTTCTCGGCATATATTTTTTATTTTTTTTATGGGTGGGCTATGGTAAGCACACGCGCGGTCCAGTCCGTCTGGGGCGATGAAAGGAAGGCGCGCGGGCCCATAACCCACCCGTACCCACGTCACCTCGTTGTTGGGCCGACCACCGGAGCAGATGTGACTTGTCTGTCGTCAGTGGTCGGCCCGACGGAATACCCTTTCGGGTACCTCTCGACGTCCTGGGACGTCGGTCGCCGTCGCACGGTTTGCCTCTCTGCGGGTGACGGACAATTCCCCGGTCCGATCACCCGCGGCCTCGGCTAGGGCGGCATTAGGCGCAGATACTCGCGCCTGCGCCGCCCGAGTTGGCGGCGGCGGAACGTGTCGCCGAATAGGATCTCTACTCGCACACGATCCGCCGCCTCCTTCCGTGAGATTACGGCCTCACAGAAGGCGGCGACTGCGTCCCAGTTTCTGACGCTGACGAGTATCTCCCTGGCGATGGTCGGCAGCGCCAGGTCGACACCGATAATTGCGACGAGTTCACGGCGATCCCCTTCCCATGCAGCACACTATTCGAGCGTATGCTGCGCCGTATCCTCGTCGCAACTGCAGTAGGGGCAGGACTGTATGCTCTCCCTCCTAACAATCTTGTGCAGGTACTTCCCGAAGCAACCGTGCCCCGTCAGCACCTGCACCAGGCGGAAGGAAAGCACCCCGTGCGTCCGCTCCAACCACTCCATCAGCACCGGCCGGAGGGCCTTGACGGTCCTGACACCGTACCGAGGACTCTCCAGCCGGACTGCTCAACGGGCAATGACTTCTCGGCGGGCGTCGACCCGCCAGGCGGTGATCTCTTTGATGGAGACCATGCCGCCGCGGGCGCGCGTCTCCGACACCCGCCGATAAATGTCGACGAGCATCTCCGCCTCCAGGTCCCACAGGGGAGTTCCGGCCAGGAGGCACGCTGCCTCAGTCGCCACCGTGTGGTAACCCCGTATGGCCCTGATCGCCATGACCCTCTGTGGTCGCCACAGGAGGGCCCTAAGACGGACGGTCAGGGACGCCGCCCACACCGGTGCGCCATACAGGGCCATCGACCGGATCACCCCCACGTACAGCTGTCGGCACGTAGCACTGGGTCCGCCCACATTCGGCATCAGCCGCGAAAGGGCGGACGCCGCGCTGACAAGCCAGGGAACAAGTCGATGGAGATGCTCCCGGAACCAAAAATGCCCGTCGAGCACCAAGCCCAAGTACTTCATGTGGGCCTGGATGCTGATGGTGACCGACTTCACGGTGATCGAAGCGCCGGCGGGAGGCCCGGCGGTACGGAGGCCATGGAACAAAAGGGCCTCCGTCTTTTCCAGGGCTACCCTCAACCCCAGCGCTTCGATCCGCCTGACAATCTCCTCGGTGCCGAGAGTTGCCAGGCGTGCCGCCTCCTCTAGCATCCCACCCCGGGCTGTGATGAGTGTATCATCGGCGTAGCAAATTACGCCCAGCCCGGGTGGGAGGCTTCCTCTCAACGCCCAGTCGTAGCCGATGTTCCACAGGGTCGGACCCAGAACCGACCCCTGCGGGACACCGCACGTCATGGGCGTTCGCACAACGTCCCCTACTCGGTCAACGTAGAGGACGCTGCGCCCCTCCAAGTAGTCTGCCACCAGCCGCCTGAGGTACACGGGCACCCCGTGATATCTCAGCCCCTCCCTGATATGTTGTGTATATGACATGTATATATGACATGTAAATATGACATGTTCTCGGCATATATACGAGCCGTTGTTAGATTTGGCCACTTTCATAGAAGGCAAATTGTGTATTAGCTGGCTAGAAGAATTCGTATTATGTTTTATTAGGAATTGTCCATCTCTTCCTATGATTTTGCTTGAAGAATAAGTACGTCGTTTTGTTATTTCTAGTATATATTTCATCATCTCGACTTATATACATTCCACTGCTGGGCTCGGGCCTCTCTCGGGCAATTAACCTACTATCCCACGCTGATCAGACAGGTTTTATTTACAGTTTACCTTCTCTTGGATAGATGTTAGCTGCATTTAAATCCCTAAATCATCTTATACGACACATAAGAGCAAGATATGGGTTGGTGAATTGTATTCTTACTCCGTCACCACACGGGATGTTTTAACCCCTGATGTAAAAAAAGTGTGTTATAAGTTTGACGTGTATCTGTCTGTAGCATCTTAGCTCTAATACGCATGGGCCAATATCGATGCGGTTTTTTCATTTGAAAGTCAGTTTCATTGCGATGGTTCTTAGCTATATTTGGTTAATATCGGTCTAGCAGTGTAAGAGTATCGGCTCTTTTCCAAAATGATGTAATGATGATTACTTGATTAAGTGCTTCACGCGAGCGTGCCAGTATATTCGTTAAATAACAATTAATTGGTAATTCCCGTTGAAGAGGACGTACTACCTTTTTTTATTGTATTAGTTCATGTCGGGGGTTATTTAAAATTTTTAATTTTAGTTATATAAGTATATATTTCACAACAATCGTATATAAACTAAGGCCGTCTACATACGCTTAGACTAATCGAACAAAATTCCGTATGACAGCGTACGAGTGTTAAATGATGGATCGTGTGTGCGACACTCGACAATCCGGCGAGTTAACAAGCTGTGATGGATGGCAATACAGCTCGGTATTTCAATTGATATATAAAGAAATTGTTAGTGATATAGAAGCTTGCTTTCACTCTGTTGATGCTATTAAATTATGTGATTAAATTTTTGTGTATTTCTTCATTAGTATTCATTGCTTTAAATAATTTTTTAATATACAAAATATATATAGCAGTTATACATTCGACGTCCAAATCTATACAAGTAAATAAAATTTAAGTGACTGTTTGTAAAATAATACATTTTTTCAGGCTCACACGATTATTTACGCGATATCTAATCTATGCCTAAAAACAATTTAAGTATTTTTTTCTGTCTTTGTTCCTGGTAATCTTCAAAACAGCTGGGCCAAGTTTGATAATATTTTACTGCTAGTTGTCTGTATGACAGCGTCAGGAATTAGGACGCGGTAGCCGGCTTCTGTGAGGTAGTTATCTTCCAAACGGAGGCGGCGGATAGTGCGCTAGTGGTTATACAATCCGTCGCCGCGAGTACCTACGCCTGATGCCGCCCTAGCCGAGGCCGCGGGTGACTGGACCGGAGACTACGCCGTCACTCGCAGAGAGATATTGACCGCGTGAGGCCGACGCCTTCGATGATGCGTCGGGGTGGGACGGTACCCGAAAGGGCTTGCCACGGAAGTCAAGGATTCGGAAACAGTGGTTGCCCAGTGACGAAGGGGAGGAAATGCGGCGGGTTAAGGAGTCGCGCGCCGCCATCTTGTTAACCCGGATGGGACGAACAGTGTGAAGATAGAACTGTCAGTATAAAGAATAACATTTTGGGTGGGCTATGGTAAGCGCACGCGCGGTCCTGTCCGTCCGGGGCGATGAAAGGACGGCGCGCGGGCCCATAACCCACCCGTACCCACGTCACCTCGTTGTTGGGCCGACCACTGGAATAAAGAATAACATAGGCTATATTTTAACCTTGTATTCCTACTAGGGATGATCGATGTTAGAAAAACATCGATGTTAACATCAATGTCATAATCGAAAGGCCAACATCGATGTTCGATATTTATCAAAAACCGAACATCGCTGTTAGACAACATCGATGTTAGAAAAACATCGATATTTTTCGAAATCTGAGCCGGATCGTATAATGTATAGGGTGGCTCCTAACATCAATGTTACAAGAACATCGGTTATTACATTATCCATTATCGCCAAAATTCTCCGGAGAGAATTTGATGGCCTTTTTTTAGGAAAATCCAGAGTCCGATCTTAACATATAGGGCTAAATCCCAGTGGTAGTAGCAAAAATTGTGATGACCTTTTTTTTAGGACATCAAAGTCGAATCTTATATGTAGGGTGACTTCCGGTAGTAGTCAGTACTTTTCGACGGACTGAACTAACTGTGATGAGCTTTTTTTTTTTAGAACATCAACGAGTGCGTTTTGATGCGTGAATTATCATCGATGTTACGATATTGAATTATCATCGATGATGAATTCCGTTAACATCGATGTTACGATGTTTTGCCTGTAGCAACATCGATGTTTTTCCTTTCAACATCGATGATCTTTGAACATCGATATTCATCGATCATCCCTAATTTCCACGGCAAAGAGAACTACGAGGTTGAATCTGCGATAATAGCCTAGTACGAATTATATTTCAGCGATTTCTAATGGTTGTTCAGTGTCTAAGCTATTAATAGTGAACGCTTTCTTAATGTGATGATATCCTTTAATAAAAGTGTTTAGACCTTGTAAGAATGAAGAAATGAGAATAACTGTACTTAGTGAAGTTACTATGGAATAAATGGAATATGGTAATCGTAAAAATTTTGTTTTGGTTTAAAAACCTAAAACCTAAGAATAATTATACGTAATTAAGAAATAAAAATTACATATAGAGTTATAGAGATACTTCTGAGATGAATGAATAAATGAATTTTATATTTGAAAAATCTCCAACAATACAATCATTATTTCTTCAGTATAAAGTGTTTCCTATAAAAAAATATAACCTCCAAACAACTTACACAAACACATAAAAACAAATCTTAAACCGTTTTATAATTACTAAAATTCTTAAGTTAAACTCTAGCTAAATCCGATAAAAAAAAACGAAAAGGGTAAAACATCCTACACACACTACGACAGAGGCGCCGAGCGTTTAATCGCTCAGTTGTACTATAAGCGTTTCCTCGCGAGAAGCGCTCGCAATATAAATATAATCGCGACGGAGATTAAGCCATTAAAGTGTCTACAGAGCTCCCGTTTAGTGCCGTGTCAACAACAGTACAACGGGTTATTCTGATTGTTATGAGATATAATATTATTAGATATTTAGTTTATACAAGCAAATTTCTGTATTTTTATCCGTGTAATGAGTAAGAATAAAATTTACCACGCTATTTCTTATCCATGGGTGATCGTAAAAGAGGACTAAGAGATATAATATGCATATAATATCTATGCAAGAGAAAGAAAACTTAAAACAAAACTGTATATCAACACGTCTGACCAGCGTGGTATAGAAGGTCAATTTCCCTCTCATAGTGGAGGCGATCCGATGCTGATGATGATGATGAATTCTATGTTAGTATCCCTTTCTTGACCTTGTAATACAATAGTAGAAAAAGAAACGAATTTAATATTAATACATTGAATGTAAATAAAACAACTTTACGGATTTCATCGCATTTGTATTTGATTTATGATTGCCCGATATTTCGAACACTTTACAGCATTCATGGTCCGCTCGTGTCCAGTTTTATTTACAACTAGAAACCCGCCCTCGCTTCGCTTCGGGTACCTTCCCCGCGTAGTTGCCGTTCCCATGGGAACATTAGGATGCAATATAGCCTATGTTACTCCCTGATATTTTAGCTATCCATTGGTTTTTTTTTTTTTTTTTTTTTTTTTTTTTTTTTAATGGGTGGGCTATGGTAAGCGCACGCGCGGTCCTGTCCCTCCGGGGCGATGAAAGGACGGCGCGCAGGCCCATAACCCACCCGTACCCACGTCACCTCGTTGTTGGGCCGACCACCGGAGCAGATGTGACTTGTCATCAGTGGTCGGCCCGACGGAATACCTTTCGGGTAACCTCACCTCTCGACGTACTGGGACGTCGGTCGCCATCGCGCGGTCAGCCTCTCTGCGGGTGACGGACAATTCCCCGGTCCGATCACCCGCGGCCTCGGCTAGGGCGGCATTAGGCGCAGATACTCGCGCCTGCGCCGCCCGAGTCGCCGGCGGCGGAACGTGTCGCCGAATAGGAGCTCTACTCGCACACGATCCGCCGCCTCCTTCCGTGAGATTACGGCCTCACAGAAGGCGGCGACCGCGTCCCAGTTCCTGACGCTGTCGAGCATCTCCCTGGCGATGGTCGGCAGCGCCAGGTCGGCACCGATAATCGCGACGAGTTCACGGCGCTCTCCCTCCCATGCAGCACACTCCTCGAGCGTGTGCTGCGCCGTGTCCTCGTCGCAACTGCAGTGGTGGCAGGACGGTGTGCTCTCCCTCCTGACAATCTTGTGCAGGTACTTCCCAAAACACCCGTGCCCTGTAAGCACCTGCACCAGTCGGAAGGAAAGCACCCCGTGCGTCCGCTCCAACCACTCCATCAGCATCGGCCGGAAGGCCTCGACGGTCCTGACACCGTACCGAGGACTCTCCAGCCGGACTGCCCAACGGGCAATGACTCCTCGGCGGGCGTCGACCCGCCAGGCGGTGATCTCCTGCAGGGAGACCATGCCGCCGCGGGTGCGCGTCTCAGACACCCGCCGATAAATCTCGGCGAGCATCTCCGCCTCCAGGTCCCAAGGGGGAGTTCCGGCCAGGAGGCACGCTGCCTCCGTCGACACCGTGCGGTAACCGCGTATGGCCCTGACCGCCATGACCCTCTGTGGTCGCCTCAAGAGGGCCCTCAGCCGGACGGTCAGGGACCCCGCCCACACCGGTGCGCCGTACAGAGCCATCGACCGGATCACCCCCGTGTACAGCTGTCGGCACGTAGAGCTGGGTCCGCCCACATTCGGCATCAGCCGCGAAAGGGCGGACGCCGCGCCGACAAGCCGGGGAACAAGTCGATGGAGATGCTCCCGGAACCAAAAATGCCCGTCGAGCACCAGGCCCAAGTACTTCATGTGGGCCTGGATGCTGATGGTGACCGACTTCACAGTGATCGAAGCGCCGGCGGGAGGCCCGGCGGTACGGAGGCCATGGAATAAAAGGGCCTCCGTCTTTTCCAGGGCTACCCTCAACCCCAGCGCTTCGATCCGCCTGACAATCTCCTCGGTGCCGAGAGTTGCCAGATGTGCCGCCTCCTCTAGCGTCCCACCCCGGGCTGTGACGAGTGTATCGTCGGCGTAGCAAATTACGCCCAGCCCGGTTGGGAGGCTTCCTCTCAACGCCCAGTCGTAGCCGATGTTCCACAGGGTCGGACCCAGAACCGACCCCTGTGGGACACCGCACGTCATGGGCGTTCGCACAACGTCCCCTACTCGGTCAACGCAGAGGACGCTGCGCCCCTCCAAGTAGTCTGCCACCAGCCGCCTGAGGTACACGGGCACCCCGTGATATCTCAGCCCCTCCCTGATGCAGCTGAATGGCAGACTGTTGAAGGCGTTGGCGATGTCCAGAGACACCGCCAACAGGACTCCTCCGCCGGCGACGGCCTCCGCTACCACGGCCTTCAGGCGCAGCAGGGCCGCGACCGTCGAACGCCCTCGCCGAAAACCAAACTGGGTGTCCGACAAATCGGGCCCGACCCCGACGAGGTGCCGCTCGATGCGGGCAGCCAACACCCTCTCCAGCAGCTTGCCCGCATCATCGAGCAGCACGATGGGCCTATAGGCCGAGGCCGACTCGGGAGACCGTCCCGGCTTCGGCAGGAGAACCAGCCTCCCCTCTTTCCAGCACCCAGGGAACTGCCCGGACGTCAAACAAGCGTCGAACAGTCCCCTGAGGCGTGGTCCCAGGTGCTCGAGGACCAGGGCCAGCACACGGTTCGGAATACCGTCGGGCCCGGGGGCGGTGGATTTGATTCGCATACGCGCCACCGCCACCCCCATTTCCGGCTCCGTGATGGGCGGAGCACTTTCATCGTCGGCCTCCCGGTCACTGTCCGGCGAAGCCATGACCGGGGGCGTGTGCTCCGCCCGCTGTGGAAAGAGGTCCTCGACAACTCTGGTGAGGAGGCTGGGCTGGAGAGTCTCGGTGAGGGGGGGGCCCCGCCCGCGGAGCTTGTTCAGCGCCGCGAGGTAGGGGCGACCCCAGGGGTCACGCTCGAGACTGTCCAGCATCTCCCGCCGACTAACGTCCTTGGCGGTACGGACGGCCAGCCTGAAGGCAGACCGCGCACTACGGTAAGCCTCGTACAGCTGGCCCTCCCGCTCAGCGTCGCGGTGACGCGCTCGGCTGCGGGTGTAAGCCCTTCGGGCACGTATGCACGCGACCCGAAGGTCCGCCAATTCTCGGGACCACCAGGGGACCGCATTCTTCGGGGGCAGACGCCGCACACGGGGCATGGCCGCATCGCAGATCTGCGTTAACGCACAGCGGATGCGGCCAGCCTCGACATCCACCCCGTCCGCCTGGGGCGGTGAGGACAGCCACGACTGAACGATGGCTGCCTCCGCCAACAGGTCCCGATCCAATCGACCCACAGCCCACCGCGGAAACGCGGGAGCTCCGTCCGCCGTGTGACCCCTGCTGGGCTGCAGGAGGGTCCGGGAGACCTCTATCCGGATGTATCGGTGGTCGGATAGGGTCTCAACCTCCTCCTGGACGCACCAGCTCCTCACACGTGCTGCGACATTAGGGCTAGCGAACGACAAGTCCACTATCGACCCGCCCTGCTGCCGCACGCACGTTTGCACCGAGCCCCTGTTCAGCAAACAGAGGCCCAGTGCCGCCGCCCACTCTTCGACCGCCCGCCCGCGGTCATTCGTCCTGTGGGACCCCCACGCCGTGGACTTGGCGTTGTAGTCCCCCAGAACGAAGACTTGGCGCGGTGCCAGTCGCCGTATCGAGGCCCCCAGGATGGTGAGGAAGGCCCCGAAATCCGTCGCGCTCCTGTTAGGGGAGAAGTAAACACCAAATAGCGTAACCTCTCCCCATTCCGCCGCGACATACCCATCGCCCCTGTCCTTGAGCATCAAGGGCGGGGAATGCCATGACGTAGAGGCGACGATTGCCACAGAGCCGTCACTGCTGCCCAGCCAATTGGGCCGGTCAGGCACCACGTACGGCTCCGCGGCTACGGCTGCACCGATCAACCACTCCGCCATGGCTTGCAGGAAAACGTCCTGTGCCTCGGCGGCGTGGTTGAGGTTGGCCTGCAGGAGGTGGTAAGATTCGGCCGCCATTAGTGGGCCGTATCCATCACCTCCTCCACGCTGGCAGGCGATCGGGTCGCGCTAGGGGCGGGAGCGACCGGGGTCGTCAGGCCGCTCCGCCCCTTTGGGGCCGAAGCCGGGGGTCTGCACTCCCTGCCCCCCATGCGGTGTTTTGCGGGCCTATTGCCCGCCGCACACGCGGGGCAGTGGGGAGTGGCGGCGCACGATGCCGCCTTATGCCCGTGTTGACCGCAGCGGAAACAAAGGTCGCTGCAGTCAAAGCAGTTAGTGCATGTCGGCCGAGTGTGTCCGACCGCCATGCACTTGTAGCACCTCGCAGGCCGGGACTCTAGCACGGACACCCGTGCCGAGCTCCAGCCCACGAGGAGCCTGCCTGAGTCGGCCAGTTGCTTGGCCGACTCCACCGGGCACTGCACCCAGGCAGCACCGACGCCGCCCGGACCAGGGCGGATGGCGCCAATTCGGACGGTGTCCACGGGACACCCGGTTTTCGAGACGATGGCCTCCCGGATGTCATCCACCGTGACGGAGTCGTCCAGACCCGCGACGCGTAGTTCTGCGCACTTTACGGGTCTGGCGATTTTGACGCCACCCTCCTCTGCGAACAAACCCCTCAACTTGGCCGCCATGCTATCGGCCGTCTTGGCGCCCTCGGCCCCAGGGAACTCTAAAATCCGAGCCCCTGTCCGGGCCTTGCGGGTCCTGGCTTCAACGCCTCCTAAATCGGAGACGTCAAGCTCCCGCCGGGCGCGACGTAAGACAGCCTCATAGCTGAGGCCGTTTTCGGCCGCCTCAGGCAGCACGGTGATCACCACCGCGGCTGACTTTGGCGGCCGGAGCCTCCTGCGCGACCTCTTGTTTCCGGCTCCTGCCTTTGGAGCGGAGGCTTTGGCGGCGTTTTTGGCCTCCGCTCTTCTCTTCTGGCCGCGACTCTTTCGGCTGCGCTCGGCCGTCTGCCAACCCTCTTCAGGCGCAGCAGGGGTGCCGGGCACAGCAGTCACGGCCGAGGCTGCATTGGCCGCCGCCGGCGGTGCATTTGCCGGCAGCGGCTGAGGTCCGGCCTTGGCAGGAGCCGGTGCCACCTTCTTCTTCGCGGCGGGTCCTTTGGGCTTCGGCCCAGCAACAGCCGCAGCGTAGCTTCCTACGCGCCCTCCCTGGCAGGGTAGCGCGGTAGGGGCTGACGCCACGACCTTCGGCCTGTCCGCAGCGAGGGGCGGCCGGAGGCGGGGCTCCGGAGGCAGAGACAATCTCTCCTCCATAGCCGCCATGCGCGCGTCGAGCATTTTGCCGACAACCTCCACTACGGCGCGCATGGTCTGGTCCGGCACGCCGTCCACTGCGGGCAGCGGGATCACTTCGGCCGGCTGGGCCCTCTGGCGACTCGCCGCAGCGCGAGTTGGCGCAACGGGGACGGCGGGGGCGGCCGCAGGGCCGACGCTTGTCGGCGGCGAGGTCTTCGCCAGCTGCGCGACCTGGCTCCGCAAGTCGGCCATTTGTCTTGCCAACTCGCGGTTCGCCTTCTGCACCGCCGACAGCTCTTTTTGTAGCGCCTTGTTTTTCTCCTGCAGGCCTGAGACCTCACCACTAAGGCGGGTGTTTTCAGCCTGCAGGGTGGCCACATTGGCAGCTCGGGGGTCGCCACCTACAGCGGACTCAGCAGCCGCCATGTCGGTGGGAGGGATGTCTGACAACACCCTCATCATCCTCGCGGCAGCCGCCTCATTTGCCCGCTTCTGGGCCTCAGTCCCCTGTACTGCGCCGGCCGGCGATGGCGTCACCGACCTTGCCGCCACTACTGCGCCCCCTCGTCCCCTGCGAGAGGCCGGAACTTTGGGAGGAGGCATGATGGTGCCACTCCCCTCGGAGGATCCCGAACTTCCACCCTCGTTCAGGGGGCGCTTCCGCACCTGCGAGGGGAGGACCTCCTCCCTGACTGCTAGGGCCGCCGTCAGGACCGACGCCAGAGACTGCGATGACGCAGCGACGGTCTCAGCAGCCGACATGCTGCCGCCTTCGGTATCTGACGGCCCTGCGGCATTGCCGCCCTCGTCCGTCGACTGCTCCACGGTCGCGTCGGTCTCCGCCGTCGCAATGCTGCCTGCGTCAGAGACGCTGGCGTCACTGAGCGAAACGTCAGCAGTACGCAGTGCCTTCAGCTCCGCCCGTCGCTTCTGCGCTGCGCGCCGTCTGGCGCGCTCCGTTGCAGGGGTGGGTTTCCCCCCCCCTCTTCTTCTTTCGGGCCTCAATTTTCGCCGGGCCCTCGGCTGATTTGGATGCCTCCAGTACGGAACTGCAGTCCGACGAGGCATCCAGGTCTTCTAAGCCAGTTTTGCTGTAGCTTGGCTGGGCTTTATTGTGGGAACAAGACTCCCCATTCTTGGTTTTGGGCATCTCACCCCTCCTGTCTGCATCAATGTTTGTTGAGAAATCCATATAGTTCCCACGAGTAAGGGAGAAGTGACGGTCCACCCGGGCAGAGATCCCGATACCCGGGCAAGCGTACATTTGTTTCCCAACACAGGGGGTCCGCAGGTACCCTGGCTGGGGGCGCGCTAACGACTGAACAACCCATCAGCCATGCATCCTCTCGCCGCGCGCCAGAACTTAGGATTCTGGGTGATTGTTTTATAGAGGTTTTCTTCCTCGCGGTCCAGGCGGTTAAGCCAAGACCCTCGCTCCTGAATCTAAGCCTCAAGACAAATGTCCCGAAGCAAGAATCAGGTCTACGATTTGTCGCGGTTGGCAAATGCCTGCCCAGTCCTCAAACGAATGAGTGACTGGGCCCGTCGAATTTTCGCGTCCAATACCCTCTACAATTAGAGGGCATGGAGCGAATTTGGGGCATCCCACAAACTGGGCCCCCCCTCGGGCCAGATATTTGCCACGAGCGACAATTCCAGAGAGCAGTCCAAGGAATTGTCGCTCGTGCCCAGGGTACACCACGCGGAGGTTTCTGGCGTAGCACCCCAGCTATCCATTGGTAAAAGAATTTTTGAAATCGGTTCGGTAGTTTAAGCGCGAAAGCTTAACAAACAAACTTACTTTCGCATTTATAATATTAGTAAGGATGTATAATACTCGCGTAAACATCAGAAATCATTTAATACATTGAATGTTTTATTATAACGCATTATCTAGTTGACATTTGTAACGATGTTTAAAAAAGCATCGTAAAAATGTACCTACTCTTAACATTTTTTCTTAACGCACCAAAAGTATAACTTAATAATAAGTTTTTAAAGAGTAACAGTTAAATAACCAGAATACGCCGTCATATCGTGAATCACACATTCCACAACGTTCGTTCAGATTTAATTCAACGTTAAAAGTTTAAACACTACAACGCAGTGTAACAGATTCACCCAGTTGACATCAATTTAAAAATAACACAAACCAATTTATTAATCACTACATCTGGACTACATTTTATATTAAGTCTCTTAAGATTTTTTATACTGATCAATCCATATAAGTATTGTTATCCGATATGATGTCTCTTCTTTAATTCTGATTAAGATATTTTGCAATTGATTATCTTGCAATTTGCCGCAGGACTTCGAATATTTATTCGACACATGTTTCGCCTCTAAACAAGATATCCTCAAGACGGTTCTGCTTCGTTAATGTTCTGGAAGGTGCTCATCACGTAAGAGTAAGATTTTCTGATTTTCTTAGTTAATCTATAATCCTATCCCGTATTCCTTCTGTTGTGGTGTGCGGTATAATGATTACCGTGGGCAAATGGCGGGTCACCTTCCTTCCTTCTATTTTAAAATCTGATTAATCTGTTTTTGTGTGGTGACACAGTAAGAATATAATTCACTACCCCCTTTCTTGCGCGTCATGTCGTAAGAGATGAGTAAGGAATATAATAGTTATGCTAGCTAGACAAAGAAAACTTGAAATGAAACCCTGTATCAACACGTCTGACCAGCGTGGTATAGTAAGTTTCCGTCCTATTGTGAACTAAGCATAAGCCCAGCAGTAGAATGCATATAAGCCGTATTCTTAGCTATTCACCACATATTCCATTGTAAAATAATTTATATATAAACTCTGCGTACATTTCTCCCATTACTGGGCCCCAACCTCCTCCACAATAGAATAGTAATTAAACTACCATACCACGCTGATCAAAAGAATTGTTACAATAGTTTATTTCGAGTTTTCCTTCTATTTCAAAATGTTATTTCCACATTATATCGATGAGTCGTCATTTACAATACGCTTGAGCAATCCATGGTATGGTAAATCGTATTCTTGTTATTTTACCTCATGAAAAAATACGTAAATATAAAAGTATTAAACCTACACCTTATTTAGTAAAAATCTATCTATATACGCTTTGCCTCAGTCCTTATTGTAAAGAAGATATAAAGGGCTCAAATAAACTATACCTCATTTTATGAAACTCGGCAAAAACTTATAAAAATAGCAACGACATTTTTCCAGGTGACAAGTAACTTTTAGTTACTCGATATTCTCTTTAACTGACAATAAATAGAACTTCTCGAAGCTTTATTCATATTGTCACTTTTAAGATTACAATTCAGCCATTTTTTGTTGGGTCTTTGGAACTCTTTGTTTGAATACAGTGAGCTGGTTGCTTTCATGGCGATAATAAAACAAATTTACAAATTTAAAGGAAAACCCTACAATTAGAATTAAATTCTAGTCACAAAAGATTTTACTAACATATAGTTAACTTATGGGAAGTCTGCCGCACTGGCAATCTATCAACCTGATGGCTGCTTACTAGTTAAATTTTCGGAGGCCGTTTGTTGGATCTGATTCAGCCATAGTCTTTTAAAATTATATTTATGATTTGTTTTTTTTTTTTTTGTGGGTGGGTCGCGGTCGGCGCGCCTCCGCACCACTCCGTCCGGGGCGACAGAGGGGCTTAAGCACGCAACTCCCGCGACCCACCCAAAAACCACGTCGCCTTCGTCGTTGGGCCGACCACTGGAGCAGCGTTAACTTGTCGTCAGTGGTCGGCCCGACGGAATACCCCCTATTGGGGTACCCTCCCATCGACCGACGTCCCCCCCTCGGGGAGGACGTCGGTCTTTCCTCACGCGGTCGGCCTCTCAGCGGGTGACGGACTAATCCCCGGTCACGTCACCCGCGGCCTCGGCTAGGGCAAATTATATTTATGATAATGATATCTGATGTTTACGCGAGCACTACACATTGTAAATAAAACTACTTTTACGGATTATATCGCGTTTGTATTTGATTTATGATTGCCCGACGTTTCGAACACTTTGCAGCATTCATGGTTTTAAGAGTGGTAGGACCACACTGTCGACAGTTATCTGTCTACAGCCGCGGGCCGGTCCATCCGGGGCAGTACCACACTCTCGCAGAAAATCGACGTCTGAATAGTAGCGATTTGTTACTGCGCTTCGTTCGGTGAACGAGAGATCCGAAAGCCCAACTTTTTGAGGGTGGTTGAGTGTGGAGGGTTTTGGTGGTGCCCTTGGTATCACCGAGCCTCAATGCACGCATTCACACTCCCTTCACTTTCTTCGCGGTAGGCAGCGGCCTTGTAAAGGTCCATGAGCGGCAGCAACACTTACCATCAGGTGTAGGTACTGTTTGCTCGTTTGCCACCGTTGGCAATAAAAAAAAATAAAAATATATATATATATAATCCGTAAAAGTAGTATTATTTACAATTATATTTATGAATTACACTTTTATCTTGTGGTTTGAAAGGCCTCACACTAGAAGCTGGTAATTGTTAACTGTTAACTGCTAAGTGGTAATATGTCGTGTACAATTTTATATGAAATAAATCAATAAAAGAAAATAATTAAAAAATAATAAACAAGTCTTCAAGAGTTCTTGCCGGATCTTTTCGGTAGCGGTCACGTTCCAATCCGGTGGTAGTTTATTGGATAAATTTTAAGTGAAAATATTAAACTTGGCAATATATACATATATAACGCACTAGCGGGGTTTATAAATAAAACCTAAATAATTTTGAATTTGAATTTGCACCATAAAGTGGAATGTGGACTTCCGGCTCTCTCGCTTACCGAGCGAAACGCAGTAGCAAATAGCCATAACTTACGAGTAGGTGCTGATTTTCTGCGAACATGTAATACTATATCCCGGACGAGCTGATCCATTTATCGCTCTTCGCAGAACAATATCAGTTGCGTTCGACTCTTATCACTAGAAATTTACAGTAATCTAAGAAATACTCATTGACCAACCAATTTAATTCCAACCTACAACTTTACGATCACAACACAATCGAGACAGACTTTCGAGGACCATACAGACAATCTTTATAACACATTTATCCAAAAAATATTACAATAGATCAAATTTCTTTTCACCTTGATTACAATGCTATTGAATAAAATCTTGTCGTAACACAATGGAAACTGTAGGTAACAAAGAAACGCAACACAGTAGCATATGGAGACGCACGCGAATGAATGGGCGTCCTTAATGTGCCAATTGTTTGGCAATATACCGTCATAATGTTGTGACGTGTATTGTGTTGTGATCCGCTTTCTTACATAGTATAGGGCTGTCGCGAATTAACGGTTGTTTTTTTAGACATAACCCTATATTCGCTGTGTGGTGGTGGCTAGGAATACTATCAACCCTTACATTGTTTGTGGGTGTCGTAAAAGACGACTAAGAGCTAAATCTAAAGTTCTTAGCCGTCTTGTGTTCTCAGATGATATAACCATCGTGCTTGGCCAACACAGTCCGAGAAAATTAGATATCTTTTTTTTGTTGCTTTTTTATTGGTCTGGACGCACCCAATCCGTTTCATCTGAGTGAATGTCAAGGCGGCGCTCGATCCCATAACCCACCATATTCCCTCTCCAAGGCCATTGGGCTCTCGGGCCATGGCTACCGAATGTAACTACCGGATATCTGAAACGAAAATATATCCATAACCGTAAACCTAAATCTATATAAAAGATTTTGAATCAAATCAAATCAAATCATTTATTCTGCATAGGCCCCTTAAGGGCACTTACATATTGTCAAATTACACGTTTGAATACAATACAACAATCTACCACCGGATCGGAACGCGGCCACAAACTGAGAAGATCCGGCAAGAAACTCAGCGGGCAGTAATTTTTTCTTAATCCTTTAAATATACATAATATTATGCTTCGTACAACATATGTGGTATTAGCTCCAGTGTGATGCCCTTCGAAATTGTATATATGTATAAATTTTCAAGATTTAGTACAAGACAAAAAATAATTAAAACATAAAGAAAGGAAGAAAATATGGCTGGACCAGATCCCACAAGCAGCACCCGATCACGAGTTAACTACTAGAGCAGCCATCACTCTCCTCAACCATATTAGAGGGAAGGGAGCGACTATAACCAATACGGTCAACGTTTGTATAAGGCGCGTTACAAAAGATTCTCCACCAACCAGCCGAACTAAAGACCCAAACGTAAGCCAGAGAGGCTTACGTTTGGGAGACAACACACACTTTATCACCATACTTAACATTTGCACTATACAATGGCCAAGAAATTCAATATTCGTAATTGAAACTATCCGAAACTGTTATATAATTTGAAATAATTTATTATCTGTAACTGTATACGAAACAATTATAATATTATTTTAATATCCGCAGACGTAACCATATCCTAAACTTCATTTCTGCATCATCCTTAATAGACACCACATCAAATTATAAACGACCACACAAGTGCAAAATAAGAATACAAACGTAGTAGCGAATTAATTATTTTAACGCTTCAATATCGAGATTTATCTTTAAAAGCTTAATATAAGCTTCTAACAGTTCTGTACTGAAGCAGATTAAGATGAATCGAACGTCCGACAGGATAATAAAATACGTAGCAAATTGAGCGCAAAACGGTGTTATCTGAAATGTTTACCGAATAAATGAACTCGTTTGAGAGTTGTTATTGCTGATAAATGGACAGTAGAATGACCTCGGGTTAGAACTTAACTTATTTTGTTGAAGACAACTGTACAAATAATAACAATTATTTTGTACTTATTAAAAACTAGCTTCTGCTCGCGACGTTGTCCGCGCGGTATAGATACTTTGGGCTAACGCTAACTTTAACCTAAGACTTTGTTTACGAAAAAGGTAAAAATATTTTTAAATATACGATTCTGTCACACATGATTTTTGCGAACACTTTGCCGTTTACGCAGCGGAAGCTCTCAAAAGGAAAGACAAACTCCGATTTTGAAACATTCTTCATTGGTGCTCAGCACCTGTTGGTCTTAGCGTGATGATATAATGATAGCCTTACTCAATAAATGGGCTATTGAAAGAATTTTTCAAATCGAACTAGTAGTGCTTGAGATTAACGCGTTCAAACAAACAAACTCTTCAGCTTTATATATTAGTATAAATATAAATATATTATTACAAGAAACGTACATCACATTATAAAAATTATAGTATTTATTTCGTGTGTTGACAGAATAAAAATACAATTCACCACGCCCTATATTACCCGTGGATGTCGCAAAAGACGACTAAGGGATATAGTAAGCATATAACATCTATGCCAGAGAAGAAAACTCGAAACAAAACTCTATAACAACCTGTCTGACTCGCATGGTATATATAGTAAGGTCAATTTCCCACCTATTGTGGAGGAGGCTCGAGCCCAGCAGTGGGACGTGTATAGGCCTAGACAATGAGGATAATTATAAAAATTAATGCCAATATAAGTTTAAGAATAGAATGAGTCACCAATCCCTATTTTCCTGTAGGAATGGTAAAAACCGCTGAAAGAGAATAAGCAATAACGCTCTTATAAAAACTCCTAACACACTAGCTCGTCAAACCGCTTGCTAAATATGGTTATTATGGCATTATTTTCCTTATACAATATCTAACGGTGGACGTTAGATTGATGGTTGTATGAAAATAGATTCAAACGTACATATATAGGTATTCATTATCCCATTCAACTTGCTTGCATGCTAAATTAATACGAGTATTTATCCTTCTATAAGCCCACTGTTGTCCACTGTTGGAGATATTTTTTCACAGTGATAGGAGGAGAATAACATATAGGTCACGCAAACAGATTGGAAATGGCAGTTGATGTTATGGGTTTCAAAGAATAAACGCTGTCTAGTTCAGTAGTTCTCCCATAGTCAGTTAATAACATTCATTATAAAGCAAAAAGTGGCGACAAATTATACTATTAACCTATCGATTTTACATTTTCATTGCAGTTGATGTAAATCCAATTTAGTGAGAGATCACTCGCTCACCAAATGAAGTGTAGTAACAAATTCCTACTACTCAGACGTCGAGTTCTGGGAGAATGTGGTATAACCCTGGATAGACCTGCCCGCGGGTATAGACAGACAAACAGTGTAGTCCTACCACCTAAAATGAGGATTTTCGTTCAAAATATAACCATTGATTTTATAAAGCGTGACAACCCTAATGTTTAAGTACAGAGCACATTATAGAATTTGTGCATTTAATTGAGTGTGAAGCTTTGAAAGGAACAATTTGTGTCGAATATCGCCCTTCGTGTCAAATGACGCCACGACTCCAATGACGCGACGTCACTCAACTCAAACGTCTTTTATTGTCAACGAATTACCGAATTTTATGACGCAATCTCTTGGAAAATATTACAATTCTTTCATATATAAAGGTATGTACACATTGAATTTCTAATGTAACCCACGGGAAGGGAAAGGTGGTCACACGTTGTGTTCTTTAGCCGTCATCATCATCACAGCTCATACGGCCCGCTGTTGGGCTCGAGCCTCCACCAGAATGGGAGAAAGATTGACCTACTAAACCGCGCTGGTCAGAAGTGTTGGTATAGGGTTTTATTTCCCTAACCGAGGCCGCGGGTGACGTGACCGTGGAGTTAGTCCGTCACCCGCCGAGAGGCCGACCGCGTGAGGAAAAACCGACGTCCTCCCCGAGGGGGGGACGTCGGTCGATGGGAGGGTATCCCAAATAGGGGGTATTCCGTCGGGCCGACCACTGACGTCAAGTCACCCTATTCCGGTGGTCGGCCCAACGATGAAGGCGACATGTTGCACGGGTGGGTTGCGGGTGTGCGTGCTTACGCCCCTCTGTCGCCCCGTACAGAGTGTTGCGAGGAGTGCGCTGACCGCAACCCACCCCACAAAAAAAAAGAAAAGGGTTTTATTTCGAGTTTTCCTACTCTTGCATAGATGTTATATGCGTATACTTTAGTCGTCTTTTACGACACCTACGGGCAAGAAAAGGGGTGATAAATTATATGCTTACTATATTATTTTCGTGTGGTGACGGAGTAAGAATACAATTCACCACTCCCTATCTCGCCCATGGATGTCTTAAAAGACGACTAAGTGATGTAATATGCACATAGCATCTATACAAGAGAAGTAAAACTCGAAATGAAACCCTATATCAACATGTCTGGCCAGCATGGTATAATAAGGCAAATTCCCTCCCATTATGGGATGCCGGAGCCCAACAGTGGGACGGTATGATGATAATATTATACGGATGTACTTGCAATATACGCCATCAATCCTCCTCCATCCATTTTCGTTTATTCGCATTATTACAACAGTAACCATTTTTATAAGAAGTTAATAATACAAAAACCCTTTTCCCTTTTTGTTAAAAAGAGAAAAAGCTCATTTAATATCATTTCTGTCCGTCTTTATTATTTTTTGATATAAAGTCATTAACTCTAAAACGTCGAGCGGCTGATAAAATTACGCAAGAACGTAATGAGTTTAAAATGTGCTCAAATATGTCGGAGTGCCTCAAATAAATTAATTCAAAGGGGTTAAATGAGGGTTAATTTTATTATTTATTCATTGTTAGTATAAGACTAAAGTGTGTTATTAAAATAAAAAGCTGCTAAATTTAAACACTATAAAAAGCAATTGTTTGCATAGATGACGTTATGGTCTAAATATCTATTTCCTGGGCCAAAATATCGTGATATTTATACCAACACACAACACAACACACAACACAACACTCCTTAGTACAATCCACAAGTTAGTCTAAGTTTAGTAATCCTAATAGTCTAAGTCTGAGCATAGCTCGCATTCGTTAATTGCTTCTAAAGTCCTCCGCAGGAGTTTTTTGGCTGGTACACAACCATATTCTGCCACGATACACCCCAACCGCTTAGTGGTCCCCACGACCTACTCCATTCAGTATCAGATGTTGAAGGTCCCTCGACCGACATACATTTTCGACGAACCCGTCAACAAGATCGATAAAGATGAGATAACAGCTTTCATGGTTTGTGAGGAGACAAGAAACAGAAAACCACGGTTCCGTCTCTGCCATCGAGTTGCGAAACCGTGCCACGTAATAATTAATGAATATAACTTGATTACTCCCACACTGCCCTCAGTAACGCCCTGAGCTGAGGTTGGAACCCCAAAGGGGGTGACCCTCGCGCCTCGTTGCTCACATGTTTTGGGTTCAAAGCCCTTTGTACTCACCACTAGCTAGCGTAAGGGTAACAGTCAGGCTAACACCCCTAGTTCAAACCATAAAAAGGGCATAACCGTAATGTATAGCAGACAATGGAAGAGTCCTAAATCCACACTTAGATGCTCTATTAAAAAGGAACTTACTAGATGAAATTTAATTTTAGGGAAATAAATGTTTATTTATTGTATCTATATATTACAGTCCTTCGTGACATGTATTGTAAAAAAGTATAAATACGTAATCCGTGTGGTGACGGAGTAAGAATACAATTCACCACTCTCTATCTTGCCCGTGGATGTCTGTAGCGAGCGTGGACTGTATTTGTTGATTGTTGCTGGTCTTGAATGCATGAAAGAAACTCTGTAGACTCGTAAAGATGTATTTATTCGTAGAGCACAAACAGTTGCAAATTTCTATGGCGGCAGAGAGAGAGTGTTGCCATACATGCTTAATATAAAAATAAATAAATGTTGGAGTTGCTAACAATGTCTTAAAAGACGACTAAGATATACAATATGCATATAAGATATACAGCAAGAGAAGGAAACTTGCAATAAAACCCTATGCCAACACGTCCACCCAGTCAACAATTCTGTCCAGCGTGGTTATAGTAGGTCAATTTTGCTCTTATTATGGAGGAGGTTCGAGCCCAAAAATGAATGAATATAGGATAAAATGGCACACCATCATTATACATTGAAATATAAAGTACAATACTTTCAATCAATGCACTTTAATAATATTATGAGATCTAATCGTACACCGGGCATAGCTCTAAACCTTAAGCTTATTACTACGAATCTAGGAAATCTTGGACAAAATATGCAAAAAAAGACTCCTACAACAGTTATTAAGTTCGACCAAACATTCCAGCTCAGAACGTTACGATCGAAGTGACAAATTTATGCTGTTAAACCAACAAGACTGCATATTTATAGTTAAAAAATACCAATGTTCACCACATCCGTACGTATACAACCATACCCCAACTATTTACTTACAAACTTACACTAATATATCTAATTATTATGTGCCTGTGTAAACTCGTATAAACATAGGATAAACAAGTCGGTAATTGAATCGTCGTGCGCGTGCGCAGGATGTCATAAATACGACGCGTGATTTCGTTTAGACACTGTTTCTCAATCTAGTATCAACGAGACCCCGTCAGCAGTTTAATGCAATTACAAGTTTAAAATTTATCTTCTTAATAGCTCATATGCATCTTAATGACTGAGCTCCAAGCTTTTCCACAATAGATACGTAATTGATTTATCATAATTTTTTCTTTTGGGTGGGCTATGGTTAGCGCACTCGCCGTCCGCTCCATCCAGGGTGACGAAAGGGCGGAGCGCGGCCCCATAACCCATTCTATTCCCTCCTCTTCACCATTGGGTCGACCATCGGTACCAAGTTCCTTATTGTTCATAGCCAGCCCAGCGAGATACCCTTTTATATATCCTCCCATCCTAAAGCCCTTCCTGGGACGTCGGAAGCCCTTTTGCAGGCAGTTTTTCTGCGGGTGATGGCTATTCCCCGGTGCAATCACCGGTGGCCTCGGCTAAGGTGGCATCAGACGCAGATTTATTACACCATGCTGTTCAAATGGATAGGTACATATAAGGGCTTATTTCAAGTTTCTATTGCGAAAATTGTCCATGATAGGCTTTCTTAATCTTTTAATATGAAATGTAGATTATTAGGTAGTATAGTTGCTATTGATGACTTGAAATCCATGTGATGATGGTAACAATGTAAGGATACAATGGTCTTGTACACTTCTTTTCCCCTCGGTTTTATAAAATTCATTTAATGAAAACAACAGCTACATAAGAATACAATTCACCACTTCTTATCTTACCCATGGATGTCGTAAAAGACAACTAAGGGACATGGTAAGCATATAACATCTATGCAAGAGAAGGCAAACTCGAAACAAAACCCTATACCAACCTTTCTGTCAGGTATAGTATAGTAAGTTAATTTTTTAATTAATTTATTTCATTTCCTTCCTGTTGTAGAAGAGGCTCGAGCCCAGCAGTGGGACGTATGAGCTGAGTTGAGATGAGATGACGTAACACCACTGCAAGAAAAGGAGAAATAAATCCTAAGCAAACCCGTTTCCCCAACGTACTTTCGTATACTAATTTTCCATCTCAAGAAGGTCCCTTATCAAAAATACAAGAAGAGAAGTGTAATTACATAATAGAGCATTATTAGGTCAGTTATAAGGTGCAAGTTTGAGAAACATAGTCTTAGACCACCGACATTGATTTTTGACATTACCTACGGGACTTTAGCTATGTATACATAATGTTTACTTGAACTGATTATCTGAACATAATCTGAACATTTTTTCCATGTGGTATCGGAGTAAGAATACGTTTCAACACCCCTATCTTGCACGTGAGTGTCTTAAAAACGACTAAAGAATATAATACTCATGGATACGGCCGAATAGCGAAGAGAACGGAATACGGTGGGTGATGGGGCCGCGTTCCGCCCTTTTGTCACCCTGGACGGAGTGGTGAATTGTATTCTTACTCCGTCACCACACGGAGATTATATAATACCTTGGTTATTTAATAGATTTTTTTCTTTTTTTAAAGACTACAGACTATAAAGTTGTGTGACCAATCAAAGCTGTGTGACCAATCAAAGTTGTGTGATGTCCAATCAAAAACCTTAATCCTATCCCGTACTCCTTCTATTGTATGCGGTATATTGATTACCGTGGGAAAGTGGTGGGTCTCCCTTCCTTACTTCCTTCCATTTTTAAAAGAAAAGTAAAAATGGATTGCCGCTATGTATCGCCTAATTTAATCAATTAATTTAACTCAAATTAATTATGTTAAAAAAGTTAACTCAATAACATTAAATTTGCAATTTCAGCAATGGAAGAATGGTTGTAAAAAATAATAATATTGTGCGTATATATGCAATAGAATAAAAATTTGAAGTGCTATACGAATCCATCAACGTAGTTGATCAGTTTCCCTCCTAATGTGGTGAAGGCTCGAGCTCAACAATGGGATGTATATGAGATGATGATGAATTTAGTTGTTTGTGTTAAATAGAAAATCGTTTTTATCATCATCATATATATGGTATAAAGTTTTATATATTTGGTATGCTAAGCTTTTTTTTTTATTGGTGGGCTATGGTAAGCGCACACGTGGTCCATTCCGTTCGGGGCGACAAAAGGATGGCGCGCGGGCCCATAAAACATCGCACTCATCGTTGGGTCGACCACCGGGGCAGGGTGACTTGTCGTCAGTGGTCGGCCCAACGGAATACCCTTTCGAGTACCCTCACCTCTCGACGTCTCAGGTATACTAGGCTGGTGAAACGTGTTTGTCCTATGGTTTCATTTCAAGGTTTTCCTCTCTTGCATGAATATTACATCCTTCAGTTGTCTATTACGATACCCACGGATACAGTAGGGAGTAGTAAATTGTATTCCTACGAGGTCACCACAAGGAACAAATAAATTAACTAAATATTATTGTTTCAGATAAATTGACGGTGACAAAACATCAATTAAGTAAGTTTTTATAACCACAACAACCAATAGAATTATAAATTTATAAATTAAAGTTCAATTAAGAACCTTACTGCTTTTTGATAAGGTTTTATATATAAGGGAGTATGTTGTATTAATTGCGAGGCCACACGCAATCGCCGTGAGCTTGTTAAGTTGACAACGAGTGGGCGATTACAACTGCCAACGATCATAGATTATGTGGCTAATAAGAATTTAAAGATATTTTTTAGGCATATGCTAACTAGTAATGAAGTTTACCCTTTTGCGATACTTGAATTTTTTTTTATAACTGTTAGTGGTAAACGAGCAAACGGAATACCTAACGGTAAGTGATGCTGCCGCTCATGGACCTTTCAACACTCAGAAAAGTGGGCTTCTGGCTCTTTCGCTCACCGAACGAAGTGCAGTAACAAATCGCTATGACTGAGACGTAGGGATGTGACTTGGAGGGAAAATAATCGATTTTTTGTTCTTTAAAATAAATCGATTTTAAAATAATCGATTATAAAATAATCGATTTTTTCTCCCAACAGGATTATGATGACCTTTTTTTTAGGAAATGTGTGCTTTATTTTCTAATATAGTATGAAACACTGCACGCAATATCGTGATTAATTTTTTGTTTTCTTAGGAAAGTTGACAGTGAAATAATCGATTAATTTTGATTGAATTTCGAATAATAAAAAATCGATTATTAATCAATTTTTTATTTTAATAATCGATTCTAAAAATCGATTACTACAAAAAAATAATCGATTATTATAAAAATCGATTATTTTTTCACATCTCTACTGAGACGTCGATTTCCTGAATGGACCAGCCCTCGGCTGTAGACAGGCGACTGTTTAAAATGTGGTCCTATCACATATTGGTATATTATCTTAGCTCATACATGTTTCAATGCTAGGCTCGAGCCTCATCACTAAGAAAGAAATTGACCTACTATGCCAAGCTAATCAGTCGCGTAAACTCGAAATAAAACCCTATGGTTTTATTTCGAGTTTTCTTTCTCTTACACACATGTTAAATGTATATTATATCCTTCAGTCGTCTTTTACGACACCCACGAGCAAGATAGGGTGTGGTGAATTATATTCTTACTCCGTCACTACAAGAAATGCATTATTTTATATATAGAAAATTGTTAAAACTACATTCGTCCATACATCCATTTATTCCTCTATGGATATTGACAACAGTCAATCAACAGATCAACATCCAACAGGATGCCTCCTCACGAAAAAGCCAGTTAAAACGTAGGAGTGTGGTGAGGCGTTGTTCTACTTTGTAGGAGATCGGCACAGGATAATTTTGTAAATTCAATAATTCTGGTTCATAATAAGGTAAAAATTCGCCCAAGGAGCTATGAAGGAGGTTTAGTAATCTATATGATGAAATGTATAAAAGAACAGGTGTAACCGATACACCTGGAAGAATAACTATGTTCATGTGACATTGGACAGGCTGTATGGCTTGTCAATTCGACATCATCATCCTGCTCTCATCCATCAATTACTTGGAGTCGACTGGGGATTGATTCCAAGCAGACGGCCGCTCAAAAAATTATTGCCAACAATTTTTGCTATCGATGTGTAATCATCAATCTGGTTACATTTATTTTTACAAATTGGCGGCAATTTAAAAGTGTTTGCCATGCGCCGAAATATATCTGACAAAATTTTCAAAACCATCAGAACATTTAGCAACAATATTAACAAGCGCCATTCCATTTTTTTAAATTTCTAATCGCTTTTAAAAATATCGTCTTAATAATGTCATAGAATTATCAGATCTTTAATCCTATGGTCTAGGGCCATGACAATAGGCGAGTTAGCAACATGGCTGCGCGGACGCCAGCGTGGGTGCAGACTGCAGTAAATAATATAAGATTGTATTCCCAGCCTGATATGCAATAATATGCATACTCGCTGTTGCATACACGGCAAAACTTGTTCGCAGAATTGTTTAATTTGTGTGGGTGATGTCTTTCAATTCCGATTACAAAGATGGCATCATTGTTAAGATACCGACCTATCGTGACGGGTTTGATGGCCGCGTAGGTTGATAAAAAAGTAAGCTATAAAAAATATATTTTACTACTGTTTTACATTTTCACAATTTTTAAGTACAACAAAAGGTAATTTAAAACAAGTGTGTGTAATCTTATGTACGCACGTAAGAAGTATTATTTCTATGGCATAAAAAGATAAAAATCATTCTGAAAATTTTATCTTTCACGTTAGTAGAAAAAACTACACTAGTAATAAAAAAAAGATATTTAATACATTAAAAGTTTTAAACGCATTATCTAGTTGACATTTGTGACGGTGTGCGCGTGCAATTTAAAACTTTATGCCCATCATTTTTTCCAATCGCGCCAAAAGAAGACTTCAAAAAGAAGAACTTCAAAAAGAACACTAACATTACAAATAGACATTTTAATTTTATTTATTTATGTGGATGTCGTTGATATATAATTTTTTTTAATAATTTCTCTCAACTCAAAAAGTAGCAGAACGCATACGGTATATTGAACTGCTATTAAATTAATTATATTCTCGGGGAAGGCAATATTCAACAATGAACGTCTATGATTTGATAGATGGATGGAAATTAATTAATAAATTGTCTGTCTAATAAACGAGTAAAACTTCACTCTCAATACCAATATAACGTTATGTAGACCATTGAATCTCTTTGTGGTTTTATTATACTCCCATTTTTTGGGGAAGAATGCTCCACGCTATCACTCCGGAATAAAGGAAAAGATGGTGTGCAATATATTTAATATTGCCATTTAGATGGGCCATTACTACCCAGTTCTTGTCTACGATGTTCTGTCTGACAGGTTATATTTTGGGGTACCAATTCCTGTTCATTAATTACGCTAAAAACTTTTCGCATGGTTACAGAACAGGAAATTATTGGAATTCTTTTATTTATATTTAACTAATAAATTGGAGGGAACTTAAGCCCAGTAGTATCCCACTTATGGGCTAAGATGATGAATACGCGCATAAATTTCAGAAAGCATTATAACCTCTATAAATATCATCATCTATTAGAAAGGTCTACTACTCTGCACTCTGTGGCGTAACATGAGGGAGGTCTACAGTGGACAGCGATAGGCTGAAATGATGTTGATGATTCGAAAGAACTCGAAGTAATAACCTATACTAAATTGTCTCCACAATGGAAAGGAAATTGACCTACTATACCAGGGGTTCCTTAACCTTAAAGATAACGGAACCCTAACCATCATTTGCCTGCCCTTATCTCACGCTAAGTGGGGTCGGCACAACATGTACACCATGTTGTTTACAGTTACGGCTATTTGTTTTATGACCGGCCGCCTGCCTGACGTCAACCCTCCTCAGGAATTCTCGTTAATGGAGAAGGGATGGGGATATGGCGGATATATAAGAGTGGAAACTGGGTTAGGGGACATTACTGCCATGAGATATAGGATAGGGGTATGACAGCAGCAGCTGGAGCAGTCCGGGATCGCGTGCCCGTAGCGACACTAATCATTTAACGGACAGTCAACCGGTAGTGGTACCCTCTGAACAACGGAACGAAACCCTAACCGAATACGTTTTATTTTATGGCACTCCATATCAAATGATATCGTAGTATTATTTCAAAGACACATTACTAAAATTAAAGGCTATTTAATTTTGGCGGAACCCTGATGACTATTCTACGGAACCCCTAGGTTCCGCGACATACACTTTGGGAATCTCCGTAATATACCATGCTGGTCAGACGTGGTGGTATAGCGTTTTATTTCAAGTTTTCCCTTTCTTGCTTAGTTGTTATATGCATATTATATCCCTCAGTCTTCTTCTATGACATCCACGGGTAAGATAGGGAGTGGTGAAGTGTATTCTTACTCCGTCACCATACGGATAGCGTGGTTTAAGAGGTCTATTTCCACCTCACTGTGAAGGAGGTTCGAATCCAGAAATTGGGAGTGGTAGGACCACACTGTCGACAGTTATCTGTCTACAGCCGCGGGCCGGTCCGTCCGGGGCAGTACCACACTCTCGCAGAAAATCGACGTCTGAGTAGTAGCGATTTGTTACTGCGCTTCGTTCGGTTAGCGAGAGATCCGGAAGCCCAACTTTCTGAGGGTGTTTGTGTGTGGAGGGTTTTGGTGGTGCCCTTGGTATCACCAAGCCTCAATGCACTCATTCACACTCCCTTCACTTTCTTCGCGGTAGGCAGCGACCCTGTAAAGGTCCATGAGCGGCAGCAACACTTACCACCAGGTGTACTGTTTGCTCGTTTGCCACCGTTTGCAATAAAAAAAAAATTAACTAACAAGATGATGACCGCCCTTGTAATATCTGTGTTACACAGTTTTAACACGTAATATTTATAATGCTAAACATCACTTGCCACGTTATTGATTAGTCTTTCGTATCGATATGTTATTCGATCAGAATACCTTATGATTCAAATGTGTTTTGCATGCAAGATGATACCCATTCTCGTTAAATATTTAGCAGAAACGAGATGTTTTTTTAAATGTGTCTAAGGCTCAAGCTTTGTTCTCAAAATGGTATGCAGTAGTAATCCCATGCAATAACAAAAACATCTTTAATCATTTTTTTTTGAAAAATCAAATAAATTCATCAATTTTACGAGTAGTGACGGAGTAAGAATATAATTCACCATTTCCTATCTTACCCGTGGATGTCGTAAAAGACGACTTAGGGATATAATATGCACGTAACATCTGTGCATGACAAAAAAAACTCGAAATGAAACCCTGTACCAACATGTTTGACCAGCATGGTATATTAGGTCAAATTCCCTTCCATTGTGGAGGAGGCCCGAGTCCAACAGTGGGACATATGTGGGCTGCGGTGATGATGATGATGAAATAAAATCAAAAAAGCCTAATAAACAGATGTGATAATACAATAGCGAAAGAATCGTCGAACATTACGTTTTTTTTTAATATCGTCTTTTACGACATCCACGGGTGGTGAATTGTATACTTATTCTGTCACTACACGGAATTCTTAACAAATTCATTCATTCATTTCATCCATCGCAGCCCACATACGTCCCACTGTTGGACTCGGGCCTCCTCCACAATGGGAGGGAATTTGACCTACTATACCACGCTGGTCAGACATGTTGGTATAGGGTTTCATTTCGAGTTTTCTTTCTCTTGCACAGATCTTATGTGCATATTATATCCCTTAGTCGTCGTACACGACATCCACGGGCAAGATAGGGAGTGGTGAATTGTATTCTTATTCCGTCACTACACGGCATTCTTAACGAATATTTGTTTTAAAATAAATTCTAAGAAGTGCTCGATAGAATTTATACATACTCAAATCTGATTCATTTAACCTTTAAATAATAAAAAAAAGAAACGTTCAAATGACAGCATGTTTTGTTTGTTGTCAGTCTCTATCCGCTCCATACCGTCTAGCATTAATACTCAAAAGCCTTGGTATATAAATAATCGTATGCAAAAAGTTTCGAAGGTGACCTCTGACGCTTTATTCGAAGAGTTCAAATAACCGTACTCGTGCAAAAACAATCTTATCATAAAAATTTAAAATAACAAGAATAAGATTAATAAAACAGTCTCAACTCACCTACTCTTGAATCTCGATTCCAATCCTAAATCCAATCGCAGCTCGAATTTGAGCAATTTCGTACTCTTGAATGCGATACTAGCGCACGATTAGCATTGAATTCGGTTGATTTTTTTTAAACTCTATGGATTCTATATAGTCGATTAAGTCCAATATTTGCTACTCCCGACGTGATTTTGACGTATAGTATACATGTTTAAAATCGTTAATGTTTCACGATTTCAAGAAAGCATCTATGTGGTGATCGAGTTCGGTAACGTTATTAATTTAAAGTAAGAGAATACGGCACATTTGGCGAAAATAACAACGGCAAACGCGAAGAATTCATTCTCGATTTTGTTTAAGAGTAGGTACCAAATATAAGTTTGATGAATGAGGTTGGAATTGAATCGGATTTGAAATTAGAATTGATTTCAAGAGTAAACCCACTGATCTCTCAACTCATATGCGTACTACTAGAGAGCACTATAGGCCACGAATACAGCAACCAAAGAAATAGAATAGTGACCCCTTAAACAGTTACAGCAATTAAGTAAAACGTAAAATTTTCCGTGTGGTGACGAGCAAGAATAAAATTTACCGCTCCATATCTTGCCCGTGGATATCGTAAAGACGACTAAGGGATATAATAAGCATATAACATCCATGCGAGAGAAAGAAAACTCAAAACAAAACCCTATTCCAACACGTCTGACCAGCGTGGAGTAGTAAATCAATTCCCCTCCCATTATGGATGAGACCTGAGCCCATCAGTGGGACGTATATAAGCAAAGATGATAATAAGATGATGATTAAGTAAAACCATGACTTGGATGGGAAACTTTAAAAACATATAATTAACAGACACAAATACTACTTAAACTGAGAAGGTTATGTAAATTGCACAGAATAACCCCTTTTTACTGTGGGAGGACTAAGTTAAAATTCAAATTCAAATCATTTATTATGCATAGACCCCGAGAGGGCACTTACATATTGTCAATTTTACAAAATAGAATTAAATTATCCAATAAAAATAAACTACCACCGGATCGGAACGCGACCGCTACTGAGAAGATCCGGCAAGAAACTCAGCGGGCTTGTCTATTATTTTAATATTTTTTTTCTTCTTACTAGATATAAATTTGTGTACATGTTTTGTTAGACCTAGCTCCAGTGTGATGCCCTTCGAACTGCAAGATACTTAATATAATTCAAATGATTATGGCTGGACCAGATCCCACAAGCGGCACCCGATCACGAGTTAACTACTAGAGCAGCCATCACTCCCCTCAACCACTATGGAGGGAAGAGAGAGACCCGCTCCACGCAGCTACCACAAGTAGATCCTTCAGTGAGCATGACCAAGACCATATGTTACAAACATGTTACAAACGACGAAAATGCAAAATTTCGTTAGGCAAAACACGCTACGCTTTACAATATTAGAGTTATTAAAAAAGAGTTTATTTAAAATAACAAGGAATTTGCATAATGAGGAGCTGGAGCTGCAGTAAGAATACTATTCACCTTTTGCCTGTAGGTGTCGTAAAAGACGATTAAGTATTTATATTGTGCACATAACTGCTATCATTATCATCATCACAGCACACACACGTCCCAATTTTAGGCTCGGGCCTCCTCCACAATGGGGGAGTTGGACCTACTACACCATGCTGGTCAGACATGTTGGTATACGGTTTTATTTAAAGATAAAACTCTTTTATTAACAGCTTAAATTTAGATATTACAGTATAGTATATATACAGTCTGCGTGGGAGAGGGAGCGCCGTGAACTCGTCGCGATTATCGGTGCCGACCTGGCGCTGCCGACCATCGCCAGGGAGATGCTCGACAACGTTAGGAACTAGGACGCGGTCGCCGCCTTTTGTGAGGCCGTAATCTCACGGAAGGAGGTGGCGGATCGTGTGCGAGTAGAGCTCCTATTCGGCGACACGTTCCGCCGCCGGCGACTGGGGCGGCGCAGGCGCGAGTATCTGCGCCTAATGCCGCCCTAGCCGAGGCCGCGGGTGATCGGACCGGGGAATTGTCCGTCACCCGCAGAGAGGCTGACCGCGCGATGGCGACCGACGTCCCAGTACGTCGAGACGTGAGGTTACCCGAAAGGGTATTCCGTCGGGCCGACCACTGATGACAAGTCACATCTGCTCCGGTGGTCGGCCCAACAAACAACGAGGTGACGTGGGTACGGGTGGGTTATGGTCCCGCGCGCCGTCCTTTCATCGCCCCGGACGCACAGGACCGCGCGTGCGCTTACCGTAGCCCATCCAAAAAAAAAAAAAAAAAGGTAGTATATGTACAGTACAGTATAAAATAGTATATAGTATTTAGTTATTTCGAGTTTACCTTCTCTTTCACAGATCTAATGCGAATATTATATCTCTTAGTTGTGTTTTACGACATCCACGGGCAAGATAGGGAGTTGTGAATTGTATTCTTATTCCGTCACCGCACGAAAAGTAAACTACTATACAAGAGAAGAAAATCTCAAAATGAAATCCTATACCAATTTATCTAACCAGCGTGGTATAATAGGTCAATTTCCCTACCAATGTGGAGATGGCTTGAGCCCAACAGTGTGATGTATGACTTCTAATGATGATAATGATGTCAGAATTACTTTGCATGAATCAAACCCACGACACTAACGCAAGAAAAGTCACAATTTAGACTACTACGCCATTTACACACGTTCGTTTGCAAACATTTTAACCTTCCCTCGTCGATTAAATCCATCAAAAACTATCCTATAAAAGCTCTTGTTAGTATTAGGGATGATTCGCGAAACCTGATTCACTCACTGCATTAGCGAAGAATTCCGCAGCTGAGCAAGCAATGTCAGGCGCTAGCATTAACTCGTGTACACTACCATGTTCTAAACATCGTATTAAGTTACTATTAGGGTTTGTACATTAGACAAATCTATACAAATAAATATAATTGAAGTGTTTGCTTGTAATGTGAAAATTAACTGGTTTTCAGGGTTCTGTACCCAAAGGGTAAAAACGGGACCCTATTACTAAGACTTCGCTATCTGTCCGTCCATCTGTCTGTCCGTCTGTTCGTCCGCCTGTCTGTCACCAGGCTGTATCTCAATAACCGCGATACCGCGTCATGTTAGGCAAACGGCTTATAGAGGCCAAAGCAATTGGCGGCATGAGAAGAAAAACTCGAAATAAAACCCTATACCAACCGGTCTGACCAGCCCTGAAAATGATTCTATATGAAAAAATTATATTCGTCGAAACGTCGGGTAATCAAATACAAACGCGATAAAATCCGTAAAGGAGTTTTATTGTTTATATGTTACGTTTTCAAGCTTAAACCAACGAACCGATTTCAAAAATTCTTTCACCAGTGGAATGCTATAATATCAGGGAGTAACATAGGTTATATTTTATACCGGTATTCCCACGGGATTGGAAACTACGCGGTTAAGGCGCTTGAAACTGAAGCGAAACAAGGGCGGGTTGCTAGTATAAAATATATTTCATAATAAATTCACGCACAACCCTGCAAATTGATGGTGCACGTCAAAACGCGTTGCTGAAACCTGATAACCGTCAATTGGCAGCACTTACTGATGACGCCGCATTCGCCTCTTCATCCCCCTATAACACCCCTTCTGACAATGTTTACTAGGTAGTTAATGCTACCCACCCTCCCCTATCATGAGACCAGTTATGTCAATGTATGTACTTGATCTTACTGTAATGGAATCACAAACTATCAATATTTTGCAAATAAATGAATACTAACGCGGTCCCTAAATGTAGGCCTCATAACAAAGCTCAAAGTCGCTCAGCGTGCTATGCTCGGGATTTCTCTGCGAGATAGAATCTGGAATACGGAAATCCGCAGAAGAACGGGTGTAACCGACATAGCACGAAGAATTAGCACGCTGAATTGGCAATGGGCAGGCCACATCGCTCGAAGAACCGACAACCGCTGGGGAAGAAAGGTTCTCGAGTGGCGACCACGTATTGGATGACGCAGTGTAGGACGCCCCCCACTAGGTGGACCGACGACCTGGTGAAAGTTGCTGGGCGTGGTTGGATGCAGGCGGTATAGGACCGCACTTTGTGGGGTAACATGAGGAAGGCCTTTTTTTTTTATTGCAAACGGTGGCAAACGAGCAAACAGTACACCTGATGGTAAGTGTTGCTGCCGCTCATGGACCTTTACAAGGCCGTTGCCTACCGCGAAGAAAGCGAAGGGAGTGTGAATGCGTGCATTGAGGCTCGGTGATACCAAGGGCACCACCAAAACCCTCCACACGCAATCACCCTCAGAAAGTTGGGCTTCCGGCTCTCTCGCTCACCGAAGGAAGCGCAGTAACAAATTGCTACTACTCAGACGTCGATTTTCTGCGAGAGCATGGTACTGCCCCGAACGGATCGGCCCGCGGCTGTAGACAGATAACTGTCGACAGTGTGGTCCTACCACTCCTACGTCCAGCAGTGGACGGCGATAGGCTGAAATGAAGATGATGAAATGAATACTTCTATAGGCAGATTTGGATGGAGAGGACTCCCTTGTTGCCGGTGCGTCGAAGAGGACGGTACCCGCAAGGGTAATCCGCCGAGTCGGACACTGTCGTATGATGGTGATGATTAAATCAATATCTTAGTAACTTTTAACATAATGATTTCTGATGTTTACGCGAGTATTACACATTATAAATAAAACTACTTTACGGATTTTAACGCGTTTGTATTTGATTTTTGATTGCTTGCTCAATGTTTCGACACTTAGCAGCGTTCATGGTCACGTTATTACAGAGATATTTGTAATAACGACTTGTTGGACGTGTGACATCTTAGTCCGCTCATGACGATGTGAAAAAAAAATAACAACTCGATATTGGTGACAACGGAATCATCATCATTCAGCCCATACGGCTCACTACTGGGTTCAAGCCTCCTCTATTGTGGGAGAAATGGAAATTTAACCAACTCGGTCAGACAGGTTGGCATTGAGTCCTATTTCGAGTTTTCCTACTCTTGCATAACAATGCATATATCATGCATCATATCCCTTAGTCATCTTTTACCACACCCACGAACCAAAGAGGCGAATAATAGAGGTGAATAATATTCAAACTCCATCACTACACGGAAAAGTAGCTGATTGCCAAACCTAAAAAAGAGCATACTCACATTCTGACATCAGAAGTGAAACTTCTTTGGTGCCACATGTTTTTTGTCAATATTAAAAAAATAAAAGAAATAAATAAATGTATTCTCTCACTCTCTCTCTCGATTTTTCTCACTCGCTTGCTCCCTACTCTCGCCTCAAGACTGTGCTTCGTACTATGTTTGTTTTCTCATTCTCTCTCAATCGCTCTCTTCCTCTTCTTAGACAAAAATGTCCCACATTTTCGTGTCACTAAATGCCGTTTCATCCGTAAAAATATTATCATCATGCGCGCAAAAAAGTTTCAGTTCAAAAAAAGGAAATTGGTAATAAAATTTGATAATAAAATTGATAAAAAAGGTTTTTTTATTTCTTTACATTTAAAGTTTTATTATACTTAAGGAGTGTTCAAGTATTCTTTATTTACGAATCATGTTGTCAGTTTGTCAGTACCTACACATGTTAGGAGTACAGTGCAATACGTACTTGTCACATATAACGATGACATTGTCCTGTATACTGTGCGTGTGACAACCCTGACAAATGATTTACAAGACTTTAGTGTTAAGGATGTGCCTACATTAATACCGTCACAATTTGTATACTTGGATGAATAATAGGTAAGTATAATAATTTTCCGTGTGGTGAAGGAATAAGAATACAATTCACTACCCACTGGGTGTCGTAAAAAATGAGTCCCATTATAGAAAGGAGTCCTACTGCTGAGCAAGTTGTAGGACGTAGGTTTGAGAAGAAAACTATGATCTATATGACAATCATGGTATAGCAGAATGCTTTTCTCTGCTAGAATAGACCTATGACTGACAGTAAGACTGAAAAATATGTGAGCTAGGAATAAGAAAAATGTAATAATTGTTGAAACTGATTATTAAAATAGTGTTTCACTCCTTCCTTTCTTATAATTATTAACTTTTTAGAAGTTTTTAACGAAGAATATTTTCTATTATGTGTTTAATTCATATAGATTTCGATAAAAAGCCGATCTAAAAAAAAACAATTACAATAATACTTATTACAATAATTTTAGTGTTTTTTTTTTTTCTCAGGAAACTAATAATTATTTTTAATCGTGTTTTTACGGTCTTCTTTTTTAAACAGAAGTATTTAAAAAAGGCATTAAAGGTTACATATTTAAAAATAACATTAATTGAAAATAAATGCCAATGACAGCCCTAATTAGGTGCGCAAAATATTTCTGTTAAGGGTGTGTTTCTAATTGTTGATATTTTAATCTCTGAAGCAGATTATCGACAATTGTAGTCATTATATTTTATTTATGATATTCTTTACATAATAATCGTACTCATTATTATGGCGCTTGTTATTGAATAACGGAAACGCATTTTTTTGGTTCTAAAAACTTGTATGTACGCCGAAAATATTGGTAACCCGATTTAATTATGTATTTGCAAATCTATGCCATTATTAGCATTTACAGAATTATCTACAAATAATTGAAAATATTACTGGAGGATGACAGAGAAAGATTACAATTCACCATCCTTTCCTGTCCTGTAGGTATCGTAACAGTCGACCAAGTTATTATAATATGCAGATAAGGGATAGTATCTATACAAGAGAAGGAAAACTCGAAACATTACCCTATAACAACACATCTGACCCATATAGGTCAATTGCCCTCTCATTGTGAGGGAATTTGGAGCGTAGTAATGGGACTTATAAGAGCTGTGATGATGATGGAAAAATGGCGGCATAAGCTTTTGACTAGACTATGTGAATAGCGAAATAATTGCCACTATCCAATTGTGTATGAGCATCGACGGTATTTATGTGATTTACAGTCATTGCTTTACAGAATTATAGCTTGATTATTAATCGATAACCAAAGACGATCGTCATATAAATATATTCTTTAAAGAACTTCCTTCTTTATCCCGCATGGCGATGGGTTAGCAATAAAGTTGTTACTACGCGTGTGTCGTCGTGTGGTCGTAAAAATCGGCTGGGGGATCACGAGAAGAGGAAAGAATAGGCAGCTACATTCTTCTGTGCAACGTTTAACAACTTACTGCAATCGCCAATCCCCTTGACAAGCGGAACGATAACAAAATGATTACTAGGAGCGATTCACTTCCTTCACTCTATTGTGTTTGAGGGGAGTGATAGCTCTAGTGGTTAACTCATGATTAGGTGCCCCTTTCGGGATCAGGTACAGCCATAATTTTTTGCTTATTTGAGAATTGTATTATATCCTGGTTAAAATGGCATCAAACTGGAGCTATTAATAAGCATGCTGTTATACGTAATTATATTTAAAAGAATTAAATAAATAAAAAAGATAGACAAACCCACTGAGTTTCTTACCGGATCTTCTCAGTGCGGTTGCGTTCCGATCCGGTAGTAAAAGGTAAAATGTAAAAAATGACAATATGTAAATGTCTCCGCGGCTTTATGCACAATAAATAATTTGAATTTGAATAAAATCAACAAAGTATGACCGTGTCACGCGAAATTCTAACGGCGAGGTCTAATGATAATGTAATTGATGATGGTGAATTAAAAAATATCATCTCTATAGCAAAAGTGTTAAGTTAATATGACTAGTAATAAAAACAAATTCCAAATGAGCAACTAGGTAATGAGTAAATATAAGTAATATATATTTACAAGCGTTTTAACAGATTGTAATAAGTAAGATGTTATTTACATAACATCTGTTATTCGCATCCGCCATATCTTTGTTTGCAAGATCGTTTAAAATTATTTCATCTGTTTAACCAATTGTTGACAATTGAAAACTATTTACTAGTTTTATTTTAGATTTATGTATAGCATGGTTTGGTTTTAAAATATGGTTATATTTTCAAATGGAACTATTTCTTACCTCCAAATTTTCAAATAAAAATATAAATATTGCAAAATTCATAATTATTATCTATATATAAACTCCATAGAGGTAGGTAGGTATGTAAATGTATTGTCAATTTTAACATTTAACCTTAAACTAATCTCAAATAATTGTTGTAAGAACACACCCTGCTCTTTATTATGATCTTAAATTAATCTAAAATCTACTACTGGATCAGAACGCCACACCCACTGAGGAACTCGACGCGTTTTCAATTTTTTTTCTTTTTAATAAAAAAAAAAGTATATAATGCGTTTAGTAAGTATTAGCTGCAGTGTGATGCTCGTCGAACACAATACATATAATAAAATTCTTATTCTAATCTTTTAAAAATATCGAAAATTATAATCTAAGAATATAAAAGTTGAATGTTTTCATAAAAGTATGGTGGTTAAAAACTCACTTATTAAGGCTCCATTTTGGCATTACTTTATTATTTACTTAAGTCTCATGCCTTTATTAGTGTGGAATACTTTTCTTTGAAATTAATTTGTGCTTTTAATTTACGTAATATGTAACGGCATATAATTACATGTAAATTCTACAATTTGATACCGTAAAGGATCAATATATTTCTACAGCTTCCTTATGGTAAATAAGTAAGAATATATAATGATATCTGATGTTTACGCGAGCACTACACATTGTAAATAAAACTACTTTTACGGATTATATCGCGTTTGTATTTGATTTATGATTGCCCGACGTTTCGAACACTTTGCAGCATTCATGGTCACGTGCGGACTAAGGTGTCTCACGTCCAACAAGTAATTGTTATTACAGACATTTATAATTATCTACCCGATACAGAAAAATCTTTCCCGATAAACAAAAATTTTCTACAAGTAAGAATATAATTCAACACCCTTCTTTTCTCGCGAATGATATAAAAGACTACTACGATACATAAAGAGATAACATTACAGCAAGATAAGAAAAACTCGAAATAAAATCCAATATCAATCCGTATGACGAAATTCTTTTTTTCTTTCTCTCTTTCTAACTGTGGGAAAGCAGATCCAGTTTCTCGTCCACTATGTAGAGGCCTCATGTCCAAAATAGGTTATGAACTAAGAAATAGAAGAAAATATTTTTATGCTATTTGTAGTACATAAATCCATTCTTCATACATTTACAAACAATATAACTTTATAGCAGTGAAAACCATAATAAGTTATCGTGCTTAAAAATGCTCTCTTTGTTAGGACTGCACAGAATTGCGCGTTTACAGTAATAAGTTTAGGACCAAGGTGGCTAGCAGACCGACCACTTCAACATTTATGTCAGATGCCTAAAGATGAAACCCAAGATCTTACATAATTCAAAAACGCATAGACGCGTAGATATTAAGTGGATATTCCAGCGCAGAAAGTCATGTGTCAGCGATTGTCACATCTCTCTATTGATACTTTAACAAAAAAAAACGACTGGAACTGGATTAAATGGGAACGCACTGGAAGACTCAGCTTTCAAATTAAAAAGAATCATCAAAATCAGTTCACCTAGTCGAAAGTTCTGTGGTACATACATAAAAAAATGCAGTCGATTTGTACCCTTCTCTTCTTTTAAAGTCGGTTCAAGGCAAGAGGACAACTAAAGCATATTTTCAGCATCAACAAAAATATCCTCATATATTACTGAAACGTGTATTTTCTAGTAGCTTGCAATACTCATATCGTTAGTAGCAAATTGTTATTACTTCACACCGCTATAAGTGTGTACACGCCCTAACATATGTGCCTCAGGGCTGCCACTTGATTTACGATCTTGCAAATAAACACATTATTGCAAATTTTTATTTGTGGTCTTATACTTATACATCAAAGGAATATTGACCTTATATTAATAATAATAAGCATTAAAATATATTTTTATCGGTTTGTTATGAATATGAATCAGCACAGCCATATTGGATTTTAACAAGAATTGCCAATTGCGAATAAAACCGACAACCTGTCAAAATATTTAAAGTTGTACGTGTTATGAAGTGTTTAGAGTGGACATTTTTAGCTTACACTTTTTTAATTTTATTTTTTTACTGAATGCCAATTAAGGTGCGAGTGGCACATGTAATTGGCAATCAGACGTGTTATCCATTTATGTTTAATTTTTTTTTTAATTTTGACATATTAAATTTAGCTTGCGTATATGCATACGTAGTTTTTTAAGTTCGTTATTTTTAATAGGACATTACATATTTGCTTACAATAAATTACTATGCACTTTTGAGTGGCAGTATTTTTTTTTTAAATCCCTATACTGAGAAACTCTACTCCTTGTCTACTCTCCACTTGTATAGCCTTAATAGCCTTTCCGTGTGGTGACGGAGTAAGAATACAATTCACCACCCCCCATCTTACCCGTGGGTGATCGTACGAGACGACTGAGGAATAACATACATATAACATCTGCGCAAGAGAAGAAAATTTTGAAACGAAACCCTATATCAACATTTCTGACCAGTGTGGTATAGCAGATCAAATTCCCTCCCATTATAGAGGAGGTCCGAGCCCAACAGTGGGATATATGTGGGCTGCGATGATGATAGAGTTTTATTACCAGATTTTCTTCTTCTGGATAGATATTATATGCATATTATAATCCCTTAGCCGTATTCCCTGCTGCTGTGTGGTAACGGCTTTGAATTCTACCAACACTTACATTTCTTGGTGTAAAAAGAAGAGGATTACGAACTATAACATCAACCTGGTCCAATTCTATCTGATCACCTTTTCGGCCCATATACGTCCCATTGCTGGACACGAGCCTCCTCCACAATAGGAGGTGAAATGACCTTACCGTGCTGTCAGACAGACTGGTATATCGTTTTGTTGCATAGATATCTGCATATTATGATCCTGTAGTCGTCTTTTACGACATCCACGGGCAAGATAAGGAGTGATAAATTGTATTCTTAATCCATCACCACGCATTTATCTGATGCTATCTGATAAATAACTAAATTCCTAAGGGTATAAGGGTACGTTATGCAGACGGCCGATCATAGAACTATTGGAAGAAGAGTACGTATTGCTTTAAGCCCAAATAATTGAGATAAAAGCAGGTTGATGATTTTGCGTTGTGACGGTTTACCATCCTCTCTTCTAGCCGAGGGTGTCGTAAAAGCCGACTAAAAGATATAATGTGCAGATAATATCTATGCATAAAAGGAAAACATGACGTTCAACCCTATGCCAACACGTCTGACCAGCGCGGTATCATCATTTCATCATCATCATTTCATCTTATATATTGCCCACTGTTGGGCTCGAGCCTCCTTCACAATAGGAGGGAAATTGACCTTACTATACCATGCTGGTCAGACAGGTTGGTATAGGGTTTTATTTCAAGTTTTCCTTCTCTTGCATAGATGTTATATGTGTATTATATCCATATATAAGTCTATATATAAGTCTTCTTTTACGACATCCGCGAGCAAGATAGGGAGTGATGATCTATATTCTTACTCCATCACCATACGCGGTAGAGTAGGTCAATTTCCCTTCTATTGTGGGGGAGGCCCAAGCCCAACACGTGGGACGTGGCTGAGATGATGATGATGATGATATCGCATAATCGTCTTTTATGGCATCTACGGGCAACATAAGTTTTGAATTATATAATACTCTCATCACCCCAAGAAATAAATAATCTTGTGTGAAATGGACAAAAATCTGTTCAGTATAGGACCCACGATACTAAAGAAGTCACGACTCAAACCACTATACCATCGTTGCGATATTTTTTAAAGATATCACCCACATGTAGTAAGGAAATGATTATAGTACTAGCAGCGCCCTGCGGTTTCACCCGCAGTTCCTTTTCCCGTGGGAATATCAGGATAAATTATAGCCTATGTGTTATTCTGATATATAAGCTATATTAATGTGAAGTTTCATCAAAATCCATTCAGTAGTTTTAGCGTGAAAGAGCAATAAACATCTTCACATCTTCACATCTTCACATCCTAGTTATCAGGAGTGACAGACAGTTATCTGTCTACAGCTCCTAGTAGTAGGATCACACTGTCGACAGTTATCTGTCTACAGTCGCGGGCCGGTCCGTCCGGGGTAGTACCATGCTCTCGCAGAAAATCGACGTCTGAGTAGTAGCAATTTGTTACAGCGCTTCGTTCGGTGAGCGAGAGAGCCGGAAGCCCAACTTTCTGAGGGTGTTTGCGTGTGGAGGATTTTGGTGGTGCCTTTGGTATCGCCGAGCTTCAATGCACGCATTCACACTCTTGTAAAGGTCCATGAGGGGCAGCAACGCCTACCATCAGGTGTACTGTTTGCTAGTTTGCCACTGTTTTCAATAAAAAAAAATCCTCACAATATTTCGCGTTTATAATATTAGTAGGATAGGATTGCGGGGGACTTTACAAACATATATAATCCAAATTACATCCAGAATTAGTATAACAATTTATGGATTGCACAAAGTGTAGTCTTGCGTAGGATTCAAACTCATAACACTGGCCCGGTAGGTCGTTATTTTAACCACAATACGTTACAAAGTAATTAACTATACATGTTACTATACTTCATTCTATCGACCTAAATTCCAATACAATCAGGTCGCATACATTAGCTCAGTAGCACCTAATTAGATAGAATTTATGTAGCAATAAATTGTCCATCGATATAACTGTTGTCTATACCAATAAATAAAATTGGAGTGTCTGTTTGTAATGTCAAAATAATAGGCTTTTTTCATGTTCACACGGTTATTTGCACGACACCTATGCCTATAATACAGATTAAAAAATTTTTGTCTGTCTGTCTGTTTGTTCCGGGTAATCTTCAAAACAGCTGCACCGATTTCAAAAATTCTTTCACCAATGGAAAGCTATAATATCAGGGAGTCAACTAGGCTATATATCTTATCCCGTTATTGCCACGGGAACGGGCACTACGCGGGTAAAACGACGAAAACCGAAGCGAGGGCAGGTTGCTAGTTTATTATATGAACGATACATTGCATGCTTATATTTCACTAGATGGAGTAAGAATACGATTCACCACTCCCTATCTCGAAGATTTCGATCATTATGTTTATCGTCCAGAGGGTGCCACTACCAGTTGTCTGTCCGTCAACGGATTAGTGTCACTACGGGCGCGCGATCCCGGACTGCTCTAGCTGCTGCTGTCGTCTCTATCCTATACCCCATGACCGTAGTATCCTTAACCCACTTTATCCCATAGGTATCCACCATATCCCCATCCTTTATCCGCAGTAACGAGAATTCCTGAGGAGGGTTGGCGTCAGGCAGGCGGCCGGCCATAAAAAAATAGCCGTATCTTTTACAACGTGGTTTTATATGGAGGCTAGAAGGTAAAAACATGTTGTGCCGACCCCACTTAGTGTGGGATGAGGGCAGGCAAATGATGATGATGATGTTTATCTAGGACAAACAGTCCAGTTAGGTAGATCCAATTTCGAGAAAGAGATCAGCCGACCAATCCAACTCGGTTGGGCAGCGTTCGGGAAACTTAAGAGGATCTTCTCGTCCAACATACCTCAGTGTCTGAAAGCATAGGTCTACAACCAGTGTGTGTTACCAGTGATGACTTATGGCACAGAAACGTTGTCCCTAAATATAGGCCTCATAACAAGGCTCAAAGTCGCTCAGCGTGCTTTGGAACGGGCTATGCTCGGGATTTCTCTGCGAGGTAGAATCCGAAATACGGAAATCCGCAGAAGAACGGGTGTAAACGACATAGCACGAAGAATTAGCATGCTGAAATAGCAATGGGCAGGCCACATCGCTCGAAGAACCGACAACCGCTGGGGAAGAAAGGTTCTCGAGTGGCGACCACGTATCGGACGACGCAGTGTAGGACGCCCCCCACTAGGTGGGACGAATACCTGGTGAAGGTTGCTAGGCGTCGTTGAATGCAGGCGGCACAGGACCGCACTTTGTGGCGTAACATGAGGAAGGCCTACGTCCAGCAGTGGACGGTGATAGGCTGAAATGATGATGATGATAATGATCTTGCCTGTGGATGTCGTAAAAGACGAATAGGGAATATAATATGCATATGGATTTTTTTTTGTTATTGCAAACGGTGACAAATGAGCAAACAGTACTAATTGTAAGTGTTGCTGCCACTCATGGACTTTTGCCAGGCCGCTGACTACCGTGAAGAAAGTCAAGGGAGTGTAAATGCGTGCAATGAGACAACGCCTTATCATCTTTATAATCTTATATTTGCGTCGCGAGTGCAGTGTTGACACGTTTATATTCGGCCGCATATTACAATTTGTACTGCTCGTGCTCAGGCGACGATAGATTTACTGTGGGATGAACGATTGTCTCTGCGTATGGTGTTCACATGGCGCACTCTGTATGAGATTATTCTAATTTCGTTTGAAAAAAATTTGGTTGAAAATTATTTATGTAATTTTTTTTAAATTTGGGCATACATGTCAACTCGGTAGTCTATAGTATATAGTATAGTTTTTGTTATATTTATTATATTTTATATATTTTGTTATATATTTGTTATATAGTTTTTGTTAGTCTATAGTATAGTTTTTGTTTTCTATGACAGTAAATGATTACAATATGTCGTTGTGCATCCGTTCCCTGGTTATTATTTGTATGAGATGACTACGTATGGTGAAGGAGTAAGGTTACCATCGTTTAGTTTTGAACAAGTGTGGTAAGAATCGACTATGTTAATATTAAAACTGCAAGGGAAGAAAAAAAGGAACGGTCGCCTGAAAAAATCTTACAAATGAAGCATAAGGGTAGAAACTAATCGTAAATTGAATACATTTATAAATAGCTATTAAATAACTTTGTAATATCATCATCATCATCTCGGCCCACATACGTCCCACTGTTGGGCTCGGGCCTCCTCCATAATAGGAGGGAAACCCGCAAGTACGACCTCAGTTGGGAGCAGTACAACATAGACGTTGGCAAAGTCTTCTGCGCGCTTCACATAGATACCACTAGCCCACTTAGGTTTAGAAGCACCCCTTGCTAACAGCGACTCCCTGATATACCAGGTTGGCAAACTATTAAATGAGTTGACGACATCTAAATATAGCACCAACAGCACATCTCCATCAGTGACCGCCTTGACGATAACGGGCTACAGGCATAGAAAGACTGCGATTGTGTGCCAGAAAGAATTGATCTGATCGAGACAATTTAGCTAAGGTACTAGCTGATACGGGCAATCAAGATCCTCTACACTAGCTTGCCTACATCATCCAGTACAACATGCTGGACCTGTAGAAGCCTGAACTCAATACACAGTTATCTGCGATTGCCTCTGCCGCACATGATATCTACGCGGACAAAGTCGTGGACAAAAGCTAGTAATAATATATAATAATAAATTTATTTCAGATATTATTTTGACATTACAAAATCTTCAATTTTGTTTATTTGTTTAGATTTTACGGCTTCTCACAAATTTCTTTTGATCAAATCGCAAATTAATAAAACCAGTGACATATAAATGCCTTTGTTTTGTTCTGATTATACGTTAGTTCTTGTAGATACAGTGTCAAAGTTTATCTCATAGTAGCAACATTCACAGATTTCTGCGAATACTTATCATGTATTATTTGTATAACGTTAATGATAATACGGATAATATTATGTTTTCTTAGTATAAACAACATTAAAAAATATACTAATTTTTAAAAGGAAACATTGATAACATATGATCTTTATAACTTCACTAATTGGCGCGCTCGTTTTGATCTTTGCCGTGTGATGACGGAGTAAGAATACAGTAAGAATCACGATAGGCAAACGGCCTGGCTGTGCCCCTGGTATTGCAAAGGTCCATATGCGGCAGTATCGCTTACCATCAGCTGTGATGCTTGCTCGTTTGCCACCAAACTTGCCAAAAACAAACAAAATTAAAAAAAAAATTAACACTCCCTCGCTTGCCCGTGATTGTCGTAAAAGACAACTAAGGGATATAATATGCATATAATATCTGCGCAAGAGACGGCAAACTCGAAATGAAACCGTATACCGATATATTTGACTAGCATGGTATCATCATTCATCGTTTCAGCCTATCGCCGTCCACTGCTGGTCATAGGCCTCCCTCATGTTACGCCACAAAGTGCGGTCCTGTGCCGCCTACATCCAACCACGCCGAGCAACTTTCACCAGGTCTTCGGTCCACCTGGGGGAGGAGGGTTCTACACTGCGTCGTCCGATACGTGGTCAGCACTCGAGAACCTTTCTTCCCCAGCGGTTGTTGGTTTGTCGAGCGATGTGGCCTGCCCATTACCACTTCAGCGTGCTTATTCTTCGCGCTATGTCGGTTACACCCGTTTTTCATGGTATAGTAGATCTATTTCCCTTCTAACGGGGGAGAAGGCTTTAAGCCCTGCAGTAGGCCGGGTACGAGCTGAGACGATGTTCTTCTTGTCGTGTGCTGTGTGGTAACAGCTATGAATACAACCAACCCTTGCATTGCTTATGGATGTCGTAAAAGACGACTAAGAGCTTTATATAGGGCCAGCTCCATCTGATACCAGTCGGATTTCCAACACTGTAGGACGAAAATTGAACTACGTATTATACTGATCAAACTTGTTAATATAGAGATTCATTTCAAGTTTTTTTTCTTTCTAAATGTTGTATGGATAATTATATTTTACGAGATCCACGGGCGAGAAAGGAAGTGGTGAATTGTATTCTTACTCCGTCACCACGTGGATATTTTTTTTAAAAACAACTCCCTGGTCTGAGGAAGTAATCCTCGTGTTGCGGTGTCTTTAAAAACATAAATAACAGACAAAAAGTACATCCAGCCTCAGAATACCAATTAGTGGATCGCACAAAGTGTTGTCCTGCATGGGACCCGAACCCACGACACTGAAGAGGTAGGTCAATATCTTGACCACTACGTCATCTGTGCAATTTGAGAGAAACTAACCCACTACGTTACGTTGGTCGTTCGTATGGGGTTTTGGATTTGTTTTTCTTGCATAGATATTATCTGTATAATATATCCCTTAGTCATCTTTTACGACACCCACGAGCAAGATAGAGGGTGGTGAAATATATTCGGAAAAAGCGGTTAAGTGCAAGTTAGAGTCGCGCACGAAGGGTTCCGTATCATTATCTATAAAAATAGGTTTTGTATGGGAGCCCCCCTCAAATATTTATTCTAATTTATTTTTAGTATTTTTTGTTATAGCGGCAACAGAAATACATAATTTGTGAAAATTTCAACTGTTATCGGGGTTCTAGAGATACAGCCTGGTAACCGACAGGCGGACGGACAGACAGCGAAGTCTTAGTATTTAATAAGATCCTGTTTTACCCTTTGGGTACGGCACCCTAGAAAGATAGAAGGAATGTATTATTTATACTCTCTTAAGTGTTATCTAAAATTTTGATGTCGTTTATAAGCATAAGACGCATAGCATAATACGCTCTTCTCAGAAATATTTTATGAATCATACTAGTAAAAACTTGAGTATAATCACTTTAATAACGACGGAATAAAGTCGTAAGCGGTCTCAGTATGATATCGAGTTAGAATATGATACGGACTTTTCTCGAAAACCTATCAGCCGACAGTCTAAGGAACTAATAGAAATATTTTTGTTGTAACTAATTATGGCGTGGCTTTACGCGCGCTTTTTTTAATCTTCAACATAGATTTTGTAAATAAATTTTTATTTTTACAATCCTCACGGAAATAATGATTTTACTAACAATACTCTTATCCTAGATGAAAATTATTTTGGATGGTAGGAGCACACTTTCGACAGTCGTGTCTCCACATTACACGTATTCGCGTTCCCTTGACTTTTTTTTTCTTGGTAGTCAGCAGCCTGACAGATTGCCATGAGCGCCAGTATCACTTACCATCAGATGTGCTGTTTGCCACCAACAATAATAAAAGAACGATAAATATTTCTGTATCCCTGACAATAAGTCAAAATCACTTACCATCAGATGTGCTGTTTGCCACCAATAATAACAAAAGAACGATAAACTTTTCTGTATCCCTGACATGGTGCATATCAAAAATTTGAAGACATTCGATCAAATAATTACGGAGTATAACTGTAACAAACAAACTCATATTCATCATCATTCATCTCATCTCGACTCATATATATTCCACTGCTGGACTCGAACCTCCTCAGCATTGGAAGGGAAATTGACCTACTATACTACGCTGGTCAGACAATTGATTTTTTAGACAGGTTTTATTTAGAGATTTCCTTCTCTTACATACATTTAATCTACATATTAATCTGTTACGACACGACTACACAGATGTCGTAGTGGTTAAGATACCCAGCTATTGCGCCAGTTTCACGGGTTCCAATCCCATGCAGGACAACACTTTATGCGCTTCACAAGTTGTTGTTCTGAATCGATATAATTCGTGTCCGTTACTTATATGTTTGTAAAGTCTCCCGCAATACAAGGTTTATTTCCTTAGTGCAGGGTGTTGTCCTTAAAAAAAAGAAAAAAAAAGACACCCATGGCAAGATAGGAGCTGGTGAATTGAATTTCTATTCTGTCAACACACGTAAGAACTCACATTCACTCATATTTATAATATTAAATATCTGGTTGACGAGCTTTGCTCGATATATTTTATTTTTGTAAGTAAATGGTATTTTTAACGAATATATTTAGGTTATATATTAATAGAAAACTATTTTTTTTTTAATAATTATGAAAAATATTTAAAAAAATATCAAAATAAAAAAACAGAATAATAATAACAAAGATTCGATTTCACGCTGTTTGAATGCGACTGGACAACTTCCCAACTATGATTAGGAATGTATTCCTATTCCAATGACATTTTACATACATCAATGTATTGATTAGCTAAAACACCGGCAAAACAACATTTTCTATAAATATAGATCGTTTTTTGGCTCTCTCTAAACCTCTAGTATGTTAAATTTTATGAAAATCGTTGGAGCCGTTTCCGAGATTCAGATTATATATACATATATATTCAAGAATTGCTCGTTTCAAGATATAAGATTAGAATTAATTTATCATCATCCTGCTCGACAATCATTCAAGGTCGAGGATATATTTACGATGATAGAACATTTTGATGATTCATATTATGTTGAGACAAAAAAGATGTCGACGTTACATAGCAACTGCTGACATAACAAAAATATAATTGTGCATGATTTTAAAGTTGACATTGATATGGGTACAGATGGCGTAGAAGTCGAGTTACCGACCAGTGTCGTGGATGTGAATCTCACGCAAGATTATTATATATTTGTAAAGCCCTTCGTAATTGGATTATTTCTATAGAGTAGGATTTTTATTTTATTTTAAAAATATGTATTACTAGCATCGCCCTGCAGTTTCACTCGCAGTTCCTCTTCCCGTGGGAATATCGGGATAAATTATGGCCTATGTGTTATTCTGATATGTAAGCTATATTATTGTGAAGTTTCATCAAAATCCATTCAGTAGTTTTTGCGTGAAAGAGCAACAAACATCTTCACATCCTCACAAACTTTCGCGTTTATAATATTAGTAAGATAGGATAGGATTATTTGTTTCAGGTAAGGACGTCACTGTTCATAAAATATATTAACATTAAATATGTAATACTTAAACCACGCAAACGAAGCTATTGGTATAGCTAACCGCGATATAACTGTGTATGCCTTCTCTATGTAAAGCGTTAAAGACTACCCTAATTCACTCTAATGAAAGGGGTAACTTTCACGAAATTAATTATCAAAAGATCCCTCCTACACAATGGAACATGTCGAGCAAATTTCAAGGTTCTATTATAACGAAGAATTCGTGATGAACGCTAATTTCCTAGGCATTGCTTGTACTTTATAATGATGGGATTCATTATCATCATTTTAGTTCATATACTTCCCTCTATTGGGCTCGAGCGTCCTTCACAATGGGAGGGAAATTGACCTACTATACCACAAATTTTCCTTCTTACATAAATGTTACATACCTATCATATCTCTAAGTTGTCTTTTACGACACCCACGGGCAAGAGAGCGGGTGGTGAATTGTATTCTTTCTCCATCACCACGCAGAAACGTATTGTTAATAATAGGTTTTTATTTCATGTCTTTTTTGTTATTCCAACAATAAAGAGACTGCTTTTTTTTTTGGGGGTGAGCTACGGTCAGCGCACTCGCCAGCCGACTCCGTCTGGGGTGACAGAGGGGCAGCGCGCGGCCCCGTAACCCACCCGTGGCACCTTCACCTTTGTCATTGGGCCGACCACCCGAGCAGGTCTTGTCGTCAGTGATCGGCCCGACAGAATATCCCCAGAGGCGTACCCTCTCCTAGACCGACGTCCTCCCGCTGTTCGGGAATTTCAGTCGTCCTCGCAAGGTCGGCCTCTCTGCGGGTGACGCACAAACTCCCCGGTCCAGTCAAACAAAGAGACTCCTGAAGGAACACTCAATATTAAATAAAACAATTGCCAAATAAATGTCAACGGGAAAATAAATTGTGGTGACATAAGGTATTCTCGATCCGCCATCACAGGGAGTGGTAAAGGTAAATCAAAAATAAAACAATCTATAAAAAAAATTATATCTATACCAATAAATAAAATTGGAGTGTCTGTTTGTAATGTCAAAATAATAGGCTTTTTTCGTGCTCACACGGTTATTTGCACGACACCTATGCCTAAAATAGCAATTAAAAAATTTTTGTCTGTCTGTCTGTCTGTTTGTTCCGGGTAATCTTCAAAACGGCGCGACCGATTTCAAAAATTCTTTCACCAATGGAAAGCTATAATATCAGGGCGTAAACTAGGCTATATTTTATCCCGGTATGCCCACGGGAACGGAAACTACGCGGGTAAAACGACTATAACCTATAACCGAAGCGAAGCGAGGGCGGGTTGCTAGTTTGCACTATACTTATGCCTAAAATACACTTTATATTTTTTTGTCTGTCTGTCTGTTTGTTCCGGGTAATCTTCAAAACGGCTGAACCAATTTCAAAAATTCTTGCACCAATGGAAAGCTATAATATCAGGGCGTAAACTAGGCTATATTTTATCCCGGTATTTCCACGGGAACGGGAACTACGCAGGAAAGACGACTGAAGCGAAGCGAGGGCGGGTTGCTAGTTTTCTATATAATTTGTGTCCGTTTATTAGAATTTTGTGATGTTGCTTTCTATAAAGAATTAAATTCGTTAAAGTAAGATTGTCTATAATCTAATTCATCATCATTTCAGCCTATTGCCGTCCACTGGTGGACGTGGGTCTCCCTTGTGTTATGTCTCAGAGTGCAATTATGTGCCATCTGCATCCAACGACGCAACAACTTTCACTAAGTCCTCCGTCCCTCAGTGGGGGGACGTCCTACACTGCGTCGTCCGATGCGTAGTCGCTACTCGAGAACCTTTCTTCCCCAGCGGTTATCGGTTAGTCGAGCGATATGGCCTACTTATTCCTACCTCAGCGTGCTAATTCTTCGTGCTATGTCAGTTACACCCGTTCTTCTGTGGATTTTTGTATTTCAGCGTCTAAGTCGCAAAAAAATCGCGAGCATAGCACGCTCCATAGCACGCTGAGCGACTTTGAGCTTGGTTATGAGGCCTATATCGAATTATATAAAAAAACCCTTCCTGTTCCCACAACTTCACTGGCAAAAATACTTACATATATCAACACCAAATTCATGATATTATATCACGACGGGATACCACGGCAAACAACACCGAAATACAAGGCAATACAAACATACAAACACAGTGAGAACATTATGTATAGGTAGTACAATGCTACAGTAACCATAAACTCGATTATAAATGCTGGACAAGTCTTCAAATTACGTGATACTTTTGTATTTATAACTAATTGTGCTTGCTGTTTTGCTTTCGTCGATTACTTAGATGTTTCATATTTTAATTTCTTTTTGTGATATATGACACTATGTTTTAAATTAGACCTTTATACATCGGTGATATATTTTCCATTGTTAAACGATAGTTGTAATATTCGAATAAAACAAAACTCTGTACTTTGTATTTTCAGAGAAACAAGTTATGTTCTATTTTTGAAAATCCTTAATAATATATCTTATAAAACGCATTCTATGCAGTAATTTTTCATTTATGTATGTATAAACAGAAAGATAAAATTTCTACAAATGTTATTTTGGCTTTTGTTACTTCAATACTGAGTTGAACTTATAGCACCAACTGCGATTGCTTCCATGCTTGGCGATTATCGCCGCTCTGACAAAATTAAGTATCTTTTTTATTAGTTTATGTTGCTATGAAATAAATAATAATATTATTGAAATTATCCAAAGTGGCTTGGCAAGGGGGTTTACAAACGCAGTAAATGTTATACGTTTTCCAGTACGTAACTGCTACCAATTCTTTAATATAACTTTAGAGGATTTTTATTATTCCCTTAGGGTGATAACTGTATTCTTAACACATTATCTCATGGGTCTTAATATAACTTTTTTTTGATACGCAATCTACACTAAGATACAAATGACCAAGGGCGTTATGAAGTTCCCTCAGCGAAACTGTAACTATCGGGTGTCCAAAATTAACAAATATCGGTAACCGTAACCGAATCTAATATTAAAGGTTCAAATAATCTCGAATAGGATCGGAGTCTCTGCCAGACACGTTATGATAGGTTTTCTTTTAACCAGCCGAACCGACAAGCTATATGTAATCCTCCCTGAAGGGTTGAAATACGATATTTAAAAAATTTCTCCTTTTATTAAATTTAAAAAAATTTAAATTTTCAAAAATTCCAATGTCCATAACTGAAACTATTCGAAACGGCCCGAAATAATTATTGCAATAATTATTTCAAATTATTATCATCATCGTAGCCCACATACGTCCCACTGTTGGGCTCAGACCTCTTGCACAATTGGATGGAATTTGATCTACTATACCATGCTGGTCAGATATGTTGGTATAGGGTTTCATTTCGAGTTTTCCTTCTCTTGCACAGATGTTATGTGCAAATTATATCCCATAGTCGTCTTTTACGCCATCCACGGGCAAGCTAGGGAGTGATGAATTGTATTCTTACTCCGTCACCACACCACGTAACTATTTATTAGAAATAATATTTCGGAAATCCGAAATAATTTCATAATCATAACCGTATTTAAAACTGGTACAATATTATAATATCCGCATTCGTATCCAAATTCAATTCGCATCCTACAAATTACATATGAGTTTAGGACTGGACTGGACTATCTTGAAAATGTGGATACCCTACGCATTCGAAAGAAATGTTTCAATGAAGCTTTTTACAGATACATTTTCATATGAATCGCAAGCAAAAAGTACGAATCGCTGTAAAATACATACATACGTGTCATAAAAGATTGTCTCCGCTATATTTCTTGCCTGTTTCCCCCTTTTGTGGGTAATTTATTGGCGGTAGATGTTTTTGTTATGATGGCAATATTTTTATCTGGCTAATGATAGATTTTTATGATGATTTTTAGATAGTTATTAGCTTTATAAGTATTAAATGTTTTGAGCTATGACAAATTTATTGCCTATGGACATTACTAATAGAACCATTACAATCTGTGATCTTTACAATCAATGTCAAATTCATTCGTTTCAGCTCATATACATCCCACTGCTGGGCTCGAGCCTCCTTCATAATAGGAGGGAAATTGACCTTGCTATAACATGCTGGTCAGACAGGTACAGGGTTTTATTTCAGGTGGTCCTTCGCTTGCATAGATGCTATATGAGTATTATATCCCTTAGTCGTCTTTTACGACATCCACGAGTAAAATAGGGAGTGGTGACTTATATTCTTACTCTGTCACCACACGGAGGTCAAATTCAATTTGATTTAATGATTAGAAAGCATAATATCATCTTCTCAGATCATTTATGGCCTTCTCTTTGACTGGAGCCTCCTTACAATGGAAGAGAAATTAGTCTACTATACAATGCGATCCTTTCGTCAAAGGGTTTTATGTCGAGTTTTCCTTCTCCTGCATAGAAGTTATTACAGTTCCCAGAGAATAAATTAATAATTAAAAAATATTACTTTTTAGGATAAGTAAAATACATCTTTTCGTCGATTTTCGCCGTAAATATCGAACATAAATTACGAAAAAAATCGATTCGAGAAAATTTTCAATGAGACAAAAACTTTGTGCTTGGAAGGCTAGGTAATGAGAATCATGCTTTAGTCCAACACTCGGGTAACAGCTTATAATCGGATTTTACGTTATACTAATATTAACTTGAGCGCGCGGCTACACTTCGCGCACGAATTGACAAAATCTACATTAGGGGAAATCAGCCAATAAAATAAGAACCATATATTTTCCAAGGTGATAGTAGATTCCACCTACGACAAGGATTCGGTACCGTTGGTCAGCTCAAATAGCGCTTAAGAAGTACAATAGCCCAGGTAATGGGGCTGCACGCCGTCTCTGCCATCGCCCTGAATAGTTTAGGCAGGATATAAACAGAACATGACTTGTCGAAAAAAAGGATGGTGAATAAACTCCGTGTTATTTCGGACTACATACCTATCTGTGAGCTAATTTTTATCCAGATCTGTTCAGTAGTTCTGCCGTGATTGATTAATACCTTTCAAAATATTTCGTTTAATAGATAGATAGTAAAATATTTTTACGCCAATTACTTGAGATTTTAATACATATGATTTTACATTTACCTATTAATTAATATTAGGAATTTTATATAGATAAATATATTATATATATATATATATATATATATATATTATATTATAATTAAAAATAATTATAATATATAATTATATATTATAATTATTAAATTTATAAATTATTAATAATTATATAATATTAATAATTTATAAATATTATAATAATTAATAATTATAAAAATATAATTATAAATATAATTATTAATAATAAATAATTATAATTAATAATTATAATTTATAAATTATAATTATTATAATTATTAATTATTAATAATTATAATAATAATTATTAATTAATTATAATTAATAATTAATAATTATAATTTATAAACTATAATTATTATAATCATTAATTATTAATAATTATAATAATAATTATTAATTATTAATAATTAATTATAATAATATAGATATATTATTATAATTAATATAATTATAATAATATATCTTAGGAATTTTATATAGATTCTGTACTGTTTTATTACTACGAGATCGAAATAAATGAGTTTTCTTTCTTTCATTTACCTAAACAAATAAACCCATACAGTTATCAGTCGAGATTTTATCGCAAATATATTATAAGCCGGATGTCATCAGAAACGGTCGAAAGATCATAAAGCAAATATGATTGGGTTCATGATAACCAGCCACAAAAAAACAACTTTGATTTGTAATTTGTATACATAAAGGTCTTCCTTTAAGGCAAACACGAAATAACATCCAATAACAACACGTCTGCCCAGCGTGGTATCATCATCATCATCATTTCAGCCTATCGCCGTCCACTGCTGGACGTAGGCCTCCCTCATGCTACGCCACAAATTGCGGTCCTGTGCCGCCTGCATCCAACGAAGCCCAGCAGCTTTCACCAGGTCGTCGGTCCATCTAGTGCGGGGGCGTCCTACACTGCGTCGTCCGATACGTGGTCGCCACTCAAGAACTCCCCAGCGGTTGTCCATTCATCGAGCGATATCGAGCCCGCAGAGAAATCCCGAGCATAGCCCGCTTCATAGCACGCTGAGCGACTTTGAGTTTGGTTTGAGGCCTACATTTCCACCACATTTTCATGTCGTAAATCATCACAGGTCTACAATCAGTATGTGTTGATTGTAGACCTGTGTTTTCAGCCACTGAGGTATGTTGGACGAGAAGATCCTCTTAAGTTTCCCGAACGCTGCCCAACCGATTTGTATAGCGTGGTATAGTCGGTCAATACTCCTCCTATTGTGGAGGAGGTTTGAGCCCAGCAGTGAAACGTATATGAGCCGGCATAATGAGATAATGTTAATTATCTGATACTAGCAAAACCAATCAAGACTTTTCTGTGGATATACAATTTTTGGGTCCATTACTAACAGTAATAATAAGGCACCTTTTTAGGGCTCTGTACCCAAAGGGTGAAAACGGTACCCTATTACTAAGACTTGGCTGTCTGTCCGTCCGTCTGTTACCAGACTGTATCTCAAGAACCGCGATAGCTAGACAGTTGATTTTTTTACAAATAATGTATTTCTGTTGCCACTTTGACAACAAGCACTAAAAACAAAATAAAATAAATACTTAATACTCCTATAAAACAAACGCGTTTTTTTGCCCTTTTTATAGATAATGGTACGGAACCCTTCGTGCTCTACTCTGACTCGCATTTATTTCGAGCCCATCGCTTATAGAAATAATATAAAAATCAAGTACACTATCGCATAAGATCGAACATCAATCCCTAATTTTTTACACTTCACTCAGGTAAAGTCTCAAGTGTTATATTTTGACGTGTAACCATTTTAACGAATGTCCCAAAACACTAGTGATATTTCTATTGTCAAAACTTTTGACATTCCATTGTTCGTATTTAAAACCTTTATTAATATTTATAGAAAGGGTAGATAATCTGTTTTGTGTTGAACTCTATAATGCGACTATTGTCAGTAAATAATCTTTTGAAGTGGAATGGATTTTGATTTTATTGTTACAGTTATGAGGGAGTTCTTTATGAACTTTACGTGCGGTGATGGACTAAGAATACAATTCGTCACCACCTTTCTTGCCAGTGGGTGTCGTTAAAGACGACCAAGGGATATAATATGCATATAACAACTATGCAAGAGAAACTCATAACTCAAAACCTTATATCAACACGTTTGATACCGTGGTACAATAGGTCATTTTCTCTCATATTCTGGAGGATGCTTGAGCCCAGCAGTGGAACTTATATGAGCTGGAGTGACGTTTATCAACTGAAGTGAATTTTGTGAATAGACTATGTACTAAAATATTGATATTCAGTATTGGAAATAGGCCTATTCATTGTCCCTCTGCTGAGTTCGACCTCTACGCCAATAGTACAGTAGGACAGAAGAATATTAACCAATTTTTTTCACTGATTAGCTACTTGCATTACGAAAGGGTTTAATTTTGAGGTCTCCTCTTGCAATGATGTTACTTAGTCGTCTTTTACAATCGTCTACAGGAATGGAAGAGATGGTAACTATTCTATTCTTCCTCTGTCATCACATGGGCAGTCCTTTTAATAGAGGTGATAATATCATAAGGAAACGCTGCTGTCAATTTTTTTAATACTTCAGCCGGTTTATAAGAATATCATGATTAAATAAAGATTGCCAGTCTTTGCCCTTTTCAAATAAATGCAAAAATAAATACAAATTTTGCCCTTAGTCCATCACCCCCAAACAAATGCGAATATTATTGTTTTGACGTGACAACGTCTTATAAATTGGTTTGCCGGGTGACACTTCAAGAAACTGCGTTACGCTCCGCTCACGTTATGCGCTCACAATGAGAGCGAGTGAGAGGCACGCGTCCCTTCCACTCGGGCATGGTTAGCCCGCCTAAGAGCGAGAGAGACAGACATAAAAAGTGAAAGGGAGATTCTTTGTATAAATTAATGTTTTAAATATAATTCTTTGTATAAATAAATGTTTTAAATTGTTACTATTATTTCATCCTTCTTCCTACTATACGAATGAATATTCACATTAAAATTATTTTACCACTCAAAGTCGTTGTCACGTAAAACTTTCGCCCGTATACCGACTTTACAGGCAACCAATTTTTTTAAAAGTCATTTTTAATATCTCGACATACATTTTTCCTCCGAAATTCTCCACATGAGTGTCAAGATTTCTCGTAAGCAAAAAAAATACTTACAAAATAGAATCACACGCCCACGCTAATCAAAAACAAACTGTTTAATCAAATCATTTAATGGCAATAATAAATATCACATTTGCTCGCTGTGAAAACAGGTACACATAACTGTTGAAACTGCCAGTTATCTTGTAATATGACTATATATGGTTTAGTGTGTAAAATACCAACCAACCGTGCTGGTATTGTGGATTCGATTAGAATAATCACTTTATATCATATGCGTCCCTCTGTTGGGCTCTAGCCTTCTCCACAATTTGAAGGAAATTGACCTATTATTTTCCGTGTGGTGACGCAGTAAGAATACAATTCACCACCCCCTATCTTACCCGTGGGTGATCGTACGAGACGACTAAGGGATATAAAAGGCATATAACATCTATCCGAGAGAAGGAAAACTCGAAATAAAACCCTATACCAACACGTCTGACCAGCGTGGTATAGTAGGTCAATTGCCCTTCCATTATGGAGGAGGCCCAAGCCCAACAGTGGGATGTATATGGGCTGAGATGATGATGATGACCTATTATACCACGCCGGTCAAATTCATATTCAAGTTTTTCATTACTATGGATGTTTTCATCGGCCTATAGACGTCCACTGCTGGATATAGGCCTTCCCACGAGAATGCCACTCGGAACGGCCCTGCGCCATTTGCATCCAACGGTTCCCTGCGACTTATAAGATGTCGTCAGTCCACCTAGTAGGGGGTCTTTCTACGCTGCGTTGCCCGATTCGTGATGGACTCTGTTATTTGGAGCTTATAACCCATATTAGTCTTTTAGGACAACTACTAAAATGATAAACTTTATTCTTAATTCATAAACCCAAGGAAAACTATTTGACTTTGAATCAAAAAGCGTCTTCGTTGGATGGATTGGCAATGGCAGTAAATATTATAAATTGCTCAGAAGAGAATCGTTCTCTATTCTCGTGGTTATTTATACTTTAACTAGCAACCCGCCCTCGCGTTGCTTCGGTTTCAGTCACCTTACTCGCGTAGTTTCTGTTCCCGTGGGCATATCGGGATAAAATATAGCCTATGTTACTCCCTGATATTACAGCTTTCCATTGGTGAAAGAATTTTTGAAATTGGTTTAGTGGTTTAAGCGTGAAAGCGTAACAAACAAATAAACAAACAAACTTACTTTCGCATTTATAATATCAGTAAGGATAAGCGGAATAGTTTATTTGTTATTTAGTGCTGTGTGGTAGTGGCTTCGAATACTACCAACCATTGCTTTGCTCGTGAATGTCGTAAAAGACGACTAAGAGCCCTAGATTGACCCGGACCAACTCCATCTGGTACCATTTGGGTCAACGATTACATTCCCAAGGAGGGTTGACGTCAGGCAGGCGGCCGGTCATAAAAGTCATTGCCGAAACTTTTTGCAATATGTCAAAACAGATGACATATTGCGTCGACCCCAAGTAATTGGGATAAGAGCAAGATGATGATGATGAAGCGGAATAGTTTATTTGTTTGAACACGTTAATCTCATGAACCACTAGTCCGATTTGAGAAATTCTTGTGTGTTAGATAGCCCATTTATTAAGGAAGGCTATAAGGCTATAATCATCACGCTAAAACCAATAAGACAAGAGCAACAATGAAAAATGTATCAGAATCAGGTTCTTTTATTCCTTTTGAAATCTTCCACTGCGTGCACTACATAAACGGTAGGGTTTCACAAAGATCATGTGTGACAGAATTGTATTATTTAAAAACATTTTCACCTTCTACGTAAACAAAGTCGCGGGTTAACGTTAGCCAATGCTAACTTACTTTGGGCTAGCTAGTTAGCTAATGCTATCTTACTTTGGGCTTGCTTGTTTACTTTGCGCCAATGCCCATGTGGATGACGAATGTTCCACGCGGATGACGTCGCGGGCATAAGCTAGTCTTAACTATTTGTACGATTCTTAAAGAAAATTAAGTAAGACATTTTGTTCATAACCCATTATTACATTAAATAACAATTACAAATTTTGAATAATCGATTGATGTAACAATATAGGGTATAAACGATACTCTAATTGGCCATTAACAGACGCTTTATCGATACCTATTAACATTTTAATCGTCAAGATTACATTTACATTGCTAATTGATGTAATCAATCGTTTTAGAATTTAATTAAATGTTTTTTTTTTTTTTAAAGACACCCTGCACTAAGGAAATAATCCTTGTATTGCGGGGGACTTTACAAACATACAATTAACGGATACAAATTACATCCAGACTCAGAACAACAATTTGTGGATCGCACAAAGTGTTGTCTGCAAAAGATGAATTCGTAACGATACCAGATGAAGACGAAAACAACGCTGTGGCACCGAAAATGGAACCTGAATTTGTTAATGAAAGTATATGGGATGACGATGATGATGGAGCCAACAATGAGGAAACTAATTTTGGCGAAGACGACTCTAATATGGAAATGACTGGTTTTGATGGCTCTGCGACAGGTGATGGCAATATAACTGGCGGCGGTGAAGGAGGTGCTGTGGGAGATGCGCAAGGATTACGTGAAAATGAGATCATTCTCCAAAAGAGAAGATATATGGATACCATATGAACGACCAGATGGGAAGGCAGACCACATGGAGTGCCGCCAGACTTACTTGGCAAAATTACAAAAAGCATACTTCGTTGCCGCTTAAGAATTTTGGAAAACTACTGAAGAAATCTCAATACCATCAATTATTGAGTCCTTTATTTGTTTACGGAACTAAATGCGTTGTCTTTGTTAGATTATAATAATAAAAAGAATACCAAGCGGTCATGAGGACTTCTGACAGAAGTGAAAACTTAAAACTATGAACAAACAGTTGTTATTTTTGGATATTCAAATTAATTCATCATCATCATCATCATCGCAGCCCACATACGTCCCACTGTTGGGCTCGGGCCTCCTCCACAATGGGAGGGAATTTGACCTACTATACCATGCTGGTCAGACATGTTGGTATAGGGTTTCATTTCGAGTTTTCCTTCTCTTGCACAGATGTTATGTGCACATTATATCCCTAATGGATATAATGTGCACATAACATCTGTGTACATAGTACTTATATCCAATAGTCTTATACGACATCCACGGGCAAGATAGGGAGTGGTGAATTGTATTCTTACTCCGTCACCACACGGACAAATCAAATTAATTGTTAGATCTTAAATTCAAATTTGTAAATTTTTTTACATATATTTAGTTTAGACAAGTGCTGTATGGTAGCGGCTTCGAATACTACCAACCCTTGCTTTGCTCGTGGGTGTCGTAAAAGACGACTAAGAGCCCTAGATTGACCCGGACCAACTCCATCTGGTACCATTTGGGTCAACGATTACATTCCCAAGGAGGGTTGACGTCAGGCCTGTGGCCGGTCATAAAAGTCATTGCCGAAACTTTTTGCAATATGTCAAAACAGATGACATATTGCGTCGACCCCAAGTAATTGGGATAAGAGCAAGATGATGATGATGACAAAGTGTTGTCCCGCGTGGGATTCGAACCCCCGACACTGGCAATGTAGGTCGCTATCTTAACCACTACGCCATCTGTGCAGTCAAATTAAAATATCTATTTGAAGTCAAATTAAAATATCTATTTGAAGGTAATATTTTTATAAAAGACTAGCAACCCGCCCTCGCTTCGCTTCGGGTTCTGTCGCCTTATCCCCGTTGCTCCCGTTCCCGTGGGAATACTGTGATAAAATATAGCCTACTTTACTCCCTGATATTATAGCTTTCCATTAGTGAAAGAATTTTTAAAATCTGTCCAGCCGTTTTGAAGATTACCCGGAACAAACAGACACGGGAACGGGAACTACGCGGGTAAAACGACTATAACCTATAACCAAAGCGAAGCGAGGGCGGGTTGCTAGTTATAAATAAAACTATTTTACGGATTTTATCGCGTTTGTATTTGATTTTTGATTGCCCGACGTTTCGAACACGTTGCGCAGCGTTCATGGTCATGGACCACAACGTTCATCCATGAACGTCGACGTAAAGTAGTTCTATTTACAAAATAAAAGTACCTTAAATAAATAGCTAAACGTCATCTACTGCTTGAATTTAGCTGAACAGATACAATGAAAAATCAACAAAATCTGTCTTACCGTTTAAAAGTTGATTCATATACACACGTACAAAACATAAAGATTATAACTACCCACAGGTGGCTGGCTAACAATACTGTGTCACCAATTCTTACTTAACCGTGGCCGTCGAAAAAACCGATTGATCCTTTTTTTTTTATTGCCATCGGTGGCAAACGAGCAAGCAGCACACCTGATGGTAAGTGAAACTACTGCACATGGACCTTTGCAATACCAGGGGTACAGCCAGGCCGCTGCCTACCGTAAAGGAAATACTCTTCTTAAACTTCGTTTAAAGAAGGACATGTCATAGCGCTCGGGAAACAGCAGCAGGTAGTTCATTCCAGAGCTTGCACGTACGTGGGAGAAATGATCGCTGGAAACGCACAGTTGAAGACCATAACGTTTCCAGGTGAAATGGATGAACCCTGCTGCGATGTCGAGTGCTACGTTGGTAGAATGGTGACGGTGGTACCAAGTCAAACAGTTCCTCGGAGCACTCCCCGTGAAAGAGTCGGTAGAGTACACAGAGTGACCCAAAGTCTCTCCGCTGCTCCAGCGACTCCAATCTGTCCGTAAGATTGGGATCCCCGACGATTCGAACAGCCCGTCTTTGCAGGGAGTCAAGTGGGTCTAGCTGATATTTGGGCGCACCTGCCCAGAGATGTGAGCAGTACTCCACATGAGGACGAACTTGTGCTTTGTATAGCACAAGACGCTGTCTCGGTGTGAAGTACCGCCTGGCTCTGTTCAGGACGCCCAACTTTTTTCTTGCCAATTTAGCTTTGTCCTCCAAATGACTCCCAAACTGGACTTTGCTCGATATTTTGACGCCGAGAATCCCAATACTCTCAGAAATTGGGAGAGTTACTCCTTGGAACTAAGGCGCCATGACAAACGGGTCCTTCTTTGCAGTGAACGCGCAAACTTGTGTCTTTGTGGGGTTGAACTGGACTAGGTTCCGTTCACCCCATTCCGAGGCCCGCCCCAGAGAGCGCTCGACTTCAGACACAAGTTGAACCCTTCTTTCCTGAGTACTCCGAGGGATATTCCGTTGCTCAGTGTACCGCTCATCACCCGTACTGTCATCCGCATAGCAACGCATACTCTCGATAGAGAGCATGTCATTGATATGCAGGATAAACAACGTCGGGGAGAGCACCGAGCCTTGTGGTACACCAGCATTAATGGTCATGGTATCGGAGCAGGAGCCATCTACGACGACTTTTATACTCCGACCATCCAAAAATCCATGCTTGATGGAAAGCAATTATAACTGAATATCTGGTTGACCGAGCTTCACTCGGAATATTTTTATTTTATATTAATAAAAAATAAATAATGAAAAATATATAAAAAAATTACAAAAAGAGAATAATAATAACACCGAGATTCGAACCGACGCTGTTTGAATGGCAACAAAATCAAAATTAGAACCTGTCAACTTCCCATCAGAGCTATCGTAACTCATGACGTTGACAATGAAATTTGAATTCATATTCTTTTAAAATTTAATGTCATTGTTTGTTTTGCTAAAAATACGGACAAAACAAGATTTTCTATAAATAAAAGCTAGCTAGATCGATTTTTTGGACCCGAAACCTCTAGTATGACAAGTTTCAACAAAATCGTTGGAGCCGTTTCCGAGATCCTGAATATATATATACAAGAATTGCTCGTTTAAAGATATAAGATATGCAATCGTTAACTTTACGCCTGCAACCAATTATAGCACTCGATAAGCTAGATTACCTAGATAGCTAGATTAGGCGGGAGTACCTGCGCCTGATGCCGCCCTAGCCGAGGCCGCGGGTGATCGCACCGGGGACTTCAGTCCGTCACCCGCAGAGAAGCTGACCGCGCGACGGGGACCGACGTCCTGGGACAGGGACGTCGAGAGGTGAGGGTACCCGAAAGGATATTCCGTCGGGTCAGCCAATGAGGACAAGAAACTCGGCACTGATGGTCGGACGACGAAGGCTATGTGGGTACGGGTGGGTTATGGGCCCGAGCGCCATCTTTTCGTCGCCCCGGACGTAATGGACTGCGTATGCGCTTATCATAGCCCATAAAAAAATAGATAAGCTAGATTCAATGGTATACCAATAGTGACCATTCAATAGTGACCATTAAATAGTGACCATTCAATAGTGACCATTAAATAGTGACCATTAAATAGTGACCATTAAATAGTGACCGTTCAATAGTGACCGTTCAATAGTGACCATTCAATAGTGACCATTCAATAGTGACCATTCAATAGTGACCATTCAATAGTGACCATTCAATAGTGACCACCCAATAGTGACCATTCAATAGTGACCATTCAATAGTGACCATTCAATAGTGACTATTGTGGTATTCTGTGTGGTGACGAAGTAAGAATACAATTCACCACCCCTATTTATCCGTGGGTGTCAGAAAAAAGAAATTATTTTATAGATGATACACATTAATTTAGATATTAGAATTTTAAAAAATCTTAGATAAATAAGCGTGAATGAAAATATGTAAGGCAATAATATGGTCTCTATCGTAGCTTATAATGCAGTAAGGGCCTATAGAATGAACAAGATAAATGTAAAAATATAAATTTATTTATTTATCTATTTAAGACAACACCCTGCACTAAGAAAATAATCCTTGTATTGCGGGGGACTTTACAAACATATAATTAACGGATACAAATTACATCCAGACTCAGAACAACAATTTGTGGATTGCACAAAGCGTTGTCCCGCGTGGGATTCGAAGCCCGACACTGGCGTTGTAGGTCGCTATCTTAACCACTACGCCATCTGTGCAGTCATATAAAGATATGGTCAATTTACCTCCTATCGTGGCGAAGATACGAAATTATTAAAATGAATGAAGACAATGATTCTGAAAATAATCTATGTCACAGATAACTTCTCATGGAACAACTTATATAACCGGGTTAAATTGTCTATTTCCGTTTTCATTTCACAATAATGTCCATATGTATACTTTTTGGTCGGCTGAAACATAAATTCCCACTAAACTAAAACAATATTCTTCCTAACACATGCACATTTATAAGATTATTGTATTAAATAGTGTACTGTACTTTAAAAAGTTATTAAAAAATATTCTTAATAATTGTGTGTGTTTTTCCGTGTGCTGACGGAGTAAGAATACAAGTCACCACTCCCTTACCCATGGATGTCGTACAAAACGACTCAGGGATATAATATGCACATAAGATCTGTGCAAGAGAAGGAAAACTCGAAATAAAACCCTATACCAACATGTCTGACCAGCATGATATAGTAAGCCAAATGCCCTTCCATTGTGGAGGCAGTTCGAGTCCGACAGTGGGCTATATGTGGGCTGTGATGATGATGATGATGATGAATTCTGTGTGGTGACGAAGTAAGAAGTCCGTTCACCCCTATTTTGCCCGCGAATGCCGTAAAATACGACTAAGGTATACATTCTGCATATACCAACTGTACATGAGAAGGAAAACTCGAAATAAAACCCTATACCGTGCCGTCTTACCAGCGTGATGTAGTAGGTCATATTCCTCTTATTGTGGAGGAGGCTCAAGCGCAACAGTGGAACGTATATGTCAGCGTTGCGCCAGGAATTTGGACGTCGATAGTAAAATACTACTGTATTTATTAGGAGTTATTGCCGAAGAAGTGAGTGTGGGAAATCTGTCTTCTATTCTAATCTTACAATGTTTTTATATCCTCCGCCTTACAATGAAACGGTCTAGTCTTACTAACTATAATTACTTTTTGTAACAAACAAATAAAATATCTATAAAAGAACTATCGGAATATAGCTAATATAATATCTTAATAATAATGATAAATATTCTAATGCATTTAACATAATTCCAAGTAGTCAATTTTACGCAATTTACATTAATGCAATTAAAGGAAATATTATTATCATATATTGTTCAACAGACGACGCTGTAACTTGAAATCAATTGCAATGTTTATTGTGTAAAAACAACTAGATATGATATTAATTTTAATCGATTTTAATTTGATCATTTATATAAATATTTAAACAACTAAATCAAATATTTCTAGAAATACATTCAAAAAATTTCTTAAATATCATAGCATAGTAAATAGCAGTGTTGTTACTACAAATAATTATTTAAAGTTGTTACTACAAATTTTTATTTGCTGCAAATATTTCAAACATGTTTATAATAATCTTTTAAGCTATAATTGATAACACACACATCTAAATTTACAAATATTGCCGATAGAGGGCGATATGCGCCCATAAATATATGAGCTATGATGATGATGATTTATTGTAATACTAGTTTTGCATTGCATAACTGGGGATGTCTTAAAATACGACCAAGGGGTTATATATAATATGCCGCGGGTGACGTGGAATTAGTCCGTCACCCGCCGAGAGGCCGACCGCGTGAGGAAAGACCGACGTCCTCCCCGAGGGCCCGACCACTGATGACAAGTAACCCTGCTCCGGTGGTCGGCCCAACGACGAAGGCAACGTGGTGTTCGAGTGCACAGGCACGCCAGTTTTATTTAAATATTACTCTTTGCATTTATATGTGTTATCAAAGCAGTTACATCGGGTCACAAGTCCTCAGGCGAGTGAGATCGCGATAAGTTGACCGGCTGAACGGCAATATTCAACGTTGGATTATTTCGTAATCATACAACAATCCGCCTATCGGTCATTACACAAATATTTTATTCCAACTCAGATACGTCCTCCTGCTGGGCTTGAATCTCCTTCACAATAGCAGGGAATTTTTTGAAAATATTTTTGCACGGTAGATCCGTGCAAAAATATTTTCAATACTAAAACCCTGATTAAATCGTCTGGCTTATTGCTTTTCGTATTCATTAAGTATTAGACTTTTTTGGGACTAATCCCACCACACATTCCCACCACACATTCCCACCACTCCTGTAAGCCAGGATCCCCAATGGTCTCCGTATAAGACACTGAGGTTTGACCCTCAGGAAGTCCCGGAAATCGCTTTTAATTGTCCTGGGACCTGTAACAAATTTAATTAGAAAAGAAAAACAGGAGGAATTGGAAATACTCCACTTAAGTATTAGACTGCAACATATAAAAATTGCGTATTGCCTCAAATATATTTTTGGGGAAAAGAAAATAATATTTTTAAAAAATTTGGGGTTAATTTAGCCCCGCTAACCAGCCAGGTCTGCAGTTTCATATTGGGGTATAATAGGAGAGGTATGTGACAAGTTTTCAGCTTACCTCAAATGCCTACCCAAAAATTGGTGCCAGCTCTCCTGCTATATGCATGTTTAATTCCATAGCCAACCTTTATGACATCCACGCGCATGATAGGGAGTGGTGAATTGTATTCTTACTACGTCACCAGACGGAACAATTTTTTTTTTACTTTCATGTCATCGGCTGTGCCCTATTGCTGTGTGGCAGCCTATATCAACCTGACCCAATACCATCCATGCCGTCTGGCTAACAATTAAATTAGCATAGCCAAAGAGGCACGGGACCATTCTGAATGTCATTCTCGTAGGGAGGCCTATATCTAACTGTGGACGTCTGCAGGCTAATGGATGGATAAATGGGTTCATTGATCATTTATCTGTACATATTTAAAAAAATATATAGATTAAATTCCATTAAATCGATCGCCTAATGAGTCCAGTTATTAATTTAAATTATTCTTATATCCATCTAAACACACACAAATAAACCAATGTGTGTACACACGTAAGAAGTTTTACTTCTTTGGTGTAACAAGATGGGATGATGATGATGGGATGATCTTTCTAATAATTTTATCCTTCGCATTATTCTACGTTTGTAGAAAAAAACGACACTAATAATAGAAAAAAATGTATTTAATACATTGAAAGTTTTATTATAACTCATTATCGAACTGACGTTTGTGACGACGTGCACGCGCAACGTAAAAAATGTTTACTAGTTAACTTCAGAGTGTCAGTTTTTCGTAACAGTATGCGCGCGCATCGTAAAAATTTACCTTCATCATTTTTCCATAACGCGCGAAAAGCTTTATAACTTCAAAATATATCAAAATCGGACCAGCCGTTTAGCGACAGTTCAATATGTGATTGGACTTACACAGGTAAGCAAATTATACATATCATCATCACCATCATTTAACCTATCGCCATCCACTACCGAATACAGACTTCCCCCATGTTTCACCACAGTGTGGTTCTATGCCGCCTGCACTCAACGACGCCCAGGAACATTCATGAAGTCGGTCCACCTAGTATGGAGGCGTTCTACACTGCGTCGTCCGATACATGGTCGTTTATCGGTTCGTCGAGCGGTTCTTGATGCTATGTCGTTCGTTACCGTTCTTCTACGAATTGCCGTATAATTATATACATAAAAAAATATCATTTTGTGAATAATATATAATAATAACATTTTATGCGGCCTAGGTTTCCACTATCGTTATTCAATTGCTCATGGAACAGAACCAACTTAGTAGTTATCTATATCAATGTTATCAATATAAAATTATCTATTCCTAGTATAATCTTATATAAGGTCGACGGAAATATGTTTTAAAGAGCTCATAATTTAATCAAGATGAAGCTTAATCACGCGATTGTGAAAACTACTTACTTATTCGGATATTATGGCTTTAGATAAGATAGTTAGGAAGATAATGTGTGAAGTTGCCATAGATCTATAGATATTCAAAATATTGGAATGAAACTGTGATTATAAATTTGAAACTTTATAGAATCTCAAGTACATACTAGGGTGTTACGGTGCTTTGTAAATGTAACCGAAATTATCAGATATCCGAAATAAAAGTATAACCGAAACCGTAACCGATACCGATATAAAGGTTTTAGATATTTTGGGATATGGTCGGTGTATGTGTGAGACAGATTATTACAAATTTTCTATCTACCAGCAGACCTGACAGTCTAACTAAACTCTTTAAAGGAAAATAATGCACACAATTAGCACAATTAGCTAAACTAGTAGTCGCCGTGTGGTCGAAATTCGGCCATAATTCATTTTAATTAATTTTTCTGCTACAAAATTTTCTTTAATTTTATTTATGTATATTTGTAAATTGAGTAAGCTGTATTTCACTAATAACTAATACATAAGTACAAATCTCTATTAGACATTGTCATCATAATTATGATTGTTTGACATTCAGTTCGACCAGAGATTTTAACCGTAAACAAAAGTGTATAAGCGTTGTTGCTAAGCAACACACTCACACAAACGTGTGTGTGTGTAGCGATTGCGTTGTAGTGTGCGTAATGCCTTTTTAATGAACTTAATGTATTTCTAATCCATTATTGTATAAAATTTCAGTTTTATGCACACTTCTCCTCATTATATACTTCAACCGTGCCAAATTTCATACATTCATTCATTCACGTAATTTTCGTAAAAAGGGGTACAAAGTTTTCACTTCACGTATTTATATATAGATACTTTTATAATTTCCTACAAAATCAATATTCGTAACCGAAACTATTCCCAAGTGTCGGATAATCCGAATTACATAACCGTAAATATAATATTCTCCTAATATCCGTACCCGTATCCAGATTCCAAACTTAATATCCATAACATCTCTAGTATACCCATCACAGAGTGATATCTCTGAGAGAGACTGCACTTCATTTGATGAGCGAGAGAACTGGAAGCCCAACTTCTGAGCGTGCCTTTACTATATCCGACCCTCATTGCGCGCATTCATACTCCCTTCGCTTTCTTCACGGTAGGTCGACCTAGCAATGGTCCATGAGCTGTAATATCACTTACCATCAGTTATACTATTTGCTGGTTTGCCATGGTTATAAAAAAGGAGACAAGAAAATTTCTTTTTAATCATTTTTTAGCTATGATCTGGACTTACGCCGTCAAATTTTCTTTCTCTTGCATAGATTTTATTTGCGTATTATATCCCTTAATCGTCTTTTGCGACAACCATGGACAGGATAGAGAGTGGTGATTTGATGCAAAAAATTTAATAATTACTGGTCAAAAACAGTATATTTCTCATATAAAATCATTACGTACGGACTATAAAATTATATCAAAACGTGGGTCAAAATTGAAAAACTAAAAGCTTTTGTACTAGCAATAAATTTATATTAAAATGTAGGTCAAAATTGAGTAACTAAAAGCTTCCATTGAAATAAAATTACTAAAATGTGGCGTCAAAACTATTTAAAGTCGCATCTTAAATACGAATATAGCTGTAGATAAATTTAAGAGATTCGTATAAGAAAAATATATTGTCAACAGATCGACAATCGATAAACAGCAAAATGACTGAGCACGACTTAAAGTCGTCGTGTCGTGCGACTTGCCAGCCGGCGACATGTGTCGAGACTGTAATCCGCTTACGTTCTTTCAAATTTCCATATAATTGTCCCATTGACATGCCCTCGGATCTCTACCTGAGGATTTATACCTTACTAAGGAGATATTGATATTAATGTCGTTTCCCTACGCTCGCATTTTTTTTGCGATACGTTCATGTAAAATGTTTGGATATCGAAAAAGTTAGATGAAATAAAAATGGAGTGAGATTTTTTATGATATTAGGAATTATTTTTATCATATTGAAGAATATGAATGTAGGAAAGTAGCTTTTCTTGTACGAATATAGATATTTTATATACATAAACAGTACTTTTTTCGTGTGGTGCCAGAGTTAGAATATAGTTCACTAGCGAGGAGCCTTAGCCTTGGATATCCTAAAAGATGAGTAAGTGATTAAATATGTTTATAATATATATGCAACAGAAGGAAAATTGGAAATAAAGCCTCAATATTTACTTACTGTACCGCGCTGATCAGACGTGTTGGTAAAGGATTTAATTTCAAGTTTTCCTTCTCTTGCATAGATGTTATATGCATATTTAATCCTGTAGTCGTCTTTGCCGACACCTATACGTAAGAAAGGCGACGGCGGAGGCGGGGGTTGTATTCTTACTCACTTCACTACACGGCAAAGACATATATTCATCGTAATCACCATCACAGCTCATATACGAGCCCGGCAGTGGTACGCACTGCCGGGCTCGTTCCCTACTGGAGAGTGAGGAATGGAATATCATGGAACAAAAGGAAGGCAATTTATTTACTACTAGCAACCCGCCCTCGCTTCGCTTCGATTTCAATCGCTTTACCCGCGGCATAGTTCCCGTTCCTGTAGGAATACCGGGATAAAATATAGCCTATGTTACTCCCTGATATTATAGCTTTCCATTGGTGAAAGAATTTTTGAAATCGGTTCGGTGGTTTAAGCGTGAAAGCGTTACAAACAAACAAACAAACATTCTTACTTTCTCATTTATAATATTAGTATGGATCATCACATCGCTGGGTAGAGTTGATGGTATAGGGTTTTATTTATAGTTTTACATCTCTTGCATATATGTTATCTGCATATTATAACCCCTAAGTCTTTCACGACACCCACGGATAAAAAATGGGGTGATAAATTGTAACCTTACTCAGTCACATATGATGAATAATATCAAACACCTTGATAGACTTAATAGTAGTAGGACCACACTGTTGAGTTGACCGTCTATAGCCGCGGGCCGAGCCGGAGCAGTATAATTAGTTATACCAAACTGAGCAGAAAATCGACGTCTGATTTTTATAGTAGCAATTTGTTACTGCGCTTCGTTCGGTGAGTGGGAGAGCCAGAAGCCCAACTTTCTGAGGGTGTTTGCGTGTAGTAGGTTTTAGTGTCAGTACCACTTACCAATACCACGATACCTTTAGTATCACCGAAACTCATGGCACGCATTCAAACTCCCTTTACTTTCTTTGCGGTACGCAGTGCCCTTTTTTTTGTTTTGGGGTGGGTCGCGGTCGGCGCACTCCTCGCACCACTCCGTCCGGGGCGACAGATGGGCGTAAGCACGCACACCTGCAACCCACCCGAACACCACGTCGCCTTTGTCGTTGGACCGACCACTGGAGCAGGATTACTTATCACCAGTGGTCCTCCCATCGACCGACGTCCCCCCCCTCGGGGAGGACGTCGGTCTTTCCTCATGCGGTCGGCCTCTCGGCGGGTGACGGACTAATTCCCCGGTCACGTCACCCGCGGCCTCGGCTAGGGTGGCATGAGGCGCAGGTAGTCGCGCCTACGCCATCCCAGTCACCGGCGGCGGGTCGCTTCTTCGAGGCTGCGCTCCTCGCGCGTGAGACCCGCCGCCTCCTTCTACGAGATTACTGCCTCGCAGAAGGCTGCGACCGCGTGGCACCGATGATTGCGACGAGTTCACAACACTGCTCTGCCCAGGCGGCACAAACCTCGAGCGTATACTGCGCCGTGTCCTCGTGGCAATCGCAGTGGTGGCAGGACGGTGTACTCTCCCTCCTAGCGACCGCGTACAGGTACTTGGCGAAGCATCCATGCCCCGTCAAGACCTGCACCAGTCGGAAGGAGAGCACCCCGTGCCGCCATTTTAGCCACTGCATCAGCACCAGCTGGAAGGCCTCCACGGTCCAGACACCGTATCGAGGCCTCGCCAGCCGGACTGCCCAACGGGCAATGACGTGTCGGCGGGCGTCGACGCGCCAGGCGGTGAGCTCCCTCAAAGAGACCACACCGCCCTCCGCTCGCGTAGGCAGCGGCCTGCCAAAGATCCGTAAGCGGCAGCAACACTTACTATCAGGTGTAGTGTTTGCTCGTTTGCCACCATTTCCAATAAAAAATACATAAATAAAGTTATTTTTGTTAACGGTTAATCCATTTGGAGCGACGGGAGGGCCGCGCAGAACACTATCATCATTCATCATCATCATCATTTCAGCCTATTGCACTCACTGCTGGACGTAGGCCTCCCTCATGTTACGCCACAAAGTTCGGTCCTGTGCCGCCTGCATCCAACGACGCCCAGCAACTTCCACTAGGTCGTCGGTCCACCTAGTGGGGGGGCGCCATTTGAGAACCTTTCTTCCCCAGCGGTTGTCGGCTCGTCGAGCGATGCGGCCTGCCCATTGCCACTAGAACACTATAACCTTCAGTAATTCCCCTCTCTACATTGAGTGATCCACCGAAACAGTTCCATATATTCGCTTCTTATTAACCCTACCATCTACTTCTAAAATATCATTCACCTTTATCCGTCTCGTTATCGATTTAATAACGACACGAATGAATCGATTCTAATCTCGATACATAATCGGATTTGTGGATATTGTGAACGAGACATTTCGTATTGGTATCGTGACTGTGAGCTTTGATCAATAAGTACAATATACAGCCATTGTTGTACTTGACAATGTGATAAGTATGTAAGTGAAGTAAGATAATAATGTTATTAGAAATGATTGACGGAAATTATAACCAACTAACGGCAATTATAACCGCTTCGGTTTCAGTCGCCTTACCCGGGTTCCCGTGAGAATACCGGGATTTAAAATATAAACTATGTTACTCCCTGATACTCCCTGATCCGTGTGGTGACGGAGTAAGAATACAATTCACCACTCCCTATCTTGCTCGTGGATGTCGTACAAGACGACTATGGGATATAATATGCACATAACATCTGTGCAAGAGAAGGCAAACTCGAAATGAAACCCTATACCAACATGTCTGACCAGCATGGTATAGTAGGTTAAATTCCCTCCCATTATGGAGGAGGCCCGAGCCCAACAGTGGGACGAGTGTGGGCTGCGATGATGACTCCCTGATATTAAAGCTTTCCACTGTTGAAAGAATTTTTGAAATCGGTTCGGTGGGTTAAGCGTGAAAGTGTAACAAACAAAGTTACTTTTGCGTTTATATTAATAAAAGGATGTCAATTATAATCAATGTCAATAATTCTATCAATCGAAATAAGTACTTACGAGATATCTCTGCATCACGCTGTATGGATTGATCTTCATAAAAAAAACAGGTTAGGTATGATAACACAGTGGTACTGAAGGCAAGGACCGATTACCGATGTGTAAGTCATCATCACAGCTGATTCAAGTTCCGCTGTTGGACACTAGCCTCCTCCACAATAGAAGAGAAATTGATTTAATATACCATGCTAGTCAAACGGGTTGGTATAGTTTTTGGGTCGAGTTTTTCTTCTCTTGTTATTGACATATTTTATCCCTTAGCTTAGCCCATGGTGGACTATGGATTGGTGAAATGTATTCTTAATCTATCATCTTTTTTTTTTTGTTTTTGTTCTAGGTGGGTTATGTTCAGCACACCCGCCGCCCAGCTCCATCCGGAGCAATAGAGGGGCGGCGCTCAGCCCCATAACCCACAGTAGCACATCGCCGTGGTCGTTGGGACTACCACCGGTATCGAGTTCCTTGTCCTCCATGGTCGGCCTGACGGAATACCCTGAGGGCGTACCCTCTCCTCTCGACGTCCCTTTGCCTGGTCGTCGGTTGCCGTCGCGCGGTCAGCCGCTCTGCGGGTGACGGGACCGGGGAATAGTCCGTCATTCGCTTAGTCTATCATCATACGGATAATTGAAGATTGTTCCATTAATTTTTGAAAAATGGAGTAGTTCTGTGTTTAAAACAGAGATAAAAAGGCTTGGCTAAGAGGGGTACTAAAGAAATAAAAAAGAAATGGAATTTCCTGTTAGAATATACATCTTTAATTATCCAAAAATGCTTCGGTGTTCTTGAGGCTCGTTGCAAATGGGAATCCAAACATCACCTCACCGCCCTCCACTGTCCGATATAGGCATTTTGAAATGGTGATAATCCCCTAATCACCATACACACTTAACAGGCGGTTTGCCGTTCGCAATTGATTAATATGTTAATAAGTTTTGTACTGGAGTACTGATCTGCTAAGTGCTACCCATTCTTTTAATAATTCCTCAGCCCATTTTTACTACTTCAATTGGAGAGAAAAAAATTATGCCTTGTTTTAATTACAAAAAAAAATCTAGCATTCATAAATATCTAAATTATATAACAAAACACAAAAATAATAACTACATAAACATTTTCTGTAAATTTTGCCAACAACCTTTGACCAAACACACTAATAATCCATCATTCACTCCTCCTTATTAAGAAAAATCTTCTAATATCAAGAAGAAAAAGGCTCTCGGGCTTTGATGAATCGTGCGCGATATTGCCTTTTCATAGAAATAAGCAATATAGAAAAATCCTGGGCTATTTTAGCATAGCAAATGGCCTTATTTTTCAGCTTTCAAGTCCTGTTGGATAGCGGCCAGGGGTATTGTCAGCGGTCGGCCATTTCGTACGACAATGCGACGCCATTTTGTAAATATTTCGCGCCAAAGTATTTATATGTGACAGCCCAATGTAATAAAAACATAAATATTAGTTATTTATTGTAACAGAAAATATTAATTGTTAATGATTTTCAATGGACAAGTAAATATTCTTTTATAAAAATATTATGACTGTGGTGATGGAATGTGAATGGTAAATTGTACCAGCTACCTCGTGGATGTCCTAAAAGATAAGTAAAGGAATACGCAAATAATATAAACGTTATGCAAGAGAAGGTAACCTTGAAAATAAAAGGTTCGCCTTTTTTTTGGGAGGTGGGTTACGGTCGGCGCGCTCCTCGCACCACTCCGACCGGGGCGACAGAGGGGTGTAAGCTCGCACACCCGTAACTCACCCGTGACACGTCGCCTTCGTCGTTGGACCGACCACCGGAGCAGGGTGACTTGTCGTCAGTGGTCGGCCCGACGGAATACTTCTTGAGGAGTACTCTCCCATCGACCGACGTTCCCCCCCTCGGGAAGGACGTCGATCTTTCCTCACGTGGTCGGCCTCTCGGCGGGTGACAGACTAACTCTCCGGTCCTGTCATCCGTAGCCTCGGCTCCCCTAGCTGAGGCTACGGGTGAAGGTTCATCTGACCAGCGTATAGTAGGTAATTGTCTTCCATTGTGGATGCGTCACAAGCTGAACGCTTAGGTCGATCGTGTCACTTGATCACTTGTTTCATGCACTCGCTTGCACGCTCAATTCAAGCGGAACGTGACAATGAGTCATGCTTTGTCGTGCGTGTAGCTGGCATTCATCGATTCATAAGACGTTATCACTTCAAAAGACATTGTGTATAAGTCACTAGCTTCTGCTCGCGACTTCGTCCGCGTGATATAGATACTTTGGGCTAACGCTAACTTTAACCTAAAACTTTTTTTATGTAGAAAGTGAAAATATTTTTTTAATAATACGATTCTGTCACACGTGATTTTTTCGAAAATTTAGCCATTTACGCAGCGGAAGCTCTCAAAAGGAAACAAAAACGATTTTGGAACATTCTTCGCTGTTGCTCCGCTCGTGTTGATCTATCGTGATGATATATATGATATAGCCTATAGCCTTCCTCGATAAATGCGCTATCTAACACTAAAAGTATTTTTCAAATCAGACCAGTAGTTCTTGAGATTAGCGCGTTCAAACAAACAAACTCTACAGCTTTATATATTAGTATAGAATATAGATTTGCGAATCAATAGATGTGCATTCAAGTTAACAAATTCTTTGTCATTGAATTTACAGATGAAGTGTATAAAATAGTACAATCATACATAAGCGAGCTTAATTCTGAGAAGCAGTTACTTTTTACGGATCACTGACTCATCGGCCACCGTTGCCAATAAAATTTAATGTTTATTCCACCATGAAACCTTATCCCTAATCGTATACCGACTTTCCCGTAATATTCAAATGAGCTAAAACACCACGTATTCAAATGATGTAGTATATTTAGGCGTACATCCGAACGCATCTTCGTTTTTAACAACTGTACCGAGAACTTCTCATATTACAACATTATCTACTGTAATATTACACGACATTTGTCAGAGGTTTTACTTATTTTTAGATAAATTTCACCGTTGAATGCTTTAGTTACATAGGCTTGGTGATAATTTGAATGTAAATATAATCTAAAGGCACATATATTTGGATTTTTATAGTCAGTTTTTGAGTAAAATTAAATCTAAATTGTTTTTAAGCATTTTATATAATCAATTTAATAGGAAATTACATTTATTTGTATAAAAAAGAGAATATTTATACAAATTTAAGAAGTTTTACATTACAACGGCAATTAGTATGTAGCTTTTTCATAAATTAAATAGTTCACAAATTCTTTCTATATATTAAAAGCAATGTTAAAACGTACTCAACAATCATATTCAATGTTAATAGAATATTATTGATATCCGTTTTAACTGAAATCTTTAAAGATTTTCTTTATAATTTGCTTTATTCTTTTCCTGTGGTGACGAAGTAAGAATGCATTTTACCATCTGCCCTACAAATAATATCTTTGCAAACGAAAAAAAAAATCGAAGTAAAAGCCTATATCAGGCCAGGCAATTCGCGTGGTATTAGTGGATGAATTTCACTTCCAGTGTGAAGTAGGCTCGTGCTCAGCAGTGAGCAGCATTGAGATGATGATGATGATGAATAGTAAATATCTTAATTATCGTAAACAGTATATACCATCTATTCCACTATTACATAAACAAGAGTAAACACAGTTTGAAAATGACATGACATCCGACACTTTTCAGCTATTGTGTTTTCATTCAACGTTCGGTAATTAACACGTGAAACGGAACACAACCGCCGTCACTGGCGGGAAACGGAAGCGGTGTCGTTTACCATAATCTGCTTTGTTTCACCTAATTATAATGGAACGGACATTGTGAAAATTTCTAAGAAATAAGATAGTGTAATCAGCGTTTCTGCGTCTTTTATAGGGATACTATTTCAATTTGATATATAATTTTTTTAAAAGCTTTTATTTAACTTGTCCTGTTAGTATGTTAGTATGGGACAAATCTTGCGAGTTAAATTTCAACCGCTTCCTGTCGTTAGATTAGGTTTAAATTTGGTTTACTTACGTAAATTCGGTGACAATGCAATAACATGGTACCATGAAGCTGGTCCCTAAATGTAGGCCTCATATCAAGGCTCAAAGTCGCTCAGCGTGCTATGGAGCGGGCTATGCTCGGGATTTCTCTGCGAGATAGAATCCGGAATACGGAAATCCGCAGAAGAACGGGTGTAAACGACATAGTACGAAAAATTAGCACGCTGAAGTGGCAATGGGCAGGCCACATCGCTCGACGAACCGACAACCGCTGGGGAAGAAAGGTTCTCGAGTGGCGACCACGTATCGGACGACGCAGTGTAGGACGCCCCCCCACTAGGTGGACCGATGACCTAATGAAAGTAGCTGGGCGTCGTTGGATGCAGGCGGCACAGGACCGCTCATTGTGGCGCAACATGAGGGAGGCCTACGTCCAGCAGTGGACGGCGATAGGCTGAAATGATGATGATGATGATGATGAAGCTGGTGTCAAGATGGCGTCGGAAGGTGGCCATAGGAACTCCTAAACTAAACAAGATACAACCGTCGAGTTTGGACTCGTTTGAATAGTATTGACAAGCACTTTTTTTTTGTTTTAGAGCATTTAAATAACAGCTATTTTATTTTTTTTTATTTATATTTTATTATTTCGTGTTGAATTTTCAATGATAATTAATTGAATTGGGCGATATAATTTTATTTTGGCAGGTTATGGTGTGCACGTACGCCGTTCCTCCCGTCCGGGGTGACGAGAGGGCGACGCGTGGCGCCATGGCCCATGACCCGCCGTATTGTCTCCCCTTCGCCATTGGGTCGACCACTGGTATCGAATCCTTGATTTCCGTGGCTAGTCCAGTCCTTTCGGGTGCTCTGCGCCCGCAGCACCCTCGGAGCCGACCACACGTGGTCAGCCTCTCTGCGGGTGACGGACTAGTCCCCGGTCCGATTAGCCGTGGGATCGGGCGATACGGGGCGGAAATTCATTACTATTTTAATATGGAGGGAAAGAAGGAAGATTCACTATTTACCCACAACTAATAAAATGGGCATTCAAAGCAGAATCCTCCCAAGGATGTCTCGTTTAATGGCGAAATACGTGTCAGATCAGAATTGAAAGTTCTGTTTATTTCAAAATATCAGGATAAGTATTCTACCTACAATTTTTTTTGTAATATTGTCGTTGTATACATTACGCAAATGTATACAAATCTTCATGAAGCCCATCTTCATGAAATCGTGAGCTCAGTGCAGCGAGAGAGATAGCGCACAGGCGCTTGCACACAATATCGCGTCGCTCTGTCTCACTCACACACTACTACGTATGTATATATATGCATACGTGGCGTTAACGCCACGCTACAACAATCAAGTTTACCCTCGCATATTCCGTCATATAGCGTGATCGTAATACCACGAGCTGTTTACGCCACACCAATGTTCAGGTTCACCCTTGCCTATAGATGTTTCACACAAAATTGTCCTTGTATTGTGAGGGACTACAAAAACATATAATTTGTGAACAAACAACAATTTGTAGATCGCGCAAAGTATTGTACTGCATGGAATTGAAACTTATATATACATTTATACCTAATAAATATACAGGGATGAGCAAATATCATCAGAGCACACTCTGTATAACACTATTTGTGCTTCTCATTTATTAAACCCTTACTCTATACACCACAGAAGGTTAATATAGTATTCTCTCAACGTCACGAGATGACCCGACACTGATTGATATACACGTCTCTGTTATTATTATTAATTATTTATTTATTGGTTATTATGTGGGAAGGATTCAAGTCAGAGAAGATAGCGAATTGACTACAGGATGTCGCAGAATATTTAAAAGAATAGACTATGTCAACTTAGTGAGTTGTCCTTTATTTGTGGCAGCCTCTCATCTAGCTGCGTCTCGTCTAAACGTCCAGGGCGACCAGGAATGGTTGTGTAAAGCTGGTTTAAATTTTTTTGAATACAATATATGCTCCAGCAGAAGGGAACTCTATTGTACCTGCTTTGGGCAGAACAGCGGTTCTGCCTCCTTGTGTTATGAAAAACAATCCTATGTATTTCTCTAAAACCCTGTCGATAATGACTTTTACCAGTGATTGTATTATAACTTATTGTAGAGGATAATAATGGGCATTGTTAGGTTTTCAATAATATTATATACAATGGTCATATGCAGCGCTATTATTACTTTGAACATATGTTGGCCTTTTTTGAAACAGGCTATGGTGTGGTCGCGAATCGCATAAGTCCCACTGATGACGTCGGGCCTCTTCTACAATGGAAGGCAAATTGACCTACTATACCGAGCTGGTCAGATGTGTTGGCATAGGGTTTTAAGTCAAATTCTTCTACTTTTCAAGGGCAAGATGGAGCTTCGCAATGGGACGTATATGAGCTACGAAAATTATTATATGTATATGAATAGTATGATTGATAAATAATATTCGCTTCATCTCCTTACTTGCGCCACACGTTAAGGTCGAATTGATATAAATAACATTTTGACAACGTTGCCGAGTGTAGTAGTGCTAGTACATTATTGTAAATCACGTCCGGGCAATGCGTATGCGGACTGACTGCAAATACCAGTACCATTGCGTCATACATGGATTTAGATTTAATTCAAACTAACAATAGAAAGGATATATGATGTGACTTTTACAGTCATAAACATAATCCATCTGTGATGATTTTCAAAAAGAATATGCCTCTCCATGCTCTTGGTTGATAACTCAACCGGTTTGTACGTTACCCTAGGTGTGTTAAGATTCTGAGGCCACGGGTGACTGGACCGGGGATTAGTCCGTCACCCGCAGAGAGACAGACCGCGCGATGGCGACCGAGGTTCCGGGAGAGACGTTGGAAAGGAAGGGTACCCGAAAGGGTAGGTATCTCGCCGGGCTGGCCACCGATGACAAGGAACTCGGTACCGGTGGTCGGCATGATGGTAAAGGGGAGGGATTACGGTGGGTTATGGGGCCTTACGCCGTCCTTTCATCGCCCCGAATGGACTGGACGGTATGTGCGCTGATGATAGCCCACCCGCAAAACAATATAAGCTTAACCTCTTAGAATAATAACGTTTAGAAGGTAAGTTCGCGCACAAAAAGTGAGGGATTTCAATTGGAGCCAAATGGAGCTTACGCCGGAACCGTTCCGTAATGTACTAGGTCACTGTACTGCACGTACGTACGCAACTCTTAAATAATAAATAGGCAATTATGACGGTTTGTGCATTGAAATGGTGTCACAACACATTTGAAAAACTTAAAAAGGTTTTTAACGTTACTTTTAAAATTATTTCGACGATTTATGTTTATAAAAACAAAATTTGATTTCATAATTTGTATAGTGGTGTGCGTGTGTACGTGTGTAATCGTCTGCGCGCATGTAGTATTTTTAGATTCAAGTTTCGAATGTTCGAAGTAGGGACACTATCCTTCTATACGTTATTATTCTAAGCTTAACCTATTGGGACACAGCGGAAATCTTAACTAGGAATTACAATCTTTATCATCATCATTTCAGCTCATATGCATTCCGCTGCTAGATTCAAGCCTACTCCACAATAGGAGGGAAATAGACCTACTATACCACGCTGGCCAGAAGTATTGACGTATAGGATTTTATTTCTTATCTGCATATATATCCCTCAGTTGTTTTTTTATGACACTCACGGGCAAGAAAGGTGGTGATTTCTATTTTAACCTCCGACGCAAAAAGCGGGGTGTTATAAGTTTGATGTTGCTGTCTGCCTGTTTCCGTTTGTCTGTGGCATCGTAGCTCTCAAACGGATGGACCAATTTCGATGCGGTTTTTTAAAATTCAGTTTCCTTACAAACGATTACTCGATTAAGTGTTTCACGTGTGCCAATATAATTGTTAAATGACAATTAATTGATAATTCCTATTGAAGAGAACGTAATATTTCTTTTTATTATTTTGGTTTGGGTCGGGAGTTATTTAAAGTTTTCAATTTTACTTATACTTATTACTTCATTAATACATCAAATTTAAACCTTACATTTCCCTGAATTGGAAAGCTTATTTCACCTTTATAAAAAGCTTTATGAAATATAAATGTTTCCCTACTCTCGTAAAAGGTAAAGAAATAACAATATACTCAAATCACATGGATATATCGATACGGACATTCTCAACACATTTTCTCATCGAAATTCTCAGAAATCCTCCTATCTCCAATAAAAACAAAAGCTTAGGAATACACGCCTCGTCTGACGTGAATATTTCATGGTTCTCAAGAGGAAAATTGCCAAGTTTTTCGTTGCCGACAATTTAAGCTTCACAATATGTTGGAAAGGTAATCATTTCTAAACAACAAAAAAAAAACTGGATTTAAGCGATATTCTTTATCTCTACTAGAAAAATAAATACACGTTATTCACCTATCTTAATTATTTTTGATGTTTACGCAATTTTATGGCATTTTACGATTATAAATAAAACTATTTTTACGGATTTTATAGCAATATTTTTATTTATCTTCGTGTGGCGACGGAGTAAGAATACAATTCACCACTCCCTATCTTGCCCGTGGATGTCGTAAAAGACGACTAAGGGATATAATACACATTTATATGTGTGAGAGAAAGAAAACTCGAAATAAAACCCTATCCCTGTCTGACCAGAATGGTATAATAAGGTCAATTCCCCTTCTATTGTATAGGAGGCTCGAGCCCAGCAGTGGGACGTATATGAGCTGAAATGATGATGATTGATCGTTTGTATTTGATTGTATATATACATGCATCTTTTTATTTTTCTTTATATCCCACATTTATCTCCATCAGACGATCAGCGTGGTAGTATCGTCTCTACTGCATTACAAGCTACGATGGGGACTATATTATTGGCTTGCGCATTTTTTTGAAGTGAATACTTTTTAGCTGCGTTGGGCACTTTTTGGTGGGGGAAATTCTTATTGGTTCGCGTGAACAACATGCTCATGACCGGCGCACGAGCAGTGTACTGTCTGCCTTAGACACTTTTTGTATGGGTGAAATCTCGAGCGTTCGTGTCACCGACATGCTTATACCAGTATATCTGTAGCTATACAGCTGACGTATAGTGCTGTGTATATCTTATAACTGAAATTTAGCGCCTGATGCCGCCAGAGGCTGCGGGTGACCGGACCGAGCGATTCAGTCCGGGCACCCGTGGAGAGGTTAGCCTGGCGACGGCGATCGACGTCCCAGTAGGGGACGTCGAAGGGAGTTAAATACCCCGAGGTACTACCCCTCTCGGTGGTGCGAGGAGTGCGCCGACCATAACCCAACCCTAAAAAAGAAAAACAAAACGAAATTTAATGAATTTAGTTAAAAGTGTAGTGTAGATAGATACCTATACCTATTGTGTATTGTTGAAATAGTGTTTTTGTTTGATTACTTAAATAAAAGACAGACGTCGTACAAATCAAAACCTTATTATTCAAATACCAGATAATTTTAATTGAATATTCAAACATAGCAACTGTAAGTTCATAGTTTTAAGTTTTCACTTATGTCGGCAGTCATCTTGACTGTTTTGTTTTTGTTTGTCTAAGATCTATTTTAATGTATGAGATTTACAAAATAAAATATTGTTTTTCTTTTCTTCTTTCTGTTCACCAACCTGGCACTACATTTTTTTTTAAGACACGTAAGTTAATTGCTGTGTGGTAGCGGCTTCGAATACTACCAACCCTTGCTTTGCTCGTGGGTGTCGTAAAAGACGACTAAGAGCCCCTAGATTGACCCGGACCAACTCCATCTGGTACCATTTGGGTCAACGATTACATTCCCAAGGAGGGTTGACGTCAGGCAGGCGGCTGGTCATAAAAGTCATTGCCGAAACTTTTTGCAATATGTCAAAACAGATGACATATTGCGTCGACCCCAAGTAATTGGGATAAGAGCAAGATGATGATGATGACACGTAAGTTAATTTATATCTATACCAATAAATAAAATTGGAGTGTCTGTTTGTAATGTCAAAATAATAGGCTTTTTTCATGCTCACACGGTTATTTGCACGACACCTATGCCTAAAATACAGATTAAAAAATTTTTGTCTGTCTGTCTGTTTGTTCCGGGTAATCTTCAAAACGGCTGGACCGATTTCAAAAATTCTTTCACCAATGGAAAGCTATAATATCAGGGCGTAAACTAGGCTATATTTTATCCCGGTATTCCCACGAGAACTACGCGGGTAAAACGACTAAAACCGAAGCGAAGCGATGGCGGGTTGCTAGTATTACAATAGAAGTTATAAGCAAAACACATATTACATGTTAAAAAACTTGCTGCAAAGCACTTTGCTATTAACGTGGCAACATTTCACTCATTGTGTTCCCATTTACATGTGACTCATAATATTATCGACTATAAGATGAAGCATACTCAGTTCTTCAACTAAAAATAGTACGTAATACATTATAAAGTAACTATACCTTATTATAAAGCTGTTAGTTTGTTGCTAATTATTCGCTAACAAACTCTAGTTTGTAATCTTCAATTCTTTACTTCATCATCATCATCATCGTAGCCCACAATGGGATGTACTGTTGGGCTCGGGTCTTCTTCACGATGGGAGGGAATTTGATATACTGTACCACGGTGGTCAGACATGTTGGTATAGGGTTTCATTTCCTTCTCTTGCACAGTTTTTATGTGCATATTATATCCCATATTATATCATAGTCGTCTTTTACGACATCCACAGGCAAGATAGAGGGGTGGTGAATTATTCTTACTCCGTCACCACACAGAAAATTCCTTATTTTTAATATAATATTAAAATATATGAGACATTTGGCTTATGTATGTATGATAAAATTTGGCTTACCTAACTCTTTCCCGTGCGGTGACGAAGTAAAAAGTATAAATATTTATATACCACTAGCTGACCCAACAGACGCTGTTCTGTTCAAATGAAAAAAGGGAATTCTTTTTTAAATCGGTTGCAATACTACCTACCGGGTCCAAATATTAATATAAGCCATTCTCGAGCCCACTTGAACACACACAAAAAAAATCATCAAAATCGGGCCAGCCGTTTAGAATGAGTTAATTACAAACACACGAACAGAATATTTATATACACTCATCATCGTCATCATCATCATCGCAGCCCACATACGTCCCACTGTTGGGCTCGGGCCTCCTCCACAAAGGGAGGGAATTTGACCTACTATACCATGCTGGTCAGACATGTTGGTATAGGGTTTCATTTCGAGTTTTCCTTCTCTTGCACAGATGTTATGTGCACATTATATCCCATAGTCGTCTTATACGACATCCACGGGCAAGATAGGGAGTGGTGAATTGTATTCTTACTCCGTCACCACACGGACCGGACCACGGACCGTTATATACACTATAATAATAATAATAACATTTATTTTCAGACAAGGTCCATAGGTGTTAGTAACAATTTTCTTAAGAACTAGTGTTAGTATCTACATAATTAGGTATTATAAAAATTCGGTATGGAGCCGTAACCAATGTTGAAACATTGGAGTGTCCCACCGATCTGTAAAAACTCCCAGGATACTGTTAGTACTGCCGCGTAAACGCGACATCAGGGAGGCACTCCTCTTTCTCATTATAGCAGTAAAGCCGTCAATACGTGCCTCTGCGAACATACCCGACGCACTACACACTAGCTGATCTAATAGACATTGTTCTGTTCAAATCTATAAAAATAATAAAAGAAATTCTCCTTGAAATCGACAGCAGTTTCACCTACCGGATCCAATTGTGAATCTAAACCATTCTCGAACCAACTAGAACACACAAAAATTTCATCAAAATCAGTCCAACCGTCTAGAAGTAGTTCAATTACAAACACACGAACAGAAGATTTATAAATATAAAGATTTGCTCATTATAAATATAGCCTTATCTGGATACTTAAGCAATGCTTATTGCTTACAATCGCTTAGTAATTGCGTAACCACGCCTTATTTGAATAATAATGTACAGGAAACAATGTGAGAACATAATTGATACAATACCCTGAGTTGTGTTTATGTGTTTTACAATTATGTTTATAGTAAATAGTAGTTAAATACTTCTGAAAGGGCTCGAGCCTACTCCACAATAGGGGAGAAATTAACCTGGTCAGACGTTTTGGTATAGGGTTTTTAATTCGAGTTCTCCATCACCTGCATATATGCTATACCTATATGTATGCCGCCCAGCAACGCTCACCAGGTCGTCGGTCCACCTAGTGGGAAGGCGTCCTACACTGCGTGATCCGATACGTGGTCGCCACTCGAGAACCTTTCTTCCCCAGCGGTTGTCTATTCGTCGAGCGATGTGGCCTGTCGATTGCCACTTCAGTGGGCTAATTCTTCATGCTATGTCAGTAACACTGACTCTTCTGCGGATTTCTGTATTTCGGACTCTATCTCGCTGAGAAATCCCGAGCAAAAAAGAAATACGTGTGGTAAATGCATTATTATTCTTACATTTATGTTTTTTTTTTTGTATGGTGACGGAAGAATACAGTTCGCTACCGATGTGTAGTTCGTATCTCGCCTCTGAGTGTCGTAAAAGACGACTATGAGATATAATCTATACTAATAAATAAAATTGGAGTGTCTGTTTGTAATATCAAAATAATAGACTTTTTTCATGCTCACACGGTTATTTGCACGACACCTATGCCTAAAATACCGATTAAAAAATTTTTGTCTGTCTGTCTGTCTGTTTATTCCGGGTAATCTTCAAAACGGCTAGACCGATTTCAAAAATTCTTTCACCAATGGAAAGCTATAATATCAGGGCGTAAACTAGGCTATATTTTATCCCGGTATACCCACGGGAACGGGAACTACGCGGGTAAAATGACTAAAACCGAAGCGAAGCGAGGGCGGGTTGCTAGTATTCATATATAACTAAATGTACTACATAATAGGTATACTATGTTATATAAATATGAGCATCGGCCGTCGGTCCTCACTGGGTGAGTGTGCGCGTCCAATACGTGGTCGCCACTCTAGAACCTTTCTTCCCCAACGGTTATCGGTTCGTCGAGCGGCCTGCCCAATACCATTTCAGCGTGCTGATTCTTTATTCTATTTCGTTTATACCCTATTACTACGCATACAACAAAAATAATGAAATTCATATCCAATGTGGACATTCCACATAATTTCTACACGGACGAAGTCACGAGTAAAATCTATTTTATCAATATACGCCTATCTATTATACTCATCTACCAAATAAAGCAAACATAACGGCTTGCTTTACAAGGAACGTAAATGGGAGCAGCGTAGCTGGTAGCGAGTTACACAATAGCAGAAACTATCTGCTGTCATTAACTGCGTCTACCGCTACTGTATAGCAATGATTTATCACAGTATTGCGTGCCTCAGTATCTCTGATGAAAACTGTACAATCAACGCTTGAACATTCACTAAGGCTCCATTTACAATTAAGATATCGAATGAAACGGTAATTATGTTCTATTCATCCGTATAGCGCACAGTTTTTTGTCCAATCAGGTAAGGGATATAGGTCCATTAGTCGTATTTACGACGCCCACGAGAATGGTGAATTGTATTCCGACTCCATCATAAAAAAATATCACCATATGAGTAAAAATTTATATTAACAGATTTCGTAAGCCGTCGGATAAATCTTTATAACAACAAGGACACCAAGATATTATCGCTTCTATACAATACTTCCTAAAATGCTATATGCTATATTATCCAGCCATAATACATTAAGAAACAGGAAGGAATTGAACGATACATGTATAGCTAGATACATTAGCTAATGACTTAATTCCCTAATCTCTTGCCCTTCATCGGACGGACAAATGTAAAGGGAATATTGGACCCTTTTGTTGATGACTATAGACTTATGTAATAAATTACTGTTTTGCAAGGATACATATGTTCGGACGATCATATAAAATCATAGTAACTAATGGACACATAACTCGCAACTTTGGACATTAATAAGACGATTAATCTAAAGAAGAAAATCTTGAAATGAAACCAACCATTCCGACCAGCGTAATCGTCGTCATCATTTCGGCCCATATACTACCCGCTGCTGGGTTCGAGCCTCCTCCGTAATAGGAGGAATATTGACCTACTATACCATGCTGGTCAGACGGGTTGATATAGGGTTTTATTTAGAGTCTTTCTTGTACGTTATATGCATATTACATCTCTTATGGCCGGTTTCTGAGGTACTTTTAACTAGAGTTTAACCGTTCGATAGCGCTATCGGTTCAATAACTTGTCGAATTGCGTTTCTGAGCACAACATCATACGACAAACCAAAGTTAAACCTGGTTTAACTTAACCGACCAAAAAGGGACGTTTATCGATTCGATAAGTATTGTTTGTAGTTCTGACAGAACTAACCTAAAACCATTTTATGATTTTTGTTTAGGTTGTTTTTGGCTTTTCATCGTAGTTCATCGGAGTTTGATGCAGCAATTCTGGAGGTTATTTTTATTGTGTCCATATCTTTAAACCTAACAAATCGCAGAAATACATTCGGAATGGTCACAAATGAAGAATTTAAAGTGAGCTAGGTATCGCTTTCACAAAGGTAGTGTGGTGTATCTTTGTGAAATATTCCATCACACCCGCTCCTGTTGCTAATAGTAAATTTACTTTATCCGTGTTGAACCAAATTGTTATTCCCTTTCGTTTCCACGCTACAGTTCCTTTCCAAAAAGGTTGTTATTCGGGACGACATTTTGACGATATAAACAAAACAGCATGCACAAACAAAACAAAAAGTTCTTTTTTATTGTAATGTAACGATTTGACAATGCTGTCGCTCATTCATACGTCCGTTGAATTGTAATGAATTAACTTATTTAATAATTAAAACATTGTTAATACACATATTTACTTTCTTAAACTTATTTATATTAATAATCTTGGTAATAAAGATGAAATAAAATGAAAAAATCAATTGTAGACTCAGTCTTGTTAAGAGCCCCATCTAGTGACAATTTAAGAAATCAGTTATCGGTTTCATAGTTATTTGACAGCACGTGGGGTATTCAGAAACGCAGCGTAAGTTATCGAGCGTTTATCTTACGCTTAACTTTATTGAACCAATAGCTATTGACAGTTTAACTGAGGATCTCAGAAACCGGCCATAGTCGTCTTTTACGACATCCATGAGTACGTCACCATAGGGAATAAGTAAATAAGCCCAATAAGTAAAACCAGCGTAATATAGTAAAACAATAAGAGGGCAATTGGCCATCTTATTGTGTAAGAGGCTCGAGCTCAGCAGTAGCACGTGCGCAAAGATGATCAGATGATGATGAATACGTTTAATTGAGACACTTATAAATATGTCTAGAATTAAGGTGAGTATCTGAAATGGTAGAAAACGCAGTAGCAGTACGCCTAGCCCCATGAGGTCTGCTCTAGGCCATAATAATTATAAAATATAACGAGATAAACTCTTCCGAATTGCAAAGTTTTAAGAACGTTAGTTAGATTAAAAGGAGCGACATATCTCGTGGTACCAAGATTTTTTTTTTTGAGATGGGCTATGGTCTCGCTCTCTTGCTGTGTGGTAGCGGCTTCGAATACTACCAACCCTTGCTTTGCTCGTGGGTGTCGTAAAAAGCGACTAAGAGCCCTAGATTGACCCGGACCAACTCCATCTGGTACCATTTGGGTCAACGATTAGATTCCCAAGGAGGGTTGATGTCAGGCAGGCGGCCGGTCATAAAAGTCATTGCCGAAACTTTTTGCAATATGTCAAAACAAATGACATATTGCGTCGACCCCAAGTAATTGGGATAAGAGCAAGCTGATGATGATGAGATGGGCTATGGTCTCGTCGCAACTCACCTGATGGGTCCGGGGTGACAAAATGGACGGCGTGCAACTAGTACCAAGTCCTTGTCTTTGGCCACCAAATCTCGTTGTATATAGGGCGGTCAGACAGTTCTTTGAGCGATTCACAATTAATTGTTGTCCAGTCTGGGTGCAGTTTTTGTCCATTAATTTGGATATTTGGAAGCCCCTCGCGGCAAAAGGATTCATTTCTTAGTCCCACACTATTCGTCTTTAAAAATAAGTTGACGATAAACCCTTATAATGTAAGTTACATATTTTTTTTATTATTTATAAATTTATAAAATATCAGTTCTAATATCGGGGACACTCAACTTTTAATCTAATATGAAATTAGAAATGATTAATTAACCTGTCAAGTAACGCCAAAACAGCGATTGTTTTGATGATATTTCATGAAATTTCCTCAAAATATGTTAATATATGAAGGGTTGAAAAAAATATATTGCTTTGTACTAACAAATATAGGTATGTTTGAATAAGCCTGTGAATTAAACGACTAGGGTACCGATTCTACACTTTTTGATTAGGGTTGTCATGGTAATAAATATTAGATATAAAAGTTATTGAAGTGAAACCATTTAAAGGTAGGTAGGTAGGTTTCGATGGGCAGTAAATACATATAAGTCGTCATCGACATGGTCACGTGACGTGTTAATACTAACACTATAGTAGTTTGTTTTCGTCGTAGTTTATATCAATGTCACCATATCTGTGCCAATACATATCAAAACTATATAAATATAAATAGTTTTAATTGACAAAAAAATTTAATATCCAAAAATAAAAACTATTAGTTCACAGTTTAAAGTTTTCACTTCTGTTAGCAGATTTCATTAATGTGTTTGCGTTTTTTATTACGGCTAATAGTTATGAAATAAAACTATTTTCATGTACTTTTCGCGTTTGTGTTTAATTTAACATTCTCGACGTTTTGAATACTTTTCAGCGTCCAATTTCATGGTCAGAATAAAAATTAAATCACTTATTATGTGTAAGTCCCGCCGGTGGCTGCTTGTTTGTTTTATGTTCATTTAATGACAAAGGGGTCAGTAAAACTTACCAAAGTCCTAATTGCATCGCGGATGAGGTAACGAAAGACTCCAAAATATACAAAATGTAAACGCTTAAATTGATTACATTTAGCAATGCTGGCGCCGAACTGTCAATGGAGAACACGGTATTTCTGTCATCAGGATACCTGTTAAACGTCTGTTGAGTTCTGTCTGATCAAGGCTACTAACCAAATCTATAAAGGCAAACCCCCTAGAATTACTTCTAGACACTCGTTCTCAATCAATTTACTGTCGCCGGTTGCAAGTTAGTAATGATGTTTTCTCAAAGATACGGTCATTCGCCATAAGCACAGAACGCCGGTAGCGACAATTTTGATAAATCCCATATCATGACGATCTTATGGTTTGCAAGCAAGCCGAATGTACAGATAATCTTCACAAGAAGGTTCGTAAAAATTATGCTGAGTTTTTGATAACCGTCTTGAATGCTACAGATCTGCTGGTAGAGGATGATGTACCCTGAGTCATGTAATGACGCTTAGCTGTATTCCTTCATATTTTATGCAAAGCAAATAGCAAGCATATTTTCTATAAATCCAAAATAAGTAGTTAGTGTCAACCCTCGCATAAATAGTACATAACGGGCAATGAAAAAGCCAGTTTAATAACTCGAAGCTCATTAGTTTGAGAGTCTTTAACGATAAAGCGTCAGAAAATTCCGCCTAATTACACTTCATTTGTGGAGCCAACGCGTATCCATGCTCACACATCCTTTCATACGTCTGTCCAGACTTGAATTAGATCTTTTTAGCCCCTCATTCATACTTCCCTACGTATATTCTCAAAAATCATCATCGGTATAGCCTTGAAAAGAGCTGTGTTTCACTAAATTTCTTGTAGCCGGGATCTATTTTAACCACTGACACTATGTAGTATTCGAGTGAGTATACAATTCAGCACTCCTCTCTTTCCCATGGATGCCGTAAAAGACTTTAAGAGTGGTAGTACCACACTGTCGACGGTTATCTGTCTACCGCCGCGAGCCAGTCCGTCCGGGGTAGTACCACACTCTCGCAGAAAATCGACGTCTGAGTAGTAGCAATTTGTTACTGCGCTTCGTTCGGTGAGCGAGAGAGCCGGAAGCCCAACTTTCTGAGGGTGTTTGTATGTGGAGTGTTTTGGTGGTGCCCTTGGTATCACCGAGCCTCAATGCACGCATTCACACTCCCTTCACTTTCTTCGCGGTAGGCAGCGACCCTGCAAAGGTCCATGAGCGGCAGCAACACTTACCATCAGGTGTACTGTTTGCTCGTTTGCCACCGTTAGCAATAAAAAAAAACTTTTAAAGTATGTAAGAAAGGAGATAAACAGCAAAAGATCAAGAATTTGACATGAAATCTTACGCCAATTAACCTCATCAGCGTTCCAACCGACATCAGTGACCGACAGCGACCAACTCGCCCTCCATTGCACATTTGCGTTTAGCTTTGGGCCCCTACTGTAAAGAACTTTTATGACATTTGATATAGGAATTAAACATCTGCAGATAGGTGCCATTAAACATAAATCGCTCTGTCTGACGATGCAAATATATTTAATACAGGCGGCGAGTATAAACCAAATTATAAACATTTCTGTTTTAATTCAAATAGAAATAAAAAGGTAATTTATATAAAAAATATCGATACTTTAAAACAACATAGGAAAACGTCATTTTACTAATATAAAAATATTAATAAACAATATCTACACCGTGTACAAACGAACAGATGTTATCATGTGATATATAGCGACAACCCTCTGACTAATGTTATTCTATTAACAAAAAAAAACATTAAAACGCACCACAGAACCTCCGTTGCTGTATAATTTACCATCATTTAATTTCCATTACTGCCTTTGTATAGATAATTTCAATATCTATAATTGAAATCTCGCAATGGATTCGAAACTATTAATTATGTTATGTATTATTCAATGTTTGAATATCGTTATGCGACACCCAGTGATGTCCAGTAGTCTGAGCAACGAACCCACGATAATATCGACATCCAATCGCCTCAAGAGCTTTTTATTACTCATCATTTTGTTTTTAAACTCTTACCTGTTTTGACTGTATCGTTAAAATGTACATCCATTTTTATGTGTTGTACTAAATCGATGCAGTTCTTATATAAGTATCGATATCAAAGATTATAAATGTTAGATATTGAGATGGCACCTAGAATTTAAAGCTGTCGTAAAAATATATTGCTAGTTGTATAGCGTGGGTGTTAAAATTTATTATTAACTCTAGACTTGTAATACAATAGATTTTGTTTTCTCATCGTTTTCGTAATCATAAAGTTTTGTTATTACTAATCGTTGAGATACTATTTTAATAAAAGAGAAATAAGTAAATGTCTCAAAATAATTTATAATGTTTACACACGTATGAAACATAACTCTTACAGATTTTATTGTTTTTGATTTTATTTGTCTAAAGTTTTGAACACTGTAGTATTCATGATCATGGAAGGAGAAGTAAAGTTTCATGTTCAGAAAGTCGTTGTTATTATGTTATATACTAAATAATTATTATATTTTAAGACGCGTTTTTGATATAAATTTCTTGTCAGACTTTTCAGTTCTAAATTAATAACTATTCTATTCATCGTCTCCACTCTTATACGTCCCACTACTAAGCCTGACACGAGCCTCCTCCAAAATAGAAGGGAAATTGACCTTACTATACCATGCTGGTCAGACAGGTTGATATGCGGTTTTGTTTCTTTCACCCCGGACGGAGTCGGGGGCGGGTGCGCTGACCGTAGCCCACCCAAAAAAAAAGGGTTTTGTTTCGGGTTTTCCTTCTCATGCACATATCTTCTATGCGTATCATATCCCATAATCATCTTTCATGACATCCACGGGCAAAATAGAGCGAGAAATGTATTCATCTTCGTCACCACACGGAGCAATATAAGAATTATATAAAAATAGCTGACCCAGCGAACTTTGTACCGCCATAATTTTTTGCGTAGATATATTTTACGTTCATTCGCAATGTTTCGTATCCTTCTTGCATTACGACTTTGTCGGGAAAGATTCGATCGTCTTGGTCGCGGCATTGTTAATCATGATTCAAAGAGAATACAAATTACTTATTATATTGATTTCTGACAAAATTATAATTATCATATTTCCTACCATACTTAACCATAGACAAAATTACGTTTAGTTGTCATTTGCGTTTTATTATTGTCATATGTCAGATACGATTCTGTTATACCACGTTCTATAGTGACTTGTATTCTCCTTGACATTTTATGTGACGTCACACGGGAACTTGATCGAACGGGTTAAAGAGTTATTGGCGAAATCTTGTAAACACCATTAAAAAAACGGGATAAAAATTATCCCATGTCCGTCTCCTGGTTCTAAGCTACCTCCACCAATAGCTCCACCAATTTTCAGCCAAGCCTGGACCGGGGAGTTAGTCCGTCACTCACCGAGAGGCCGCCCGCGCGAGGCAAGACCGACGTCCTCCCCGACAGGGGACATCGGTCGAGGAGAGGGTACTCCTCAAGGAGTATTTCCTCGTAATCACCCTGCTCCGTTAGTCAGCCCAACGACGAAGGCGACGTGTCACGGGTGGGTTACGGGTGTGCGTGCTTATGCCACTCTGTCGCCACGGACGGAGCGGAGCCAGGAATGCGCCGACCGTTACCCTAAAAAAAGGGTTTATTTCGAATTTTGCTTCTAGATATTATCCCCCACGGGCAAGACAGGTGGTAGTGAATTGTTTTCTTACTTTTACTTACACGGAGAGTAAAAAAAATATACCACAGTAATAATTATTGAAAAAATAATGAAACTGCAAACCTTAATGATATTAGTTCACCTGGTTCACTAATGAGTAATGAGTCCCTCGAGATACACCTCTAATTATCGAGAGGAAGCCGAATTATTTCAACTAACTTCGTATAATTAATCCAATCATTATTTGCATTTCTTAATTAAAATAAGGAAAAAGGGTCTAGGTGCTCTCAAGGGTTTTGTTACGGTGTTTTAATTAAGCAATTATGAGCACTTTGTCAAAATTAATACATTAAAATTGTCTCATTTAATACTTGCTTAAATAAGTATAGATGACAATTATCTGTGGTTGTAAAATAATCTAAAGATATTTTTTTTTTCTCTTTAATTCTGATAATTAATGATATTTTTTTATTGTAATATTCGAGAGGCCTTTGAAAACATCTAGTAATTTATTTTAATTGATACGATTAAATACTTCATCTATACCAATAAATAAAATCGAAGTGTCTGTGTGTAATGTCAAAATAATACGTCTTTTTTCATGCTCACACGGTTATTCACGCGATACCGATGCCTTTTTTTTGGTAGGCTATAGTCTAGACACACCCTGCCCAATCCGCCCAGGGCGACAGACGGACGTCGTGCGACCCCATAACTTACCATATTCCCTCCCCATCGCCATTGTGCCTACCATTGGTACCGATTCCTTGACGTCCGTGGCCAGCCCGCCGGAGCTTAAACCCTAATTTTCGATAATTTATTTTGAACTCCTTTCTATTCTACTACTACTACAATAATTTGTGGTAGAATTAATAGTTAGACGATACTTTTAAACACAAAGAATACCTAAGTCATACTTTTAATAAAACTAAAAACCATCTCCATACTATTCTCAACACAGATTGGTAAAACGAGCATGAGCTTAGAATAATAACGTATAGAAGGATAGTGTCAGTACTTCGAACGTTCGAAACATGAATCTAAAAGTACTAATGGCGCGCAGACGATTACACACGTACACACGCACACCACTATACAAATTATGAAATCAAATTTTGTTTTTATTAACATTAATCGTCGAAATACTTTTAAAAGTAATGTTAAAAGCCTTTTTAAGTTTTTAAATGTGTTATGACACCATTTGAATGCACAAACCGTCATAATTACCTATTTATTTCTTAAAAGTTGCGTACGTACGTGCAGTACAATGACTTGTAAATTACGGAACGGTTCCGGCGTAAGCTCCATTAAGCTCCAATTGAAATGCTTCATTTTTTATGCGTGAACTTACCTTCTATACGTTATTATTCTAAGAGCACGAGCAAAGGAGATATTGGTTTATATTTGCATAAGAATACTATTCGAAAAGCCGTGCTGCTGACAGGTTTTTCTCTGTAGTCGTAATTAACCTGCTAGGGTTACCGTATTTTCGCAGAAAATTGATATTTGAGTAATAATAATTTATTACCGCGCTTCGTTCGTTAAGTCTCTCACTGAAGCCGGAGACTTAATCTAAGGCGACCTGATATAGCATTAGTCTATGAGTGACGGTTACCGCTTACCATCAATTGTGCTGCTTACGCGTGTTATGCTTAATGAACATTTTTTTTTATGTCCTTTTTCTTCGCCTTAATATATTTCAACTCACAACTCATTGAAATACCCTAGGTTGTTTATTTCTTCTTTATAATAGGCATTTCTCCTACCATAATACACTGGTCAATTTAGATGCCACAGTAATTTGCTATAAATTTATCTTCTCCAAGTTTTTTCAAATTATGATAAATTGTTCAAGGAGTTTTAACAACAATTAACAATAGTCTTCTTTGTTACAGATTGTCCATAAATATATCTGCATCTATTCATTCGGTAAGTAATTAATTATAGTATCAAAAAGGGTATTCAAATATACTCGTACCAAAAGACCCGTACGAATACTTGGCAACGTTAAGAGAGGATTTATTACGTACATAACTACAACCTAGGCAATTATATGTTTGAAAGAAGAAAAGAAAGAAAAATAGTTTATTTCTCCCTCGCAGATGATACATATTTGTATAATATAGTTTACATATAGATGTAAGAGCTAGGATCACACCCGCAAGCGAGTAAAAAGATCGCTAATCAGCTTAATGTTGTAGTAACACCACAACGTTGTTTTTCAGTAGCGGCCTGTTGTGTGATAATTGTCAACAAATTCAACTCAGATTACTTATTTACAACATTTTGTGTTAAACATTTTAATAATCGTACGTTCTTAAATGCTAACACACGCTAGTTTATCCACTTTTTTTATAGCTGTTCGTAGCAAACGAGCAAACAGCACACCTGATAATAAGTGATATTGCCGCTCATGAACCTTTGCTAGGCCACTGCCTACTATAAAGAAAGTGAAGGGAGTGTAAAGGCAAACAATGAAGTTCAATACTAAAAGCACAGTATAGTCATCTATCAGTAATGTATCTCGGCCGTAACCTTGAATTAAATGCCTACATCCATGCAGTATGTAAACATGTGATAGGGCTGCCCGCCTCCAGCATTTTAATTAGATTTGCCTACTTTGTGTTTCCATTTAGTTTTGTATATACTTTTCTTATATAAACAAATAAAATACTTTGTGAATTGAATAGGAAGTGTTCAATAAGAATGCGTGTTGATTTTTGAGTGGTAGTTTTTAATTAAAAAAAAAACATGTTTATTTTTAAATAACAAAATCTAGTAACAGACAGACGGTCAAATTATGTTTTTCTAGTACTATTCATACACACAATACAATAGACATCTGTTATTATTAATAATAAAATACCACGTCTTTACTTTGAATTATATAAACTAACAAAACACATTATGAGTTTTAACACAAGCGTACCTACCATAACATGATTCATGAACCTCCTGTAACTACCTATTTCACTCGTGTCAATCACTTTATTCACTTTATTTATTAATCCAGACAACTTTTTTTCGGGAGAATAAAGGAAATACTTATACATTAAAACGACACACATTATGTACCTACCTAATAGCAAGTAAAATTATTTTATAATAGGTAAGATTTCAGAGTTTGCAGGTAATCTAAAATAAAGTTATCTCTGGATTCGTTATTGACGAATTCATGCAACCAAAAACAGCACAATATACCCTACTTGTCATATTAAATATGTGTATAATTATGAATTTTAGTGAAAAATTCGCGCAGTTATTGTTAAAAAAACTACACACCGTTCGCTCGTCACTGCAGCACAGTCGCGACTGTCTACATGCCGAGCGCATGCCGAGATCGAGGTGCGTAGGTATAGCTCGCGTTTCGTCCGTTTGTATGAAGTTGGATTACTGATTGATAATATTACCGTGCTAAAAGCATCACCAAAACTCATCACACGCAAACACCCTCAAAAAGTTAGGCTCTTCCGCACGCCGAACAAAGAGCAGGACGGCCGCCGAACGGACCGGCCCACGGCTGTAGACAGTGTGCACCAACCACTATTAATGAACTAAAATCTTTTTAAAAGTGAAACTTCTTAGGCGGCGATTCGATAATAATCGAAATATAGACGAGAATGGCGAGTGAAATTTCAAGGACTTAAACGTCTATTTCGTTACGCGAGAGAGACGAAAGTTATTACGTAGTGAGAAAAAGAGAGAGAGCTATATATACATTTAGATGTCACGGCATTAGAGCAAAAGAGAGCGACATATACACAACGGTGTAAAGCGACAGAGTAAGATATATGTATAGTATCGCGCATGTGTGATTATTTTTAAATGAAATCATGAATTATAAAATTTACTTAATTGCCGTCATTATAATGCTAAATTCTCCGTGTGGTGACGTTGTAGAGTTCCTTCTCTTACACAATTGTTATATGCATCCCTTAGTCGTATTTTACGATATGCACGTGCAGCCCTTTTTTTACGACACCCATTAACAAGGAACAGGGTGGTGAACTGTATTCTTATTCCTTCACCACATGGAAAAAATACAATCATTACATAGGTATATTAAATAACTAGCAGCGCCCTGCGGTTTCACCCGCAGTTCCTCTTCCCATGGGCATATCGGTATAAATTATAACTTATGTGTTATTCTGATATGTAAGCTATATTATTGTGAAGTTTCGTCAAAATCCATTTAGTAGTTTTTGCGTGAAAGAGCAACAAACATCTTCACATTTTCACATCCTCACATACTCACAAACTTTCACGTTTATAATATTAGTAGGATATTATTATTATTAATTCACATTTAATTATTTTCCACTTATAATTAGTGACCTAGTGAAAGTTGCTGGGCGTCGTTGGATGCAGGCGGCACAGGACCGCACATTGTGGCGCAACATGAGGGAGGCCTACGTCCAGCAGTGGACGGCAATAGGCTGAAATGATTATGATGATGATGACACTTATAATTAAGATTGGGCAATTTATGCAAATTCATCTACTATACTAGTCAGGTCAGACGTGTTGGTATAGGCTTTTATTTATTTATTTAAACTTCTGCACACAAAAAAAAAGGTACAAAGTGGAATTATGCGTTAGGCATTTTCTACCAGTCGACCTAGGGTGGAGCAGAAGTAAGTTAGACAGGTTCTGAAATATTTACATATATTTCGAGTTTACTATCTCTCTCACAGATGTAATCTGCTTGTTATATCCCTTAGTCGTATTTTATGATGCCGTATGGACAAGAAAAATTTGATTGTGTAGTTTTATGAAACCACGGTAAAAGTGAAACTTTTTTTATCATTACAAAATAGCAACATTTACATTAAACACTGCTAAAATCAAACAAATAGCGTGGAGCACTGGCATGAATGAGTAATACTCTATACATTATAGTGATGGTCAGCTGATGCGAACGCTGCCATGTTGGCCTCGGCTCCTCTGTTGAGCGCCTTTCACTATACCCCTCCTCCGCGGCCGACCGTCACGCGACATGCAATAGATGGACGAAAAAGTTTGAGACGATGTAATAAAAGTTTCACTTTAAAAAGTATGATAAATTGTATTCTTACTCCGTCACCACACGGAAAATCCACATATAATAAAACTTGGATTGAACAATGATAAGTATAGATTATAAATAGTTTACTACTTACTATTCACATAATTATTATCTAGCTCATAAGTATCTAGGTATGTCGCGTACTATGACGTCAGTCAGTTATCACAGGTCAGACGGCGCCTAGGAGACGATAATGTACAACTTTAAAACTAATAACTGACGTTAAGAGAACAGGAAATCTATAGAGATGTAATAGGTTAAGTAATTTATAACTCATAATTAGAATTTCTTGTAAAAAACCACACACATTAGTAACTTTTTAAAGCCAATACACACTATGGTTATGATCGTTTTTTTAAGCGATTGTTTTTTTTGTAACGTGTTTTGATCTCAGGGTGAGGAATGGACAGCGTATGGCCCCATAACTTCCCGTACGACCTAGCCGCCAAGTACTTCTGATTTTTTGACATCGGTGGCAGGTCCGACGGGTCACACTTTCGGCTACCATTTTTTTTTAATGACATCATCCTGCACTAAGGAAATAATTCTTGTATTGCGGGGGACTTTAAACTGGCACTGCAGATCGTTATTATAACCACTACGCTATCTATACAGTCACCTTTAACTGTCAATCCATCGATAACATCCTGGGGAGAGCGCCACGGTGTCACTCGCTCGGTTGACCTCACTGCAGGAGGCAGACTAATCCCCAATCTGTCTACTCGTCAGTTCTGCTGTTTGAAATCTACCAATACTCTATTCTTTTTCAGAAAAAAAGCCGTATCCGATAGTAAAATCGTAAAGAAATGTTGATTAGGGATAGGCATTACCATATATATAACAGTTGATGGCAAAACTCGGTAACTAAATAGTTACAAAGTAAACGAACAGTATCGCAAGAAAGCAAGTTTTTATTAACGACAACAACTTGCAGAATAACTTTTTATATCAAAGAGGATTTTAAATACAACTAATAATTTACGACAAAATTCAAAAATGTAATTTGTAAATGGAATAGAAGAGACAGAATACAAGATGTCTTGCTTTAGAATAGAATCCAACGCTTAGCACTGAATGACGACCTTTAAAATATTATTCAATGTACGCAGTTCAAAAAAACCATAATAAAGTAACATTTTCCAAAAAGCCCACGCCATTGAATAAATTATTTTTATTGATCATCTACTAATATACCTATTGCCAATTTAACAATTAATAGGTGGAATAAACTCAAACACTAGTTAAGTTTAAAAAAAACACACGAACGCCTTTACGATATCGCTTGTCAATCATATGCCATAATCCTCACAAGCAAATCTTACTTAGAATACTAAACAGCATCTTTTAATGAGTATAATTGTATAATACTATAATTTGAATGCTTTACGAACAGTATTTGCAAAACTTTTTTTAAAAACCAAACAAGTGTAAAGACAAACATCGAACATTTTAAAAAGAATCACCTTTTTAAGGATGAAGGACGGAAATTTCTTCTTTTTTTATCTTAGCAATCAGCTTCTAATACAAACCATTTTTGCCAGTGTCAAGTTATAATTTTCTTTACAAATCATTGGTTTCTACATATTACTAATTGTCCGTCAGTAACTTAAATTGTCGCAGTCAATAGTGTCATAGCCACTGTTAACGATATATTCTGAGAATTTTGGTGGCAACAAAAAGGTATGTAAAGCACTTTTATATCACATTCATAATACCTCAGCAGTTTTTCCGCCACATATTACATAAAATGCCGTCAAAATAAATTAATATATAACTTTAAAACAGTAAAATATTAAATAAAGTAAAAGATAATAGAAGACCACCACATGATACGCCCACATTCCCGCCAAGGGTTATATCTGGACATACACAGCCAAATCTGTCCGGGGCGACGGATGAGCGGCATGCGCCACCCTAACCTACGCTATACCCTCCACATCACCATTGAGCCCACCACTGGTATCGATGCCTTAGCATCCATGGCCGGCCCGGTATGTTACCATTTCGGGTACCATCCTGTCTTTTACGACACTTACGAGCAATGTTACAAATACAACACAGTAATTAATAGAAATTTCGCGTTCAATTTTATCATCAATCTTAAAACAAATAAGATTTTCTAATCAAAATTATAACTAACAGCTATTAAGATAATAATATTAGTTCAACTAAGTGCTTGGAATTGCTCTTCGCCAGCGACAGTCCAGTAATTACTTGCCACTCTACTATCCAACTCGACACTTAAACTCCCAACTATTAAGTCGTTAATATTATGTTGGTACTTTGTAACATAGTACGAATCACAACCGGAATGGAGCGACACGAATAAAATCTTAGTTTCGAACTTGTTAAATTCAATTCTTAAATATGAAGCTGTCATTTTTTACTTCAAATTAATACTCTTGTTAACACGACTCCGGTGACTAAAATAGAATTAATATCATGGCGTTATTTCGTAGATAAATGTGTTTTCCGTATATATACGATTCATAACTCCCTATCTTGCCCGTGGATATTGTAAAAGACGACTAAGGGGTATAATATGCATATAAGATCTACAAAAGAGAAGGAAAACTCGAAATGAAACCCTATACCAAAATGTCTGACCAGCATGGTATAGTAGGTTAAATTCCCTCCCATTGTGGAGGAGGCCCAAGTCCAACAGTGGGACATATGTGAGCTGCGATGATGATGATGAGACTCAGGTTTGTTATATTGTAAGTTTATAAATTTGAATTTGTAATTCTTAACCAAAGAGGAGATATTTTAGATCAAAGTGGTCAGTACGACAAAACGCTAATTTCGTATGTAAGGTAATATAATTATGTTTATTGAACTGCTCCTATCGTAATCTGTTCTTTTATGTATATATACATATACATAATAATTTCGATGTTTCACATATGTTACGTGTCCTGAGCGACGGCTCACTTTTTTATTTATAACAAAGATTATTTTATAAAAGTATAAAACATAATAAATAATGACAATAGCTAATATTCATTGTTCCATAGTATAATTCCCTAGCCGAGGCCGCGGGTGACGTGACCGGGGATTAGTCCGTCACCCGCTGAGAGGCCGACCGCGTGAGGAAAGACCGACGTCCTCCCCGAGGGGGGGACGTCGGTCGATGGGAGGGTACCCCGATTAGGGGTATTCCGTCGTTAGGGGTATTCCGCTGCTCCAGTGGTCGGCCCAACGACGAAGGCGACGTGGTTTTTGGGTGGGTCGCGGGAGTTGCGTGCTTAAGCCCCTCGGTTCCCCCGGACGGAGTGGTGCGGAGGCGCGCCGACCGCGACCGACCCACAAAAAAAAAAAAAAATAGTATAATTATTAATAATGTCCTTAACTAATGGGTTTATTATATAGAATAATGTAAATTTTCTTCTATTATTATTTATATTCCACTATTCAATACAAGCCTACTCCATAATACCCAGTTAGTGAGCCATTAGGACGGATCTTAGTATAGTAATACCTGATTCAGCAGACGTAGCCCGTCTGCTGAATTAAATTAATTTTGAGATTTACTTCTCTGGCTTTCTATTTACGTATCCTTTAATCGTTTTTTAGGATGGCTGCATAATATCTGACCTCAAAATAACCTCAAAAGGAAAATAAAATCTCTTGAAATACCCAAGAATAATATTGGGAATCTCACGGTTAGAAGTCAGATGGTTTGCGCGAATACATTAAATAAAAAGAGAAAAAAAATACGATGATTTTAAACCTAAGTGGAAAATAAAACATGTTGTATTAAACCTTATATATAACGTACCACTATAAATTTATAAAAATAATAAAACCTATAATTTTACGTCATATCCCTATTTTACAATTATTGTGCACACTTCAGTTGGCAATATTAAAACCTTGATTTGCCAACAACAATAAATAAAGTGACATTACGACTTGAAATACATTATAAATCACACCTTTACGACTCATTCACAAACATAATAGATTATTTGCAAAAGGAAAAGGAAGTGGTCCCAAATGCGCGCCCTGTGAGACACCACAAGTTGTGACGCCTAAATAAATACGAATGGTTTTTGTTGGATTGTGAGAATTGATATTTATGTTCGAAAAAATGGTGTCCCGCTGTGGGACAGCTGCCTGGGCTCGGAGGATAATGGGCTTTTAAAAATTATATTTTGAATTTAAACGACATACTCGAATCAAAATCATAAAAATACGTATAGGGATTTATACAGTAATGAATGTTTTGTGTAAAATATGAACTGTTACGGATAATGTTTCAATATCTGAGTTTGAACAGTTAAAAGTATGTTCATTTACACTGGAATGTCGATGTCAGGACTCGTTATTAAAACATTAATCTTGTTTATACTCCTGCACAATATGAATGTTTCATACGATTTATATTACAGCAATTGCAATAATTTATAAACCTGATGTGAACAATGGTAGAATTTGAGAATTATTTCTAATCTGTAATTCGTGTTTAAATTAGGATATAGAATAAATATTGAGTATAATCTTAATAGTATGTTAATATTATGTCTTATATCACTAAATAATGTTTACTTGAACTTGCTAGTCTTACTTAAAAGCTGCTCATCCTATTTCAATATATTTTAGCTTAATATTATAAGAGGGAAATGATTTTTATTTATCTGTTCGAGTTTTCTTTTAATCTTTTTAAGATTACATTATAAACCACAAACTTTACTAGACAACTTAATTTTGTGAAAGAGGAAATGTGGGGTTGCGTGTAGCGCTCACAATGCCTGCAAAGTTGAAGAACTGTTAGATCTAGACCTCTAAATCTACCATTTCTCCAACCTAGTACAATCTAGTACCTACTAGATGACAAAAAAGGTAAAGATAGGATAAACTCATGTTAAATTTTCATGATCGATTTTGATATACACAGCCTAGGGTACCGTGACAGAGTAAAAATGCAATGCACCATCCCCCTTTATTACCCGTAAATGTCGTAAAAGTCGGCTCAGTGAGATATATGCAGATAACATCTATGCTTGAGAAGGTAAACTTGACACAAAACCAGACCAACGCGATTGTGACCTACTATACTGACAGGTCCCTCCCTCCCATTGTGGAGGAGGCACATGCATAATATTGTAACTTATATTGGCTAAGATAATGACGATGATAACTTAGAGGACTATTTCAAGCAAATATTTGTCTAACCAGACAAATCCCAAAGGCTTAACATCCCCTCGGACACGAAAAACATTCACCATAAGCGTCATCTACTCAAATACAATATTTTTATTTGAAGTAGTACGTAGGTTAAATTAGAGTAGACGCTGTCCAGGCTGAACCAAGTCAATATCTAATGTGAATGCAGCATTGGAGAGAATGGAATGGGGACAGAGAGGTAGAGGCAATTTAGGCATCAACCTCCTCAAATGCAATAAATTACTGGTCGAAATAGATAACTAAATATAATGAAACCAAATATTTGGCTGCTTATTTTCGTCAATAAACGGCAGAGCAACGGAAAATAATAAGATAATATCTATTTACTTAATAGTTAATAGTAATTATTCTTGTGCCGATGGGGTACAAATAAAATGTGGCAACACTCCTGGAAGGTATTCCATTAGTGATCGTAAAAAATAACTAAGGGACGAATCAGATAACGTAACTGCAAAATAAGGTAAACTCGAAATAAAATACAATACTAATCTGCCTGGCCAGTGTAATATTCATCATCGTCATCTTGCTCTTATCCCAATTACTTGGGGTCGACGCAATATGTCATCAGTTTTGACATATTGCAAAAAGTTTCGGCAATGACTTTTATGACCGGCCGCCTGCCTGACGTCAACCCTCCTTGGGAATGTAATCGTTGACCCAAATGGTACCAGATGGAGTTGGTCCGGGTCAATCTAGTATTATAGGAGGCCAGTGTAGTATTATAGGAGGTAAATTTCTATTTCATTGTGGATGAGGTTCGAGCTCAGTAATGAGATGTATATGAGCTGAGATGATAATGATAATTGTTAGTAAGGTTCATTACCCAACTCCATAACCTTACGCAGAAAGACTCTCCGTGGGGTGACGGAGTATGAATGCAGTTCTCCACTCCATTTCTTGCCCGTGTCGTAAAATTCCATTAAAGGATATATATACATATATATAGCACATAATATCTATGCAAGCGAAAGAAAACTTGAAATAAAATCCTATGCCAACTATGGGGAAATTGACTTACAGTTGCACTAATCAGACGATTAGTGTAACCGTAGGTCAATTTCCCTTCCATTGTAGAAGAGGCTCGACAGCAGTGATGATAATCATGATGATAATGAACCTAATTGTTAGTTTTATCAAAAAATCTTTATATTTCCTCATTATTTTCTACACCGTTTAGTAAACCAATTAAAATACATCAAATATTAAGCCGTCTTTCGCACTGTATAAAAAACAAATATTTTTTATATCTATGGCATTTAAACGTTATCATCAACACTTAAATAACGAATCATTAATTTCAGATATCTATCTTCTTATAATTAATATTAAATTCTTCAAACTTGTGACCTGACCACTAAGCTATAACTACGAATTTTGAATCTCGCACAGAATTAATGAAATCACCGTATTGTACACTACCTGAACATAATTTGCATACAAATTAATGTCGGCGAAACTAATAGACTTTGCTTCCATAGTACTTTATGGTTCATCCAATTTTATTCTGACACCGGTTTCGATATTACCATTATATTATGTAAATATATTATCAATTTTTATATCATCAATAGCGCCGAAACTTTCATTTGATAGTTCAATAGACCGATCTATATTTTTAATAATATAATTTGCATATTATTTTAATTTTATAAAAGTTTCCAAAGTAAACAACATTCAATAAGCTTAATAAATCGATAATTGATATCGATTGATAATAATAGCACTATTTAAATACGTATATTTTTTATGTTTATATAAATTTGTGCGTATTTAAATAGTCAATTTTGTCTTAGATTTCATTTATCTAATTAATTTTTCGCGTGGTGACGCAGTAAGAATACAATTCACCATTCCCTATCTTACCCGTGGATGCTGTAAAATACGACTAAAGGATATAATATGCATATAACATCTGGTCAAGAGAAGGAAAATTCGAAATGAAACCCTATACCAACATGTCTGCGCGGGTGATCGGACCGGGGAATTTTCTGTCACCCGCAGAGAGGCTGACCGCGCGACGGCAACCGACGTCCCAGGACGTCGAGAGGTGAGGTTACCCGAAAGGGTATTCCGTCAGGCCGACCACTGACGACAAGTCACATCTGCTCCGGTGGTCGGCCCAACAACGAGGTGACATGGGTACGGGTGGGTTATGGGCCCGCGCGCCGTCCCTTCATCGCCCCGGACGGACTGTACCGCGCGTGTGCTTACCACCCCAAAAAAAAAAAAAAAAAAAACCTACATGTCTGACCAGCATGGTATAGTAGGTCAAATTCCTCTTTGTGGAGAAGGCCCGAGCCCATCAGTTGGATGTATATGGGCTGCGATGTTGATGATGGTATGTCGAAAATATAACTTAATTGTCAGTAATATAATTTGTAAACAATGATAAAAAAATATTAAAAGAACCATCAATTTAATCAAGTTTTGCTCCTATATCAATATCAAAATCGAGGCAGATTGAATATTATATTATTAAAAAAGTTTCCAAAGTAAATAATCCAAATCCTTACTAATATTATAAATGCGAAAGTAAGTTTGTTTGTTTGTTGCGCTTTCACGCTAAACCACAGAACCGATTTCAAAAATTATTTCACCAATGGAAAGCTATAATATCAAGAAGTAACATAGGCTATATTTTAACCTGGTATTCCCATAGGAACGGGAACTATGTGGGTAAGACGACTGAAGCGAAGCGAGGGCGGGTTGCTAGTCTTTTATAAACTGTTAATAAATCTATAATTGATATCGATCGATAATAATAGCATTATTTAAATACGCATAAAATTTTAGTTCAAATACCTATAAATTTATGCATATTTAAATATTTATTTTTTTCATTGATTAAATTTAAAAATTAATTAGAATTTTTATGACAACTTTTGCTTGTATCTCAACATCAATCGAAGCAGAACATGTTAATTGATTTTACGTAATCTGACCTTTGCTTTGTCACTATGAGAAACGTGAAGTTGTTGATACCATCTTGGAATGAGTAAATTTCTATATGGCATTTTTTTAATACTGTCGGTGGAAAACAGCGCGCCTGATGACAATTAATACTGCTGCTCCGGGACCTTTGCTAGACCACTGTCTATTGTGAAGAAAATGAAAAGAGTATGAATGCGTGTCCAAAAAAAATCAATCACAAAATCATGAGGAAAAGAACTAAAGTTACCGATGCTCTATGCTACTGCAAGAAGCTTAAATGGCGGTGGGTTGGACATATAGCCAGATTAACAGATGACCGATGGGGCCCACAGAATAACATTTTGGGAGGGACCATCAGGTGTTAGGAAGCGAGGTAGACCTGCGGCACAGTGGGCAGATGATATTATAAGAGTGGCTGGAAAAAATTGGATGGAGACAGCAAACAATAGAGAAAAATGGAAAACTCTAGAGGAGGCCTTCACCTTCAAACCGAGGGGTTTTTGCTAAAAGTAATAAGGGTTACAAAATTTTTCTTTTTTAGTTCGTAAGTTGAAATGTAGTTAGTTATAAGTAGAATTTAGTAATCTATATATAAATTATCTAATATATTGTAAAATTTCGTAGAGTAAGAAATATAAGTCTTTTTTATTTTATTTATTTATTTATGAATGCGTGCAATGAGGTACGGTGATACTAAAGGTATCATCAAAACCCACCACACACAAACACACTCAGAAAATTGGGCTTCCGGCTCTCTTGCTTATCGAACGAAATGCAGTAACAAATTCCTACTACTCAGACGATGATTTTCTGCGAGAGTGTGGTACTAGACGGACCAGCGGCTGTAGACAGGCAAACGCCAACAGTGTGGGCCTACCACATAGCGAATATTATAATTAATGCACAAATAACATAAATAAATTCGTACTACCTAAATGCAAACGTATATTACAAACTAGTTTCTGCTGGTGACTTCGTTCACGCGAAATATTAGTACTTCGATTAGATTTTGTCACACACGATTTTTGCAAAAGTTTAACAGTTTATGCAGCGCATCCAGCGAAAACTATCAAAGAAGAAAACCCCGATTTTGAAACATTCTTCATTGGTGCTCCGCTCCTATTTGTCTTAACGTTATGATATATAGCATATAGCCCTTCTCGATAAATGGGCTATCCAACAGTAAAAGAATTTTTCAAATCGGACCAGCAGTACCTGAGATTAGCGCGTTCAATTAAACAAACGCTTTATATTTTAGTATAGATGAAGTCTACGATATTGATACTGAACATCGCAATTGGCTCAAGGGTGTATAATAGGCATGCATAATCAATACAACCTTCCATCAAGGTCGTACCTGTCTACAAGATGAATTATACGAAACAATGGTTCGGTTCGGGGCATTAACGATTCTATCGGAGCTCTCGGATCCGAGAATTTATTATCTACCGTTTATTTTACTAATACCTTCTCTACCTGACTATAAAGTTAAATTGATTTAGTGATTCGTTTGTTTTAAATGGCTGTATCAATAGCATTCATATATTTTAAAAGGTGATATATTAGGTAACGTTTCAGAGTTTTAAAATCATAGATACATGTTTGCGTTATAAATTCGTTATTTTTGAAGTGAAACTTCTTTAGAATCATTGTGATTTTAAACTCGATGAAACAAAAAAGCGAGTCCATAGAGATACAAACACGTAAAAGTATAGGATTCGGTTACGCGGCGAGAGAATGAGATATAAAGGATAGAGGATAAAGGATGAAAAATGAAGGATAAAGGAGTTTCACTTCTGATATGCGTACTTTGTACACACACTCTTTTTTTTTATTGCTTTTAGTGACAAACGAGCAAACAGCACACCTGATAGTAAATGATACTGCAGCCTATGAATCTTGCCGTTGCCTTCCTTAAAGAGAGTAAAGGAAGTGTGAATGTATACAATTAACTTCGGTGATATTAAAGGCCCCCAGCACACGCAAACACCCTCAGAAAATTGGGCTTCCAGCTCTCTTGCATACTGAATGAATTGCAGTAACGAATTGCTACTATACAGACGTCGAATTTCTGCTAGCGTGCGGTACTAGCTCGGATGGAGCTGCCCGCGGCTGTAGACAGAAAGCTGTAGACAGTGTCGTCCTACCACATAATAATTCGTGACAAACTATTTTTGAAGTGAAACTTCTTTGCGCGCATGAGAATAAATTTTTTAGGGATGAAACGCGTCACGAAGATGTGCAGCGTTTTTGTAGAAGAAGAGGGAGAGAGCGATTGAGAGAGAGTGAGAAAGGGCGAACATACCACGAAGCACAGCCATGGGGCGAGAGTAGGAAGCAAGCGAGTGAGAAAGATCGAGAGATTTTTTTTATTTTTTTTTAATCCTGATAAAAACACATGGAACCAAAGAAGTTTCACTTCTAACATGCGTACTTAGTACTCAAGCTATTTTTTTTTTATTTTCCCACCACACAATAATTCGTAACAAACTATTTTTTATTTTTATTTAAATTAATATCATCAACTCAACTCCTATACGTCCCATTGCTTAGGTCGAGCCTCCGCTACAATGGGAGGAAAATTGACTTTATTCGTCTATACCACGCTGGTCAGACGTATTGGTATAAGGTTTTAATTCTAGTTTTCTTTCTCCTCTATAGATATTATATGCATTTTATATCTTTTTGTTATCTTTTACGACACCCACGGGCAAGATATGGTGAAATATTTTCTTACTCTGTTATTACACGGCAAATTTATTATTATAAAAGTTTAATTGCCATTTAATTACGTAAAAACAACGACATTGAAAGACGCTGGAATTTAATATCAAAGTGATTTCATTTCATTCCGAGCTGAAATTCCTTTCCTAAATGTCCCCATGTCAAAGTAAAATTTATAAAAACGATTTTATTTTTCTTCTTTCGTTTCGCCTGTTCAATATTAGCAATCAGTTACTAATTTATACCGTTGTTAGTAGTGACGAGTAAGATTTATTAGGTTGCCTTAAGGAGAGTAATGGCTACGCTACTAAAGGTTTGAGGACATAAAGAAACAAGTAAAACGTTGTTATTTGGTCAATACTTTGGGATTTTTGCCATTGTGCATAGAACAATACTATGTTAGTGATTATAAGACGTCACAGTTACGATAAAAAAAAAATACCAGCCAGAGTTACAATAAAACAATAATAAACTTAAAGAGTTAGCGTCACTTGTCAAACGGACATGACATAGACAAAATGTAGTTAAGAGTTAAACTCCCACATGTATATCCGATTTCTTTCGATTATCTCGAATGGCTCGACAACGTAAACACTAAACATGCTGGCTGAAGGGGTGGCGCGGTTGAAGACATGACGAATGCGTTTACAACGAAAACAAACATGACGTTTGGTTGTCTATGCGGGTAGACATTATATTTAAATTTTTAAATAATACAAATGGCTGCAACGTTTTCATCTCTTTGTTATTAGATTATGAAATGTTATTTACTTTATTTCTGATTAATATTACATTTAATAATATACGTCCCAATATTGAGCTCGAGCTTTCTCCACAATAGGAGGGACCTTACTATATTATGCTGGTCAGACAGGTTGATATGGGGTTTTATTTCGAGTTTTCCTTCTCTTGTATTGATCTTATATACGTATTATATCCCTTAATCGTCTTTTACGACATCCACGTGCAAGATAAGGGGTGATGAATTGTATTCTTATTTAATAATCAGTACGAAACGATTTTCATCATCATTTTAACTCATTTACGTTCTACTACTGCTCCATAATAGTAGGGAAATTGACCTACTATACCACGCTGGTCAAATATGTTGTTAAAGGTTATATTAAAGAGTTTGAAATCAATTCTTCAAGGTTAGAAATTGCGTTGTCCGCATTTATGGTTAAGTGTGATATGAAAACAATATTTTCTAAGTAGATTTAATTTAATTCACATAACCAGCAAATTGTCAAACGATTTCTCTCAACGGCAGGAAATATTAAACTTATTGCATATTATCACGGATTCGATTTATATAGTGTACACTTTTTGAAAATATAATATCCTTCATGTTCTGGGGGCACGGCAGTGCCCCCGCCAAGTCGAGTAAAAAAAAGTCGGGCAAAACGCAAAACTGCCGTAACATACTTTTCTCGAAGCCATTCAGGCCATTTTCGACCCCCTATAACTTCGTTGTTAATAAGACTAGAAACCGCAGGCTTTGCATACACATTGTGTATTTCAAATTTCATTCAATTTAAACCAATAGTTTAAGAATTATAACTAGTCAAAATTTCGTAATTTTGTCACTCACTGATTGACTGACCGATCATCAATATTAAAGTGGCACTTCTAGCCGACATAGAGGCTTCCAATTTAGAATACAATTAGTGTTTAGTGTACAAATGAAGGAAAAAATTATGAAACATAATTATCATCCAGTTTCCGAGATACACTAACTGCATAAATAATTTTGTAAACTCATATAAATATATAGGATTGCAAAGTTACATTTGCAGATAATGAAATGTAACTTTGTAAAAAATAAGAATACATTTGTCGCCATCCTTGCTTCTCTATGGGAATCGTAACAAGCGGCTAAAGACTGCGCAGATGCCGCAGTGGTTAAGATACCAACGTACTGCGCTAGTGTCGCGGGTTCGAATCCCATGCAAGACAACACCTTGTACGATCCACAAATTGTTGTTCTGAGTCTGAATGTAATTTGTGTCGGTTAATTATATGTTCTTTCCGCAATTCACCAATCTCTATCTTGCCCGTGGATATCGTATAAGACGAGTATGGGATATAATATGCACATACCATCTGTGCAAGAGAAGGCAAACTCGAAATGAAACCCTATATCAACATGTCTGACCAGCATGGTATAGTGAGTTAAATTCCCTCCCATTGTGGAGGAGACCCGAGCCCAACAGTGGGACATATGAGGGCTGCGATGATGATGCGATGTTGAATTATATGTTTGTAAAGTCCCCACAATATAAGAATTATTATTCCCTTAGTGCAAGGCGTTGTCATTTAAAAAAAAGATTAAACAAGAAGATGAGTGGGCAGCAGCTCTCGCCGGGGAAATGTATGATATCTCACTGCGAAACCAACCCACCTACCAAACGTGGCGACTACGTCATTATTCCTCATAAGGCGAAGAAAAATGAGCTCTAGTCATGGCAACCCTTTAGCGTCGTTGGACGCAGGTGCCACAGTACCGCACTTTATGGTGAAGCATGAGGGGGGTCTATGTTCCACAGTGGACGGCGATAGGTTGAATGATGATTGGCATAATAGGTGTAGACAGATATCTAGATGTAATTATGTTCAAAGATAACTTGTAAAATGGTCAATCAACTTAATGAAAAAGCAAGAGTAGGACGTGTCTTGTGAAATTGTACCAAAATCTCCCAAAGTATTAAGCAAACTAAATTGCCTCAAATTTATCTGAAAGAAAGAACGCCATCATTAGGCTCGATTGGCATCAAAGCGGAGAGGAGACTAGAGGAGATATGTTTCGAAAAACCAATCAAATTTTTTTATTTCCACATCTCCCCGCTTAGTTTAGGTAGAATTGACTCAAGCGGAAAAGAGTGATGTCTCATTTTTCAGAGAGTGTGCTCTAAGAAAATCCTTTGTTGGTATTCAAGAAGTATAAGGTACCGGCAAGGCAAATAAGTAGGTCTATCTACAAAAAGAAATGAGATACCATCAAAAACAATACTTGTAAAAAAAAGCCAAGCCTCGCAACTGAGTTCTTTTACCATAAAAATTTGTGAGATCCATGTTATACCAAGTCGGTTAACTCATTCAGTCCCTGCTTAAGGGACCTTTCTTCATAAGTTATTACATAAATAGCTAACCTAACAATTTCTTATAGTGACTATATCAATATTTTTTTTTTGTGGGTGGGCTGCGGTCAGCGCGACTATATCAATATTAAAGATCTTTTATGTTTAAAATAAATAGATTGACTTGGCAATCGCACCATGTTTTGTACAATTTAATATAATATGTATTACTTGTGAGGTGTGTTTTTATGCGATTGCCAAGTCTTTCTGTTTATTTTAAACATAAAAGATCTTTAATATTGATATAGTCACTATAAGAAATTGTTAGGTTTGCTATTTACGTAATAACTTATGAAGAAAGGTCCCTTAAGCAGGGACTGAATGAGTTAACGGACTTGGTATAACATGGATCTCACAAATTTTTATGGTAAAAGAACTCAGTTGCGAGGCTTGGCTTTTTTTTACAATTATTGTTTTTGATGGTATTTAATTGTTTCCATGTGGTGAGGGAATATTATCCCTTCGTTTTTACCAGATGTACAAATACTATGCCTCCTTTCTTTGTCCGTGAGCAAATTCCCGCCCGTGAATCGCATCTGACGTTGTTATCAGAGACCTTGTTACTAGGAAGATCCGATAAATAGCGGTTTCTATTTCTTTTAATATTAGAAATTTTACAACTTAATTATTAAAGTATATGTTAATTTCATTATTCTTACAAGTTGAATGAAATTTCATTCTATTTCTTACATTTGCAACTATCTAAAGCATTTTTTGCAATTACATCTGTTTCTCTAACTCGCTATAATTAACTTACATAATTCTACCTTATGTTTTAAAGGGTGCTTTCTTATTTAAACAATTACATTCATAGTTTTTATTACCTTTTTTAAGTCATTCAAGATAGATAATTATCTCGGCTCATATATGTACGTCCTACTGTTGGGCTCGAGCCTCCTCCACAATAGGAGGGCAATTGGCCTACTATACCATTCAGCTCAGACAGGTTGGTATATCGTTTTGTTTTAAGTTTTTCCTTCTCTTGCATATGTTATATGCGTATCAGGGAGTTACTCCCTGATATTATATGTCTTTTTTTTTTAGGTGGGCTACGGACAGCGCACCCGCCGCCTGGCTCCGTCCGTGTGACAGAGGGGCGTCGCGCGGCGCTGTAACTTACCCAATAGCAAATCGCCTTCGTCGTTGGGCCGAGTACCGGTGCACAGTTCCTTGACTTCAGTAATTGGGCCGACAGAATACTCTGAGGGGGTACCCTCTCCCATCGACGTCCCCTTCCCGGGACGTCGGTCGCCATCGCGAGGCCAGCCTCTCCACGGGTGACAGACTAAACTCCCCGGTCCGGTCACCTGCAGCCTCTGCTAGGGTACCACCAGGCGGATGATATTATATGCCTGTCTATAGGCTATATTTTATCCCGGTATTCTCACGGGAACGGGAACTATGAGGGTAAGGCGACTAAAACTGAAGCGAAGCGAGGGCAGGTTATAAATATTTTAGAACTTTTAAGACATATAGTAGCATGTTTTTATCAGTTTTTATTTCTATTGTAGTATTTTGATGTTTCTTTGACGAAAATATGCAACTTTTGTAATGTCCATTTGCTTGATATGATTGCACAAATAGAATTTAGAGATGCAATAAAATGACGTCAGTGCAAGAGAAGAAAAAGCTTGTATCAATCGCTCTCAACATCGTGGAATTATAGGCTACTTCATCTCCTTTTATAAATAATGATCAGGGTGACAATAGTGGAATGACTATGTAGTCATTCCACATTAATGTATATTAGCATTGTACATGGTATTAGCTAAACCAGAGTACGAAAAAGTCTTAACTAATTTAAAGAAAAATAAAAAACCAATGGTTAAAAACAATGGCTACCATAAACAATTACTTGACAATGACATTCGATTTATGAAAAGGACGCATCGTAGAGGTGTTTTGTTTGTTATAGAAATAGTTCCAATGACGCGCGTGCATTTACAAAAACATTATGGTAAAACATTCTTACTGCGTGACTCAAAAATAAATAGACAAGTCATTGCATAATGGGAACCTATCTATACTGATAAATTATTAAAACATCTTCCAATGCATGTGTTTTAATGTTTTCGACTTTTATATTATTGAGTTGAACTTTAACGAGAGACCAACGATGGCAACTTTATGGCAAACGAGCAAACAGCACAGCTGATGGTAAGTGATACTGGCGCCTTGTTACCTTTATTAGGATGCTGCCTACCCTAAAGAAAATAAGAAGAGTAGGAGTGCATTAAATGAAGTTCGGTGATACTAAAGTCCTCACTACACGCAAACACCATCAGAAAGTCGTGCTTCCGAATCTCTTGCTCACCGAACGAAGTACAGTAATAAATTGCTACTACTTAGATTTTAAGAACTGTGGGTGCTACTTCAGATGGACCGGCCCGCGGCTGTAGACAGACTAACAGATTCAATTTCTACACAGAACAATACTTTGTTTAATCCACAAATCGTTGTTTTTAGTTTGGAAGTAGTTTGCTCAATTTAATATTTCTAAAATCCCCCTCACTACACGAATAATTATAAATATCAGGTTGACCGAGCTTCGCTCGGAATATTTTTGTAGAATTTATTTAGATATGTATATATTAATCATCATCATCATCATCTTGCTCTTATCCCAATTACTTGGGGTCGACGCAATATGTCATCTGTTTTGACATATTGCAAAAAGTTTCGGCAATGACTTTTATGACCGGCCGCCTGCCTGACGTCAACCCTCCTTGGGAATGTAAGCGTTGACCCAAATAGTACCAGATGGAGTTGGTCCGGGTCAATCTAGGGCTCTTAGTAGTCTTTTACGACAAAGGTTGGTAGTATTCGAAGCCGCTACCACACAGTCGTATGTATATATTAATAAAAATAAAAATTATATAAAAAAAATTACAAAAAGAGAATAATAATAACACCGAGATTCGAACCGACGCTGTTTGGATGCTACAAAACTCAAAATGAAAAACCGGCCGTCTCCCAACTGAGCTGCCGTATCTCTTGACATTTATAACGAAATTTGAATTCATATTCTTTTAAAATTTAATGTCATTTATTGTTATGCTAAAAACACCGACAAAAGAACATTTTCTGTAAATAAAACCAAGCTAGATCGATTTTTTGGACCCGAAACCTCTAGTATGCCAAGTTTCAACAAAATCGTTGGAGCCGTTTCCGAGATCCTGAATATATAATATATATATACATACAAGAATTGCTCGTTTAAAGATATAAGATACTAAGGCACTTTAAAAAAAAATTGCACACCAAAGCACCCTATTCATGCTTACCAATTTTATGGTGTTAAACTTATTCACTATTAGAAACTTAATGTTATTTCTAATTGATTAGCTAACGTCTTATCAACAAATATCTTTAATGTTGTTTTAAGCCTTCAAACATCAACTAATTACATATGTAAAATATATTTATAAATTGCCCAATTGACATATCATGGCAAATGACATATTTACATAACGAAAAGAGAAGATTTTATAATGTCTTTATAGTCATAAACATGTTGCAGTAGAATAATAACACTCGTGAAATGAGAATATGTCTAAAACTATTTTTTTTAATAATTTTTTTCATCGTAGACATAAACGGCCTTTTTTATAGGTCAACACACCTCGTCAAATCTATCTGAGCTGCGTGCGGCCCCATAACCTACCATATTCCCTCCCCATCACCATTGGGCTGCCCACTAGTACTGATTCCTTGACATCTGTGGCCGGTCCGTGGGACCTGAACGACCTAATGTAAAAATGTAAGAATTTTATATATGTATATATATTTTTAGAAACGTGGGTCATGTTCACTGAAAAATCTGCTGGCGGTAGCTACGAGTAGTGGGTCTTCCCTCTATTGCCCATCAGTTCATAGATATATACGTTTTAACGTAAGCCACTTCACGAGAATGCCACTTAGAATGATCCCGTGCCACTGGTCTCCATCGATTCCCTGCGACGTTTAAGAAGTCATCAGTCCACTTAGTGGGGGAATAGAATAAGATAATAGTTAGATATGTGTGGTGACGGAGCAAGAATACAGTTCTTCATCCCCTTTCTTGCCCATGGGTGTCGTAAAAGGCTACAAAAGGACTGTAAAAAACATCTTTACAAGACTCTGTACCAACCTGTTTGACCAGCTTGGTATAGTAGGTCAATTTCCCTCCCAATGTGAAGGAGGCTCGAGCCCAGTAGTGGGACCTATATAAGCTGCAATAATGATGAAGATATAATTGTAAATAATATTGGATATTATAATATTACTGTTATTATTATTCAACAGCAACATAACTCATTTAAAATTCATAATAAGCTTGTTATTGATAAAATATCAGATGTCTTCAAATTTACAAAGAAAAATACACAAATCGTAGATCAACAGAGTATAATCACCGAAGAGGCGTTGTTACGATAGTTTCGAATATTTATAATTTTTAATCTATAATGAAATCTGCATGCATAATATACATCTAAGTTTCTCAAACTTATAGTATATACATACCCCTATTTAATAAATAATATTTCTGTTGACTCCTTTCTAAATTAATGAAACAAGAAACTTTTTATTTTAATATAACGTAATCTTATGTCAAGTAATAAATGTTACTGGATTTCACTGTCAAGAAATTATATAGGCAAGTACGACCAATAAACGGCACAAGCCCTTATTCCATAGGATTAAATAATGGCAATGTTAAGTTATTAACTTAGCATTATCATTTTATAATCTTACGAAAGTTAAGTTAGTGTTAAGTTAATATAACTTATTCATGATCCTTCTTCGGTTATTAAGTTCGGTCCTCCTCCACAATAGCAAGGCAATTAACCACTACGCTGTTGAGACGGTTGATTATAATAGAAATATATGCTTCTTTATCTTGAAATTTCCTTCTCTGGCAATTGTATAATGTGCTTGTGATGTTAGTCTTCTATCACCATCACCTAAGGAAACGAAAGACACTAATGCATTATGTAAAAAAAAAATCCGGCGGTCGTCACAATATGTACTCCTATTCGACCGTACATATTGCAATAATTATTGGCATTAGTTTTATGACCGGTCGTCTGCCCGAAATCAACCCTCCTTAGGAAAGTAACTGTTGCATCAGATGGAGTTAGCATAAGTCGATCTTTCTCTTCTTTTACGACAACTATCAGCTATGTAAGGTTTGATGGGATTCGTAGCCACATAGCATTATTAAAAACTATTAAAGTAAAACATGGATAAATAAAACAAATTAATTTTCAAATATATACATTAACTAGCAACCCGCCCTCGCTTCGCTTCGGTTTTAGTCGTTTTACCCGCGTAGTTCCCGTTCCCGTGGGAATACCGGGATAAAATATAGCCTAGTTTACGCCCTGATATTATAGCTTTCCACTGGTGAAAACATTTTTGAAATCGGTCCAGCCGTTTTGACGATTACCCGGAACAAACAGACTGAACAAACAGAACGAACAGAACGGACAGACAGACAGACAAAAATTTTTTAATCTGTATTTTAGGCATAGGTGTCGTGCAAATAATCGTGTAAGCATGAAAAAAGCCTATTATTTTGACATTACAAACAGACACTCCAATTTTATTTATTGGTATAGATTAAATTTATCTAATTATATACTATGCCATCTGTAAACTGAAAATTTATAAGGGGGTTACGGCATTCCATATTGAGAAACTTTGAGATCATAAAAACGGTGAGGTGAGATCGTGGCTCCGTTGCGCACCCGTGTGCCCACGCGCACCTATTGTAACCACCCACACCGCGTCAAAACGTACAACAAATTTACATTTACAATCATAAAAACCTCCTCCACATGCAAAACACTATTTTGAATATCAAATTCAAACGCAAAGTTAAAGTTGCGAACTTACAAACAACAATTTTACTCGTGCAATAAAAACAAACAATTTACAACTTTAACCGGTGGTGATAAAGTTATTATAAAATGTTCGCATAAAGTTTGTTTGTGATGTAAAGCTATAAGGAGCAGACACCATTCACGTCCTGTCGCGGCCATACATAAATATCGCGTTAAATAAATCATCGGCGACATGTTTTGTGACGTTTGTATTTTTAGTTGTTCGATTGTAAATTGTCAGTGCTGTTTATTTTACGAGATAGTAAAAATATACTTCGGTTAGTTGGACAAGTACGACAAGCTTATATTATCTGTAGTCTCTATTTTCTTCGAAATAGTTATGTAGTCTGTGGTATTATCGCATAATTACAGAGTACTGATCTTTATGTGGAAGGACCATAATAACAACAGTCTGTCTACAACTACGGGCCGACGTCCAAGTAGTAACACTTTGATACTGCACTTCGTTCGGTGAGCAACAGAACCAGAAGCCCAATCTTCTGAGGATGTTTTCATGTGATGGTTTTGGTGATGCCTTTAATATCGAACATGATTGCACGCATTCACACTCCCTTCACTATCCTAACGGTAGGCAGCGTCCTGATATGGGTCTATGAGTGACAGTATTACGTACCATCAGATGTAGGGATGTGACTTGGAGGGAAAATAATCGATTAATTAAATAATCGATTTTTTTCTTTAAAATAAATTGATTATAAAATAATCGAATAATTAAAAATAAATAATCGTTTAAAAAATAATCGATTAATTAAAAATAAATAATCGATTGTAAAATAATCGACTTTCTCCCAACAGGATTATTTTTCTTTTTTAGGAAATGTGAGCTTTATTTTCTAATATAGTATGAAACACCGCACGCAGTATCGTGATGACCTTTTTTTAGGAAATCTGGCAGTAATTTCATTTTAAACAAAAAAGCAAATACTAAAATAATCGATTAATTTTAACATTAAAAAAATGATTTTTATATTATTTTGATAATCGATTATTAAAATCGATTATTATAAAAATCGATTATTTTTTCACATCCCTAATCAGATGTAATTTTTGCTCTTTTACAACCAACAGTAATAATAAAAATACATATTAGAACAATCTGATAGTAGGAGTGAGAGATTCCTTTTATGTATTTAGCTCTATGTTGTATACATAATTATAAAAAAAAATTACTATAACATAGAATAGGTACACTTATCATGTAATTAAAATGAGACTGTTCATAGTATTCAGAGCCAGCAAGCAATATTTTCAAGGTTGCAAGTGTATTAAAATTATTCCAATACGTCGATTAAAAATAATCATAATCAGATGATTTTCATGACAAGAAATAAAAATGTGATATAACTAAACGAGCAATAAATATATCTACTATTTAGCTAATTCTATAGCAGCCATCAAAACAGGACACGCGGTTATATTAAAATTACCACCTTTTACATTTTTTACTCGTAAACTGACTACGACAAATCGTAAAATGGATTTAAGCAATCCAACCGCAGAGTGACGGTCCCCGTCTGCCATACGGCAACCCGCCATTTTTTGCTCAGTATTGGGGCTACAGTATTCGGGCTACCCTCGACTTTTTACATTTCACAATTGTACGGCGACACTGTCTTTTACGCCAGTATTTTGTTTTTCTTTTGTGTGTTTCCATTTACGTTCCGTTTCAAATGAGAGATGCAAAATATTTTACCATGTATTTCCTGAACTCTCTATCTAAATTATTTTTTAATATATATAAATTTAATGATTTCTGATGTTTACGCGAGTATTATACATTTTAAATAAAACTACTTTACGGATTTTATCGCGTTTGTATTTGATTTTTGATTACCCGACGTTTCGAACACTTTACAGCGTTCATGGTCACGGGTGGACTAAGATGTCTCACGTCCAACAAGTCATCGTTACTGCAGAAAATTTATAATATAAATTTTCTGCAGTAACGATGACTTTATTATTTTTTTAAAATATATAAATTTGTGTATTTATAATTTACGTGTGCTGACAGAGTGAGAATACAATTCAACACTTCCTCTCTTACCCCTGGGTGTCCTAAAAGACGACTAAGGGATATGATATGCATATAAAATCTATGCAAGAGAAAGAAAACTCGACATAAAACCCACAATTAGCCCCGTCGACCAGCGCGATATAGTGGGTCAATCTCCCTCCCATTGTAGAGGAGATGCGAGCCCAACAGTGGGACTCATATAGGCAGGCTCGGCCCACTGATTATGATGTTATTTATAAATTAAACATTAATTTACGGACTTTAAAAATATTTTTCTTAAACTCGTGGCATCATCCAAATTAGCAAGAAAATTGACACACCAACAACAACAATTTTGGCAACAATTTTTCACGAAAAAGTCGATGTGAAATTAGGTAACCATAACCAGACTCAATAAGTTCATAAATAATAAAACTCAAAGAATGACGAGATGAGCGAAATGGGATATTTCGCTATTCGCTATGGGATATTATGCATTTTCTAGAAACACAACCTTACTCAGTCACTCTTTGTTTTGAATAAAATAAACACTGAAGAAAACTATAAACGTATTTCATCTAAAGCGCTTGTACACTATCCATTCATACATCGATCAGCCTATAGAATCTTGAATCACCTATATTATCTAATTTTAATTTATCAGCAGTAAACTGTGGGATATAGACCTCCCCACAAAGACATCAAGCTGTCCTTTGCTACCTGCTATTATGACGGAACATCACATCCTAACAATGAATGATCACTTTAATCATCATCATCATTCAGCCTATCGTCGTCGACTGCTGGACGTAGGCCTCCTTCATGTTTCGCCACAAAGTGCGGTCCTGTGCCGCCTGCATCGAACCAAGTCTTTAAAAACACTTGAAACTTAAATACAAAATGAAGTTCACCAAAATATTATTACAACATTTCTAAGCTGCTTTTTGATTTTAAACAGATTTCATAATTTGTTTGTGTTATTTGTGTGTACCTTAGCAAGTAAACGCCTTAAATCTGAACTTAGTAAAATTTTGCTCCAAAATTATTGTAATTTTAAAGTAAATAATCGTGTTCTCTTTTACAACAATCCTTGCCAGGAAAGGTTGCATTTCTCGTATAATATTTTAGCTTACTCACATTCGGCGACGAGATGGTGGCATGCGATAGGGATGCAAAACTGGATTGATAGTGCTAGCTAGTACTGTCTGTGACATTTATTGCTATCGGGGATAGAAGTTATGGCGCGATGAAGGCGAAACTTTGCCTTCAAACTATTTATTGGCACTACTCCAGATCTAAAGAAACGCCGAAGACTCCGCACATATTAATTCATCCAATGCTCAGCTAAAAACCGTCATATTTTCCAATAATGGAACGCGTTAGTGCCAGTTGTAAATGCTTATTGTAAAATACGATAAAACCATCACCTATGCGCAATATTTCTTAGAGATAGTACATATTATAATAAAATGAAATTATAATGGAATATTTTCCTAATTTATTACATACTTTCAGAATAATCTATTTATTAGACTAATTTAGTACCATTATACGCATACAATCAATAAATTAATTTACATTGCAGATACATCATCATGTATAACTTTTCTAGACTATGAGAAAGCATTTGATTCAGTCGAAATTTGGACGGTGCTGCAGTCTCTTCAGCGGTCCCAATTCGACCATCGTTAAATCCAAATGCTGAAGTGCTTCTATAGGAACGCCATATATACTTAGATGTAAGCGTACGAAACCAGTCCAATTGCAGAAAGATGTGAGACAGTGAAACCGCATTTCTCCCAAACTGTTCGGCACTGCATTGGAACACATCTTCAAACTCTTAAACTAGACGGGATTCGGCATCAACTAATAACCCAACTAGTGGGTTTACGAATGAACACGGACAAGACGAAAGTCACATCAAAAGCCCATGTCATTTCAGTATCGGTCCTATTTGGCAATGTGGTACTCGAAATTGTCGATCTTTACGTATACCTTAAACAAGCACTCTAGTTAGGTAGAACCAATTCCAAGAAAGATGTCCACCGACGAATTCAACTCGACTGACCAGTGTTCGGCTGAGAAGCGTTCGAAACCTAAGAGGATTTTCTCATCTAATATACCTTAGTGTCGCAAGCAGATGTCTATGAGTGTGTATTACCGATGATGACTTACGATATGGTAACGTGATCCCTAACGGATTCGAATTAATGGATTTGTCATTAAATCATGATAGAACGGCTAAACAAATCTGGATGCAATTTAACTGAAAGATAAATTATAATCGGGAATAGCTCAAAGGCACATTACATATCGGAACATTGTATGCATCCCGTGGAATAGATTTGATTAGCCAAATATACATTAATGTCAGGGAAGCTGCAGGCATACCTTGTTTCTACATATTTATACTCGAAATATATCATTAAATTTATTAGTTTAAAAATAAAACGATTTCTCTGAGCCGTTTCCGCTGTTTAGGTTCGTGATCTCTGTGACACTGATAGGATTATATTCAAATCGTTTGATTTATCTAAACATACCGTTAACTTTTAACTAAATTAAATCTTAACTCTCTTCAGAGTATAACACTAATATTAATAATAAGATTTTTTTTCCTTTTAAAAAGACGCTAAGGAATGTCACTTTATAAACTCAAAATTCGTCATTGATCATTATTTCAACTCGTATACACTCCACTTGCGCTCGCATCTCCTCCACGGAAAACTTACCTTATACTATGTTGGTCAGATGTACTGACATGGATCAATGTCAAGTTTTCATTACACCAATGTTATCTCAATATCATCACCTCATCTAGTCATCTCGGCTCACGTTAGTCCCACTGCTGAGGTCGAGCCTCCATCACAAAGGGAGGGAATTGACCTTCTATACCATGCTGTTCAGATATGTTAGCATAGGATTTTATCTTAGAATAATAACGTATAGAAGGTAGTGAAGCATTTCAATTGGAGCCTAATGGAGCTTAGCGCCGGAACCGTTCCGTAATGTACAAGGTCACTGTACTGCACGTACGTACGCAACTCTTAAAAAATAAATAGGTAATTATGACGATTTGTGCATTCAAATGATCACAACACATTTGAAAATAGTGTTGCCCAAATGCAAGACCAAGACGAGACTTGCACCGGTCTTGGTCTTGGTCTTGCAACATCACACCTGGTCTCGTCTTGGTCTTGGTCTTGCGCACCCGAGTCTTTGTCTTGGTCTTGCGCACCCGAGTCTTGGTATTGCAGCAAGAGTCTCGCAAAGTTTTGCAGTTAGAATAACGTAACAGTAATTTATCATGGCAATGAAAAATCCAACTAAATTAATCAAATATCCTATCCTATCTATCCATCTGCTAGCCTATAGTTCACTATTGAATACAATACGTACCACTGGAGAAAATTACTCTTCTATTCCCCTGGTGTTCCATTAGACAGCGTTACTACTCTTATGACAGGACTTTCGACCCTATTTTCTTAAGACGTCACCACACGAGGCAGTTGATACAATAAATTTTATGTCATTTTATAATCAATGCGATATTTTACAATTAATGCGATTGTTTATATTCCCCTTCAAGTTAAGTGGTATGTATCTATTGTATTTCCAGTTTAGTTACTGATACTCTGGATACTTGAAAAAACCTGTTGCTCTATTGCCTATATAAATACTTTGGCCGCTGGATCCATGTAGCTCTTAATATACTATTTATTCAAGAACATATAAAACTGATTTAAAATTTTATGGTCTTAATACTTGTAAAATGTATGATATTCGTCGTCATCGTCACAGCTCATAAAAGTGCCACTGCTGGGCTTAAGCTTCCTTCCAGTAAGAGGAAAATTGATCTACTATACCACGCTGGTCAGACATGTTGGTACAGGGTTTTCTTTCTAGTTTCACTTCTCTTGCACATATGTTATATACACAGGGTGTATCAGGTTATGGGACAACTGTTCATGTATGTTGTAGTTCAACAGTCATAGATCATAATTAGAATGTATATTACACAAAAACAATATAACGTAAAAGTTATAGTGATTAAAAAAATGTGTGTCTAAGAGTTTATGCCTTAAATTTTATGCATTATGTAGGTATGTACAGACAGGATATATGTAAGCATGTAAAATTTCGACAGTATAAATAGGTATTAGATTTGCGCGAACCTTTCAATGGTTACGTAGGTACAAAGGCGACTCATCAACGGTCATCGGCCGATCAGCTGATTTATGTTAAAGCGAAGTTTGTCTTGCTTATGCAAACGTAATCATTGATTTATTCAAATTCTAATGAACATTTAACAAAATACGAATATGTTGTAGATTAAGTATCATTCTTTTATACATTTTAATCAATTTACACGAAAAAACGATGACAAAATTGAGAACTTACATGTCTCTCAATTCATTAAAGAATCGATAATTTTATTTCAATTTTATTTCATGGGTTCCTAACACCATTGCCCGATCCGATTTGATACGACATCCACGGGTAAGAGAGTGGTGAATTATATTCGTACTCTGTCTTTTTTTTTGTGTGTGTGTGTAGCTGTTGGTCGTAGATGACCTTGACAGCTTAACGCGGTCAATGGGTGAGCGCTGATGGCTCTCAACCCGGTAAGTAAATTAAGCGAACATCGCCCGAGGGCTCCCCCCTGTGGGGAACGGACCTCGGCTCGGGGCGTCCCTGAGAGCAAAGTGGGCGTGGCCAAGTTTAGGTTAATGACTTTTACGCGGCGCGGTTTTCGACCTCGACGGCGAGGCCGATACCGCGGAGTTTTATCTGTTATCGCTGCGCGAGCTGTGTAGGTCCTTTCTTGGGCGATCATAATAGTGTCATCTTCTTCTTCAAGAAGATGACGAGGACGTCGGATCGCGGATATTTTTGAGGGGACGTAGTTTACCGCCCCAACCACTAGTGGATTGGGGTGAGTCGTGGCAGAGGCAAAATAGCGCTGGGAGCAACGCTTCATGTACTGCCTGATAGTGATCGTACTCTGTCCCTACATGGACATTTATATAGATTAATTGTAGGCATATTTCTATGTCCAACAGTGAACGTCGTTGAGCTAATGAATAAACGGATATATAAATATGTATAATGGGCAAGAGCACTCTCGTGATTACGGTATTATTGTCCTTAAGCCTTTCCGAAGAGTAATTCTGAAAAGCCAACACCAACATTGGGAATCGATTGGCCAATAGATGGATATCTCAAGACTGATTTGACTTGCCGTGTAGTGACGGAGTAAGAATATAATTCATCACCCCCTATTTTACCCGTGACTGCGAACCCACGGCTAAGGGCTATAATATATAACATCGGTGCAAGAGAAGGAAAACTTGACATGTATGACCTGTAACAACACGGCCGATCACCGTGGCGATTCCCCTCCGGCCACGGCCGATTCTCCTCCTGTTATGTAGAAGACACGAGCTCAACCGTATATAAGCTGAAATGGTGATTTGAATTAAATGCAAGACCGCGAGACTCTTGCAGGCCCAGTCTTGGTCTTGCTCAAGTCTTGCAGGGCCAGTCTTGGTCTTGGTCTTGCAAAAATTAAGCGGTCTTGGTCTCGGTCTCGCATTTCTCGCAAGACCAAGACCAAGACCGCAAGACCAAGACTTTTTTGGGCAACACTATTTGAAAAACATAAAAAGGTTTTAAACATTACTTTTAAAAGTATTTCGACGATTTATGTTAATAAAAACAAAATTTGATTTCATAATTTGTATAGTGGTGTGCGTGTGTGTGTGTCATCGTCTGCGCGCATGTAGTATTTTTAGATTCATGTTTCGAACGTTCGAAGTACCAACACTATCCTTTTATACGTTATTATTCTAAGGATTTTATATTGAGTTTTTACTCTTCTTGAATAGATGTTATCTGTACATAGTATCCCTTAGTTGTCTTTTATTACACCCACGGCCAGGAGAGGGGGATGGTAAATTGTATTTTCACACCGTCACCATACGAAAATATATAACTACATAATCATATATTTTTAACAGAATCAGTCAATATTTTGACAACTCCATAATTTTATCTTAGTAAATGTAAAAACCCCGTGAATCGCAAAAAATCACCAAAGAGAGTACAAAAAATCTCTGTAGAAATTCGCACAATAACAATATTCGTTATTGTAAGCGTCGCTTGTTTTGTAAACATCCGTCAAGTGAATCCAAACGCATTCGCTGGATGCCATCTTTTTTTTTGCGTGTTTGGCGGGAAGATTTATGGGCAGTGACAAAGTCAATTTCATGGCAGGACGCGGCTGCGATACGGCACGTCTTGGATAGCTTTATGATGGAATTTGGCATGGGCTTTTAACCGTAATTGTCCTTAAGTAAACATTTTACCTGCCAATTTCATGAATCGCCTTAGTAAGGAGACGCTTTGTCCACTCAACAATTCAATTTCAGAAAGTAAAAATCTTGTAAATATTAAATACCATCGTCAAATTCTTAGATTTGTTAAATAGTCTTTGATAATTATAGACGGCACACTGTTGAATAGAACTAGAAATAACAAAATCTAAAAAAATAAATAAGAAGAAACAATTATATAACTTTTCATAAGTACCTATAAACTACATGAAGGCGCTAAATTCATATTTAAATACCTTTATTAACAAGTGAAATATTAATTTTTAAGAAGATTATTCGACTCTAAAAGAATTCGATTGTCAATTAATTTAAAGTAGCTATACTACCGGCACGCTATGATGGCCGTTTTGACGTTTGTCCACTCATGAAGTTTCGTATTTATAGTAATTACATTTGAAGGAGCAAATTGCTGTTCTTTATTGTCAATAGTGACGTGCAGTTAGTCATAAAATTTATCGAATCATTATTTTAGGACTCAAAATTTATTTATTACATTGATTTCTAAACTACATATATTAGGGTCCCGCGAACATTTATTTTTTATTTTTATAAGATTATAATTATTGGTGTACTTATTTACCACACAATTCGGCATTTGTATCTCGAAATACAAAATTTAAAAAAATTTAATTTAATACGATCGTCATATTGGATCGCTGGCCACACAACTACTACCTCCGGCAAACTCTCGTCAATGCTCTATGTAAAACAAAGCAGTTTCACTTGACATTGCTTCGAAAAGTACAAACTGTGAGTGCACTGCGATTGTGATATAGTTTTGACCTGGCTTTGGATTTCGGATATTGATACTGCAGTACTGTTAACTCTTGCTCATTAATTTGGATTCTGTTTATGCCTTTTGTTGTGGATTTCATCGATATGGCCGAACGTACGCAGAGAACTGTTTTAGAGAGTCAGACGCGTGAGTTCGTTATACGCCTTCGTAACTATTTCGATCGTGAATCTCAAAATGATGGGACCTTACTATTGTGAATATAATGCAATTGAGTTGGTGTGGGCTCAAATTAAGGGATATGCTGCAAGACACAATACAGAACTCCCATTTACCACAACAAAGATGCTAAAATATTAGAAGAAGCTTGTAAACATGTGACTAAAGGAAACTGTGAAAAGGTTGTGAATAGAACTGTTAAATTAATAAGGGAAAATTATGAAATAGATGTGAACATAGATAGTATTTGAGAAAACGAACTTATAATTAATGTAGGTGGTGATAGCCGTGCCGACAGTGAAAATAGCAGTATGGACGAATATGATTAAATATAGCCTTTTGTGGCATCTTTTTTTGGTCTCTTTTTGTATTAATTTGTTTCTTGTGTACATATAAGTATGTATATTCATTTTCATTCCAATATTCAGATCGTTTAAATAGGCATATTAAGTAAGCATTTATATTTTTGTTTTATTAAATCTTTTTAATCAGGAACTACTTGCAATAAAAACTTGTAGATTTCATTACCTATATTTTTTTCGAGAATAAATCGACATTTCACATCACTATTGTAATATGTCAAAACCGCCATCATAGCGTGCCGCAACTATAGTTATTTTTAAACAATACCATGGAAAATAGAACAAATAAAACAAATTTTCATAACACTGTTATAGGTACTACTTACTAAAGTACTTTTTTTGCTGCAATAGTAACTTAATACATTTTCAAACTTTTAACAATGGCAATAAAATTAATAAAAATAATCATAATGTATATATACCGTCATCTTATAATCAATATTCAACATATTTTGGTTATAAAAAATCCACCAAATGACTAAACGAATTCTCAACAGTCGCCATATTGATTGCTTCGACAATTTTATCGTATGTTACGCAAAGATGTCAAATGGAATGGGAAATTTTTGAATTCGAATTCCGAACACGCTACGACTAAGCATCTACTTGGCATATAGATACGGTCATAAATTGAGGGACAAATTAATTTTAATAACATTGAGATTTGTTTTATACAGTTATGATTAAATTGACCATACGTTCTGTTCTTGATGGGACAGTCCCGTTTTCAGGCTGTTTGTCCCGTTGTAAACAGCTAAAACAACAATGTCCCGTTTTAGTTACCAAGACAAATATCAACAAATCTTGTGATAAGTTCCATTCCTAATTGAAAATAAAAAGTCATATTTTAAAACGGATATGTCCCGCCGACAAAAATATAACATAAAACAAAAACAAATGCCTCTGAAGCTGTCTCTATCTATCTCCATCCACCTACTAGTTCATAAACAGCCAATGTTGTACATAGGCCTCCCCACAAGAAAACTACTCAGAACGGATCTGTACTACCTGCTTCCAACGGCTCCTTGCTACTTTTAAAATGTCGGCAGTTCAGCTAATGGAGCATTCTTCCTCCGATTCGTGCCATCTGCTACCTAATAATGATTATTGAACTGAAAATTGCCATAGGCTAGTTTGGATAGAGAGTAAATTCTACTAAGTCGTAATCGACATGGTGACGTGACGTGTAAACACTAACATTACATCTGTAGCTATGTCAATATCTGTGCCAACAGATATCAAAACCAGCTAAATGTATAACGTTTTAAATTACAAATTTTAATTTAATAACAAACGATTAACTTGAATATTCAAAAATAACAATTAGTTGTTCATAGTTTTAAGTATTCACTTCTGTAGGCGGTCTTTATGGCTGCTTTTTGTACTTTTTATTAATACACTTTTTATGTGTCCTTATCTATATCTATACCAATAAATAAAATTGGAGTGTCTGTTTGTAATGTCAAAATAATAGGCTTTTTTCATGCTCACACGATTATTTGCACTATACACATGCCTAAAAATCACTTTATATTTTTTTTGTCTGTCTGCCCGTCTGCCTCTCTGTCTCTAAAACCGAAGCGAAGCGAGGGCGGATTGCTAGTTTTATATATATTACTAGCAACCCGCCCTCGCTTCGTTTCGGTTTAGATCTTTCCTGCGTAGTGCCCGTTCCCGTGGGAATATTGGGATTAAATATAGCCTAAGTTACTCTCTGATATTATAGCTTTCCATTGGTGAAAGAATTTTTGAAATCGGTAAAGCCGTTTTGAAGATTACTCGGAACAAAGAGACAGACAGACAAAAAAAAATATAAAGTGTATTTTAGGCATGCAAATAACCGTGTGAGCATGAAAAAAGTCTATTATTTTGACATTACAAACAGACACTCCAATTTTATTTATTGGTATAGATAAGTTATTACCTATTTTTGCCAGTGTCTCGTTCTGACAAAAATATGGTCACGTTAGTTCTAACAGATATGTATGTATGTAACGATGTTTTCGATAAATGAAACTAATCAACGTATTAATTATAAATTGATTTGTTGAAACTTATGTTACACGTCAGCCTAACCAATCAAGAGTAAAGATTGTAAATAAAATATATTATTTGGTTGAAGAATAAAAGAAAATATTTGCACCAAAAGTGGTTAAAACACTGTCTTGTTTTTATTCATGCAGTAAATCATCATCTGCGTCAATAAAGTCTAGCTGCGAGTCCAATGTTAGACTTGAACCGTCTTTACAATATAAGACATTGACGCATAATTCTACCTACTCTACTTTTTTTGGCATTGCATTAACATTTGCCATTATCAAAAAATTAGAGAAGTGTTTCCTGAAAGGTACATACAACTTTATTATGTGGCAAAACAAGGATTAGAGGAGTAGGTCTACTAAAGTAGGAGTAGGTTGAAAACGAAACTTTACATAGGAACTACAAACATTAAAATAAATATTTACACAACCTTATAGTCTAATATTATTGCAATCAATAAAAGACACTAAACACTTATATATGTAAGGATCCCTACACTACTTAGAAACATCGCTTTAAGGTTATATTTTTTTATTTTCTTTATATGACAATACCCTGCACTATGGAAATAATTCTTGCATTACAGGGGCCTTTACAAACATATAATTAACGGATCCAAATCACATTCAGACTCCGAACAATATGTGGATCGTACAAAGTATTGTCCTGCGCGGAATGGCACCCACGACACTGGCAGTTTTAGTCGGTATCTTAATTCCTACGCCATTTGCACAGTTTGACTTTTCCTTCTCTTGTATAGATGCTATTTACTTATTTTGTATTCTTACTTCGCCACTACACAGTTTAAAAAAATAGATACTCAATAAACGCCCAATCAACAAAATAGAACTGTTAAATACTATTTTAATATCAATTCAAATAGTTGTCAACGGCCGTTAGTGAGATTCAGTTCATGAGACTGATGCGATATCGTTGGCTGAAATCAACCGGTGACACATCCTTCTATTAGTAATTAATATGTCACCGTCGAGCCCTCTTAGAACGGCCACGGTTCACAGAAATACACCAACAGAACTAATATTAACACCACAAACATCTCACGTTCCCGCTACTGATTCTACGAAAAAAACAAACTTTTTTTCGTCACCAAGAAATCCTGTCATTTTTATCCATTCCAGCATTTTTCATTTCACCCCGCTTATTACGTTTTTAAATATCATGTTACACGGCACACCTGTTTGCGACTGACAGCGTTTTATAACAACCAATGATTAATGTCATATTATTTTTGGCGCGAACTTATCCGCCATGTTGGTTCGCGGTGTTCCCCATCAATTTCATTGGTAATGAGAAGATGCGTTGATAGTGACAGGTTTGAGCGGGCGACGCATGGCGCCTGACACGAGGCGTGGCAACCTAACGAGCCCTGTCCCACACTTAAAAAAAATAACAGCGTCTTACTCAAGATATTTGTCGAAGCTCGCAGTGTTTTCGTTCCAATTAATGTATCGAGAGCGCACGAACTAAGCGTAATCGATTTTGAATCTGTCACGAACTCGGCTACACGTTTAGTAGGTACGACAAAATCGATTATAGATTAACTGAGTCGAATTGGTTTTCGGTGCTCAATTATTTAAATTCAGTTTACATTTCTCTTTCATTCTTCTTTGATTTACTTGATTAAAGTCTGAGGTGCTCATCTCTACAATATACCTATTTCAGGAGCTTTGAAATGTTCAACAAAATTCTTCTTTCAGAATAAACTTTTTAATTTTATCAGACATGATACACCGTAGATAGAATACCTGCATTATTTTCACGTAGCGCAATATGATTTTAAAATATTACCATGTACTAGGCACTATACAGAGAATTTCTTAGCCAAATAAACTAATAACAATTTCGCCCACTTTTGCCTTGTTTAAAAATCATATGGCATAAACCATAGAACCAAGTAGCCACACATAAGTGTGCTAATAATCTTAGAACCATAAATTACAGCTATAATTTTTAATCGCTAGTTAACATGACGTATATTAATTTTGTATGATTAACGATGACCATAAACTGGAATCCTGTCGCCATTAAAGATGTTGCACGTCGCATAGAATCATAAGTCGCTCGATCATACGTGCTCAGCTCGACACTCGATCTTGTCGATGCGATCTCGCTCGTTACCTCGATAGGACCAACGCCATTATTTCCCCCTTGTGACAGCACTTTATACAAGTCTACTAGCGTAGGTGGTCCGTATCTCGGACTCCCGGGCTCGACTTCCTAAGTCAACATTTCTCGCTGTGCGTTTGTTGTCATTACACTATTGTCGTTAAGATACAGACGAAATAGACCTACAGCGGTCACAGCCGCCAACGCTTCAATAAAAAAATATTAGTATCGTCCGAAATTAAAAACGATCGTAAAATATACCACTAAGGTTTTATTTTCGCAAACATTAGTAAAAGATGTTTTCATTTCAAATTTTATGACTCAATTATCATATAGATTCGTGTGTAGGGGTTTAAAAAAATATATACGTGTGTGTGGCCATCCATTCGGAAGAATGCCATTTGCGCAATCTTTGAGTTAAAAGTAATATTGTTTGCATTATGGAAGCTTTTCGCGCCATATTTGAATTTATATTGTGCGTTTTGTGTCTGCACTGAAAATTGCCTACGCATTGTATCATTTATATTTATGCCTCTATAAAACAGCATACCTAATTTGTATATAGTGTTTTATGGTGTCCGAGCAAACATTTTATATAAAGAATAATAGTGAACCCATACGAATCATATAATTCATATAACACAATTTGTATAGGCAATATACGTAATAATCAGTATGCTCAAGCAAGAAGCACCGCACGGCTTTTATTTTAAGGACTAGAACTTTTTAATCCAACTGCTCAAAATATCAAAGCCGTCGCAGTATAAGTTTTCATGTACCTATAATGTCTTATTAGCAACTTTGACAGACAAATGGATTATGAACACACCATAGCATAGTTTAAATGTTGAATACACTGTAATATGAGCAAGTGGTGGTTGTATACTAAAAAAATAAAAGCAATAAAACGAAAAAAAACACTAGGAACGTGTTCACTAAATCCGTCTTTGTGAACGCAAACACGACTCAATCTCCTTCAATTGTATAATATACAAACCATCCAGAAATCCACTCAAATATACACACAAAATTGCATTCAAATCAGGCCAGCTGTTAAGGAATATAAACACATACACACCTACAGAAGAATTATTTTATTTATTTAAGACAACACCCTGCACTAAGGAAATAATCCTTGTATTGCGGGGGACTTTACAAACATATAATTAACGGACACAAATTACATCCAGACTCAGAACAACAATTTGTGGATCGCACAAAGTGTTGTCCCGCGTGGGATTCGAACCCCCGACACTGCAATTATATACATAAAGATATAAAAACATGTTGACTATAAGATATAAACTATAAAGTTTTTATCATACTCTCACTATTGAACTAACTCGTGGTTATATACTCATACAAAGCTTATTCGAATTTAACCAAAGTGTAACTTTTAAGAGAAACTTAGAAAGCTTTCTCATGTTAATAAATCTTTTAGCAACGAAATCTTCGTCGATATATGACAAAATTGAAATAATAATTGAATTGACTTTGAAATAATATTCTCTCCGTGTGGTGACGAAATAAGAATACAATTCACCACTCCCTATTTTGCCTGTGGATGTCGTAAAAGACGACTAAGGATATAATACACATTCAACATCTATGCAAATCAAATCAAATCATTTATTTTGCATAGGCCCCTTAAGGGCACTTACATATTGTCAAATTACACAACGTTTGAACACAATACAATAATCTACCACCGGATCGGAACGCGGCCACAAACTGAGAAGATCCGGCAAGAAACTCAGCGGGCAGTCATTTTTTTCTTTAATCTTTTAAATATACATAATTTTATGCTTCGTACAACATATATCGTATTAGCTCTAGTGTGATGCCCTTCGAAATTGTATACCTATGTATAAATTTTCAAAATTTAGTACAAGACAAAAAAAATTAAAGAATTAAAGAAAGGAAGAAACTATGGCTGGACCAGATCCCACAAGCAGCACCCGATCACGAGTTAACTACTAGAGCAGTCATCACTCTCCTCAACCAAAAGAAAAGTAAAACTCGAAAGAAAACCCTATACCAACCTGCATGGCTTTTTTTATGGGTGGGCTATGATAAGCGCACTCGCGGTCCATTCCATCCAATGCGACGAAAGGACGGCGCGCGGACCCATAACCCACCCCTACCCACGTCGCCTTCGTCGTTGGGCTGACCACCGGAGCAGGGGGGTGACTTGGCGTCAGTGGTCGGCTCGAGGGCACCCTCACCTCTTGACGTCCCTGTCCCGGGACGTCGGTTGCCGTAGCGCGGTCAGCCTCTCTGCGGGTGACGGACTAAAATTCCCGGTCCGGACACCCGAACCTGCATGGTATAATAAAGTCAATTTCCTTCCTATTGTAGGGAAGACTGGCACCCAGTGAACGTATATGAGCCGATATGATGAATATTCCCATTGAAGCTTAGACTGTCCAGTTACAAAACATTATGTACGCAGTGTATATGTTACTAACTTACTAATAAGTATTATAATACCTACTAGCTTTTGCCCGCGGCTTCGCCCGCGTAAGATTTACTTGAATATTGAACTATTATCGCAAAGAATATTATCGGCATAAAAAGTATTACATTTCTTAATTTAAGAAATACTCTATCTACGTGTCAATTTTCATCCAAATCTGCTCAACAGTTTAAGCGTGATTGAGTAACAAACATCCAAATATCTTCACAAACTTTCACATTTGAATATTACTTCCAGCCTTATAGTTCAGATTCCCGTGAAAATACGATGATAAATATGCCTTTCCTTAGTCTCTGATAACGTAATTTTCTATTGGTGAAAAAAAATTATATCAATCAAACACCCGCAGTTTCATTCACGTAGACTCCATTTTTATGCCAATACCGAGATAAAAAATGCCTATGTTACTCGCTGATATTATAAATTTACATGGGTGAAAAAAAAAAATATAAATCCCAGAAATATCAGAGATAAAAATTGCCTGTGTTACTCGCTGATAACATCGGTAGCATTCCATTGGTGAAAGAATTTTAAAAATTGGTCGTCATCCCCCGGTTTAGTTCTCGTTCCCGGGCAAATACTGGGATGAAAATAGCCTTTATATGGTATTCACTGATAATATAGCTTTTCATTAGTGAATTAATTTTTAAAACCATTAAATTCCCGTGATTTCACCGCCATTGTACCCGATCCCGTAGGAATATCAGGATAAAAATAGCTTAAATATATTACTGGCTTAAAAATAGCTTTCCATTAGTGAAATAATTTTAAAATCGACCTAATTCTCAAGGTTGCTCCAGCCACACCGGGATAAAATATAGCCTGGGATAAAGTATAGTCTTAAGTTATTCCTTATGTACGCCTGGTAGACCTGATGGTAAAATGTAATCAATATGGGTCCAGCCATTTTGAAGATTAACTGTAACGAATAGACAGACAGACAAAAAAATTTGGACCGTATTATGTGAGCATAAATAAAACCTATTATTTTGATAGACAAACAGACGCTTCAAATTTATTTATTTGTAGACATAGAAAATTGGAATAATATCTTGATTGTAACTTATTGTCTGGTAGCTGCTAGAAATATTACCACGCTTTCATTGTTCGTGGGTGTCGCAAAATACTACTAAGACAAAGATTTACATCAACCTGGACCAATTGGTGATGCCGTCTGGCCAACAATGTCGTCTGCCAGGTCATAAAATGTTGCTAGAACCTTTGCAATATATCTACGATGGCAGAAGAGTGCCTTCATATCGCGTCGATCCAAAGTAATTACGATAAGCGCAAAATAATGATGATATATCATTGGCTGGGTGTCTTCGACTATATGCGTTTTATCCCTTTGGGGCAGCCCAAAATTGTTTCTTAGTGAGTGCTTACCCCAAATAACCGATCGGTATACAAAATTTCACATTCTTGGACCCAGTATCTTTGGCTATACACTTTCACCCTCTTAGGGGTTGAATTTCCAAAAATTCTTTGTTAGAGCTCGCTTATCCTTGCCAAAAATTTTTTCATAGTGCTTGGTAAGTGAGCACTAAGAAAATCTTGGGGTAATCCAAGAAAGCCGACCGTGTACTAAAATGATCCTTCGTAGGCTCAGTGATTTCGGTTAAACGCTGTTCACACCCTTAGGGCTAAAATTGCAAAAATCTCTCTTTCCCCAAGAAAAGCAACTTTATACAAAATTCCATGTTTCTAGGCCTAATGATTTCGGCTATATATTGTGCACCCCTTTAGGAGTTGATTTTAATAAAATAATTTCTTAGAGCTCACTTACAACAAAAGAAAGAGAATTGCATAGAAAGTTTTACGTTCCTAGCACTAATAGTTTAGTCTATACGCTTTTCACCCCCTTCAGGGGGTGAATTTCCAAAAATCCTTTGCTAGTGCTCGTATACCCCAAGAAATAAGACGATGTAAAAAGAAAATACTTTCCCCTATTTCAACCGCTTATACCTATTTTTTCGCGATAAAAAGTAGCCTTATATCCTTTCTCAAGCTTTAGTACATATCTGTACCAAATTTAATCAAAATTGGTTAAGTGGTTTCAACGTGAAAGGCTATATGCTTTTCAACCCCTTAAGGGGGTGAATTTCCAAAAATCCTTTGCTAGTGCTCGTGAACCCCAAGAAATACGATGGTGTAAAAAAATACGTTTCTAGGCCCAGTGGTTTCGGCTGTATGCTTTTTGGTATTTTAGGGGTTGAATTTCATCCCCATGTAAATGGAATTTCCAAAACGCTTGATCGAATATTTATTTATTTATTATTAGGTGCCTGAATACAAAGATTCGTGGTTCGATCATCGAAAATGACGAATTTCCATACAAAATGTCATCCCCTATTTCAACCCCTTATACCCATTTTTTTGCAATAAAAAGTAGTCTTTATCCTTTCTCAAGCTTTAGTCCATCTCTGTACCAAATTTCATCAAAATCGATTAAGTGGTTTCGACGTGAAAGGCATGCTTTTCAACCCCTTGAGGGAGTGAATTTCTAAAAATCTTTTGCTAGTACTCGTGCACCCCAAGAAATACGATGGTGCAAAAAAAAACGTTTCTAGGCCCAGAGGTTTCGGCTGTATGCTATTGATATTTTAGGGGTTGAATTTCATCCCCATGTAAGTGAAACTACCAAAACGCTAGAACGAATATTTATTTATTTATTATCAGGAGCCTTAATACAAAGATTCACGGTCTTATCATCGAAAATGACGAATTTCCATACAAAATGTCATCCCCTATTTCAATCCCTTATATACATTTTTTTGCGATAAAAAGTAGCCTATGTCCTTTCTCAAGCGTTAGTCCATCTCTGTACGAAATTTCATCAAAATCGGTTTAGACATGAAAGACTATATGCTTTTCACCCCCTTAAGGGGGTGAATTTCCAAAAATCCTTTGCTAGTGCTCGTGCACCCCAAGAAATACGATGGTGCAAAAAAATACGTTTCTAGGCCCAGTGGTTTCGGCTGTATGCTTATTGGTATTTTAGGGGTTGAATTTCATCCCCATGTAAATGAAATTTCCAAAACGCTTGAACCAATATTTATTTATTATCAGGTACCTTAATACAAAGATTCGTGGTTCTATCATCGAAAATGACGAATTTCCATACAAAATGTCATCCCCTATTTCAACCCCTTATACCCATTTTTTCGCAATAAATAGTAGCCTATGTTCTTTCTCAAGCTTTAGTCCATCTCTGTACCAAATTTCATCAAAATCGGTTTAGACGTGAAAGACTATATGCTTTTCACCCCCTTAAGGGGGTGAATTTCCAAAAATCCTTTGCTAGTGCTCGTGCACCCCAAGTAATACGATGGTGTAAAAAAAAATACGCTTCTAGGCCGAGTGGTTTCGGCTATATGCTTTTTGGTATTTTAGGGGTTGAATTTCATCCCCATGTAAATGAAATTTCCAAAACGCTTGAACGAATATTTATTTATTTATTATCAGGTATCTTAATACAAAAATTCGTGTTTCTATCATCGAAAATGACGAATTTCCATACAAAATGTCATCCCCTATTTCAACCCCTTATACCCATTTTTTCGCAATAAAAAGTAGCCTATGTCCTTTCTCAAGCTTTAGTCCATCTCTGTACCAAATTTCATCAAAATCGGTCCAGTGGTTTAGACGTGAAAGCGTAGCAGACAGACAGACAGACAGAGTTACTTTCGCATTTATAATATTAGTAAGGAAGTAAGGATAAGGATAAGGAAGTAAGGATAGTAAGGATTACCAACGCTAAGTACTTATTTTTCTGAAATTGAATACTGTCCGTACGGTGACGGAGTAAGAATATAATTCATCACTCCCTTTCTTACCCGTGGATGTCGTAAAAGACGACTACGGGGTATGATATGCATTTAAAAGTTGTGCAAGAGAAGGTAAACTTGAAAAAATCATTTTTGTTTTTGGGGTGGGTTACGCTCGGCGCACTCCTCTCACCACTCCATCTGGGGCAACAGAGGGGCATAAGCAGTGGCGTAGCGTGTGTCACTGTCGCCCGGGGCAGAGTTATAATTTGCCGCTCTTTTGACATCGTAAAAATAATAATTGTTGGTGTTGGTAAGAAAAAACGTAACGAAATGAAAGAATTGAGTGAAAAATATTTATTTCAAAACTATGTAAGTACATGTGTAAGTAACATGACTGTGTTAAAACTTTAATAATTTACACTATTTTATTTTTTATTTTTTTTTCGGGTGGGTTGCGGTCGGCGCGCTCCTCGCACAACTCCGTCCGGGGCGACAGAGGGGCGTAAGCGCGCACATCCGCAACCCACCCACGTGCACGTCGCCTTCGTTGTTGGGCCGACCACAATAATTTACACTATAAAATTAATGTTTAATAAAGTCTAAACAGTCTAAAACTTTACTTATCGCGACTTACGCGCAGCGAAATCATTTATTCGGTCCTTGGACCCACCCTGTGTAACATCGGGTACGACTGGGCGTTGGAGGGGGAGCCTCCCGCCCGGATTGGGCGTGATTTGGCGGGCTCGTCACAGCCCGGGGTGGGACGCTAGAGGAGGCGGCAAGCCTGGCGACTCTAGGCACCAAAGAGATCGTCAGGCGGATCGGGGCGTTGGGGTTAAGGGTAGCCCTGGACAAGATGGAGGCCATCCTGTTCCAAAGTCCCCGCATGGGCCCTCCCATCGACGTCTCGATCACCGCCAATTCGGTTGATATCAGCATCCGGGTGCATATGAAGTATTTGGGCCTGGTGTTCGACGGGCATTGGTGGTTCCGAGAGCATTTCCGCAGGCTTGCTCTACGGCTCATCGACGCGGCGTCCGCCCTATCGTGGCATATGCCGAACGTGGGCGGACCGAGCACTACGTGTCGACGGCTGTACGCGAGGGTCATCTGGTCGATGGCCCTGTATGGCGCGCCGGTGTGGGCGGGGTAGCTGATCGTCCGACTCAGGGCTCTACTGTGGCGACCACAAAGGGCCATGGCGGCCAGGGCCATACGTGGATACCGCACGGTGTCGATGGAGGCAGCGTGCCTGTTGGCCGGGACTCCCCCGTGGGACCTGGAGGCGGAAATGCTCGCCGGTTTGTATCGGCGGGTGTCGGGGGTGCGAGTGGAGGGCGGTGTGATCTCTTTGAGGGAGCTCAGCGCCTGGCACGTCGACACCCGCTGAGACGTCATTACCCGTTGGGCAGTCCGGCTGGAGAGGCCTAGGTTCGGTGTGCGGACCATGGAGGCCTTCCAGCCGGTGTTGATGCAGTGGTTAAAACGGCGGCACGGGGTGCTCTCCTTCCGACTAGTGCAGGTTTTGACGGAGCAGGGATGCATCGCCAAATACCTGTACACGGTCGTTAGGAGGGAGAGTACACCGTCCTGCCACCACTGCGATTGCGACGAGGACACGGCGCAGCATACGCTCGAGGTTTCTGAGTTTGTGTTCGGTGCTGGGTGAACTGAGACGCGGTCTCAGCCTTTGCGAGGTAGTAGGCAGTAGTCTCGCGGAAGGGGGCGGCAGAGCACGTGCGCGAGGAGCGTCTCCACGACGACGCAAACCACCGCCGGTGACTGGGGCAGCGTAGGCGCGACTACCTGCGCCTTATGTCGCCCCAGTCGAGGCCGCGGGTGACTGGACCGGGGATTTAGTCCGTCACGGTCATAGGTTACGGGTGTGCATGCTTATGCCCCTATGGCGCCCTGGACAGAGTGGTGCGAGGAGTGCGCCGACCGTAACTCAACCCCTAAAAAAAGGTGTCCGCACAAAATATTTTTCTTCCAATTTTGACGCCCTTCTAATAGTGGCGCCCGGGGCGGTCCGAAGCTCCGCCTTTTGCTACGCCACTGGGCATAAGCACGCACACCCGTAACCCACCCGCGACACGTCACCTTCGTTGTTGGGCCGACCACCGGAGCAAGGTGACATGATGTCAGTGATCGGCCCAACGGAATACCCCGAGGGAGTACCCTCTCCCTTCGACGTCCTCTACTGGGACGCCGATCGCCGTCGCGAGGCTAACCTCTCCGCAGATGCCTGGACTAAATCCCCAGTCTGGTCACCCGCAACCTCTGCTAGGGCGGCATCAGGCTTTACCTCCAATAGAGGAGGAGACCCGAGCCCAACAGTGGGATGTATATGGATTGAGATGAAGGTGATGATTATGTATTTTTATATAAAATTGTTATCGACTGTTAGGGAAGTTACAAAACTCACCTCTTACTGTGTAAGCCAAAAACTACGGCTAAATGACCTATAAAATTACTGCCCATATGGTGTAGTGTTTTAGGTACCGAGGTATCTACGATGCCAGGAAGTGGGTTCGATTCCCACGTAAAACAATACTTTGTGCCATCCACAAATTGTAGTTTTAAGTCTGGTTGTAATTAGGACGCTGAAGTGGCAATGGACAGGTCACATCTCTCGCCGAACCGACAACCGCTGGGGAAGAAATATTCTCGAGTGGCAACCACGTATCGGACGACTCATGTAATACTAGTGTACTATATCCAGCAGTGGACGGCGATAGGCTGAAATGATGATGAAATGATGAATGTCCACTGCAATACAAGGATTATTTTCTTAATACAACTTTTATCTTTCAAATGGTTCTAATAATAAAATAAATATGTGTATAATATATGTACAATATGTTACCCATGTAATTATATTTTACCCATATAATAGTATAATAACTGATTAAAACAGATTTCACGAGGTGACAGTTCATTCTAAGTTCATTGCTTACACAGTCAGCCTGCTAAACCTTCTTACTTTCAATACAAATAAACAATTCTTCTTTTGTAATATTCTATAGAATCATATATCTTAAAAACAATTAGAATACCATAAACATCCGTCTACTTAGCCATAGTCAATACCCTTTTAATATCAAAAGACAATGTTCGCATACAACAACTAGCATTTAGCATGATTTATTTAACATAATAAACACATTATTCAGTCTATGGTACGCCACAGATTGTCGCGAACCATAGATTGCACACCTCCTCACGTAGATTGGTCACCAATCGAATACAAATTAACATTACAAGAGTGAATAATTCAATTTCCGTATGCATAATCAATATCCAATCTTTGTTGATCTTTATAAACAAGACATGTTAAACAAATTTACTTAGGTTCTACGAATAGGGTGGACCAAGTTCTTTTGGCTACTTAAGTTAATACTAAGTCAGAATGCATCTGTATTTTACTACGAAATTGGTTATTTCGTGAAAGTGATTGAAGAATTCTCAACGAATGATGATTAAGTTCGATTTTAATATGAGTCTCCTATAAGATAAAGTCATCATCACCATTCATCATTTCAGCCTATCGCCGTCTACTGCTGCACGTGGGCCTCCCTCATGTTACGCCACAATGTGCGGTCCTGTCCCGCCTGCCTCCAACGACGCCCAGCAACTTTCACCAGGTCGTCGGTCCACCGAGTGGGGGGGCGTCCTACATTGCGTCGTCCGATACGTGGTCGCCACTCGAGAACATTTCTTCCCCAGCGGTTGTCGGTTCGTCGAGCGATGTGGCCTGCCCATTGCCACTTCAGCGTGCTAATTCTTCGTGCTATGTCGGTTACACTCGTTCTACTGCGGATTTCGGTATTCCAGATTCTATCTCGCAGAGAAATCCCGAGCATAGTCCGCTCCATAGCACGCTAAGCGACTTTAAGCCTTGTTATGAGGCCTACATTTAGGGACCACGTTTCCGTGCCTTAAGTCATCACTGGTAACACACACTGGTCGTAAACCTGTGTTTTCAGACTCTGAGATATGTTGGACGAAAAGATCCTCTTAAATTTCCCGAATTTTTAAATTAGGTTGAAGTATCCCCTTGTGATTATTGGTTCCATTCATTCATCAGCTCTTATACATTCCACTGCTGGGCGCGAGCCTCCTGTACTATAGGAGAGAAACTGACTTACTATATCACACTGGTCAGACGTGTTGGTACGGGATTTTATTCCGACTCTTCCTTCTCCTTCACAGATATTATATGCATATTTATTCCCCTTTTACGACACCTATGGGCAAGAGAGGGAGTGGTGAATTGTATTATTACTCCGTCACCACACGGAAAGATTATACATATAGAATATACATCGCTAATTTATACATATACATCGGCAACTTATTAACTTAAGATACTGTATGGTAGCTACAAATACTATCAACCCCTACATTACTCGTGGGTGTCGTATAAGACGACCAAAATCTTTACACAGACCTGGGCCAATTCCGTCTGAAGCAGTCAGATCAACAATTATTATCTCAAGCAGAGTCGACGTCGTGCAAGCGGCCGTTCATAAATTGCCAAAGACTTTGATTTTCGCTTAGCATAAAACTATTACCAATAACAATAGCTGATAATGATAAGCAAAATCAAACTGACTGATATTGTTGTAAACCTTGAAACTAATATCAGAACAGGCTACACTGTATGTATTTACAAATAATAAATCGTATAAATAGTAATAAATTTACCATTACGGTAAATTATATTCCAGTAATTTACATTACGGTAAGTTACATTACGGTAAGTTACATTACCTAAAGATCCTTTGAAAACTTTTACTTTTCTTCTTGCCAATACTAATGAAAAAAATGTGTGTATCAATATCTACATACGATAAAAGGGCAACTTATGTAGTTCACTGTAGATTAAAAAAAATGAAAGAAAAAATATAATCAAAAGGAAATGAAAAAAGAAAAATATCGTCTGTAGGTTAGCGTGACATATCAAAAATATAAAACAAAACTATACGTACTCATGAAACATTACACACTTATACATTTACTGCGTAATGAAATATTATTGTTTCATTATTTTAAAGTTGCGCTCCAACGTAACTATTTAAAAATCGCAAGGCCTATCCCTTTCTCCGTCGCATCGCGCACCTGAAAAAAAAATATCATTTACTCTTTTTCCCTCGCATTACGCGCCTAAAAGTGTCACTTAAAAACGAAATACTTAATTTATCTATCACTATAATTCATTGTTATTATTAACTCTCAACTTGTATAAAATTTTCCTTTTAATATTTTAATAATGCTTACCCAAATAATAAATGGTAAGAACAGTCTTGCAGTAATGGCTATAGTTTACAATATGGCCGCCCGTGATAATTTATGCTATAATTAAACCGGTTATTGCCGGAGACTGTGCAAGTAGAGACGTTAGAGTACGGAAAATAATGCGGATATATTTCCGTTTTGGGAGTTTTCGAAGCGCTATTGTAATTTGTTTACGTTTTAAGTTATTTTAGAACGCAGATTTTGAAGAAATTTTTGATATGTTTATATTTTTATAAACTTTCTATTTGTGGTGAACATTTCATCATTATCACCATCATCACAGCTCATATAAATCCTAGGGCTCGAGCGTCCTCCACAATGGGAGAGAAATTGACCTACAATAGCACGCTGATCAGACATGTTGGTATAGAGTTTTATTTCGAGTTTTCCTCGTCTTGCCTAGATGTAATATCCATATATCGTAAAAGACGACTAAGGGATATAATATATGTGTAAATAAAACCTTTTCATACATATACAAATGCTTTAATATACTTAGTTTGTATTAAAAATATAATCGACGGAGCTCACAATTGACATTTAGATTATAACAAAATGCGATAGATAGTTTTACAAGGAATAGTTATCACCGTCACCACACGGAGATCTATAGATGTACCTAATATTGAAATATCTTTTTCTCCGCGTGGTCACGGAGTAAGAGTACAACTCACAACCCCCTCTTGCCCGTAGGTGTCGTAAAATACGACTTGGGGTTTAAATATACATATAACATCTATGTAAAAGAGGGAAAACTTGAAATAAAAACCCTATATTAACATTTCTGACCAACGTGGTATAGTAGATTATTTTCCCTGCTATTGTGGAGGAAGCTGGAGCCCAACAGTGGGACGTATATTAGTTGAAGTTAGTGAATAAATCTCTTATTCATATCCTATCTTGTAAGGGCTACAAATATTACTCACCCTTCATTATTCATGGGTGTCGTAAAAGACGATTAAGAGCATAAACGTAATCCAAATTCATATGATGCCGTCAGATCAAAAATTACATTCTCTAGGAGTGTTGACCTCAAACAGACGGCTATTCATAAAATTATTTCCAATACCTTCTGCAATATGTACTATGATCTCTTATTCTCCAAATCTTATTCATCAAATCAAATAATACGATCAAATTTAACTTTTAAAATCAAAAACCAAATACAAAACATTACTTTCATAGAAATTTCTCTGAACACTTCTAAAACCACCCAAAAAGTAGTGGATAAATCAGAAATGTGTCTAGTTACGAGTACATATTTGTTTAATCAGTTGATATGAACGTCTGAGCAAACGAATGTTGGACAAACAGCTTGGTAAGTTCGGCTTCCGATGTTAAGCGTTCGTTTGAACAGTGCATATCTTTGATTGGATACTCAATGACACAAGGTTTTTTCGAGCCAGAAAAATGTTGAGTATATTTGTTGAACGTAAATTTACTATCGTTATAACTACTGTCCTATTTTTTTGGAATTGTAACCAATATTCGAATGTGACTTTGTTTGTTGCTTACGATATCGTGCCTTATTTTCAAAGAAGACAGTGGTGATTGTTGAGTAAGTACTTGTTGAAAGGTACTTGTTTTAAAATTTCGCATACACTGGAAGAGATACAGAATGGCTATATGATCCTGAAAAAAATACTATGTAGGATGATGAAAAATTTATTGATGAACTTTAACTGAGCCAGGCACAGCTAGTATATATTAGTAGTGATTTAACAATTAGCAAAATGTGCATGCCTTAATAAAATTAACTCTTTTACGGGTTTATTTCATTAAGGCTTCCCATTCAAAGTCATACACAGGCGAAAGCCGATAATTGTAAATGCGACACGTAAATATAGCAAAAATAGAGCTTAAGCACTATAAAATTCGTAAAATAATTGAATTTTGTAAATAAATCACCTCTCATAGTTTCAAATTTAATATACGTCTCAGCTAATACATATTCCACTGCTAGGCTTGAGCCTCCTCCCCAATAGGAGAAAAATTTACCTACTATGCCATACTAGTCAGATATGTTGGTATAGGGTTTTATTTCGAGTTTTCCTTCTCTTGTACAGATGTTATATGCATATTATATCTCTTAGTCGTCTTTTGCGACATCCACCGATAAAGGGGCGCCCATAAATTACGTGAGGTATTTTTTTAAATTTTCTGTACCTCCCTTCCTGGTGAGATGTCGTGAGATTTTATTCAACCCCCTCCCCTAACCCCCAATCTCACGTGAGATTTTTCAAAATGTGGGTTTTTTACGTAACCGCGTTGCATTGTTATTGTAAAAAGAAAAAAAAATGCTTCGTGCTTTTGTTTACGACTAGTTAAGACTAGTAATCAATATTGCTGAGAGTTTAATTATAAGTGTAATAAAAATTCAACAATTTTTTTTTGTTTCAATCCGAAATGAAAATTGCGTGATATTTGCCGACAACCCTCTCTCCAACGTAAGATTAGATGAGATTTGACTCGACCCCCTCCCCCCCTTAAACATCTCACGTATTTTATGAACGCCCCCTAAGATAGGGAGTGGTAAATTATATTCTTACTACGTCACCACATGGTGTCACCGTGTGGTGACGCCATTTAGAATACAACCATTTAGAAAATATCTGCCTATACATCTTCATAAACCCATGTCCCTATCAGTAGGTAGAATATGCAAGTCAGTACTGATAAAGTCCATTTCTGTCGATGTGGTTTATTTGTGGTGAAGTATTTCCTTAAGAAACAGAATAAATATGAAAACTGCAAGAGAAGAAAAATTCAAAATTAAATCTTAAAGCAATCTGTCTAAACCTAAGTCAAATTCCATTTTTTATTTATGGCGCAAGATCGTGACTAGTAATAACACAAATACGCTAAAGAAAAACAAGAATATATGATAAAAAAATATATAAATTCTCGTTTGCTATTACTAGGAATATACATAGACATAAGCATAAACAATTTGGGTGTCGCAAAGCTCAAGAGTCGATTCAAAATGGTTGACTCCCAGACAATTTTTAAGGTGCCATTTTCATTATTGACAACACGATTCATTGATTTTTCCACGTCGAAAAAAATGTAAGAAAATATACAGTAAAATTTTCACAACCAAAAAATGTTGGTAATTTTGAAACTAATGTATGCATAAAGTTTGGCAGGGTCGGTCGTGTGGAATTTAATCGGTCGATATGCGGCGCGACTAACGACTCGTATGGCACAAATCGCACGACTATGACGCACGCACCATTGACTACATTAACAACGTCACACCCATTATTCTGCTATTCGCGATAGGTGGGACCGAGCTATAATCGCTTAAGTCAAATTGGCATAGGTCGGGATTCAATTTTATCTTCTATACAAATATATAAAATTTAAGTGTCGTAAGTCACAATAATACGTTTTTTTTCGTGTGTATTCGGTTATTTACACGATACTTATGTTTAGAAGCCAGTTTTAATCATTTTCCCTGTATATCTGTCTGTTTGTTTATTCCGAGTAATCTCATAACGGCTGAACCGCTTTTTATAATATTTTATACGTTATATTTTATACCGATATACCCACGGACTTCAGAATATGTTCAATAAAATATTAATTTAGATAAATAAATAATTAATCTCGGCTCGCATACGTCCCACTGCTAGGCTTTTATTCGTAATATATGAATCTTTCCTTGTACCTAGTGACGGAGTAAGAATACTATTCACCACTCCCTATCTTGCCCGTGAATGTTGTAGAAGGCGACTATGGGATATAATATGCACATAGCATCTGTGCAAGAGAAGGAAAACTCGAAATGAAATCCTATACCAACATGTCTGACCAGCATGGTATAGTAGGTCGAATTCCCTCCCAGTGTGAAGGAGGCTCGAGCCCAATAGTGGGACGTGTCTGGGCTGCGATGATGATGATGACGATTATGATACTAATATGTTGCGTATAGTATATATACGTTCTGTGTGGTAACAGAGTAAGAATACAATTCACCACCCCCTTTATTGCCCGTAGGTGTCGTAAAACTTAGTCGTACTAAGGGATTACAATATGCAGATATCATTTGTGGAAGAGAAAGAAAGATCGATCTAAAACCCTATGCCAACCCAGTCGATCAGCGTGATATAGTAGATCAATTACCCTCCCATTGTGGAGGAGGCTCAACCCCAGCTGTGAAACGTATTAGGGCGTTTCAAAAAAAAATGTTTTTTTTTCTCTCGTAACCAGCCCCAAAAGTTTCGTTTAGATGCCAAAATAGGCCTCTGCAAATATGAGCCCTTAATATTAATGTTAAGTATGTCCGCATCGTACTTTTCGATTTTCCATAAGAATTACATAGGAAAATTTTTATTATCGACGCGACTCGGGATTTTAAGACGAATATAACGACGCCTTAACTGTCGAAATCCATGAAGTTCCGTGGAAAAAGATAATAAAGAAATTTACGAAAACAAACATATAAGATAAGCGCGCATATCTTATGATTTTCGCTCCTCTTAAGGTTCAATTCCGAGCATCGCGGCCGCGCGCGATCAATCGCTTATTACATCGCCCACAACCGATGCGACAATAGTCAAAGTATAAAAATGTATGGCGCCATTTCTGTCATGGCCGCGCGCGGCTATCGCGTGTAACTAAGAAACGCGCGCGACAGTCGCAAGCGATCGATTGCGCACATTCGCGATCAGCCGCGATGCACAGAAAAAATAAACTGAACTGAATACTTACTATATATCTTTATACATATAATATATATATATATATCTATACCAATAAATAAAATTGGAGTGTCTGTTTGTAATGTCAAAATAATAGGCTTTTTTCATGCTCACACGGTTATTTGCACGACACCTATGCCTAAAATACAGATTAAAAATTTTTTGTCTATTTGTTCCGGGTAATCTTCAAAACGGCTAGACCGATTTCAAAAATTCTTTCACCAATGGAGAGCTATAATATCAGGGCGTAAACTAGGCTATATTTTATCCCGATATTCCCACGGGAACGGGAACTACGCGGATAAAACGACTAAAACCGAAGCGAAGCGAGGGCGGGTTGTTAGTATAATATATATTTCTTGTGTATGTGTGTACTCCTAAACTCCTGCTCCTGCTCCTCCTAAACGGCTAGACTGATTTTTGAGGATTTTTTTATTCGTGTTCAAAAGAATTCACGAATGATTTAGATTCACAATTTAACACCGGTAGGTGGCACTGCGATCGGTTTTCAAGAGAATTCCTTTTACTGTTTCTTTAGATTTAAACAGAACGTCTGTTGGGTCAGCTAGCTGAGTCAGATAGCTATTCAAGGTGAAATTCATAATGAAATAAAGCAAACTAAATAATAACCTAAATTAATATTAAATTTAACTATTATTGTGGGTCTTGCTATTACGTGATAATTAATTTGATTTTAATCTTAATTAAATTTATGACTGGGTCCCAACTTAATGATAATATCCGTTCATTTTCTCAATTTAAATTAGTGAATTTCTTAATTTTAAACCTCGACAGTTGTTTTAGGGTCAATATTGGTTTTATTGTCGAGAATTGTATAGTCATCGGCGTTTAAGCAGAGCTAAAAAAGTGTTTAGAAATACACTCCAGTGCTGGGCTCGAGCCTCCTTCAACAATATAAGAATAATTGACCTACTCTACCACGCTGGTGAAACGAATTGGTATTGGGTTTCGATTTTTGGTTTAGTTTTGGGAATATAATTGTTGACCATATGTCATCATCCTACCATCCATCCATCCGTCCTACTACTGGGCTCGAGCTTCCTCCACAATAGGAGGGAATTTGACCTACTATGCCACGCTGGTCAGACGTGTTGACATAGGGTTTTATTTCGAGTTTTCCTTCTCTTGCATAGACGTTATATGCATATTGTATCTCTTAGTCGTCTTCTACGACATCCACAAGTAAGAGAGGAAGTGGTGGTGAATTGTATTCTTCCTCCATCACCACACGAACCAGATAGCATCAGATGGATTTGGGCCAGCTCAATATAGCATCTCTTCACGTCAATATAGTCGTCTTTTACGACACCCACGAGCAATGCAACAGTTTGTAGTATTTGTAGAACATTGATATACCACAAATAACTAAAGTTCTATAATCTATTTTTATATTATAATTCCAAATGTAATATTTTATCAGTTTATTCCAAAAAAAAACCCCAAGAAAACAGCTATAACTTTGGCTCGTAAATCGACATGACATACGTCAGTTTCCTGTTCTCATGTCATCGCGGATAATCGGCAAAAATATCGAATATCTATTCCATATACGTATCGATAAATAAATACCAGTTACTACAACCGTCCATTGCGTACGAATCTTAAATAATTCATGAAGTTGTGATCAAAAACCTTATATTGCAACAGTTTTGGGCGACTATGAATTAAAAAGTTACTACGAAAGTTAAACTTCAAATTGAAGGCCTCTCATTAAAATAGGGGGAAATTAGAAAGTGGGTTATTGTGTACACTTCGTTTGTGTATTCACATGTGGGTGTAAGCCTTTGTAGTGTATGAGAAATGATTTGCATACAAGTAAACATACTTTTGCGAGGAGGTAATTTATAAATAATAATGTTCATTATTAACACCTATTCAGCCTTTTGCGGGTCCACTGTTGAATTCGTTCCCCACAAATGGATGAATAGTGCCGTAATCTTCACCCTTATTATGTAAGTTGGCAATCGCAATATGTGTGGGATCTGGTCCAGCTATATCTTCTTTCCTTACTTTAATTCTTTTTGTATTGTACTAAATTTTGAAAATTTATACATATATACAATTTCGAAGAGCATCACATCATCATCATCATCATCATCATCATCTCAGCCCATATACGTCCCACTGTTGGGCTCGGGCCTCCTCCATAGTGGAAGGGTCATTGACCTACTATACCACGCTGGTCAGACGTGTTGGTATAGGGTTTTATTTCGAGTTTTCCTTCTCTCGCATAGTTGTTATATGCGTTTTATATCCCTTAGTCGTCTCGTACGATCACCCACGGGTAAGATAGGGGGTGGTGAATTGTATTCTTACTCCGTCACCACACGGAAGAGCATCACACTACAGCTAATACCATATATGTTGTACGAAGTATAAAATTATGTATATTTAAAAGATTAAAAAAAAATGGCAGCCCGATGAGTTTCTTGCCAGATCTTCTCAGCTTTCGGTCGCGTTCCGATCCGATGGTAGATTATTGTATTGTGTTGAAATGTTGTGAAAATTTGACAATATGTAAGTGTCCTTAAGGGGCTTATGCAGAATAAATGATTTGATTTGATTTGCAACGCTGCTTGCTTTCTTGATGAAACTCTTAACCATTTTTACTACGGTGATAATTAAATGCATCGCATCATCATGAGTCAGCCTTTCGTCATGAAGTACGGTTCTGTGCTGCCTGCATCCAACGATGCCCAGCAACTTTCACTAAGTCGTCGGTTCTGATGGGGAGCGTCCTACACTACGTCAGCCAATACGTACTTGCCACTCAAGACCCTTTCTTTTCAAGCGATTGTTGGTTCACGGAGCAAAATGGCCTGCCCATTGCCACTTCATCGTGCTAATTTTTCGTGCTATGTCGGATGTGCGGTGTCGTTTTCCTAAGGATGAGTATTTCGTATTCAATGTCGCAGAGAAATCACGAGCATGAGTTGTGAGACCTATGTTTAGGGACCACGTTTCTGTGCCGTAAGTCGTCACTGGTAACACACACTGGTCGTAGATCTGTACTTTTAGACACTGAGGTATGTTGAACCAGCCGAGCCGACTTCAATTCGTTGGCTGACGTATTTCTCTACACTCAACGTATATATCTATGTATATGCAAAATTATTTTTTAAATTTAAATGCATAAATAATTCTACTGCATAATGCATTTCCTACACTTTTTACAAAACTTAATTATGAAACAAAAATAGAGATTGTCATAGAGGAGACATCCACTTCTATTGGCAATCCTTTCTCACTGGTTTGTCAATTAAAAGTGAGTTTTCTATTTTTACCGGGTAACACGTTATTATAGGCATCAAATTGTTAATTTAAAGTGTTTTCTTAATCCTTACTAATATTATAAATGCGAAAGTAAGTTTGTGTGTTTGTTTGTTTGTTTGTTTATTACGCTTAAGCGTAAACGCTTAAACCACTGGCCCAATTTCAAAAATTCTTTCATCAATGGAAAGCTATAATATAACATAGGATATATTTTTTTTCGGTATTCCCACGGGAACGGGCAATTCACGGGTAGGGCAACTGAAACTGAAGCAAAGCGAGGGCGGGTTGCTAGTCATTAATATTTTTATCACCCCGACGCATCCCTACATGGAAACGGGTCAGCTATACCCTAATTATATTCTAATTTATTAAATCCAGTGTAATTTACGGGCATCCAACATCATAAACAAAACCATTCAAGTACCGCAAACTTTAGTACCGACTTGCATGTCGGTATTAAAGTTTGCCCGAAGTTTGCAGCTAATTGTTCAGTCAATTAATTAACAAAACTTAATCCGTTGATTGTTCCTCAAAAGCCTAGCCCCGCCTTAGGGGACATCCGGATATTTTAACTTAAATATTTTTAGAAGCCTTCAAATAAAGCTTATAATTATCTGTAGATTAAATTAGTTTAAATTTAATTAAAATAGCAAAATTATCCTTACTAATATTATATTCGCGAAATTTTGTGAGGATGTGAAGATATTTGTAGCTGTTTCACGCAAAAACTACTGAATGGATTTTGATAAAGCTTTACAATAATATAGCTTACATATCAGAATAACAGATAGGCTATAATTTATCCCAATATTTCCACGGGAAGAGGAACTGCGGGTAAAACCGCAGGGCGCTGCTAGTTATAAATAAAACTATTTTTGTTGATTTTATGGCTTTTGTATTTACAATTTTCAGCATTCATAGTCACGGTCAGTTTTTCCGTGACCAAGAACGCTAAAAAATTGTCCAAAGCGTCGCGGTATCAATTTATTTATAATGTGTAATATCAAAAAGTGTGGTTTGCTGTGTGGTAGCGGCTTCGAATACTACCAACCCTTGCTTTGCTCATGGGTGTCGTAAAAGACGACTAAGAGCCATAGATTGACCCGGACCAACTCCATCTGGTACCATTTGGGTCAACGATTACATTCCCAAGGAGGGTTGACGTTAGGCAGGCGGCCGGTCATAAAAGTTATTGCCAAAACTTTTTGCAATATGTCAAAACAGATGACATATTGCGTCGACCCCAAGTAATTGGGATAAGAGCAAGATGATGATGATGATCAAAAAGTGTGGCAAAGAACTATTCTATGTTCACCAACCAGCACTTATAGTTAGTAGAATCTAGAACAGCTATTATATTTTATACCAGATGCGGCCTATTACCGTTATGCTATTACTATGCTTATTATCTGTCTTTATACTTAAATATAAAAATACTTTGAACTACCGATGTACCTGTCAAATGCTGTATTTTATTACCAAACATCATGGAGGCTTATATTTTATTAATACTTAAGCTCATCAGATGTCTATTGTTGAATTTAGGCTTTACATATATTTGTAACTGTAAATATTTAGTTTTTATATATACATGTGTAAAGACGCTTCTATTCGTGTGGATATCGTAAACATTGATTAAGAAATATATCTTTTTCGTAAGGTTTGTCCGTTTTGACCGACAAAGGTAACACAGTCCATACAGCCAAGTCATACGATTTCTTAAAAAGTTAAAAAGTAGTTTTATTTTTTCATATTATGTAGCTTGTTATATACGATTAGATATAAATAAACGATGTCTTTTATAATATTAAAATTACATTTAACCATGCATTTATCCATTCATCAGCCTATTTATCTTCACAATAGTGAACTAGTGTAGGTATATAAACATCCCAAGGCAATTGCATAAATGGATAAACGGATTTTATATACATCACATATTGATTAAGGTGTGTGGTGCTGTGTGGTAGCGGCTTCGAATACTACCAACCCTTGCTTTGCTCGTGGGTGTCGTAAAAGACGACTAAGAGCCCTAGATTGACCCGGACCAATTCCATCTGGTACCATTTGGGTCAACGATTACATTCCCAAGGAGGGTTGACGTCAGGCAGGCGGCCGGTCATAAAAGTCATTGCCGAAACTTTTTACAATATGTCAAAACAGATGAAATATTGCGTCGACCCCAAGTAATTGGGATAAGAGCAAGATGATGATGACATATTGATTAAGGATTTTTAAGGTTCCATTATAAAAGAAATTGCAAAAAACAAAGATGAAATCATTGATTCAGTCAACCCGAATAATTGCCTCGACCAACAAAATAGAGTACTTTCAGGATAGGTTTAAAGTTACAAACTTACATTAGCTAGTAGGGAATTTATTCTAAATTAACATACATAGTTTCATATACTTTAAAATTTATTATAGAGACATTTAAGTTTCCTATACAAAAATTTAGTAACTGCATACACTAGTCAATTATATGAATCACAAAATAAAAAAACAGTTAATATTTAATTTATACTTAACGTGTTTGAATTCAATCGCAGACCAAAACCAATAAATATAAATACGAGTATATTCAAATAAGTTAACACATTCCGGGTTGAGAGCCCTCAGCGCTCACCCATAGACCGCGTCAAGCTGTCAAGGCCATCTGCGGCCAACAGCTGTACACACACAAAAAAAAAAAAAAAAATAATAAGTTAACACATAAAGCATTCGGAAATTGAAGCTATAGTAATTCATTATTAAATAAATCATTGTTCATAAATAGTCATATCTATAGAGTAGTATCGCATTGCGCGTAGGTGCGCAGGCGCAAATAAAAGAGTGTCGTACCAGCCGCTGGATCGCGTGTCGTAAATTTTATACTGTTCCATATATAACTGATCAATGTGAAATCTATCGTTAATATTGAATTTGAATATAAATCTATACAAATATGTTTATAACTGATTATATAATATAGTGGTTTCAATTGTGACCTGTGACTTGGGTCAATTGACAGCGTCGGAATTCAATCCACCATACTCTTTAAAAAACCTACGATGTAAGTAGAGATATATAAGATATAATTAGTTTAACGCTTTTGGTATTCAAAAAAGGACGTGACTAATTTTATATTAAAATGGAGAGAAGAAAGGGAGACTCGCCAATTTCCCCCGGTTAAACATCCGGCGTCCTCTCTAAATAGTCCACAGCCGGTCCGTGCACATTTGAAACCTAAAGATACCTTGTTCAGAGACGAAATACGTGTCCAATCAATATTCGAAGTTATACGGCAAATTACAACTTAAAGTTCTAGAGGCAACTCATCACAGAGCAGTAAGAAGACTTTCTTATATCCAACTCCACCTTAATTCTATCCCATATTCCTTCCTTTTTTAGATGTAAGGTATATTAAATAATGGCGGATAAGTGCTGGATCCTCCTACCTTCCCTCCGACGATTAATCCCTCAGCGTAAAATATATCACGTTTCATGCGGTTACGGAGTAAGAATACAATTAACCACCCCCTATCTTCTCCGTAGGTGTGTTAAAAGACGAGTAAGGAATATATGCAAGTAACGTCGATGCAAGAGAAGGAAGATTGGATATAAAACCCTATTCCAACACGTCTGACTAGCGTAGAACAAGTCAATTTCCCTCCCATTGTAGCCTAAACCTTATATGGGCTGAGATAATATTAATAGATCTAATGAGTGGGTTTTTGAGCGACAAGAGTGGGGGCGATCGTATTAATGTACCTACTATTAACGCTCATTTGGATTGATTCCTCGATTGTGAATGACTCTCAGTATTACTTAATCATTCGAACCCAATTAAAAATACTCAAAAAATCATACAAACTGTCTATAGGCAGAGAGTAATGTAAAAAAAACGTTTAGTTTCTGCTCATACTTTTGGAACGCATAAACGAGCATATGCTTTGTGACGTATTGATTACCTATCTTGTACAACGCCTCACTTGACTCCCTGCTGAGAGAAGCGAAGTTTTGAATAAAAGCTAGTAAGATCTCACGATACGAAAACGTGATATGTAATATATTTTGTACAAACGTCATAGAGAATATGAGAAGGATAGAGTAGTCGTTATAGTTGCCACAGACCATGGACAACTCATTTTACATAATTCTTCATACTTCTAATATATAAATATAAATTTTTGTGTGTATGTGTGTTTGTGTGTGTGTGTGTGTGTATGCAAGTGAACTCCTCCTAAACGACTGGATCGATTTTGATGATATTTTGTGTGCGCCTTCAGGAGGATTTAAAAATAGTTTACATTGAAAATTAAAGGTAATATATAATTGTAGTGCTGCAATTGATTTAAAGTTGTTTTCTTTTTAGATTTGTACAGATCAGCGCTGTTGGGTTACCTATTTGTCATAATTTGTTGTGACTAGGATATAAGATATAGTTTTTCAATCCAATACATGTTTACCGTATGTCAGTTCAATCTATATATATATATAAGGCAATCCCCTTGAAATCTACAATGGCGCCACCTACCGGGTCCAATTGTGAAAATAAAAGATTCTCGTATCCCCTTGAACACACACAAAAGATTTCATCAACATCGGTCCAATGGTTTACGAGGAGTTCAGTGTCATACATACGTACATAAGAAATTTATATATAAAGAGATATATATATATACATATACATACAATCTTCTCATCGTGTGCTTGTAATTAAACTCCTAAAAAGCTGGACCGATTTTGATGATTTTTGTGGCTCTTGCAATAGGTATGAGAATGGTTTAGATTAATAATTGGAACCAGTAGGTGACGCTGCGATGGATGGATTGGATGATGGATTTCAAGAAGAATTCCTTTTACTATTTTTTTAGATTTGAATAGAACAACGTCTCTTGGGTCAGTTAGTATAAATCTGTATGTCAATATTAATTTATTAAACACACAAAAATTTATAACATTCCATTACATAAAATTATAATCAATTTATTTCTTACATTCAATTTATTCACGTTAGGTCAGTTCAGTTTGTGCCCTCTTAAGATTCTTTTAAATTGTAATAACATTACCATTTTAGGTGTCCAATTATATTATTTTAAATACATTGATCAATCTTATACTATCTTATATATAGCGTGTTAGTTAATATACCGACCTACAGTGGGTCTGTAGGTATCTATATTGTCGTGGGTTCAATTGCCACGCAGGACCATACTTTGTGCGATATACAAATTATTGTACCGAGTCCAAATATGACTTGTGTCTAGGGTTGCCACCCGTACTTTATTATAAAGTATTGTACGTTATTTTTATTAATTGTACTTTATACTTTATGTAGGTAATAAAGTACGCGAAAATAATTTATTTCGCAGGAACTGATTTCTTGAGATAAAAACTAAAGACACTTTTTTTTTAAATTTGTATAAAATAGTTACATATTTAATAGCGATTCCTGCCACAGCAGCGTTGATGTGGAGAGATTTGCATGTGATGTACAATATATTATTTAGTTTCACTTAAATTAATAGGGCAAAGATGCTGTGCAGATGTTTATTTGTGGTAATTATGTTTTTGACGAAAATTATGAAATAAAATCAATCGTACTTTATTTTGACACAATGTACTTTATTTTTCTAATTTCTTTAACCAGTGTGCTTTATTTACACGAAAAAAAGGTGGTAACCCTACTTGTGTCCGTCAATTAAATTTTTACAAAGCAGTTGTCCGTGTGGTGACGGAGTAACAATACAATTCACCTCTCCTTATATGTAATATGCATATAACATCTATGCTAGAGTAGGAAAACTCGGTACAAAACCCTATCCCAACACGTCTCGAGAAGGCTCGAGCCCAACAGTGGGACATATATTGGTTAAGATCTTGATGAGATGATGAAAGCAATACAAGGAGTATTTGCTTAGAGATTATTGTTAAAAAACCTACCAGTCAATTAGGAACTATACAAGGACTAGGTCGATTCGAACTGTTCTTATTTGGTTTGTTAATTGCTATTGTATTTCGATATCCCAAATACTATCTCCAAGAGCAACTAGAGTGAGGGCCAAATAGTAGGATAAAGGATTTTGATTTCAGCTTCCGACGACCCAGACTCAACCTACTATCGACAGCCGATCGCAGACAGGTTCACTTAGACCTATTTATATTATTAATCGACTTCAAAAAAGGAGGTTTCTCAATTCGAGCGTATATATGCTTTTTTATTATTGTTCGCGGATAACTTCGTCGTTTATGAACCGATTTTGATGATTCTTTGTTGGAAAGGATATACTTCCCAAACGGTCCCATGAAAATTTTATGGAAATCGGACAAGTATTTTTTAAAAATCAACAAAAGTCTCTACATTGTCTACATTATTGAAGGCGGTTTCTTTTTTTGCAAAAAATAATTATTATGAAGAAAATCCGTGTAGTGACCGAGGAAGAATACAATTCACCACCCCCTCTCTTATCTGTGGATGTCGTAAAAGACGTATAAGGGATATGGTATGCAAATAATGTATGGGAAGGAAAACTCGACACAAAACCCTATGCCTACACGTCTGACTAGCGCGATATAGTAGGTCAATTTCCCTTCCGTTGTGGAGAAGGCCCGAGCCCTACAGTGGAACTTGTATGAGTTGAGGTAATAATGATATTGATTATGAAGAAATATCAAAATTATATCCTTATGCCTCTCCTTTAGGGATAAAGCAACTTGACTATAGAAAATTGAATTTAAATTATACTATTTCACAGATTCGGCCGCTTAAAGAATTATCATATAAACATATGTAAAGGCAATACAAAGATAAAAATAATCAATGACATCTGTCCCCAACGTACCAATACGAACCACTATTCAACTTAAAATATCACCGTTGTAACATACCTGTATAAATAATCTCACGTAATTTATGATAAAATTATTTAAGTAAACAAATTAAATTATCCGTGGTGCCGTGAGGTTGTTAAATAAATCAATTTTGTTTATAAAAAAACCTATATTTTTATTAGTAATGATTGATTCTAACGACTGTAAAACTTTTTTTTATGTGATAGCGTCTTTAAAATCTATAAACGCCGACTGCACGCACGAAAAAGCATGACTCATCGTCACGTTCCGCCTGAGCGAGAACGCGCAGAACAAGCGATAGAGAGGCATGATCGGCGTAAGCGTTAGACTTATGACGCATCTATATCCAATTTAATTAAAAAAATAATTAATTAACGCCTTCTTCGTTTGTATTCTACAAAATAATGATAATTCAGTGATAATAATTCAATTCAATTCCTTATGACATTGCTTGTAGTTATCTTCAAAGACGACTAGAACTTTAAGTGGACCTGGGCTTTATCTAATGCCGTCTGGTCAACAATTGTAGTCCCACGGAGGGATGATGGTAGACAAGGTCGTAGGTAACTGCACTGTTGAATAGTACCTCACCCGCAGAGCGACTCACCGCGTGAGGGCGACGCTTCGAGAGGGGCGATAACCGAAAAGCTATCCCGACAGACGAACGACAACTAACTCTATACCAGTGGTCATCCCAATAGCGAAGGGGTGGGAATATAGTGGATTATGAAACCACACGCCACCCTTGCATCGCCTCGGATAGAATGAGCGGCGTGTGTGCTATGCTTACCATATAAGAATCTGATGGGCTATTTGTTCAAAATTGCAATTAGATGGGTAACATTGACAAAATGGTAATAAAGGTATTGATTTAAAATATAATAATTTACTTCTATAATTCCCATGGTCAGTGAGAGAGTAGGCTACCGTAATGATCAATCTCCCGTCATAGATTTTGTAAACGTTCACGATTAAACGGATTGCAGCACGAAAGCTCTGGTAATTATATTAAGAGACTCGTCATTAAAGAATAAATTCTCGTGCCGTTTGAGACTTTACAAACGAATTAACATAATGATTTCTGAGCGTTCATAGTCGACAATGCAAAGTGTTCGAAACGTCGGGCAAACAAAAATAGTTTTAGATATAATTAACAGACACAATTTACATTACAAACATTCATGTGTCTAAAAATTTGTCTCGCGTGGGAAACGAATATTTGATATTCGGCCTGCCGAATGTCAAATATTCGTTCATCTCCTGAGATGACTGGTATTTAATTTAAAACACCATTTATATAGTCAATTAGTATTCGTAATTGTAAGGTGTGACAGTTGACAAGACGGTGACCACACATTGTGAGTCATTGAGAATAATGTGGTCTCGCGGTTTACTATACCGTCATAAATTAAGGAATACGAGTTTAATATTAAAAAACGCATTAAAAATATAAGTTTACGCATTAAAATATACCCGCATGCAATTAATTTCATTCATAAATCATAAACAACGACCTCCCATGTCGATTGTAGCGAATTTGATTCTCACGTTATTATTTTTATCACCTTTGATGATTGACAAATTTAAATTCAATATCACTTATGCATAAACCCCGCAAGGGCACTTACGTAATTTCTTTTTAACATTTTAAACTTTTACCTTGAAATAAACAAAAAATATAAAACACAAAGTACCCATTAGAACTGCTGACAGAAGCGAAATCTTAAAACTGTGAACTCGACGGTCCGACGACCGTATCGAGGCTTCTCCAGCCGGTCTGCCCAACGGACAATGACATCAAGGCGGTCATCTTGCTCAGCAAAACTATGCGGTCCCCCGCTAGCGTCGCCGACATCCGCTGATAGAGACTGGCGAGCATCTTTGCCGCCAGGTCACGCAGAGGAATCCCAGCCAACGGGTATGCTGCCTTGCGGTATTGGCGTGTCGCTCTGACCGTCAGGAGAGGGCCGACGCCGCGCCGACTAGCCGTAAAAGACGGCGCAAATTCTTTCGGTACCTCCAATGCCCGTCGAGCAACCAGGCCCAAATATTTCATATGGGACCAGATGCTGATAGAAACCAACTAGACTAAAATCGAGGCGCCGGTGGGTGTACTGACGCGGGGCCCATGAAACAATTGGGCCTCTGTCTTATCCAGCGCCACCCTCAGCCCCAGTGCCGCGATCCGCACGACAATCCCCCTTAGTACTGGGAGTTATCAGGTGGGCCGCTTCCTCTAGCGACTCACCCCGGGCTGTGACGAGTGTATCGTCGGTGTAGCAAATTACGCTCAGGCCGGAAGGAAGGCTTCCTCTCAACGTCCAGTCATAGCCGATGTTATACATAGGTATATACTTGTTGCTGGGAGTCGTAAAAATTGAATATATTGCTCCGAATAGCGTAGTTATAATAGATGTTTTACTCCCACAATAAAGATGGCTCGAGCTCAGCATTGGGACGTATATGAGCTGAAATGATGGTAAACAGACTTGAAATTATAACAATGCGTGCTGACAAAGCCAACAAAATACTGAATTATCGTTTTATTAAAGTATTGTATTCGTATGAAACGGTTATATCTATTAATTTGTGCAGTAAAAATAGGATACATGCTAATTTTTCGGTGGCTTGGTACTCTCACGCGTTCGCCCCCCCTATGATGGATGAAAACAAACAAACAACAGTGCAGTGTGAACATTCCTTGCTTGAAAGTTGAAACTGGCTGAGGAATTATTAGGAAAATAGCAGCAGTACAATCCTGGCTTTATAACATAAATCGACAGCGAGCCATAAATCGCGTGCCTAAGAATGCGATTAATCGATTATTTCTATTGGGGAGATCTAAATAATATATTTCGATTGATAGATAGTTATGTCAGTGTTGATATAAAGGTTTGAAGACCTCCCAAGATGGACTACCTACGTAGAAAATAATTTACGCTTTGTTTGCATTTTAAAATTGTTATGAGAGACTAGATGAGTTACTCATAATATTATTCAAGTAGCCTTCTATCAATTTACAATTTATGCTTCAGTGGACGGAATAGAATTTAATGTATTACCAAAAATCAGTAATTATATTGCGATTTAAATAGCGTGTGTGGTTTTAATTGCCACACGGGACAACTCTGTTAAATCATCTCATCTCAGCTCATAGGCGTCTCGCTATCGGGCTCGAGCCTCTCAAAATAGCGCTAGTATTTAAATGTTTCCTTTAACAATAAAGCAAATAAACAATACAAATAACCAAATAATAAATTGTGAATAAATTGTCAATAAATCCTATCGTAAAACTTCCCCAACAATACATTTATCGACACTCATTAATTCAACAATAACAATTAATTATAGAAATTAATTTCAAAACGTCTATATTAATCATAGATTATTATAATTACAATGAAACTTTATAACGTTAAGCGTTTTACGATAACCGTACGTTTTATTTAAATTAATAGGCAATTTACCAACAATAATGTGCTTTATAAAACATACAATGCGATAATATTAATTATGTTATTATATAGCTGAATATTTAGGTATTTTTATGTAAGTTATTATTACATACTAGTTGCCACATACATAGACAAGGGTGTTTGTTTTTGGGGACAGACTGTGGTATGGTTATTCGAACTACCCAGGATGACGGTAGGGATGGCAAGCCCATAACCTGCCGTACACATTTTCGTCTATATCACCATGTGGGTTGGCTACCAGTTTTGCAAGTACATGCCATAATCGTCAAAGGTGGTCGACAGTTGGCGATCGCAAGTGTTACAAGAATCCCAGAATAATGCTGCTATGTATTTCCCAAGTGATCCCTTAGCCCCTGTCCAACTGGCCACAGACCCGCCAGGCTGGTTACGGACGTCAAGGACTCGGTACCAGTTGTCGAAGGGGAGAGAATATGGTCGGCTATGGGACCGCGTCGCCCTTTCATCACCCTGAACGGTGCAGACAGCGTATATGCTGATCATAACTGCCCAAAAAAAAAGGTGTTACCTTAAATCTGGTTATCACGATACAGCTAAACAAGGGCTAGTACATTGTATTCTTAACCTATCAAGGAAAAGGACATAATTGTGAATAAAATTGTAATATTAAAATATATTATTATCATCTCAGCTAAAATATTTTCCATTGCCGGACTCGAGCACCCTCGAATATAGTAGCAAAATTTAACTATTATACCATAAGTCACTGGTCAGACGGGTCAGTATATGGTTTGATGATTTTATTTAGTTCTCCTTCTCTCATATTATACATATTATATCCTCTAATAGTCTCACGATAACCACGGAGAAGAAAGGGGCTGGGTAGTCTTCTAAGTCAGGGCTATGAAGAGGCTTTGGTAAGGATTATAGTCGTTCAACGTATTACAGAGAGCGCTATACTAGGTATTTCTCTACATGATAGAACCTTATGGGTATGCGTAGAAGAACGGATGTAACCGACATAGTACGAAGGATTAGCACGTTGAAGTGCCAATGAGCAAGCCACATCCTTCGTCAAACCGACAACCGTTGGGAAGAAAGGTTCTCGAATAGCGACCACAACTCGGATGACACAGCGTAGCGACATTTTAAAAGTCGCAGGAAGCCGTTGGATGCATGTGGCACAGGATCATTCTGGCTGGCATTCTAGTGGAAAGGCTTATGTCCAACAGTGAATTTCTACGAGCTGATGGATGGATAGATGGAATTCGACTGCATAGATGGCGTAGTGTTTAAGATACCAATGTCATGGGTTCGAATCTCACGCAAGACAACACTTTGTTCTCACAAACTGTTGTTCTGAGTCTGGATGTAATTTGTGTCCGTTAATTATATGTTTGTAAAGTCACCCGCAGTACAAGGAATATTGCCTTAGTGCAGGATGTTGTTTATTAAAAACAACAAGCAAAAAATCAGCTTACGTATATTCATTATATAGCACGATAAATTTCGTTAAGTGATAATCCTGGATATAACATATACTCGGGCGCAACTGGTTCAAGGTTACGACTATAAAATGCGACCCGTGGCCGTACACTCGCCAACGCTGATACATATCACAAACAAATACAATATCACCGTATAGGTACAATCCTTAGAATAATAACGTATAGAAGGATAGTGTCGCTACTTCCAACGTTCGAAACATGAATCTAAAAATACTACACGCGCGCAGACGATTACACACGTACACCATTATACAAATTATGAAATCAAATTTTGTTTTTATTAATATAAATCGTCGAAATAATTTTAAAAGTAATATTAAAAACCTTTTTAAGTTTTTCAAATGTGTTGCGACACCATTTGAATGCACAAGCTGTCATAATTACCTATTTATTATTTAAGAGTTGCGTACGTACGTGCAGTACAGTGACCTTGTACACTGCGGGGGTTCCGGCGTAAGCTCCATTAGGCTCCAATTGAAATGCTTCACTTTTTGTGCGCGAACTTACCTTCTATACGTTATTATTCTAAGGGTACAATCACTGTTTGTATTTGCATATAAATTGCGATATTGTAATTTAGATTATAGAGTAATTTATCTGTAATATTATTTGCGTTAATATTATCAATATAGTTTACGTGAATATTACACATTGAAATAAAATTATTTTTATAGATTTTGTCGCGTTTTTATTAGAACCTTTATTTCCCGTGACCATAAAACGTAAATACGCGAAGCAAGACGTAAAAATAGTTTTTGTTCCATAATCACAAATAATAGTTTAAAATCCATATTCATTTCCGTGTGGTGACGAAGTATGCAATTTACCACCCTTTCTCTTGCCTGTGGGTGTCGTAAAAGACGACTAAGAGATTTTAATATGCATACAACATCTATACAAAAGAGGGGAAACTAGAAATAAAACCCTACACCAACCCATCTGATCAATGTGATTTAGTATGTCAAATCCCATCTCATTCTGAAGGAAGTTCTAGCCCAGCAGTGGCACGTATATGAACTTAGATAATGATGAATCAATAAGTCTTTGTTTCGTTATCTCATCTCCTAAACGGTCTAATTTCTCCCTGTAATTAACGGATACCAGTCCACACCAAGATTCGGCAAAACAACTGGTGAATCGCACAAATTATTTCTGCGTGGTGGCGGCTACGAACACTACCAGCTCTTATATTGCACGTTGCGGGTGTCGTAAAAGACAAATAAGAAGGCCTGGTGAATCTCTTTTTGAAGTCGTCTGATCAATAATTACATTCCTCAGCCAGGCAGCCGGTAATAAATATATTTCCAAAAATTTATACGATGGAAGAAGTGTACATATTGCGTCGATAATAGCGAAATGATAAGCAAGTAATGTCTTGCATATAAATTAAACTGGAAATACTCAATACGACAAGTCGGTTAACCAAATACCATCTGTGCAGCTGACATATCGGCCAAAAAGCCATGATTTAGATGACAATTTAATTTACTAAATAAAACAACTTGTAATCGAAACTTTATAATTTGCAAATTGCCACGGTTTCACTAGCGTAGCTCCCTTTCCCATGGGAATACAGGGATAAAAATAGCCTATTTTACTCGCTGATAATGTAGTTTTACATTGACTAAGAATTTTTACAATTACTCAAATTCTGCGTGGTTACGGAGTAAAAATACAATTAACCAACCAACTTTTGCGCATGGATACCGTAAAAGACGTCAAGGGATATTTGCAGGTAACGGTAGTTTTCCAATTACAGAGCATAATGCGACTCAGTGGCGCATAATGCCGAATTATGCTGATGCTTAATTGGAACGTGAATTAGTTTTCAAATGCACCAGCAGAGTGCGCTAAGTTAAGTGTTGAAAAAAAAAAAAATATTCATAGATTTCATTATCGTAATTATGAACAAATAAGATTGTCTTGTCTTCTTCATCTTGATAAATATGTTCTTTTCCTCGAAAACATTGATGATTGCCTGCTTCATTAAATGATTCGATCAAGCCATTGCAATGTTTACAAAAGGTTATTCCTGTAAAATAAATTTGTTTATAGATTCGATTTCTAAAATTAAATTGTATTCACATTTTAAATGTGGAATATAAAAAAAAAGTCAATGTTTGTACCTTCATCCATACTTATATTTATTTTTTTAACACAGTTTGAATTAACTTTGATTATTTCGAAAAAACTACAACGAAACAAAAGCTTTAAAAATTTTTCAACAATCCTTATCCTTACTAATATTATAAATGCGAAAGTAATTCTGTCTGTCTGTCTGTCTGTCTGTCTGTCTGTCTGTCTGCTACGCTTTCACGTCTAAACCAATGGACCGATTTTGATGAAATTTGGTACAGAGATGGACTAAAGCTTGAGAAAGGACATAGGCTACTTTTTATCGCGAAAAAATGGGTATAAGGGGTTGAAATAGGGGATGACATTTTGTATGGAAATTCGTCATTTTCGATGATAGAATCACGAATCTTTGTATTAAGGCACCTGACAATAAATAAATAAATATTCGTTCAAGCGTTTTGGAAATTTCATTTACATGGGGATGAAATTCAACCCCTAAAATACCAAAAAGCATACAGCCGAAACCACTGGGCCTAGAAACGTATTTTTTTTTACACCATCGTATTTCTTGGGGTGCACGAGCACTAGCAAAGGATTTTTGGAAATTCACCCCCTTAAGGGGGTGAAAAACAAATAGTCTTTCACGTCTAAACCGATTTTGATGAAATTTGGTACAGAGATGAACTAAAGCTTGAGAAAGGACATAGGCTACTTTTTATCGCGAAAAAATGGGTATAAGGGGTTGAAATAGGGGATGATATTTTGTATGGAAATTCGTCATTTTTGATGATAGAACCGTGAATCTTTGTATTAAGGCACCTGATAATAAATAAATAAATATTCGTTCTAGCGTTTTGGTAGTTTCACTTACATGGGGATGAAATTTAACCCCTAAAATACCAAAAGCATACAGCCGAAACCACTGGGCCTAGAAACGTATTTTTTTTACACCATCGTATTTCTTGGGGTGCACGAGCACTAACAAAGGATTTTTGGAAATTCACCCCTTTAAGGGGGTGAAAAACATATAGTCTTTCACGTCTAAACCGATTTTGATGAAATTTGGTACAGGGATGGACTAAAGCTTGAGAAAGGACATAGGCTACTTTTTATCGCGAAAAAATGGGTATAAGGGGTTGAAATAGGGGATGATATTTTGTATAGAAATTCGTCATTTTTGATGATAGAACCGTGAATCTTTGTATTAAGGCACCTGATAATAAATAAATAAATATTCGTTCTAGCGTTTTGGTAGTTTCACTTACATGGGGATGAAATTCAACCCCTAAAATACCAAAAGCATACAGCCGAAACCACTGGGCCTAGAAACGTATTTTTTTTACACCATCGTATTTCTTGGGGTGCACGAGCACTAACAAAGGATTTTTGGAAATTCACCCCTTTAAGGGGGTGAAAAACATATAGTCTTTCACGTCTAAACCGATTTTGATGAAATTTGGTACAGGGATGGACTAAAGCTTGAGAAAGGACATAGGCTACTTTTTATCGCGAAAAAATGGGTATAAGGGGTTGAAATAGGGGATGATATTTTGTATAGAAATTCGTCATTTTTGATGATAGAACCGTGAATCTTTGTATTAAGGCACCTGATAATAAATAAATAAATATTCGTTCTAGCGTTTTGGTAGTTTCACTTACATGGGGATGAAATTCAACCCCTAAAATACCAAAAGCATACAGCCGAAACCACTGGGCCTAGAAACGTATTTTTTTTACACCATCGTATTTCTTGGGGTGCACGAGTACTAGCAAAGGATTTTTGGAAATTCACCCCTTTAAGGGGTTGAAAAGCATATAGCCTTTCACGTCGAAACCGATTTTGATGAAATTTGGTACAAAGATGGACTAAAGCTTGAGAAAGGATATAGGCTACTTTTTATCGCAAAAAAATGGGTATAAGGGGTTGAAATAGGGGATGACATTTTGTATGGAAATTCGTCATTTTCGATGATCGAACCGTGAATCTTTGTATGAAGGCACCTGATAATAAATATATAAATATTCGTTGTAGCGTTTTGGTAGTTTCACTTACATAGGGATGAAATTCAACCCCTAAAATACCAAAAAGCATACAGCCGAAACCACTGGGCCTAGAAACGTACTTTTTTTACACCATCGTATTTCTTGGGGTGCACGAGTACAAGCAAAGGATTTTTGGAAATTCACCTCCTTAAGGGGTTGAAAAGCACAAGTAACCCTGCTCCGGTGGTCGGTCCAACGACGAAGGCGACGTGGTGTTCGGGTGGGTTGCGGGTGTTGCGTGTTTACGCCCCTCTGTCGCCCCGTACGGAGTGGTGCGAGGAACGCGCCGACCGCAGCCCACCCCAAAAAAAAGGGGATTGAAAGGCATATAGTCTTTCACGCTGAAACCACTTAACCGATTTTGATGAAATTTGGTACAGAGATGAACTAAAGCTTGAGAAAGGATATAAGGCTACTTTTTATCACGAAAAAATAGGTATAAGGGGTTGAAATAGGGGAAAGTATTTTCTTTTTACGTCGTCTTATTTCTTGGGGTACACGAGCACTAGCAAAGGATTTTTGGAAAATCACCCCCTTAAGTGAGTGAAAAGCGTATAGACGAAACTCTTGGAGCTAGGAACGTAAAACTTTCTATGCAATTCTCTTTCCTTTGTTGTAAGTGAGCTCTAAGAAATTACTTTATTAAAATCAACTCCTAAAGGGGTGCAAAATATATAGCCAAAATCATTAGGCCTAGAAACATGGAATTTTGTATAAAGTTGCCTTTCTTGGGGGAAGAGAGATTTTTGCAATTTTAGCCCTAAGGGGGTGAAAAGCGTTTAACCGAAATCACTAAGCCTAGGAAGGATCATTTTAGTACACGGTCGGCTTTCTTGGATTATCCCCAGATTTTCTTAGTGCTCACTTACCAAGCACTATGAAGAAAATTTTGGCAAGGATAAGCGAGCTCTAACAAAGAATTTTTGGCAATTCAACCCCTAAGAGGGTGAAAGCGTATAGCCAAAGATACCGGGCCTAAGAATGTCAAATTTTGTATACCGATCGGTTATTTGGGGTAAGCACGCACTAAGAAAAAATTTTGGGCTGCCCCAAAAGGATAAATGCATATAGTCGAAGACACCCAGCCAATGATATATCATCATTATCTTGCTCTTATCCTAATTACTTTGGATCGACGCGATATGTAGGTAGGGTACCTACTACTGCCATCGTAGATATATTGCAAAGGTTCTAGCAACATTTTATGACCTGGCCAACATTGTTGGCCAGACGGCATCACCAATTGGTCCAGGTCGATGTAAATCTTTGTCTTAGTAGTATTTTGCGACACCCACGAACAATAAAAACGTGGTAATATTTCTAGCAGCTACCAGACAGTAAGTTACAATCAAAATATTATTACAATTTTCTATCTCTACAAATAAATAAATTTGAAGCGTCTGTTTGTCTATCAAAATAATAGGTTTTATTTATGCTCACACAATACGGTCCAAATTTTTTTGTCTGTCTGTCTATTCGTTACAGGTAATCTTCAAAATGGCTGGACCGATATTGATTATATTTTTCCATCAGGTCTACCAGTCGTACATAAGGAATAACTTAGACTATTTTTTCCCAGGCTATATTTTATCCCGGTGTGGATGAATTAAGTCGATTTTAAAATTATTTCACTAATGGAAAGCTATTTTTAAGCGAGTAACATATTTAAGCTATTTTTATCCCGATATTCCTACGGGATCGGGTACAATGCCGGTGAAATCACGGGAATTTAATGGTTTAAAAAATTAATTCACTAATGAAAAGCTATATTATCAGTGAATACCATATAAAGGCTATTTTCATCTCGGTATTTGCCCAGGAACGAGAACTATACCGGGGGATGTTGACCAATTTTTAAAATTCTTTCACCAATGGAAAGCTACCTATGTTGTCAGCGAGTAACATAGGCAATTTATATCTCTGATATTTCTGGGATTTATATATTTTTTTTTTTTTACCCATGTAAATTTATAATATCAGCAAGTTACATAGGCATTTTTTATCTCGGTATTGGCATGGGAATGGGGTCTACGTGAATGAAACTGCGGGTGTTTGATTGATATAATTTTTTTCACCAATGGAAAAGTACGTTATCAGAGACTAAGGTAAGGCCACAATACCATCGTATTTGCACGGCAATCTGAACTACAAGGCTGGAAGTAATATTCAAATGTGAAAGTTTGTGAAGATATTTGGATGTTTGTTACTCAATCACGCTTAAACTGTTGAGCAGATTTGGATGAAAATTGACACGTAGAGTATTTCTTAAATTAAGAAATGTAATACTTTTTATGTCGATAATATTCTTTGCGATAATAGTTCAATATGCAAGTAAATTTTTACGCGGGCGAAGCCGCGGGCAAAAGCTAGTAAATAATATTATTAACAATAATATATAAATAAAACATTTCGATCAATGCCAACTTAAAGAAAAAACACTTGTTAATTTTCTGTCACTGAGTTGGTATTTCTAAACTATTCTATACTAGTGGGTTTACGAATGAACATGGACAAGACGAAAGTCATGTCAAATGCCCATGTCATTCCTGTACCGGTCCTAGTTGGCAATGCGATTCTTGAAGTTGTCGATCACTATGTTTACCTAGGACAAACAGTCCAGTTAGGTAGATCCAATTTCGAGAAAGAGATCAGCCGACGAATCCAACTCGGTTGGGCAGCGTTCGGGAAACTTAAGAGGATCTTCTCGTCCAACATACCTCAGTGTCTGAAAACACAGGTCTTTGACCAGTGTGTGTTACCAGTGATGACTTACGGCACGGAAACGTGGTCCCTAAATGTAGGCCTCATATCAAGGCTCAAAGTCGCTCAGCGTGCTATGGAGCGGGCTATGCTCGGGATTTCTCTGCGAGATAGAATCCTGAATACGGAAATCCGCAGAAGAACGGGTGTAACCGACATAGCACGAAGAATTAGCACGCTGAAGTGGCAATGGGCAGGCCACATCGCTCGACGAACCGACAACCGCTGAGGAAGAAAGGTTCTCGAGTAGCGACCACGTATCGGACGACGCAGTGTAGGACGCCCCCCCCACTAGGTAGACCGATGACCTAATGAAAGTAGCTGGGCGTCGTTGGATGCAGGCGGTACAGGACCGCTCATTGTGGCGCAACATGAGGGAGGCCTACGTCCAGCAGTGGACGGCGATAGGCTGAAATGATGATGATGAATGATGAGTTGGTATCACTGAGTTGGTGGATACGCGCATTTCTTTTGAGAGTGCTCGATTGTGCGAAGCGTTGCTGTAGTTGAAACATTCATGCGCTCTAGTGCTGTAATTGGAAAACTACCAACATCTATCACGAGCAGAAAACCTCTATACAAAACCCTACACAAATATTTCTGATCAGAGTGGTATTATTAAGTCAATTACACTCCCATTGTGAAGGACGTCCGAGCCTAACATGTAAATCCCACACTTATATTGCCTGAGATGAGATGGTGAAATTCCCTTAGTTTTACTCAGTACCCGCCAGATTACCGGGATATAATCTACACCAATAAATAAAATTGGAGTGTCTGTTTGTAATGTCAAAATAATAAGCTTTTTTCATGCTCACACGGTTATTTGTACTACAGCTATGCCTAAAATACAGATTGAAAAATTTTTGTCTGTCTGTCTGTTTGTTCCGGGTAATCTTCAAAACGGCTGAACTGATTTCAAAAATTCTTTCACCAATGGAAAGTTATAATATCAGGGAGTAAACTAGGCTATATTTTATCCCGATATTCCCACGGGAACGGGAACTATGGGGATAAAGCGACAGAAACCGAAGCGAAGCGAGGGCGGGTTGCTAGTATAAACTAAATATATTACGCACTGACGAAGCTTCCTATCAGCGAAAGATTAAAAAAAATTGGTATAGACGTAAAATTGCAACGAACGAACTCACATTTATAATATACTAGCAACCCGCCCTCGCTTCGCTTCGGTTATAGGTTATAGTCGTTTTACTCGCGTAGTTCCCGTTCCCGTGGGAATACCGGGATAAAATATAGCCTAGTTTACGCCCTGATATTATAGCTTTCCATTGGTGAAAGAATTTTTGAAATCGGTCCAGCCGTTTTGAAGATTACCCGGAACAAACAGACAGACAGACAAAAATTTTTTAATTGCTATTTTAGGCATAGGTGTCGTGCAAATAACCGTATGAGCATGAAAAAAGCCTATTATTTTGACATTACAAACAGACACTCCAATTTTATTTATTGGTATAGATATTAGAATATCCAACCAAGCAAATCGAGCGATCGTTCACCTTTAAAAAAATATCTAACAACAAAATATATTAAAAAGTATCAAGGATACATATCAAATGTAAGCGCTGTTTGTTTTGTGATTGAAACGTGTAACGGGTTCGAATCCCGAACTCACGGGTATACTTTACAGTAACGTGATATTTGTACATTTTTTTATGTCGGACTCTTAAACAAATGTCACAGTCGTAGATTTTTTAAAACACGGTGGTCTTGTTATGAGAAATCTCATAGTGTATCATGTTTTTTTTATAATGTTTTATGCTTAGAATAATAACGAATAGAAGGATAGTGTCAGAACTTCAAACTTTCGAAATTTGAATCTAAAAATACTAATGGCGCGCAAACGATTACACACGTACACCACTATACAAATTATGAAATCAAATTTTGTTTTCATTAAATCGTCGAAATACTTTTTAAAGTAATGTTAAAAACCTTTTTAAGTTTTTCAAATGTGTTGTGACACCATTTGAATGCACAAATCGTCATAATTACCTATTTATTTTTTAAGAGTTGCGTAAGTACGTGCAGTACAATGACTTGTACATTACGGAACGGTTCCGGCGTAAGCTCCATTAGGCTCCAATTGAAATGCCTCACTTTTTGTGCGTGAACTTACCTTCTATACGTTATTATTCTAAGGTTTTATGATTAACTCTAGAAAATTCTCTAGTAATGTTTCTTGGAAGAGGCGCACAACTATATGTTCTGAGAATTGATACTGTATACATATTGGTATGTCTGGTAGCGTTGATATCGTAATGGGTACATTAACATACCAGTTCGTATATGTCCCAACTGCTAGGTTTGAACCTTCTCCATAATAGAAGGGAAATTGACATACTACCGTTCAAACATGTTGGTATAAGGTTTTATTTTGCGTTTTCCTTCTCTCGAATAGATGCTATGTGAGACTCCTTAGTCCTTCCTTGACTACGAATGTTGAAGTCTTCTAAACGTCGGGAAATCAAAACTTCAATAGAAACACCATAAAATCTGTAAGAATAGGTTTAGGTATATAAAACTAGCAACGCGCCCTCGCCTCGCTTCGAATTCAGTCACCTCGACCGCGTAATACTCATGGGAATACCGGCATAAATTATAGCTTATATTATTCCCTGATATCATAGCTTTCCATTGGTGAAAGAATTTTTGTAATCGGTTCGGTGTTTTAAGCGTGAAAGCGTTTATTGCGCTCAAACTTACTTTCGCATTTATAATATTAGTAAGGATGTATACTGTACATACACTCCACTGCTGGGCTTGATCCTCTTCCAAAATAGGCGAGAACTTGATCTACTATACCACATTGGTCACACGTTTTGGTAAAAGATTTTATTTCGAATTTACCATCTCTTAAATAGCTATTATACGTTTATCACTTTCCTTAGCCGTCTTGTACGACTTTCACGTATAAGATAGGGTGATAAATTGTATTCTTACTCCGTCACCACACATTCCCACCACTGTAACTCCTGTAAGCCAGGATCCACAATGGTCTCCAAATAAGACACCGAGGTTTGACGCTCGGGAAGTGCCACGAAACGCTTTTAATTGTCTTGGGACCCGCAACAAATTTAATTAGAAAAGAAAAACAGGACGAGTTGGAAAGATTCCACTTCACTCCTATGCAAAGCGTGAGATATGAAGCAAAGTTGGCTGATAAGCCAGTAAATAATGATTTGTACGACTACGTGAAACGCAGCGGTACAGCACCACGGATTGAAAAGAACTTAATGGACCTATTTGCGGGCTTTAGGTTTAGTTACAATAGTAGGTATGGCAAAAGGGCCTAAACGCACGGAATTTTCTCGAGTTGCTACAAGATCCGAATAGTGTATTAACCCAGACGTAACATGCAGATTGTCTAACATGAGGTCCCGGTCGTTGCGCCAGATGAGACATCTAGTATAAATGTGAATCCACCAACAACTAAGCTATTTATTTTTTTTTTTATTGCCAACGGTGGCAAACGAGCAAGCAGCACACCTGATGGTAAGTGAAACTGCTGCACATGGACCTTTGCAATACCAAGGGCACAGCCAGGCCGCTGCCTACCGTGAAGGAAATACTCTCCTCAAACCTCGTTTATTTTTTTTATATTTTTAATATCATTAGCATAGCTTATGTACGTCCCACTGCTAAGCTCGATTCTCTTCCACACTGACACTACAGTACCTCCCTGGTCAAACGTGTTGGCATAAGGTTTTAAATGAAGCTTTCCTTCTCTTGGATATATGTTGTATGCATGTTATAATACCTCAGTCGTCTTTTACGACATTCAAGTGTAAGAAAGAGGGTGCTGAATTGTATTCTTACTCCGTCACCATAAGGGGAATTTTAAATACAGTAATACCCCGATTTACGCTACCCCGTTTTACGCGAATTCAAAGATACGCGGTTTTCTCTTCGAGCGTTCAAGCCTTAGATGTACTTTTTTATTCATAAAATTTCAATTAATATTGATATAATATTATGATCATATTCTTTAAAATTATTGTTTTCTTTAAACTAGTTTCAGATAACCAATTTTTTAGACATTTAATATAAGCACAATTAAATCTCGACTTACGCGAATTCGACTTACATACGTGATTATCACTCGGTCCCACCTAAGCCCGAGGTATTACAATATAGCAAAATCTAAAAATTAAAAACTATAATACAATAATAAAACGTTAGCGGTTGATAAAATTCAGACGATCAAAACTAAAAGCAACATCTGCTCTTAAATTTATCTAAATCCGATCTTAAACTATTAACAATTCTACGAACAATTATAATACGACATATTTTAATATTTATCTTTTAATAGGGTTGTCACGTCTCCTTGTGCTCACGGAGTAAGAACAGTTCACCATCATGCCTGAGTGTCGAAAAAGATAACTAAGGGATATATACAAGTAACATCGATACAAGAGAAGGAAAAACTCGAAATGAAATTCTATACCAACACGTCTGAGCAATCTGATATAGTAGGTTAAATAATAACAGTTATAATCAAAATCAGTCCAGTTGTTTTGAAAATTACCTCAAACAAACAGACAGACACAAAAAAAATTAAACTACTGTATTTTAGGCATAGGTGTCGTGCAAATAACGATGTGAGCATGATAAAAGCCCAGTATTTTGACATTAAAAACAAACATTTCAATTTTATTTATGTGTATAGATTACGCGTAAAACAATTAACAATTAATATCAATACCGACAACCCTATCTTTTGAGGTATGGTGAGCCTCAGGTAATCCCTGTGTGACAGATAGGCTATATAGATAATATTAAGCTTAGATATGTGACGGACGATTTAATCCCTAACCCTCATTAGGGGGATGGCGATTGTTCCAGGTATTAAGTATTATACAGACAACATTGGGGCTCATTAAACCCCTAGTAACAACAGAAGCTTTGTTTAGTTTTGGAAAATCGCCAAGTACCAACAGTTGATGATATTTTGACGTAATAACGCCTTATAAATCGATGAACGGCTGCACGTAAAAGAAACCGGCTAAGTGCGAGTCGGATTCGCGCACGTAGGATTCCGTACCATTATCTATAAGAATCACGTTTGTTGTATGGGAGCCTCCCTTAAAGATTTATTTTATTTTATTTTTAGTATTTGTTGTTATAGCGGCAACAGAAATGCATAATTTGTGAAAATTTCAACTGTCTAGCTATCGCGGTTCTTGAGATACATCCTGGTAACAGACAGACGGACGGACAGACAGACGGACAGACAGCGAAGTCTTAGTAATAGTGTCCAGTTTTTACCATTTGGGTACGGCACCCTACAAAAGCATGACTCATTGTCACGTTCTGCCTGAGCCAAGCGTGTAAGCGAGAGCGCTATAGAAGTGATAGAGAGGCACGATTGACATTCCGCTTGTTACATTGTTACTTCAAATTAATCTGTACAATTTAAGAGCGTTATCGGTAATCGGCGCTTCTCGCATTTTAGGTATTTTGCTACGGTCCGATATCGACGCACACTAATGCACTACACACACGCGAGTTCATAGAATGACCAGTCTTGAGCCTTGGCGCTTATAATCAATCTCTAATATATTCTTCGGAGAAGGAGATTTTCAAAAATCAACATGATGTAAATTTTAAAATTTTTAATTAAAAACCAAATCTCATAACAGTAAAACGGTTAAAATTGTATTTTTAATATGCAAAGTACAGGAAATAGTAAAATATAGGCACAGAGTATAACTAACTTACAAGGAGACCCTCAGACGTGTGGGTCGGGGATTTCCATGATTTTTGGTGGGGTGGTAGAGGGGACACGAGGGTATCACAACTACCAAATATTAGGGTCAACTGGGCCCTCGTTAAAAAGATTTTAAGGGTCAAAGTTGGATGGGTAATTTATGTACTAGAAAAATTCAAAGTCGAATCGCCAACAAGCGGTAATCTCGTGGTAACGTGCTCGCCGGCGGGAACTCTGGTCTCGGATTCGAGACTCGACAACTTATTTTTTTTAAATTATCACATTATTGTGTAATAATTTAAAAAATAAAAAAACCCCAATCGACGTCCCTATCCCGGGACGTCGGTCGCCGTCACACGGTCAGGCTCTCTGCGGGTGACACACTAAAGTCCCCGGTCCGGTCATCCGCGGACTCGCCTAGGGCGGCGTGAGGCGCGGATACTCGTATCTGCGCCGCCCGAGTCGCCTGTGGCGGAACGTGTGACCAAAGATTGATCACACACGAGCCGGCGTCTCCTTTCGTGAGATGACAGCCTCACAGAAGGCGGTGACCGCGTTCCAGTTCCTGACGCTGCTGAGCATCTCCCTAGTGATGGTCGGCAGGGTCCGGTCGGCACCGGTGATTGCAACGAGTTCACGGCGCTGCTCTGCCCACGAGGCACACACCTCGAGCCTGTGCTGCGCCGTGCTCACGTCGCAATCGCAGTGGTAGCAGGATGGTGGTGTGCTCTCCCTCCTGACGAGCTTGCGCAGGTACTTGGCTATCGTGACCCATCAATACCTGCACCAGTCGGAAGAAATGTACCCCGTATTGCCGACCCAACCACCCCATCAGCACCAGCTGAAAGGACTCTACGGTCCTGATACCGTATTGAGGCTTCTCCAGTCCGATTGCCCAACGAGCAATGGCGTCTCGGCGGGCGTCGACCCGCCAGGCGGCAATCACCTTGATTGAGGCTATATGTGGCTCGCGTCTCTGATACTCGCAGGTAAAGCTCGGCGAGTACCTCCGCCTGCAGGTCACACCGGAGAGTTCCGGCCAAGAGGCACGCTGCCTCCGTGGCTGCCGTGCAGTAGTCGAGTATGGCCCTAGTCGCCATGGCCATGGATGTCTAACAAGTCCAGTCAGAGATTTAAATCTACCCACTATAGAAATTAGTTATTAAATTTTGATCCACATTTTGCTACATATTTATTGCTAGTACAAGAAGAAAATGATTCTCTATGAAAAAATTATATTGTGTATGGTTAGTAATTATTAAACATTAAATTTGAGTTAGCTGATAATCTTCAGAAGATGAGGCTGCATAAATGTTCCGTTCGGATTTTTGATGTGAAATATCTATAGGCGGGGTGAACCTGATCGTCGCGTGGCGCATTAAAAGCGGCGTTAACGCCACGCTTTGCGGTAACGACTTCAAAATCATTTTGATGTTTCACATCTGCCAGGCGTCCTGAGTGACGGCTCACTTCTCTTTTCGTTTACTCTTTTGAAACTATAAGTACCTTACAGTTTTGTCGTGTGTTCTCTTTTTCCTTGCCTTGTAACCGATTTTGTTCCCAAGATACAATCTGCTTTTTCGACCCATCACCTAAAACGTAAAAAGATTCTATATTATTCTTTATAGAGATCGCATGAAAGTAATTAAAAGAATTAGGTAGTAATAAATACTTACGAATCAAAACCGATCAGTCGCAGTATACGCTCAAGTTCGTATTGTCGTCTTTTACGCTTTGAGCGGAGAGCTCGAGCGACGTGACCCTGCTCCCTTGAGCGCCAAGGCGCGACTGGCTTATGAACAATTATGCCGTTCAATTTATAGTAATATTTAAAATTTAATTACGAGGGTGACTATTCGTATTTCAATTTGGTTTTTTTTTACTGCTTCTACAATAGTCGAACAAATAGTGGATATTTTTTTAAATATTCCAAGGTTAGTATTATTCACAAAATTAAATGTTTTACCGGAGCCATTTTCGTCAAATTAATCTTAGGGAAATATTTTTTTTTTTAGTTTTAAAAGGAAGAAATCTTGAATTTCATTTTATACATACCCAAGAACAGTAATTTGCCTAACATCTACAATTTTTTTCGAGCTGCCACGACTTATCGTTTATTCGTACCTGAACTTCAAAACTCAGCGTTTTCGTAAAATCTCATTAACTTAAGTTCAAAATACCCTTGCCTTTTAATAAAATAGTTACAATATTGAGTTATAATTCTGTACAAGCACAATATAAAGATGTGTTTAATGTAGTGGTTATATAAATTTTTAGTAAGCTATTATGATGAACGAGTAACCAGTCCTCAAAAAACCACATTTTTGGGTTTACGGCCGCTTATTACCGATAACGCTCTTAAGTAAAAAAATATTTGAATTGAAAATTAGTAATTCAGTGATAATAATTCAATTCAATTAAAAATATTATGCAATTTTTCATCAATGTTTTCTTGTAACGTTATCGCGTTAGATTATTTATCGTCCGTAAACCGACTTTACAGATAACCGGTTTTTACATTGAAATGAAGAAATCGTAGGGCATTATTGAAAAATAGCATTGTGGAACTCATGTAAGGTTCCACAATATTACGTTGAGTAGCGAACCTTTTTGCTTGCTTGCGAGTGGCATTACAGCTCTTCTGTTATAAGTAATTTTAACTTAATTCTATAATTACGTTTGATATGAAATAAACTATTTTTCTTGCCTATCTTTCGCTCTTTCTTAATCGTAAACATCTTTCTGCGAGAAAATATACATCTCATCTCAACCCATATACGTCCCACTGTTGGGCTCCGGTCTCCTGCACTATGGGCGGCTAACTGACCTACTATACCCTGCTGATCAAACATGCATAGTTGTTTTTGTTTAGATGTTATGTGCATATTATATGCCTTAATCATCCTTAATAACACCCACAGGCAAGAGACAAAGAAGAAAAAGGATTCATTCGCATTCTTATAATAACTATACAAAATTTCGAGTAAATTCGATGCATGATGAACCACAGATATAATCTCTCATATCTAGAGAGACTATCTTAAATTTTAATATTAAAGGCTTTTTTTAACACAAGAAGTTACAATTTTGTATCTAATATAAGGAAAATATTATTTATGTGGGCAGTCGTACTATACTCTGGCAGAAAATTGACGCGACGTTAGAGTAGTAGAAATTTGTTACAGTACTTCGTTCGATGTACGAGAGAGCAAAAAACCATGTGACACAGGATCACTTACCATCAGGTGTGCTGTTTGATCGCATGCCACCAACAGCAATTAAAAAATATATATTGAAATACTGCACTAAGTCCCAAGTATCGACAAATTTACAGTCATACTATTAAAAGGATAAATTACACGAAGCATTTCCTGATAACTAACGTCATCTTTATATTCAAATTTCATATTATTTTACCAACATATTTCTAATATCGACTAATCTAGTCCTTGAACTGTTAAAATGTACAGATAATATACTTAGTTATATATTTATCGTATTAAAATAACGGTTAAAGGGATGCATTGTCTCAAACGGAGTTCACCAATGCTGAATGTCTGATTGTCGTGTTAGATTTATGGTCCATAGGCATCTGCCAAATGTTAGCCCGTACTCCGTGTTGTTGTCGTTTTTTATTTTGAATTCTTTCATGATGATAAATAATAAAAGAATGTTATAGATTATAGTTTGTAGAATATTAAAAATATATATATACTGTTTTGAAGTTTTTAAAAGTTATATGCATTCTGTGTGGTGAGGGTGACGGAGTAAGAATACAATTTACCACTCCCTATCTTGCCCGTGGATGTCGTAAAAGACGACTATGGGATACAATATGCACATAACATCTGTGCAAGAGAAGGAAACCTCGAAATGAAACCCTATACCAATATATCTGATCAGCATGGTATAGTAGGTCAAATTCCCTCCCATTATGGAGGAGGCCCGAGCCCAACGGTGGGACATATATGGGCTACGATGATGATGATGCATATTATATCCCTTACTTGTCTTTTACGACATCCACGCAAAAACGAGGTGGTGGGGAATTGTATTCTTACTCCGATAGTGGATAGAAGAACGTCATAACGGAAGAAATTCATAATGCAAATTATTAATTTAAATGAGCAGACACTTTTAGCAGAATTAAGATATTATAATTTAGCAAACATTCAAACCTTGTTTCCATAAGTATTAATCAGATAACAGCAAATTTTAAGCATAATACTGGACTTACATAATCAACTGGTTGACCTCTGGTCCGTTCGATAAGGTCGCAATTTGTATATTTTTTGCGATTGGAGTATTATTATGTAACTATCCTACTAGTATTATAAATGTGAAAGTTTGTGAAGATGTTTAGATGTTTATTACTCATTTTCAAAGCTCATATACGTTCAACTATTGGGCTCGACCCTCGCCTACATTGGGAGGGAATATGACCTACTATACCACGCTGATTTTGAGTTTATCTTCTCTTGCATAGTTGTTACATAAACAAGAATATCTGGTTGACCGGTATATTTTTCTTTTGTATTTTCACCAAACTTATTTAGATATATATTAATAAAAAATAAAATTGATGAAATACTGAAAAATTACAAAAAGAGAATAATAATAACACCGAGATTCGATCTCACGCTGTTTGAATGCGACTGGACAACTTCTCAATTGAGTTATTGTCATTTTTGACGGCGACTGCGAAATTTGAATTCGCATTCTATTGAAGTATTGACATTTTATGTCATCGTACTGATTAGCTAAAAACACTGACAAAACAACATTTTCCATAAATAAAACCTAGCTAGATCCATTTTTTGGCCCCGAAACCTCTAGTATGCTAAATATCATGAAAATCGTTGGAGCCGTTACCGAGATCCTGAATATATATATCCCTTGGTAGTCTTTTATGATACCCACGGGCAAGAAAGCACGGTGGTAAATTGTATTCTTACTCTGTCACCTCGTCATTTGGATAAAATTTTAAGTCGGAATAGTTACTTTTTATGCGGGCGAAGCCGCGGACTGTAGCACTAGTACTTTGTAAAATAATTGCACTTAATTGCTGAATTTATGCGTGTGATGACGAAGTGAGAATACATTCCACATCCTGCTCGTGGGTGTCATAAAAGACGACTAGGGGATATAATACGCATAAACACATCACAACACATCTATGAAAGAGAAGAAAAACTCGAAACAAAACACTATATCAACCAATCTGACCAGCGTGGTATAATAGATCTATTTCCCTCCTAATATGGAAAAGGCTGCAGCCTAGTAATAGGACGTACCTATATATGTTTAAATGATAATGAAGATAATGAATCATTATTCATCATTCAACATTTTAGCTCATAATATACGTCCCACTGTTGGGCTCGAGACTCCTCCAATAGGAAGGAAATTGACCTTACCTATACCATGCTGGTCAGACGTGTTGGTACAGGGTTTCATTTCGAGTTTTCCTTCACTTGCATAGATGTTATTTGCATATTTTATCCCTTAGTCGTCTTTTACGACATCCACGGGCAAGATAGGGAGTGGTGAATTGTATTCTTACTCCGTCACCACATGGAAATACCACACAGATAATGAATTGCTGAATGAATTATCTGTAATTTATTTACAATATGCTTTATCTGACCTCATTTATTTCTTAATGTGATAAACGTTATTTTGATATAATTGTGACAAATTATCTTTGTTTTTATACATAAGAAAACATACAATTATTGTAAGAGAACAATTTGATCACATAGATGAAGTCTTTTGCGTGCCACCGTTACCCAGCCCCGTACTTCTGTGGCCCACATACGGCAGACCCTATCAGGTACCACATTGAGCGCCTCCTTCCGCAAGACAAGAGCAAAAAATAGCGACCACGTCCCAGTTCTTGATGCTTTTCACCATCGATCTAATAACAGACGGCAGCGTTACATCGGCACTATTGGTGCAATGAGTTCACGGCCTTACTCTGATCAGGTCACGCAGATCTCGGATTTATGCTGCGCCGTGACCGCGTTGCTATCGCACTATTGGCAGGATGGAAGAGTCTTCCTTCTTGCAACCCTGCATAAGTATTTTCCGAAGCAACCATGTCCCGTCAAAACCTGAACCACGCGCAAAGAGACGACTTCGTGCCGCTTTTCCATCCACTCTATCAGCACCTGGACAAAAACAAGCCTAGGTTATAAATTAGTTTAGTCTAGCAAACCCGAGCTATCATCTCATCATCATCTCGGCTCATAATCGTCCCACTGCTCGACTTAAGCCTCCTCCAAACTAGGAAGGAAATTGACCTTACTATACCATGTTGGTCAAACAGATTGGTATAGGGTTTCATTTCGAGTTTTCCTTCTCTTCTATTATATGCATATTATATCCCTTCGACACGACATCCACGGGTAAGATAGGGAGTGGTGAATTGTATTCGCATTCCGTCACCACACAGAAAACCGGAATATACCATTATTTTACTATATTAGGACTATAGATATATTTGAGGTTAAAAATTGCTATATATATTCTAAGCTATTATTTGTTATTTATTTCGCAATGGATGTATAATTTATGGCTTTATATTTTAGGAAGGAATTTACAACATACAGGTTTTAATGTAAGAATATCTTCTAACTTTTTTTATAAATTGTGTTTTCAATAACCATATTTAGATATCAACGGGTTGTTACGAGGTTTCAGAATGTATTTATACTGACTAGCTGACCCAATAAACAGCATTTAAACTTTTAATTTTAATTTATTTATGTGTATTTATGCAATACAAAAACAAAAATATTAACTTTCCTAAATTCTGCAACCTAAACAAACATAATATTTATTCCATGCGGACTACGTCGCTAGCAATCGTTAATTAGAAATAATAAATTTACTGTAATTTTGGTCTCATCAACATCCTCCGTGTTTATGTTAACCGGATGCGTTTAATAAAAAAAACATTGTTACAACCCTTTGGGAACTTTATCTTAACTAACATAAAATGTAGTTACAATAAAAATAGATGTTACCCTCCAATTAAGTTCTATTAAAACAGTTACAAATCATATTTAACTAGTGGCAACACCGGGCTTTAGTTGCAATAACTCTAACAAGATACACAGTGGTAATGGATTATTGAAACCATATTGTAGCTGAATAATGAGAAACATCGCCGAGTTAAATCCAGAAAGCGATATAACATATGTTTGCTTAATCCTACGGCTTTTTGAATGCACGCGGCCTTGTGTCTTAGAATAATCAAAGAAACATTTTAGAATATCAACTTAAGACGTCTATAAATGTTTTAAAAATAGCCTTCATGATATTAGTTTAAACAAATAAATAAAATTGTAAACAAATAAGTAAAAATAAAAAATGGCGCTCGCTTTACAATGTTGCTAAAGCTACGATGTTGCCAACATTATTACAAATATCAGGTTGACCGAGCTTCGCTCGGAGTATTTTTGTAGCATTTATTTAGATATATATTAATAAAAAATAAATAATGAAAAATATATAAAAAATTACAAATAGAGAATAATAATAACACCGAGATTCGAACCGACGCTGTTTAAATGTCACATAATCCAAAATTAAGACCGCACGCCTCCCCACCTGAGCTATCGGAACTCATGACGTTGACAACGAAATTTGAATTCATATTCTTTTAAAATTTAATGTCATTGTTTGTTTTGGTAAAAACACGGACAAAACAACATTTTTTATAAATAAAACCTAGCTAGATCGATTTTTTGGACCCGAAACCTCTAGTATGCCAAGTTTCAACAAAATCGTTGGAGCCGTTTCCGAGATCCTGAATATATATATATATACAAGAATTGCTCGTTTAAAGATATAAGATTAGTCCAAAACAATTACCGTAAAGACTTAATGTAAGGATTACGATTGAAACTAATTTATAAAATCTAAAGAGAGATTACAAAAGGTAAGTTACTTAAACCCACATTTATTGGAAATCCGTTTCAACTGCTTTACTAATTTCAGCAATTAATCCTTCAAATTTTGTTTTTAGGAAACGCTATTTTCATTCTACTTTAGTTTTATAGCTTTGCGTGTCTAATAGGTGAAGAGAATAAAAAAAACAAGGTCATGTATTCATTACCATCATATCGCCACCAAGTGCAGTCCTGCGCAACCTTCTTGCAATGAGGCGCAACCTTCTTGCAATGAGGTCCCACAACTTTCATCAACTCGTCGGTCCATCTAGTAGAAGAGACGCCCTACACTGCATCGTCCGATAGATGGTCGCCACTCGAGACCCTTTCTTCCCCAGCGGTTGCTGGTTCGTCGAGCGATGTGGCCTGCCCATTGCCAATTCAGCGTGCTAATTCTTCGTGCTATGTCTGTTACACCCGTTCTTCTACGGAATTCATGACCTATTCATCTATTATAATCATATTATTTGACCGCTGTTATCTTTGGTATAGAGTTGAGGGAAGTGATAGCTGCTCTAGTAGTTAACTCGTGATCGGGTGCCGCTTGTGGGATCTGGTCCAGCCATAATCGTTTGAATTATAATTAAGTGTCTTGCGGTTCGAAGGGCATCACACTGGAGCTAGTTCTTACAAAACATGTACACAATTGTATATCTAGTAAGGAGAAAAAAAAAAGAAATTAAAAATAATAGACAAGCCCACTGAGTTTCTTGCCGGATCTTCTCAGTAGCGGTCGCGTTCCGATCCGGTGGTAGTATATTATTTTTTTTTTTTTTGGAAACTGTAAACCTGACAATATGTAAGTGCCCTCTCGGGGTTTATGCATAATAAATAATTTGAATTTGCATATAAATTAGATATGTAATCATGGTTCCTTTGATTTCTGAAGCTTATTCATTGAAACATTTTTATATACTGAATTCTGCATTATTACTGAAAATGCGAGTCTTGTAATCAAGAAAACATTAAATACTAAAAACCCTCTATAAAAAGGATTCTATTAACCATATTTTACAAAAAACAATCCCACAAGCTTTTAAAAATAGATCCCCAAAGAGTAATTGGGAAAGCAAAGGTGGATATGTCGAGAACGGATAATGGTCTTATATCCCACAGGACTCTCCTCGATTTATATATGTCTAAGTCACGGGCGAGAACTGAGAGATTTGACACGAAACCCAATTATATTTTATAACGACCAGAGGAATCAGAACTCAAAGGTGAAATCTAGGTTTTCAGATTGGTTTCTTTATTTTTTTATATATTGATGTATGTTGCATTATTTTGTTTATAATGTTTCAATACCCCCATCCGTATGGTGATGGATTAAGAATACAATTCATCAACCTTACCCGTGGGTGTCATAAAAGACGATTAAGGGATATAATATCCAAATAACATCTATGCATTTTCCGTGTGGTAAAGGAGTAAGAATACAATTCACCATTCCCTATCTTGCCCGTGGATGTCGCAAAAGACGACTAACGGATATATTATGCATATAACAACTATGCAAGAAATAAAACCCTATACCAACCTGTCTGATCAGCATGGTATAAGTAAGGTCAATTTCCCTCCTATTGCGGCGGAGGCTCGATCCGTATATGAGCTGAAATGAATGATGATGATAAAGAGAAGGAAACTCGAAATAAAACCAACACATCTGACAAGTGTGGTGCAATATATGAATTACCCTTCTTTTGTAGAGGAGGTTCAAGCTCGGCAGTGGGACTTAAATAAGTCCCACTAAACAAGTCACAGTACCACACATATATAAATATATAATGATGGCGATAAGTCTCACTGAGCCTTATAACTTTACTATTTCTGCGACTCATATTGCACTAAAATAGATCTATTTTCTTATAAATTTACGCCGGTAAATATAGTATAACAAAAGGGAAATTGGCCAACTACACCACATTGATCAAACGTGTTAGTATAAGGCTTTAGTTTCATTCTTTTTTCATATATTCTGTACATGTTCGGCATTTCTACAAAATAAATATGCCTGTGATTTCAAAGTAGCTCATTCTAAGCTTCTTTTCCGTCTAAAGCTTGAGAAGTTCGTGCAACACGATAATTTGATTAATAATTCTAATTGAAAAAAAGACATTTGAACTTTGTCGCGCCCACATTGGGTAAAAAGTGGAAAAGACATGCGAAATGATTTATTATACTTAAATAATCCTTAGTGATGACTTTCGATGAGGCGGCGGATCGCCTGCGCGAGGAGCGCAGCCTCGATGAGGAGATCCGCCGCCGGCGACTGGGGCGGCGTAGACGCAACTACCTGCGCCTCATGCCGCCCTAACCGAGGCCGCAGGTGACGTGACCGGGGATTAGTCCGTCACCCGCCGAGAGGCCGACCGCGTGAGGAAAGACCGACGTCCTCCCCGATGGGGGGATGTCGGTCGATGGGAGGGTACCCCAATAGGGGGTATTCCGTCGGGCCGACCACTGATGTCAAGTAACCCTGCTCCGGTGGTCGGCCCAACGACGAAGGCGACGTGGTTTTCGGGTGGGTTGCGGGAGTTGCGTGCTTAAGCCCCTCTGTCGCCCCGGACGGAGTGGTGCGGAGGCGCGCCGACCGCAGCCCACCCACAAAAAAAAAAAGTGATGACTTTCGACACGTAAACCTGGTCCCTAAGTGTTGGCCTTATAACCAAGCTTAAAATTGCTCAGCGTACTATGGGCCGGCTATGCTCGGGATTTTTCTGCTAGTTAAAATCCGAAATATGAATTACCGTAGAAGACAAGAATAGCGAGCGTAGTAGTTACGATATCGACCTATCGTGCCAATGTCATAGATTCGAATCCCACGCAGGACAACAGTTGTTGTACACAAATTGTTGTTCTGAATCTGGATGTAATTTGTGCCCGTTAATTATATGTTTATAAAGTCCCACAAGAAGTGTTGCCTTAGTACAGGTGTTGTCTTTTATCTATACCAATAAATAAAATTGGAGTGTCTGTTTGTAATGTCTAAATAATAGGCTTTTTTCATGCTCACACGGTTATTTGCACGACACCTATGGCTAAAATAACAATTAAAAATTTTTTGTCTGTCTGTCTGTCTGTCTGTTTGTTCCGGGTAATCTTCAAAACGGCTGGACTGATTTCAAAAATTCTTTCACCAATGGAAAGCTATAATATCAGGGCGTAAACTAGGCTATATTTTATCCCGGTATTCCCACGGGAACAGGAACTACGCGGGTAAAACCACTATAACCTATAACCGAAGCGAAGCGAGGGCGGATTGCTAGTAAAAAATAAAAAGGAACAGGTGTAAAAGATAAATAGCACCAAGAATTAGCACGCTGAATGGGGACTAGGGAGACCACATCGTTCGATGAACCGACAACCGCTAGGGCAGAAAGGTTCTCGAGTAGGGACCACGTATCGTACGGCGCAGTGTACAGACCATCTAGGTGGATAAACGATCTAGTGAAAGTAGCTGGACGTCGTTGGATGCAGGCGGCATAGGAACGCACTCAGTGAAATATGAAGGAGGTCTACGTCTAAAAGTGATGATGATGATGAATGATGATAATCAAATGATTCTTTGTTCATTTAGAGGATTGCCTCTATATATTGCATCTAATTGGGTACTCTGTTGGTATTTTATTTCAAGAAATCCTGATCCAGAAAACGCGATGAACGGCAATGGTCATTATCATCATCTCAGCCCATACAAGTCTCACTGTTGAACTTAAATCTCCTTCACAATGGGAGAGCTCGTTCGCGTTTTCCTTCTCTTATCTGTATATGTCTTTAGTCATCTTTTGCGGTATCCACGGGTAAAAGAGGGAGTGAGATCTGTATCCTTATTCTGTCACCAAATCGATACGATTTACGATTCAAATGGTACATGGAATTTACGTTAATCGTGTGACTTATTTGCCAAAATCCTTCTCACACAACCAAACTATCACAAGCTGTTTTCAAATTGTAATTCATGTTTTCTTTCTCTTGTAATGATGTTATTTGCTTAAGACTATTAGTTATCTCTTACCACCAATGCGAAAATAGGGAGTATTCATTAACATCTTACTCACCCCTACATATACATACAAGCATTAGGACAAACATATATTGAATATAAAAAACTACCATACCAGTTCTCTCAAAAGTATTGTCATAAAATACTTTTAAAAGCCGACAGACACTGCCATTCAGACCATCTCATAGTACGAAGAGATGGTTGGCAGTGATAAAACCGCCCCTCTTTTACAATCCCCGTATGCTTTGTACTATTTGCTCCTAAAACATTAATAATAAGGCAGTCACATACATATATACGCACAACTTTGTCTACACTCAAATCGAAATCCGTAGCATAATAACCTTGAACTGTTTGAATTCTTCCAAACGTTATTGCATTTGACGATAACAATAAATAAATGTGGCGACGGGGTAAGAATACAATTCACCACCCCCTCTTGCCTATGCGTGTCGTAAAAAACGACTAAGGGATTAAATATGCATGTATCATCTGAGTAAGAGTAGGAAAACTTAAAGTGAAACCCTATAGCAATATGTCTGACCAGCGTGGTATAGAAGTCAATTTCCCTCAGGTTGTGAAGGAAGCTCGAGACCAATAGCGGGACGTATATGAAAATGAGTTAATTAAAATAATTTGAATTTTTACGAAGAGTATTAGTTTAGCGGATTGGGTCAGACCGTAGATTTGACAGGAGTTAAGACCCTCATGTTTTAATAAAGCGAAATCTACTGTACTAAAATTCTTTTGGATAATTTTGGCATATTCAAAACCGCGTTTGCTTTCACAAATTTAATTTTAGTCCTGGTAAATAGGATGGTGAATTATATTTTTACTCCGTCACCGTACGAAAAGATTTTTATTAAATAGGTACCGAATAAACATGCAAGTCGCCCGAAATCATAACAAATAAAAAGTAAAACACCAAGAACATAATACCTAAAAGTCTACAGCGTCATTTCCAAGGAACCATTAAACTGCTTATAAGAATAACGTTTTAAATACCACTTTAATCAAATAGCGTGTATCGTATTCAGCTCGGGAACGTCTGATGTTAACCTCGGCATTGTAGCAGCATGATAGGATGCCGTGTACCCACATATTTTTTATGTACATATAACCTATTTATTTGTCACCAAGTAAATTCTAACGTTTACGCGAGTATTACGCATATTACGAATAACTATTTTACGGATTATATGGCGATTGTAATTTTTTTAAGTAAAACTTTTTTAACTGCGACTTAGGAGTAACTGAGATCTTTTTTGGATGGAAGTAACAATTATCGAACGGATGAAATAAATAACTATTTATTTCATTTCGGCTTACATAAGCCCTACAGCCGGGTTCGAGCCAGGATATGAGGGAAATTACCTTACTATACACTGGTCAGAAGTGTGTATGTGAGGTTTTGTTTCGAGTTTTCCTTGCTATCATAGATGTTATATGCATATTATATCCCTTATCCATCTTTTAGGAAATCCACGGACAAAAAGGGCGTAGTGAATTGTATTCTTATTCCATCACCCCATGGAAGTAACTAAATATTGGTATTACTTGTCGTATTAGTGCATACTTACTTTGTCATTACACGGAAGTATATATACCTATAATATTCAAATACTTGATAGATTCTATATAGTTTCATAAAATAATAATGTATTAAAATACGTGGTATGATGAAGTAAGAATACTATTAACCACCACTTTTCTTGTCAATGAGCGTTGTAAAAGAAAAAAAAAACTAGCAGTCAATCAAAGCTTGAAAAAATATTTGTGTAGTCCGCCTAATGAAGTTTTCACTTCAAACATGTATACCAAATCATTGTTATAATTATTACCTATTATTACGTATCAATAATAACAAATAAAAACTATTGAATAATTGTATAGTTAACAACAACAATTATTACATATGAATGGAATATAGAAAACACCGCGACACAGCAGCTGACTGAAGTATCATTCTCGCTCGAGTACACTCGACGGTACCAAGTTCATCCGATCGAGCCTTTCACCTCAAAGCGTGACGGATCAGCTAAGTGTTCACTTCATTAAACCTTATACCAGCCCGTCAATCCACCATAGTAGGTCAATTTCCCTCCTTTGGTGGGGATCAGGATAATGCCAAGAACATGAAGCAAATGAGTTCTTTGTATAGGTTGCCGAGTTAGTCCAATTCGAACCTTTCTGAAACCTTTCTTCCGGTTGTCGATTCGTCGAGCGAAGTGGTCTGCGCATTGCCACTTCAGCGTGCTAATTTTCGTGCTACGTCGGTTACACCCATTCTTCTGCGGATTTACGTATCTATTCTATCTCACAGTGCCATTCGGCGTTTAGCTCCCTCCATAGCACGCTGGGCGACTTTAAGCTTGGTTATGAGGCCTATATTTAGGGACCACGTTGCCGTGCCGTAAGTCATCTCTGGTAACATACACAGGTCGTAGACCTGTGTTTTCAGACACTGAGGTGTGTTGGACGAGAAGATCTAGATTTCTAGAAGATCTTTATTTTAATATAGACAGATCCAATTATATTTCAGATTTTAATCTGTGGTCGCACAATATCAATTAATATAAAGAAATAATTAAAATAAAGTCAATAGTCTTGCAATGTTCTATCAATGTTTTATGAAGGAGGCCATGTTCGTTTTATTATACACATACATTTAAAAATGTACGTGATAAAAATATTGTCATTAAAAATTGTAATTATATTCCTAGATAATTTCTATAAATATTATCATGTTAAGATAATGAATTAGTATGAAATAATTAGCAATAAAAATTAAAATAAAAACATCGTTTGCGTCAATTAAATGAATTTATTATTGTTGATAAGCTGTGAAATGACTACGGCGAGATCATATACAGCCAATGAACTCATTACACAACTATTTTACTGTGCTAACTGTGATTTATTATGATTTTCAATTATCTGTATTCTATATTCTGCAGTCTTATATAAATAATAATTTAATGTTAGTTAATAATATGGCCATATTTTTAAGTCATAACGGGATGTTTGAGTAACTGTTCCGTTATTTTTATGTGACCTGCAAAAATAGGTAAAAATATGATATTAAAAGCTAGAAAAACAAGAACACTTAAGGTCTTGCAGGTAGGTTCTCATTCATCATTAGCACCTCAATCACCCTCAATTCGGTACCTATTAAGCATCCGGGCTCAGATGAAATATCTGACTCTGGTGCTTGACTAGCGATAGTGGTTCCGGGAGCATTATTGTACGGCTCGGAATTGTGGGACAGACAACCTCAAAACGGAACGTATGTAAAAGTAAAAATACTAATAATATTGAAGAATTATTGATTCAGAAAGGATATATTATAGAATCATTTTCACATGTTTTATGTAGTTTATTCTTGTTTTTATATATCTGCTCCACCAGCAGCTTCTTTTGGGTTAATTCCATTGCTATTTAATGTTCATATTTTGTTTGTACAGTCTTATCATCTCAGGACATTAATAATAATGTGAACATTAATAACATTCATAAAACATCTATCATCATTTTTACTATCTCAGTAATTGCCACGACAACGGCTTATTGCGCAGAATCCTTGACATGCGATCCACCACTATGTTATTAGTAAATTTTGTCTCGATTTACTGACATTTGTAGACACTATTCCGTTCATATTTGTCGCAGATTTTCTGTATTTTGACCTTGATAAATAGATTATGTGTGGTGACGGAGTAAGAATACAATTCACCACTCCCTATCTTGCCCGTGGATGTCATAAGAGACGACTAAGGGATATGATACTTATGTAACATCTATACAAGAGAAGGAAAACTCGAAATATGACCCTATATCTACACCAATAAATAAAATTGGAGTGTCTGTTTGTAATGTCAAAATAATAGGCTTTTTTCATGCTCACACGGTTATTTGCACGACACCTATGCCTAAAATAGCAATTAAAAAATTTTTGTCTGTCTGTCTGTCTGTCTGTTTGTTCCGGGTAATCTTCAAAACGGCTGGACCGATTTCAAATAATTCTTTCACCAATGGAAAGCTATAATATGAGGGCGTAAACTAGGCTATATTTTATCCCGGTATTCCCACGGGAACGGGAACTACGCGGGTAAAATGACTATAACCTATAACCGAAGCGAAGAGAGGGCGGGTTGCTAGTGTATATATATATATATATATATATATATATATATATATACTAACCTGTCTGACCAGCATGGTATAGTAAGTTTAATTTCCCTCCTATTGTGGAGGAGGCTCGAGCCCAACAGTGGAACATATATGGCCTGAAATAATGATGAATGAAACAGACTATTTTAAACAAAAAGACTTTTTGGATTCATATTGGTAGTTACTAAGATTATGCTGTTCCAATGCTGCATGTGCAATCTGATGAAGGTATGGATTACCATTCTATTCATTCCCGCTAATATTTCAGAAGACGACTGAGGGACAAATAACTTTACCGCAAGAAAATAAAAGCTCTTAGTTCAAGTGGTATTAAAATATATATTTTTTTTTCTATTATGCTTATATTTTCTGCTTAACAGTGATCAATAGGAAAAAAAAATTAAGATTTTCATTGTAAGTGATACTGCCCCTTATAGACCTTAGCTGGGTCGCGTCCTACCGAGAAGAAAGAGAAGGTAGTTTAAATGCACGCAATGAGGTTCGGTGATATTAAAGGCACCCAAAAAAACCCAATACACGCGGCTCTATGGCTTACCGAACGAAATGCAGTAACAAATTGCTTTTTTACTCAGAAGTCGATTTTCTGCGAGATTGTGGTATTACCCCGGACGGACGGACCTGCGACTGTATATAGAAGACAATCGATAGTGTGGTCCAAACACATAGATATAATAGTTTGTGAATCTAAATATATAATTAAATCAAAATCTTTATACCTAAGTAAATAAACAATACAAAAAAAAAATTAAGCAACCGTAGCATCGTTTTAATTCATGTTAATATATTATAGGTTGAATAACGGAGTAAAACTGCAATTCACCACCCCCTTTCTTTCATGTGGGTATTGTAAAAGTCAAGTAAGCAATATAATATGCAGATAATATTGACGCAAGACAAGAAAAATATAACACAAAACTATTTTTTTGTGTGTCTGTAGCTATTAGCTGCAAATGGTTTTATCAGCTTAACCCGGTCTTGGGAGGTGCGCTGAGAGCTCTCAACCCTAAGAAAGCTTTAAGCGATATGGCCCAAGGGCTCCCCGTGTGGGGAACGGACCTCGGCTTGAGGCGTCGCTGAAGGGACACAAAACCCTACACCAACCGGTTTAAATAGCGTAATAAATTTACCTTTAATCATGGCAGAGATCCTAGCCCAACAGTGGGACGTATATTGCTTGAAAAGAAAATTACTAATGCAATAGCAGCCGAATATACCGAACATATCCTTAATTTTTCTAAACGTTAACCTTACAAACAGATCGTTGTGTGCGTTTGTGATCAGGCAAAGCAAATGAAATTAAGATTTGCCCCACAAATGGATAAACCTATTACAAGATTGTTATCCCTTGAGGTTGCGAACGTAAAACGGTAGGACATTTCGCAAGAAAAACATTTTACTGTACTTTATATTTGCTTAGAATGTAAAGTTGAATTTTATACTAAACAATTTTAAGAAATTTCTAAGAACCATACATTTTCGTTGTCTCATAGTTTTCTGTTTTTTGGCGGGCCATACACTGCAGACACGACTCCATTTTATCCGGGACAAACATAGAGCTGCGCATGGACTCATAACCCACAATATGCCCTCAGATCCTTAACGTCCGTAACCGGTCCATAGCTTTCTCTCATAAGATAACTTATTAAAAAAGACAAATTATTAAAAGAATATAAGTACTTTTATTTTAAAACTTAAATGCATCTTTTGTACGCGATATAGAAATCTACAATAAAGTAATTTATTTTCTATCCAGAACAATGGTGAGCGCTGTGCAAATAAATGCATTGTTTTTAAGGTGGCTTTTAGTGCCTCTAACGCAGCTCTAGAAATATCTTTGCGCCCACTCTCAAATACCTTGGTATATTCCTATACATCTGCATAATTTAAACTTTAACTATAATAGAAAAAAAAAACTTCTAAACTTTAATTATACTTTATATTATTAAATACTTTTAAAATATTATTTGGGTATTTCTTTCATCTCAGCCCATATACGTCCCACTATTGGGCTCGGGCCTCCTCCATAATGGAAGGGTAATTGACCTACTATACCACGCTGGTCAGACGTGTTGGTATAGGGTTTAATTTCGAGTTTTCCTTCTCTCACAAAGAGAAGTTATATGCGTTTTATATCCCTTAGTCGTCTCGTACGATCACCCACGGGTAAGATAGGGGGTGGTGAATTGTATTCTTACTCCGTCACCACACGGAAATGGGTATTTCTTTGGTTATATACATTTGTTTCTCTGCTTACGTTATTGTTAATAAGCATTACGCATTCATCAGCCTATCAAATCCCCACTGACACACAGGTATCCCCGTGCTAATTATTTTTTAGACAATTGCTTGCCGCAACGAGTTACGTATTGCAGAAAAAAATCGAATGACAATTTTCTACGGTAAAGTATCGATTCACCGAATCGATTAAGTGCTTCGTATTTATTTATAAAATCGATTTTTGGGCCTGATAAATCGATTCCTCGATTAATCGATCTCAGATCGCCATCTCTACTTTGGTTTATCCAAACTTAAAACGTAATACCTAGATTATTTATAATTATAATGCCGTGACATTATCAAATCATTCTTTTTATTAAATAAATAAAGATGTCAAATATTTATGCGATCCTTATAAAATGAATAACATTTTACAACAGTTAAATAGATGATAATTTATGACAAACTGTTGAAAGATGTTGCCATAAATAGATTTAATACTTATTAAACAACTTATTTTTTTATTAGATACCGGCATATTTTGCATTAGAAGAATTGCTTGCGAGTCTTAAATTTTATAACATGTTATATTTATTAACTACTAGCAACCCGCCCTCGCTTCGCTTCGGTTTCAGTCGCTTAATTCCGCGTAGTTCCCGTTCCTGTGGGAATACCGGGATAAAATATAGCTTATGTTACTCCCTGATATTATAGCTTTCCATTGGTGAAAGAATTTTTGAAATCGGTTCGGTGGTTTAAGCGTGAAAGCGTTGCAAACAAACAAACATCCTCACTTTCGCTTTTATAATATTAGTATGGATTTTAAAATTTTATACTCTATATATAATCCTCCCGTATGGTGACAGAATAGGAATACAATTCACCACGCCCTCTCTTCCCCGTGGGTGTCATAAAAGGTGACTAAGGGATTTAATGTCCTTTTAACATACTAGCAGTGCCCTGCGGTTTCACCACAGTTCCTCTTCCCGTGAGAATATCAAGATAAATTATAGCCTATGTGTTATTCTGTAAGCTATATTATTGTAAAGTTTCATCAAAATCCATTCAGTAGTTTTGGCGTGAAAGAGCAACAAACATCTTCACATACTCACAAACTTTCGCGTTTATAATATTAGTAGGAAGTAGGATATGCAAGAAAAGGAAAACTCGAAACAAAACCCTATACCAACACGTCTGACCAGCGTGGTATAGTAGGTCAATTTTCCTTCAATTGTGGAAGAGGTTCGAGCCCAACAGCGGGACGTATATGAGCTGAAATGATGAAAAATATTATATTGGTTACAATTCAGTTAATTCTTATGAATAAAAAAACGCTTATGATTAAAAAGAGTACAATGTGTTATTACTTCTAGTGGTAGGACCACACTGTCGACAGTTATCTGTCTACAGTCGCGGGCCGGTCCGTCCGGGGTAGTACCACACTGAGCAGAAAATCGACGCACAGTGGGTTGAAACATAGGTAAACTGAGGATTAATTCAGGGAAGCCAATTATTGTTGATATAAAATTTTTTTTGGAATAACTACATTATTTAGTGAAAAAATAAGGTTTTTGAAAAAAAACTGATAGAAAATATTTTTTTATTTAAAAAAGAAGAGAAAAATTATATGTACATATATATGCATTTAAATCCATTTTGGGTATTATTGTGATAATAGCTTTAGATATCTTCAACATCATCACCATAATCATCATTATCATTATAATGATCATTATCATCATGATCATAATCATCATTATCATGATCAGAATCCTCATCATCATTGTCGCCTTCTTCGTTCGGGAAGAATTAATAATTCCAAAGCCACCTGCGGTATTTTGTGTGTATTTTTTTTTATATTAGTTTTACTCATGCTGGAAATATATGGATCTGAAGTAAGCAGAAATCTATTAAATATGTCTTCATTAGTTTTTTCCCGGCTGCATTTACGCGCAAAGTATTCCCTATAGTTTTTGAAGTCTTTGTTTCTAGCCTCTTGCGCTTCCTCTGATAGCTCACCAATTGGCAAAAGGGCATTGGATATTATTGCCGGTCCGTGTATAAAAAATTTATGAAGGGTAGGTGACATTTTGTACCATGGATATATTTTAACAAAATGTTTTGCAGTATTGTGTGCAAAGTCCCTAAACTTTTCACTATTGACCTCGTGGCCACATGACACGACAATAAGTATTATATGCATTCTGTTTATTAAATCTAGATCAATTTTTGTTATTTCTGAGGAAACTTCTGCATTCTTAAAAAACCTTCTCGCGGTATTGCCATCATTTGTGTTGCCAAAGCCTGGTTTTGGTTGGTCAATGATCAATCCAGTTTATCCAGAAATTATTTTTTGTAAGTGAGCGTGAGTCAAAATTAACACACGCAACCATCTCTGATAGAAACCAAACTCATTTATAACAATAACTTTAATACCAAAAATAAAGACAAAAAGGAGTTAAAAACAAACAAGTTGATTTGTTGTTTTTTTTTTCTGATTAAGTATTTAGCAACTGGAGTTCTTTCACAAAAATTTTAATAAGTAAAAAAACGCGGTGCTTCTGCAAAAGTTTGGTGTGGAATATATAAGCTAAAATACTATATTAAAATATCACTTAATAAAATTTGCTGGATCGCAACAAGAAATTTGTTGAAACTCTGTGTATATATCGAAAATACCCCAAATATGGAGCACTTTTTAAAAAAATATTAAAAATATTTGCAAAACATTTATCTAAAAAACATTAATGTAATTATGTAGCCAAATACCTGAAGTTGATGGTTCCATTTTAATAAAATTACTTTTAGAATGCTTAATAAGAATTATCAGCACCCAAAATATCTCAATTTTCAGTTTTAGGCACGGCACGAAAAGTTTTGAAAAATTATTTGACTTTGACAGCTCACATTCGATAGAGTAATTTACTCAAAACGAAAGTTTTTGGCAAAAAGTGATGTAGAATTTTATTACCTTTCACCCAGTACCACACACGAATGTGTAGGATAAAGTTCAGCTTTTGAATTAATCCTCACTTTTGGTACATTTCAACCCTCTGTGCGACGTCTAAGTAGTAGCAATTTGTTACTGCGCTTCATTCGGTGAGCGAGAGAGTCGAAAGCCCAACTTTCTGAGGGTGTTTGCGTGTGGAGGGTTTTGGTGGTGCCTTTGGTATCACCGAGCCTCAATGCACGCATTCACACTCCCTTCACTTTCTTCGCGGTAGGCAACGGCCTTGTAAAGGTCCATGAGCGGCAGCAACACTTACCATCAGGTGTACTGGTTGCTCGTTTGCCACTGCTTGCAATAAAAAAAATCTTTTTCTTTCCGTGGGAGATCGTAAAATCGAGCAAAGGATGCACTAAGGCAGCGGTCTGCGCCATTTCTTTTGAAAAACTTACAATACCAATGGCGATTACTTACATTACAAGCATTGCGATTTATCGAATAAATTATAGGCACCAAATACTATTATCATACATCTGATCCAAGAGACGTTCTATACAAATTTAAAAAAAAAAACATAACTCTTAAAAACAAACGTAGCACCGTGCATTTAATGATTTAAAACCATAATTGTATTATATTCCTGAAGCAATGAAATCAATTTGAGTCACATCGGTATGATGATTTTATTTTTTTTAATATAACCTCTTCCCTAAAGAAATAATCTTTGTACTGCGGGGGACTTTACAAACATATTTAACAGACACAAATTGCATCTAGACTCAGAATAACAGCTTATGGATTGCACAAAATGTTGTCACACATGGGATTGGAGCCTATGACACTGGTATTCTAGGTCGGTATCTTAACCACTACGCCACTGTGCAGTCAGTTTCAAAGTCTATAACCGAAATAGAAACATTTTTGTGTTTTATATAGCTACTAGCTGACCCAACAGACGTTGTTCTGTTCAAATAAATCGACAACAGCGCCACCTACCGGATCCAATTGTGAATCTAAACCATTCTCGAATCCTCTTGAATATGCACAAAAAATTTCATCAACATCGCTCCAGCCGTTTAGGAGGAGTTCAGTGACAAACACGTAGACAAAAAATTTATATATAAAGATATATAGATTTACTAGCAGACCCGGCCATGCGTTGCTATGGCTAATGTTTTTGTTATATTACATTTTATTAAACTATTTAAGTGAAACTGTAGGAGAACATCCGTCATATTTTTTTACAAATGGCATCCGATGGCATCTATGTAAAAAAGCAGGTTAAAATCGTAAATGCCACGTTTGTAGGTTTGACATAGCAGCGCCATCTATTAATAAATACTCAACCCAGTCAACAGATATCGCCATCTGTTAAAATCGTTTGGAGTTAACAGATAATTGTGAATGTCAAATAATAGACAAATAATTTGCAATAAAATAATATTGCGACTATAAATTAAGATGTAAGCTATCCTATCTTTCAAGTTGAATCAAACTGCACACGGTGTGCAAATTTGATTAAAATCGGTTAAGTAGTTTAGGAGTCCATCGCGGACAAACAACGTGACACGTAATTTATATATATTAAGATAAGATATTATTACGTACAATAAGTATTTTTATATAATATCTTTAAGTATTCCAACTTCACGCCGTATCAAATTCCAAGTCTATATTAAAGCTTCAGGTTCATTGTTTGAATGGTATAAATAAATCTACTTAATATATCACCCAGTCCCTCCCAACTCGATCCCTAACAACGCTCTATAAGTCAGTCTTAAGATGGCCTTTCGAATTTCGGACCAAATGTCTAAATGCTTAGAATAATAACGTATAGAAGGATAGTGTCAATACTTCGAACGTTCGAAAAATGAATCTAAAAATACTAATGGCGCGTAGACGATTACACACATACACACGCACACCACTATACAAATTATGAAATCAAATTTTGTTTTATTAACATAAATTGTCGAAATACTTTTAAAAGTAATGTTAAAAACCTTTTTAAGTTTTTCAAATGTGTTATGACACCATTTGAATGCACAAATCGTCATAATTACCTATTTATTTTTTAAGAGTTGCGTACGTATACGTGCAGTACAATGACTTGTACATTACGGAACGGTTTCGGCGTAAGCTCCATTAGGCTCCAATTGAAATACTTCACTTTTTGTGCGCGAACTTACCTTCTATACGTTATTATTCTAAGTCTAAATGTTATAGAGGACCTCTGAATGTTATACTTATAATTTAAATATCCGCTATCATTAGTTATCGTATCGCATTCTTCACGTACAAACAAGTCTATAATAATAAAAGAAAACTAAATACCTGATCACCGACTTATAGTACCTAGACTAATTTCTCTCATATCGTTCCATATGAAAGATAAGTAACCTACATATCGCAGCCCGCATACCTACGTTCCACTGTTGGGCTCGGGCCACCTCCACAATGGAAGGGAATTTGACCTACTATACCATGCTGGTCAAACATGTTGATATAGGGTTTCATTTCAAGTTTTCCTTATTTTGCACAGATGTTATGTGCATATTATATCCCATAGTCGTCTTTTACGACATCCACGGGCAAGATAGGGAGTGGCGAATTGTATTCTTACTCCGTCACCACACGGAAAATAGAATACAATTATTTCTATCCTTAAGCCATATACCTACCTATAGGTTGCCATCTAAATATCAGCACTAAATGTCTCGCCATCTTGCTTATGCTACCCTTTCCGGCAAGATACGACTAAATCTTTTGTTATTTTAAAAACGTCTTCATATTTTAGGTAATTGAATTTGTTTTATTATTATACTGTTTGCTGGAATTAAATGGATTACTTCTTCTCTATATCTATTAGCTAAGAAAAAAATGCACGCGGTATGGAATAATGGAAGGGACTCCTTTGCCTTGATTTGCATTAAAAGTATTTACTTTACTATACAAATAACTATCCGTGTGGTGACGGAGTAAAATTACAATTCACCACTCCCTATCTTGCCCGTGGATGTCGTAAAAGACGATTATGGGATATACTATGCACATAATATCTGTGCAAGAGAAGGAAAACTGGAAATGAAACCCTATACCAACATACCTGACCAGCATGGTATAGTAGGTCAAATTTCCTCCTATTGTGAAGGAGGCCCGAGCCCAACAGTGGGACGTATGTGGGCTGTGATGATGATACAAATAACTAGCTATTTGAGTAAGTATATCGAAATTCTGATTATTTTGATATACAGTCGTTCTGGGTAACTTTGAATTGCGGTTTAACTTTAGAATAGAATAGAATAGCATTTATTGTCACATAATAACTAAAAATTATAATACACATTTTTAATTTATTTTGACAATTGCATAATTTCTATGCAGCACAACGCGCAATTTCTGTGCTGCATAGAAATTATGCAGGGCTGGTTTTCAGCAAACCCCTTTCCCCAAATATATAATGATGATAATGATAATAATCTTTATTGTACCATTAACCTTCACAAATTTGTTTGCAAGCTCTGATTGATATAAGAAAGAAATAATAACAAAAGAAGAGAAAAAAAAAAGAAATAAAATAATTAACAATAACAATGATAATAATATTAATAACATTAATGAATTGAATTATGAAGGATGTGCTTTTATATGATGAGTGATGATATATCCCATATGAGGTGTGATGTGGTTTAAATGAAGTTGTGACAAAGATTTATTAATTTATAACATGGAAACTTTTTGCTGTTTCAATATCGTAACTGTGTAAAACGTATTGCAAAAATACTTCACTTCTTCTGGCTATAATGGCCTTAGAAGCATAAGTGTGCTACCATTCTGCCAATGCAAAAATATTATATAGCATTGAAAAAAAAAATCTCAATGTCATAATTTTGCAAATTTGCCGCCTTTACTGTGATTAAGTTTTTGGAAATGTTTGTTGCTCTGATTTGGGATCGTAAACTTATTGTAAACAGCGTGTGGTGATGGAGTAAGAATATGCTTAATTTAGCACTCCCTATCTTGCCCGTGGATGTCGTAAAAGACGACTAAGGGATATAATACGCATATAACATCCATGCAAGAGAAGGAAACTTGAAATAAGAAGGGGTCTAGCCAGGTTGCTGTCTGTCCAGCATGGTATAGTAAGGTCAATTTTCCTCCTACTGTGGAGGAGGCTCGAGCCCAACAGTGGGACGTATATGAGCTGAAATGATGAAACATAATGATTGTAAACAGGCATATACATATTAGTATCTATTACATATCACTTTAGATGTCATCTTCATAGATTAGGTTTATTTAATAAAAAATACAGCATTTAATTTCACACAAACCTTAAAATATTCGAATAATAAAGGTTCTTTCTTAAAATCAAATTATATTCAAAGTTACCCAAAACTCATGATAACTTTGAATTTGAGTTTTGAGAAAAAGGGAGAGCTCATACATGTCCCACTGCTAAACCACCCTGGTCAGAAGGGTTGGTATATGGCTTTATTTAAAGTTTTTCCTCTCTTGCCTGGATGTTATGTACATAACACATCCTCTACTCGTCTTTTACAACACGGAGGCAAGAAAGAGAGTAGCAAATTTTATTCTTACTCCGTTACCACGAAAAAAGTCATAATTAAAACCATTAAAATCATAAAACTCAGACGTTTTTATAGGCAGACCTATCAACTAATATTTCTATCGAACAATATAATTGATTTAAGTAGCTACGCACACTATAAATCAGGCTTATCTGCCTCTATCGCACCCGCTCTATTGTTTATGGTCGTGCCTATCATCTGTCATATGCCATAGACACTTTTTTATACACGCAATATTTATTAGGTAATTGGATGCATTTTGATTTGAAGCGGTTCTTTACCTTCCCTCCAAAATGGTTGAAGGAATGACGACGGCTAGTAGTTCAGCTTGTGGAATCTAGTCCTGCTATAATCTATAGAATTACACTATAGTGTTCGAAGGGTTCGAAACCATGATACTAGCATGGTAGATCGGTATCTTAGCCACTAAGCTATCTATGCAGTTAACGAAGCCAGATTGAAAAAGATGTATGTAGCCCGTAGATGTAGGTCAGAAGGGTTGTTATACTTTTATTTCGAGTTAGCCGTCTCTAATACAGATATTATATGCATATTATATTTATTAGTCCTCTTTTATGACACCTACGGGCAAGATGGGGTTTATTGAATTGTAATTCTCACTTCGTCACCATTTAGAAAAATGAAAAGCGAACAATACTCTTGATAGGTATATTTAGTTTAAAAAGAAAATTTACCTCATCTTAGTTTCTGTTCCACGAAATGTAATAAAACTTTTTAAGGTAAATTAGATTGTAAGATACCATCTGATATCAATATAATTTCCTTATAAACGCGTTTATTAAGCCCGAAGGCACGCTAACATTTTCTTTTATTCCCATCTTGAGCAATGAGAAATCGAGAATGAGTTCCCTTACTGATCGGCCCTTTGATTGTATCCCAAGCGCCCCCACAAACTTTAATCGATTTCTTTTCGCGATTACAAGTTCTATCCGAGATTTAATAGAATTTTTACATTTGCTCAACTCTCAACGCTTCATTTGGGAAACGAGCAATTTTATTCCACCTTTAAAGGAATGCAAGGCACACATAATATCCGTCGCGTTGAGAACGACAAACAGGAGGTGCGAAAATGTAAAATGCCTGAAGTGGATTCCTCTAAATTGATTCCGGACATCGAAGGAATACGACGTATTTGAGAGTAAATGTTTGACGGGAAATAATTTGAAAACGTTTTCCTAATTTATAAGGAGGCGGTGAACGGCCTTCCCTCCCTTACCCAAGTAATTATTTTAACGCACATCAAAAAAGCTCGTTATAAGAATTCTTGTAACGCCATCTATCGTAACGGCATGTATCTAGCGGCTCTAACTTCGCCCCGCGCGCACAGGCCCCGGCCGAATAGATGCGAACTTTGTCCGTTCATTCACTCATCAGTCCCGCTCTGCGCGTCGTAGTGTTAATACGTATTAAAGTTTTATTCTATTTACGTAAACCTCGATATTGTTTCAAACATACGCTCAGCTGATTTGTGACAATAAGTTCGTATACCTTGTACAACAAGAAAACTGTGAACTGGCATTTAAATAACGTGTGTGCTAACTCAAAACCGGATCAGTATCGAAAATATCTCAACGTTGAATATAAAAATATACGGCGTCGGCTGAGACCCGTCGCACCGCGTGTGACTGATCGATATTTTAAATGATAACATGGATTCAATTAGGTGTTGTTTAAGACGACGGGGAAGTAAATAGTGTGTATTGTGTTCAGTGGCGTGTCGCCGGCCTGCCGTCCGCTCACAGCTTAGCGGTAGGTAACCTATCTAGTATTGATTCAATGTCGAATGTTTACGTAGGTATTTGAGATAACGGTAGGGATTTGTTTTGACGTGATAAGTGTCAGGTTTCGAGATATGATCGTTCGATTTAAAATGTACTACACCTAAATGCAGTTATTTACAGAACTCGTATCGATGTATAATTTACATTTCGCCTTGTAATCTTATAGTAAGTATAAGTCATTAATCTTACAAATAAAAAACCTTCAGCTCATGGCAACACTAAAAACAACAAATGTTAATATAATTAATGCAAACTGCTATAATTAAAAAGTTTATTATTTCTAGTTCCCAAAAAAAATTAAGAATTTTGATTAACTTACATTTAAATGATTACTGAATGTCTAATTTAAAAATACATATTACGAAATACCATAATAATATTACTTTATTTTTCATGGGTAATGTGATAATATATGTATGTAGGTAACCTATTTTCTAAAATAATATAATACGCTATTAAACCAACCTACCTACTCGTATAATATGTATATGTATACAAATTCGTATATTATTGCATGAATGTGAGTACCTGATTAATGTTACACAACTTGTAACTAATTACCTGACGTAAAATCTAACATTATTAATATTCTAATAGGCAATATTAATATTTTACTTGAGTTCCTAGCATGTGTAGGTACGTAAAGGAAATTAATGTTAGAACTTACTCTTAAAGCCTCTTCTCTCATAGTACCACTCAGTAGTACACTGATTGGTACTAGAAGTGAGATGAACGTTTTTAATTCTACTTTTACTGTCATCTATCCGGAATGACATTAAAAATTGAACAGTGCAATGCACCCGCCACCTGAGGCAAAGGAAACATACCATTGTGCCTACTTAGTATGCAGTTAGAAGTAAATAAGTACACATTACCCGTCTATGCGTCTATATTCAAACATGCAGCACTTTAACCGTCCTATAGGATATTCTTCCCTGTCGATGCACTTTCTCATTTGCAAGTCGAAAATAGCTCGAACGAACGCCACCGGCCGCCTGAGTCACGCCTTTATTTACGAGCAGCTACCTACCACTTTCCTCTATAATATTCCTCCAGAAGGGTATAATAACTGTTGGCTAAGTGTCCGTGAATCTATTCCGGACATAACTATTAGTTATACTAATAACTAATAGTTATGTCCGGATTCTAATATTCAGAGAGTGCATGATTTACAGAATAAACATGGCTGTCTATAGCAGTTAGGCCTATCTCGAATATTTTTTTTCTTAAACCTTTGTTCCCGATAAATGTAAAACAACCTAGCTAGCTAGTGATTAATTTATCTGATCAACTGTTAATCTGTACAATAAACAGAGGGACGCACGAAAGTGTATAAAATAGTGAGTAATGTTTACAATAATAATTACAGTTCCCATCAGCGTGTTTGTATTCGCGATGCAGTGTGGGCGCAATGGTAAAAGCACCTCATAAAGCAGTCTAATCGTATACGAAACATTGTAAACAATCCAACAAAACTCTGTTGAAACCGTTAAACACTGTTTCACATATTCTAACACTTCCTAATTACAGGTAAAACGCATTAAATATAATTAGTGCTTATTTGAATGGATATAAAAGCGGTGATGTGGGGTTCGATGGCCGTCGGAGCAAACACGACAGGGATCACACGCACGATTCACGCTACCAACAATGCATTGTTTGTTTCCCGACTATGAGGCTTTACAAATGTGAACTCGAATAAATTACACTCGGGTTATATGTACGTTCACATATTTGATTAGCTCATTTTGTAAATCCACGAATTATTATACCTACATAAATAGGTACGTATTAATTTATGTAAAATTAGCTTTTGCCCGAGAATTCGTCCACGTAGAAATTATTTGAGATAGTATTTAATTCAATAACAAATCAAGTAAAAGTATCAATGCAGAATTTTATTCCATACTAGCAATCTGCCCTCGCTTCGCTTCTAGTCGTTTTACCCGCGTAGTTCCCGTTCCCGTGGGAATACCGGGATAAAATATAGCCTAGTTTACGCGCTGATATTATAGCTTTCCATTGGTGAGAGAATTTTTGAAATCGGTCCAGCCGTTTTGACGATTACAAACAGACAAAAATTTTTTATCTGTATTTTAGGCATAGGTGTCGTGCAAATAATCGTGTGAGCATGAAAAAAGCCTATTATTTTGACATTACATACGGACACTCCAATTTTATTTATTGGTATAGATTTCATACACCCCGTAGAGGGTGAAAATTGTCAAATTCTGAAACATAATGGTGCTTTTTCTGCACAAACAATCCTTCTTGTCACTGTACCCTTCACCCTACTTTAAAGTTGAATTTCATAAAATCCTGTCTTATTGATTTAAGAAAATAACATTTTTACTGTAGTTTCATATTTATAACTAGCACCCCGCCCTCGCTTCGCTTCGGTTATAGGTTATAGTCGTTTTACCCGCGTAGTTCCCGTTCCCGTGGGAATACCGGGATAAAATATAGCCTAGTTTACGCCCTGATATTATAGCTTTTCATTGGTGAAAGAATTTTTGAAATCGGTCCAGCCGTTTTGAAGATTACCCGGAACAAACAGACAGACAGACAGACAAAAATTTTTTAATTGCTATTTTAGGCATAGGTGTCGTGCAAATAACCGTGTGAGCATGAAAAAAGCCTATTATTTTGACATTACAAACAGACACTCCAATTTTATTTATTGGTATAGATTTCAGCAGTTTAGGCTCGTCGTTGATGTCGTCAACTAACTTGTTTCTCAATATCGTCATCATAGTTCCTATACTTCCCACTGCTGAACTCCAGCGTCCTCCACATTCCATTGTACCACGTTAGTCAGACGTGTCAGGCTTGATTTTGAATTTACCATCTCTTGCATGTATTTTATATGCATATGTCCCTTAATGGTCTCTACTACACCCACGGGTCTGTCTCTGTACGAATGTACTTACCCGTTAAGACTGTATTGTATTCTTACTCCGTCACCACATAAAGAACTAAATACCTACGTATATGATATATAATAAAGATTTATATCTACAATTCTTTATTTAAATAACAATTTGTTTAGTAATACTTAATTGGTTGGTGATTTGAGGTGATTTGAACTGGTATTTATGACAACTACATCTATTTCTGAACTAATCTTATCACACGACCATAGATAAACAAGGTCGATCGAAGTAGATTTACTTAACACCAGCTACTGTTCATGATTTCGTTCTAGTTATTGTTATATGTAGCTAATAATTACACTGCTCGGAGCGAAAACAAAAGATAACAAACAAACTTTTATATTACCAATATTAAATATGTTACTTTTGTAATTGAATAATATACCTTGACACGGTTGCTTATGAAAGCCACAGTCCATAGCGAAGAGATGGTTTTATATTAGACACAGAAAAGTATCAGCAGCATCAAATCGGCCTATATACGTCCCATTGTTGGGCTCGGGCCTCCTCCATTATGGGAGAGAATTGGTCTACTATGACGCTGGTTGAACGTGGTGGCATAGGGTTCTGTTCAGTTTTCTTGTTCTCTTGTCATATATTATATACTAGCAATCCGCCCTCGCTTCGCTTCGGTTATAGGTTATAGTCGTTTTACCCGCGTAGTTCCCGTTCCCGTGGGAATACCGGGATAAAATATAGCCTAGTTTACGCCCTGATGTTATAGCTTTCCATTGGTGAAAGAATTTTTGAAATCGGTCCAGCCGTTTTGAAGATTACCCGGAACAAACAGACAGACAAAAATTTTTTAATTGCTATTTTAGGCATAGGTGTCGTGCAAATAACCGTGTGAGCATGAAAAAAGCCTATTATTTTGACATTACAAACAGACACTCCAATTTTATTTATTGGTATAGATTTTAGTCGTATTTTACGACACCCACGGGTAAGAGAAAGGCTGATGAATTGTATTCTTACTCCGTCACCACACAGTAGTAAGAGTAGATTTGCCTAATGTCACTTTTTAAAACTTTCAATTGGGAGCAATCTTCCCTGTATAGCGACGACCTAGGAATACAATTATTACCCTTACTTGACCATAGAGTCGTAAAAGTCGACTGAAGGTCTCACCACGATGGGTAACCGCTCCGTCCCGGAAAACGTATCTCACTATGATCGCCAACCCGCTAGCCAAGCATGGCGATTAAAGGCACTATCTTCTCAAATAAACGATGAATTTCTATGGAGAAAGCCATGTGCAGTAGTAGCCATCAAAAGGCTGAATGATAAACCCGTGCTGAATGATAGCGGCTAGGAATGTCACCAACCCTTACATTGTTCGTTAATGTCATAAAAGACGACCAAGACATTAACATCGACTTAGACCAACTCCATCTGATGCTGTCTAGTCTACAATTACATTCCCAAGGAGTGTTAACATTAGGCCGGTCTTAAAATTATTGCCTAACTTGCAATATTTAACATGGAAGAGGATTACATATTATTGCGTCAATCCCAAGTAGGTAATTGGGATAAGAGCAGTATGATGAAGCTTATCTCTAACCTTTCTATCCTGAAATCGAACTATCCGTACTTATTTAAGTAGATGCTTTCACAATTGGCTTGCACCACTGGCAAAACGAGATAATTGTTTACATTATTTAGAATTCATCCTTATATTATAAATACGAAAGTAAGTTTGTTTATTTGTTATGCTTTTACGCTTAAACCACTGAACCTCTATTTTATCCCGGTATTCAAACGGGTACTGCGAGAGTAAGGCGACTGCAACCGAAGCGAAGCGAGGACGGATTGCTAGTAATAATATATTCACTGACTTGCACTACAGTCAAATATAAAGTCATTTAATTTTCATATCTTGAAGCCCATCATCAGCATTTCAAAACCTTTTTAGGAACTTTAGGGCTGTCACAAAAAGACAATTGATAGATTTAAAATCGCTATCGTAGATTACATCAAATCTCCATATGCTCACCTAGATACCAATGTTGTCATGGGACGTAGAACTATTAACAATATTAACGAACGCGCTCGCCCGCTGGGCTACCGTCTACTGCCATTTATCAAATTATTTATACATATACGTGTTCTACCCGCACTATGGGTGGCCAGTACCTACTACAAGGCCCATAACAAACCAACGACTTTTCGTGTTATATTCAAAATGCTTAATCGATTACGCATGTGCAGCTTTAGATGTATTTAAAATAGCGTAATTCGTTACTTCATTTTGTTATTACAAATGTCATCATTTTTATTGGCTGTGACTAAGGAAACCGCAGAACATTTCATAGAACAAATATGTATATTTTGTTTATAATAAATCATCAATCGTATTTAACGATGTGTAATCGTATTTTAAAAAAAGCTGTGGTGACGGAGTAAGAATGCCATTCATATTAGCCGTGGGTGTCGTAAAAGAGGACTAAGGGAAATAATATGCATATAACAAGAAAAGAAAAACTTGAAATAAAACCCTAAACCAACCCATCTGACCAGCGTGATATAGTAGGTCAATTTCTCTCCCTTTGTAGCCCTGTGATGATTATTTAAAACTTAAACCTCATATACCTCTACATTTTAACAAATATATATCCCAATTCTGGACATAAAATTAACGATAAAAAGAAAACTAAATAAAAATAAATTAATTCACCACGATACGCTGGCTAGACTATTCCAATTCGTCGAGGGTTTTCTTGTAGGGCATTGATTTTATCTTTTCATGTGCTAAATGTTTTATATCACTTAAAAGAAAGAAAGACATGATAACAACATATATTCACTAAGAAATATCAAGCTCTCTGTCATTAGTACCTAGCTTATTGTAATCTAAAAATGCTTTGTCTCCAAAGTAACATAAATGTCTATGGTCTGTTAAACCAAATGGAACACGTTTTAAATATTATCCGTTCAGAAATGTACTCAAGTCGGCTATCTAAACAGTAGCAGAGTGTATCAACAACGGCTATTCATAACGATAACAACAGACTAGTTGAAGGCAATGCAAGTACACCGCAAACTGATACAACACTAACCGCCGCACTTAAACAATGAATGTTTTGGAATATTTGATCTAATGCACCATTTTATTGATAGCCTACCTTTGTGTATTTTTTTAATAACTTTATACCTTAGCATATTCAACACAAAACGAATAAGGCGTTCGATAGGGTCTGGCACAAGGCACTTCTATCGAAGCTACCATCATACGGAATCCCTGAGGGACTCTGTAATTGGATCGCCAGCTTTTTGGATGGTCGGACTATAAAAGTCGTCGTAGATGGCTCCTGCTCCGATACCATGACCATTAATGCTGGTGTACCACAAGGCTCGGTGCTTTCCCCGACGTTGTTTATCCTACATATCAATGACATGCTCTCTATCGAGAGTATGCGTTGCTATGCGGATGACAGCACGGGTGATGAGCGGTACACTGAGCAACGGAATATCCCTCGGAGTACTCAGGAAAGAAGGGTTCAACTTGTGTCTGAAGTCGAGCGCTCTCTGGGGCGGGCCTCGGAATGGGGTGAACGGAACCTAGTCCAGTTCAACCCCACAAAGACACAAGTTTGCACGTTCACTGCAAAGAAGGACCCGTTTGTCATGGCGCCACAGTTCCAAGGAGTAACTCTCCCAATTTCTGAGAGTATTGGGATTCTCGGCGTCAAAATATCGAGCAAAGTCCAGTTTGGGAGTCATTTGGAGGACAAAGCCAAATTGGCAAGCAAAAAGTTGGGTGTCCTGAACAGAGCCAGGCGGTACTTCACACCGAGACAGCGTCTTGTGCTTTACAAAGCACAAGTTCGTCCTCATGTGGAGTACTGCTCACATCTCTGGGCAGGCCCGCCCAAATATCAGCTAGACCCACTTGACTCCCTGCAAAGACGGGCTGTTCGAATCGTCGGGGATCCCAATCTTACGGACAGATTGGAGTCGCTGGAGCAGCGGGGAGACTTTAGGTCACTCTGTGTACTCTACAGACTCTTTCACGGGGAGTGCTCCGAGGAACTGTTTGACTTGGTACCACCGTCACCATTCTACCAACGTACCACTCGACATCGTAGCGGGGTTCATCCATTTCACCTGGAAACGTTATGGTCTTCAACTGTACGTTTCCAGCGATCATTTCTCCCACGTACGTGCAAGCTCTGGAATGAACTACCTGCTGCTGTGTTTCCCGAGCGCTATGACATGTCCTTCTTTAAACGAGGTTTAAGAAGAGTATTTCCTTCACGGTAGGCAGCGGCCTAGCTGTGCCCCTGGTATTGCAAAGGTCCATGTGCAGCAGTTTCACTTACCATCAGGTGTGCTGCTTGCTCGTTTGCCACCGTTGGCAATAAAAAAAAAAAAACGAATCACACGTTTTCTACTCTCATATTTAATGGTTTTTAAGACATGCACAGATAAAGTTTAATAAATTGTACTCTAACTCTGTTTTAGGCGAAAAATGCTTGTGTAGTTTTAGAATAAAATACCTCATACAAGTGTTTTTATTGATATTCAACAATTTATGCCAGTTTTACTAGGTAAACGAATCATCTCGGCTCATCTAAGTCCCATTACGAGGTTCTACAATAGTCAAGAAATTGACTTACTATATCACGCTGACCAATTGAATTGATACAGCACTTTATTTCGATTTTAATTTTATTCATCATCATCATCTCAGCTCATATACGTCCTACTGTTTGGCTCGAATCTCCTCCACAATAGAAGGGATATTGACCTTATACCATGCTAGTCGGACAGGTAGGGTATAGGATTTTATTTCGAGTTTTCCTGCTCTTACATAGATGTTATATGCGTATTATATCCCTTAGTCGACTTTTATGACATCTACGGGCAAGATAGGGAGTGGTGAATTGTATTCTTACTCCGTCACCACACTGATGACTTACTACCAACTACTTTTATTACATAGAGAATATCTATGGTATAACCCTCAGACGTCCTTTACGACAACCACGGACAAGATATTGGTTGGTGATTTGTATATTACTCCGTCACCACACGGGAATTAATTACAAAATTAAAATATCGCTATGAACATATACGCTGTATTTGCCATTATCTTGTATCAATGATGCGTGTGTGCTATAACTAAGTGGATTATTAGCAATTAATCTCTGAGATTAATAAAAACCAAGGTTGAATTGATAATGAAACGAAGATTTACTAATTTATATGTCATTTTAGTTTTTTGCTGTATATATTTACTATTCAATTAATTTTATAACATTTGTTTATACTATTGTGATTAGAAAATTAACGTTTAAATTAAAACTAACCGCGTCTCGTAATATACCTAATTGATAGAATCCTTTTTATTATAACGATTTTTATGAGGTACGCTAAGTTTACGATAAAATTCTAGTGTAATTGAATAAAATTAAATTGTTTTTTCTGTTAATGAAGCCAAGGCTGTTGCTTTTAATTTTTTTTTTTTGGGTGATCTGTGGTCAGCACACGCCCTCCGTCCGGGGTGACGAAAAGGTGGAGCGCGGGCCGATCCACCGTTATCCCCCTCCCCTTCACCATTGGGTATACCACGGTACCGAGTTTCTGGTCGTCCGTGGCCAACCCGTTACGAGGCCTAGGCTACGGCTTAAGACTTCTCCACGCATTTTACAATACCGCCAATCTACTTGTCTTAACAAAACTGAATATGTGAGTTATAAACATAACCACGAAATTAAAACATTTCATCGCAAGAAGTTTCTACTGACGAAAAATCATTTTCGAGTCAATATTATCGCGATATGACCAATATCAATAAATCATAAGACTCGATAACGTTTAACCGAGTAATTAGACAACACTGGCAATCGATCATAGATATCAATGTGTCGAATTCTACCGGTCTAACTTACCTACATATGTTTTAGAATACTGATAAAATATTAATAGGCCAATTACTTGTTATTTTTGTATATAGGCCTCGTGGTGATAGATATAACGTGACCATACATCCCGTTATTGTCCGGATAGTCTCGTTTAAAAGCTGCCTAATCCGTTGCCCCTCAAATCCATCCAATCAATCCCCAGTCAATATAAAAATGTCCCGTTTTTGGTAACAGAACAAAAAAATATTTGTTACACTTACCTGCTTTTAATTTATTTTTATTTAGACATGATTTTCTTACCAATAGTCAAGATATGGACGTTAGACATAGTTTTCACATGTCCTTGTCTATTTTTTTAGATTTTTGGTTCATATTTTTACCTATTTCTGCAAGTCTTCTATTCCAAAAAATAATGGACAACTTATACAAGCTCGATTTGATGTAAAAAATATGGTCACGTTAGAGAGATAGCAGGTACGAATACTACCAACCCTAAACATTTATGACACTCGCAAATCAATTATTATACCTGCCTATACCAATTCCACCTAGCATTCAGTGGTCAATAAGTACATACCCAAGGAAGGCTCTGGCAGGCGACCTACCGTAAAACAACCAAAACCCCTTAGAATAATAACGTATAGAAGGATAGTGTCAGTACTTCGAACTTTAAAAATTTGAATCTAAAAATACTAATGGCGGGCAGACGATTACACACGTACACACGGAAACCACTATACAAATTATGAAATCAAATTTTGTTTTTATTAACATAAATCGTCGAAATACTTTTAAAAGTAATGTTAAAAACCTTTTTAAGTTTTTTAAATGTGTTGACATCATTTGAATGCACAAGCCGTCATAATTACCTATTTATTTTTTAAGAGTTGCGTACGTTCGTGCAGTGCAATGACTTGTACATTACGGGACTGTTCCGACGTAAGCTCCATTAGGCTCCAATTAAAATGCCTCACTTTTTGTGCGTGGACTTACCTTCTATATGTTATTATTCTAAGCAAAACCCCAATATAATCTACTTGCTCTTCTTCCACCTATATTTAATGCTGCGCAATTTAAATAGGGTGCCCATTTAAATTGACATAACAGCGACATTAAAAGTTTTGATACTATCTCATAACGAAGAGGCCCGACTACTAAATTGACTATGTTCCACATTAAGGTTTTCGTATTGCCTGTTCTATGGAAATACCTCATCTTTATTAATTATTAAAATGTATTTGAGATAGTATCAATTTATTGACGAACTATGTTTCGATATAACTCTTCCATAAATGACAAATTTACAATGTTATTTCGTATCTTCCGTGTGATTCTGGAGTAGGAATACAATTCACCACTCAATATCTTATGCATACAATATATGTGTAAGAGAATTAAAACTCTATGCCAACCCGTTTCACCAGCGTGGTATAGTAGGTTAATTTTTTTCCTATTGCGGCAGAGGCTCTAGCCCAGCAGTGGGACGTACAGGATTTGATGATGTCGTATGTATTTTCATAGAAACGTAGCGAAGTAATCTAACACCATTTAATAAAGGCAACTCTAAAATACCCATTTTAGTTTTTCAGCGACATTTTTCAAATACTCAAGATTAACAAAAAAAAATATCAGTGAAGATACGAGGGCCTGATAAAACCGTGCTAGACTGAGCTATTGATATCTCGTCAAATAAACATGTACTGTAGTTGTAATAGAGTTGTTACAAGGTATAGTGTTTACCCAGATTGTAAGATAACACGCTGATAACGTGCAATATTAAGTCGATTTCACGGATGGCACAGCGATCTACTTGGTTGGAATTGAATTGCATTTGGCAGGAACAAATATTTTTATATATACAATAAATTTAGTTTTGCAATACAGCTATTATAATATTATAAATATGTATTTATACACTCTAAATGTATAGACTTACAAAGCATTTGTAAAATTGAAATAAAAAAATTCATGCGAGAAGTTAACAAAAGCTAAAAAATTAAAAGAAATTATGTTATTTATATACATGCATATCTACCTAAAGTAATTGTTTTTGGCTCTTTCTAGGTCAACGCCTAATCCTATAATCCCTATTAAGACAAATCGCCAGAATCTCGAAAAGATCGATTTTTATTACATAGACAAGGAATGCGCGACTCCACCATGAATCCTTGCCCAGACATACCTATATTTAACGTAAGCTACTTGTCAAGACAGGGTCAAAAAACAAACGCGACGTAGTTAAATGTACAACATCTCTATTCATCAGTAGGCCATGATATATTTCATAGATAAATAAATTAGTTACATTGTCTAAATGCAACATTAAAAGACAAAGCATCTCGCTATCTGCCTAGTAATAAAAACTGCGTGAACTGTCTGACATGAATTGTCTGTTCTCAGTTTAAAGCTATATAAAACAAAGTATTATATCAATGTTAAATAAGAAAATTACGAATATATCCCCAAAACGCATTAAACTTCTATAAATCGATAATAGTGACGGCGCCATTCGGCTAATAAACCTACATACATAGACTGCTAGACATAAGGCAAAGGCGTCGTGTTTTCAGCCTAGTAATAAACTATATTGGAAGGTATATTGTATCTTGAATACATGGGAGATGTAATTTATACCGTTTTTATACACCCCTCATTATTAGGTATACTTATTACTTGTGGACTACGGCTTAGCTATAACTCAGTAGTGTTTACATATAGAACGTGACAGTTTGAAAGATTCTGGCAAAGGACCTATCATGGTCGCACTATTGCTTGTCGTTATATTTATTATAAGCTTCAAGGATTTTGAATAGTCTAGCGTTTTATAGCATACTTATGAACCTAAGAATTTAAGAAAGAAGTGCATTACCTACATAGAAGCGACTGAAAATTGCGTCAAAATACGACATAACTAAAAACCAAGTCTACCATAACCAAGCATACCATTAGTTCTATTAGTATTCCTAATGTTGGATTCCTCTATCGGACGATATAGGCACTGCTCCAAATCCATACAAATTGGTCGCGATAACGTTACGAATACCTTGACCCCAATATTTGTGCTAAGCCCATGATAATCACTTGTATCGTATTCTCAAAATACGCCCTTAGTGGACGAGAGGGGATTTTACTGGAATGAGAGTTAAAGAAACGACCGTGATGGCTCATCATTACAAGACAAAATAAAAGGCACAGCGCACTTAAAGAAAATTTCAAATCAATCTTGTAAATAAGTAAGTATTGATACTAGTTATATACATAATCATTATACATAAATCAGATGAAATCAAAACGGGAATTATAATATATATAATATATATTATATAATATATATTATACATCTTATATTATAATTTCTAGCGTACGTGTGTATGTCACTGAACTCCTCCTAAACGGCTGGACCGATGTTGACGAAATTTTTTGTGTGTTCAAGTGGATTTGAGAATGGTTTAGATTCACAGTTGGACCCGGTAGGTGGCGCTGTTCGGGCAGGACAATAACATAACTTGAGAACGACTTTACCGATTTCGTCCATTTTTTTCGTTAAGTATTCTAATATTTTACAAAAGGCCTTTACGGAAAAAAAAGAACGCTGTGCCGAAAATTAGAAAATTTAAGAACTTTTCTATCTTTATACATATATATATATATAAATCTTCAGTTCGTGTGTTTGTAATTGAACTCCTAAAGAGCTGGACCAATTTTGATGATTTTTTGTGACCATTTCGATAGATTGGAAGCAGTAGGTGGCGCTGCGATCGATTTCAAGGAGAATTCAATTTGCTATTCCTTTTACAGATTTGAACAGAACAACGTCTGTTGGGTCAGCTAGTCTTCTAGCGTACGTGTGTATGTCACTGAACTCCTCCCAAACGGATGGACCGATGTTGACGAAATTTTTTTGTGTGTGTTCAAAGGGACTCTAGGATCGTTTAGATTCACAATTGGACCCGGTAGGTGGCGCTGTCCGAGCAGGACAATAACATAACCTAAAAACGACTTTACCGATTTCGTCCATCTTTCTTTTTAAGTTTTCTAATACTTTGAGAAAGGCTTTTACGCAAAAAAAATAAGAAAGTTGCGCAGATAATCAAAAAATTTAAGAAAACTTAACGACTGGGTATCTAGGTTATTTATCTATACTGCAACTAAACGGCTGGATGGAATTGAATGAATTTTTGTGAATGCATTCAAGTGGCCTGGATCATTTAGATTCACAAATCAGCCCGGCAGATAGCGCTGCAGCCGGTCAGTCCCTATTACTGCTGTCGATTTCAAGGAGAATTCCGTTTATTTTATTCGAACAGAACAACGTCTGTTGAGTCAACTAGTATTATATAATAATATCATCTCCATTATTTTCATATTTAGCTTTAAGAATTGTTACGTTGCAATATTTAATTACTGGCAAATTATCTTATACCTGCATAAATAATACAGTTAGACTCAAATCCACATAACTACTATAATGTGCTTATTTCCGTCAACACTAACACATTTTTAATCTGTTTTTATTATAAACACATTTGCTGACGTTCAACGACTCGATTTAGTACTCCAATATATTCGCGTGGAATTTTAGCGAGCGCACTTTGTATTGCCCAAATATTACCGCGAGCCAACACTGTACGCACGGCATTTACGTTTTAGAGCCATTATATCGAGATGCGTTCACCATTATTGCGTTCAAAAATGACGCGTGCATTTGTTATTTTACGATCGTATTTCGTGTGACACGGCAAATTTCGCCAGGGGATCGATTATTTGAACAAACAAGGCGGGCAATAAATCATCCGCTCCCAGTTACCTGCAAGGGATCGATACGAAAAAAAGCCCCTATTTGAAACAAAAGGGAGTGACATTTCGAGCTAACGATTGTACCAATAATGCGCTTGTCTTGTGCTTGATTAATATAATAAAAATCATCTCATACAGCATGTAAATAAATTCCGTAACTAACCTAGGCAGTCATAATTTCATCATAGCCATTCATTTTCAAAGTAGACATTCTATAAGACAGACCGAAACGCGTCGCGGTTACCTAAACTATTTCCAAGAAAGATTATAAGTATTGTCAAAATGGGTCTTATGTTCCTTTAGCCTATTGGACACAGGAAAAATACAGTATGATATTCAGATATATTGTTAAATCTGCGATTTTATCTACAGTAAACTATCATTCATTATTTCATTCATCACAGCTCATATCCCACTGCCGGGCTCGACCCTCCTCCGCAAAGGAAGGATTATGAACCTAACATACCACGCTGATCAAACGGATTGGTGTAAGGTATTATTTAGGGTCTTCTTTCTCTAGCATAGATGTTATATGCATATTATATCCCTTAGTCATCTTTTACGACACCCAAGGACAAACGAAACTATACTGATAAATAGTTTAGATCTCAAATTAGAATTGTTCTTGAAGAATGAAATGTCATGACAAATATATACATTTGCTCAACACTCAGACAAATCATCATCAAATCATAAGAACATCGCTAAAGATTAGCACGCATAGAAATTGTCACAACGCTCATAAAATTTGCGAACATCAAACACATTTCTAAACGTGATGTTCTATTGTCTCTGGTTATGCTTTCAAGCACTGTTACAAGGTATTGTTGTATCCTTACCTTCTTGACACATCACAAGAATAAATTGCTGCAATTTCGTCAGGTACCTTTTTGACGTTTGACAAATTTTATTGACCCAAATTACGCTACTTACCTACTCAAATAGACGTTGGATGACAAAATGACTGCTTTTATTGTTCCATAACGTAGGTATGGACCATTGCTATGTCTTAGTAGGTCTAGTTTACACTAATATATATTATCATTTGAAGAAATGTATGATAAAAATACCGTATTAGTAGCGTATAGAGTACTAGATTTGGGAATTGGTTTTGGGTGAATTCCAATGAAGTTGCTTAAAGCATGTTTTTGAATTAATAATCTGGTTTGTAAAAATTATCTCTATGACAAAATATATCTCTATGTAGGTACCTAATATATAAATCCATATTAGATATATAATGAGTGCTAATTTGAATTCTATTTCATTATGATTGTGAAGTTTTCAATCTGGATGCTATCCTCTCAGTATGAGGCGGGGCGGCTAACCTCTGCCTGTGGCTTCAATGCCGGTCCTGTATAATACCGGGTCATCGATTTGAAGGCCGCGGCACCCAACGCTCTTCACATCTGCAAGCGGTCAGTCTAAGCCGACTGAGATACCGGAGGACCCGGTTCCGGTAGTTTTAGACGACCAGCGACACCTATAATGACATTCGTCAGGGACTGAGCGATCTCTGAACTTAAAGATTGTGAAGTTATACATCAACACCGTTTTAATGCTTTAATAATCTTTATTAATTACATTATTGAACTAGATTCTAGTTGTAAATTGTTAGTACATTTTTCAATCCTGTTATTGACCCAGTAATTTGTTAATGCAAAACAACCTATGTAACGTCATTGCTATTTTTTGTTGATATCCTATTTTACCCATATTGTTAGCTCCATAAAGTGTAGTTCCTAATTGAATGGACCGACTATTATGTTTTTATATCTGTTTGAAAGCTTGATTCAGATGGTCCTTAGCTACAATCTATATAATCAAATAAATAAAAATGAAGCGTCTGTAATATGTATTAAATTTTTATCATTTCAGCTCATATACCTACGTCCCATTGCTGGGCTCGAGTCGAATAGGAGGGCAATTGTCCTTACTATATCATGCTCGTCAGACAGGTTGGTGTAGGGTTTTATTTCGAGTTTTGCTTCTCTTGCATAGGTGTTACATGCGTATTATATCCCTTAGCCGTCCCTTACGACATCCACAGGTAACATAGGGAGTGGTAAATTGCATTCTTGCTCCGTCCACAACACGAAAATCAGTTTTTATGGTGAATTGTATTCTTATCCCGTCACCACACGGAAATCGTTATTTATTTGGACACAATATTTTTTCTTTTTATGTAGTGAACGAGCAATACGATTTACCACCACTTATCTTACCTTGCCTTCCTTTCTGTTGAGGAGGAGGCTCGAGCTCATCAGCGGGATATAGGAGATGAGAGAGTTTATCAATTAATAAACAAAGAATAATCATCATCGTCGTCTCAACCCATATCATAACCCATAACTCCCACTGTTGGGCTCGGGCCTCCTCCATTATCGGAGGGAAATTGACCTACTACACTACTCTGGTGAGACATGATGGCATAGGGTTGTTTCGAATTTTCTCTTGCCTAGATAACTAACCATATTATATACCTTCGTCGTCTTTTACCACACCTACGGGCAGGAGAGGGGGGTGGTAAATTGTATTCTTACTTCATCACCATACAGACAAATGAAAAAATAAAGTACCACTTTATTTATGGCAACCCTAATCACAGTAAGCAATAGTAATTCTAGAACTGAACAGTCGGGCGATGTAAGAAGTTTATTGAATATATGGCTAAGATATCCGTAACTTCAACCGCCATCTGTAATATAGGAAGCAAACCACAAACATCCAAGACAAAATGAGATCGTACCTGAGACAAACGTTTTATTTGCCAAGATTTTTTCTAAATAAATATGGATACGGGCGACTCACCGCAATATTGGCAATATGCAACATTCGTCACTGTTCCAATTTTCTGAGCAAATAACCTTTTGCTTTGTGATAATTTTGTATTTTTATTCTTGGATAATTAACCCCAGGTTTAAAAATACGTGTTGCCAGCACATGGGGACTTGCCCGTACCCATTTTTTACAATTTTAACCCTCTTTTTTTCGTCCATTCGGGGCGACGAAAGGACGACGCGAGCCCATAACCATCGGTCTTCCCTTCCTATTGCCTTTGGGCCGACCACTAGTACCGAATAACTAACGACCATTAATGTGAGTGGGCGTCGTAAAAGACGATGAAGGGATTATAATTCGCAGATAACATCTATGCGAGAAAAGGTAAATTCGAAATATAACCCTATACCAACACGTCTGTCCAGCGTGGTTATAATAGGTCAATTTCCCTTCTATTGTGGAGAAGGCTCGAGCCTGACTGGAACGTATGTGGGTTGTGCTAATGATGATGAAATTCCTATTTTTATCTATTTCTGCAAATCACCCATTCTGACACAAAGTAACCGTCACGTTTATTATGTATGACATATTTGTTTAACTGCGGCAGTTAAATTAATACAAATAATAATTAATAAGAAATATTTTAAAGCAATTTCTTAATGCGTTCAGATAATAAAAATAGTCACATAACATCGGTTATGATCTGGTGTTGAGACAAAAACGCTGAGTCGCGACAACGGGTCAGCCATTTACATTAAAATGCGATAAAGCCGGTTACGAGACATTTTTTTAAATCCAAACACCTTTCACGCCATCTGCTAGTGGAATTTAATACTATGACAAAATACTTTGGCAATTTTATCCATCGATGATATTTAATCATGCGAGAAAAGTTTGCGTGTAAAGTAATACACCAAAAACACCAGCTCTATTTTCTTTTTTTAATTTTCTTATTCCAAATTTAAAAGGGTTCCTGTAGCTAGTATCACTTCTTGATCGGGGGCTTCGAGGCCGATGTCTTCTGGTCAACAATTAATTTCCAAGAAGGTTTGGCGTCACTACTACAACTACATATTTTCGAAATCTCTCTCTTTTAAAATCGGAATAATATTTTGTTTGTACACGCTGTGAAAATGCATTTACGCACTTGCTCTCCACCGTTCACTGATAAGGAGGTGTGGGATTCACTGGCCCCCTGCTGGACTGGAATACCCACTAACACTACAGCGGCTCCTTAAGCGCTTTTACAGGGTGCTGCAGACAATGTCTAATGATCTTCAATCCTCGATATCCCAATGGTTGGCTATCTAGCCACGTTCTATCCTCGTGTCCGATAAGCACCTGCACCATCCTAAATGTAAAGCTCCGTGCCTTCTCCTGCCTACTACCTCCACAGTCCTCCGTGCTGTTACGGGGGACGCCAGATCTTCTCTCCACTGACGGGTGACTTCCCTTCGAGCGACTTCCTCCGCTCTGCCCAGTCTTATTGTGTAAATTTGTTCGCCATTCGATCCGCCACCAGTGGTCAAGGTGGATCGCCTGCCAACAGTATCATCCAATCAGTATCAATCCACAACATCATACGGTTACCCCTGATAGCCCTCATCGCGATGTTCCTCTACAGTTGTCACTGAAGGGCCCTATTGCATGACGGATACATATTGCGTCGACCCAAAGTAATTTGGATAAGAGCAAGAGGATGACGTTCCCCAGAATGACTGTACCTACGACATCAAAACCCAATAGTGGTGCACTTCTGTATTTAATTCAGACTCCATCATCATCATCATCTTGCTCTTATCCCAATTACTTGAGATCGACGCAATATGTCATCTTCTTCCATACGATCCTATCAGACGTCATCTCTGCAGTCACTCCCTGACTATCCATGTCATGCCTCACGCAGTCCATCCATCTTTTTTTCTGTCTCCCTTTACCCCTAAAGCCTTCAACATTCATACCCAAAACTTTTCTCACAAAATTACTTTTATCCCGTCTCATCACATGTCCATAATATGTCAGCTGTTCACTGTTTAACTTTGTCGTCACAGGCGCAACTTTCAAATTACATACATACATTCAGACTCCTTATAGAAGAAATTTGGATTACTGGACGTCGTACCACGAATACTTGTCCTATTATCTGTTTACCCATCATGATGATTATTCACTTCTTCGCCGCCCATTGCTGGACGTAGGCCTCCTCGATAAAATACCAGATGGTGCGGTCATTTATTGATATGGTAATTACTTTATTCGCCACAATTGGTGAGCGAGTTTTTGTTTGATACTAATCCCAAAACAATCTTCCATCACACTAACTCCTTTAGCGTTCATGGTCTTTTTTACCGAGGCTGAACTCTCAGGCAGTCTCGGAAAACGCTTCTAGTTGGCAATATAGACCAAATTATGTTTTTTATTTTATTTTTTAAAGCCCGTTGATTGTGTTTAGTAATGATTTTTTAAAAACTTATCTCCAACCAACATTTTACAAGCATATCCGTTCCTGTCGTTTCCATAAAGTGCATGAAATATTTTATAAATTTTTATCATATAATACGTAACGATGACTTAGAAGATTTTTCAACATTTATTTGAGATCTATAAATCAAATAGACTCGCAAAAATTTCAATCAGAAACACAGGAGTTGAAGAAATTCCACTTACATCCAGTAGTCAGCGGGTCGACGAATTCTTAGTGATCTTCAACCAATTTCACTTTTCACGTGGAGAAGTAATGCGACAACTGTATTCTTATATCGTCACCACGAAAGTTCTAATTACTTGCTTATTAAATAATATTCGTGCGTTGGTATATGACCTTGGATATACTTAGAATAAAGAAACAAACATACTATATAAATAAATATTTTAAATATCAATTCATTGACTTAATCAAAACTAGCCAGCAACTTTCAACGTTTAAACTTCAAAATATTTGAATACCCTAATAGTTTATGTCCAAAACCGGTTTACATTTTTAGTTAATAAGTCATTAAAAAACTTTAAATTGGCAATATCGAGGATTTTATGGTATAAGTTAAAAGCGCTGTCGGAACAAAATACACACCTTATCACATTGATTAAAATAAAAAAGAAACCTATCAACATAAGGGTATTTTTTTAATTGTAATCGTTAATAGGCGGTATAGCTTATTCAGTACTCGAACGAGATTGATGCTGATCAATCTCTCTTGTTTCCCACTTGCTTCGCTGGGCTGAAATTGAAATTGTTTAGTTATTAACAAACTGTAATATATAGGTTCCGGATAAGGAATCACCAACATATCATATACTAAAACCTCCGAAATACGCTGCATCTTACGGTATAAGTATTACTCCGATCTGCGATCGGTTCAGTAGTTTTCGTAGTATAACCAAAAACAAAAAACCGGCTCTCCTTTTGTTAGTGTAGATTCTAGCACTAAATATATAACGTGTGTGTGTATATATATGTATCTAAATCACACTAATGAAGCCATAAGTTACAAATGTTAGTCTATTTCCGTAATCTTGTTTACATAATAGTAATGCCAGAAATAAAATATATATTTTACAACGCTTCCGCTTATAAGCTTGCGGCTGCTGTAAGTCAGTTTGATTTGTCAAGCGGAAAATTGCGACGAGGAAACATTGACCCTAACGCTGTTGAATTTACGGATTAATAACACCACCGTTTAATGATTATAAGCCAAATATGTAATATATTCTATTGATTGACAGGATAACCCGTAAGAATATAATGTGTCGATCTAACTTAATTTGCCGTGGGTATCGTAAGACCAGTTCATCATCAGCATAAGAATACACAGCGCAACACTAGGATTTATAACAACAACTCCAATGACCAAAGTGGGTGACCGCGGGTGGACTGACTTAAGGGCAGAGAGACCGACCGCATAAGGGCGACTCTTTGGCAATACTGATAGTGGATGATACCCGAAAGGGTAACCCACCGAGATCAAGGAATAGGTACCCAATGGCGATGGGGAGACAATACGGTAGGTTATAGAACCCTACGCCGCCATGGGACGGATTAGGTGGACTGTGGACACAAAAAAGCGTTTATACAGTATTAGCATTTTAGAGAAGTTTATCTCTAACAATGAATGATGATAGGTGTATGGTTGTATAGATGGATTGATTAAAAATGTCACCAGCTATTTGTTCCATCGCAATTTTAGTTTACATAAACAGGAAATAACCTAATTAAACTGTGACAATTATCATTTCAATTTACTAGAATTTTATTGACTCGAATGGACTGAATAAATATGTCCAGTTGTAAACTTTTTTTTTTATTGCAAACGGTGGCAAACGAGCAAACAGTACACCTGATGGTAAGTGTTGCCGCCGCTCATGGACCTTTACAAGGCCGTTACCTACCGCGAAGAAAGCGAAGGGAGTGTGGATGCGTGCATTGAGGCTCGGTGATACCAAGGGCACCACCAAAACCCTCCACACGCAATCACCCTCAGAAAGTTGGGCTTCCGGCTCTCTCGCTCACCGAACGAAGCGCAGTAACAAACTGCTACTACTCAGACGTCGATTTTCTGCGAGAGCATGGTACTGCCCCGGACGGACCGGCCCGCGGCTGTAGACAGATAACTGTCGACAGTGTGGTCCTACCACTCCTAAACTTGGTTTTAGGCTCAAAATTAACGGACGAGGTACATCTGCATTCCCGGACACAAGTTGAGCCTAATATAACATCACTATAGATCTCGTTTTTAACGTGACAGTCCCGTTTTCAGATTGTCGGTTCCACTGCCCCAGACGTAACTAAATAGGACATTTTATTTGTTTTTGTAAAGGGACCATAAATTATCAATTATTTTACTCATAGGGACGTGTTTTTGTTTGTTTTTTTAATCTTTTAATTTCATATTTTTGTGTGATTCTAAAAGTCTCGTTCTAATTTAAATTATGCAAACGTCATTTTTAGGTAAACATATGGTTACAATAACCTAATACCAATTTAATTTACATGTTCTTTTGTAATCTTAATAAAAAAAAACAAATAAAGACGTTTTCTTTCTTCTAATAATAATACATCTTAAGTTCAATTTCGCATTTATGACTAACTAAATTCAACATGGATACCTTCCGTATCGTATCGTTACATCGATTTTCTTCAAATTCTCCACAAATACTCTTTAGTTAAAATAAATAAATACGTATTTCAGCATTTTGTAATTTTCATACTTTAAGGGTGTAATCTACACTAATATTATAAAAAGGAAACGTTGCATATTTGTTACGAATAAACTCAAAAACTACTGGACGGATTTCGATAATTTTTTCATCATTAGAATGTTACAGTATCCCTGAGTAACATAGTCTCCATTTTACCCCGGTATTCCCACGGGAACGAGAACTATGTAGGTAAGGCGACTGAAACCGAAGCGAAGCGAGGGTGGGTTGCTAGTATATTATATATTTTTTTTTATATGACTACACATTATATAAAAAAGCTTAAATAATTATTTTGTCTGTGTTTATCTTTTAGTCGCATATGGCTTTAACAACTTTGCCTGGACTATGAGTGAGCGTTTTGGGTTCTCAATCCGGAGCAGCATCCAGCAACATCGCCCAAGGGCTCCCACTGTGTGGAACGTGGGGCCTCGTCCTTTATGTATATTATAGAAAGAAAACAAATCGATGATTCAGTATTAGTAATATTTAACCGCTAACCAATGAATCATCATCATCACAGCTTATTTACGGCCACCTGTTGGGCTGGCACCAGCTCCATTGCTGGCGAGAATATGACCTACTATATCATACTCGTCAGACGTCTTGGCAATATTTTTTTTATGGGTGGGCTTATGGTAAGCGCACACGCCGTCCATTTCGTCCAGGGCGACGAAAGGACGACGCGCGGGCCCATAACCCACCCGTACCCACGTCACCTTCGTCGTCGAGCCGACCACCACTGCCGGGTTCCTAACGTTTCATTTCGAGTTTTTATTGTCTGACATCGATATTATCTGTATCCCTTAGTCGTCGTTTACGACACCCACGGGCAGGAAAGGTGATGAATTGTATTCTTACTCCGTCAACACACGGAAGTCTATTAAATTTATATTTTATATTAAATTCGTACTATTTAGGTATATTAGTACGGCTAACTTCGCGTTGTGTAGATTACCGGAAGCAAACAATATAACTACAATGTATTATCCTCATTAATATACCTAGCTTTTAAATTCGACACAATGTAACACAGAAGGAAATCCTGATGATACTTACTATGTAAAATATTTGTACAGTAAACTAGGTAACTGTCAATTAGTCAATACTAATCCATTGACCAATTGACAGTTGTTTCAGCCTATCGCCGTCCACTGCTGAACGTAGACCTCTCTCGTGTTTCGCCACAAAGTGCGGTCCTGTTCGCCTGTGTCCAACAACACCCAGTAACTTTATTCAGGTCGTCAGTGCACCTAGTGGGGTACAGCCTATGCTGCGTCGTCCGATACGTGATCGCCACTCGAGAACCCTTCCTCCCAGCGGTCGTCGGTTCGTCGAGTGACGTGGCCTGCCCATTGCCACTTCAGCGTGCTAATTCTTCGTGCCATGTCGGTTACACCCGTTTTTCTACGGCTTTCCTTATTTCGGATTATTTCTCCAGTCGCTCGCAGCCCGCTCCATAGCATGCTGATTGACTTTGAGCTTGATTATGACCTACATTCAAGGACCACGTTTCCGTGGCGTAAGTCATCACTATTCCGCTCATGACCACGAATGCTGTAAAATGTTCGAAACGTCGGGCAATTAAAAATTATTACAAACGCGATATAATCCGTAGTTTTATTTACAAAGTCATCACTGGTGCTGGGCACTGGTCGTAGAGCTGGGTGCAGAACATGGAACTAGAACCTTATTAAATATAGTATAATATTCATTTTGCACTGTATAAATCCACATTATGACTCAAATACTGCCAACCCCGTTATAGTCAGCTAAGCTATTAAATATACCTAGTTTTAGTGCATAAACTTGAAACGAGGAACCATCACATCTGAAGTCCAATGTAAATATATGTTGGACATCAAACCAAGCAGATACGTCTGTTCAGCGATACAGTAAAGCAATATTTATGGGACTCCGTCCAAATTGCGTCTCTGTGACCGTCAGGAGTTATTCTGGAACATTCTATTAGTCGCTGACGATTATGAGCTTTTTCAACATTAACATTGACCTATAAGTTTCAAATTGTTTATCATTACCCATATCTTGTTGATCTGGTGCCATGAGTAAACAGCAGCTAGCCTCATGATCTCGGACTCTATTCTTGGCTTCGTTCTCCTCCGAAACCTCATTAAGATTACGATGTGTAGCATACCATATAATGTTCTATATGTTGGCTACAAATACTACCAATCCCTCCATTTGCTCGCAGCTGTCGTAAAAGACGATTAAGAGCTAGGCCAACTCCATCTGATGCTGGCTGTTCAACAACCGCATTCTCAAGGAGAGTTGACATCAGACAGGTGGCCGGTCATAAGAGTAACCTAATTTTGTTTACAATGTGTACTATGAAAGTAGTACATACTTTATCAACCCCAAGTAATTGGAATAAGAGCAAGATACTGATGATTCCAGCACGACATCATACGTTATCAATGCCTTTATATCCGGTTATCAAAATTCACAAACGAAATCTCAATCTGTTATTAATAATAACACTACCTACTTACATTGTTTTATTACACGAACATAAAATTACTCTTAAATATAATTACTGTCACCTCATAAAAATTATAATTTGTATGTAACATATTTTTTATCATGTTAAGTTTTTTTTATAATATTCTCACAAGAAGTTTTGAAACAATTTATTCGTGATTTCTAATCAATCATTATAATTATGTTCAATTAATTACAATTAATTAAAGAACATAAATTGTAATTTAATACGCAATAATATTTCAATAAATCAGAAATGTGCAACCTAAATTTATACTCGAGATCGTTGCGTGGTAGTCTAATTTTTGCACTCAGTAGGACATTATTCTCCATCAGACATCAGTCTCACTATTAGACAAGGGTCTACTTCAGAAGGAGAATGAAAATATTCTAATTTTATACGCTGGCCAAATAACATGTCATCGACTTTTATTAAAAATTTTCTTGCTCGCGGTGATTTTATCTGCTTACATCCCTTATTCGCTCTTTACGACATCTGCAGTAAAAGTAAGAGTGATAAATTGTAATTTAGAGTACTTCTTGTCATTATGGTAGGGTAAAAATTACCGCAGGTCATCCGAAATCCATCGAAGTTTTGTACAGACTCTAGTTAGTATGATAAGGTCAAAAATTATCCAAATATTATCTCAGGTCATGTGAAGTTTTATAATTATGTTTGAGCTGATTGTTTTTGAAGTATTAGCTATAGTGCTGCGTTTTTTTTTTTAGCTGTACGTACACTCACCCATTACCTTATTAGGGAATTACGCTTCATGTTTCCCCGCTTCACATAGGAGGAAAGTGGAACTCCTGTTCTATATATATTTCTTTTTAATTCAATTTATTGCGTGTCCAAAGACAAAGCATTGGTCGAGATTTTCTGAGAGTCAAACCTCGGTGCTATTTATGGAGAACATTTTGGATCCTGGACTACAGAAGTTGCAGTGGTGGGATTAGCTTGACCACTGCTTTGAGCTATGAGTATTGATAAAGTGTAGAATATAACTGCGTTGTAGACAATTTACGTAGATTTTTTTTTGTCTGATTATGGTTGGGATGAAAGGGAAATATTACTCGTATCCTAACGTATTACATCTCACCACAAATGGAGCGGGCCACCGATATTGCTCGACTTCAGTATCCGAATGCCTGTAGAATACTAGAACTACACGACAAAAAAATACGTCTTTTTTTTTAGGGGGTGGGTTACAGTCAGCGCGCTCCTCGCTCAACTCCGTCCGGGGCGACAAGAGGGGCGAAAGCACGCACACCCGTAACTCACCCGTGACACGTCGCCTTCGTCGTTGGAGCGACCACCGAAGCAGGGTGACTTGTCGTCAGTGGTCGGTCCGGCGGCATACCCCTTGAGGAGTATCCTCTTCTCGACCGACGTCCCCCCTCGGGGAGGACGTCGGTCTTTCCTCGCGCGGTCAGCCTCTCGGTGGGTGACGGATTAACTCCCCGGTCCAGTCACCCGCGGCCTCGGCTAGGGCGGTATCAGGCGCAAAAAAAAAATAATACAAATCTATGCAAAGATTCAGCTCCTTGCTATTTTCTGTTTTAATAACAAAAATACATTTTTAGAGCACCAGTTTTTCTAACTTATCTATAGACGAGGTGCCTGTCAGCCCTCCATAGGTCATCACACTACACTATATTAACAGCTATGACTTCCTTTATTGAGTCCAGGCCTACCTCGTGGCTATTAATCACGTACAGCATACGCTTTTAGCATGCGCGGGTCGAGGTGAGTCACTAATGATAATTTTACAAAGCGTCTTTCTTACACCTGCGCATGTTGAATATTTGTAAAAATGTAATAGTAGTGTTGACAGGACTAACAAAAATAATTTCTGTATATTTTAATAAATGTCATCATCTTCGTTTCAAATCATATACCTCTGCTAGACTTAAGCCTCAGCAACAATAAGAGGGCAATTAACCATTTGTACCACGCTGGTCAGGAAAACTCGAAATTAAACCCAATACCAACATGTCTGATCACCATGAAATAGTAGGTCAATTTCCCTTTTATCGGGATGGAGGCTCTAGCCTAGCATTAGGCCGTATGATGTACCTATACCGCTGCAACGATGGTAATGGTTTTATTTGACGAAGTGATCAAAATATTGATTGACAAAACGTACATTAATACAAGCAAAGTCGCGAGTACAGACTATAAATAAAACAAGTTTACTAACGGTAATAACGTCACGACTTGACCCACAAACAGATTTTAATGTGAACAAAAGCTTAATGACAACAACTTCACTTTCAAAAACTGACATTCTTAAGTATCATAGAAAAATCACTAAAAACTACTTTGTTACACTTTATTGTTATACGACCTCCTTTACAAAGCGAAAAAAAAATCGATTATCGTCTAAACGACGTTATCAAGCTCTTAGCTTAGATTAAAATATATTGTTTCATTTACTGATCATATTAATTGCATTATTAAAAACTTGCCTTTGCCAATTATCATTACAGCTCATATACGTCCCCACTGCTAGGTTCGAGACTTCTCCATAGTGGAAGGAAAATTGGCCTTATTTATACTGCGCTGGTTAGGCGGTGTTTTATATCGAGTTTTCCTTCTCTTACACAGTTGTTATCTACATATTATATCCCCTAGTCATCTTTTACGACACGGGCAACATTGCAGGCGACGAATTGTATGCTTACTCTGTCACCACACGGAAAGCTTTTGCTAAGATTTTAGGTCTTTGCCAAAGTTGGCAACAAGAAAACCCGTTTTAGGGTTTAATTTCATCCCTTACTAGCAGTGATGTTATCCACTTGCATCACTTCATCGTAGCCGTCTTTAAGTTTACCAACGGGAAAGCAGGGTATAGTTATTTTACTTCCTCATCAGTAAACTTTATTTTAATAAAAGGCCTTTTAAATTAGATATAATTAATTTAAAGAATAATTCAGTCTCTATGATGAAAGAGTCATTTACAAGGTACGTCATGTTTAATAGAAATGTCATTTAAAAATTTATCATATAAAAAATATCATTTGAAAACATATATGACAACATAAACGTTCATCAACAAACCTATCGATCAAACTTCTTGCTTACGAAAGAACAAGCAACATAGTTGCATTCAAAGTATTTACAAGTACCGTATCGCTCATATCATTGTAATACTGCTTAAATACATCAATCATAAGTCGCAAAAAATGGCGGATCATAACGAGCCGTGACGTGTACTAAACGCGAGGTTGATTACTTCAAGGTGTTTTTTGCACATATCTAAGAAGCATTGTTTCCCATACATTGTAATTATTAGGTAATTAAATATACATGTACTAAATAGATCTTGGTAGATGTGAATGTCACAGAAATATGAATGTCTATAAAAAATTTAACAGGTTTCTTACATAAATTGTGGAGTAAATGTGGTGGCCCGCCATTGAGGATTCGGTACATCTGTAGGCTTAACACGAATATTTGAGTCTAGCATCAAAGTATTCGTAACGTTATCGAGACCACGCTGTATGGATTTAAAGCAGTGCCCCCTGTCGTGCGATAAAAGTGCTGCTTTGATCCCACACAAATTGGTCTCGATTTACTATAGGCCCATAGTTTACTACAATATTATATAATTTTAATCATTTTTACCCAACGGTCTTCAGGAAAGAGTTCTACACTGCGCCGTCCGATATGTGGTCGCCACTCAAGAGCCTTTCTTCCCCAGCAGTTATCGGTTCGTCGAGCGATATGGCCTGCCCATAGCCACTTCAGCATGCTAATTCGGCAAACTATCTGTTACTATTACCGTCTATTGAATTTCAATGTATGGATAATCGCTTCTCTCCTCGTTTGATCTCCTAGACTATTTAGGGTACTACCGCCCTTATCTCTACCGAAAAAAATTCGTCACAAACCTCACCACAGTTTTTATATTAAATAGTCCCACGTGGTTTAAAGAAGCATCTATTAATAATTGGTGCTAACAACTTATAATTACAAATTAATATCCAATAAAACATGAATACGACTCGAAGCGATTGGATCGCGGTACGCCGTGAATTTTATTAGCTACAATAAAAACTTCGAAACCGTTTGATGCTTGTTCAAATAATTAGTTTTATGCATTTTTTTCTTTCATGCAGTCGTACATTACTAAAATTATTCTATTTATATAGGACCCCTTTATAAATCATGCGCATGACCTGGCTTTAAATTATATTTGCCAGATGTTGTGGCTGTTTTTATCTTGTTAATCTGTTATCAGGTACTAATGAAGAAATTGTCAGTACGTAAATTTCATGAGAGAACAGCTCCCTAGAAACCTGCTTTCGTCTATCATCCATTTATAGCTGGATATATCAAATAAGGATAATGTCATAATAACTTAACTTTAAGAGTGGTAGGACCACACTGGCGACAGTTATCTGTCTACAGCCGCGGGCCGGTCCGTCCGGGGTAGTACCACACTCTCGCAGAAAATCGACGTCTGAGTAGTAGCAATTAGTTACTGCGCTTCGTTCGGTGAGCGAGAGAGCCGGGAGCCCAACTTTCTGAAGGTGTTTGCGTGTTTTGGTGGAGGGTTTTGGTGGTGCCCTTGGTGTCACCGAGCCTCGATGCACGCATTCGCACTCCCTTCACTTTCTTCGCGGTGGGCAGCGGCCTTGTAAGGGTCCATGAGCGGCAGCAACACTTACCATCAGGTGTACTGTTTACTCGTTTGCCACCGTTGGCAATAAAAAAAAAACTCCAGACTTAACAGACATTGGCGATTGCCACGGGAAAGGAATGTATGGTCGCTCTTTATATCCTCGGTAAAGACGTCATTCGTGTGGTAACGTAGTAACAATACTTCACCATTCATCACCCCCTATTCCCTCCCAAAGTGCAGAGGGCGCAAGCGCAACCATGGGACGTATTGACTGACATGATGATGATGATGATGAAAGTAAAGGATGTTTAATTATAAGCCAGTCCCAGGGTTCTGGCAAAGAGTTAGCGAGATCCTTTTACACTTAATAGTCGCGATGCATCCCAATTATTGTCCCTCTTTTTTTCTGTTTATTATTATCCCCTTTTTAGGATTCCGTACCCAAAGGGTAAAAACGGAATCCTATTACTGAGACTTCGCTGTCTGTCCGTCCGTCTGTTACCAGGCTGTATCTCAAGAATCGCGATAGCTAGACAGTTGAAATTTTTACAAATTATGTATTTCTGTTGCCGCCATAACAACAAATACTAAAAACAAAATAAAATAAATATTTAAGGAGGGGCTCCCATACAACAAACACGATTTTCTTTTGCTCTTTTTATAGATAATGGTACGGACCCCTTCGTGCGCGACTCCGACTCGCACTTAGCCAATTTTTTTTGCTGTTTTTATGTCGTATTTTTTTTTGTGTCGATTTGTTTATACCATCTGTCGATATCCTCATGTTGATTTGCTTCTGTCGATAATTAACATATTTTCTTTCTTCTTTTGCTTACTTTGAAACCTAAACTGATGTTAACTAAGCTTCTCACCTCCAAACCTTTTAAAGTTTAATCTAATCCTATTAAACATTCTCTCTCTAAAACTATATTTGCAGTTATGTACATTTTAGTACTACCCTAAAGTCAAATAGCCAATAGCTTTGTATCCGCAGATCATTTAACTTGTAGTGTCGTATGTCAGCATGCGAGAGGCTCAGGTTTATTGGCGGTAAACACGGAACAGGCTACTCTTGCCCCGTCACTTTATGGCTCGCCCGGATCGTAAATTACCTCTTGTCACTTTGCATATCGTTGACTAGTTGCGCTGTTGTATAGTGTCAATGTTTTGAAACTAATAATATATGGTGTTGCTCAAGTACACATCATCTTGCCTCGTATAAAGGCCACTGTTGGACTCGGGGTCTCTTTCATGCTTTCTCCATAATGGAAAAGAAATTGGCCTACTATCCCGCGCTGTCCAGACGTGTTGTTTGGGTTTTATGTCGATTTTTTCTTCTCTTATATAGATATTATCTACATATCTATGATATGTACATATCTATGATATGTAGATAATATCCCTATCCCTATGACACCCACGGGTAAGAGAGGGGATGGTGAACTATATTCTTACTCCGTCACCACAGAGATAATTATACACTTAATTAATAGACATATACGTTTGTTTGTAACTAACTCCACTGAATTCACTTTTGACTCATTTTAAAAGGTCAGATCATTTAAATGTTAAACTTACCTAGAACTGATGACAATATAATAATTCAATAAGATCATTATCCTGATTAGAATCCCCAGAATTATTATTTTTTTCACAAATCCTTTGCATGAGAGCGGGAGTGGGTGAGTAGATGCGCGGTCTGCGCATTCGCACCGTTTCGATCCTACTTATCCGAACTAATCAGTAAAAAATTAATATAATAATAAAACACGCTTTAATGTTAAATTGATTGAAAAGTGAAAATATCTCATTAAAAATAATTTGCTTCCCATCCAAACCTGCCTCTAGAACTTTTCACTTTAAAACTATTCCCGCTTTGAAGGAGGTTCGAGCCTGCTAGGCTCATAGGTTAGGACATAAATTAGCTCTGATGATAATGATAATTTTAAGAATAAATTAAGTTTGCCTAGTCTAAACTGTATATACAAGGGCAAAATCAACGCCAGCCTTAGATGAGTCATTATTCCAAGGCGCCAGCATTCTATTTGTCAAACGCTGAGTGAAATCCTTTTAGGTCAGTTCAGGGCACACGAATTATATATTAGTTCATTTGATTTCTTTATCAAATCGCCTTTTTTATTCTCTTTTTTTTTCTATTTAAAAGTAGTAATTTTCTTGTATTTCGTTCTTTTAATTTCAATTTGTACAGTTCTATTGTACTAGTACCACATTTCCCAGATTCTGTATCATAATGAAATATAGAAAATTCTTTCTTCCTATTAGTCCATCATCATCATCGCAGCCCATATACGTCCCACTGTTGGGCTCGAGCCTCTTCCACAATAGGAGGGAATTTGACCTACTATAGCATGCTAGACAAATATATATATGGTATAGGGTTTAATTTTTTTTTATTTTTTTATTTGCACACGGTGGCAAACGAGCAAACAGTACACCTGATAGTAAGTGTTGCTGCCGCTCATGGACCTTTACAGGGTCGCTGCCTACCGCGAAGAAAGTGAAGGGAGTGTGAATGCGTGCATTAAGGCTCGGTGATACCAAGGGCACCACCAAAACCCTCCACACACAAACACCCTCAGAAAGTTGGGCTTCCGGCTCTCTCACTCACCGAACGAAGCGCAGTAACAAATTGCTACTACTCAGACGTCGATTTTATGCGAGAGTGTGGTACTACCCCGGACGGACCGGCCCGCGGCTGTAGACAGATAACTGTCGACAGTGTGGTCCTACCAATTTCGACTTGCCCAAATGTTATGTGCATAATGTATTCCTTAATCGTCTTTTACGACATCCACGGAGATAGCGAAAAAACACATCCAAGATAGGGAATGGTGAATTGTATTCTTACTCCATCACCACAAGGAAAATTAGTCCCCATGTCGGTGTGAAAATATCAATGTCACGTAATATTTAAGTTTGGCCATAAATCATAAGTTTAACACAGGTGGGCACACAGCCCATTTGTCATAATTACGTTACATCAAATGGGCAAAGTTACAAACTTGTTACTTTAAAGTAGCTAACTAAATATATATGTATCTGAAGAAATATATATATATATGTTATGTATCTGAAAGGGTATTTTCGGACTAATGTTAGTTCGATGCATGTGTAGGCCTAGGATGTGTGGTATGCAATAGAAGTAAAACTTGAAATCAAACCTGCTACTCGTTTTATTTCGAGTTTGCCTTCTCTTGCATTGTTATTGGCCAATATATCCCTTAGTCGCCTTTTACGACACCCACGGGACAAGAGAGGGGGTGGTGAATTGTATTCTTACTCCATCACCACAAGGAAAGACCTAGAATTTGAAAAACTGGAGCCGTTGATCAGGACGCCTGCCAGATGTGAAACATCGAAATTATTTTGTACAAGTATATAGGCATAAAAGAAAAGATCACGACAGGAACTAATATGGCATAAAATATTAATAAAATAGTAAGATTCTTTTTCAGAAAATGTTGATTTTTATTCAATAAATATTTATTTTCATTAGTACACTATAGGTATGTGTTTAGGTCTTGTCCGTGTGGTGACGGAGTAAGAATACAATTCACCACTCCCTATCTTGCCCGTGGATGTCGTATAAGACGACTATGGGATATAATGTGCACATAACATCTGTGCAAGAGAAGGAAAACTCGAAATGAAACCCTATACCAACATGGTATAGTAGGTCAAATTCCCTCCCATTGTGGAGGAGGCCCGAGCCCAACAGTGGGACGTATGTGGGCTGCGATGATGATGATGATGTGTTTAGGTTAATAATTTATTTTGAGATCACTAGATGGTGTTGTACAAGATTCTAAAACAGGTTATGGTTTCGTTACACAAATGTGCATATCAAAGCAGAAGCGTGGCGTTAACGCCACCCCAACGATCAGGTTCACCCTCGCCTATAGATGTTACACATCAAAAACTGACGAGATAGTCTTAGGTCATTAATCACCGATAAACAATTGCTACAAGTCTGTGTACTTCGTGTCCGTTGTCTGTAGTTTGTAATCTTCTACAAAGATTTATAGTGCTGTAGTTACCATTAAAAATATTCTAAACGTTCACAGGATGCTATCGCTCGTTAAATAGCGTTCGACAACTAACGTTAAAGTCGCAACGATTTTACGATGTGACCACATCGACCACGCAACCGCGGTGACTACATGTGGGCATACTCCATTGTGATCGCGTGCTATAAATAAAAATTCCTATAAAAAATAATAGTGGCTTTATTGTGATCCGGAGGTTGTTATGGTGAGGTTGGTTTTGATAAGGTTTCAACGGAAACTTGGTACATTTATTGCACAGATGTATACACCTATATCTATATCCACAGATAATAATTATATTCGCTCGTCATGAGCCTTAATCACCACCCTTAACAGGCAGGTTGGCAATCGCAGTAAGATCTTATATATTTCCCAGGAAAGAGCTACTGCCCACTCTCCCAGTGAAACCTCAGCTGATTTTTACCACTCCTACGGGCAAGTAAGGGGTGGCGACCACGTATCAGTCGACGCAGTGTAGGACGCCCTCTCACTAGGTGGACTGATGACCTAGTGAAAGTTGCTGGGCGTAGTTGTATGCAGGCGGCACAGGACCGCACTTTGTGGTGTAACACGAGGAAGGCCAACGTCCAGCAGTGGACGGCGATAGGCTAATTAATTGTTATCCGTGTAATAACGTAAGTTAAGTAAGCATTACAATTCACCACCCCCTGAGTCGTAATTAAGTCTTAAAGTCTTATAAAACGGACGGATTGCTATAAGAATAGCAATTAGCAGACGGATTGCTATAAGAATAGCAATCCGTCTGAAAGCGTGGTATAGTCAGGTCATCATCATCATCGCAGCCCACATACATCCCACTGTTGGGCTCGAGCCTCCTTCACAATGGGAGGAAATTTGACCTACTATACTAGTCAGACATGTTGGTATTTTTTTTTTATTTTTTTATGGGTGGGCTATGGTAAGCGCACGCGCGGTCCAGTGCGTCCGGGGCGATGAAAGGACGTCGCGCGGGCCCATAACCCACCCGTACCCACGTCACCTCGTTGTTGGGCCGACCACCGGAGCAGATGTGACTTGTCGTCAGTGGTCGGCCCAACGGAATACCCTTTCGGGTAACCTCACCTCTCGACGTCCTAGGACGTCGGTCGCCGCCGCGTGGTCAGCCTCTCTGCGGGTGACGGGCAATTCCCCGGTCCGATCACCCGCGGCCTCGGCTAGGGCGGCATTAGGCGCAGATACTCGCGCCTGCGCCGCCCGAGTCGCCGGCGGCGGAACGTGTCGCCGAATAGGAGCTCTACTCGCACACGATCCGCCGCCTCCTTCCGTGAGATTACGGCCTCACAGAAGGCGGCGACCGCGTCCCAGTTCCTGACGCTGACGAGCATCTCCCTGGCGATGGTCGACAGCGCCAGGTTGGCACCGATAATTGCGACGAGTTCACGGCGATCCCCCTCCCATGCAGCACACTCCTCGAGCGTGTGCTGCGCCGTGTCCTCGTCGCAACTGCAGTGGTGGCAGGACGGTGTGCTCTCCCTCCTGACAATCTTGTGCAGGTACTTCCCGAAGCAACCGTGACCCGTCAGCACCTGCACCAGTCGGAAGGAAAGCACCCCGTGCGTCCGCTCCAACCACTCCATCAGCACCGGCCGGAGGGCCTCGACGGTCCTGACACCGTACCGAGGACTCTCCAGCCGGACTGCCCAACGGGCAATGACTTCTCGGCGGGCGTCGACCCGCCAGGCGGTGATCTCTTTGGTGGAGACCATGCCGCCGTGGGTGCGCATCTCCGACACCCGCCGATAAATGTCGGCGAGCATCTCCGCCTCCAGGTCCCACGGGGGAGTTCCGGCCAGGAGGCACGCTGCCTCCGTCGCCACAGTGCGGTAACTCCGTATGGCCCTGATCGCCATGACCCTCTGTGGTCGCCACAGGAGGGCCCTAAGACGGACGGTCAGGGACCCCGCCCACACCGGTGCGCCGTACAGGGCCATCGACCGGATCACCCCCACGTACAGCTGTCGGCACGTAGCGCTGGGTCCGCCCACATTCGGCATCAGCCGCGAAAGGGGAGACGCCGCGCCGACAAGCCGGGGAACAAGTCGATGGAGATGCTCCCGGAACCAGAAATGCCCGTCGAGCACCAGGCCCAAGTACTTCATGTGGGCCTGGATGCTGATGGTGACCGACTTCACGGTGATCGAAGCGCCGGTGGGAGGCCCGGCGGTATGGAGGCCATGGAACAAAAGGACCTCCGTCTTTTCCAGGGCTACCCTCAACCCCAGCGCTTCGATTCGCCTGACAATCTCCTCGGTGCCGAGAGTTGCCAGGCGTGCTGCCTTCTCTAGCGTCCCACCCCGGGCTGTGACGAGTGTATCGTCGGCGTAGCAAATTACGCCCAGCCCGGGTGGGAGGCTTCCTCTCAACGGCCAGTCGTAGCCGATGTTCCACAGGGTCGGACCCAGAACCGACCCCTGTGGGACACCGCACGTCACGGGCGTTCGCACAACGTCCCCTACTCGGTCAACGCAGAGGACGCTGCGCCCCTCCAAGTAGTCTGCCACTAGCCGCCTGAGGTACACGGGCACCCCGTGATACCACAGCCCCTCCCTGATGCAGCTGAATGGCAGACTGTTGAAGGCGTTGGCGATGTCCAGGGACACCGCCAACAGGACTCCTCCGCCGGTGACGGCCTCTGCTACCACGGCCTTCAGGCGCAGTAGGGCCGCGATCGTCGAACGCCCTCTCCGAAAACCAAACTGGGCGTCCGATCTGTCATCGGGCCCAACCCCGACGAGGTGCCGCTCGATGCGGGCAGCCAATACCCTCTCCAGAAGCTTGCCCGTATCATCGAGCAGCACGATGGGCCTGTAGGCCGAGGCCGACTCGGGAGACCGTCCCGGCTTCGGCAGGAGAACCAGCCTCCCCTCTTTCCAGCACCCAGGGAACTGCCCGGACGCCAAACAAGCGTCAAACAGTCCCCTGAGGCGTGGTCCCAGGTGCTCGAGGACCAGGGCCAACACACAGTTGGGTATACCGTCGGGCCCGGGGGCGGTGGATTTGGCTCGCATACGCGCCACCGCCACCCCCATCTCCGGCTCCGTTATGGGCGGAACACTCTCGTCGTTGGCCTCCCGGTCGCTGGCGGGCGAAGCCATGACCGGGGGCGTGTGCTCCGCCCGCCGTGGAAAGAGGTCCTCGACAGCTCTGGTGAGGAGGCTGGGCTGGAGAGTCTCGGTGAGGGGGGGGGGGGGGGCCGCCCGCGGAGCTTATTCAGCGCCGCGAGGTAGGGGGGATTATGAGAAAATGCTTAAATGTAGAGCATTTAATAACAATACCTTATGTTTCATATTATGCACAAATTCATAGGGATTATCTCTAATATCGTCACTAATCACCTGTATCAGTTTAAAAAATCATCGCTAAAGGCGATGGCTTGACTTATTAAACGACAGTGAAATTAAAACTAACAGTAAAATCAACTAGAAAAATCAAGTTGTTCGAAAAAACTTATATAGGTACATTTACTCTTAAAAATGCGAATGTGAGTTTGCTTGTAACGCTTTCAAACCTTAACCTCGATCGATTTTCACTTACAGATTGTTAGAAATACAGAAATCGATTTGTAGACCCTTTCATTCGGGTAAAATTATGTTCTGTTTCTAAAGGTTCGAATAACATTAACACCATATATGCTTATGTATCTACTTGTCGCAGGCGTAGCAACACATGAGTAATAAAAATCCTCTATAAAAAAAATGAACATTACTACCGTGTCAGGCGTGTTATAAGTAGCCCAGCGGTTAGACTAGCTGTAACATTTAAAACTGATGGTTTAAACAGCCACTCGTTATCTTGGCAGGACAATCAAAGATACCATATAACGGTCGTAAAATTTGCTATTTATTATTATGTCGTGCAGCAATGCCTGGGCTACATTAATTGAATTCGAAGACACGTCTACTTTGCGTTTTAATTAAACCTGGTGTCTAGATATTGTAATAAACTTTACTGTTCAATATTTCTCTATAACATAAGCGGTTTAAAAACTCTGTCGTTTGTGTATTCGATTAACACCTGCTAACTCCACTATGAGACGACAAATTGACTTTGGTCCAACGGGTTAGTGTGAGATTTAATTTCGAGTTTTCTTTATCTTACAGCAATTTTCTCTTGCTTCGGTCCTTTAGTCGCCTTTGGCAATAATCCACAAGTACGAAAGGGGGTGGTGAATTGTATTCTTATTCCGTTACCAACGGATTAATTACTTCTGGTCAAATATAGGGTCACTTTTTTGTGTACCTACCGCTGTAATTTGAAACCACTATTCCTATATATTACCTCCAGTAGGTGGACTGAAGACATCTTATAAATCGTAGGAAGCCGTTGAATCCAAGTGGCATTTTCGGAGGAAGGGCCTATCTCCAATTATATGTAATGTAATTTTATAAAATACATTAAAAGTGAACGCTATAAAATTCATAAAAATAGTTATATTTCATGCTTTCGCGCTTTAATAATGTTTACATCAGAATTTAAGATATTCAATTTTGCTATGCTTTATTGGCGGGAAGGTACAACCTTCCCGCCAATAAGATTAGTTGTTGATGGTAACCACCTATTTTGAAACTCCGTCGTTAATAAGACCAAAATTTTTATAAAGGTTTTCAATTTATTTCTGCTATTATGTCATACTAGTATGTCATACGGGTATGTATATGTTCAGTCATCAAAGATTTTTCAAAAAACAATAATATATTATTGATACTTCGTATCACCTATCTTTTCGTAAAATTACAAATCTAGATATTTTGGAAGATACCACAGTAACTAGTTTACTGAGAAATATAGGCGTTAAAACATAACTCTGTAAACCATTGGGCGGAACAACTACCATAAATGCTAACAAATCTAGTAAAATATAGACTGGGGCTACTTATAACGTCTAGGAAATACATAACAGATTTACGATATCCGGTGAAGAAAGGAGAATACAATAAGATTGTACTAGCGCACTACCGCGACTGTTTGTACAGTGTTTTTGTCCAGCTTATCGTAGCAATATAATATCATATAAAGTCGCATCGCGTTTTAAGATTAAATTTCTCCGAAGGTCGCTACGTGTTGGATCCATATCGCCACATAAACCTACCAAAGGGTATCTTCTCTGTGGAAGATGCCATGAAAACGAAGATAATGTTAAAATTAAAATCTCAATAATTCATTCATCACAATTACATTCACACGGTCACCGTTATTGAAATTTGCATTATGTATTAATAAGCAAATATTTTTGGCAAAAAAAAAACCGACTTCAATGTAGATAAATTTTCAGATTTTTGTTGATTTTTCTTAAACCGTTTGTCCGATTTCAATAAAATTTACGTGGAACCATTTGGGAAGGATATCCTTTCCAACAAAAAAAAATTCAAATCGGTTGGCATGCGCGAAAAAACATTAAAAAAATACAAACATCCGAATTGAGAATCTCCCCCTTTTTTAGAAGTCGGTTATAAATAAAAATGTAATGTCGAACCATGTAATTTTAATATGTAGGATATAGTTGGCCTAACCGAATAGGGTTTTGTATCCTTTCACATGCAGTTACATGTTTAAGAAGAGGTATTAATATTTCTTATCATCTGATTCCGACGAATTGAGAACTCCTTTTTTTAAGTCGGTTAATAAGTTAAAGGTCGTGTCTCTGTTTATACCCTCGGCCCTTCCGTATCATGATCTCCCACTAAGCTATCATTGCTTTTTACAGCTTAATACTCACCACTTAATGTGTGTCCTAAATGTGTCGCTCGCTAGTATACATAAATACATTTGTCCCTGACGATGAGTACGCTCATAAAGTTCTCGTATCGATTGCGAATACACCACGTGCAGATATCGGTCGTACGCATTTTCATTAGCAACAAACATAGAAATGTACCACCCGTGGTGCGAGTGCCAGCGTATAGTGGGTACTGAAGACCTTATTTCACGTTGATAAAATTAATATCATCTTCTCAACCCATGCCTCACTACTGGGACTCTTAACTCCACAAGCAAAGGGAAATTTACTAGTAAACAGTACCTATCCGTGTGGTGACCGAGTAAGAATACAATTCACCACTCCCTATACTTTTTTTTATGGGTGAGCTATGGTAAGCGCACACGCGGTCCATTCCGTCCGGGGCGACGAAAGGACAGCGCGCGGGCCCATAACCCACCCGTACCCACGTCATCTTCGTCGTTGGGTCGACCACCGGAGCAGGGTGACTTGTCGTCAGTGGTCTGACGGAATACCCTTTCGGGAACCCCCACCTCTCGACGTCCCCGTCCTGGGACGTCGGTTGCCATCGCGCGGTCAGCCTCTCCGCGGGTGATGGATTAAATTCCCCGGTCCGGTCACCCGCGGCCTCAGCTAGGGCGGCATCAGGCGCAGGTACTCGCGCCTGCGCCGCCCGAGTCGCCGACGGAGGAACGTGTCACCCAAGAGGAACTCCTCTCGCACACGATCCGCCGCCTCCTTCCGTGAGATTACGGTCTCACAGAAGGTGGCGACCGCGTCCCAATTCCTGACGCTGTCGAGCATCTCCCTGGCGATGGTCGGCAGCGATAATCGCGACGAGTTCACGGCGCTCCCCCGCCCACGTGGCACACACCTCGAGCGTGTGCTGCGCCGTGTCCTCGTCGCAATTGCAGTGGTGGCAGGACGGTGTGCTCTCCCTCCTGACAATCTTATGCAGGTACTTGGCGAAGCAACCGTGCCCCGTCAGCACCTGCACCAGTCGGAAGGAAAGCACGCCGTGCGTCCGCTCCAACCACTCCATCAGCACCGGCCGGAAGGCCTCGACGGTCCTGACACCGTACCGGGGCCTTTCTAGCCGGACTGCCCAACGGGCAATGGCGTCTCGGTGGGCGTCGACCCGCCAGGCGGTAATCTCTTTGATGGAGACCATACCGCCGCGGGCGCGCGTCTCTGACACCCGCGGGTAAATTCCGGCGAGCATCTCCGCCTCCAGGTCCCACGGGGGAACCACTTCCTATCCTGCCCGTGGATATCGTAAAAAACGACTAAGGGATACAATATGCATATAACATCTGTGCAAGAGAAGAAAACTCGAAACAAAACCCTATTCCAACATTGATCAGCGTGGAATAGAAGGCCAATTTCCTTCCCATTATGGAGGAGGCCTGAGCCCAACAGTGGGACATATATAGGCTGAGATGATGATGATGAAACAGTACCTATATTACCGTTTTCCACGATTTTTCATTTTGAGCATGTACGAGCAAAATGAATTTCAGATTTGGATTTATTGTGTTCAGATAATACATATAGTTAATTCGTCATCACAGCTCGTATGGTCCCACTGATGGGCTCGAGCCTCCTCCACAATGGGAGGGAAATTGACGTACTATACCACGCTCCTCAGGCAGGTTGGTATAGACTTTTATTTTAAGTTTTCCTTCTATTGCATATATGTTATCTGCATGTTATAATCCCTAAGTCGTCTTTTACGACACCCACGGGCAAGATAGGGGGTGGCCAATTGTGTTCTTGCTCCGTTACCAACGGATTAATTAATTCTGGTCAACTATAGGGCCACTTTATTTTTGTGTACCTACCGATGTAATTTGAGACCACTGTACCTATATATTACCCCCCACTAAGTGCACTGAAGGCATCTTAAAAATCTTAGGAAGCCGTTCGATGCTAGTGACGTTCTCATAGGTAGGCCTATGTCCAACAGTGGACATTTACGGGCTGATGGATGTACCCATACATTCCTCTGTATTGACAGTTTGAGAATACAATATATCACCATCCCATATTCTCCCAAAGGACTTTTTAAATATCGACTAAATCACCGAAAGGAGAATCTGTAACAGCCTGGGCAACTTATATCCCTCACTGCAACCACCAACCCAACCGCCAGATGTGTCGATTACGGTAAGTATTATCCCCCTTCGTGGAGAGCCTCATGTCCAACAATGGAAGACTACTAGAATAATGGTGATGATCATGCCCTAGTTCTTTAGAATGTATTTACTAAATCAACAGCATCATAAGAACAGTCTCTGTAAATTGTTTGATTTTATGTCATTTTTCATTAACACCTAGTGGAATATAAATGACCCTTAACAATGATGTGTCATGTATTTGGGTTAGGTGTTACCTAACTCGACCATACGTCCTATTCTCTACAGGAAAGTTTAATTATCAGACTGTGTCCCATTGTCCCTAAAGCTGTAACAAATATGTTTTTGCAAACAGGAAAGTTCTTGTTTTTATTTAGGTTTTAGATTTATCATTTATCTATTTCTGGAAATGTACAGTTCTGGCCTAACAAATAATGTTTACGTTATGCAAGCGTCCCGTTACTACGTAAAAAAATTGGTGTTGCCTAATATTTAGGGTTGATTGGTGAAAACTGGCTCTACAATGAAGAAACTTTTCCAATTTATCGGCTCCTTTCTCTGCCCTCTTTATCTCTTTCCACAATACTGTATAATAAATTATACAATAAGTTCACTATTATCATTCATCATACGAATCACCTACATAAATTAGCGCCATTGCAAATGGCTTTGACTCAGTAGTTCATAAATAAAATGTTTAACAATGTATGTGCGTGAGCTCCGCCCACGTTCGTGATTTGTCCCAAAACAGAAGTCTATAAGCTTTTAAACCGTCTGGCACCACGCCAGACGATCGGACATCAACCTCTGGACACCAGGAGTATATGCCAGTTTCGAACCTAAACAACTTCTTATCATATTAGTTTGTGTGGTGACAGAGTAAGAATTCACCTCCCCCTCTTGCCCGGGGGTATCGTAAAAGGCGACCTAGGCATATAGTATGCATATAAGATCTATGCAAGAGAAGGAAAATTTGAAATAAATCCCTATACCAACCTGCCTGACCAGCGTGATATGTTAGGTCAATTTCCCTTCCAATGTGGAGGAGGCTAGAGTCTAGTAGTAAACTTTTGTGGTCATCTTACGTATTAATTTCACAGATAGTGTCTAGCGCTTAAATTAAGATTTAATAAAGGTAAAAAGCGATTTACGCTTAAATGGCATTCTGGAATGAGATTCGCTGTATCGACTAGTACATACCTACTGTTGAGGGCATTTCAAGATACTATCACTTGATACTTCATCTTGTCTACCAGCATGACGTGTTGGAGTTTTTAAAAAAATATCTTCAACACGACAGATAAAAAACACAATAGGAAAATGTTTAGATCAATTTCAATAAGAATAACCACAATTTTACAATTATTCTTAACTTGTTATTGGTGTGTATATGGTTAAACATAAAGTCTCTGGCACCTGATGTCGCCCTAGCAGAGGCTGCTGGAGACCGGACCGGGGATTTAGACCGGCACCCGCGGAGAGGTTAGCCTCGCGACGGCGATCGGCGTCCCAATAAGGGACGTCGATGGGAGAGGGTACTCCGTCGGGTCGACCACTGATGTCGAGAAACTCTGCATCGGTGGTCGGCCCAACGACGAAGGCGACGTGCTATACGGGTGTGCGTGCTTACGCCGCTTTGTCGCCCCGGACGGAGCCGGGCGAGGAGTGCGACGCCCGTAACCCAAACCTCAAAAAGAACCCCGCGTTAATGCAAAAAAAGTCTTATCATACATAAAACGTCTTTTGTGATCGAAGTTGTAACCTACAATGAAATATCCAATTACATAAAACACACATGCCTAACTCAATTCAAAAACGATTTCTTTAGTGATAATTATGATAAGTTAATTAATAGTAAATAGATGCGACCGGGACATGCATATAAGTCATTAACATTACGATATTATTATATTTTAGATCCGAATCTCCTCAGAACTAGAGACTTAGATAATCAACCACACCGCATCAATGCGTGTTGGAAGAATTCACACACACCATCGAAAAAATCTTTTAAGCGCGCTGGTTCCCTCATTGGTTAAAGCAAGTGATAATTTCTGATTAAATACGTACATAATTTCGAAGTTCGGTTGAGGATGGCCATTGAACTTAATGCATAACCATCGACCATCTTTGTTCTTGTTAATACGATAGTTTTATTTATAAAACCTTAAAATACATATTTTTGTACACCTTGCTCTGTGCTCATAAATATTTATACACATTAAAATTACATATAATATTTCAGTTAATTTTTTAATATATTATGTATTTGTACTGTGTAATTTTATATAGGAATTTTACATATTAATTTTTAACTGTTTGCATAATAAGTACGCATTTAGATTTTCTTGAGTTAAATAATTCTTTTTATTACATAATTCAGGTATTTTTTTATTACATAATACATACTTATTCCATATTTTCGTAGTTTTCCTTGTGGTGACAGATTACCATCCCCTATCTTACAAGTGGGTGTCGTAAAAGACATCTAAAGAATAAAATATGCATAGACGTTATGCAAGAGAAGGCAAACTCGAAATTAAATCCTATACCAACCTGTCTATCTAACGTAGTATAGTAGATTAATTCCCATTCTATTATGAAGCACGCTCTAGCTCAGCAGCGGGACGTATAACTACTCTTTCTCTCAACAACTCTATAAACCCATATATGAAAACTCAAACATATCTTGCTCACAAGTTCGTTAAAGACACTAGGAGTAAAACGACACCCAAGAAATAGATATTTTTTTAAGAGAATAATTTTTGTGGCGGTTTGCCAGTGGCGAACAGGATGAACCTCATTTATAACGACTCAAAAGACTTTTCTAACGCACAGATATGTTTGAAAAATGTCACAACTTAAAACGTAAACAAATCTCTGACGCCTATAGTTTTCATGATAAAAGTACTTCTCAATTTCAGTCAGCGACACGGTCACGTACACGTTTTATGATTAGGGTTACCAGGCCGAATAATAAGATTTCCCAAATCCTTGACTTTTAATGAATATATTTATCTAAATATTGAGTTGAATTAGCAATATTACCAAAACCGGGTTCCAAAATGCTACACATTTACTGTATAACTAGCAACCCGCCCTCGCTTCGCTTCGGTTTTAGTCGTTTTACCCGCGTAGTTCCCGTTCCCGTGGGAATACCGGAATAAAATATAGCCTAGTTTACGCCCTGATATTATAGCTTTCCATTGGTGAAAGAATTTTTGAAATCGGTCCAGCCGTTTTGAAGATTATCCGGAACAAACAGGCCGACAGACAAAAATTTTTAATCTGTATTATAGGCATAGGTCTCGTGCAAATAACCGTGTGAGCACAAAAAGCCTATTATTTTGACATTACATACAGACACTCCAATTTTATTTATTGGTATAGATGTTCCACTCGCTCGCTCGCGCCTCCTTCACATTAGGAGCGAATTTGAAGTTTTTTTTTGAGTAATTGCAAAATACCTCGGCGTACGGGTTGTTTATATTTGGAATTTTTCGTCTCTCCCACATCTGTGTTATATGGATATCATATCCCTTAGTCGTCTTTTACGACACCCACGGGCTAAATGGAGTGGGGTGAATTATATTCCATACTCTATCACCACAAGGAATTTACATCAATAGAACATTATTATTATCTTATCCGTGTGGTGACGGAGTAAGAATACAATTCACCACCCCCTCTCTTGCCCGTGGCTGTCGTAAGAGACGGCTAAGGAATTATAATATGCATACGACATCTATGCAAGAGAAGAAAAACTCGAAACAAAACCCTATATACCAACGTCTGACCAGCGTGGTATAGTAGGTCAATTTCCCTCCCATAGTGGAGGAGGCCCGAGCCCAACAGTGGGACCTATGTGGGCTGCGTTGATGACGATGATGTCCGATAACCTTACTAACTGTGAGTTACTCTATTTGTAGTCATAATAATATCCTTAACCACGTTATTCGTTCTAATGGACTTTAATATATTTATCATTCATATTAATTAATAAGTCGTTATACACTCATTTGCAAAAAAAAACGGGCACCTAAGCAATGAACCATTTCAAATGTTAATATTTCTTTGTTTGATAATTATAGGTAGTTTTATCCACACAATTTGCTAAATTAATAAGAAAATAATCGTTTTCATCAGTATTTCATAAAATTTAGATACAATTTATGGGAAATAATGCTAAACCTCGCTAGTAGTGTATATTCGCTAGTAGTGCATATGCTCATGAAGTAAAAATAAAAAAGTTTTTTTGTTTGTTTTTCTTTAATAAAGTAAAAGCAGATAAATGTTTAGTATCGAGTGTGACCCCCTCTAGCTAAAATCACAGCTTGAATTCGTCTGGGCATGCTAGCGAGTATATCCCGGATACTTGCTTGCGGAATACGTTCCCACTCCGCAGTAATCACATTCTTCAGCTCTCTGATGGTCTGCGGAGCCGGGTGTACTGATCTCACACGCCGTTTCAGAACGTCCCAGACATGCTCTATGGGATTGAGGTCGGGACTTCGAGCTGGCCAATCCAAACGACGAATGCCGACCTCTTGCACATACGCATTAACATCACGGGATCGGTGGGCGCGAGCATTGTCGTCCATAAAAATCGAGTCTTCACCTAGAGCGGCCAATGCGGGTTGTGCATGAGAAATTAGAACTTCCGTTATGTATCGATGCTCAGTCAGTGAGCCGTTTTCAATGAAGACTAACTCTGTACGATCCATTGAATTTATTCCTGCCCAAAACATAACAGAGCCCCCACCATAAGGTGTGATTTCTTCGAAACATGCCTCTGCAAAGCGTTCTCCTTGTCTTCTTAGCACTCGCCGACGTCGATCTTCACCGAACAGAGATATCCTGGCTTCATCAGAGAACAAAACCCTATTCCAATCGTCTTGAGTCCATGATTCACAATTTCTAGCGAACCTAAGCCTGTGAACTCTGTGCTCACGGAGTAATTTGGGGCCGCGGGCCGGGCGGTGACTGCGTATATTGGCAGCGAGAAGCCTCCTCCTGACCGTCCATAGACTAATATGCACATTTCTTACTTCTTGGAGGTTGTTCTTAAGATCCACATACGAAGATTTGCGATTTCTCAATGCGCGACTCACAAGAAAACGATCATCCCGTGGTTGGGTACATGGTTTTCTTCCAGAACCAGGCCTTCTCTCGACGGAACCAGTCTCCTGATATCGCTGCCAGGTCCTTTGGACTGTCGAGCGACTAACATTTAGCCTCCTAGCCACGAAACATTGGCTGCAACCCTCTTCAAGCAGCGCGATAATTTTGGTAGCTTTTACCACTTTATCTACCATTTTTGATACAGCCAAACAGCATTAAATAAAGCTTTGACAGTCAAGGATATGAAATTAATCGATAAAAATTGAATAAAAGTTATGAAAGTCGATGTTAACTTCTGGAACTTCGCGCCAAAAATGTAGGATAAAAAGGGGTTTTCTGTAAAAATGAACATCAAATGAAAAATTGAATTTAGAACGTACTTTTTTAAATACCACAGCATTTTTAAAACCGGCCAGTAACGTGTACAAACGATTGAAACCTTTTTGGTATTGTATCTTTTTAAATATGAATGAAAATCAAAACCGCCCGTTTTTTTTGCAAATGAGTTTATTTTTATAACGAGTTAAGAAAATTACAATTCAGTCGTTAAGTTAGTGACTGTTGACAGTGAGATGTTAAGATATATTTAAATAAAATTAATTCTTGAACAAAATATTTAAATAACTAGCAACCCGCCCTCGCTTCGGTTATAGGTTATAATCGTTTTACCCGCGTAGTTCCCGTTCCCGTGGGAATACCGGGATAAAATATAGCCTAGTTTACGCCCTGATATTATAGCTTTCCATTGGTGAAAGAATTTTTGAAATCGGTCCAGCCGTTTTGAAGATTACCCGGAACAAACAGACAGACAGACAGACAAAATTTTTTTAATTGCTATTGTAGGCATAGGTGTCGTGCAAATAACCGTGTGAGCATGAAAAAAGCCTATTATTTTGACATTACAAACAGACACTCCAATTTTATTTATTGGTATAGACAAGCAAATTGATTATTTGAATCACTTCTACAATACAATAAATAGTAAATTTATGATAAGTTTGTTCTCTCATTAGACGGACTTAAATAATTAATATAATATAACGTACGAGGGAATTCGACCCACTGTACCCCGCTGGTTAGACTTTGTGGTATAATAGGGTTCTATTTCGAGTTTTCTTTCTTTTTTATACATATTATATGCATATTTATATCCGCAGTCGTTTTTATGACACCCATGGGCAAGAGAGGGAGTGCTAAACTGTATTCTTACTATAAATTAAATTGTAAATAATTCCCTAATGTATTTTAACACTAGCAACCCGCCCTCATTTCGCTTGGGTTTCAGTCGTTTTACACGCCTAGTTCCCGTTCCCGTGGGAATACCGGGATAAAATATAGCCTAGGTTACTCCCTGATATTACAGCTTTCCACTGGTGAAAGCATTTTTGAAATCGGTCCAGCCGTTTTGAAGATTACCCAGAACAAACAGACAGACAGACAAAAAATATATAAAGTGATTTTTAGGCATGAGTGTAATGCAAATAACCGTGTAAGCATGAAAGAAGTATATTATTTTAATATTACAAACAGACACTTCAATTTTATTTATTCGTATAGATTAAATAAAAAAAAACTTTTCTTTCCTATCCAATAGTTAATAACGACAATGAAACATCTTGGAATCGTAGCAACTGAAAAGCCGTTGCTTTTGCACACTTTTTTGCTTTGCTTCGAGTAACAAGCGTGAATCTATAAATATTGTAGATATATCCTATTGCTGTGTGGTAGCGGCTTCGAATACTACCAACCCTTGCTTTGCTCGTGGGTGTCGTAAAAGACGACTAAGAGCGCTAGACTGACCCGGACCAACTCCATCTGGTACCATTTGGGTCAACGATTACATTCCCAAGGAGGGTTGACGTCAGGCAGGCGGCCGGTCATAAAAGTCATTGCCGAAACTTTTTGCAATATGTCAAAACAGATGACATATTGCGTCGACCCCAAGTAATTGGGATAAGAGCAAGATGATGATGATATCCTATTTCTGTAATTATTTTAAAACCATCCATTTAATTTTTATATATTCTTAAAGTCACGTCTTTACATGGTAACTATAATTAAAGATAATAAATGTACTTATAATGATCATGCTTTAGTTGAGAACTATGAATGAAATCAAAAATCGGCAACCCTAGCTCCGAGATCAATTTCTTACCATGCTTTTAAAGCAAAGCCAGGACGCGGAACTAATAAAAATAACCCAGTTCTGTATAACTCAATAAAATTAGGCTTAAAGCAAACAGCGTCAGTGGTAGGTGCGTGCTGGGTCGCTCCACAACACGTTCCAACAATAAGGTGTCGTTGGCAACTCGCGACTATTACGAGGGGTGATCCAAAAGTAATGATAATCAATAATAAACACAATGAATAAAATAAAAAAATATATTTATTTCTCAACATAGTCTCCTAGCAAGTCTATACATTTAGTCCATCTCTTTTCTAAACCTAAAATTCCCTTACAAAAAAAATCTTTATCTTGACTCTCAAAAAAGTCCTCAACCGCGGCCATCACGTCGCTATCATCATCAAATTTCTTGCCTCGGAGGTGTTCCTTGAGTCGTGGAAAGAGATAGAAGTCACTGGGGGCTAGATCTGGTGAATAGGGGGGGTGTTCCACCAACTCAAAGCCCGCTTCCTGAATGCCAGCCATGGCAATTGCAGCTTTGTGAACAGGTGCGTTGTCTTGATGGAACAACACTCCAGCCCGCAGTTTGCCTCGCCTTTTCTCCTTAATAGCCTCCCGCAATCTTCTTATTTGTTCTGCATAGTAGGAGCCTGTAATAGTGGCCCCCTTTTCCAAGTAGTCCACCATGATTATTCCTTCAGCGTCCCAAAAAACAGACGCCATAACCTTCCCTGCTGAGCTTGACACTTTGAATTTCTTCGGCGTCGGTTCATCGGATCGTTTCCATGTCATCGATTGTTGTTTTGTTTCAGGATCAAAATGGTGGATCCAGGTCTCGTCCATGGTCACAAAACGTGACAAAAAATTGTCCTTGTCTGCCTGGAACTTTTCGAGATTTGCTCTTGACATGTCGACTCGTTTCTTCTTTTGCTCGTCGTTTAACATTTTCGGTACCCAACGCGCGGAGACCTTTCTCATATGCAATTCGTTCGCAAGGATTCTTTGAATGCTGCCATATGAGATCCCTGTGACCTCAGCTACATGCCTGATAGTCACTCTTCGATCTTCCAATACAACTTCTTCAACTTTTTTCACATTTTCTTCAGTGAGGGACGTCGATGGGCGTCCTTCGCGGTGTTCGTCTTCCGTCGATGTTCTTCCCAGCTTAAACTCCTTAGCCCAGCGTGCAACTGTGGAATATGGAGGAGAAGAGTCCCCTAATGTTTCCACCAAGTCGCTGTGTATGTCTTTGGTAGACATTTTTTTCAAGCAGAGGTATTTAATGACAGCTCTGATTTCGTGTTTTTCCATTTTGATGTTCACTCCTTGACAGTCCGTATTCAAATGAATGTAGCTCCCGGGAATTGTGGCCTATTTATATGATTTTTTTTTCCTGAACTAGTGGGTAACTGAGCAAGTGACTGAAATTTTTTTGTATTTTTGTGTGCACTAGAAATAACTGATTATCATTACTTTTGGATCACCCCTCGTACTATTTCTAGTGAACCGGAATAAACGCACCAGTGTAAGCCGTAAGGCATTGCTACATCATGGGCGCACAGCGATTTTGATGAACAATTTTGGTTTACTCAAACACCATCTATTCTGATTTTCAGCATGTCGGCTCATATACGTCCCACTGCTGGGCTCGAGCCTCCTCCACAATAGGAGGACAATTGATCTACTAAGCTTGTCAGGCGTGTTGGTGTAGGGATTTTTTTTTCGAGTTTTCCTTCTCTTGCACAAATGCTATGTGCATATTGGTGGTCGTCTTTTAGAACATCGACGGGCACAATAGGGAGTGATGAATTGTAATACAACTCTGTCACCACAAGGAACATCATCACTATTCTGTTTCTGATTCAGTGATTGCGGTAATAAATTTATACTGTGTGTTAAGATTTTTATTCCTAAAATATTCATCAGTTTGTGATCTGACATCTGTTATTATAACAACTTCAAACTGCCCGAAAAGTATTTCATTCCAATATTTTTTTTATTATCTACATACATACATATATTCACGCCTTTTTCCCATAGGGGTAGGCAGAGACCACTTCCCTCCACTTGCTACGATCTTGACATACTACTTTCGCTGCCTCTACATTCATTAATCTCTTCATGCATATTCTTCGGTTTAGGGTACTTCTAACCTGGCCTTTCTTAAGGACGTCCCCGATTTGACCGTGAAACGTCCGCCTTGGTCTTCCCCTTCCAACACTTCCGCTTAGATTCGCCTTATAAATTCTTCTTGTTGATCTCCTTTCATTCATTCTCTCTACATGTCCAAACCAACTTAACATACCTTTCTCAATCCTTGTCACTACATCAACATTTATACCACAACGTTCCCTGATTACACTGTTCTTAATTTTATCACTCAGTTTTACACCAATCATGCTCCTCAGCGCTCTCATTTCCACAGCATTTATTCTACTTTCATGTTTCTTCTATTTTTTATTATCTTGTATTTAATATTACCATGATGATGATGATGATGTGTGATAGTAGCTACGAATACTACCAAATCTTACATTGCTCTGATTGCTCCTGGACTAAAAACATCTGATACCGTCTTGTCAACCATTACGTTGACAGGGCATATTGACGTCAGTCGGGCGGTCATAAAACTATTGCTTTAACATTGGGATAAGAGCAGGACCATGATTTAATATTTGCCTATAAACTTCTGTTCAAAACTATTTATATAGAATACAATGCACTTATACTTGGTGCTTGAATTTCCCTACATCCATCGCAATAAACGTCTCGCTTTCGATACGGCATAGCCTTACATTTACATGCATCTACCGGGAACGTTGGCTGGCTTTACGAGCGACGTGTGTTTATATAACTCCATTCCTTCATTCGTTCAGCTATTCCATTCAATTCAAATCGCTGCCTCAATAATTACATTATGTGAGTTTTACGTCTCATTAGCTAACTGACCGTTTTACTGAGAAATATAAGCAAAAAGATATTATAGGTTTCATGAGAAAACAGTTGAAAAAGTATTACATTGCTTGGTCGAGCTTTGTGTCGCGAACTTTACTAACATACAATTAACAACATAAAAAGGCTCAGAATAATTATATTTGTGAACTAGCAACCCGTCCTCCCTTCGCTTCGGTTTTAGTCGTTTTACCCGCGTAGTTCCCGTTCCCGTGGGAATACCAGGATAAAATATAGCCTAGTTTACGCGCTGATATTATAGCTTTCCATTGGTGAAAGAATTTTTGAAATCGGTCCAGCCGTTTTGAAGATTACCCGGAACAGACAGACAAAGATTTTTTTATCTGTGTTTTAGGCGTAGGTGTCGTACAAATAACCGTGTGAGCATAAAAAAAAGTCTATTATTTTGACATTACAAACAGACACTCCAATTTTATTTATTGGTATAGATTCGAAAATGAACTGCACTATATGTGGAGCGCATTCACAAAATTTGGCATTAGAGGGCCACTATGCCATCTTATACGTGTGATGACGAGGTAAGAATACAACCAATCCCTCCGTCACCACACGGAAATCAACTGTCTTTAACATTTCATAATTAGTTAACCATACCAAACGAGCCTTCGCGGGTATACTGAAAGGTTTTTTTTTTTATGGGTGGGCTATGGTAAACGCACGCGCGGTCCTGTCCGTCCGGGGCAATGAAAGGACGGCGCGCGGGCCCATAACCCACCCGTACCCACGTCACCTCGTTGTTGGGCCGACCACCAGAGCAGATGTGAGTTGTCATCAGTGATCGGCCCGACGGAATACCCTTTCGGGTAACCTCTCACCTCTCGACGTACTGGGACGTCGGTCGCCATCGCGCGGTCAGCCTCTCTGCGGGTGACGGACAATTCCCCGGTCCGATCACCCGCGGCCTCGGCTAGGGCGGGTATATTGAAAGGTAACATAACTTTTTAAATCACCTACGTTCCTGATAAAGTCCTGCGTTACACTAGCCGTGAATCAGTGAGCATGACTAGTTCTTAAGATTTAATTCAGTTAGCTTTCAGTCTACGCTTGAAATCCCGTTATGTTAGTTCATAAATTACTTTATCATCATCGTCAGCACAGCTCATATACTTACGTCACACTGTTGAGCTCGAACCACTTCCAGAGGGTGAGGGAAATTGACCTACCATACCACGCTGGTCAAATAAGTTGGTACGGGGTTTTATTTCGAGTTTACCTTTTCTCGCATAGATGTTGTATACATGTTATAATCCCTAAAGCTTTGGACAAGAAAGGGGTTGACCCTTACTCCGTTACCGCATGGAATAACCATAACTACTAGCTCTAAAATTAAGAGCTAAGAATATATCCGATTAACAACGAAAATCACTTTACGTATAAATCTATAGGCATCTTTAATCGTTGTAAAAAAAGCCGTATAACACGCTACAATTAAACGAGTGTAACCACGGATAGTTCACGGCTAATTTAACCGTTATTTAACATTCAGTAACAGTGTAGACTGCAGGAGCCATGTGTCGATATGGCGTGTCGTTAAAAGCGCATTAACCACCGATTCGGCCGGCGACGGACGACGGCGAGAGCCAATGATTATTTGACAGATATGACGTGCGTGTCTTTTTATTTTTGTTTGACGATAGTTTCATTTGCTAAATATGGTTCTATCTCAACCCTTTCCGTGTGGTGACGAAGCAAGAATACAATAGACCCCTCTCTTGCCTGTGGGTGTTTTAAAAGACTACTAAGGGATATGCGAATAACATCTATGTAAGAGAGAAGGAAATCTCGAAATAAAACCCTTTGCCAACTCGTTTGACCACCACGGTCTGTAGCGGTAGAGTAGGTCCATTTTCCTCCCATTGTGCAGGAAGCCCGAGCCCAATAGTGAGACTTTTGTGGACTGATCTCGGCTCACAAAAGTCTCATCATTGGACATAATCATCATCTGATGATGATTACTCAGCCTATACTATACGCCTCACCGAAAACAGAGAAGCCTCAATTACAGCGAGCAAAATAATCGGTTACCACGATAGCCAAGCGGATACTAATTTCAATGTTTTCCTTCTCAAGCAATATTGTCATCTTCTTAAGTCCATGGTCATACAGTAGCTGCGGTAAATGAAGGGATGAGGGAGACATTTTATTCTTGAATGAAAAAACATTTGTTGAAAACATGAAAGAGAAAATCGTATTAGTATTTTCTTCTACATTTTTAAAGTGAAACCGCTTTAGCTGCAATTGTAGCCTTTCACATCTAAATCTGATTTATATAAACCTCGTTAGGAACGTGTTTTATGTATTTATTAACAAAATTGTGTTTTATAATGACTTCTTCATATTTACGTGCGTATTATGTATAATATTATTTAAGCATAGTAAAGAATCGTTAAAATATAATGAAATTAAAACGCGATAAAATCAGTAAATAATAGCTTTATGTCATACAAAAACATTTTTCTATGTAAATACTTTGGGCGCTTTCCGTTCTAATTTAGATCTAGATCTAGAATTTAAATTTGCTTATATTATTTATATTTTATTATTTAAATTTGCTTAATTGTTCTCTTTTATTTTCTAGAAATACGAACTGTACAGTAAACGATGATATTATTGGCACGAATTTTCACAAGCCTCACAAATTAGCCTTACATAAACGCGTATCTGATCAATAAAATGTTATTACATCACAATTCAAATCTTACACACTGTACTAAACATTATATTTCAAACTACATTATCTATCATAGCAGTTTCATAGACAAATTTATGTTTTTTATTTCAATAAAACTCCTAAATTCAACCATATCTGGTTTACGTAGAAACTGACGTAAACAGCAGCAAGTCAATATTATGTTGTATTAGTATAGTAGCATAAATTTGTCGGCCATGTTTAAATGTTTATGGTTATGGATAAGATGTTATTCAAAGTGATAAATCATTTTAAGAAGTCTATCAAAACACAATCTAGATTTATTAAACGCTGTTGAATACCAACATAAAACAAATATTTATGTAATCTTCTATTGCTAACTATAAATTGGAGGCAAAATAAGCGTTTGAAAATTCGATAAGTCTTACTCCATCTATGGAATGTACTTCAACCCCCTTTATTGCATTCAAAAACTACTAGGGTTTTCCAAAAAAGACTTAAGCTAATCCTACTTGAAAATCAAAAATTGATACTTTAATATTCTGTATACAGACCACAAATTTACTGTAGTTATTTCTCGTTCTATTTCATCAAGGACTCCTAGCTAACCTCAAGATTTATGTACTTTCGGTTTCTTCTTTATACTATTAATGTTTATTTTATTTTATATTCTATATGTCTTTATTAAATAATTTGTTTCTTTTACTTAAGCTATTCTATGTGATAATTATGATATTTTTTACAAACTAGAATATGATATAGTATAGTATTAATTTATTTCATTCTTAATTTAATGTTACTATTTCAAATATTACTGTTTAACTTTTTTTAAATATATTTGTTTTGCATATATTGTTGCTTCCGCGACTTGATTGTACGGGTCCATCAGAATATCAGCGGTGTAGTATCATATTTACTGTACCATAAGCTGAGATGGGCACCATATTTTGGCCTCACATATTTCAACTCCATGTTTTTAGTTAGTAGTTCTTATTTCTTTCGTTGTTGTCTATATTATGTGAGGTTTACAAAATAAAATTTCTTTCTTTCTTTCTTTCTTTCTATCCTACAATCCGTCTATTACTCCAAAGTCTGATAAACGGATTATCCACTGCTAGACTTAGCCCTCTCCAGAAAGGGACCATAAAGGCAACGTTTGGCAGGCTATTGTGCGATCGCAATTGACGTTATTAATATCCCAGTTGAATGTTGCTAGCTTCGTCCAATTTTTACGTTTAAAAAACAACCTGGCGACATTGTATTCTGATCACATCAGCACATGGGGAATCTTATTTACAAACGATTATTTATCCTCATCACAGCTCATATACGACCTATTGCGGAGCTCAAACCTCCTCCACAAAAGGAGGGACCAACTATGCTGGTGAGACTGGTTAATATACGGCTTTGTCGAAACAAGACCGTATAACTCGAAAGTTATCATACATAGATGATAAATGCATATTATATGCCGTGTGGTGACAGAGTAAGAATACTATTCACCATCTTGCCCGTGGGTGTCGTAAAAGACGACTAAGGGATATAACACGCGTATAATATCTATGCAAGAGAAAGAATAATCGGCCTCTGTGTCTAGCGTTTGTGGACTATGAGAAAGCCTTTGATTCTGTCGAAACTTGGGCAGTGCTGCAGTCCCTTCAGCGCGGTGCCAAATTGACTATCGATACATCGAAGTGCTGAAGTTTTTGTATAGAAACGCCACTATGTCGGTCCGCATCCAGAATAAGAGTTCGAAACCGATCCAGTTGCAGAGAGGTGTGAGACAGGGAGACGTCATCTCTCCGAAACTGTTCACCACTGCGCTGGAAAATGTCTTCAAGCTCTTAGACTGGACCGGACTCGGCATCAACATCAACGGCGAATACATCACTCACCTTCGATTCGCTGACGACATCGTAGTCATGGCAGAATCCATGGAGGACCTTGGCACTATGCTCAATGACCTCAGCAGGGTATCTCAACTAGTGGGTCTACAAATGAACATGGACAAGACGAAAGTAATGTCTAATGCCCATGTCATTCCTGTACCGGTCCTAGTTGGGAATGCGATTCTCGAAGTTGTGGATCATTATATTTACCTAGGACAAGCAGTCCAGTTAGGTAGATCCAATTTCGAGAAAGAGGTCAGCCGACGAATCCAACTCGGCTGGGCAGCGTTTGGGAAACTTAAGAAGATCTTCTCGTCCAATATTCCACAGTGTCTGAAAACAAAGGTTTATAACCAATGTGTGTTACCAGCGATGACTTACGGCACTGAAACGTGGTCTCTAAATGTCGGCCTCATAAAAAAGCTCAAAGTCGCTCAGCGTGCTATGGAGAGGGCTATGCTCGGTATTTCTCTACGTGATAAAATCCGGAACACGGAAATCCGTAGAAGAACGGGTGTAACCGACATAGCCCGCAGAATTAGCACGTTGAAATGGCAATGGGCAGGCCACATCGCTCGTCGAACCGATAACCGTTGGGGAAAAAAGGTTCTTGAGTGGCGACCACGAATCGAACGGCGCAGCGTAGGACAACCCCCCACTAGGTGGACTGACGACATTCTCAAAGTCGCAGGGAACCGTTGGATGCAAGTGGCGCAGGACCGTTCCGAGTGGCATTCTTGTGGAGAGGCCTATGTCCAGCAGTGGACGTCCGTAGGCTGATGGATGGATGGAAGAGAAGCAAAACTCGAATTAAAACCCTATACCAACGTGTCTGACCAGCACGGTATAATAAGGTTAAATTGCCTCCATTTATGGAGGAGGCTCGAGCCCAGTATGTATATGAACTGATTTTTTTTTTCTATTGCCGATGGTGGCAAACGAGCAGGCAGCACACCTGATGGTAAGTGATACTGCCGCACATGGACCTTGCAATACCAGGGGCACAGCCAGGCCGTTGCCTACCGTATAAATGCTCTTCTTAAACCTCCTTTAAAGAAGGACATGTCATAGCACTCGGGAAACACAGCAGCAGGTAGTTCATTCCTGAGCTTGCACGTACGTGGGAGAAATGATCGCTGGAAACGTACAGTTGAAGACCATAACGTTTCCAGGTGAAATGGATGAACCTTGCTGCGGTGTCGAGTTGAAAAAAGAATATCACTTAAACGTATTTTACGACACCCATGGCAATATAGGGGGGTGATAAACTTACTCCACCACCACACCAAAATCAATTAAATATTACATAATTGTTATTACATAATTGTTATTAGGCACAATACTGAGACCATACATCCTGTCTTAATTCTACGCGTATATACTCAAACAGCAGCATATGTTACGCCAGAAATAAATAAAACTATTTATTTCACTGATTCTACGACCTGCATCGGAATACCGGCATTCTGTTTTAATCGTATTATTTGTTTTTTTAGTCTGTACAAATCTGTCTTTATGAGTATTTAGTAGTTTAAACTAGTTGTTGATTGTTGAATTTATTGCGCTGTCGTAGAAACTCCTCTGATGGGACATTATTTGCTAAACAAATGGATTTCGAACATCTTACAACTATTCTCAGAGCTGTTTCCAGAAACAAAAACAATTTGTTTTTTTTTCAACAGCTGTGTTTCGTAATTGGAACAATAAAAAAAAGCTATCAGTTGTTTTCAATTCACGAATTTGTTTTTTATAAACAGAATTTGATGACAATGGATTGAATAAAGTGTTTGAAGTCATTTAACTAGATAAAGATTTATAAATACAGTGGATTTCATTAATAACAACCTCGGTTGTAACTACTTTTCGGTTATAGCGACGTCGACCTTGCGTCCCTAGAATTTAAAGTATACTTTTGTAGGAAATTCATTCGGTAATAGCGACTCCGGATATTACGCCTAATTCGGGTATACCGACTTGTTTTTATGAACTATTTGGGACAAGTTCCGAGAAATTCCTTGCAGATGTCGCGACCGAGTCGGCAAAGCCACAAAATCTCATTCATAAGTTTTAACTATTAAGCTTTCTTATCCTTTGCTTATATTTGCAGGTGGTCAAATGCTTTGTTTGTGTGTAACATTACTTAGCATGTGCGCGAAGTTAAAATTATGAATCAGTTACGTAGCTATTTGCAGTGAGTGAACAGTGTTTCTTAAACTGTGAAAAATGACTCCTAGACGTACCTACATTTACTGTTAAAGAAAAACTGATCTAAAATCTATATGATTTCGGATATATAGACCTCCGGATATAGCGACGACATTAAAGTGGTCCCTCCGCCATTGTTATAACCGAAATACACTGTAGTTGCAATTCGCAATGAATGCACACAGATACACATGGATTATCAAATTGCTATAATGTGTATAAAAAGTGTAATCAATTTTTTTAAGACCGATCTACCTACGCTAAGGAATTTATCCTTGTATCGCGGGGGACTTTACAAACATATAATTCGTCATCTCCATCATTCAGCTTATTGCCGTCCACTGCTGGACGTAGACCTCCCTCATGTTTCGCCACTAAGTACGGCCCTATGCTGCCTGCATCCGACGACAGCAAGTTTCACCAGATCGTCAATCCATCTAGTAGGGGGCATTTTAAGGTGCGTCGTCCAATATGTGGTCGCTATTAGAGAACCTTGCTACCCCAGCGGTTGACGTATCGTCGAGCGATGTTGCCTGCCTATTGCCACTTTAGCATGCTGATTCCTCTTGCAACATATATCGTACAAAGTATCGCCCTATGTTGAAATTGATTCCGCGACAATTGGTACTATAAGTCGGTATCCTAACAGCTACGCCATCTGTGCATACGACTATTAAAAACGTAAATTGCAAATAAAATCATAGACTTTATCTTTTGGACACTAATTCCTATTCTTGTCATTTATATTATGTTCTTGTAATGAAGAAACGAGAGAAAAAGGGTATCTACCTTTTTTCTCTAACAAAAATAGGAGTAGACATCTTCAATAGGTTCTACTTAAGCTTTACGATGGATTGCGTGCATGACGACGTCTATCCTTGTACCCACAAGTCTGAACCACACGATATTAGGTAGTAAAAAATCCGTGCGGTGATGGAAAATGAATACAATTCGACACCACATTTCTTTGACTTACATATCGTAAAAGACACCTAAGGTATATAAAATGCAACATTAATTAAAGTAAAACTGACATAAAAGCATATGCCAATCCTTCTGACCAGCGTTGAAGAACAATTTCCTAATATTTAGACGCTTCAACAATACAACGTTTACCGACTGAGATGAAATGTCAAAGTCGATGTTGAGCTCGCAGTTGCAAAGCAATAATGATTTCTGATGTTTAAGCGAGTATTACACCTTGTTAATAAAACTATTTTACGTCTTTTACCGTACGGGCAGACTGCGCCCCTGACCATGAACACTTTACAAGTGTTCGAAACGTCGGACAATCAAAAATCAAATATAAACGCGATAGAATCCGTTGTTTTATTTACAATGTTGTAAAGCAATGTTATCATCAACATCATTGCAGCCCACACATGTCCCACTGTTGGGCCCAGGCCTCCTCCACAATGGGAGGGAATTTCATTTACTATACCTACCATGCTGGTCAGACATGTTGGTATAGGGTTTTATAACAAGTTTTCTTTCTTTTGCATAGATGTTATGTGCATATTATACCCCATAGTCGTCTTTTACGACATCCACGGGCTAGATACGGATGTTATATTTGATTAATATTCTTAGCCGAGGTCACACGGCACATTCGTATTTACAATATTAGTAAAATATCAGTATTTATCATATGCAATCTGAGCGTTATCGGTTCTTATCAGTTGATATCGACTACATGATTATTATACAATAAGCGTTTGACACCTAACAGTGCCACCGTGTTTATTACTACTAAGATATTTCAACGATAAATCTATATAATTATTTGGGGAAACCCTTGTGTTCATTGACCTAAATGACAACAATAAGACAATATTTATATAAAGTTTCAATAATCATCATCAAATATCTCTTATCCCTATTCATATCAGGTCATATATGTCCATCTGGGCTCGAACCTCCTACATAATAGAAGAGATATTGGCCACGCTGGTCAGACGAGTAGCTATAGGGTTACATTCAGAGTTTTCCTTCTCTAACATAGACGTTATTTGCATATTAAACCCCTCAGTTGTTTTTTACGATACCACGGGCAAGATAGGGAGCGGTGAATTGTATTCGTACTCCGTTACCACGCGGATATCCCCATTACTTGGGGTCGATGGAATATGTACTCTTCCTCAACCGTACATCAGTTGCCCAAAAGGGAGTTGCTACCCGTTCTCCTGGTGACCCTTTAGCCGAATTTAACGACGCCCGTTCCATGAGTATGTAAGGGGCGGCGACAATTAAATTCTTATCCCGTCACGGGTTTTATTGCATTACTACCAGTAGTGTGCAGAGAAGAAAGGAGAATACTTATACTTTGTCAACACTCTGAATATACGATCATGAGTATGAAGATGTAGTCTCAACAGTGCTTTTGTTATTTCCAGATGCGGTAAAGCTACTCCTCATCATGTGGTTATTGGTGGCGGGGCTGGCCGCCCTGGCAACGGCCGGCGCATTGCAGCCACGGTGTCAGGAGATCACCATACCAATGTGCCGAGGAATCGGATACAATCTGACGAGCTTCCCAAACACCCTAGACCATGATACGCAGGACGAGGCCGGATTAGAGGTATTTATAGTCTTGCCGACATTTTCTTACAACTCTTATCTATATATACTAATATATAAAGCAGAAGAGTTTGTTTGTTTGAACGCGCTAATCTCATGAACCGATTTGAAAAATTCTTTCTGTGTTAGATAGCCCATTTATCGAGGAAGGCTATAGGCTATATCATCACGTTAAGACCAATAGGAACGAAGAAACAATGAAAAATATTTCAGAATCGGGGTTTTTTTTTCTTTTGAGAGATTTTAACGAAACCGTTTATGTAGTACACGCCGCTGGTTTCGCAAAAATCATGTGTGACAGAATTGTATTATTTAAAAATATTTTCGCCTTCTACGTAAACAAAGCGGTTAAAGTTAGCATTAGCCCAAAGTAGCTGTTCCACGCAGACGAAGTCGCGGGCATAAGCTAGTAAGCTATTAAGATGCAAAAGCCTCCTTGGCTATGTTAATAAAACTAGTAATTTAATTAGATGTATTTTAGTCTCTTATTGCGAATTTCTTCCACATTCCTTACGGTAATCATCCATGTGGTGACAGAAAAGAAAGAATAGAGAAACAATCCAATATATTACCACGCCTACCTTTCCCGTGGGTCAAAGTGATGATGGAGTAAGACTATAACTCACCACCCCCCTCTCTTGCCCGTCTGACCAGCGTGATATAGTTGGACTATTTCCGTCTTATTTTGGAGGAGGCTCGAGCCCAACAGTGGCACGTATAAGTGCTGAGCTGATGATGACGACGATAAATACCAAGAGAAAGAAAACTAAATTAATTGTATCCATACTAATATTATAAATGCGAAAGTAAGGATGTTTGTTTGTAACGCTTTCACGCTTAAACCACCGAACCGATTTCAAAAATTCTTTCACCAATGGAAAGCTATAATATCAGGGAGTAACATAGGCTATATTTTATCCCGGTATTTCCACAGGAACAGGAACTACGCGGGTTTAAGCGACTGAAACCGAAGCGAAGCGAGGGCGGGTTGCTAGTATGTAATAAAACCTTATACTAACCCGTCTTATCGGCGTCGTATAATAGCCTATTGCCTTCCCGTGGAGGAGACTCTAGCCCAACAGTGGGACATGCATAAGTGGATACCGAATTAGTTTCATATAAACTTGGAACTAATCTCATTACACTTAATCCAGTACATTGAGAATTGTTTATTATGCATCTATTTAATAAATCCGGATGGTAATGGAATAAGAATACAATTCACCATCTATCTTGCCCGTGGGTGTCTCATAAGACGACTAAGAGATAATAATATGTAGATAGCGTCCAAGCAAGAGAACGAAAGCCCGAAATAATACCCTGTAAGAACCCGTGTGACCAGCGTTGTATCGTTGATCAATATCCCTCCCATTCTGGAAATCCATCCAGTAGTGGGTCGCATATGAGTCGTTATCATGATGATGTATTAAAATCGTTATAATTTAGATTAAAAATACTCCATAAAGCATGAATGAAAACTGTGATAAGTGTGAATGAAACGATGGCAGTATGCCTGTATTAAGTTGGTCCGGAATAACTTTGAACGAGGTCCTAGTTGCGTCATTGAGCAAATAGCGTATTAGCCTTTTAAAGCAATTGAAGAAGGTTATACGGGAGTTATAGTTTGAGGAACTTTGAAAGAACTGGTTATCCAATATTTTGCTTTGCGAACATAGCAAATATATTGCCATGTTACTAAATTTATGTTTTTAATCATAGTGAACGATAGCTGTCTAATAACTAGCATCATTTCATTTCATAAAATGATGCTAGCTAGCATGGTCGTGAATTACCAAATTATACCTTTTTACATAGAAAATTGTTCTAATATTGTAATTTAATTGATTTTTAATATCGTTTCAGGTCCACCAATATTGGCCGCTTGTCGAGATCAAATGCTCCGCTGATCTGAAATTCTTTCTTTGCTCCGTCTACACACCGATCTGCATCGAGGACTACCAAAAGCCATTACCGGCGTGCCGCAGCGTATGCGAGCGTGCGCGAGCAGGTTGCGCGCCACTCATGCAGAAGTACGGCTTCCAATGGCCCGAACGAATGGCCTGCGAACGTCTACCGCGTGCTGGTGACTCTGAGAATTTATGTATGGAGGAGCCGGAACGAGTGCGAGAACCTCCCCCGCCGCCACCGCGGCGTCCACCTCGTCCTATAACATGTACGGATCCAAAAAACTGCGCGGGCGGGGTCGGTGCCGGGGTGGAGGGGGTCACGGGCGCGGGCGGGGCGGGCGGCGCGTGCGCCTGCGCCTGCAGACCGCCTCTAGTGGTGGCGCGCGGGCACAACGCGAGCGCGGCCCTCGTGCCGGGGTGCGCGCTGCCCTGCCGGGGCGCATTCTTCACAAGAGACGAAAAGGAGTTCGCGGCCGTATGGGTCGCGCTCTGGGGAGGACTATGCGCCGCGAGCACACTCATGACACTCACCACCTTCCTCATCGACTCCCAGCGCTTTAAATATCCAGAGCGACCCATTGTGTACCTCTCCGCCTGCTACTTTATGGTCTCCCTCGGCTACTTAGCACGCCTCGCACTTGGACACGACGAGGTCGCGTGCGATGGTCCGCTACTCCGCACAAACGTGAACGGTCCCGGCGCCTGTACGCTTGTCTTCGTCCTAGTCTACTTCTTCGGCATGGCATCTTCGATCTGGTGGGTCGTTCTCTCGTTCGCGTGGTTCCTCGCTGCTGGATTGAAATGGGGCAACGAAGCTATTGCTGGGCATGCCCAATACTATCACTTGGCCGCTTGGTTGATTCCTGCTGCGAAGACCGTCGCCGTTTTGCTTGCTGGTGCGGTGGATGGCGATCCCGTGGCCGGCATATGTTACGTGGGCAATTCATCGCCGGAGAATCTGAAACGATACGTACTCGCCCCGCTGATTGTATACTTCGCTTTGGGCGCCACATTCCTGCTCGCCGGCTTCGTATCTCTGTTCCGAATTCGCTCGGTGATCAAGCGGCAAGGTGGTATTGGTGCCGGTTCTAAGGCTGATAAGTTGGAGAAGTTGATGATCCGCATCGGAGTGTTCAGTGTGCTGTATGCGGTGCCGGCTGGAGTGGTGATTGGATGCTTGGCCTACGAGGCGGGTGGGCACGAACGTTGGGTGCGACGAGTGGCATGCGGGCCAACGTGTGGACCTCGTCCGCTGTACTCTGCTCTAATGCTAAAGTACTTCATGGCGCTAGCAGTGGGCATCACATCTGGCGTATGGATCTGGTCGGGCAAGACGCTGGAGTCTTGGCGACGCGTATGGCGTGGAGGACGAGAGCCTCCGGCAGCGCAGCGGGCCCTCGTTAAAGGTGGTGTGTGACGCGCGCCCGCGGCGCCCCCCGCCGCGCCTCCCCCATCAGCACCCCCCACTACCTCCGCACCGCCCCCTATGGCCCCGTCAACGCGCTCAGCACAGCCGCTCTCGGACTACGGGCCCGTGTAGTTAGGGTTACCATACCACAGGAAATCACTTGATATTTTGTCGGATATATGAAACTATAAATAATTAAATTGTAAACCAAAAAGTAATATTCATTTATCGGCAGAATATTTTGAGGCGATAAATAAATAAATTTCAAGCTGATCTTATAAAAAATTCTTATATAGACAAAATCTCCAGTAATTTACTGTAAATGTTATTGAGATTGTGATTCAATCTCGTTATTAGATCTGGTAGCTCTACGTGTAGTGGTCCTGATTGGTGACAGTGATGATAGTGACGTTGTGATGTGATGTGATTGTCGCGTATGTCTAGTCCTAGTGTAAACACGCGACTCGCACGATATACGTAAATAGTGTTAAGAGTACCGTGGTACGGCCGTGGTGTCCCAACAACACCGCTCGGGTACCCGGTGTTAAAATATTTAAACTTTTGTGGACAGCTCAAATAAATCTCAAAAAAAAAATAGTTATCGATACTATAATTATTCGATTATACATTAATAATATGATAAATGCGAAAATTTACGAATGATTTTGTTATTTTTTTCACGATACAACTACTCGAACGGATTTGATTAAAATTCGAAATAGAGATAAGTTATATCCTGAATGAATACAGGCTACTCTTTGTTTCCGAAAATCGGATGTTCCTGTATGACGTTAACGCGTATTCCACGCGAGCAAAGTTGCGATTACAACTAGTCTCATATAATATAGGTACGTTGAAACAATATCAAGATTAATAGCTTGAATAAACTTTTCTAACATCATATGAATGACCGTAAACGTCATTGACCATTGGCTTTATATTGGAAGGTGTTTATAATTAATCACTACCGTCTAACGATGAGGTACAGCTTGATATTTTGCTAACGAAGACATGTGAAAAAGTTGCTCTTTGACACAAATGTATTAATAAAAAAGATGAACCTAAATAAATCTTTTGCTAAACCGCTGCGGTGTACCGCCTCCAGCCTCTAGTTTCCGATATGCCAATGATCATTGACTTAAAAATGAAGACGACAACGTCTTAAAATACATCACAAGTAATAAAAAAGTATAGAAGAATTGATTTTAATAAAAGCAACAAAACCTATATCTATGGGTCAATAATAAAGACCTACTATTGTTCTTAACGGATAAGCAATTCTACACAGTCAGTAAATTATTTTTATGTTTAGTACAAATTACCTCAATAATCACTGCCATTTCATTATAATAATATTATTAAACAATAGAATAATTTACTGATGTGTTCTAAATGTCTAATAAAATATATCTTGACCAAATAGTTGAACGAATACAACGGGCTCATCAATATTCAACAGACATAAAATACATGTATCTCTTTTATTCTAATGTTAATTTTGATGAGCCCTTATTTGTATAGTTATTGTCGGAACGCCTGCTCGTGTAGTGTGTACTAAACCCATTTAAGTATTTTGTATTTAATATGTAATGATCTCTAATATCTATTGTAAATAATAATTCTATATCGTTTCATCCCTTAACTGATAAGATGATTATACGTAAATCGACTTATTTAGTAATCTATTATGTTATTAAATCTATGTAGAAAAGACAAATCCTAGTGAAAATAATTTTGTATTGTTTTTTCTTTCTTGTATACTCGTCGCTGATATCATTTGCTGTGAACAACGCCATCTAGTTGCGAGATAATGTAACTCTTGTAAATATTTAGTTTATGCCGAATACGATATGTCGTTAAAATTGTATTTTGTGCAATGATTATAGTATATTAAAAAATAATTATAATGCGGTTAAGATGTATGAAAAACTTGTATATTTTAGGCATGGACGCCGCAGCCGAAACCGTATGAAAATCATTATGTAATTTATTTTATATCTAACTGTAGATAACAAATAAAGCAACTTTTTTATGTACAATTACAGTATTTCATTTCAATGCCTATAAAAATTGAACTCATCGAGGCTTTATTTCATTGCTGTTGAGGGCAAACAGCACACCACACCTCATGCTAAGTGATACTGCCGCTTATGAACCTACATAGATAGGCCGCTGCCTACTGTAAAGAAAGTGGAGGGAGTGTGACTACGTGCAATGAGGTTCAGCGATACTAAAGGCATCATCAAAACTCAGCACATGCAAACATGTTCAAAAAGTTGGGCTTTCTCGCTCACCGAATGAAGTGCACTAACAAATTGCTCAGGGATGGCTTTACCTATAGTGCAGAGGGTGCGGTGCACCCGGGTGCAGAGTTTTAGGGGTCGCGGAAAGCCGCTCGCAATACATAGAGCTTCCACAGTAACGCTCCGCGCACTGCACGCAGCGAGTGCCTAATCATTTATAAAGATAAGTACAGAATACGTTGCGGGGTTCTAAGAAAGTACCAATCTATTACATTGTATTTGCGTATTTTTGATACAAAAGGGCGCCAGGTTATTAATTGCAACGGAGCCACTACTGAAATTGCTACTACTCGAAAATGTACTGATCCGATTTAGTACGGACCAGCCCGCGACTGTAGAGAAAAGTCCGTGAGACTGTCGACAGTGTGGTCCTACCACATGGAGATCAGAATTTATTAGTAAAAATGAATTGCTGTTTACCCTTTAAGGAGTTTGACCACTTTCATTTGATGGCCGTGCTAGAAACGTGCCAGGCAAAAAATCTTTGTATTGAAAAGGACGTTATTCCGTGTGGTGACGGAGTAAGAATACAATTCACTACTCCCTATCTTGCCTATGAATGTCGTAAAAGACTACTATGGGATATAATAAGCACATAACATCTGTGCAAGAGAAGGAAAACTCGAAATGAAACCTATAGGGTTTCATTTCGAGTTGCCAACATGTCTACCGTGCGGGGCGCGACTTTGGTCCCGGGACAGGGACGTCGAGAGGTGTGGGTATCCGAAAGGGTATTCCGTTGGGTCGGCAACGAGGACAAGGAACTCGGCACTGGTGGTCGGCCCAACGACAAAGGTGACGTGGGTTATGGGCCCACACGCCGTCCTCTCGTCGTTACCATAGCCCACCCATGAAAAAAAAAAGATACCAACATGTCTGACCAGAATGGTAGAGTAGGTTAAATTCTCTCCAATTGGGGAGGAGGCCCAAGTCCAACAGTGGGACGTATGTGGGCTGCGATGATGATGATGATTGAAAAGGATCACATTACGTCCACTAGAGCTTACCCAAAACCGTCACGCACCATGCACGAACCGTCAGCAAATTAATTAGTAAGTGTGCTTCCTCCTAGTGGGTATACTTTTATACCCATATTGTCTTTGCGTCTTTCACACGTCCCTATCACACGTATTACGAAACAATGGCACAAACACTAAATAAGTTGCCCCGGACGAAGCCGGGCGACGATTGCGCTGACCATAGCCCACCCCAAAAAAAAGGCACTAATTAAGTCCGAAATACATCGTCTACTATTATAAATATACAGACGATTCAATAATGACGTTCGATTAATAAATTGAGAACAACGTGATACCGATTATCTCAGCCCACATTAAGTCCCACTGCTGGCCTCGGCCCTTTTTCGAAGGAAATTGACCCACTATACCGCGCTGGTCAGTCCTGTTGGCATAGAGTTTTATGTTGAGGTTTCCTTCTCTTGCGTAAATATCTCCATGTCACGTACCTTAGTCGTCTTTTACGACATTCACTGTCAAGAGGGGTGATGAATTGTATTCTTACTCCGTTACCACATGGAAACCGATTATCATCAACTAATAATCATAAGACAGGTCACGGTTAGATAGTTATATAGAAAGAAGTATTAACTTCAAAAAGAAATAAATAACTTGTAAGTCGTATTTAGCATAATGCGTTTTAAAGGCTCAAGCTTATTCAGGAGAGATACATGTCACGCCTGAATAAAAATGAATGATAAGAAACAGACGGTGGCGGCTTTACCATCAGGCTAAGTAGGCGACGCTAGTCAGACGTGTTGGCATAGGGTTTTGTTTCGACTTTTCCATCTCTTGCATAGATGTTGTATGCATATTATAATCCCTTAGTCGTCTTTTACATCCACGGGTAAAAGAGGGAGTTGTGAATTGTATTCTTACTCCGTCACTACACGGAAAATCCACTCATACAATACGCTTAAATTCACTCATAGAATTATTAGTAGGTATTTCATTCACCCCTGTGTGGTGACTGGTTAAGAATACAATGAACACTATCACCCCTTGGTATCTAGTGGGATTCGTAAAAAGCCACAAACGGATCGCCTTGGGAAAGGGTAGCAGCATTGTTCAAAAAATGACAAGAGACTCCAGGGACAGTTTCTACAGGGAAAATTTTAATATGTCTATGTAATCCCTTAGTCGTCTCAAAACACCCCACGAGATAACAAGGCAAATCTAATAACGCTTTCAAGAGAAATACATCCCTTATCTAGGTACAAAGATAATAATAAAATAAAACAATTAATTCAGTCTATCAAATTTATATCAATACATAATACTAAATGGCGGAATGTAATTTCGTAATTTATGTTTAGATTTTGTTATTTTGTACGTCTGCCGACAATGAACACTAGTAAATGCTCGATATAAACGGTCTCTATCTATCGAGAATATCATGTAATTAGCAACACAGTGCTGCCATCTAAAACTAATACTACATAATATATTGTACTATTATCAACACTACCAGTTTACATTTTACAAAAAAAACTCCTGGACGAAATACTATTCTTAATATTACAATCTATCACATTAAAATTACGTATTTCATGTGGACAGATTATTATAATCTTAGCATTTTATTATAACACCTAATTATTACGTATTAGAATCACAAAATGTTATTTCATTTCCGCGAACTTTAATATGGATAGGTGATGGTATGCTTAACTCCACAGTATCCTAATATTGCTGAAATTTATCACATTTGAACTCCGTTCAGGCAAAATTGTCATAGATACATAAAATCCAAGAATAAAATTTAAAAGGATTAGATGTAGTGGATCATTATTATTGTTCTTCCACCTACAACGCATCCCAGACTCCTATCTCTTTACTTTACGAACCTAACCTACCTATAGGTTTTGGCACTGAGCAGTTTCTTTTAATTAAAAAAAAAATAATAAAATATATAGAAAGCTCTGGTTTATTAAAATTAATACTTGTATAGACAATAATTTTTCTAGATACTAAGGCTTTTTTAATGTTATTGCTTGTAAAATTAAGATCAACAAAACATGGCGAAAATCAAGATTTTACCTAAGTAATTAAATTATATGAAACAGATTACAGCAACTTTGTTTTGGTTTGCGACTTATTATAAGGTCCAATGGTAATTTGAAAACTCATGCCCAAGGTTCTATATGAACCTTGGGCATGAGCTTTCATATAATATCATTCATTCTTCGTATGAAACCCTTCATTATTAACTTCATTCCTATTTTTAAAATCTTCATAAAAATACATTTACGCTCAATTTTTTTAACAGTCGGCAAGAGCCAACTGTTTGTTATAGAGCTAATAATAAAATTATAATACTCGGTTTACAGTTCACTATATTATAATAATTGTATATTTTACGTTCATTACACAATAATTACTTATATTACCTAAAGTAATGGCAGTTTCGTTTAAATCTAGCAGTTTACTACCTTACGTCAATAGATGTCGCTACCTGTATCGAAATGGAGCTTTTTACAGTAACACTTGTAATTTACAATCATGTGAACAATAAAACTATAGAAATTGACATATCTAAAATAAATAAAAATTTATCACGTGATATGGTATCACGTACTATGTTTAAAAATATTGGAATATTCATAAAAAAATTACTTAAAATTAATTAAAGATACGTACAATGATTTAGGCGGGAACGTAAATATGGCTTTTTGATTTGGATAAAATAAGCTGTTTCACGGCATTCATGTAGATTTTATCAATCAAATCTACTCCCACGAACCAAATATTTCTGCTATTCCAGACTGTAAATCGAACTCTATGCCATATCCAGATTCATACAGAGAGTGCGATTGAGTAACAAAAATCCATCCGTCCGAACTGTCACATTTATACTATTAATAAATGTTAATATCATTTTATGTAGTGTATATGCAATAAATAATAATGCATAACGTGTATTTAAAAACAGCAACGAGACGAGATCTTTTGAGGTCTCCCTTCTCTCAGTTGTAGTCAAACTGTCACGCTAAGAAACAGATAACCGCACCCCTAGTATGACGCAAAGAACTTGTGTACTAAACGAAATGAGTGAATGCCTTTTACCGCCAAGAAAACTAGGCAAAGACTTAAACGCCTAAAATAGAATCAAAATAAATTATATTTAGTAGCTATTTGTAAACATATTACAACCATGCAAGTAATAAGTACTACGTGTATATGGGCGCATATCGCCCTCTATCGGCAATATTTGTAAATTGTTGATGTATGTGTTATCAATTATAGTTATAAACATGTTTGAAATATTTGCAACTAATATTTAAATAATTATTTGTAGTAACAACACTGCTATTTACCATGCTATGATATTTAAGACACTTTTTGAATGTATTTCTAGAAATCTTTGATTTAATTGTTTAAATATTTATATAATTGATCAAATTAAAATCTATTAGAATTAATGTAATTATTTGTAACCATATTTAGTTGTTTTTACACAATAAAGATTGTAATTTATTTCTAGTTAGAGCGCAGTCTGTTGAACAATATATGAGAACAATATTTCCTTTAATTACATTAATGTAAATTGTGTAAAATTGACTATTTGGAATTATGTTAAATGCATTAGAATATTTATCATTATTATTTAGCTATATTCCGATAGTAAAAGTAGTTGTTTTATTTGTTTATTATAAAAAGTAATTGTAGTTGCTAAGACTAGACAGTTTTATTGTAAAGCGGAGGTTATAAAAACATTGTAAGATTAGAATAGAGGACAGTTTTACTTCACTCACTTCTCCGGCAAGAACTCTTAATAAATACAGTGATTACATACTCAGTATTTTACTATCATCGTCCAAATTCCTGGCGCAACGCCGACATGTACGTAGTACTTATTACTTCCATGATTACAACTCTGTATCCATAGACTATAAAAAAGTCAAAAGGCTGAAGTGTCTGCCTTATATATAAAAAAAATAACAAAGCGACATCTGTTACTCAAGAACATAACTTTTGTTATCAAGTAATACACGCAAGTTAAAGGCGGATTAAAGCCAAATTATCTCGTAGAAAAATTGGCGTAACCTCAACTCGTCGCTATACTATTAAAACTTGAATAATATTGACCGTATTGATCATGCATATGTGTGTCGTGAGAGTATTCGGACATGTGTGTGTATGTGTGCGTTTCGTTGTCATACGAAGTTGGTACTTGATGATAGTATTGATGTACTTCGAGAGGTTGAAGAGCCATTTCGGTCTTCTGAATATCTGCAGTTTGTTGCTGGTTTTGAGTGATACTCTGAAATTATTTCAATAAATTACATTATTTTAATAGTACCTACTGTTGGTCAGTAATTATTGTTTTTTTGGTCTGGCTATGGTCTGGTCGCACGCAAGAGCCATGTGGATACCCATATGCCGTAATTCTCCATCCATCATATAAATCATTCGATTCCTGGCCTTCGTGAGTTTAGCTTTTTAATTTTATTTTTATTGAAAACAAAAGGAGTGATAGATATAACCTTTATTTCTACGGACAGGCTAAAGTGTGATCACAACCCGCCTGATCCGGCGCCCGACTCCATAATCTGCCATACATAGTACCTCTGTACGGCCACAGGTATCCGTCCTTGTCATCAGAGGTCTGACTGATAGATTGCCCTTTCGGATGCCTTCTTGAATCCACCCAGCGACATTCGACGTTGGGGCGTCGCCTCTCCTTGAGTGACCGAACTAATCCCTATATCTCGAATTTAAATCCAATTCACAATATCAAAGATTCACTCGGTCCCAAAACGAATACAAATTTCAATATCCAGCTTTTTCAAGTAAACTGCTCTTCCTGGGCCGCGGACAATTTGGACGGATTTAACGGGATCATAACCGGTCATAAAAAAATAATAAATAGTTGTCAAATGCAAGAGTATTTACAAAAACTTAAATCATTAACTGACCTAGCCAATCCATAGAACGCCCATGCAATTAACCGACCAGGTGAGTTTAGCATGAATACTTGCGTCAAACTATTCGTATCGTTATCGAGACCAATTTGTATGGGATTTGAAGAAGCGCCTCTATCGGACGATAGGGGTACTGCTCAAAATCACTTCAAATTGGTCTCGATAACGTTACGAATCGACGTCAATATTCTTGCTGAGCCTAGAGATCAAGTGTGCTGTGAACAATCTCTTAATCGTATAGAGTAAAATGCCTCCAATAATAAAATATGACAAAAAATCGTGAAATCCATAACAATTACCACCTGCGATACTTCAGCTATTTAATAACATGACCGCTCTGCCAAGAAAGTACCGCTAAAGAAGAAGAATGATGTATTATTACCTGCATCTGATACTTGCATCTCTTAAACCTTCCATATAACGAGGAATATGGCAAGTTGAAGTGTATCGCTGCCTGGTTTATTGACATTTGACCCACTCTGTAAAATATTATTTAAACGCAATTAAGATGCATATACGGGGCTCGAGCCCCCGCACATTCATTGTCATCATTATCACAGCCCATATACATCCCCACTGCTGGGCTCGGGCCTCCTCCTCTGTGGGACACATATTACTACTATAGCACTCTATTCAAACGAGGTGGTATTCCGCCAGGTCGACCTCTGAAGTCAAGGAACTCTGCACCGGTGGTCGGACCATCGATGCAGAGTTCCAGAGTCGGTTGGGATAATGTTGTTTTAATTATATATACAATTCTGTCTCATGACAGTAAAATAGATTATCGCGAAATTTTTTTTAAACTTTTTATGTATTTAATAGGAATAATCGCCAAGGTGGATGGACGTCTGGCATGCGGTCGGTCATAAAACTAATAGCAATAACTTTTGAAATATGTACGGCAAAAAAGAGTATATTTATTTATATATTGCCTCAAGCCGAAGTAATTTTGATAAAAGCGTATTTAATACATTAAAAGAACTAGAATGGACTGCGATACTTATTTTTTTTAAACATAGCATCCATATTAAGGAATAAATCGTACTGTCATAGAGTTTTACAAACATATAAATAGCGAACACAAATTACATCCAGACTCGGAACAGTCATTTACGCTAAGAATTGTCTTGCACAAATTCGAAACCTTGACATTCAGCACGGGACATCAGTATTTAGACTACTTCGCTACTTAGTAAATGAAGTATAGATAATTGTTATTAAACAGAGATACCTGACAGCTTCGAGAGCTTCACCCATAGCATTTTCAGACCACGGTGTTGGATTGGATCGCGATAATTCAATACCTTCTCGTTTGCACCGACCATATAGAGTGCCTGGAACAGTTTAGAGAATTGGTTATGATCATATGTACATAAGATCATAAGGGTAATAAAAGTAGACAGTGGGCCGTCTCGTTCAACCTTCAAAGCTCCAAAAGACAAAAGGGCTTGGTGAGCACTATTTCTATATTTAAACATAAATATTTCCGTGTGATGACGGAGTAAAAATACAATTCACCACCCTATCTTGCCTTTGGATGTCGTAAAAGACGACTAAGGCATATAATACAATAACATCTGTGCAAGTGAGAGCAAACTTGAAATAAAATATATTTTTTTTTTAAACAATATTTTATTTAAATACTCTAAAACAAAGAAAATTTCTACCTTCCAACGCTATCTTGAGACCCTGGCGGTCATTTAGCACAAGAATGCTTGTCAAGACTATTCAAACGAGTCCAAACTGGATGGTTTTATCTTGTTTAGTTTAGGAGTTCCTATGGCCACCTTCCGACGCCATCTTGAGACTAGCTTCATGGTACCATATTATTGCATTGTCACCGAAGTTACGTAAGTAAACCAAATTTCAACCTAATCTAACGACAGGAAGTGGTTCTAATTTAACTCGCAAGAAATGTCCCATACTAACAGGGCAAGTTAAATAAAAGCTTTTAAAAAAAGCCTATACCAGTCAAGTTTGCTTATTGTCTCTGGCATTGAATGGGAGGGAAGTGGAATCAATCTTTTCTACTGTTTAACTTTTCTATTTAAATATGTCGTGGGTCTACAGAAAATTATATTACTAAACCAGCCATCACTCTTATTAACTAAATTGCACTAAAGGGACTCGCTCCTTGTAGCTACCGCTACAATAGGAGAGAAATTGGCCTACTATACCGTGCTGGTCAAACGTGATTTAGGGTTTTATTTCGAGTATTCCTTCACTTGTATTTTTTTTTATTGCAAACGGTGGCAAATGAGCAAACAGTACACCTGATGGTAAGTGTTGCTGCCGCTCATGGACATTTACAAGGCCGTTGCCTACCGCGAAGAAAGCGAAGGGAGTGTGAATGCGTGCATTGAGGCTCGGTGATACCAAGGGCACCACCAAAACCCTCCACACGCAATCACCCTCAGAAAGTTGGGCTTCCGGCTCTCTAGCTCACCGAACGAAGCGCAGTAACAAATCGCTACTACTCAGACGTCGATTTTCTGCTCAGTGTGGTACTGCTCCGGGACGGACCGGCCCGCGACTGTAGACAGATAACTGTCGACAGTGTGGTCCTACCACTAGGACCTACCTTAGTCGTCTTTTAAGGGTCGCCGCACACGGGCCACACGCGACAATCACAAACGTCGCCTCGAGAAGCTAAAAGTGGCTACAAAGGTAGCTGAAGCGCGTGACAGCCACTTATGGCCGGTGGTCGACACTTGCCGTCGATGGCTGCTACTTTTTTTAAGACGTCATCGTAGAAGACGAAACCGAAAGGGAGAGAGGGCTGGGGAATCGCGCGAGTGGCGTGTGGCAGCGTTTTGTATCGACGCTTAGTGGCCGGTGCGGGCCACAAGACACGAGCAACAATGATTTGTAGCGTGTGGCGGCTACCGACGTCAACCGTGTGCGACGAGTCCATATAAAATGTATGAAAACTACAAGAAATAGGCTGGTGGCGACGTTTTGTAGTTGTGGCCGGTGGCCCGTGTACGGCGACCCTAAGGCATCCACGGGCAAAACAGGGGTTATGGTTTGTATTCTTACTCCGTCACCACACGGACAAGGCTTATACATAACAAATGATTTGAATATACAGACGGAGAAAAAGATATTTAACATCATGGTTACCAGTAGGTATTCCGTAAGTAGAAGCTGCACGTTGTACAGAACTAGCACCGCAGCGTATAGAAGCTAACGCCAGCTGCAAGTCAGCCCGCCGCCAAGACGTCGGCGCCGCATTGAATGGAGCTGATAATCGGATGCCCTCGCGACGTGCTATCTTGTATAACGTACTACTTGGTATTCCTGAAATAAGAAAATCGTATATTTAGATTAATTTGATTTAGAAACAATGGCATACCAGCGACTCAGTTTGCAATATTTGGTGTTTCGCCTTTGCAAAGCAAACGCTAATCAAGAAATTAACCACAATAATCAGAATAAGGCTCTATATAGATCGATCCATGTGGTGACAGGGTACGAGACTTCTTATTGTATAAACTACCTAGACGAGGCCACGGGTGACAGGAACGGGGAGTTAGTCCATCACCCGCCGAGAGGCCGACCGCGCGACTAAAGACCGGCGTCCTCCTCGAGGGGGGGATGTCGGTCGAGGGAAGGGTTCTCCTCAGGGGTATTCCGTCGGACGACAAATCACCCTGCACCGATGGTCGGCCCAACGACGAAGGCGACGTCTCACAAGTGGGTTACGGGTGTGCGTGCCTACGCCCCTCTGTCGCCCTGGACGGAGCCGGGGGTTTGGGTGCGCCGACCGTAGACCCCAAAAAAAAAAACATTGTATAAATCGCCACCGATTCGAGCCTCCTCCACAATAAAAGACAAATTGACCCATTACTCCACGCTGATCAGGCGGTTTGATATAGCGATTTATTTCGAGCTTTTCCTCTCATTGTATATATGTTATGTTACCTGCATATTGTAATCACTTATTCGTCTTATACGGTACTCGCGTTCAGGAAAGGGGGTGGTGAGTTATATTCTTACTCCGCGACCATACAGAACGATGACTGTCTAATATAATACGTATGGTCTAACTAAATGTCACTAATAACAATTTTTCATTATATTGTGTTATGTGTAGAACATAAAAACTCATTGGTAGATCAAACTACAATGTATTTTACTATTTTAAATATACATTGAATATAGAACAAGAGAATAAAAATGGAGTTTAAGGCTGGGCTCATACATCCGGAATTCCTCTCTGAATCCAGAATCTGAATTCATGTTATTCATTCAGAAAGCTCGGAATTGCATACAATTCAATTATGCTCTACACACATTCTGATTTTTCAGATTATGATTTTCACAGATCGATCTGTAAGAATGATACAGACGAGCGTTCTGAATTCCGGATCGGAATATTTAAGATTATGATTTCATAACGCGCGTGTTTCTATACATTCGAACACGCGAGCACACACACACACCGGAATCAGATTATGAATTCCTCTTCCATATCCATATATCACTGTTTGTGGCGATAGGTGTCAAAACTAGTTAATTGTAAAAAGCGCTAATTTACAAATTTTAATTTAAGATATAAGAATTTTCATTTAAAATTTCCGTGTGGTGACGGAGTAAGAATACAACCCGTACCCGAAAGGGTATTCCGTCGGAGCGATCACTGAGGACAAGGAACTCGGCACTGGTGGTCGGCCCAACAACGAAGGCGACGTGGGTACGGATGGGTTATGGAACCGCGCGTCGTCCTTTCGTCGCCCCGGACGGAATGGACAACGTGTGAGCTTACCATAACCCACCCATAAAAAAACCAACATGTCTGACCAGCATGGTATAGTAGGTCAAATTCCCTCCCATTGTGGAGGAAGCCTGAGCCCAATAGTGGGACGTATGTGGGCTGCAGTGATGATGATAAATTTAAGATTAAACTATTAATTTGGATACCCAAAATTAACAACTGTTTGTTTACATAAATGAAAACTTAAAACTAGTTTTCATTTCTGCCGCCAGTCCTCAGGGTTGCTTTATTTTTTTTTTTTAAAGATAAAACCCAGCTTTAAAGAAATAATACTTTTATTACACGGGACTTTACAAACAGACTCAAAACAACACTTTATGGATCGTACAAAAATATTGCCATGCTTAGGAATCCCATCCATAACACCTATTTTGTTCACGTTGTAGAAATGCATTCAGACACCATCGCCCGGTAGGTAACGACAGATCCATGCCAATTATAAACCACGACACCTGGTACGGTAGGACGTTCTATTAACTACTAATCTATTCAGTCAATTACCATAAGCTTTGCTAGCTTTATTAGCAGATATAGCGCCGGCGCGAAGAGCGTGCAGTGCACCGCGTAAGTCTGCTTCACTCCATGACTTAGCTGCACCTTCCTTCTTCGGAGTATCAATTCCCAGTCTATGAGCTCGCTGCCATAGTGTCGTTGATGGAATACCGTAGGTCGCTGATGCCTATAACATAAAGAATATTATAATTTAAATTAGAAAAATAGAAAGCTGATTTATTCTTAGCAGAAAAGATCAACATTACCTACTAGTTTACTAGAACATGCCTATCAGCGATCTGGTTACGTAAAATACCTAAGTTCTGTATAAAATCCAGATTGTTTTTTTTTGTTATAGCAGGTACATAGTTTACGACCAACGGAAATGTCTCCGTTTTAGTTGAGTAAAAATATTTTCGTATATCTGTTTGGATATCCGAATATCCGACTATTCTCTTCTTCAGGTCGACCTATTTATTATCTTGAATTTTTGTGAGGGCATTCGATAATTATATATTTGGATTTCTTTATCAGTTTAGTTCTTGGAATTATTCCAAAATGGCGGCGATATAGAGATCGAAAATGAAAAAGGAAATCTTTTTTAAGCCATTTCGAAAAATGTATAAAACTTTCACATAAAGTTCCTGGCTCGCGATTAAATCGGCTTGGTTCCTCCTTTGTTTGACAGACTATGATCTGATCAAAACAGAGCTACTCATCTATCAATGAGATAAGAATTTAAGAATATAATGCATTAAGAACCCTGACTTTCCTATAGGAGTAAAATCAGCTAAGGAACCACCAGGGAAGTGGTTATTAAAAGGATCCTTCTTTTGCAGCAATGATAATGTTTTCTTAATTTTTAACCTTTAATTCTTAACCTTTAAGCCTGGGAGGAAGCAAGACACGCACGCATGCACACAGGCGTGCAGGCGTGCACACACACATATACACACACGATATGAAGAATACCTAAATATTTAGCTTTTTTTGTGTGTGTATAGCTGTTAGTCGCAGATGGCTTTCACGGCTTAGCTCGGACAATGGGAGGGCCCTCAGCTCTCAACCCAGGGCACCTAAATATTTAGCTATCATCATTGCAGCTTATATATGTCCCACTGTTGGCCTCGAGCCTCCTCCCCTATGTAAGGGATATTAACCTACTATAACCAAGTTACTCAGACAGATTTATATAGGGTTTTCTTCCTCTTACATAAAATGCATTTGAAATTGCCCTTTTTTGGCATTTACCGTATTTGCATTTACTGTGCCGCAGGTGCTACGAATACTACCAACACTTGCAATGCTATGTCGTAAAAAACGGCTAAGAGGTTTATTTAGACTTGGGTTGACACTATCTAATGCTGTCTGGCCAACAATTACATTCCCAAGGCAAGCTCATGTCAGACAGGCGGCTGGTCATAAAACTAGTGCCAGTAGTTTTTGCAATATACATATATGATGTAAGAAGAGTAGTCGACCCCAAGTAATGAAGGAAGGTTATGATGATATCGTGAGCGGATGCCGCTTGTGGAATCTGGTCCAGCCATAATCGTTTGAATTATATTACGTATCTTGTGGTACGAAGGGATCACATTGCAGCTAGTTCTTACAAAACATGTATACACTTTTATATCTAGTAAGAAAGAGAAATAAAAAAATAAAAATAATAGACAATCCCGCTGAGTTTCTTGCCGGATCTTCGCAGTAGCGGTCGCGTTCCGATCCGGTAGTAGTTTATTTTTTTGGATAATTTATTTTAACTTTGTAAACTTGACAATATGTAAGTGCCCTCTCGGGGTTTACGCATAATAAATTATTTTAATTAGATGATCGCATTTGCATGTATAGTTACAGGAGTCTGCACATATGCACTTCATGAATACTCAGAAGTATCCGAAACGTTATCCGTGTGGTGACGGAGTAATAATACTATTCACCACCCTCCCTCTTGTCCGTGGGTGTTGTAAAAGACGACTAAGGGATTATGCATATAATATCTATGCGAGAGAAGGAAAACTCAAAACAAAACTCTATACCAACACGTCTGACCAGCGTGTTGTAGTGGGTCAATTTCCCTCTCACAGTGGAGGAAGCTCGAGCCCAACAGTGGGAAGTATATAAGCTGAAATGATGAGTGATGATGAATCGAAACGTCGGGCAAGTAAAAGTCAAATAAGTACTATAATATTTATCTAAAACTCCAGTAAACAAATCATAATCGACTGCACAGATGGCGTAGTGGTTAAGATAGCGACCTACATTGCCAGTGTCGGGGGTTCGAATCCCACGCGGGACAACACTTTGTGCGATCCACAAATTGTTGTTCTGAGTCTGGATGTAATTTGTGTCCGTTAATTATATGTTTGTAAAGTCCCCCGCAATACAAGGATTATTTCTTTAGTGCAGGGTGTCTTAAAAAAAAAAAAAAATCTGAAATGAAAAATAAAAAATTCAAAGTATCATTCATACCTTAGTAAGACTCATCTGATGATTCCTCAGTGCGTCAAGCGCTTTATCCATGTCTTGTTGTGTCCAGCTCTTGGGACTGTGCCTGGGTATCGGGGAATTCTGCTGACCGCAAGAATCACTCGTATCTTCTCCGCTAAGATGTAGTTGTTCTACATAACACAACACTTGATACTTATAATGCTGTACCTCCATGCTTATCGTAGACGTTCATACTCTTATTTATTGGCTAAATAGTCAATTTTGCGTCATATCCGGTCCTAAGATAATTAAAAGCATTTCTTGGCATTGCCCGAGAGCCTAACCTCGGTGTCATCTATAGAGATCATTGTGGAACCTGATTTATGGGTGTTACAATGATGGGAATTTGTAATGGGATTTATAATCATCATGGCAGCTCATACATCTCACTGCTGGTCTCGAGTCTCCTCACAATAGGAGGGGAATTGACCACGCTGGTCAGACGGATTGGTACAGATAGTGACATAAATTCTAATTTAATAAAAAGATAGACGCTTTTTAAATCACCCATTTGTAAGACATACGTCACTAAAAATTGCTACTATTTATTATTATGCCTAATTAAAAAATACATCGCCTTTCTTTTTTTTTTTGAATAACCTACTTTAGTTCCACTATTAAATTAGAGACTGCTTTAAGTGAGGATAATTAACTAAACCACATGGAGCAGATGGGTCACCATGGTTTTTTAATGTTGTTCTTTTGTACTAATGTTATCCACTTGGTGATCTCTTCCGCACGACAGGAAGGAGTGGTGGCAAATTGTACCTTGTTTCTGCGTCATAGCACGGACATGAATATTAGGGATGGCGTTCTGAGATCGATTAATCGAGGAATCGATTTTCAGGCCCAAAAAATCGATTTTATAAAACGATACGTAGCACTGAATCGATTCGGTGAATCAAGTCGTCATTTGATTTTTTTTCTGTCCATTCGATACTAGTGTTCAGTATCGAATGTTAAAAAAGCTCATCACAATCCTACCAGGAGAAAGGTACATTTCCTAAAAAAAAAAGATGATCGCAATCCCGCCAGAAACGTATCTCGTATTGAATTGGAAGAAAAATTGCAAAAAAGATCGATAGATCGATTAGATCCATCAAACCTCGATTTTCTTGTGAATCGATTCTTTGGTCGACGATTCAAATCGATTCAAGAATCGATCTTTTTTAGAAGGATCGCCTATCCCTAATGAATATATATCAACTGGGCCAACTCCATCTGATGTAGATGTCGTCTAGTCTACAATTTTATTCCCAATGAGGATTGACGTCAAGCAGGCGGTCAGTTATAAAACTATTGCTAATAACTCTTGCAAAATGTACGATGCAAAAGAAGTATATATTGTTTTTCTTCTTTTGCGTAGATGTTATATGCATATTGTATGCCTGTTTTTTTTTTCTAATTAAATTTGTTGCGGGTTCCGAGACAACTAAAAGCGTTTCCCTGGACTTCATTCCTCGGTTTCTTATACGGAGACCATTGTGGACCCTGGCTTACAGGAGTTACAGAGTAATGTGTGGTAGGATTAGTCACAAAAAAAATCATATTGTATCTCTTAGTCGCGGTTTACGACATCCACGAGCAAGAAATCGGATGGTGAATTGTATTTTTACTATGTCACTACACGGATAATTAATATTAGTAAAATTAAAATAATGATATCTTATACAGGGTGTATTAGGTTATGGGACAACAGTTCGAGTATGTTGTAGTTTAACGGTCCTAGATCGTAATTAGAATGTACATTACACAAAAAACAATATATTATAAAAGTTATAGTGATTTCAAAAAAATGTGTCTAAGAGTCTATGCCTTAAATATTACGTATTATGTAGACATCTACAGACAGAATACATGTAGGCATGTAAAGCTTCGACAGTATAATTTCATTCATTCATACCTAGAATTGCGCAAACGTTTCAATGACAGTGTAGGTACAACGGCGAGCGGTCAACGGTCATAAGCCGATCGGCTGTTTTAAAGTGAAGTTTGTTTTGCTTATGTGATTGTAATCATTGATTTATTTGACTTTATACATTTCAATCAGATTTACACGAAAAAGTGATGACAAAATTGAAAACTTTAGATGTCTCTAATTCCTTAACGAATAGAAATTTTTCGTTCAAATTTTTTTCATGGGTTCCTACCACCATTGCCTAGCTCCCTTTTGACCAGTTGCCCAATAACCTGATACATCCTGTATTTACGTGAGCACTAGACATCTATACCAATAAATAAAATTGGAGTGTCTGTTTGTAATGTCAAAATAATAGGCTTTTTTCATGCTCACATTATGTTATTTGCACTATACACATGCCTAAAAATCACGATATATTTTTTTGTCTGTCTGTTTGAAAAATTCTTTCACCAATGGAAAGCTATAATATCAGGGAGTAACCTAGGCTATATCTTTATCCCGGGATTATATCTCACGGGAACGGGAATTATGCGGGTAAAATGACTAAAACCGAAGCGAAGCGAGGGCGGGTTGCTAGTTGTAAATAAAAATACTTTTACGGATTTTATCGCGTTTGTATTTGATTTATGATTGCCCGACGTTTCGAACACTTTACAGCATTCATGGTCACGGGCCAGTCCACCCGTCCATAAACCCCGTAAAAGTAATTTTATTTACAAAATTAAAATATTTGACAGCTCTGTGATGTCTCTGAAATATATTTATATTGGCAGTTATGTGCATTATATAAAAAGCCATCAACAGCATTGCAGACATACTATTTCCTGTATGTTTCTACAATTAGTACGAAACTTAGATAAATAGAAAATGAAAGTCATTTTAGGCATGAGAAAGTTTCGACGAATTCGTATTTTTGATCGATACTAAAATTGATACACGAAACAGTATATTATTTTTGGTGAGCAATTCAAAACTGCTGATTTTAAGGTATCGGAACAGGTTTTTTTTTACTTTAAAAACCATTCTAAAATAGCGTGTATGTCCACTCGTTATATTGTAAGTAAACATGTAATACAATTAAACAATACAATTGTACAAAATATTCATACGTAACTTTCGCCTTTTTTTCGCTTTTCCCGCGTTATTATTTACTGTTTAATTACGGCAATTAAATATGTAGGTGCGTAAAATGACCATTTTGGCACATTATTTTTCAATTTGAATTTTTTATTCAGTATAAATTTAATTTGTAACGGGCTAAAACAAAAATTCACCACCCTTTTTCTTGCTCGACTATGATATACAGATAACATCGATGGATGAGAACGAACCCTTACGTTTTCCCTATGTCGAAACTGTCTCACCAGCTTGGTATAATAGGTTAATTATGTATCTGGGCTGACCACTGACGTCAAGAATCCGGTACACTGATACCTGGCCACTGGGCCAGCCCCATGACAAATTTGAGGGAATGTTGGTTATGGAATCGTGTGCCGCCCTACCGTTGAAACGGACTGCCTGTGTGCTGACCATAGCCCGCCCAAAAATAAGGTACGACAGTGTGACGTAAACGGGCTCAGAAGAAGAAAATAAATTTAATAGATCACATTTCTAGACAATTTTAAAAGGCAAAATGCTTGTTATTTATAAAATGGATAATATACACATTCCCTCCATTACCATTCTTTTGTTTTTGCTAGCTGCCTTCGGTATCGCCTCTCCATGCCGTTCAGGGCGAATTCAGCTGCCATAACATGCCACGCATCTTTTCTTCACTTTTCATGACCCTTCTAGCGGGTTATGTTTACGTGACAGCCAAAGTTTGGTGGTCGAGTTTTGTTTTAAATTTATCCTTACTAATATTATAAATGCAAAAGTAAGTTTGTTTATTTGTTTGATACGCTTTCACGCTTAAACCACTAAACCGATTTCAAAAATTCTTTCACCAATGGAAAGCTATAATATCAGGGAGTAACATAGGCTATATTTTATCCCGGTATTCCCACGGCAACAGGAACTACGCGGGTAAGGCGAATGAACCCGAAGCGAAGCCGGGTTGCTAGTAATAAATAAAACTTTAAGTAATCTAAATATCTTCTCGTTGTCCAGCCATATATGTCCCATCGTATAGCTTTGAGATTTCTTCATAATGAGAAGGAAATTGAACTATAGCTAACTTATATAAGTGGTCAGTCAATTTCCTGTTTACAGTGATTTATCTGCTTACATCACTTTAGAGTACTTTACTAACCCGGCGAGGAAGATAGAAGGTGATGAATTATATTCTTACTTGATCACCACAGGGATCATTTGGAGTGTAATATATTCTATTAATTGAGTTTATGCACTAATAATTGTTGGTACCGACCTCCAACTTAACAGAGAAATTAGTTTAGTGTACAGGCCTAAATGGAAGTGTAAGGTGTCGTATAAAATTTTTGTCAGTATACCCACAAAAAATAATTATAATTGCTCGATCTTTATTTGGAATTTTACATATCATTATTGCTGTAAGCGCAAATTCGCTCAGCATGCTATGAAGTGAGCTGTGCTCGAGATTTCTCCGCAAAATAGAATCCGAAATACGACAATTCCTAAGAGAATGTATAGCCAACATAGCACGAAGAATAAGTACGCTAAAATATGGCAATGAGCAGGTCACATGGCTCGACGTACCGGTAATCTCTGGGGAAGAACGGTTCTCGAGTGGCGACTACGCAGTGTAGGACGTCCACAATAGGTGGACCGACGACTTGGTAAAAATTGTTAGGTGTCGTTGAATGGAGGTGGCACAGGATACCGCATTGTGGCGAATCATGAGGGAGGCCTACGTCCAGCAGTATACGGCGGAAGGCTGAATGATGATGTTAAATGATGACTGCACCAACATTTTATAGCCGTCCACTTCTGCTTCGTTGCTGTTTAGTAAGTTAAAAAAGACTTACCACCTTCAGATGATGGTTCATCCTTCACAGTTAACAATGGCATGAAGTCCGTTGATTCGGGAGCCTCTTTGCCATTAATCAGAGCCAGGTGTCGATCCAGCAGCGATGTGCTCTAGATTTAACAATGAAATTACGTTCATTAATTATTTCTGCAAATTAATCGAAAAATTTAATTAATTTAAAAGAAGTAATTTTTGTAGTCTCCTTTTTAGTATTTTAGGAAAATATCTAAAATGCAGTTGCTGTTGTAGCGGCTAAGAATACTAAGAACCCAGTACACGTAGGTGTCGTAAAAGACTATTACGAAGCTTTAAAACAACCTGATGCCGGTTGACAATTATATACCTGAGGGGTTAACGTCAGCCATGCAGCCCGTCATAAAACTATTTCCAATAACTTTTGAACCATATTACTGTATTGTATCATTTTGAGTCGACCAAAATTAATTCAAATAAGAGCAGAATGATTATGATGATCTGAACGGATAACCCACTGGGCAGTCCGCCGAAGTCCAACAATAGGTCTCAGTGGTTACTGGTTCCTACGCCGCCTATGCGTGACCTCGGCAGAACGTGCGAAACGAAGTGAAACCATCCAAATCAAGTGCCATAAATTATTTGTAAGAATTTTATCGCGCGAGGACAGTCCTCCCGTGACCATCAACGTTGAAAAGTGTTCGAACATCAGAAAAATAAAAACGAATACTAACGTAATAAAATCCATAAAACATATTTTATTTAACCGCAATTTAACTAATGTTGTGGCCGTTCCCGTAGGAATACGAAGATATAGTATAGATAGATATAGTATAGATAGATATAGTATAGATAGATATAGTATAGATATGTTATTCGCTGATAATGTAGATAATTGATGAAAGTATTTTTAAAATCGGTTTAGCGGTTTAGGCACAGACAGACAAACTCACATTCACATTTATAATATTAGTTAAGATTCGCATAAACGTCGGCAATTATCACACAAAATCGATAATATGAGGAACTAATTGTTTCTGATGTTTACGCGAGTATTGCACGTTGTAAATAAAAATATTTTAAGGATTTTATCGCGTTTGTATTTGAATTCCGATTACCCGATGTTTCGAACACTTTGAGTTTACAGAGTTCCTGGTCACACACTCATGGCCCAAAACGTCGGGCAATCAAAAATCAAATACAAACGCGATAAAATCCGTAAAATAGTTTTTATTACAATATAAAGAACTGTAATGAAAAAATACCTTAGCATGTTGCGTTGCTGATTCGAGGGTCTCTAGAGTGGAAGCCGGTGGTGACACGCGTTCTTGTTTAACACAAACTGGTGTTGCAGCCGGAGCCGCCGGCGCCAACGGTGCCAACTCCTCCAACCCATTGCCCTGTTAAGTACATCAGTATAAAGACCAAGCATCCATTAATAATAATTTCCGTGCGGTAATGGAGTAAGAATACAATTCACCACCCCATCTCTTACCCGTGGGTGTCATAAAAGACGACTAAGGGATATAACAAATCCCTGTATCAACTTGTCTGACCAGCGCGGTCTGACCATTAAGGCCAACTTCCCTCCTATTATAGAGGAAGCTCAAGTCCAGCAGTGGGACTTATATGAGCCTAAATGATAATCCATTAATAATTTACTGAAAAGCCAATACGAGTTAACATATGAATCATTTTTATAAAAAAACAAACATCCTGTACTAAGAAAATAATCCTTGTTTTGCGGGGGACTTTACAAACATAATGAAACGGACACAAATTACATGAAGACTCAAATCAATCTGTGGATTGCACAAAATATTGTACTGCGTGGGATTCGAAGCCATGACACTGGCACGGTAGTTCAATATCTTAACCACTACGCCATCGTTGCAACTGCCCATCCAACATTTAAAACCTGTGAAGAACTCTCTCTACTATTCTATTCAGCATTAATCCCAATGCTGGGCTCCTACTGCACAATGGGAGAGAAATTGACCTACGCTACGAGAATTGACCGCGCTGATTAAACGAGTTTTATTTTGAGTTTTCCTTCCCTTGTATTGATGTTATCTAATTGCCTTAGTCACATAGGGATATATAAGAATGATAAACGTTGTATTCTTACTCCAGCACAACATGGAAAACTTCAAAAACACTCTGTTGGTTGCCATTACATATCTGAAATTATAACGCCGAAGAGTTTATTTGGTTGAATACGCTAATGTCAAGAACTACTGATCTGAATTAAAAATCCTTTGTGTGTGGAATAGATCTGTAGCTTACCTTGACATACATTTAACGAGGAAGGCAAAATGCTAACATCTCGGTATAACCAATAAACGTATATTATCAATGAAAATCGTTGAAAACTAGACAAATTTACGGCGAGTTCACTGCACATAATACTGTTAAAAACCCTCTCTGCATATCTCATATGTGAAATAAAAGAAGTTGCGGCAGTCGGTTTGTTTGAAATAAGTTCTTTTAAAAGCATTATAGTATCACAAATGCCGTAAATTATCCATCCATTAGATAATTCTATCAAAGTCCATTGTTGCTCTTACACCAATTTCTATCACCGTCGCCTAAATTTAAGGTTTAATATAAATGATGCTAAAATCAATTTTAGGCAGATAGGATAAAAGTTCTTAATCGCTTTCATTGATGTTAAATAATTTGATCGAGTTTATTTATTTATAGCATTAAAATTTTTATTAACACTGCTCACGCCTCTTTAACAGCATCAAATTTAAAAAATGTACATAGTTTATGTACCTAATTTGATATAATCTCTGAATCAGCTTAAAAAAATACAGTAAATGCATATTACATTTTGAAAAATAAATATAAATACACGTTTCTATAATTTAAACTCGTATTTTTTTTTAAATTAATTGTATATCATAAGCCATAAATGGTTTTGTTAAAATTATATTCATGAATATTATAGTTTTTAGATGCTAAAAAGCCTAAGAATTAGAAGATCTGAAAGCGGTTGACATAATAATAAAGTACGAGATTTTCTTTTTTTAATTTGATTAACAGTCAAAAAGATGTTTCAGTGGTTACGCATTGTGCACTCCGCGATTAGTAAGCCTAAATTAGAAATTTAATACACGGTATCACATTCAGTTTTATTTTAAAAACGATCTGTTAGTGGCCATTGCACTTACATACATTAATTTAGTTTCACAGCTGTATAGATGTCAAAGTTATAGACAACACGAATCCTACAGAATCGTTTTTTTAACACCTTTTATGGCAGACAAACAATCAAACAAATAAGATATTGTGGTAATTAATGAGTAGTAGCTGCTACAAATACTACCAATATTACTTCTGGGTGTCGTTAAGGCGAGTAAAAGCTTATTTTATTTTATTTGAAAAAACAAACGAAATTACATTATATTTTAGCTTAATATGTACACTTATTAGAAATATAAATAAATGTAATAACAAGAACATTTGCCACATATTACTTAATATATAGAGGTTTACTGAAAACGAACATGCTGCAAATGTATAATCAATATTTTAGTTTGCTTATTAGTATCTCAGTGGTTAACAATGATATTGACAATAGTTAAGTAAATATTGTAATTAGGTACTGCTTTTTTTTTCAGTCAATATTTAGTGTAGTAATCACCTGATTTTTAAATTCATTCTTACTTAACGCAGCTTATAACGGTATATGACGCCATCAGATAGGACTATAGCTTGTAAAAAAAAACAGCCACATGGTTGTGCGTTAATATTCCAAAAGTCCATAAGTGGCAGTTAACGTTTAGGTACAGATGCGCTTACCAGACAGGTTTTTTGCTCGTCTGCCGCCAAAGGCCATTAAAAAAGAAAATATTTGAAAAAATAAAAATCCTAAAAAAATATTGAGGTAATGCCTTTTCAAATCGGCACCTCCTGTAAATTACTGCCTAACCTATACAAACTTCTACCCTGCTTTAAAAGGTGTTATATTTTTAAGGGAGTAACCGCCGCCGGGAGTATGAACCAATCGCTTTCAAAAACACCGTCCTCGGTGTAGATGATGCTCGGTGACCGATAGAGCCGGAAGGGGAGAGGTTGTTTACATGTACTTCCAGAGGTTGTTTACATGTGGGTTTTTGTGATGCCTTTACTATCACCTAACTTCATTACACGCTTTCGCACTTCCTTCACTTTCTGCCCGGTTGGTAGCGATCTAACAAAAGTTCATGAGCGGCAGTATTACTTACCACAAGATATGCTATTTGCTCTTTGGCCACCAATAGCGACAAAAAATTTTAAATACGTATAATACGTACGTATAATATTTAAAACGACCGTAATTTTATTAAATTTCCTACTACAAAAGGACTATAGAGAACATAACTATGAGCTTGCGCAAACCTTAATAGTTAATTAACGAAGTTAGTAATCTGCTTAACGGATTAAGTTAACTTAAACTTCAAAAAATGTTAACGCTCTTGTTAACTTCCGTTAAATTGAACTTCCGTTAACTTTAGTCCATTACATTAGTCGTTTGTTGACATGCTGTCGTTTTGTTAGTTAGAATTACGCGCCACGCCACGGTCATAAATTCTACGATGCCTGCGCCGCCCAAGTCGCCGATGACGGATCGTGTCGTAGTGGAGTACCTTCCGCGCACGGTCCGCCCCTCTTTCCATGACATAATTGCCAAACGGAAGGCGTCGACCACGTCCCAGTTCCTAACACCGTCAAGATCGCCCTAGCGATAGTCGTCAGGTCAGCATCGATGATTACGACGAGTTCAAGGCGCTGCTTCTTCTACGCAGCACACACCTCAAGCCATGTCCTCGTCACAACCACAATAGTGACAGGACGGTGTGCTCTCCTTCCTTACGACTACCGTGTGAAAGTACTTGGTGAAGCTACCATGCGGACCATGCCTCGTCAATACCTGCACCAGTCGGAAGGAAAGCACCCCGTGCCGCCGACCCAATTACTTCATAAGCCGGTCGGAAAGCCTCTACGGTCCGAACACCGTACCGAGATCTCTCCAACCGGATTGCCCAACATCACGGTAGGCGTCGTCCCGCCCCGCGTGAGGAAAGACCGACGTCCTCCCCGAGGGGGGAGGCGAATAGTGTTGCGTTTGGGCAATTTGTAAGGGAATTTCAAAATAGCCACTTTTGATAATTAAATTGCCCTATTAAATAATGATAAATTTGGAAAAGAATTATATAGGCATATTTTTTAAGCAATAAAGATTTAAAATGAAAATAGTTTGTTCATTTTTGAGTCACGTGCATATTCCCTATTGCTGTGAATTCTTCTAGTAGCTGAAGTGATATGTTATCACCTCGTAAAGTTTGTAAAGGATATATGAAACTTTTAGTATCGCGGCTACCGCCAGTAGCGTAGTCCAAGCTAGTAGGTATAGACAAATGCATGCCAATATTATTCCACTACAAGCTGTAGAATTTATCTATTTCTCTCTGCCTAAAAACCGTATAAGTTGTAGACGGTTAACTTGCGTGAAATTTTCGCAAATTTAACGATTATCGAAGTTAATATTTTAATTGACGAATTAACGAAGTAAATTTTTGGATTAACTGTGATTCTGGATTATAGGTGGGCACAGTTAATCCAAAAATAGTTTGCGTATCACTAATTTCTTAAATGATGTTCCTAAATCGCTATATGCATGTGAATATTGAAGAGACGAGCATATAGCGATTCTCTTTTTATAGCCAATGGTGGCAAACGAGCAAGCAGCACATCTGATGGTAAGTGATCCTACCGCACATGGATCTGTGCAGTATAATGGGCACAACTAAGCCGTTAGGCAACAGCCATGAAGTAAACGCTCTTCTTAAACCTCGTTTAAAAAGGACATGTTATAGCACTCCCGCTAAAAACATTATATGTATTTTTTTATTTATTTTTACCTGTAGTTCTTGTAGCAAAGTTGACGAAGTATCTTCATCGTTATTTTGCTGCCTTTCTACTTTGACTGGATGGATCTGTGATGTTAGCTTAAAAAGAAAATATATTATAAAAGTCATATATATTTAAATGCCTATTTAATTATGTGTCTGTTGAGCATCTCATACTAGTTTCAATTCCCGAATCCAAGTATTATTATCATCCAATAGTGTTATTATCACTCACACTTCAGTTCAAATATGTACGTGAAATTGATCTACTATCACTAAGCTGGTCAGACGTATTGGTATAGGGATATATTTCGAGTTTCCCTTCTCTTATATAGATGTTATATGAGTATCTAATCCCTTAGTCGTCTTTAGGACACCCACGGGCAGGAGATGGGGTGGTAAACTGTATTCTTACTCCGTCACCACACGGTAAAGTATTATTACCAGCAGTAAATTGATAAAAGCTACTGCAACGCACTTAGGAACTGTTGCTAATACATAGTAGTACTCTTCTTTCTTTTGGTATTCGGTTAAGGTCTGAATGTACAGGTCTAGAACAGGTCGAATCGTCGGTCGTTACAGTATCAAATTAAAAAAGTTTATTCGTTTACTATTTTGTAGATATAAACTTATATTGAATTGTATGCATTCTTTCCTTTGAACATTTCACAAAGATAATTGAACACGAAATCCTATGTTAGAGCAAAAAGAATTGCCTGAATTCCTTCGTTCTGGGATGACAACGAGGCAGCGAGTACCTTAACCCAATGAGCCAAACTACCGCTCTCCCTTTTGATAGAACATTAAAGCGTGTATTCAACTTCAATGTTCGTAATGCCGTAATAATATCGCCTTCTATTGCACGTATTACATACCTAGAAATATTACACAAAAGGTTTTTCGTTTATGATAATTTGTAAAAAAAAAAGTTGAACAATATTTTTGGTTGCACTGTTTGCATCTGGCTACTTTTTGATACCAGTAAATAGATGACATTATCATCATCATCGCAATCCACATACGTCCCACTGTTGGGCTCGGGCCACCTCCATAAAGAGAGGGAATTTGACCTTACTATACCATGCTGGTCAGACATGTTGGTATAGGGTTTTATTTCGAGTTTTCCTTCTCTTGCACAGACGTTATGTACATAATATATCTCATAGTCATATTGTATTCTTACTCCGTCACCATACGGACGCTATATAAAAGAAAAAATAAAGTTAAAAATGGGATACCGGGATTTTCTATGAATTTTTATTGTTGCCGCCAATACGAAGGAATCTAACGTAAAAATTCAATATAAACTCATTTGCAAAAAAAACGGGCGGTTTTGATTTTCATTCATATTTAAAAAGATACAATACCAAAAAGGTTTCAATCGTTTGTACACGTTACTGGCCGGTTTTAAAAATGCTGTGGTATTTAAAAAAGTACGTTCTAAATTCAATTTTTCATTTGATGTTCATTTTTACAGAAAACCCCTTTTTATCCTACATTTTTGGCGCGAAGTTCCAGAAGTTAACATCGACTTTCATAACTTTTATTCAATTTTTATCGATTAATTTCATATCCTTGACTGTCAAAGCTTTATTTAATGCTGTTTGGCTGTATCAAAAATGGTAGATAAAGTGGTAAAAGCTACCAAAATTATCGCGCTGCTTGAAGAGGGTTGCAGCCAATGTTTCGTGGCTAGGAGGCTAAATGTTAGTCGCTCGACAGTCCAAAGGACCTGGCAGCGATATCAGGAGACTGGTTCCGTCGAGAGAAGGCCTGGTTCTGGAAGAAAACCATGTACCCAACCACGGGATGATCGTTTTCTTGTGAGTCGCGCATTGAGAAATCGCAAATCTTCGTATGTGGATCTTAAGAACAACCTCCAAGAAGTAAGAAATGTGCATATTAGTCTATGGACGGTCAGGAGGAGGCTTCTCGCTGCCAATATACGCAGTCACCGCCCGGCCCGCGGCCCCAAATTACTCCGTGAGCACAGAGTTCACAGGCTTAGGTTCGCTAGAAATTGTGAATCATGGACTCAAGACGATTGGAATAGGGTTTTGTTCTCTGATGAAGCCAGGATATCTCTGTTCGGTGAAGATCGACGTCGGCGAGTGCTAAGAAGACAAGGAGAACGCTTTGCAGAGGCATGTTTCGAAGAAATCACACCTTATGGTGGGGGCTCTGTTATGTTTTGGGCAGGAATAAATTCAATGGATCGTACAGAGTTAGTCTTCATTGAAAACGGCTCACTGACTGGGCATCGATACATAACGGAAGTTCTAATTTCTCATGCACAACCCGCATTGGCCGCTCTAGGTGAAGACTCGATTTTTATGGACGACAATGCTCGCGCCCACCGATCCCGCGATGTTAATGCGTATGTGCAAGAGGTCGGCATTCGTCGTTTGGATTGGCCAGCTCGAAATCCCGACCTCAATCCCATAGAGCATGTCTGGGACGTTCTGAAACGGCGTGTGAGATCAGTACACCCGGCTCCGCAGACCATCAGAGAGCTGAAGAATGTGATTACTGCGGAGTGGGAACGTATTCCGCAAGCAAGTATCCGGGATATACTCGCTAGCATGCCCAGACGAATTCAAGCTGTGATTTTAGCTAGAGGGGGTCACACTCGATACTAAACATTTATCTGCTTTTACTTTATTAAAGAAAAACAAACAAAAAAACTTTTTTATTTTTACTTCATGAGCATATGCACTACTAGCGAATATACACTACTAGCGAGGTTTAGCATTATTTCCCATAAATTGTATCTAAATTTTATGAAATACTGATGAAAACGATTATTTTCTTATTAATTTAGCAAATTGTGTGGATAAAACTACCTATAATTATCAAACAAAGAAATATTAACATTTGAAATGGTTCATTGCTTAGGTGCCCGTTTTTTTTGCAAATGAGTTTATTACGAACTTATTTTTACATGAAAATGCGACACAAGCTAGGTAAATATTTGTGACGTTTATAAATCTAGTGCAGTGTCAATAAGAGTAACTCGAAATCAGTTAAACCATTTTCAGGCCATCGGCATCAGCAAGATTTCGATCTTTGATGTCAAAGACGAACCTCGCTGAGATCGACTGTTACAGATAAAGAAGATATCATATTGGAAGAAATTAATGTAACAAGATCGGCATATTAACTCTACGATACAGATGTGGAGCTGGGAATGGACCAAAAACTGTTTTATTTATTGTGTTTATTTATGTATTTAGCTTAGAATAATAACGTATAGAAGGATAGTGTCGGTACTTCAAACGTTCGAAACATGAATCTAAAAATACTACATGCGCGCAGGCGATTACACGCGTACACACGCACACCACTATACAAATTATGAAATCAAATTTTGTTTTAATTAAAATAAATCGTCGAAATACTTTTAAAAGTATGTAATGTCAAAAACCTTTTTAAGATTTTCAAATGTGTTGTGACACCATTTGAATGCACAAAACGTCATAATTACCTACGTATTTATGTTTTAAGAGTTGCGTACGTACGTGCAGTAAAATGGCCTTGTACACTACGGAACGGTTCCAGGATAAGCTCCATTAGGCTCCAATTGAAATGCTTCACTTTTTTTGCGCGAACTTGCCTTCTATACGTTATTATTCTACGGTATCTGGCTTATATTTGTGTTCAAAGTATTCTCATAATACTAATTTACAAGGAAAATAAAATTAATAACGCTGTCACCAATCAAGTTTTTAATATACATTAAGCAATTAAAAAAATACGAGGTAATTTTTGGACTATTATATAAACTGAACAATATAAAAGAAATACATAAAAGTACAAATTATCCCGCTATTTTTAAAAGTTTAGTTGTTATTTTTTTTTTTTAATTTATGTTTATACAAAAAAATCTGGGTTTAAAAAAAAGTTCGTTAAATTGAAAGATAACAAATCGTGTACTCGTTTGTGATTCTCCGTTGAAACTTAATAACACTAAACCCTGTTTCAATTTTTCGTGTGGTGACGGAGCAAGAATACAATTCACGACACCCTAATCTTGCAATATGCACGTAACATCTATGCAAGAGAAGGAAAACTCAAAATAACCCTATACCTACGACAAGTATGGAGGTCTGTTTCTCTCTTATTGTGGAGGAGGCTTGAGCCCAACTGTGGGACATATATGTGCTGAAATAATGATATACACCTATATATAATGGCATTGATAATTTATAAAAGTTTTATTCGTCCTACTACTCGACATAAGCTTCTTCCTGAGCTAAACGTCACAAGTTTTCTTTCTCTTAGAAGTTGTCTACTTACATGTTGTACTCGATTGAAATCTTGATATTTCAGACTTTCATAAATAAGTGCTTCAAAAATGATAAAATTTGAACTGAAATCATTTGTATTAGCAATAATTGCTACACCACAAAGCTATCATTAAGACAGAATGTGATAATTAAGTAAAAATGAATAATAATTAAAGTTCTTATTAGGCGTTATTGTAATGTAATATACATTATTTAAAAATGATCATATTTAACACCCGAAAACCACGTCGCCTTCGTCGTTGGGCCGACCACTGGAGCAGCGTTAACTTGTCGTCAGTGGTCGGCCTGACGGAATACCCCCTGTTGGGGTACCCTCCCATCGACCGACGTCCCCCCCTCGGGGAGGACGTCGGAAAATTTAATGTCATTGTATTGTTTTACTAAAAACACCGGCAAAACAACATTTTCTATAAATAAAACCTAGCTAGATCGATTTTTGGCCCTAAAACCTCTAGTATGCCAAGTTTCATCAAAATCGTTGGAGCCGTTTCCGAGATCCTGAAAATATATATTTATATATAGGTATATATATATATGTCCAACGGAAAGTGGGTGGTAGATGACTTTATGACAGCTATGAAAAAAATAAAAAAAAAATCCAAGTCACTTTTTTTTGATATGAGCATATTACTAAAAAAAAAAAACGGTGATAAATCAGACCTTGTACGATATTTTCAAGTACTATAACGACAAATAGGCTAGTTTTGGCATCGGATATTTCTTGTGCGCAGATAACTGCACTATCGACCACAAGTACAATTAAAACTAGACATGTTACAATAACATAAAAAAAATATACATTTGTTATGGTTATTCCTTAATTTTTTCGAAGAAAACGTTAATCATTTGACTGTAAAAAAATGTACCGAAACCATAGTGGCAAGTAATTTCAAAAGTTGGCCACATTATTCATTATTCCAAAATGGTATAATACCTTCTAAATGTTATCGTAACTTTAAGAAAAAAAAAAAAAAAAATGTTTTTGTGACAGACAACAAAGTTTATGAAAAATGATTAGGTATATTTTTATTTCTATTTTATTAGACCCCATATAAAAAATCTTATTTCGTGTGTGAAAAAGAGACAGAGAGTGACGCCTATTGTATTTTATTGGGCACTAGGTAAATGTCCCTCCGAATATGCTCGAGGAACATGAATGAACAGTCGATGGTCTGGATAGCGTTCAGTATTCAGATATCGCTCACGATACAATCTACTTACAGCATGATCATTGCATCTGTACTATACTCTCCATAGATCAAATGCATATTAGGGGATTCTAACATTGTATAAGAAGACGGCATAGTAATCACACAAGTTACTTTTTATTTTTAATATCACTCTTTCTGTACTAATACCATCTACTTTATGCAAAAAAATAGCGTGACTGCGGGTGACCGGACCGTGGCTGCGGTAATCGGACCGTGGCTGCGGGTGACTGGACCGGGGATTTAGTCCGGGCACCCGCGAAGAGGCTAGCTTCGTGACGGCGTTCGCCGTCCCAGTAGGGGACGTCGACGGCAGAGGGTACTCCCTTGGTATTCCAAAATGGTATAATACCTTCTACGTGTAATCGTAACTTAAAAAAAAAAAAAAAAAAAAAATGATAAAAACAACGAAGTTTATTGTAAATTATTGTTCTTTTAAGAAAAGGATTTATGTTCTACGCCATTTATTTTCTTTTTTTGGAGGGGTGGTGGGCTACGGTCGGCGCACTCCTCGCTTCACTCCGTCCGGGGCGACAGAGGGGCGTAAGCGCGCACACCCGTAACCGACCCGTATAGCACGTTGCCTTCGTCATTGGGTCGACCACCGGTGCAGATTTTCTTAACTTCAGTGGTCGATCCGACGGAATACCCCAATGGCAACCGAACGCCATCGCGAGGCTAGCGTCTCCGCGGGTGCCCAGATTAAATTCCCGGTCCGATAACCTGCAGCCACGGTCCGGTTACCCACAGCCACGCCCCGGTTACCCACAGCCACGCCATTTATTTGCATAAAGTAGATGGTACTAGTATAAAAAGAGTGACATTAAAAATAAAAAGTGACTTGTATGATTACGATGCCATCTTCAAATACAATGTTAGAATCCCCTAATATGCATTTGATCTATGGAAAGTACAGATGCAATGATCATGCTGCAAGTAGATTGTATCGTGAGCGATATCCGAATACTGAACGCTATCCAGACCATCGACTGTTCATTCATGTTCCTCGAGCATATTCGGAGGGAGATTTACCTAGTGCTCAATAAAATACAATAGGCGTCACTCTCTGTCTCTTTTTCACACACGCAATACGTTTTTTTATATGGGGTCTAATCAAATAGAACAAAAAAATATACCTAATCATTTTTCATAAAGTTCGTTGTCTGTCACAAAAACATTTTTTTTTCTAAAATTTACGATAACATCTAGAAGGTATTATACCATTTTGGCATAATGAATAATGTGGCCAACTTTTGAAATTACTTGCCACTACGGTTACGGTACATTTTTTTTACAGAGTGGTGTGTTAAAGTCACATGATTAACGTTTTCTTCAAAAAAATTAAGGAATAGCCATAACAAATGTATATTTTTTTTATTTATGTTATTGTAACATGTCTAGTTTTAATTGTACTTGTGGTCGATAGTGCAGTTATCTGCGCTTCCAACAAGAAATATCTGATGCCAAAACTAGCCTATTTGTCGTTAAAGTACTTGAAAATATCGTACAAGGTCTGATTTTTCACCGATTTCAGTAATATGCTCATATCAAAAAAAAAAATAAAGTGGCATGGATTTTTTTTTTAATTTTTTTCATAGCTGTAATAAAGTCATCTACCACCCATTTTCAGTTGGACGTTTAATTTAGGGACACCCTGTATATATAAACTCATTTGCAAAAAAAACGGGCGGTTTTGATTTTCATTCATATTTAAAAAGATACAATACCAAAAAGGTTTCAATCGTTTGTACACGTTACTGGCCGGTTTTAAAAATGCTGTGGTATTTAAAAAAGTACGTTCTAAATTCAATTTTTCATTTGATGTTCATTTTTACAGAAAACCCCTTTTTATCCTACATTTTTGGCGCGAAGTTCCAGAAGTTAACATCGACTTTCATAACTTTTATTCAATTTTTATCGATTAATTTCATATCCTTGACTGTCAAAGCTTTATTTAATGCTGTTTGGCTGTATCAAAAATGGTAGATAAAGTGGTAAAAGCTACCAAAATTATCGCGCTGCTTGAAGAGGGTTGCAGCCAATGTTTCGTGGCTAGGAGGCTAAATGTTAGTCGCTCGACAGTCCAAAGGACCTGGCAGCGATATCAGGAGACTGGTTCCGTCGAGAGAAGGCCTGGTTCTGGAAGAAAACCATGTACCCAACCACGGGATGATCGTTTTCTTGTGAGTCGCGCATTGAGAAATCGCAAATCTTCGTATGTGGATCTTAAGAACAACCTCCAAGAAGTAAGAAATGTGCATATTAGTCTATGGACGGTCAGGAGGAGGCTTCTCGCTGCCAATATACGCAGTCACCGCCCGGCCCGCGGCCCCAAATTACTCCGTGAGCACAGAGTTCACAGGCTTAGGTTCGCTAGAAATTGTGAATCATGGACTCAAGACGATTGGAATAGGGTTTTGTTCTCTGATGAAGCCAGGATATCTCTGTTCGGTGAAGATCGACGTCGGCGAGTGCTAAGAAGACAAGGAGAACGCTTTGCAGAGGCATGTTTCGAAGAAATCACACCTTATGGTGGGGGCTCTGTTATGTTTTGGGCAGGAATAAATTCAATGGATCGTACAGAGTTAGTCTTCATTGAAAACGGCTCACTGACTGGGCATCGATACATAACGGAAGTTCTAATTTCTCATGCACAACCCGCATTGGCCGCTCTAGATGAAGACTCGATTTTTATGGACGACAATGCTCGCGCCCACCGATCCCGCGATGTTAATGCGTATGTGCAAGAGGTCGGCATTCGTCGTTTGGATTGGCCAGCTCGAAGTCCCGACCTCAATCCCATAGAGCATGTCTGGGACGTTCTGAAACGGCGTGTGAGATCAGTACACCCGGCTCCGCAGACCATCAGAGAGCTGAAGAATGTGATTACTGCGGAGTGGGAACGTATTCCGCAAGCAAGTATCCGGGATATACTCGCTAGCATGCCCAGACGAATTCAAGCTGTGATTTTAGCTAGAGGGGGTCACACTCGATACTAAACATTTATCTGCTTTTACTTTATTAAAGAAAAACAAACAAAAAAACTTTTTTATTTTTACTTCATGAGCATATGCACTACTAGCGAATATACACTACTAGCGAGGTTTAGCATTATTTCCCATAAATTGTATCTAAATTTTATGAAATACTGATGAAAACGATTATTTTCTTATTAATTTAGCAAATTGTGTGGATAAAACTACCTATAATTATCAAACAAAGAAATATTAACATTTGAAATGGTTCATTGCTTAGGTGCCCGTTTTTTTTGCAAATGAGTGTATATATATACAAGAATTGCTCGTTTAAAGATATAAGATTTCAGTTTTATGCACTTCTCCTCATTATATACTTCAACTGTGCCAAATTTCATATTTGTCCATCCACACAATTTTCGTAAAAAGGGGTCCAAAGTTTTTGCTTCACGTATTAAATAGATACATTTGTCGTGTGATAACGAAGAAAGGACACAGTTCACCACCCCCCTCTCTTACCCGTGGGTGTCGCAAAAGACGGCTAAGGGATATAATATGTAGATAATATCTATGCAAGTGAAGGCAATCTTGATATAAAACCACAACGTCTGACTATATAGTGGGTCATCTTCCTTTCCATTCTATAATATCCATTCTATAAAGTCCCACTAGTGGGCCCAGGCCTATGCCTGAGCCCAACAGTGGGACTTATATGTATTAAAATAATGATAATAAGTAAATATACATAACGGCGAATTAATTTAATTAGAATACGAAAATGTACAAACTAGAGCGAAACAATAATGGAAAAACTTTCAAGACTTGTATCCAATACATAGTGTAACCAGAGCTGTTAAATATTAATTATTATTGTAAAGAAAGTGCGTGAAACCGCTATATCGCTATATTAAAATTATAATTAAGACCAAGGACGAACTTATTAAAGTTTGGTACCTGATTGGACAGATATGTGTGCGCGAAGTGTGTTTCACTATCCTCTTCATCCGACAGTGGCTCGCATTTGACTTGAGTTAGACAGTGGCCGAGCATCTCCTATCAAACGAAACGAAACTATTTATTTAGCATTTCAATTTGAAATAATATTTTAAGCTAAAAAACTTGTTGTAAATTACCATGTCATTACAGTTAAGTTCAAAATACGAAGTTGTTTTCAGACACTAATACAAGATACAGAAGCGTGATACATTCTTAATGCCTGAGGTAGTGTAAACAACGTGTTCAATGTTCTCCAGGAACGTCGCACAAATCGAACAATCGCCATGATATAAGTAGGTTTACATAGGCAATTAGACAAAAGGAAGCGAGCTTTATTGAATTTTTTCTCGATTGGTGCACAAATGAAGAGTGCAAAGTTTGATCCTCTCTTTCTGTCGCCCGCCAGGCGGACCTTCTCCCGAGATATTTTTTTACATTTTGTTTGTTTTAAAGCCCGTTAACTGCTATACGTGCTGCTGAAATACATGTACATATAAATATGGCGGTAACTACCATTATTGAAACGAAATTCGCGCGTGACTGAATCAAAACTTTATACATGAGGTAACAGTTGAAAGATTTTGCCATTAACGACTTTAAAAGCTTGGGTGCAGCGTGTATATTTGTACGCTATCACCTGTCAAAGGTGAAGGAAAGTAGTGAATGTAAAGTTGCGCGGTTAACCCTATCTTGTCGTTCACATCGTTCTATTCGAGGAGACGTCGGCCGCGTTACACGTCTGCGCGACCCCAACACACCGCGAGATTCGAAAACACATTCACTTTCATCGTCTTCCCGGTACATAGAACATATCGAAGGACGGCGCGAAACGGGTACCGATGAACGCGAGGGAAACGGAATCGCCGAAGACGAGGGCGCGAAATTCACTCGAGTAGTCGACTCACCTAGTCGGTCAGCGGTGGCCGCCGCAGCCACTCGCCTGTGCCACATATGCACCGCGGACTCGTCACAACGAACCACGACTGCACCGTGACCTTCGGGAAACGATGAGATGTCGCAAATGAAAGTGAATTCGGCACACACCCGGACGAGTCTGCGTCGCTGCGTGGCGCATGTTTAGGAGGTGCAGGGCGGGCGCGTGCTCATTTTTTTTCGCGCCAAAGAAATAAAAACAACCGAGTTCAGCCGGGAACCGGCCGCTCGCTGTTCTTGAATGTAACCTCAATCGCATTGCACTAAAAATTTTAAAACTATACCTACTAGATACTTATGTAAACTTCCTACGTACAGATTATTTAACATAGATGCTAACAATGATTAAGAAAATGTAAACACTTTACAAAAATTGCTTGTCAAATAAGTTATTAAGGGAGGGTAGATGCATTATAGGATGTGTAGCTATGCAGGACGAGGAGGAAGAGGGTGTCCCTCCCATGCGGCGCCCGACCAGTCGGCGCCCCGCGCGGCGCCTTCTCTCTCCGCTCCGATTGATTTTTATTACAAGAATTTCGTTCGTGGTTTTTTTTTGTTTCCGCACACCGAGAGCCTGCTTACTCACACAAACACAGTCGTATAATTCGTTTGTACGAACTTACTAATGCTATTGATTTTTATAACGAAGCAACAATGCTTACAGCCAGGAAGTGAATCCCGAATGTGTCTCATAACTTATAGGGAAAACTGAAATTTCCTTGTAAATAAACTAGCAAATATTTTTTATGCATTTTTCGAATAGAATTTATGTATTAAATACAAAGAAGTAGAAAGACTTCTTTACAAAAGTTGTACCTAAGCGAAAGTTGACAGCAGAAGTTGAAACTATTTTTACGATTTTTATCGCAAATTCAAAAGTGATAAAATGGGTAATACTAGTTATACTTCAAATGTGTAATAAAATCGCGTAAACGTCAGAATTCTTTGCATTATATAGTTACTAGTTCATCCAAACTACTATCAGCAGTATTTGACGAAATCAACATGATATTATAATATTTCTACAATAAAGAGTTATCAACTACTTAGGTATCTCTATTTACTCCCGAAGTTAACTTAGCCCTCATTCTTTGCTAGGTTACAATAACATATACCTATTATGTAAGTTGATAGTTCCAAATTGGCGCCTATAACAGAAATGATAAGTTAAATTGTACTAAGTAATATAGATTTGTAGAACAGAATATACGCCATTTTTTTTTGTTAGTCTTTAGATATTAGAAAGAGAAAAAAGCCGAAAAAGATGAATAAATTGTGTGGTTTCCCAATTATAGCCCATAAAATATAGCTTGATCTCTGTGACAGATGTCAACGAAACCGACGAAGTAAGTTTGAACGAGCGATATGCTTACAATTTTATTTTGTATCACATATATTTTCATTCTTTTCGTGTCAGTTTTATTGAAACTGAAGTGCAATATATTATAAACTAGTAACCCGCCCTCGCTTCGCTTCGGTTTTAGTCACTTTACCCGCGTGGTTCCCGTTCCCGTGGGAATATCGGGATAAAATATAGCCTATGTTACTCCCTGATAATATAGCTTTATATTATTGAAAGAAGTTTTGAAATCAGTTCGGTAGTTTAAGCGTGAAAGCGTAACAAACAAACAAATAAACAAACAAACAATTAACAAACACACTTACTTTCGCATTTATAATATTAGTAAGGATATAAAAATATTAACATTCATGTCTAAAATGTACCTCGTAAGTACTGCAATACCTAGTAAACATTTTATAGAAAAACTAGCAACCCGCCCTCGCTTCGCTTCGGTTTCAGTCACTTAAACCCACGTAGTTCCTGTTCCCGTGGGAATACCGGGATAAAATGTAGCCTATGTTACTCCCTGATATTATAGCTTTCCATTGGTGAAAGAATTTTTGAAATCGGTTCGGTGGTTTAAGCGTGAAAGCGTTACAAACAAACAAACAAACAAACATCCTTACTTTCGCATTTATAATATTAGTATGGATGACGCTTACGCACGTACAAGGCTGAAAATAAAAAAGAGAGGGGACAGTCGATAGACGTAATTCAACAACCGATCTTTATTAAATTTTTCATAAAAGAAATACACCCAAAATAGTGCTTAAATAAATCTTTCAACATTTTTTACTATTACAACAGACAGTTACATTATAAAATACATACATTTAATTAATTATACATTTAAAAAAAACTTTTTATGTCAGAGTAAACGATAATACTATGTACGCATTGTGGTCAATAAACTAAGCATATTCATTCATAAAACAGTCGCAATTGATCAATTGATCTAACGACTGTCCCTATTATGGCAAAAAATGATAAATGTTCTAGCAGGAACGCCCCAATGATGATAACAATAGTGATGCTGACCTTGATTGTACTTCTTTCGAATAATTAACAAAGTCAAAAACAGTTTTTGTTTTATTTAAATTCAAAAAGATTTTCATTGATTGTATTTCAATTATAATAGAATATCACAATTATAAAAATAAAGAGTTTTATCGATAAAAAAACTACGGACTTCATCGGAAGTGTGACAGCACTAGTGACAACTGTCACAGAGATCAAGCTATATTTTATGGACTATAGTCAATTATTTACATTCAAAATGACAATATAACCGTATAGTGTTCTTTACAGCTCTTACGTATATCGTAGTGGGCCCCAGCATTCATCACAATAGTAGATATGTAAGAGACGCTATAATATAACATACCAGCCAAAATTTGGTATAAGGTTTCATTTCTAGTTTCTCTTTTCTTGCATATATGTTATCTTCATATTATAGTCCCTTATTTGTCTTTTATCACACCCACGAGCAAAATAGGGGGTGGTGAAATACATAGGTGGGCACAGTTAGTCCAAAAGGTAACTTCGTTAATCGTTAATTCGTTAATTAAAATGTTAACTTCGATAATCGTTAAAGCGTTAAATTTGCGAAAATTTAACGAAAGTTAAAATTAACCGTTAAAAGTTAACCATTTAAAACTTTTAATGCTTTCGTGTCCATGTGGTGATGGAGTAAGAATATAATTGACCACTGCCTATCTTGCCTGTAGATATCGAAAAAGACGACTAAGCGATATAATATACATCTGTGCAAGAGAAGGAAAACCTGAAGAAAACCCTATACCAACATGTCTGACCTGAATGATACAGTAGGTCAATTTCCCTCCTATTGGAGAGGAGGCTCGAGCCCAGCAATGGGACATGTACCAGCTGAGACAACGACGACTACTGCTTTTAGACTGAGAGAAATAGATAAATTCTACAATATGTAGTGGAATTATTTTGCCATGCATATGTCCACACTAACTTGGGATGCGCTACTGTCGGTTGCCGCGATTCCAAAAGATTCACCAATACTTTACGACGCTTTTTGACGTAATAACCACGTGGAGATGAGAACATATCACTTTTACTGCTATCATAATCTACAATAGAAGAATTCACAGCAATTGAAGAAAGCTCGGGATCAGTTTCCTTTTTTGCGGGGCGACGCGGGGGACGCGGCTTAGTCTTGTTTAGCTAGATGACCCTTTGGCAGAGTGATTGGGTCGGCGGAACAGGGTGCTTTCCTTCCGACTGGTGCAGATATTGACGGGGCGTGATAGCTTCGCCAAATACCTGCACACGGTCGTGAGGAAGGAGAGTACAATATCCTGCCACCATTACGATAGCGACGAGGACACGACACAGTACACAGTCTCGAGCTGTGTGTCACGTGCACAAAGCAGCGCTTTGAACTCGTCGTAATCATCGGTGCTGACCTGAAGCTAGCGACTATCGCTAGGGCGATGTTCGACGGCGTCAGGAACTGGGACGGGGTCGCTGTCTTCCGTGTAGCAGTTATGTCACAGAAAGAGGGGACGTATCGTGTGCGGGAGGAACTCCTCTTGAGTGGCGCAGGTGTCGTGGAAATTATGAACCTGGAGTGGTGCGTAATTCAAACACACAAAATGACAGCATATCAACAAATGTGTAATGTAACGGACTAAAGTTAACGGAAGTTCAATTTAACGGAAGTTAACAAGAGCGTTAACAATTGTTGAAGTTAACTTAAAAGTTAATCTGTTAAGCAAAATATTAACTTCTTTAATTAACGATTAACGGATTAACGAGTTAATGCCCACCTTTGGTGAATTTATGACCTTACTCCGTCACTACGTGGAAGAATTAATTGAAGTAATGAGAAAAAATCCCGAACCCCTGCATTGTCTAAGACGAACCTTACTCTTAAATTTGCACCGATAAAACAAATTGCGATACTAATTAGAAATAGTAAATAAATACCAAATAGAATCGATGAATGCACTGCGATAAGTGGCACTCGACTGTCTAGTCCGCGTAAAGGTATAACAGGCACCTGGGAAGTTAATTCCCTAGTCTAAACGTAAAAGCGTATCTTCATTGCCCGTTGGGCAGTCGTGCTAGAGACTCTCTAGGCTTGTTTAGGCCTGTCGACTGGTGTTGATGGAGTGGTTAGGTCGGCAGCACGACAGGTAGTCGGAAGGAAAGTACCCCGTTTTCCTTCCGACTAGTACAAATATTGACGTTGCAGTACACGCTTAAGGTGTGTGTCGCGTGGGCAGAGCAGCGCCGTGAACGCGTCGGAATAACCGGTGCTGACCTGATGCTGCCGACTACTGCTAGGACAATGCCCCGGAGTGTCAGGAACTCGGCCACGAATGCCGCCTTGTGCGAGGCAGTAGTCTCGCGGAAGGGGGAGGCGGAGCGTGCTCGGGAGGAACTCTTCTATGCCGACATATGCCGCCGTTGGCGCTTGGGTGGCGCAGGGGCGAGTACCTGTAATTCATGCAGCTTGCATTCGAGGCCACGGTTAACTGAACCGGGTAATAGTCCATCACCCGCAGAGAGGCTGACGACTGGGACATCGAAAGGGTATAAGGGTATGTCGTATGGGTATGGGTATGGATAATACCTGTGAGCTGTCTAATGGCGAATGGAATAAGGTGGGCTACACTTTTATCACCCCGGACTAAACGAATGGCGTGCGGCCAGACCATAGCCCGCACAAGAAAAAAGTTTAAATATAACAAAACAAACAAAGCACTCGATCACTCTGAGTGGCATTCTCGGGGGGAGGCTAGAGTATAGGTATTCATCAATAGACTTCGACAAGCCGATAAATGTGACAGCCGGTTAGCCAACGATTAAACAGACAAAACGACCTTAGATTTATTATATTTTTTTTTTCTTCAATTATGTTGATGGTAATCCTTTAGTTAACAGCAACAAAATAGAGGTCATCATGACTAAAACAATCCGTCAAAGTCATCACCATAATCATCACGGTTCATAAACATCCCAGTGATGGGCTCGAAGCCTTGTATACAGGTGTATCAGGTTATGGGGCAACTGTTCGAGTATGTTATAGTTTAACGGTCATAGATCGTAATTAGAATATATATTACACAAAAAATAATATAAGATAAAGTTATAGTGATATCAAAAATGTGTGTCTAAGAGTCTACGCCTTAAATGTTACTTATTATGTAGGCATGTACAGAATAAATTGTGCAATGGTAACGTAGTACAAACGCGGCTTGTCAACGGTCATCGGCCGATCAGCTGATTTAAAGCGAAGTTTGTCTTGCTTATGCGAACGTAATCATTGTTTTATTCAATTTCTAATGAACATTTAACAAGGTACGAATATGTTGCAGATTAAGGCTGAGGCCGCACTACGGTGCAACCGCGGCGATTTTTAACCGCGTGAGTTTGTGAAACAGGAAAACACTTGCGGTTTTTATCCGCGACTGATTTAAAAACTGCGAAATGTTACAAAATTGTCGCGGTAAAAAACCGCAGCAAAATTTGTAAGCTTTAGAACTAAGTGGACGCACACGCACTATGCGTTAACCGCGGGCGGTTTTTTTGGCTAGTATTCCACCTACCGCCGCGAAGAATAAGTAGTTGTGTTGTCGTCCCGTTGCAATTAAATAATTATATTTTGTATCCTTGAAGGTGGTAAGGTGTGTATCCATGTATGAACACACATTGCATTAATTTTTTATCGAACTGCCTACTGTCTGAATTCGATAGTAGTTGAAAAATTCATTTGAATATTCTCTTAAAATTATATATTTCTTCTGAAAAAAAAACCATTCTCAAATCTACGGCTAGTAAGTGAATGGACCCAATATTTGCGAAATTTTTGTTGACGTCTTTTTCTTTTATTTTTTAGAAAATACATACTGCTCGTTTGAAATCCATCTTTAAACTGTGCAAATCGTGGGCGGTTTTGCGGTTTAAAATCGTAGTCTGTGCGTCTCGGGCGGTTTCGCGGTTACAGCGGTTAACCGCTGGCGGATAAAAACCGTAGTGCGGCCTCAACCTCAATTTTATACACACGAAAAAGCGACAGCAAAATTGAAAATTTTACATGTCTAATTCATTAAAGAATCGAAATTTTTAAATTTTTTTTCATTGGTTCCTATCACCATTGCCTAATTCCCATTTGACCAGTTGCCCCATAACCTGATACACCTGTATAATGACAGGCAAATTTATCTACTGTTATAATAGTGACCTGCTCGTTGATATAGGATTTTATTTCGTGATTTCCTTCTCTTACATAGATCTCATGTTAAAGTTTAAAATTCATCATCAGTATATTAGCTGGTAATTCTGACTACAATCCTTAGGTGTTATAAAATGTCCCTAGCTGAGATCGCAGCTGGACCTGGAGTAGTCTGCCACCCGCAATAGACTGGTAAATATGAGGGCGACGTCCCGGTAATACTGTTCGCCGAAGGTGATGGTACTCTAAAGGATAATCCGATGGTCCGGTCACTTATGTCAAGGAATTGATACCAGTGGTCGGTGCAATGGCGATGAGGAGGGGATTCCGTAGGTTATAGGGGCCATACGCTACCCTTCCGTCGTCCCGGATAAACTGCGCTGCGCCAGACCATAGCCTATTCTAAAAAAAAGTGTTACAAAGTGTATATTTTTTAACCGACTTCAAAAAGGAGGAGGTTCTCAATTCGTCTGTATTTTTTTTTTTATGTTTGTTACCTCAGAACTTTTGATTGGGTAAACCGATTTTGATAATTCTTTTTTTTTTTTGAAAGCTGGTGCTTCCCGTGTGGTCCCGTTTCAATTTCATCCAGTTTGGACAATGGCATCCATGGGAAAACCACATAAGTCTTTAATTTGCATTAAGTATGTGCGCGATAAATGGACGAAAACTCAATAACCATGCAAACCGAAGCCGATGATTCTTTTTTAACCGACTTTAAAAAAGCAGAAGGTTGAGAACCTTCTCTTTTTTAAAGTAAATTCGACTTTAATTTTTTTTATATTCGTTACCTCAGATCTTTCGACTGCGTGAATCGATTTCAATGATTCCTTTTTTTTTATTTGAAAGCTGGTGCTTTTCGTGTGGTTCCGTTTCAATTTAGTCCAGTTTTGAACGTGGTATCCATGAGAAAACTATTTAAGTCTTAAATTTGTATAAAGTAAATAGTACACATGGACGAAAACTCAATATAACACCAACCGATTTCGATGATTCTTTTTTATTGGATAGGATGTACTTCAAGGGTATTTTGATTAGGGTCTGATTATAGGATCCATGCTAAAGTAACGGTACTCTTCAATTCTTAGGAGCAAATTATCGACACTCGGCTGAATCTCTTATAATATCCAGATATTTGAGTCACCTACCGTAATGTTGAACGGCACTGTCTCAAACGAGCAGCACTCTTAGTAGGTTGACTTACAGGTAGAAAAAAAAACGTGCACTTCACATTCACTAAAAATCAAACAATAAAAATAATTTTTAACAAAAAAAAACCGTCATCACACAAAAAAAACAATTCCCAAACAAATTAATATGCACTAAAAAGTAAAAAAATAATTCTTGTACAATGAAGTGCCCGCCCAACCTTACAACAACTCGATGAAAAAAAAAATAGAGTACTTAAAAGTCAATCAAATTATTACGACAATATAATGTAGTTACAATTATTATTATTTTTGGAGTCGGTGTCAGTCAACAAAACTAGGACACCGACAAACATACCGACATAGACATAGAGACCGACTCCAAAAATGACAATAATTGTAACCACATTATATTGTCGTAATAATTTGATTGACTTTTAAGTACTCTATTTTTTTTTTCATCAAGTTGTTGTAAGGTTGGGCGGGCACTGCTTTGTACAAGAATTATTTTTTTACTTTTTAGTGCATATTAATTTGTTTGGAAATTGTTTTTGTTTGAAGTCGGGTTTTTTTTGTTAAAAATTATTTTTTCGAACAGCTATTTGGTTTCTATATTTTCTTTATAGTCCTACTTGGGATTCCGTGTTCCGTTCCATAAAGTAGAATATTAATGTTGGTTTGTCCGTATAATTATCTTCTGTTTTGAATTTTAAATTCAATTTTAAGTTACGATTTTAAGAAAATGCACTTCTATCTGTTTTGTAAGTGTATATTTTATTAATTACGGAGACATATGTTTTAATGTTTTATATCGAACACCAGATTATCAGAGACTGTTCATATTTATGGCACAATAGGCCTTTTTTGGACTAACTTTCGGTCAGGTCACGCCTCGCCTAAACCGCCCAGGGCTACGGAAGGGACAGAGTGCAACTCCATAACCTATCCTACATTACCTACCTCTTTGTTGCCATTTGGGCGGGCCATATACACCGAGTCCTTATATTCGGTAACAGGTTAATTCACCTGCCCCTGATATAGTTTCCTTGTTTTGGACAAAAGTATTTATGAGTACAATTGCCGTTTGTGCTAAGTTTGACATTTTAATGCGACATTACAATTTTATGACCCCCAACACCTAAAATTAAAGTGACCTGTTGAGTGTTGACTTGACTATATCAGTTGCGTCTCAGAAAGATACCAGTACAGATATCCTTTTCGTGTCCTCGACGTCCATGTGCAATATAGCCATCGGATTAAAAATACCTACATATATAATACCCAGGCCCGCCGTAAGCGGGCGTGCAAGGCGTGCACCGCACGCGGGCGGCACGTCCAGGGGGGCGGCAAATTGAGCGACTCGACACGTAATTCATGTCATAATATTCATCCTACTATAAGTATAATAAGGTCCAGAGGGGCGGCATATCGAGCGGCTCAACACGTAATTCATGTCATAATATTCATCTATACCAATAAATAAAACTGGAGTGTCTGTTTGTAATGTCAAAATAATAGGCTTTTTTCATGCTCACACAGTTATTTGCACGACACCTATGCCTAAAATAGCAATTAAAAAATTTTTGTCTGTCTGTCTGTTTGTTCCGGGTAATCTTCAAAACGGCTGGACCGATTTCAAAAATTCTTTCACCAATGGAAAGCTATAATATCAGGGCGTAAACTAGGCTATATTTTATCCCGGTATTCCCACTGGAACGGGAACTACGCGGGTAAAACGACTATAACCTATAACTGAAGCGAAGCGAGGGCGGATTGCTAGTCCTACCATAAGTATAATAACGTCCAAGGGGGCGGCATAACGAGCAAATCAACACGTAATTCATGTTATAATATTCATTCTATCATAAGTATAATAACGTCCAGGGGGGTGGCATATCGAGCGACCTATCACATAATTCATGTCATAATATTCATCCTACTACAAGTATAATAACCTCCAGGGGGGCGGCATATCGAGCGAACCATCACTTAATTCATGTCATAATATTTATCCTACTATAAGTATAATAACGTCCAGGGGGGGGCGGCAATTCAAGCGACTCAACACGTAATTCATATCATAATATTCACCATACATGCATGGAAAAAAATCCGACCGATTGGCGTTAACACCGCCATCAATTGGCATCTATGAAATATTAGATGCAGTACCAAACGTTCGTCTGTCAGCAGGTTGAACCACATGCCCTCGCTGGGTGGCACCTCAAGTATCACCCCATTAAAAAGCAGGACTAGAAGCTAGGGCAATTCCCTCTGAGCATAGGTATAGTGGGTAAGTTAGGTACCTGTACTTGGATACTTGTACACATTAGAAGAGCATTATGGTGGATAAACAATAACAATGGCATATTGAATTGCAATTATTTTGTTAATAGTTCTTTTGATAATTATTTTTTTAATAGTTTTAGCATAATTATTGACATTTAAACTTGTGTGATTATACTTCAATCTTCCGTCAGTGTAAAACAGAACGCGCTGCACGGAGACGAGTGTCAGAACGGCAAGCACTAGAGGCTGCTGTCGTTCCTTCCAACGCCGAAGGCGGCAACACTTCTGCCGCAGAACCGTCGCAAAACAAGGACGGCAGCACTGCTGGGCCGTCGCTAGGCCTGCCGGATCCTCCGACAGCTCAGCAGGGGTCACACGGCGAACGCAGCTGTCGCATTTCCGTGGTGGCCTGTGGGTCGAATAGATCGAGACCTTTTGGTGAAGGCAGCTATCGTTCACTCATGGCTGTTCTCAATGCCCCAGGCGGACGAGGTGAACACCGAGGCTAGCCGCATTCGCTGTGTGTTAAAGCAAATTTGCGAGGCGGTCCTGTCCCGTGGGCGGTGTCTCCCTTTGAGCAGGGTGGTCCCCTGGTGTTCCAGATAATTGATACATCTTCAGACCGCGTGCGTCCGTAGATCCTACAGGCTACACCCGCAGCCGGTGGCACCATCGCAACGCGGAGTGGGAGAGCCAGCTGTACGAAGGTTACCACAGTGTGCGATTGGCCGTCTGTCTCGCCAAAGACGTCAGTCGGTAGGAAATGCGGGACAGTCCCTAGCGTGACCTCTTTTTTTAGGGGGTGGGCCATGGTCAGCGCATCCGCCACCCGCCTCCGTCCGGGACGACGGAGGGGTAGTGCGCGGCCCCATGACCCAACCGTGACACGTCCCCGATCCAGTCACCCGAAGCCTCGGCTACGGCGGTATTAGGCGCAGATACTCGCGCCTGCGCCGCCCGAGTCTCCGGCGGTGGATTGTGTCGTTGGGGAGGCGTTCCTCCCGCGCGCCTCCTTCCGCGAGATGACTGCCTCGCAGAAGGTGGTGACCGTGCTCAATTCCTGATGCTGCCGATAATCTCCCTAGCGATAGTTGGCAGCGTCAGGTCGGCACCGATGATTGCGACGAGATCACGGCGCTGCTCAGCCCACGCAGCGCATATCTCGAGTGTGTGCTGCGCCGTGGCCTTGTCGCAATCGCAGTGGTGGCAGGCCGGTGTACTCTGTCCTGACACCGTACCAAGGCCTCTAGCGACCAGCGACCAGGACCTATACGGGGCCGTGGAACAAGAGGACCTCCGTCTTGTTTAGGGCCACCCTCAACTCCATTATACGAACTCCCATTATACGAACGCCCATAACGTGTGGTGTCCCACAGGAGATCGATCCTCGGACACACACTGTGGAACATCGGCTAGACTGAACGTAGAGGGGGAGTTTCCTACCCGGGCTGGGCGTAATTTGTTACGCCGATGACACGCTCGTCATAGCCCGGGGTAGGACGCTGGAAGATGTGGCAAGTCTAGCAAGTCTCAACACCAAGGAGATTGTCAGGCGAATCGAGGTGCTGGAGTTGAGGATGGCTCAGGACAAGACGTACCACGGGCCCCGTATGGATCCTCCAATCGGCGCCTTGATCACTGTCAATTCGGTCGACATCAGCATACGGGCCCATATGAAATAATAATAATAATAATTGGGTTTATTAACCCATTATTATTATAATAAAATAATAATTGGGTCTGGTGCTCGACGGGCATTGGTGGTTCCGGGATCATTTCCGCGGACTTGCTCCGCAGCTGTTTCTCGCTGCGACCGGCCTCTCTTGGTTCATGCCGAACATAGGTGGACCCAGCGCTGCGTATCGACTGCTGTACGTAGGCGTCTTCTGATCGGTGGCTCTGTACGGCTCACCGGTGTGGGTGGGGTCCCTGACCGTCCGCTTTATGGCTATCCTGTGGCATCCACAGAGAGCCATGGTGGTCAGGGCCATATGTGGATATCACATGGTGGCGACGGAGGCAGCGTGCCTGTTGGCCGGGACTCCCCTGTGGAGCCTGGAAGCCCGGTGCTTGCCGAGTTATAGTGACGGGTGTCGAAGACGCAAGTCGGAGGCGCCATGGTCTTGATCAAGGAGCACCAAGGAGTGCTGTAGGTGGGACGGTACCCGCCGAGCCGGCCACGGATATCAAGGAATCGTTACCACTGGGGTCAGCCCACTGGCGACGGGGAGGGGGTAGGTTATGGGGTCGCATGACGCTCATCAATCACGCTGGACGGATTGGGTGGGATGTGCCCAAACTAACACATAGCCTACCAAAAAATATAGCGGCATAATCGGTATTGCACGCGGGCGCTGAAACAGCTAGCAGCGGGCCTGATAATACCTATACAGCTACCGCTACCCACACCTACCAAATCTAGGGGTGATCTTCATTATTACATCAATTTTTATTTAAATAGACGTATCCAAATTGAACACGATTTCATTAGTGTAATATTTCGGTAAGATATTACAATAATAATTGTTGGTTGAAACTAGATAGATGGCGCTACACATAATCTTTGCTTTGACAACAGTAAATAAAATTAAATGTACAGTTATTGAGTTTACGAACAACAGAATATTTGATTATTTAATAATAACTGAAACGTAATGAAAACAAATGAAAACGACAAAATAAAACTTGTGATGACTTAATTATAATCACGAGATGATCTGTCAAAAAATAGGTCAAGGCCAACGTTCACGTTTAAGTAGTTTATAAACATGACATCACTATGGTGTATAGTTTCATTAAAATAAAAAAGAATTGAAATTGTATATCCCAATATATCTATTTAAAATCATAAAATAACTAACTATCATTAGATCAATAAAATTAATAATTTTTCAAGCTTTCTAATTATTTGCTAATGGCAACATTCACAGAGCTTATTTTGGGTCATTCGCATCGCTTCCAACCAACTTGTACTTCGTTTGGGTTTTTGTAGAGGTGCCTTTCTCTAAACTTGCAACATAGCATAGTTTTAGATTAGTGTTTTCAATTTCATTCAAGAAAGCTGGCGGGTGTGCAATTTGTGCGTTAGAACTAAGTGGCAATTAAATCTAAATTAAAATAAGTGTTAAAATATATTGGAATAGTTAATGCAATAGTCAAGGTAAGCATTATAATCTATGATTATGTGGAGCATTACAACCGCGATAAGGGCTTACTTGCTGCTAGGACTTTTCATCTTGAAAATTTCCACTCGTGAACTTTCGAACTTAAGTTTCTCAGAAGTTTCTTTGTTGACTTCCAAACTTTTGTAATGTTTGTCGTGCCTTGACAACGCAATGAACTTGAACACTGTAAAAGAGTCGTGAAAAGTTTGCTCAGAAAATACCTAGTAAAACTTAGAATTTTCGTCGCCATTTTATTTTTTGTCGCGCTGGAAAAGCGGCCATTTTCTTTGTGCCGCGTCGCTTACGACGACTTGTATGTGGTCCATAAAGTTAATTTAGTTAAGTTGGGGCGTGATCTCATCATATGAAGTGATTCGGTGAGATAATTAAGGATTTACAGTGATGATGCCTACTACCTTGTGATTGAGGAGTCAAAATATGTTTGCTAATGGCCTAGTTATTGCGTGGTGTTATTAGATTTTGTTAGTAGCTTTACTATCCGTTTTAGAACTGTGGGCGCGGCGAGTGGCTAGACGGCATCATGGACGACGATCAGCAGTTCTGCCTTAGGTGGAACAATCACCAGTCGACATTGGTGTCAGTGTTCGACACACTCCTCGAAAAAGGCATGCACGTGGACTGCACCCTGGCTGCAGAGGGTCAGTCGCTCAAGGCTCACAAAGTTGTCCTGTCAGCGTGCAGTCCTTATTTCGAGGTAAGCTAACTTATAATGTGGGTCAATAAATTACGACAGTGTTTAAGTTACCTACAAGGCAACAGTTTTGCTCTAATAAACATACCACTTGTACCTAGCTTTCATGTATTAACAATTAGGCAGTACTCATAGATGAGTTGGCAACAGAAAGTTGTTTTGTCTACCTACTTTTTCTAAATGCCTGTTTCTAGTAAGTTATACATTACCTAACTTGATGCTCTAAACTAAATGTCATGCTAATGTTTTGATTCACATACAATATTTTGATTCACATACAATATTTTGATTGAATTTAATTTCATGAGTAATTGGAAATATCTAGTTTTAAAAACAATCTAGAATTGTACTATGAGAATTTACAATACACAATATTTACAAACATGTCTAGGATAAATGTAAACAAACTGATTGATCTTAGAAAAACTCTCTTTAACAGAGTAATTGATTGAAGAATTTTTTTTTACAGAGTGTATTATCACAGCAGTATGATAAGCATCCAATTATAATCCTAAAGGATGTGAAGTATGCAGAATTGAGAGCAATGATGGACTATATGTATCGTGGTGAAGTGAATATATCGCAGGATCAGTTGGCTGCATTGTTGAAGGCTGCTGAATCCCTACAAATCAAAGGTCTCTCAGATAACAAGCCCTCGAGGCCACCGTCGCGCCCAGCGCAGGCTGTTCCTGCACACCCGCCTCGAGCTCCTTCCCCACCCCCACAGGTGTGTATTTACAGTTTTTTTTAATTCAACAATATTATTATAATATAATATCAATATTTGAATTTGGTATGTCTGAAAAATTTTGCAATTTCTTTCATATTTTCTTAAATAATTATTTTTGGTTATTTTTTAATTTTTCCTTAGAATGTTATCGTTTTTTTACCTTTAGCTGTAGCAACTTCAAGAAATTAATATTATAACAAACATTAATAAAATTAATGGATAATTAATTATAGTAAACTTTTCTCTGGTTCTAATTAGATGATACAAGTCCCATTATTGTTTACGAATGCATAATGGCAAACTAGTTTTGAGTTTTTTTTTAATATAACGGTAAGAAAATAAAGTGCGGTGACACTTCATAATTGTTCACCGATACTGCTAATAAAAATTGTGAAATTCATATCCTAATTGACACTATTAAGTAATACAAAGATTTTTTAATATATCACAAATCAATATATTTTTCAGGATAAATAACAATTCAATATGACCTATTTTTAATATGAGCTATAAATAGTCATTTAAAACTCAATAAAAACATACTACTTGCAACCCTAATTTTCTGAGTGTGTATTATCAAAGCTGACTAGGTGTTAGCGGTACTGTGATTAATTTTCTGTTGTCAATAATTGCATACCCAAGGAAGGTTCATTAGGGGTGCCATTCCTTAATCTTAAAATTGTGCTTAAACCTTACACATCAATTTTGATCTCTTCTGCCTGTATTAGAGGAAGAAGATATGACTTTGCCAGTTTGCTATAGATAGGATTAAAATTATAGTGATTCGTAAACATCGAAATATTACAGTGAATCAGTGACACTATTTCAAAAAAAGATTAGACCATTACCTTCTTTGTAAAATATTTCTAGGTTACCAAGCATAATAAGTTTCCTATATTATATGTTCATTTACTGTTAAAACAACAAATAGCATTTTCATAATGCATTTCATTGACATTGTAAACAACAGAGCATTGTCAGACTATGCAAACAGCTATCTATGTGATGACTGAGTAAGTATACAATGGGCGCCTTTTTTCCTTTCCCCTAGGTAATCGTAAAAGATTATGAAGGAACATGGCCCAATAACGGCATCACCAATCACCATCCATCCACTAATGATAACATCATCACCAAAAAAAGGAAAGTTTGTAAAAAACCGAATACAACTTAAGCATAGTAATCAGATTCACTTTCCACTGTGTATATAACCAACATGTATAACCCACGTTGTATATAACCTGAAATGATAATAACAAGAGAGATAATCAACAGATTATCTGACTATTAATCACAGGAACACCTGTTAGGCAAATGTTTTTTATTTTAAATTCTGTATTGATGTAATAGACATCAACACCACAGTTCATATACATCCTATTGCTGGTCCCGAGCATCCACAATAGGAGAGAAATTGACCTACTTATACCATACTGTTCAGTTTGATTCATCATCTCAGTCCATATACATACCACTATTGGGCTCGGGCCTCCTCCATAATGGAAGGTTAATTAGCCTACTATACCACGCTGGTCAGACGTGTTGGTATAGGTTTTTATTTCGAGTTCTTCTCTCATATAGATGTTATATGCGTTTTATATCCCTTAGTCGTCTCGTACGATCACCCACGGGTAAGATAGGGGGTGGTGAATTGTATTCTTACTCCATCACCACTCGGAATTGATTAACATAGGGTTTTATATTGAGTTTTCCTTCTCTTAATAAGACATATTTAATTTATATTATTGTAAACATAACACGAAATATAGTATACAGTTCATTATGGTCTTGTGCTGGAAATACTAGCAAACCTAACATATAAAATCTCTGTCATCCTGGGCCAAACCCAGCGATTGCAGTTCAGTTATTTTATTCTTACAAAAGCGAAATCAGGCAAACGGTCTACTTCCCCAAAATCCTAAGCGCATATGTGAGAATGAGGACATGTGTTTTCTTATATACTTTAGAATAAGGGCATTAAGAATAATGACTGTGCAGATAATTAATAAAACATAAAACCATATCCTTCGATTAATTTGCCTAACCTATACTGCATAGGTATATTGTTAAACTAATTTAAGAGTTGGTTTTTGTGTATTAATTTTGCTTATATATGTACACAACTGCACTTTTAACTACCCAAGAAGTGTTGCAATACATGTGTGCACATAAGACCATTTATAAGTTACATAAAAGCTTGGCAATGGATTGAGGAAAACTTGGCAACTGCAATATAATATATAAAAGTTACTATGCATTTATATATAGTGCAAATATATGAAATGTTTAAATTTAAACCCAAAAAAACAACTAGCAATAAACATTTATGATTTGTTGGAGTTCAATTATAGTTTTGTTGTGTTGATATTAAATATTCTCTTATTATGTGAATGCCTAGAGATGCATTATCTATGTAGTTATAAATTAAAATATGCTCAAATTTTGTTCCAAAAAATAATAAAAAATTAGCAACTAATGCCAATTGTTAAAGGCATAAACAATATAAAGTTATTAAGGGGTTACATCCCACTTGTAGCGCAAAAAAAAAGGCCTTTTTCATGATTTTTTTTAAAGAATACTACAAATCTTTTTTAATCGATAATTATATCATCTTAAAGAACACATCTTGAAGAACTTTCAGTATTTCTTTTATTGAAAAATATTACATTATTAAGTGGCAAATGGCCTTCAATGAAATAATTTTTTTATTTATACGGTTTGCGGTGACCAACATTGCGGCTAAGTGGATCATCTGAAACAAAAAATGCGGATGGAGTTAGTTAAATATAAGTATAAATTAGTCTTTAATCGAAGGATTTAAAAAAATATTCATTTTTCACAAAATGGCGGACAGTCAAAGTTACTGGTTCGATTTTAACGAAAAAAAATTTTTTTTCGAAACAAAAAATCGAACGATTAAAGACTAGATTTTTATGTATTAAATAAGCCTGCAAAATTTCAAGAAGATCTGTTTATTAGTGTTAGAGTAATCTTGGTCATCGACTTCTGAAATGCCATTTTGAGAAAAACGCGTTTAAAGATTCAATTTCAATTTACACGAAGAAAATATTTTTTTTTTGTAAACTTACATAGAGTCATCTATTCCGGGTCCATACAGAAATTCTTCCGCCGCCGCCGTCATATCAATATTATTTTCCAGTTTCTTCACAGACGTGCTGTGAAACTTTCAGTTTCCGATTCGGCCAGGTTCGGGTTAAAAATACCTTTCCTTTTTTTGGTCGAGATTGAGGTAAATTATCACTGCTTCTTGTTTTTTCGATCCATTTTTAAATGTAAAATAAATAAAAACTACGCTTTTAATATTGTGAACGGCAGAAATGAATACGTGTCATATAATCGAACTTTCAAGCTTCACTGACGAATTTAAACCATAAAAGGCAATGAAAATTTGTTTCTACAAAGTCCATTCTATTCACGTTGTAAATGCCAGGTAAACAACCCTTTTTATCGAACAATGGACTAAAACCGGAGAGAGGGTCGAGCGCGCCAGGCGACAGACTAGCCGGTCGTACACAACGGATTCTTCAACGCTAGGAGCGTTGAAAGAGAAGAATCCGTTAAATCTCAGTCAATTTTATTCAGATCGACTTGAAATTTTCAGGCCATATTTTCAGATACTTATACTTCAAAAAAATGCAACAGAAATATTAAGCACAAACATTTTTTATTGAATAAACAAAGAGGCTGTAATAATGTCTGTACACTTAGATTATGAGCGTGTAATAATAAAAATCACAAGTATTTTTATTTCCTTCCTGGTGTAGAATACATTTTTAGAAACAGTCACAGTCAGTTGCACTCATTATTATATCAAAAAAATGCATATAAAGATGGTGCTACTCATATTAATTAATAGTTTATTTCTAATATAAAATTACATCTGTAAATTTGAAGATTTTTTAATAATTATTAGAAAATTTAAGAAGTTTAGTTTGGAACGACAAAAAGACAAACATTTTCCCTTTTCTCATAAACTGCTTTAATTTCCTTAATTATTAGAACTACTGACCCACTTTTTTTGCCGCTGTTACAACTTCATGGAAGCAATTTCCAAGAAATAAGGTTTTGTAAATGTCTTCGGGGTTTTCTATAACATATAGGAATCAATAACTACTTTTGAATGCTTCAAGATCTTTTTGGTCAGTATGATCAATCTTGCAACTCACAGGAACATAGAGAGGCTTTCATTAACCCATGTTTTATTGAGAATGGTCAAGGATCGCTGGGTTGAAATAGACATTCAAATTGGGCTGAAATAGTGTCATGTGACATCCACATAAATAGATTCTTTTCCCATTTTGTCAAGAAAAATTACTCACCAAACTGCACAAAATTTAACCAGAAATTGACTTAGATCGTAGGATATTGTGGATTTTATAAGGCAATTACTTCTAGTTTCTAGGCATAAACATAATCAGCTCAAATTTGGAACTAGGATAATTTTTGAGTATCATAAGCGACAAAGGCTGGTCCTTGTCCAGTTTGATTTTAAAACTTTAGACACTTAACAGTGTAATTATCTTACAAGGGCTGCTCAAAACTAAAAAAATACTTTGACATTGAGTTTTCCAAAAATTTCATAAAGGGATAAACCCAGAATATTTTATCATGGCAGACCATTAATTTATGGCAGGGTTTATATCAAATCCAGAGGTCTAATTTTTTTTTTTACTTATAAGGTTAAATTTAGAGTACCTATGTATACTTAAATATTTGGGCTTTGTAACTTTTAATACTCGTTTTAATACTCATTTTCTACCTCCAAGAGAAGTTTTTAAATTTAGATAAATTTGCTTCTTGTTAGCATTGTTAGTGGAAAAATTTTCTGTAATATAATTTGGTTATACTTAGTAGATAGGTATCGGATAAGTTTTACAACAGGCAACCTACTGACATCAAGAGTTATTAAAACCTATCTCATCAATGGTTATACACAACAATAAAAAAAATCTTGTGTACCTACATCAAGTTATTGGTTATCATTTCGAGGTCATGTTTTTACTGTATGACCTTGACATTGAACCGATAGTAAATTGAGAAATCTAAATGGGGAAATCTAGATCTCGATGGGGAACTTAATAGCAACGGACTGTATTATCGAGGTCAAAGAACACTAACGCTATTGCTCACATTACTACAATGTTATTTGACCTTGCTTACAATAATCACATGTACTTACCCTGTTTCGAGAATGAAAAAATGAATATATATCTTGCATGTATGAATTTTCATCAGTTTTTGTGTAATAGATTATGTGCTTTTCCATGTTATAGTGGTGCAACTATGAATACTACCAACTCCTTAGAATAATTACTCATAGAAACTCGATTCGCGCACAAAATTTTTTGGCATTTAAATTGGCGCCAGAAATGGCTGCCTACGTCGGATGACGTAGTGTACAAGGTCACTGCATACAAGGCAACTCTATTGTATAGTGGTGTACGTGTGTAATCGCTTGCACGCATCTAGTATTTGATTTAGCTTAGCTTCACGTTTTTGATCGCTTAAGTACCGACACTATCCTTCTTTACGTTATTATTTTAAGTGTTATTACTTATATATTTTAATAAATTCCTGGCGACCAGTGCAGCCAAAATTTATTTACAATATATCTTCTATAATTATTTTCTAGCGTATTCTGGGACCATAACCTGTAGCCATCTTGTCTCTTATATCTCACAACACTAAGACCAACCCTTGCTCGTGAGTGTCGTAAAAGACGACCAAGAACCATACCTAGACCAACTCCGTATAACTGGTCAACAGTCCTGAGGAAAGTTGACGTTAAGCAGACGTCCGCTCCGTGTTCCACGCCGCCAGAATTTTAAGCTATATGTACAATGGAAGGAGAATTAATATCACGTCGACCCAAGTAATTGGGATAAGAGCAGGATATGATGATGACATATGTTTTTACCTATACATTTTCCCATGGTCGTTGTAAAAATCGCCCTAGGGATCATCAGAATGGGCGGCGCAGAACACGCTCGAGGAGTGTGCTGCGTGGGAGGGGGAGCGCCGTGAACTCGTCGCGATTATCGGTGCCGACCTGGCGCTGCCGACCATCGCCAGAGAGATGCTCGTCAGCGTCAGGAACTGGGACGCGGTCGCCGCGTTCTGTGAAGCCGTAATATCACGGAAGGAGGCGGCGGATCGTGTGCGAGTAGAGCTCCTATTCGGCGACACGTTCCGCCGCCGGCGACTGGGGCAGCGCAGGCGCGAGTATCTGCGCCTAATGCCGCCCTAGCCGAGGCCGCGGGTGATCGGACCGGGGAAATGTCCATCACCCGCAGAGGCTAACCGTGCGACGGCGACCGACGTCCCAGGACGTCGAGAGGTGAGGTTACCCGAAAGGGTATTTCCGTCGGGCCAACCACTGACGACAAGTCACATCTGCTCCGGTGGTTGGCCCAACAACGAGGTGACGTGGGTACGGGTGGGTTATGGGCCCGCGCGCCGTCCTTTCATCGCCCCGGACGGACTGGACCGCGCGTGCGCTTACCATAGCCCACCCATAAAAAAAAGGGATCATCGGAATAATGGGTAGTAGCAATTTCCTAGAAAACTTAAAACAGATGGCGTAGTTGTTAAGATACCGATCTACCATGCTGGGTTCGGTGCATGGGATTCTTTCTGAAAAAGATCGATTCTTGAATCGTCGTCCAAAGATTCGATTCACAAGAAAATCGAGGTTTAAAGGATGGATTTCCGATTATCGATCTTTTTTGAATTTTCTTCCAATTCAATATGAGATGTGTTTCTGGCGGGATTGTGATGAGCTTTTTTAATATATACATAAATCGATACTCTCCATTCGAATAATGGATACGGAACACTAGTATCGAAGAATCGTTTTTTAAAGTATCGGGTACCTTTCTCCTGGGATTGTGAAGTTTTTTTTTAGGAAATCTGTTATTGTTCTTCTGTATCTTATAATATGGTATAATCACTAACAGAAAAAAAAACGAATGACGATTTCTAGGGTAATGTATCGATTTAGTGCTTCGTATCGATTTATAAAATCGATTTTTGGGCCTGAAAAATTGATTTATCGATCTTAGATCGTCATCCCTAATCCGAACCCTTACCATAGCCCACCCATAAGAAAAAAAAATCCCTAATACGAACCCGCGACACACTGGCACGGTGGGTCGGTATCTTCACCACTACGCCATTTGTGCAGTTATTAAAATAATTCATCTCAAGTCACCATCATACGGACACAAATATACTAATTGTGTTTTGAAAGAAAACTGTTTTCCATTTTAGGATAATTGCATGAGTTGTAGTTACACAGATAGAGTTAAATGCCGGAACGCTTGGATGATGTAATTATTTTGTTTAAAAATATACATAAATATGTTTCGTTAAAATTAATAAGGGCATAATAAAAAATACGTACGTATAACAAAGAAATATGCACATATTTTTAGAGAAAATATTTTTTTACAATTTTTGTCATTCTATCTATCCAAAATATGACCTATGTGACCTCTATTTATGACAGACAGGTCCTGTTATCTCTTCCCAAACCGTTTAAGGTCTAGGCAAACCGAAAACCCGCCGTACCGTAACTCTATTGCCATTTCGTCGGGCGACTGGTACCAAGTCCTTGTCTTCTATGACTAGCCAGACATCATCATCTCGCGTCGCATCGTCATTAGGGATGCCCGAAATGCCTAAAGGAATAACTATCATTCATCACCATTATATCAGCCCAAATAAGACCCAGTGTTGGGCTCAAGCCTCCTCCACAATGGGAGGGAAATTGACCTACTACACCGCCTGGTCAAACATGTTAGCATAGGGATTTATGTCGAGTTTTCCTCCTCTTAAATAATTGTTGTCTGCATAATATATTATAGTCGTGAATTGTATTCTTACTCCGTCACTACACGGATAGTTGTATTTACTTCAAAATGTGGTTACGCGTATGCTCAGGAAAGCGCTGCGTTAAGTTCAGAGTAACTGATAAAGTAACATCATGTTTTAGCTATAATCGCATTTTCTTTTGCCCATAGGTCCGTGATGGCAGTATAGACAGTCGCGAAGGTTCAGTATCGCCCACACGCCGCCGGAAGAAAGCACGTCGCATGTCAAACGAAGGACCTCCAACATCTGTACCGTTACCACCGCCTAACGACAACGCTCAGGGTAACGGCGATGACCCACCACAATGTAAAGAGGAGGTGCATAGAGATGGAGTTGAGGATTTAACACTGGACGAAGAAGCAGATGACCAACCGGCTGTGGCACACAATGACGTCGTACGCAGTGAGTATTATTATGCTTTTACATCATCCCAGCAGTGGGAAGTCACAATGTTGACTCAGGTCGCCTCTGCAATGGGAGAGAAATTGACCTACTATACCACGCTGCTTAGATGTGTTGGTATTAGGATTTATGTCAATTTTGCCTTCCCTTCTATAAGTGTTGTGTGAATGTTATACCCCTGAGTATGACACCGACGGGCAAGATAGAGGAATTATATTTTTAGTTCATCACAATACGGATATATAATATTTGTAATCTTATTTTAAGAGGGTTGCCTACAGATTATCCTTTTTATCTTATTTGTTTCTTACTCAGTCTTTATACGTACCATTGGCAGGTACAGGTACTCCTTCATATGCGACAAATTAGCCTACTACACCATGCTGGCCAGACGGTTTGACATAGGACTTTATATCAAGATTGACTTCTGGTCCATTTATCAATTCATCAGCACGTAAACGTCCACTGCTGGACATGGGGCTCCTCTCGAAAATGCCGCTCAGAATGGTCCAATATCACTTGCATCCAACAGCTTCCTGTGTTTAAAAAAGCATTGATGCTATCTACTTGCATCCCTAAATCAATTTTTAAAATGCCACTTAGAAATGCAGTGATTGTGGCCATTGTATTTGTACTCTATCACGGATCTTAGTATGTTCTATATATACTTACAAACGCGCCAAATAAATAACAATTTGTTCGATAAATAATTAAAATTCACTTCTATCGCGTTTACCTACTCGGAAAACGTGACGAACCTTAAATAATTATAATTTAACAATTATAGAGTAACTTTGTTAACAAAAATCTAAAAATGAAATAACTTTTAAAATTTCTTGGAAATTATTAAAACTTATTACTTTATTATTTGTTAAAGAAGATTATCTTTAATGACTATGTATGTATGATGATTCAGTTAAGCATTTCCACACTTATCTTATTTTTGAGGTCAAAATTATAAATATAGTTTAACAGAATGCACAAAACAACTTAATGTGACACAATCAATTTTCCGTGTAATGTAGTAAAAATACAATGACCTCCGATCTTGCATATAGATATCGTAAAAACATACAAGAGATGGGAAAGTCTATATAAAACTCCGTTTGGTGACGCAGTAAGAATACAATTCACCACTCCCTATCCTGCGCGTGGATGTCGTAAAAGACGACTATGGGATATGATATGCATATATAATATATATGCAAAAGAAGGAAAATTCGAAATAAAATCCTATACCACCACGTCTGACCAGCGTGGTGTAGTAGGTCAATTTTCCTCGTGGGGAAGGCTCGAGCCCAGTAGTGGGACGTATGGGAGCTGTGATGATGATATAATAAAACTCAGTTGTTTTGTAAATCAAGCTACTTCCTATTGTAGATGAGGCACGAACAACTAAAAAATAATACATATGTACCTATACCCCTCCAGTCTTCTGATACAACTTGGTATATTATACCAATCTCATTGTATTGTAGAAAAGGCTCACGCCTGTCATCGTCATCTGGGGGTTGAAAAATATTTTCCTTTTTGTATTTTAAAACAGTGTATCGAAAGAATTATTTCAGTTAGACAGGTAAACACTACCTGTCCACACCATCGTTTCGGCTCATACACGTCCCACTGTTGGACTCTAGCTTCTTCCACAATAGGAGGGAAATTGACCTACTATACCACGCTGATGAGACGTGTTGGTATAGGGTTTGAGTACAAGTTTTCCTTGTCTTGCGTATATGTTTTATATATGCATATTCCTTAGTCGTCTTTTACGATACCCACAGACAAGAAAGAGGGTGGTGAATCGTATTCTTACTACGTCACCATACGGACAATCTGCCCTATTTAATATATATTATTAAATAAATATGCCATTACACATAACATTAGCTAGGTTTCAAGTTTCTATAATAATTGACCCTAATTTACCACACAAACTGTCTGGTATAATTTTCTTTTCTATTGCGACACTCACGGATAAGATATAGAATGGTAAATTGTATTCTTATTACGTCACCATACTAGTGTTGCCCAAATGCAAGACCAAGACGAGACTTGGACTAGTCTTGGTCTTGCAACATCACAGCTGGTCTCGTCTTGGTCTTGGTATTGCGCACCCGAGTCTTGGTATTGCAGCAGGAATCTCGCAGTCTTGCAGTTGGAATAACTTAACAGTAATTTATCATGGCAAGAAAAAATCCAACTAAATTAATCAAATATCATCCTATCCTATCTATCCATCTGCTAGCCTATAGTCCACTATTGAGTTCAACCCTTACCACTAGGGAAAGTTACTCTCCTATTCCCCTGGTGTTACATTAGACAACGTTACTACTCCTATGGCAAAGGAAGGAATTTCGACCCTGTTTTCTTAAGACGTCACAACACGGGACAGACAATAAATTTTATGTCATTTTAAATATGTTTTATAATAAATGGTAATGTTTATATTCCTCTTCAAGTTAACAATATCCGCCATACCTAATAGTTGCGCTATAAAAAGGAATGTGTTGTGTGACTATTTTTATACCTATAATTCTACCTACCTACCTCTAGATATACATGTATTTAACACTAGCTGTTCTAACAGCTTCGCTTGCTTGACTTACCTATCCATATAATGCTATTATTTCGTTTAAATAACCATATCGCCCCCTGGCATTAAAAACAATATCACCATTTATAATATCATAACATACCTACTTTAATCACAATTTTTGTTATTTAAGTAGGTAGTTGCCGTAACAATGGCTACTACGGAGAACCCTCAACAGCTTTAAAATTTTGTCCGATTTGTTAGCCTTTATAGACACTGCTCCGGAGCAATTTACCAATATGTGTGTCGCAATGTTATGTATTAGAGCCTAAAACTTTTCTGGATAAACAGACTATCTGACAAAATAACATTCTTTTGGAATATTTTCTGAGATTAGGGCGTTCAAATAAACAATAGATGATAATAGTTTTTAATAATATACCTATGAAGAGGGTTACCAAATGTATGATATTCGTCGTCATCGTCTCAGTTCATAAAAGTGCCACTGCTGGGCTTAATCTTCCTCCCAGTAGGAGGAAAATTGACCTACTATACAACGCTGGTCAGACATGTTGGTATAGGATTTTATTTCTAGTAGTTTTACTTCTCTTTCACATTATTATATTGTGATCTTTATGTACGCATACCGATCTACGCATAATAATTCTTTTTGAGAGTCTGGGTGCTATTTATGTAGATTAATTGTAGGCATATATCTATGTCCAACAGTGGACGTCGTTGGGCTAATGAATAAACGGATATATAAATATAATGGGCAAGAACACTCTCGTGTGAAACTTATCAAGACTAACTAACAGGGTGACGATTATGGTATTTTTGTCCTCAAGCCTTTCCAAAGGGTAATTCTGAAACGCCAACATTGGGAATCGATTGGCCAATAGATGGATATCTCAAGACTAATTTGACTTGCCGTGTAGTGACGGAATAAGAATACATTTCATCACCCCCTATTTTACCCGTGAGTGTCCTATACCTAATATATAGATATATAACATCGGTACAAGAGAAGGAAAACTTGACATGAAATCCTGTACCAACACGGCCGATCACCGTGGTATAGTGTAGGTCAATTCCCCTCCTATTATGTAGAAGACACGAGCTCAACAGTTGGACGTATATAAGCTGAAATGATGATTTGACTTAAATGCAAGACGCGAGACTTGCAGGCTCAAGTCTTGCAGGGCCAGTCTTGGTCTCGGTCTCGCATTTCTCGCAAGACCAAGACTTTTTTGGGCAACACTACACCACACGGAAATTATACTGTGTATTATAGTGATACTTATACACGAATAATATAGGTGTAACGGCCCCTTAGTTTGCAGTGGAAGTCTTAAAAACCGACGGAACGAATATTAGCGAATATTAACGATTATACCTCGGTGAGGCCGATTATGTCACTACCTATGGGGAGAGCCCCATGTCCAACTGTGCTGACACCTAACCAAAACGTTCGTGGTGATTAGACTAAAAAAATATGTTAACACTAGCTCCTTTCCATCAAGTATCGTTAGGGAAAACTTTAGTAACAATCTCCTACTTATCACTCAAAATAATGTCCTATTAGAATAAGGTCAACGGCAATGCATCCGTGGCTTGGGGAACTATGATTCAATCCCAATTTAGAGGATCTTTATTTCAGGCCATATACGTTCCAGTGTTAGACTCAAGTCTGAAGAGACTAAAGCCCGACATTGTGGAGGGATCATAGGAGCGAAATTCACCTATTCTGTAACACTTCAATCAGAGATAGATTAGTATTTTAAATCAAGTTTTCTTTCTCTTGCATATGTCTCTGCATAACATACCCCTTACTAGTCTTTTAAGACACCCACGGGCATGAAAGATTGTAATGAATTGTGTTCTTACTTACTATCACCACACGGAAAATAATATAGATGATGGTAATGCCCAAAACGCGAAACGTATTTGAGCTGTAAAGAAAAAGGCTAAATAAGTTGAACACAAGAAAATACAACAGCTGTGTTTGTACATATGTATATAAATCTGTTTCACATATATTATAAATATGTAATAGCCTATCAATAATATTAGTTAATACAGATTCCATGTAAATGTTGGAATAATATAATTCACAACTGTTTCTTGTCTGTCGAGTGTCGTAAAAGTCGACTAAGGTACTATCCTTTACAGCCATAACCACCCTTAAACAGATTACGTCCCTTCAAGAGAGAGAGATAACTCGAAATAAAACCCTACATATGTCTAAGAATTTTATTCTATGGCGTGTGTAAATTCTACTGATATGAAATGCCCTATTTTGTTGCAATAGTCATTGTTTAGAATCTTCTTAACAAAGATTAATTTTAAATTACACGTAACAAATAACGTATGGCATTGCAAATTAGAAATCGTATGTATAGCGGCGAAACCACCAAACACATGTATAGGAAAAAATGGCAGAAATACAGCATGTTGGCTATACAGTAAAGCTATATACTGAATAAACCAACGCGGTCCGGAGCCCTAGAAAATCCGAAGTCGCGTCCTTGGGCAGATTGCCCTAAATAAATTTATTGAGAACTGTTTTAGCTCTTCTGAATTAAATTTTGTTATAGGACTGTAGAATGTATGAACATAGTTGAAAGCTACAATAAAACTGGGAGTTAGTAGGTACCTACTACAATAAAATACAACTTATAAACGTACTTCCTCACCACATATTTCTCGATATTTACTTTGTAATTAGTACCTGTTTGCAAAGCATTGTTTTGAATGTAGGCAAATTAGTAGTGAAAATATCCAATCACGTAAAGTCGTGAAATTTATCCATACAGACAGCGCACCTTAGCTAATTTTACTAATAGGAATATAGAAGTTTCTTAAAAACTATTGCCATATATGAAAGAAGGCAAGATAACTAGACTAATTGAATATCTAACAATTTAATAAAAACTAAATCGTGAAAAACGTCAATTATTTCTAATGGTTTTTCTCGTTACTCATCATCGTCTCGGCTCATATACTTCCCACTATTGGTTCCTGCATTATGCGAGGTAATTTAATCTTACCACGCTGGTCAGACGTGTTGGTGTAGAGTTTTTACTTTCTCTTGCATCGATGTTATCTGAATATTATATCCCTTAGTCGTCTTATACGACACCCTGGGTCAAGACAAGGTGGTGACATATCTTCTTATTCCGTCACCACACGTGGCTAATTATTACAAAATATTTTATTACATAATTGTTTTCTCTTAATCTTTTATTGATTTAAATATTGTACCGTGAATTCCAAGGTTACCAAAGGTAGAGCGGAATGATCATTCAAATATTATTGTAGATAAAACGTTTACAATTTCTTTAATGGCACGTTTCGTATAGACTTTTTAGTTCAGCAATCTTAATCGAGGGAGATAATCTCACTAAAGTAGAAAGAATCTTGTAACAGCGTAAATAGTTACCAATTAGTAAATATTTAAAAATAATACCTAACAACGCAGAGGCTTGAATAATATACATATGTATAAATCATAGCTAGCAAGGATTGTACCCAAACTCTTTTGGAATGAGTAGAGAATTTGATTATCCTGTAAAGGAATTAAACTCGCGACTCTGGATGTGGGAGATCGTTACTTATACTATAGTCACCGTCTACAGTAAAAATTTACGATCATAGACAATTTAATGTCTAAACTTTTGTTTCGTTACAGATTTCCAATGGCACATGGAACGATCTCAAGACGATATTATGAATTCGAGTGACAGCGCCCGAGAGTCGCAAGGTAAGCATAAAATTATTTCACACACACGTCGTCGCCGGCACTGTAACCATCCCACAGTACTGCTGTCACCATCGGTAATATTGCTACCATCCGTTGGGTATTGCAGCTACTGTCGGTTGCGACACGGTCCGCGACGACATCTCTCACAAACATGTTGCGTTGAACTCACACCGCTTTTGATGTTTTACGTGATAAATTAAACAACGCGACATGTCACATGGGATTCAATTGATATTCTGGGAGAATCAACTTTTATTTTCATGTTATAAATATATAAATTACATAGATACATATGAAGAAAAAGTTTATTGTCCCAGACATACAAGGAACGGATGAAATGCGCAATGTCTTCCCATAATTTGAAATTGACATACAGTCATTGCTTTAAAATAATCTTATTTATGTTATATATAAATATTATATTTTTACGACAAGTGGATATACGAGAGTGCTAGTGTTTTCACATGTGAAACTCCAATCTTATATTAATATCTAATATTATTATAAATTTACTAATCATATTACAGTTTTTTGTATTTTTTATTACTATCAAATCATTTTTACAAATGATTCCAGTGCATCAGGTAAAGGTAATGGTATAAAGGTTTTTATAATAATTTTGTAGCCTTTTTATAAGGTGAGGTAAAACAAATTAAAGGTAAGTATTTGGTTTCGTTTAATAGTTGACACCGTATTATGTGTAAGCTTATGTTTGTTTATGGGATCTTAGTCGATGTAGATCATTGCATGCATCAGTTCTGTAATATGTAGTCGAAAGCACGCGTTGCAATTAACTCGGACGGTAGTGCTACCCTCTTATATAAATAAAAACACGTTTATATTCTAACCGAAGTGGAATGTTATATATTATTGGTAAGTATTTTTTAAGTATTTATTATTCAAATACATATATAGTACTTTTTTACATAATTGTAGTAAATAAATTGTATTTGCACGGACACCGCACAACCCGTTTATTGGGTAAACAAAATTAGTTGGGTTTTTTATCATCGCTAAAAGAAAATGATCGTGGAATAAATTTTATATAGCATAAGTGTGAATTTTGATATGTTTGTAGAAGAATTGGATTATCACAGCGCGATGGCCGCGAACAAAGGTAAATGTCAATTATTTACATTGTCCACGTAGTTGATGGTTATGTGGCTTATTTATTTATTATTTTATTATCTTTTTTTCTTTGCATTCACATGTGATTTCACTGCAGACGTCTGTTCTTAGCAATTCATGTTTAAAAAAAATTATCGTCGTGCATGTTCACTAGGTTGATATTTTCAGTTAATTAAATTATCGGAAGCATGATTATTCACAATACGAGTACTTATTAGATGCGCATTTCATTTTTCAATATACACATGGCGTTTAATTTAAAATAAACGGTGAGGAAAACGAAACTGAAAGCCAACGAACTACAATGGGGCCCAAACATTCAACCTATAAGTGTATCATCTCTTTTTACCTTTTACACGACATTGCTAATGCTACGCTTATCACGCTCACACGAAATACTTGCATTTTATCCACAAGCACTACCCGCCTTCTGTAACAACACATCCACTTTTCTAAACACTTAATAGTCCTGCTTGATAACCTCGCATAACATATTGTCTCACATCTGTTTGCTTTGCATATAATTTACCTTCGCTTTCATTTAAACTTCCAGACCTTGACAAGCTTAGCACTAATTACGTCAAAACTCCCTTTCGAATAACACGTGGGTACCTTAAGAATTATCAAAATGAAATTATTAAAAAAGAAGTTAGAAAGATTGTTAAAAAGAAAAGAAAGACGGGACAGAGAAGGGTCAAAAATAAATTAGAGCTTGCTTTATCTGGAGGCAAATGTCGAAATGAAAAGGTAAAATGTCGAAGCGAGAAGAATAATGACGGTTTCTATGTTTGTTCTATATGCAAGAAAAAACGATACAAGTATAGAAGAAACAAGTTGAGACATGAGAGATACGAATGTATTACTGGACCGCAATTTGTGTGCGACAGTTGCGGCAAAAGATACTCGCAGAAAAAAACTTTGATCTTACACAAGGCTCTAAAACATCCCAACAGGATGGAGCTGAAGCTCAAACAGGAAAAACATTAAAATTTCCTACATATTTTTTTATATTTACTATTGTTTTTTTTTTTTCTTTATTGTTTGCTTATGTTTTACGTTTTCTTTTTATATAGAATTTAAACATGAATTGTTAGGAATAACATAATCATGTTCACTGACTAACTTTGTCTAAATGTTAGTCAGTTCGATCTCAGATCAGACTTTATCAGTATTTTTTTAATTTAGTTTTAGTAGTAGTGTTGATTATTTGTTTAATCACAGTTTAGAAGATTGTTATTTTATTTTTGTTGATTTGTAAAGACACATAGCCAGTCAATCGTTTTTCTACTTACATATATTCTATATTTTTTTTGCAAATATATATTTTTTCATAATATTAATTTGTTTTTATTTATAATTTTCAATTATGCTTTCTTTAAGGCAAAATACTGAAAAAGGTGAAAAGTAGTCTGTATTTACCTTTTTATTTCAGGTCGAAAAACATCGCCACGGCATAATATCATGACGCGTAGTAAAAAAGTAAACGAGACTACAACATTAGCTATATTGAAAAACGTGAAATCGACCCCAAGCGTGCCTAACAGTACCCCGGCACCCGAGGAGACCAAGGAAAATAAAAAACAAGAGAACAAAAGTCCACCCCCTTTGGTGAAGAGCTCGCCAAAAGGTGCAGATGAATCGACTCAGACGGGGACGGGTGCAACACCTGTGACTGAAGAAAAGGATGCGCCTCGTTTTAACGTATTTCCACGCGATCGCACCAGCCTACCTTGCGCACAGTACAAGACAGACAAGGGTTACCGCTGTCCTAACTGTCAACGTTGTTACAATGCACGCAAGAATTTAGTGCGCCACGTGACGCTAGAGTGCGGCCGCGAACCCCAATACAAATGCCCCTATTGCGCCTACAGCAAGCACCGTCGCAATGAGCTCAAGAAGCATATCGAGAAGAAGCATCCGGAGCACCTGCGCGATCCTGACGCGGCCCTCGCTCTGGGCATCAAGTGATGCTAATACTTCCTACCCATCCACTCACTAGTGCCTTATTATATACATACCACACTACGAAACTATTTGATCTTCCTCTAGTTCATATTGAAGCTACATTTTTTATATTCGTCGTGTTTACTGTGTATTGACAGATAATTGATATTGAAATATTTTTTGAGCTATTATGATTAAAGTTATAAGTAAAGTTTTCAGACTTTAATTTTTGCATCCAATAGTTGAAACCCGGCCCATTCTCTAAGTTCTTATGGGAAGATAAGTTTATCGAGAAATATTGACTGTGCATGTTTTGCATGAATTTAGAGCTTCGCCTTATAATTTCTAACAGAAATTATTATTATTTTTAATATTTTTTTTATTATTATTATTATAACGCATTTCTTTGGTTCCTTAATTTTATTTTAGCCTCTGGTAGTATTAACAAAAACAGTATGTAGTTCCGCTTAACTTATTATTTGCAATACCTTTAATGTATTTTATTTCAGAGTTACACAAGGATAGCCACTTATCTTCGGCACTGCTGTCGCTACTGTCGCAGCAGGCGCAGTCTCAGTCGCTGGCCTCGCTGGTCCCGCCCTGCATCCAAGTCACCAATATCATGAAACCCGCTGCCAAAGAACTCATGCCTTACGCCGCACCCCTACACTCTCTCAATTCCATACCCGAGAATATAAAGGCGCACCTCTTGCAACAAGCCTTCATGCAGAATAACAATGTCACGTTGGACATGAAGTTGCCCAACAAACAGGATCTAGAACAGGAGTCGGACGCCGAGTATGACGACACTGACGATATTGTATTGCCCGAGGACCCCGACACATTCTATGATTCAAACTGCAGTTTCCCGTCTAACTCAGGCAGCATTCACGGCGACGATGTGTTCGATACCAAACCCGACACGAAGGGCCACTATATGAAAAGAGATGGCAATAGCTCGGACGATGCCAGCCGACAATTCGAATGTAAACATTGCGGCAAGAAATACCGCTGGAAGTCGACGCTGAGACGTCACGAGAACGTGGAATGCGGCGGCAAAGCACCATCCCACCAATGCCCCTATTGCTCGTACAAGGCCAAGCAGAGGGGCAATCTAGGCGTACACATTAGGAAACATCATAACAACGAGTGGTATATATACGCTAGCAACAAAGTTAGACGAAACAAAAAGACCTCTATATAACTCCTTTACGAGGATGAATTTAATTAAAAAAAAATTAGACCAAAGTAGATACCTAACCAAATCGGTACTGCAATAATTTTATTTATATTTACATTATTTTTTGTTAAAGACATTTTAATATACACTAAAGAAATAGTTATAATTTGCACATTCCCTAACGGTATTAGTTATAATTTTGTTGTTTTTTTTGTTTTAGAGTTTATTATTGTAGTTAAGACTGACCCTAAAGTATTCAAATGAATATGACCTAAGGTCGCAATAATTTAAATATATTTAATTAAAAAAAATGGAAAGTAATATACTTAGTAAATTCTATCGTTATGGCGTAAAAGTCCATTCATTCACGGTGTTCAATTCACTGACGGTGCCTATATGCATCTTTGGATAAAATTTTAATATTGGATACATTTCCATTTGTCTAACTCGAATTTGATTAGTTTTATTGACCTATCATTCCTCAAAAGGAATATCTAATTCCAAATTGATAATTTAGTGCAATGATATTAAAAATACATAGTTGATATTATAATGCTAACGCTAAACCCGAATACGGGTTCATCCTTACCATTAACGATGCTTGCTCACGCGAGTAGAATAATATAACGCGTAATAAATAGCGCACTTAACGTTTAATATCGTCGTCAATCGTTTCGTTCATATCATAATTTATAATGAATTGTTTTCTTCCATTTAAGTTAATTTTTAAGTCATGGGACCATTCACCTTGTCTTCCTAACTTAATAGCAAACCCAAAGTTATTTTAATGTTGTTTATTTATTAGGATAATGTTTGAGGACTCGCGTCCAGTATATTGCTGTGTTCTGAATTTTTGTATGATTGGTTAACACTGATCCTACTAAAATTGGGAGCATATGCAAATTAGATAATTAAAAGCTCATAAATAATGTGCCTACAATGTTACCTGTAGTTATATGAAACATATTTATTGATATTATACATATTTTAGAGTTTTTTTGTAGAGGGATTATAAAATGTGTTCAAAATTTATATACAATAATATATATTTTATAAAACATGTTATCTTCGATATTAACTGATATGTTTACATGCAATATTTTCAATTTTCGTTTAGCATATTGACTGTTAATATTTTTTTGTTAAACTAGGATAACAAAGCTATTTGACCAAAGTCAGTATTAGATTTTTAACGTGGTGATAAGAATTAAAGAATGTTATTTGTTGAGACAAGTCATTGCTAAGCATAGAGAAAAATACAAATGTTTTTTTATATAGCAATATTCTTATTCCCTTCATATCATGTTATGATTAAGGTATGAAGTACATATGTATCAATTATATAGAATTGGATGTTATGTTGTTTGTTAATGTTATTGGAGTAGTTATCTATTAGTGTGATTTTTATATGAATATATCGGGGTTTACTTGGTAGGAAAAGTTTAATCAAATATAACTATTAGTATATCAAAAGAAGTCTTGTTTTCCTTGATTCATAACCATATACATTTCCAGTATTTAGCTGTTTTAGATTTGTTGTCTACAAACTTGTTTGTGTCGTTTCGGTAAGTTGTTTTATTGTTGCGTAATTATATGTTCGTCGATTAACAAAAGCATGTTGATGCATGAACAGAAATTGAGAATGCTTCGAATTTCAACTTGCGCATGTTGCATTATTTTCTTTCCTTTTTTCGTTCATACTAATATAATTAATAATTTCAGGTAGACAAGAAAACCCATGGGTCGGGCGACTACATTTCATTAACCAAAACGTTTATTACAATACAAAAAGCTGTGTGACTATAAAGGTCCAGTAACACCATGAGATTTCTTTACATACCTTAGTATTTTCAATGATAAGATTTGTGAATCGCTTCAGAAACACTGTGAAATAAAATACCCTCGTTATCAAAAAAAAATATCATTATAGAAATAAACGTTTTATTTCCTTTTTATGTTCTTTTTTTTTTCTTTCCTTTTTGCAAAGCTTTCATCACAGCACTCGGTGGATACTCACAGTAGATTATATAATTTCTATTTATATATAACTATACATTTATGTAATTGTATGTATTCACGTGTATGTATATAACATGTATTTATGTGTTGCTTGTACTGTTGTTAACCACACGGGAATGTTGAATGTCGTTGCGTTTGTGTGACCGGTTGCGGAGTGGACACACTTGATGATACGTGTGGCGCTTTCAGGCGGCGGCGGCGGCCCAGAAGACGTGTCGTTCACTAGGATCGGCGGACTATCGTGGGACCAGTGGTCAGCGCGGCTGGCCTTGCCCTTTGCGGGGATGCGAGTGACACCACCGTCTCTCCCTCCAACGGCAGGCGAGCCCAGTTTCACGTGCCCAGACTGCGGACGCGTTTACAAGCTGAAATCATCACTGCGCAATCACCAGAAGTGGGAGTGCGGCAAGGAACCGCAGTTCCAATGCCCGTACTGTGTGTACCGCGCTAAACAAAAGATGCACATTGCACGCCACATGGAGCGAATGCATCGCGAAGTACACATGAAGCCGGACCACTACATCAAGCAGGACAACGTTGATGCCTGCACATAGCTATAACGCACCCTTACTCAATATATAAAAAAATACTCTTTTGTACGAGTGTTACGTTTATGATAAGTTCTACATATCATTCTCTATTGCAAGTTTAATATTGGCACAGTTGAATAGATAATTTTGATATATCTATATTGGCGTTAATAAATCGTTAGTATATTTACTAGTTTAAAATTTAAAAATTACTACACTTAGCTAGAGAAGCCGTTTTACAATTCCCGATATGTCCCTATTGTGATAAATGTGATGAAATCTCTTTTGTGATAGTGGCGTCGGACAGTCACGTTAGATTTAATCGCCCTTCGTGAGGTCACAAACGGTGCCTTAAAAATCGTTACCTAAACAAGTAATTAACACAAATCTAAATAATGACAATATATAATTAGATAGAATACATAACACATGAACTAATAACGAATTACTAATAGTATTCACACTGATTACACTTATTGTTGCAGTGTATGCAACTATTGCATTTATCCACTATGTTAAGGTCAAAAGTGATTTTTGTATAGTTACGGTTTTATACTATATATATTTTTATGTACAGCATTTATATATAAAATATCATTCCTGGTATTGTGTACGTAGTTAGGGGCGGTAGTTTTTGAGTACAAGTTGTTTTATTTTTGGATTAATATTGTTACCAGTCACAGTTACTATCTTCTAAAACAGAATTTATAGATTTATACACTTATTATATTAGAGCTGAGAATCGAGTTCATATTATGTTTGGAACTCGAAACATAAAAACTGTTAGGACATAGAAGTGAGACACAGCTTGTAGAGCTGTGCTAAATATATTCATTGTGTTAATCAATGAATTTAGAGTGTTAAATTTTTACTTTAATGTATATCATAGTTATAATGAAAATGATGCTATTTTCGCTTAGTTAGCAAGCACTAGTTCTTTGCCATAAATGCATGTTCCATTATTATTGTAATACTCATAAGTTAATTTTTTTTATTTCAATTTATTTTTAGATCTCTTTACATCTAATGCATTTATTTTATAATATAAGCTTGATATGTTTCTGTCGTTAAATGTTGTGTGGAGATTAATCTTTCAGTTCCTCGCGATGAATATCTGTTTGTATATGGAATGTTGTATCTGGGGCCAATTTATGTGATTACTAGATCAAACAAAAGTGCCTTCAAATGATTGTTGAGTTTTTTGAAATTAAGACACACTGCCATTAAGGTTTGTTACGAGAATGGAGCACAATCATGTTGGTATGTTCAAGGAAGTACCGTTTTATCTTCCGCATAGTTTTAAGTATTTTTGTATACATTACCATTTAGAAATTACTTTAAGTTTAGGAAGTGGTAGCATGTATGTAAACTCATTTTGTTGTAGTAAATAGATAAGTCTTAATCGGGTAAACAACACGAGAACAATAAAGTTATACCGGGGAGTGATTTTACCAACAAACTACCACATTAGATTATTATCCGCTGGAGTTACCATCATACAATCAAAATGTAAAAGTCCGTAAAGTACAACCGTATAAATCTTGTCAGTATAAAACTAAGTGCCTTCAAAAGTTAGTCATTAGGGTTTAAAATGTTTCACGTTTAATAACATTTGGTTCAATCAATGATCTATAGTAACTTATTATTGCAAAATTTCTAGGTTGTGATTTAAATATTTTTACAAGGATTTCAGCCTATTATGTTAATTATATAGATAGACAATAGTTACTAAAATAATAGTGAAATTATAATATAATACTCCTGACAAACATATTTTTATACACAAATAACTGTGATAACGTAAAAATAATTCTGTCGTAGAATGATTAAATATACCAGGGAATTTATTTAGCAAGTGATTTGGAAATTGTTTTAGTTCATTGACGCCTTGACTCGTTAGTTTACAGCTCCATAAAATGAAAGTAAGAAATAGTTTCGAATGTCGCTGTATGTACAACAAATATGTATGAGGCGAGGCACATGGCGCCACTGAATAGAACTTTCGCTTGCCTGTAGAACTACCCTCAAATGATCTTCGTTTATCAGTATCTTAACCCAAGTGATGTTACGAACAATGTTTAGTTACTCTTACCATAAGGAATTACTACCTAGAATATTTGTAGCTATTGTAGATACAATATAATGACAATAAGAGTTACAGTGATTAAAATGCATTTGATTGTATTTTTATAACCTTTTTTTGTATTTTAAATAAAGTTGCTATTCTTGGTATGTATTTGTTTTAATAATTTATTACTTGTATATTATAAGCTATGGGTTGGTTGGTGACTTAAATAACGTGGGGATCATTCACTATAAATAATTATCAAAAATCTCTTATTTTTATTTATGTATAATTTTTAATATGCATGAACTAAATTTTCATATTGAAGTTAGAATGGGAGTTTGTTGTGATTACAATGAATTCACATTTTACTGTAACTAATGGTTCTATGCATAACAGTGGTTGCATGCTATGTTAAAATATAATGTAAGGGAGTTAGTTTTAGATTAATACCAGTAGTTTATGAGCAAATTAATGGGAGACATGGTGCATTTTCCTGAGCTTTCACACGGTAGCACATTTTATATCGGTGGCTTCGCTTCACACGACACGGTGGTAGCTACAATATGCACGTATTTATTTTTATTTGCGTTTTAATTTCAGTTGCACAGTTGTACACTCCTTATATATTGAGTTACGGTACTCCCGGGTTGAGCAGCAGTAAAGCCGGTTGGACACTTTACGAATGCGTCGACTGCGGCAACAAATACAAACACAAGGGCTCGCTCCAACGTCATATAAAGTATGAATGTAGAAAACAACCAAGTTTCAAGTGTCCGTACTGTGTGTACAGGGCGTATCAGAAACACAATCTTTTGCTACACGAACGACATCTACACAAAGATATGCCGGAGAAGGTGGATTTCGTGTCGGAATGACCCGCCGCTTAAGGCTTCCAATGTCAGTACATGTGCATCATAAATTACTAACTTTGAATAACTACCCTCAAATTTGAACTAATATCACTAAAACAAATGCTAAATACTAAAATATGTTAGTTGGTGATTCATTTCTATATTCAAATTTACTCATTTTGATAGAATCTGTCGTGTTTGATAGGATGACTAAAATGACAATTAAAATTTTATGATCTTTGTACTCGACTGGAAAACTACTTCGAGGGTGACTAACGAAACAAAGAAATTTTTCGATTATATTCGCGCTATTTATAACAATTCACTAGCTTTTTAATATGTAAAGCATGCTTTGGTGGCAAAGTTCTTTCTAGTAGGTTATAATGTAAATAAAAAACAATTACTAACACATCATATTACACAGATAGATAATTAATTTCTTAAACTATTCTGTTACAGCCGCTACGGTTACCAAGAAAGAAAACGTCTGGACCATATACTTAATACTTCAAAAATTCAAGAGGTTGGTGAGAACTAAAGAGGAAAACTTGTTATTAATCCAAGCGCAATCGTAATTATTACTTCTCGTGAAACTAGGCATATTGTTCTTGTAGGTAGTAATTTACAGCGCATTGCAGTTTAACACAATATTTTCATAGAATAAGCAGACCAAATATAAGAAAAAGCATGATATTGATTTTTGACACCGAAGTCATTGATTAAGAGATATTTTCGATAAACCATTCAATAGGCGGGTAGATGAATTACGACAGATAATTAAGCTTCTGACGTTTCGGCGGGTCTATAGACTGTCTAAAAAAGGTATAATATCTTTAAGGGAGCATTTTGAAGACTTTGCATCTTCGATATTTGCATGGAAATAAGAAAATCATCTGGATATTATGTCAGAAATTTACACGTGTATGATGCCTAGTCATTATGGTATTATCAAAATGCCTAGAGCCGTAAAAGTAAAAAAAAAGAAACTAAAAACTACATTGCTAAAAAAATTTTTGGTCTGCTTGCACTTGAAACTAAGTACATGTGTACTAAAAATTTGTTTACTGAATTCCGACGCCTAAGTGGTAAATATTTGTATATTGAAGTCTAGCAGTGATCCAACCGTTCATACTACAGTATAATTTAATAAAATTACTATTTTATTGGATTTTGTAACTCCAATTACAGTTCTCTTAATATCAGTGTGCCTACTCTCGAATCTCGATTCCAATCCTAAATCCAATCGCAGCTCGAATTTGAGCAAATTTGGTACTCTTGAAAGCGACACTAGCGCACGATTGGAATCCAATTCGGTGGAATATTTTTAAACTAAATGAATTCGACTCTCGTCGATTAAATCAAATATTTGCTACTCCCGATGCGATTTTGACGTAGTTTAAAATCGTTAATGTTGCACAATTGCAAGAAAATGTCTTTGTAGTGATCGAGTTCGATAACGTTATTAATTTAAAATAAGAAAATACGACACATTTGGTGAAAATAACAACGCCAAACGCGAAGAATTCGCTTTTGTTCAAGAGGACCAACTATAAAGTTTGGCGAGATTGAAATTGGATCGGATTCGAATTTAAAATGGATTTCCAGAATAGGCACATAGCGCCTGGCAATGTGAAAGGCACTAATATAGAAAGCTTTTAATTTCTTCATTATATGATTACGATAGTGGCATTCAAATGAATAATATAATCGATTACATTTAATTGTAATAACGAATCTTCTCAAACGCGCCATAAGTATTCATCACAGAATAGTGATCTATAGTTATAAATAAGTAGGTACATATGTTTCAAAAAATTATTAGCATTTATCATCAAAAAGAAATTACCAATTAGTAAATATAATATTTTGCTAGAAACTTATGGCGATCGTTTAAACATAATATTTGCACGATTAGGTATATTAGATGGTGCTAGAAATAAATGCCTTGAAAATATATACATAACATTACATTATATGCTAGTAATACAAAAAAGAGCCCGTTATTTAAATTGATACATATTTTCATAAAAAAAAGTATCTTATGAAAGACAAAACGAGCTGTTACCAAAAGAATAACAGTTCTTATCAATGATATTTATATAAAAATCTTTCTGAGTAGCTAAAAAATGGCAGCTTAAATTTTTTTACCAAAGTCGTTGATAACAAAATATCGATTTAATGAAATCGATTGTATAGTCTTAAGATTTATACATGTAAGACACGCGTTTTTCGTTTATACATAATATGAATGTAGAGCATAATATTAATAGATTGTTATATTTTCTTGTTCTTGTTATTAATGTTTGTTTAGTGTGTGTTCCTTGTTACCAAAGAAAATTTATTACAAGTGTATCAGACAGAATGTATTATAGAAGAACAGATACAATAGGTATTTCTGTTAAAAATATTTTATTTTTATGCATTTGTTACTGTTATATAAGTTACCATAAAGAGTTCAAATTTTTTAATAAAGCAATATTATAAACCAAAGAATCTTCCAGTCGGTTCTTAGCCATAATAGAAAATTAGTGCCTTAATGTAATATCAATTATTACATAGTATGTTTAAGTAAATTATTACGGTTATTTAATATTAAGTTTAGTAATGTTCTCACAGGCATCTCGGTTTTTAACATCATTGGGATTATTGTAAGAACTCTAGCGGCTATGACTCTAAGAGCTCTTGCATTTGAGTGGCTAGGATGCAGTGAGAATTTAAGGTAACATAGTTAAGGGGCCATTCGCATGCTACGCATAGTCTGTGTTGGGGACGGGTTGACGAATCTGTGGTAATGTGCTAAACAAATTTAAAAATAAAATTTATATTTAGTGATCATTGTTGTAAAAGATAATTATATTCTTCCCTATGCTTTCTCTCTTACGTGCGTTTGTATTATACAGTATGTAAGATTAAGGGTTTAGGTTTGTATTATACAGTAAGTTACCAAAAGATAGGCAGGTTAAACCCAAAACGCACAAATATTGTATGCACAATATCCAAATTGTCTTATACTGGATTGAGCTAAAATGACAATGGCAATTTGACAGAATGTATAGTTAATGTTCAGCTGCATTTACATCAAAAGAAAAGAAACCTTGATGCTCCATCTCCGAATATCAAGAATCTAAATTCTTTATTCATATTTTCAGGGCATGTAGTGCCCAGCTATTACCATGAAATATATTCGCAAATGTATAATATAGTTGAATTAAAAAAGCTGAATTCTAAAACAAATACATTAGGATTTTCTGTTATTTCATGTGTCTACAAAGACTTCTGAGTATTAAATTAATTTTTTTGCAAGTGATATCCTATCACAATTATTCATTTTATTCTCCTGTTTATAAACTTGTATGTGGGTAGTGCAAAATATTTGCTTTCGCTACTCACAGGTTTAAAAATCCTGGCACATATTGCGGATAATGTAAATTTACTTACTATTAGAATTAAGCTGCAATTACACCTACCAGACGAAAGCTGAATAGAAATTGCCAAAAAAATTGAATTCATAATGTGCTTGGTTTACTTCCCCTTGGGATTCTTAGAACCCCGGTTAAGATATCAGAGGCAGAATGCAACAGCGCTTTACTAGGGCACTTGTCACACCAACAGTGATCGCTAAACCGCCTAGCAACTCTAGCGATTATAAGATGTCCACTCGTAAAGGCCTATGTCTAATAGTGGACGTCGAAACGTATTCAAGCACAGCTGATCACGGTATAATTCAGTAAACCAAGTGGACTCTCATATAATATTTATTGTGCGCGAGGCCCCTTATTAGTGTTATCATTCAATTATATGAAGCCGTGTAAAGATAAAAAAAAATAGACTATATCAAATTCTGAAAAATTTGATTGTAGTCCATAAATAATGTATAGATGATAAATCATAATCATAACGTTGGACATGAGGCGGTACTGAGTTGTGTTAGTGTTAATGTAATTCAACCAAATACCTATATTAATATGCTTCTATGGACTTAAATGTACCATCATGGATCAATGTAACAAGTGTTCATGTTATAGATTAGAATTTTATATTTTATTATAATGAATGTTTAACCTAGAGACCCACCAACAAATTAGTATAGATATTTAATTAACATATTCGGTGGTATATAATTGACTCTCACATTTATTTAAAACTAAGTTGTATTCCTCAAATTTATTCACCGAAAAAAAAATGTTTCTAATGTTTTCATTACAAATTACTATTTGAGTAATGAACATAGTTCCTTATTATTTTTTATCGTACAAACGTAAACTACAGTATTGTTTTTAAAAAATTAAAAGTAATGTAATTGTTGATAATGTTGTTAACTAAATAGATACAATTGTTTAGTGCATTAATTACTCAGTAAATATAAATTTTGGTAATTATTTACACCTTAGTGAGACCAGCACAAATAATGTAATTTTTTTATTAATGTTTGAAGTATTTTTATTTTGTTTTCAGTAAAGTCGAGTGTGTTTGGTTTGTTCTTTTTTAATTGGATTATGCATGTGAATAAATGTTCTTGATTCAAATTTTCAATTTATTTCGCAAATTCCCATAATTAGTAATATTTTTTCACAATACGCATTTCGTGATTAAAATTCGATCATTTAATTTTGAAAAAGAAATCATTTCACATCTAATAAAAGATGGGTACAGTTATTCGATCTCTATTATAATTAAGTATCTCTATACATTAAAAATACTCAAAATATTTTCATAAAGGATACATAGGATTATTCAAATTGGAGCATTTACAGGTACTACAAGTGTAGCATCAAGTATCAGTTATTAATCTCATTGTTACAGGTGACGCAGATTTCTATAAAACAATGATACAAAATATGTTGCCGATGCCAATGAAGACAAAAAATTATTGGTCACATTATGACATGTCTTACGAATGTGAGAAGTGTAAACGGAAGTACCGACACAAAAGTACGTACAGACGGCATGTTACATATGAATGTGGCAAAGAACCAATGTTTCGATGTCCATTTTTAGATTGTACGTATAAAGCATATCAAAAAACTCATACTGACGCTCATATCAAAACAAAACACAAACTATTGGCATTGGAATACAAACAATGATTAAGACTAAGGTAAATTATTTAATCAAATTGTGATATTAAACGTTAATTAATTTTAAATTTACAATTGAATTTTCATTTAATATCCTGTTTAGCTCATATATTTTAATATAATATTAAACAAATTCAAGACAAACTGATTATTTAAACACTTTTTTTTTTGGAGTTTAACATAAACTATATTCTAGAAAATTGAAAAAACCGCCAAATTACAGCTAATTACAGGAGTTGCCATGTGTGTACTTTTTTTAATTTGATTACTAAGACCTTTAAGCTTAGAGTACCTATAACATATCGGAAACCGGTATTACAGGGATCGACCCTGTCTGTATCAAATTCGTTACAATAAGTTTTCTACCAACCGGCTGAACTGATAGCTTAAACGTAAGCCCCTTGAAATAGAAACAATAATCGTATCGTTAAGTTAAAACACCTTGACTATCGAGTCAAGGTGTTTTGACTTAGCTTTTCCCTTTTACAATACCCTAAAAATCCAAATAACTCTCGGATGACCTGAAATATTATTTTTATCCAAAACCGGTACAATGTTATTTTAATTTATTTAGATTTAAATTGCAAAAAGAGAGCTGTCGCTCAGGACGCCTAGCAGATGTGAAACATCTAAATTATTTTGTACAAGTATATGCATAAAAGAACAGATTACGACAGGACCTGGCAGGATATGGCATAAAATTTACGATTTTTTCCAGAAACTAATGATTTTTATTGAATAAACATTTATTTTCATCAGTATACACTATAGGTTAATAATTTATTTTGAGCTCACTAGATGGCGTTGTACAAAATTCTAAAATAGGTTATGGTTTCGTTACACAAATGTACATATCCAGGCGTGGCGTTAACGCCACGCCAACGATCAGGTTCTTCCTCGCCTATAGATGCTTCACATCAAAAAGATAAATACATTTTTAGAATTTTCCTAGCCTTTAATCAATTTAAAGATTATTATCATGGATCATAATATTCGTTAATGACAATCTCGTAATCAAGTTTTAAAATGCCTAATTATTATTAAATAATTCCAGTAAATCAAAATAATCTATACTCCGATTTAATTATTACATACTCGATGCCATCTCATTCATTTAATTATTATATCCGTGTGGTGACGGAGTCTTGCCCGTAGATGCCGTAAAAGACGATTAAGGGATATAATATGTATATATTATCTGAGCAAGGGAAGGAAAACTTGAAATAAAACCCTATACCAACCTGTCTGGCATGGTATTGTAAGGTAAATTTCCTTCCTATTGCGGAGGAGGCTCAAGCTCAACAGTGGGACGTCTATGAGCTGATGATGATGATACTCGATGCCTTTATTACGTAGCAGCTGTAAAAGCATTTTCTGACAACATTTACCATGGTAATATATATATATATATTTACATCATCAGAAAGATGTTTTAAATAACAAAAGGACCACCAACTTTTTTTAAAAAAGCTGATATTTTGACGTAAGAATTTTCGATTGAAAATTGGGGTGCTTTTTCGATATTAAGTCAAAATAAGGTGAAAAATAAATATTTTAAATAAATAAAAATACAGTGTGTTTGGGACATAAAAAGGTAAGTTTCACCAAATTTCGTGATTTTTTTTTGTATAAGATATAAATAAAAATGAAAACTTAATTATTTGAATTTTTCACATAAATTTTGAGGTTATGTGAAAAAAGTGTAAATACAAAAGTTGTAGATCTCTTTATTACCTACAACTTTGTCATTTATTTTTTTTCCCTAGGACTTGTAGTTTTGCCGGCAATCGAGATAAACTGTTATATACCCTTAAAAACGCCCCCTGAGTGGAAGTGGATTCCCGACCTCAGATCGCCCGTAAATTATTTTTCCTTTCATTTTCGTTATATTCTTTTCCAACGGGTTTCATCTTACTATTTTTTTTTTTTTATTTCTGAAATTATCTATACTGGTCTATCAGTAAATTACTAACTAACAGTGTCGTCCTAGGTACGTTACTGTCACACACTTTTCACTTCAAAGTGACGAATGTGCTTTACTACAGCCACATAAGCTCTTTCTCGTGAGCTTTTTGTCACACGAAAAGGTTGTGGAACTGAATTTCAAAGCGTTACCATAAAAAAATCTTAAAAAGTAATAATTTGATTATATCTTAATGCCAAATACTAATTGTACCGTAAATTTTAAAGCATGGTTCAAGTTTATTCCGTTTTGTAATAATTAGTGTTGCTTTAAAAAAATTTAGATGCGTAATATTTTTTGTCCTAAAACTTTGCAAAATATGACCTTTTATCTATGGTACGATCATCTTAAAAATAAAATTGGCAACCCTGGCGATAGCTGTCAATGTCATTCAATAAAGTTTTAAGGTTATGTTTTGAATTGTTGATATCTTCTCTTAAAAATGATGTAATATTTATTTATTATCAATTTTATCATAAATATACTAACCATGAACCGTGTATTAGTGAATCGCTGTTATATTAACTTAATACGGAATAATGTGTATATAAGATCACCAATTTTATTGCCCAAAAGGCCCACACAATGTAACTTATTTATATCTCGCGGAGCACACGATCAGAGGCACAAAATCCGTTCCACTCTTAACTATATGGTAGCAGTAGGTGTTATGACTGTAGGCTTAAGCTATGCTGCTGTACCTCTATACAGAATTTTTTGTCAGGTAAGCGCGATTCGATTTTTCCTTATGCATGACAACCGGTGTTGCATAAGGAAAAATATAATATCTATATGTATAGTTATTAAAAATAAATCAAGAACATTCGAAAGCATCGGTCCAGTAGCAATAATCCTATAATTGGCTATCATTTATAATGAAATCTAATTCCGCTTCAGGGTAATGTGATATGGTTTTCTCTTAACAATTTTAAACTAAACGTTCAGTTAGGTAAAGTAAGCAATAAACGGCATTAAACTCGTTATCATAGGCATTTAGCTCATATAATTGCCACTGCTAGGCTCGATCCTTCTCCACAGTAGGAATAATATTGATCGGGTATACCACACTAGTCAGTTATATTAGTATAGGGTTCAATTTGGAGTTTGCGTTTTCTTGCAGTAATTTTATCAGCCTGTATCCCTTAATCGTTGTCGGGTCGACCATTGAAGTCAGGGAACTCTGCACCGGTGTCGACCCAACGATGAAGGCGACGTGCTATACGGGTGGGTTACGGGTATGCGTGCTTACGCCCCTCTGTGGCCCCGAACGGGGTGGTGCGAGCAGTGCGCAGACCGTAACCCAACCGCAAAAAAAAAAAATATCTTAATCATCAGCTTACAATAATTCAGGGAATCAATAGGTGATGACCATTGTATATTTACTCTGTCATAACAGAAATAAATAAATTTTACATTGATCTGGGCCAACACTTATATTGCCATAGAGGGTCAGGCAGGTGGCTGGTAATAAAACTATTGCCATAAGTTTTATTGTATCTATACCAATAAATAAAATTGGAGTGTCTATTTGTAATGTCTAAATAATAGGCTTTTTTCATGCTCACACGGTTATTTGCACGACACCTATGCCTAAGCTAGCAATAAAAAAATTTTTGTCTGTCTGTCTTTCTGTCTGTTTGTTCCGGGTAATCTTCAAAACGGCTGGACTGATTTAAAAAATTCTTTCACCAATGGAAAGCTATAATATCAGGGCGTAAACTAGGCTATATTTTATCCCGGTATTCCCATGGGAACGGGAACTACGCGGGTAAAACGACTAACCTATAACTGAAGCGGGGGCGGGTTGCTAGTCTACCATATAAGAAGACTACATATCAATATCGACATCAAATAATTTGATACAGAGCTTAACTATTTATTTATTTAGTGACTGAGTACAATTCATCACAAATATCTTGCCCGCCCGCGGGTGTCGTAAAAGATGAGCAAGAGAGAGTACTTAAATAAAACCCTATATCCACACGTCTTACTAGTGTCGTATAATAGATTAATTGCCCTCTTATAGTGGAGGAGGCTCGAGCCCAGTAGCGAGATTATATTTGAGATTAAGTATTGATGTCCATTAATATACAGAGTGTATCAGGTTATGGGGCAACTGGTCAAATGGGAGTTAGTCAATGGTGGTAAGAATCCATGAAAAAAATTTGAAGGGAAGATCTCGATTCGTTAATGAATTGGAGACATGTAAATTTTTCAGTTTTGTCATCGCTTTTTCGTGTAAATCTGATTGAAATGTATAAAGTCAGTGATACTTAATCTGCAACATATTCGTACTTTGTTAAATGTTCAATAGAAATTGAATAAATCAATGATTGCGTTCGCATAAGCAAGACAAACTTCGTTTTAAATCAGCTGATTGGCCGATGACCGTTGACGAGCCGCATTTGTACCTACGCTACCATTGAAGCGTTTGCCTAATTCATTCTGTACATGCCTACATAATACGTAATATTGAAGACGTAGACTCTTAGACACACATTTTGAAATCACTATAACTTTTATGTTATATTGTTTTTTGTGTAATGTACATTCTAATTACGATCTATGACTGTTAAACTACAACATACTCAAACAGTTGCTCCATAACGTGATACATCCTGTATAGCAAAGCAAATTACTGCAGGCTACATACTACAAGCTTTTATTTTTATGATATTATTAGGATAAGTTTAAAACAAAATATATATTACATCTATTTTTTTATCAGGCATACAGTTATGGTGGTACTACAGGACTTGCAGAGCCAAATAATACAGTTAGCGACATGAAAGCTGTAAAAAGCAGACCACTCAAGATCAGGTTTAATGCTGACACCGCATCATCTATGCAATGGAACTTCAAACCTCAACAGCAGGATATAACAGTATGTATCTTTAATCATTTTCTATAAAGTTGCTTTTGGAGTTGCTTCTGCTGTCATACAGACAAATTTTTTTGAAACTATGCAATGGATTTAAAATGGTTAAAAAGTCCTGCTGCTGATTTTCAAATGGATACTGTGAATGTCACATTACATCCTCGTCTTCAGGCGAAATGAACAGAACTAAATAAGGCAAATGTAATAAACACAAACTTGATGGGTTTGCCAGGATTCAGGCGGCAATCCAGGATCTCATTTCCTACCTACCTACCTAGGTAGGTGGCGCTATTGTCACGCAAAGTATCTACTCCGCTATAATTCATATAAATAAATGTAAACAAAGTAAAACCTGTCTGATTCTCGTATCTATATATAGTTTATGACTAGTGAAATCAGTGAAAGTGTTATTAAAGTGTAATACGTACTGTGAACTAAGTTATCAGTGTGTTATATTTATCCTCGCACATACACAACACACGAGATATTATGTTTAAAAAAACGTTATTTACACAATAAAAATATTAATTATTGTAAAGATTACCCAAAGAAACAACTTAACTTCGTTATAAACACTGAATAGAATAAAATTAGGAAACAAAACTGCTGTCACTAAAGTAAAATGTGGGTGCGCAAATACACTGAAACTTATTTTAACTAACCGTTCGTGTAATCTCACGTAAAGTCAAACACTACTTTATTTTAAAGAACCATCAAAATGTACGGTTGGCGTGTTCTGTATAGCATAAGGTTCTTTTCATTGGTACCGAGTTCGCGTCTGACTGCTGACAAGGTGCACTTTTTGTATGTTTACAAGGACTCCTATTTTCTAATATAAATATACTGTTCCTATATAGGTAATTTGTATTTAAATAATTCATAATAACTTAAAACGATGAACTTCCTCGAGAATGTAACGTTTCGTAGAACGACGAACACAGTCCGACTCGGATACAATAAACGAAAGCGAAATAATGAATGATACATTCAATGCAAGTAGTTTGCCCGAGATAACGAACGAGGACATAAATCAGTTCACATATAGATCAAATTAGCAAATTATAAGAGCAACTTGATGAATTATCATTAGATTTAAAAAGCGCACATCAGGAGATTGAAACATTGTCGTTAGAGAATCAAAAACTCAAAGAATATAATGCTGATTTAACAAAGAAGAGTGATCTTTATAAAAGGATTACTTGTAGCCCGATTAAGAAATCAATAACACCAAAAAGCGGAAAAAAATCGAACTAAGTCCACGCAAAAGCAAATAAAACACGGAAATGTGCAAAAATTACAATTAGAAGGGACAGATAATTCGAATCATCCCATATTAAAAAAGACTGTAATAAATACTCAACAAATTAGCGAATATTTTTATTTAGATCAGCAATCAAAGGATAAATCAGAAACTGAAAATTCTAAAATAAAGCAAATACCTGCTACACCTAGTAAGATATGTATTTTGAGCAATAACAATAGAAACAACATAACGTCTATTGCAGAAAATGTTCTTCCAAATAAAACGGAGATATGTCATTACATATTACCTCACTGTAATATGGAACAGTTAATATCTAATATGCACAACAAGAGAAAGATTTCTAAACCACATATAATTATAATGAATTAATAATTTCATTAAGGACCACTATAGGAAAAATTAAGCATACTAATATTATCATATGTGCATGGACTTATAAATATGGGTACTATACAAATATGTATAATAGTAGAATAGAAAACTTTAATAATTTACTGGGTTCTGATATACATACATATAAGTATGCCTATTTCTTAGATTCCAACAAAAATTTACTGTGCGATTATTCAATGTTTATTAGACGTAGAGGGCTGCTAAATAACAACGGATTGCGAGTTATATTTGAAGATTTAAATAATCTCATGAATGAAATTATGAACTATAATAAAAAGAGAAATTGATGAACCAATATCGCAACTTAACCACTCTGTATATACAGTAGAATCCGGATATAGCGACCTTTAAGGGACCGCCGATACTATGTCGTACTAGCCGGATGACGTACAAAACAGTAGGATTATTTCTTAAGTACTTAAGTACCTAACCTACGAATACATAATTATGCACACGCCAAACTCCTTCGCGAGAGTTATATTTGATTCACCGCCTTCTAATCGGTGTAATATTGCACTTTTTCTTCAATTGTAAAACACTTTCGCTTCACAGAACTCATTTTGTCGAGCTTTAAGAACTTTTCATAACAAGTGACAAACACTGTGATTTTCGCGCGCCAATAAGGAAAGGTGAAGCGCGCGGGGCGGGATGAAGTTGGGGCGCCGAAGTATTGGTGCGTAGGTTGTATAAACAAAACATTGCGCGTCGTTTTAACCCGACGTATTAATCACAAAAAATGGTCGCTTTAAGCAGGTTGTCGTTTAAACCGGAGTCACACTAAACGGTTATATTTTCTCAGTACCTAACTATGAAACCTAACTTGAGTAAACATTATCGTCTTTAAAAACGGTTAGTCGTTATAAGCGAAGTCGTTATATATGAATTCTACTGTAATCAGTTTTTTCTATGAAAACTATATACATATCATGCATCAAAATATTTCGGGTCTCCTAAATAAATCTGACGCACTCACAGTCTGCTTAGAAGAACTATTGATGGAGGGCACAACCATCGACGTTATTTGTGTAACTGAACATTTTAAGCACAAGTTCGTCCTCATGTGGAGTACTGCTCACATCTCTGGGCAGGTGCGCCCAAATATCAGCTAGACCCACTTGATTCCCTGCAAAGACGGGCTGTTCGAATCGTCGGGGATCCCAATCTTACGGACAGATTGGAGTCGCAATGAACTACCTGCTACTGTGTTTCCCGAGCGCTATGACATGTCCTTCTTTAAACGAGGTTTAAGAAGAGTATTTCCTTCACGGTAGTCAGCGGCCTGGCTGTGCTCTGGTATTGCAAAGGTCCATGTGCAGCAGTTTCACTTACCATTAGGTGTGCTGCTTGCTCGTTTGCCGGGTATGAACATTATGTCACAATACCTAACTACCGACTAGCCGCGTGTTTCAGCCGTATAAACAGCAAAAGAGGCGGTGCTTGTATATTGGTAATGAAAGGTCACAAATGGCAAGAAATAACAGAAATATGTAAATTTTCAATTACTAATACGTTCGAATGCTGTGCTATACACATAACTCAATGTAATATTATAGTCATTTGTCTGTATCGAGTTCCTAGGGCAAATAATTTAAAAACGTTCTTTGAACAACTAGAAAGTCTATTACAATTCATAAAAAAAAATATATGGCAAGTCTCATATTGTTTTGGGCGGGGATTTCAATATCGACATTTTAAAAAGAAATAGTATAGTATCAGAATTGGAATACTTATTGCTAAAGGACAATGGGCAAAAATGTATGGCGCTTGTCCCATCGGCGGCCACATCTGTCCTATATATTTTTTAGTCGACAATTATGTATATATTAAGACTGCAAAAAATTATTTCGGCAACTTGTTTAGATAAAAAGTTATAAAGCGTTGATCATATAAAAAAATCGAATTAATTAAACCGAAAGTACGTAAATGATAAAACGTAATGCATGTCTAAGTATAAGATAATGATGGATTAAATAAAACTAAAAGTTAATTGGTTATTAAATACATCGATTTATTGACATACACATATACAATGCTCGTATATAATGCTAGTATTCCTTTAAAAAAAGAAAATGATGGGATTCAATTGTCGTCTACAATAATATCGTTTAAAAAATGAGCTGGTAAACGGATATCTTCCTTTTGGTTTCTCGCCCACCCTAAATACCACACTACACACATAATGTGGGCACAGCAACCAAGAGTGCGCTTACCGCTTAGACAACTGCAATAGTAGTTTTCTATGGCTTCTCTGCCGCTTTTCTCTCTATCTACTATAATGTACGAATAATATATTTTTGACCTAGTATGTCTAGATTGTATTCGACATCTTAGCAGCCAAACATTTGTTGCTGTGATGCCGCACCTGCCTGTAACATCGGGGTCCCTATACGTTTCTATATTATAGAGACCTTGTCGCACATGCTACGCATAATAGCTGCGGGCTAGCTTCACTTGGTATGTACCAAGTGCAAAAATGGTTAAATCGTCCTCAGTCAGCAAAGGAAAATCACTTATGTTAGGTTGGTTTCCTGTAATGCTATCGAAACTAGCCCGTCTACGACTAAGGTTGTTGGCTAGGACATACTCTGCTAGGTTATTTGGTTGGTTCACTCTTTGGTTTATAACTTCTATAAATGTTTCAGCGTGAACGTTATCTGACAATGGTTCTCTGCAAGCATTCAATAATGCAGCACCTATTCTAAAATCTGTCATCATATGAGGCAAAGCACGATTGAAAAAGTCTTGTCGGAATAGTTTAAAATCGCGTTTGAAACAACCATTTATAACTTCAACAACCCAGCGGCACATAGTAACCAACCTAGACTTATTCGCTTGTTCTGTCGTCAATTGATCTTCGTCTCGGTTTTTTGTTTTCGGTAAGTGAGCTTCATAACCATAGGCATGTAAGTCGTCGATTACGTCGCGAAACCCACGGTCTAAGATGAACACATCTCCATGTTCAAAAAACCAATGGAAAGGATTTCCTTCGTCGTCAATCATATTTTTCATTATTTGTGCATCTGATTCTATGGCTGAATATGGCCCAAAGGCATCTAAAATGTGGCCATCGCAGCACACTATTAAAAACGGTTTCAACAAATTCGTGTATTTGTGTAGACTATATGATCGCTTTTGGAATAAATAGTTTGTGGACTTTTGTATATATATATATATATAAGTGGCGTCTGCTATCACAATTGCCTTTCTGTTTAAGGCATTTGCATTTCCAAAAATTGCATTTGGAACTTGTAGGTTTCGGTTAGCTACATCAATTCTAGTGAGATGATCATAACCAAGATGCCGGGGAACGAAGTCCAATAAAAGAGAGTCTCTGGCGAACGTTAAATGTCGTTCTAGGGTTCTACGGCTCATATTAAAAAGCGTCGCCAGCCTTTCATTTGCTTCACCGCTTCGCAGTTTCATTAAGTAGCATGCCAAAGATGTTTTCGGGCGTGTTGATACGTTCGACAATGAAGGAGTTTGTTCCAAAATATTCATAAATTGGTCTCGACTAACGCCTAATCGGATGTATACTTCATTTGGGTCCATGTCATCTATATTATCAAAATCTAGTATAGATCCTCGAAGCACCGCGATTTTCATGAGGCTCATGATATGCACAAAATGTGTGGCATTGAAGTCGTGGAGCAAGTTAGGGCTGTCAATTATTTGATCCCAATCATTGGATACCAAATGATGATCGCAAACTCTTGCACTATTTGGAATATAAAAATTAAAATGAATCAAGAATGTCACTTTAATGTTATCCGGAATCCTTCGGAGATCCGTTCGTCTGCAGTTTTCATACATACAACGCGTTGCTGTATTAGGGAGTCTTGAATATTCTTCAATATGTAATACACATTCGTGTGGACGGTCTTCTCTTGGCTGCGCAGCTCTTTCTGCCCGTTGCCAGCATGGTCGACAAATGTACTCCTGACCATTGTATTGTATCTGAAAATGCAAGTATTACAATTAGTTAAAACGCTTAGTTATTTTCATTGAACGCTGTTCAAACAAAGCGAAATATAAAGAAAAATATTTTACTCGATTGCCTAAGCAGTATTAATTATCTCGCTTACTCATACGTAAATACCGATACTTCTATCCCGTTCTCGCCCCGTGGATCAAACGGAACGACAACGTCGCCGCGTCGGTAACAGTTTACTTACTACTTACAGCGAAATGTAATCTCAATGCGCGAGAGTTAAAACACTGTGACCACCTCAAGTTAAACAGTACTATATTGTTGACGTGACAACTAAGAAATAATGATTTCGTTTGATGTACTTACCTGATGTTCAGAGGTAAGAGCTTCAAAGATATATTGGCCTACAGCGGGATGTTCTTCAAACCGAGCACGGGTTATTTCGTATCTTCTTCTGTTTATCACGGATCGATTACATAAAATACACACTTGGCGATTATCTGCCATTGTTATAGGAATCTGCTTAAAAAAAGTCCAAAAAAACGAGCACAAGTCACCAAGATAGATATTAACAAGTCCGATATGCAAGCCAGAGTCAAAAGAAATTGTCAAACAATAATAATCGCACAGTACTCAACGAAACAAATGTCAACGATGGACTGCGCTGTGCGCTCGAGCATAACGGTAATCGCCGAGTCGCCGAGTGCGAGCGGCGCTCGTCGCTGATTGGTTGACGCATGAAACATGGCGAGACCGATTTTAACAAAGGTTCTTAGACCTCTAATAGAAAAAGTATTGAATATTAGGATACATAAATAATAATGAAAAAAAAAATAGTATTTTAATAATAGTATTTTAACTATATTTTTTTTCTCAAACGGTATTTCATAGTACTCCTTGAACAATATTTGTTGTCAAAGATCTCCCCTTTCAAATGACACTAGTTTCATTGATGGCCGCTCATGGGCCGCAATGCCCATTGTCCTTTGGTCTTAATTTAGAAATAAGTCGGGCAACTAGGTTAAAAAGGTACCACTTTTTAACCTAGTTGCCTGCTGTTATCCTAGTGCATTGACAATTTCGCACACAATCTAGGTATTAAATGTAAATATGACATAATTGATTTTGCTCTGTCTGGCCATACCTCTCAAATATTGAAGTGCCCTGTAAATAAAATATGCTTAATTAATCAATGGTATATAAAACGTCGTGAATATAGCAAATGCAATATGATTAAATTTAAAGATTGTTTAAAAAATATATCCTTTTCAGAAATATCCAGATCCAGAGCAAGCGTTTAATATTTTTATAGAAACTTTTTCATTATTTTACAATTTGTGCTTTCCGTTTCGTAAAATAGTAATAAAAACTCATAAGAAACCGCAATGGATGTCAAGGGGTATTAAAACTAGTAGCAAAAAAAAAAGAGATCCCTACTATAGTGTTATAGACGTAAGCCAACTATTGAAAATAAACAACTTTTTATAAAATACAACCACCTACATAAAAAAAAATATAAAATTAACACAACTTGCTCAAAATTCTTATAAAATTAGTAACTCTTTAAATAAATCAAAAGCTACCTGGGATATTATCAACAACTCTAAATTTATAACACCCAGAGAAGATATTGCACTTATTATGATTGGTGATAGGATAGAAACTAATCCATCTTTAATATCCAAAGCTTTTAATAATTATTATGTAGAAAAAATTAAACCAATAGTTGCCAAGGGTAATAATGTCACATCTAACATACCCATGCAAAGTAACTCTCTATTCATGGCACCAAGCTCGTATTATGATATACTAAAAATAATAAAGTCACTAAAAACACCAATAGTGTAGGCCATGATGGCATTACCACGAAAGTTATCAAATATGTAGCTAATAGCATCAGTCATCATTTAAGTCATATTCTGAATCTCTGTATTTCTGCGGGTATATATCCAAAACACTTAAAAAGAACTGTAATAAAACCATTAAAAAAGAATGTGAATAATGAACGCTTAGACTCATATAGACCAATTGCACTTGTGCCTGTACTGTCACAAGTATTTGAAAAATATCTCTATGAGCAATTATATATATATTTAGAAAAGTATAAGATTCTTACTGACGATCAAAAAGGATTTCGTAAAGGTAAGACCATAAACATGGCAGTCTATGATTTTTTGAATGAGGTTATAGTAAATGTAGATAGAAGAACCCCAGTCTGTGCAGTATACTGTGATATGACACAGGCTTTTGATCACGTGGATCATGACATTCTACTAAAAAACTAAATAATTATGGTGTAAGAGGGAATATTTTAAAACTAATTGAATCTTATTTAAAAGATAGAAAGCAGTGTGTACAAATAACCAAATTCAATTATGATACTAAACAGGAATGCATCTATAAATCAGAACAAAGAACAGTATTATATGGTGTTCCACAAGGAAGTGTCCTAGGACAGCTGCTATTTATAATCTACATCAATGACTTACCCTCAGTAACTACTAATCGCATGACTCTCTTCGCTGATGATAGTACTGTAAATATTAGTTGTACCAGTGACATAAATTATGAAAATGGGATAAATAATACTATAAACTCAGTAATTACTTGGCTTTACAATAATAACCTAAGAATAAATGTTGATAAAACGAAAATAATGTTTTTTAGTCAAAGATCAGCGTCACACCAAAACCTAAATATATGTTTCAATAATAATTCTATAGAGCAAGTAGACACAAGTAAATTCTTAGGGCTTTTAATAGATAGAAAATTAGATTGGAAAGCACATTTCGAAAGGACATTTCGTAACTACACAAACACAACGATGTCGCGAAATATGTAATTACTTGTAGGGAAATTGTAAGTTCATGCGCACGACCTTCAACTTTCGCACATCGGCGGATACTAAAACAAAAAGGCCGGCAAGCCAATGGGGTTCGCCAAGGATGCCTGGGTAGGTAGGGATTACGCTTTGTAATAAAATGTAAACATGATAAACAGGCTGTTACAAAATATTAACTTTAATTTATTTTATTTTTTTTTATAACTACCACTATTGAACATGAACAAACATATCTAACATGTTTAAATAAACATGTTAGATATGTTTGAAGAAACATATCTAACATGTTTAAATAAACATGTTAGATATGTTTCTTAGGTCGGACTCTTTTATGTTTTTTTCTTTGTAAGACGATAAAAAAGTCACCGTGTATATAATAAATTGCCAAGACTCCTAAAAGATATTACTTCTCTCAATATATTTAAGGATAAACTTAAAAAATTTCTAACAGACAAATGCTATTATAATATAAATGATTATTTGACAGAATAGTACTAGCACTAGAATGTTTATTATTGTGTAATTTTATATTAGTTGTTAACGATGTAGATTAGTATTGTATTAAATATAATAATAATATTATATAATAATAATATTATAATATATATATATATATTATATAATAATAATAATATTATATTTAGTCCGTGTGGTGACGGAGTAAGAATACAATTCACCACCCCCTATCTTACCCGTGGGTGATCGTACGAGTCGACTAAGGGATATAAAACGCATATAACATCTATGCGAGAGAAGGAAAACTCGAAATAAAACCCTATACCAACACGTCTGACCAGCGTGGTATAGTAGGTCAATTACCCTTCCATTATGGAGGAGGCCCGAGCCCAACAGTGGGACGTATATGGGCTGAGATGATGATGATGATGATGATTATATATTAGTAATTTAGGATCTATGGTCCTTTTTAACAAATATTTGCATACCTATTTAAGGATAAATATTACTGGACATTTATACGTATGTACTTATCAACCCGTATATTACTCATATTTCAGCAAATAAATATTTCTTATTCTTACCTTCAAGCTTAACTGCACAGGTGGCGTAGTGTTTAAGATACCGACCTACCGTGCCAGTATCATGGGTTCGAATCAGCAGGACAACATTTTGTGCGATCCACAAATTGTTGTTCTGAATCTGGATGTTATATGTGCCCATTATATCTTTGTAAAGGTCACCGCAATACAGGGATTATTCCTCAGTGCAAGGTGTTGACTTTAAAAAAAAGTATCTTGAAGGTATGAAATAAAAGAGATGACATCCGAGTGCCTCAGCAGTACCATTATACGCGAGTGATTTAAATGTTTCATTATTTATTAAGATCCCTATGGTAGCTAACAAGAAGAGCTGATGATCTTGAAACCCTTGAGCAGGTATCCATAAATAGTAGCTAAGAACCATCTTAATCTCGTCTACTTCAAAAACGTTGGTAGTAAAAATAAGCTATACTGCATTCGAGCGGCATATTAGGCAAAATTATTCTTATAAAACTGTTTTATGCCTTTAGCTAGTTCCTGGTGAGACGGCACTAGCGTTTTATACGGCGGTGAACCCCACAGACAAACCAGTGACTGGAATCAGTACATATAATGTGATACCTTTTGAAGCCGGACAGTATTTCAACAAGATACAGTGCTTCTGCTTCGAAGAACAGCAACTGAATCCTCATGAGAAGGTAAATATTATTTTACGTATTATTTTTGTAATGATTTCTGATGTTTACGTATTACACACTAGCAGTGCCCGCGACTTCGTCCGCGTGGAATAGTGACTTTGGGGTGGTATAGTGACTTTCAGGATTTATTTATTTAATTTAAAACTTCTGCGGCCAAACGTTGAGAACGTTCATCACTTGATTCCCATTGTCCATTAAACGAAGTTCGAGTTGTTTGTGAAGCCAAACGTGTTCGTTCAACGCTTGTTTTTCTAGCGCGGTTTCGTTCAGCGATTTCTCGTTGAGTAGCCAACCTCTGCCCATTTTCATCCTCTGTCTCATTGTTGCTCATAAGTCGCAATCGTTTTGCAGTGGCAGACTGTCGAGAAAGTTGAGATCTCTTTCTAGGCATTGCGTAGAGGCTACCGCCCCCTCGCCCCTCATGATGGCCCGCCACATCATACATCCGCGCGCAATACATGTATGTAGATAGCATCTATGCAAGAAGAGGAAAACACGAGATAAAAACCTTATAAAACTCGTCTGACCAGCGTGATATAATAGGTCAATATGCCTCTCATTTTGGAGGATGGTTAGTCTTGAGTATTAGAACGTATGTGTATGGTAGCACTCTATTTCGACTTTACTTTCTATTATTTATATAGCTCCAATCACTTTTATGCCAAATAATCAAGTCCAAATAACAATTCATATAAAGCATATTTCTTTAAATTTGCAGGTGGATATGCCAGTATTCTTTTATATAGACCCAGAATTTACGGATGACCCAAGAATGGAATATATCGACGAAATAGTATTATCGTACACTTTCTTCGAGGCCAAAGAAGGCATGAAACTACCAGTACCTTCATATGTGAAACAATAGGGAATACTTGTATGGACAGTTAATTTATGTAATGAGGGTAGAACCTAGGAAGACTCTGTACATGAAATGTGTCCGTTAAAAATATGGAGGGTAGAGTTAAGAAGAACAGTTTTGGAGTTATAATTTTTTGGTTAGCGATGAACACTTTTAATTTGTTTGGCAATACAAAGTAGTTCTCCTTTCATTTACCTTCTATAGATAAAAACAGTAACGTACAGTATACAAATGAAATTGTGTAAATAATTGCCTGTCGTTATAGTTAAATTGATTTAAAATGTGTTCTTAAAAATAATGACTACAAATTTACATTAAAAAAAATCTAACTACTTCTACTTCTTCTTCTTGAGTAATGGCAATAAGCTACAATTATGAGGTGTTGGTGCCAGTGTCAAGTTATAATACATATTCTACAGTCTTCATATTTTAGTCTTAGTCGTTACCATTGATAATGTGCTGACAACCAATCCATGGTTCCTCTGGGAATATTAGCAAAATATATTTTTTTTTTATTGCCAACGGTGGCAAACGAGCAAGCAGCACACCTGATGGTAAGTGAAACTGCTGCACATGGACCTTTGCAATACCAGGGGCACAGCTAGGCCGCTGCCTACCGTGAAGGAAATACTCTTCTTAAACCTCGTTTAAAGAAGGACATGTCATAGCGCTCGGGAAACACAGCAGCAGGTAGTTCATTCCAGAGCTTGCACGTACGTGGGAGAAATGATCGCTGGAAACGTACAGTTGAAGACCATAACGTTTCCAGGTGAAATGGATGAACCCTGCTACGATGTCGAGTGGTACGTTGGTAGAATGGTGACGGTGGTACCAAGTCAAACAGTTCCTCGGAAAAATGCACGCAATTCGCTATTGTATCCCATTCACTACATTTCAATATTTTGTCAGCATTATATTACATAAAATATCAGCAAAATTATTCAATATAACACTGTAAAACACTAAAATAATGAATACAATATTTAAAAGCGCTACATGACATTTTGACATTCTCTCCAAAAGCGAAACTATTAAATCACATGCCACGTTATTTCACAGTAGGGTTGCTAGAGTTATATTTATTAAAGTATTTTTACCTATACTAGCAACCCGCCCTCGCTTCGCTTTTAGTCGTTTTACCCACGTAGATCCCATTCCCGTGGAAATACCGGGATAAAATATAGCCTAGTTTACGCCCTGATATTATAGCTTTCCATTAGTGAAAGAATTTTTGAAATCGGTCCAGCCGTTTTGAAGATTACCCGGAACAAACGGACAAAAATTTTTTTAATCTGTATTTTAGGCATAAGTGTCATGCAAATAACCGTGTGAGCATGAAAAAAGCCTATTATTTTGACATTACAAACAGACACTCAATTTTATTTATTGGTATAGATAAGTGAATAGAGTTAACCCACTTCTAGTGATGCCGATCAATAAGCAACTATCGATAGTGCGGCAATAGTAGGAATTAGTGATGTAACGAATATTCGCATTCGCATTGCGAATATTCGCATATGTTTCTGACATTCGCAATCGCATTCACATTCGCATGAAACGATGCGAATGTTTGGCGAATATATTTGACAAACTAAAAGCAAATTATATATGTAATTGTGTAATGATATGATAATATTTATTATTTTTATTTACTCATAATATTTGAATAAAACAATATTATGGAACACTCAGGTCGGCAACTAAATTAGAAATACTATCTCTCTTATTTTTGTCAGTCTAATATAAACTAATGAATGGGGAGCCGGTTTTTTGTTCGATTATACTGCGAAACCCACTGAACGATCAGAATAATATTTATAGCATAAGATGCAACATGTTTCGAAGAAAGATTGAGTATATGATATGTTGATGAATACTTATCCGGCATTTATATTTGTTTTGACGTGACAACGTCTTATAATTCGATGGAGCCGGCAGCACACACGAAAAAACATGACGTATGCGGCGTTACCTCGCTCTGAGGCGTTCCATTTAAGGCTTTTTTTTTGGGGGTGGGCTGCGGTCGCCGCTCTTCCGCACCACTCTGTTCGGGGCGACAGAGGGGCTTAAGCACGCAACACCCGCAACCCACCCGAACACCACGTCGCCTTTGTCGTTGGACCGACCACCGGAGCAGGGTTACTTGACATTAGTAGTTGGCCCGACGGAATACCCCCTACCCGGGGTACCCTCCCATCGACCGAGGTCCCCCGCTCGGGGAGGACGTCGGTCTTTCCTCACGCGATCGGCCTCTCGGCGGGTGACGGACTAACTCCCCGGTCACGTCACCCGCGGCCTCGGCTAGGGCGGCATGGGACGCAGGTAGTCGTGCCTGCGCCGCCCCAGTTGCTGGCGGCGGGTCGTTTCGTCGAGGCTGTGCTCCTCGCGTTCGCGACCCGCTCCTCCTTTTGCGAGATAACTGCCTCGCAGAAGGATGCGACCGCGTCCCAGTTCCTGATGCTGCCGAGCATCTCTCTAGCGATGGTCGGCAGCGTCAAGTCGGCACCGAAGATTACGACGAGTTCACGACGCTGCTCTGCCCAAGCAGCACAGACCTCGAGCGTATGCTGCGCCGTGTCCTCGTCGCAATCGCAGTGGTGGCAGGACGGTGTTCTCTCCCTCCTAGCGACCCTGAACAGGTACTTGCGGAAGCATCCATGCCCCGTCAAGACCTGCACGAGTCGGAAGGAGAGCACACCGTGTTGCCGTTCCAACCACTGCATCAGCACCGGCCGGAAGGCCTCCACGGTCCAGACACCGTATCGAGGCATCTCCAGCCGGTCTGCCCAACGGGCGATGATATCTCGGCGGGCGTCGACGCGCCAGGCGGTGAGCTCCCTTAAGGAAACAACACCGCCCTCCCCTCGCACCCGCGACACCCGCCGATACAATTCGGCGAGCACTTCCGCCCCCAGTTCCATTTAAGGCTTGCCATACAAAATATCTATCAAACAAATAAAATTAAAATTTTCTTTTGAAAAATGAAACCATTCCATCAGTATTTTCTTATGACGTTGTCACGTTCAACTATCGTCAGTAAACCGACATTACAGACAACCGATTTTTTGTGTGAATGAGTAATGCATTTACCAATAAAAAAAGAACATGATTCTTTATGAAAAAATTACATTATTTTTTTAAGTAATCGTTAAACTTTTTGACATACCATGCATTTAACATTCTCAGCGTCACAAATTGTGAAATAACGCCACACTTCAGTAACATGTGCTCATGTTTGTTTTGACAAATACAATAATAATAATAAACTAATCTCAAATTACAACGAATATTTTCGAACGAATCTGATTACTTTCATTCGTTCAAGTTGTAACGGTTAACCTTTGCTATATTTGGCTTAAACATGGCTGGTACGAAATGTTTAACCCGTATGATATTTTGCACGCGCTTTATTTGAAAGTCAACATTCATATATATTATATTCGCATATTCGCATTCGCATTCGCGAATGTTGGAGATAAATATTCGCACTCACATTCGCATTCGCGAATGTCTCAATTCTAACATTCGTTACATCACTAGTAGGAATATCGATAGGACTATCGATATTATCAATAGTATCCATAGTAAAGTTGTCACGGATGAAAATGGTCTCGATACTATTGCAAATCAGCAATAGTATAACCACATTTTGTACTATAGATAGTATCGATACCATCAATAGTATCAATAGTCCTATCGATATCCTAACCGATTATCGAGATCAACTATTAATGGTATAGGTAACTATCGATAGTTCGGTATCACCACACACTTGCATAAAGGTATTTTTTTAAGGACTATAGTTATTAGCCGCGGACTGACTATAACAACTTTACCCGGACTCTTGGTGAGCGCTGAGGGCTCTCAACCCGAACTTCATAGAGATTAACTCTATTTACTCATATAATTGCTAGATTCTGCTAAAATAACTGCAAGATTCACAGTAGTGGCCGGATTAGGTCGATTTCAGCAGTTGGTACGCACATGACTAGTTTCTGGAGAGGCACGCAGATTACCTCATTTGATAGTTTATGTTTCAAGTATTTTCTAAATTGTTATAAACAACTTTCATCGTTCAATTTTTTGAGTTCGACTCGGCTAAGATGATCCTCTTTCTAACTTCTCTATGTTACATATATACACTAGCAATAAAACAACAATGACTAGACTTACCTCAGACCAAAAGAATAAAATAGATAGAGCGCAGTGTACTGAAATAGCCAAGTAGTATATGTACAAGGAAGATATGAATGAATGAAAATTTAAAGAAATTGAAAACTAGTTCTCCTGGCGCGCTCCCATCTGGATTAATCTCCATCGGCGATAAGACGAGTTTAATAATACTACAAGATTACGAAAATAAAAGATTAATTGTCATGCTAAATTAATGTTGTTCTATTACTAGAAGATGTGTAAATATTAAAAAAATAATGTTAATAGATTATTTAAGTTTTGTAATTGAAATATAAAAGCTAACATTCGATGTTGGCATTTATTTTTAACTTGTATTTTATTTAATGTAAATTGACAGCCACTCGCGTTTAACATGCTATAGGAGCGAGTTAAAGACGAACTATTCCGTAACTACTAACTCGTATCGAGACAAGGTATTCTTACCTTGTATCATTGCCTCTTTATCGTGGGTCGTAAAACTATCTAAGGGTTCACTAGGAGCTGGGGCATCAGCGAACCCTGGTTAAACTAACACCAACTGCGGCGTCAACCCACTCGCCATGCTTGCGAACTTAGATGGCGTAGTGTCAACTTAGATGGCGGTGGCATAACATCTATGCAAGACAAGGAAAACTCGATGCAAACCCTATCCCAACACGTCTGAACAGCGAGTAGGTAAATTTCCCTCCCATTGTGGAGGAGGCTGAGGCCCAACAGTGGGACGTATATGAGCCGAAATGTTGACGATGATCAACAAGTGAGTCGTCAATGGATATATTCTCAGGATTACTCATGGATTTATTAGAAATACGAGCGGTTTCAGCCGCGTAATTCGCGTTGCCCTACGGGATAAAGTATACTCTAATCGACGTCAACTTTAGTCGGCATATAGCGAAAGGATTTTTAAAATCTGTTTTGTGGTATATACCGCGAAAGCGTCACAAATAAACTCGCATTCGCATTGACAATTGTAGGATCACTGTGATATTTGTTTTAAATATAAAATATTAACTTTTAACAAGCAACTTTATTACACCAAATAATTTTAACTGATGATGATGATGCGACAGAACTAGGACTTTATAGCAGCTGTGACAGGATAACCACGACGGAGTCCCATACACTGGTCTCGATCTATAAACAATGTTGTTGCCTTCGCCCTCAGTTCACCCTCGAGCCCGGCGCGGACGCCTAGTAGAGTCTGGTGAGTACCTTCCGCTGTGGCGATCTTGGATCTAAGAGCCTCCATCGTTTCTTGAAGATCGCATACTTCTTTGACTAATCTGTTGAAGATATTTTTTTAAAAGTTCCACATAAAATACGTCGGATGTCCAGCAATTAAAGATTTTTGTATTAGAAGTCGTACACCTTTCCGTATTGTAACGGAGTTTCAATACAATTCACTTCCCCCTCTTTCTTGTCCATGGGTATGGTGAAAGATGACATAAGAGATATAAGCAACAACTGTGCTGGAGAAGTAAAACTAATAAAAACGCTGACCAACATGTTATAACAGGCCAATTGTGATATAATAGATCTATGCTAGAGAAGAAAAACTCGAAATAAAACTCTGACCGGCGTGTTATAATAGTCGATTTCCCTCCCATTTTGGAGGTGACGCGAGCCAAGCAGTGAGACTTAGGTATATGAAAAGAAATGAGGACTCAGTTCCACCCTGTATCTGCCAGTGGGAATTGTAAAAACCGGCTTCAAGATTACCAATATAATGGTCCATGAAATGTTATCGCTAATCTGTATGCCAAGCAAGGCAATTATAGAGCATTATCCCTCTTTGGATAGATTCAAGCTTTTGAGTGCTATTGAGTGATCGTCGAATAGCTAATGGATGACTATATCAGTCGATTAGCGAATAAACAAATACGCAAAAAGCAATGTAACAAAGGTTGCATTAAAGATAAGAAGTGTCGTACAGAACGTGTTGGAAATGAACTTGTCTCGATGAAAAATATTTCTCAACCATAATACACTGCCTCTATGGAATCAAAGGTTTACAACACTTATAAATATCATTTGCTGACGGGTCTTGAAGTCAATAAGATCACCAGCGGAATGGTTAACGACACTCTCCTAGGCAACTCATAGTAATTCATCAATCCATCCATCAGCCCGTAGATGTTGGACATAGGTCTCCCCACGAGCAAGTCACTCGGAATGGTAATGCACTACTTGTCATCCACAGCATCCACTTGCATTCAACGGTTCCCTGCAACTTTCAAGATGACAGTCCACCTAGTAAATAGTCATCTGATTCGTGGTCGTCACTTGAGACCATTTCTTCCCATAACCGTTGGGGTAGATATAATAACAATTACTAAGAGAAAATTGACTGAGATTGCCAACCCGTCTGGTAATTTTAAGCTAGGATCCACCGTTATGGGTACGATGGACATGTGTCCAACCCAATTATACTTGTAACGTCATACTTTGATGATCTATTGATAGGATCTCTCTGATAATAATTAATGCATTAATAAAAAAGAAGAAACGTAGCAAAGTAAATAGATATTTGCAGGAATGCACTATATCGATTATGAGCAAGTTCATAGGCCAACTCACACTAGGCCGATTTCCGAATTGCTGTGACCGACTTTTTGAAGAGAAACTTGTTTAGAATCGTTGTGATTTCAAACTCGATGAAACGAAAAAGCGAGTCCACACAAACACGTAAATGTATAGGATTCAGCCGGCGAGAGATAAAGGATGAGGAATGAAGGATAAAGGAGTTTCACTTGCGATATGCGTACTTTGTACACTATAGTTCATAAAATATAAGATGATCTCTGTGACAGTTGTCCCTAGTGCTGTCACGCTTACGATGAGTTCCGTAGTTTTTAGCGATAAAACTCTTTAATTTTATAATTGTGATTTTTTATTATAATTAAAATACAATCAATGAAAATCTTTTTGAATTGATTTCAAACATAAACGGTTTTTGACTGTTTTAATTATTTAAAAGGAGTACCATCAAGGTCTAGTCACTATTATCGTCATCACTGGAGTTTTTCTGTTAGAACATTTGTCATTTTTTGTCAAATAGAGACAGTCGTTAGATCAACCGATCAATTACGACTGTTTTATAAACAAATATGTCTAGTTTATTGACAATAATGCGTACATAATATTATCATTTACTCTGAAACGAAAAGTAGTTTTTTTAATTTTTAATTAATTCAATTTATGTATTTTATACTGTAACTGTCTATTTTAATTGTAAAAAATATGTTGAAAGTTTTATATAGGTACTGTATTAGGTTTATTTCTTTTATGAATAATTTAATAAAGATCGGTTATCGATTTACGTATATCGACTGTCCCATCTCTTTTTTATTTTCAGTCCGGTATGACGTTGTACGTGCGTAAGCGTCATTTATGTATAAAATGTTTACTAGGTATTTCAGTACTTACGAGGTACATTTTAGGTATGAATATTAATATTCTTATATTTATAATAAACTCATTTGCAAAAAAAACGGGCGGTTTTGATTTTCATTCATATTTAAAAAGATACAATACCAAAAAGGTTTCAATCGTTTGTACACGTTACTGGCCGGTTTTAAAAATGCTGTGGTATTTAAAAAAGTACGTTCTAAATTCAATTTTTCATTTGATGTTCATTTTTACAGAAAACCCCTTTTTATCCTACATTTTTGGCGCGAAGTTCCAGAAGTTAACATCGACTTTCATAACTTTTATTCAATTTTTATCGATTAATTTCATATCCTTGACTGTCAAAGCTTTATTTAATGCTGTTTGGCTGTATCAAAAATGGTAGATAAAGTGGTAAAAGCTACCAAAATTATCGCGCTGCTTGAAGAGGGTTGCAGCCAATGTTTCGTGGCTAGGAGGCTAAATGTTAGTCGATCGACAGTCCAAAGGACCTGGCAGCGATATCAGGAGACTGGTTCCGTCGAGAGAAGGCCTGGTTCTGGAAGAAAACCATGTACCCAACCACGGGATGATCGTTTTCTTGTGAGTCGCGCATTGAGAAATCGCAAATCTTCGTATGTGGATCTTAAGAACAACCTCCAAGAAGTAAGAAATGTGCATATTAGTCTATGGACGGTCAGGAGGAGGCTTCTCGCTGCCAATATACGCAGTCACCGCCCGGCCCGCGGCCCCAAATTACTCCGTGAGCACAGAGTTCACAGGCTTAGGTTCGCTAGAAATTGTGAATCATGGACTCAAGACGATTGGAATAGGGTTTTGTTCTCTGATGAAGCCAGGATATCTCTGTTCGGTGAAGATCGACGTCGGCGAGTGCTAAGAAGACAAGGAGAACGCTTTGCAGAGGCATGTTTCGAAGAAATCACACCTTATGGTGGGGGCTCTGTTATGTTTTGGGCAGGAATAAATTCAATGGATCGTACAGAGTTAGTCTTCATTGAAAACGGCTCACTGACTGGGCATCGATACATAACGGAAGTTCTAATTTCTCATGCACAACCCGCATTGGCCGCTCTAGGTGAAGACTCGATTTTTATGGACGACAATGCTCGCGCCCACCGATCCCGCGATGTTAATGCGTATGTGCAAGAGGTCGGCATTCGTCGTTTGGATTGGCCAGCTCGAAGTCCCGACCTCAATCCCATAGAGCATGTCTGGGACGTTCTGAAACGGCGTGTGAGATCAGTACACCCGGCTCCGCAGACCATCAGAGAGCTGAAGAATGTGATTACTGCGGAGTGGGAACGTATTCCGCAAGCAAGTATCCGGGATATACTCGCTAGCATGCCCAGACGAATTCAAGCTGTGATTTTAGCTAGAGGGGGTCACACTCGATACTAAACATTTATCTGCTTTTACTTTATTAAAGAAAAACAAACAAAAAAACTTTTTTATTTTTACTTCATGAGCATATGCACTACTAGCGAATATACACTACTAGCGAGGTTTAGCATTATTTCCCATAAATTGTATCTAAATTTTATGAAATACTGATGAAAACGATTATTTTCTTATTAATTTAGCAAATTGTGTGGATAAAACTACCTATAATTATCAAACAAAGAAATATTAACATTTGAAATGGTTCATTGCTTAGGTGCCCGTTTTTTTTGCAAATGAGTTTATATTACAATTCAGTTGCAATAAAACTGGCACGAAAAGAATGAAAATATATTTGATACAAAATGAAATTGTAAACATGTCGCTCGTTCAAACTTACTTCGTTAGTTTTGTTGACATCTGTCGCAGAGATCAAGCTATATTTTATGGACTATAACTCTTTTTTTTTATTACTGGATCTGCGCCTGGCCAAGCGTGGTAATTATGTCATTATAGACAAAAGATAAAAGACAATACCTATCACATTGTAAAAAAAACAAATCTGTTGTATTGGGTGTTCAGTTTCAATCTACTGTAGAATATACCTGTGCTGCGCTTCGTCACGACATTTCTCCAGATGAGGGCGATTGGTTCTGGCTTGTAGGCGTGTGTGTGCAACCTTCATAGGCTGGAGTTTGTCCTCGATAGCCTTATTCAACAACTCCAACGTCTTCTCCACGTCAAAGATTTCTTGCTGGATCTATAATTTTAACATGTTTATTATTATTTTAAAATGGAAGGAAGGGAGACCCACCACTTTCCCACGGTAATTAATATACCGCTCACCACAATAGAAGGAATACAGGATAGGATAAAGGTGGACTAGGAAATGAAATAGGAAATGTTACTACGCTCTGACGTGTTGCCCCGCGGGATAAGTATTCGTCTTTTAATATGTAAACGCTAACAATTAGGTATATACACAGTACATATTCACAAAATCAAAGGAGGTTTTTCATACATTCGATTATCCAAATGCCTAACGACAACAATTATTCCGGTAAATCGATTTTCTACAGTACCTACTTAATAATTAAGCTGAATATCAAAATACCTTGTGCAGATGTAGCTGCAATTTATTCTTGATCTCAATAGTCTCCGCGATGCGTCTCGTGAACGCGCTGTTAGTATTGCTCCATTGGTCCCAAATCTCAGTCGCTGATACGTTAATCAGGTTCTCTGTATCTAAAAAACAAATAAATGATTTCATCATCATCATCTCGGCTCAGATACGTCCCACTGCTGGACTCGAGTCTCATCCATAATGAGAGGGAAATTGACCTAACTATAACATATTGATCAGACAGATTGGTATAGGTATTGAAATTACACGATACTACGTATCAAAATGGTATATGCGTATTTCGTATATATTTCCTGTGTGATGACGGAGTAAGAATACAAATCACCACTCCCTATCTTGCCCGTGAATGTCGTAAAAGACGATTAAGAGCGTTATCGGTGATCGGCACTTCTCGCATTGTAGGTATTTTGCTACGGTCCGATATCGACGCACACTAATGCACTACACACACGCGAGTTCATAGAATGACCAGTCTTGAGCCTTGGCGCTTATAATCAATCTCTAATATATTCTTCGGAGAAGGAGATTTTCAAAAATCAACATGATGTAAATTTTAAAATTTTTAATTAAAGATCAAATCTCATGACAGTAAAACGGTTAAAATTGTATTTTTAATATGCAAAGTACAGGAAATAGTAAAATATAGGCACAGAGTATAACTTACAAGGAGACCCTCAGACGTGTGGGTCGGGGATTTCCATGATTTTTGGTGGGATGGTAGAGGGGGCACGAGGGTATCACAACTACCAAATATTAGGGTCAACTGGGCCCTCGTTAAAAAGATTTTAAGGGTCAAAGTTGGATGGGTAATTTATATACTAGAAAAATTCAAAGTCGAATCGCCAACAAGCGGTAATCTCGTGGTAACGTGCTCGCCGGCGGGAACTCTGGTCTCGGGTTCGAGACTCGACAACTTATTTTTTTTAAATTATCACATTATTGTGTAATAATTAAAAAAAAAACAGAAAAACCCCAATCGACGTCCCTATCCCGGGACGTCGGTCGCCGTCACACGGTCAGGCTCTCTGCGAGTGACACACTAAAGTCCCCGGTCCGGTCACCCGCGGACTCGCCTAGGGCGGCGTGAGGCGCGGATACTCGTATCTGCGCCGCCCGAGTCGCCGGTGGCGGAACGTGTGACCAAAGATTGATCACACACGAGCCGACGTCTCCTTTCGTGAGATGACAGCCTCACAGAAGGCGGTGACCGCGTTCCAGTTCCTGACGCTGCTGAGCATCTCCCTAGTGATGGTCGGCAGGCTCCGGTCGGCACCGGTGATTGCAACGAGTTCACGGCGCTGCTCTGCCCACGAGGCACACACCTCGAGCCTGTGCTGCTCACGTCGCAATCGCAGTAGTAGCAGGATGGTGGTGTGCTCTCCCTCCTAACGAGCTTGCGCAGGTACTTGGCTATCGTGACCCATCAATACCTGCACCAGTCGGAAGGAATGTACCCCGTGCTGCCGTGCCGTGCCGTGGTGACCCAACCACCCTATCAGCACCAGCTGAAAGGACTCGACGGTCCTGATACCGTATTGAGGCTTCTCCAGTCCGATTGCCCAACGAGCAATGGCATCTCGGCGGGCGTCGACCTGCCAGGCGGCAATCACCTTGATTGAGGCTATATGTGGCTCGCGTCTCTGATACTGGCAGGTAAAGCTCGGCGAGTACCTCCGCCTGCAGGTCCCACCGGAGAGTTCCGGCCAAGAGGCACGCTGCCTCCGTGGCTGCCGTGCAGTAGTCGAGTATGGCCCTAGTCGCCATGGCCATGGATGTCTAACAAGTCCAGTCAGAGATTTAAATCTACCCACTACAGAAATTAGTTATTAAATTTTGATCCACATTTTGCTACATATTTATTGCTAGTACAAGAAGAAAATGATTCTCTATGAAAAAATTATATTGTGTATGGTTAGTAATTATTAAACATTAAATTTGAGTTAGCTGATAATCTTCAGAAGATGAGGCTGCATAAATGTTCCGTTCGGATTTTTGATGTGAAATATCTATAGGCGGGGTGAACCTGATCGTCGCGTGGCATTAAAAGCGGCGTTAACGCCACGCTTTGCGGTAACGACTTCAAAATAATTTTGATGTTTCACATCTGCCAGGCGTCCTGAGTGACGGCTCTCTTCTCTTTTCGTTTACTCTTTTGAAACTATAAGTACCTTACAGTTTTGTCGTGTGTTCTCTTTTTCCTTGCCTTGTAACCGATTTTGTTCCCAAGATACAATCTGCTTTTTCGACCCATCACCTAAAACGTAAAAAGATTCTATATTATTCTTTATAGAGATCGCATGAAAGTAATTAAAAGAATTAGGTAGTAATAAATACTTACGAATCAAAACCGATCAGTCGCAGTATACGCTCAAGTTCGTATTGCCGTCTTTTACGCTGTGAGCGGAGAGCTCGAGCGACGTGACCCTGCTCCGTTGAGCGCCAAGGCGCGACTGGCTTATGAGCTTTTTTTTTTTTTTTTTTTTTTTGTGTGTGTACAGCTGTTGGTCGCAGATGGCCTTGACAGCTTGACGCGGACTATGGGTGAGCGCTGAGGGCTCTCAACCCGGAGAAGAGTATGCTAAGCGACATCGCCCAAGGGCTCCCCCTGTGGGGAACGGACCTCGGCTTGGGGCGTCGCTGGAGGCAAAGTGGGCGTGCCCACGTTTTCAGTAGCGACTTTTGCGCGGCGCGGTTTCGCACCTCGACGGCGAGGGCGGAACCGCGGATATTTATTTGTTAAGGCCTCGCGGGCCGTGTAGGCTCTTTGTTGAGCGAGTGTGATATTGTCGTCCTCTTCGTCGAGGACGTGACGAGGACGTCGGATGGAGGAGATTTTGGAGGGTCTATAGGAAGCCGCCCCAACCACTAGTTGGTTGGGGTGTGTCATGGCAGAGTCAAAGTAGCTCTGAGAGCACCGTTTCATAAACTGCTTGATGGTCGGCAGTTCGAGGTCGATGTGGAGATCGACGTTTCGTATGAACCACGGTGCTCCCGTAGCCCGGCGCATGAAACGATTTTGAAGTGTCTGTAGCCTGTGGATCCTGTGTGGCTTAACATGCGCGAACACCACGCTGGCATAGGTTATGATAGGCCGTATGCAGGTGGTGTATAGTCCGATTTTGCTACTCAGGGGCATACGCGACCTAGAGTTGAGTAGACAGTGGAGACGGCCCATCACAAAGGCTGCCCGTGCGCGGACTTGCTTTATGTGAGGGGCGAAGCTGAGTCGATCGTCAAGGGTCACACCCAAGTATTTGGCCTGCCTGGTCCAAGTGACCGGCTTGTTGAAAATTTTAAGGGAGGGAATGCTGTCGATAGAGTAGGAACGGCCAGTTCGTCTAGTGAACATGACCGCCTGACTCTTCTCGGGGTTGATTTCTAATCTCCATTTCCTAAACCAATTGGTTTAGGAAATGGAGATTAGAAATCACCAATTGGCTAGGGCGGTAACCGCTGTTTGGAGAGTCTTGGCTACTGTTGTCGGGGATCTACCAGCACAAAAGAGTGCGGTGTCATCAGCGTAAAGCGCTTTATGTACCCGGTTGAATTTGGGCATATCGCTAGTGTACAGCGTGAAGAGAAATGGGGAGAGGACCGACCCCTGAGGGACGCCGGCCTTGATAGGGTGGGAGGTCGACAACGTCCCTTCCACCCTGTAGCGAAAGCTGCGATGACTTAAGTAGTCATGTATAATGAGAATTAAGTAGTGAGGGATCTTGAGGAGATAGAGTTTGTAGATTAGGCCTTCATGCCAAACCTTGTCGAAAGCTTTCGCTACGTCTAGGAATAATACACCCGTATATCTGTTCATGATGAACTGACTACTTGTGTATTCTACCAAGCGGTGAACTTGTTGTACGCAGCTGTGTTTAGCTCGGAAACCAAACTGTGCGTCGGGAACGAGGTTGTTAGCCTCGGCGAATGTGCGTAGTCTACTGAGAACTATTCGTTCGTAGATCTTACCTAGACCTTTTAGTAGACTAATCGGGCGGTAACTACTGGGTTCGGTACGGTGCTTGCCGGGTTTGTGGATTCCTTTTACCACGGCCTCTTTCCATTGCGCGGGAAAGATGTTATTGTTTAGTGCTGCATTGAAGATGCAGCACAACAGGACTATCAAGTGGGCGGGGAATAATTTAATGACTTTATTTGAGATTCCGTCCGAACCTGGGGCTTTTCTGGTTTTAAGACCCCTGACTAACGATTCGGGCTTATGAACAATTATGCCGTTCAATTTATAGTAATATTTAAAATTTAATTACGAGGGTGACTATTCGTATTTCAATTTGGTTTTTTTTTTACTGCTTCTACAATAGTCGAACAAATAGTGGATATTTTTTTAAATATTCCAAAGTTAGTATTATTCACAAAATTAAATGTTTTACAGGAGCCATTTTCGTCAAATTAATCTTAAGGAAATATTTTTTTTTTTTTAGTTTTAAAAGGAAGAAATCTTGAATTTCATTTTGTACATACCCAAGAACAGTAATTTTCCTAACATCTACAATTTTTTTCGAGCTGCCACGACTTATCGTTTATTCGTACCTGAACTTCAAAACTCAGCGTTTTCGTAAAATCTCATTAACTTAAGTTCAAAATACCCTTGCCTTTTAATAAAATAGTTACAATATTGAGTTATAATTCTGTACAAGCACAATATAAAGATGTGTTTAATGTAGTGATTATATAAATTTTTAGTAAGCTATTATGATGAACGAGTAACCAGTCCTCAAAAAACCACATTTTTGGGTTTACAGCCGCTTATTACCGATAACGCTCTTAAGGGATATAATGTCTATACAAGAGAAGGAAAATTCGAAATAAAACTCTATACCAACCTGTCTGACTAGTAAGCTCAATTTCCCTCCTACTGTGGAGGAGGCTCGAGCGACACGAATATGAGCTGAAATGATGATGATGATTTGTGTGCTTATTATATTCCATAGTAGTCTCTTACGACACCCATGGGCAAGATAGGAATAATGAATTGTATTCTTATTCCGTCACCACATGGAGACATAATTTACTAAAATGGATGTCGTTGCAGGACGCCTGGCAGATGTTAAACATCGAAATTATTTTGTTTGTATATGCATAAAAGAACAGACGATAGGAACTAATGCGGCATAAAGTATTAATAATACATTACGATTTTATTTCCAGATAATGATGACTTTTATTCAATAAACATAAATTTTCATTAGTAGGTATACACTACAGGTATGTGTTTAGGTTAATAATTTATTTTGAGCTCACTAGATGGCGCTGTAAAACATTCTAAAACTACAGCAGTTATGGTTTCGTTACACGAATCTACATATCCAAACGTGGCGTTAACGCCACGTCAACGATCAGGTTCACCCTCGCCTATATATATTTCACATTAAAAAATATCGAAATAAAACCTTATACCAACGCGTCTGATCAGCGTAAGTAGGTCAATCTCCCTCCTTTTTGAACGAGGCCAGCAGTAGAACATATAATAGCAGAAATCATCATCACCGTCTCGGCTCATATATGTCCCACTGCTGGGCTCAAGCCTCTACAATGAGAGAGCGATTAACCTTACTGGTTAGACATACTGGTTAGACAAGTTGGTACAGGGTTTTGTTTCGAGTTTTCCAACTCTTGCATAGATGTTATATGCGTCTTATATCCTTTAGTCGTATTTTACGACACCCATGGACAAGATAGAGTGGTGGTGAATGGTATTCTTATTCCGTCACCACACGGATAGCATGGCAGCATGGATAACAGCTGAAATAATAATGATGAAATACCTGAGAGCATCTGCACGGCCTTAGCTCGCTCAGATTGCGAGCGTTGCAGTGTAGCGGCACTCGCGGCCGCCCATCGCGCTGTGTCGCATACCGTCGGGTCGTAGCGTTCGATACCCGCGTAAAACTGAAGCCCCTGTACAAGCATCACACATCCGGTGAACACATTGATGTAACAAATTAACTAGATACACAATCTCAAGTTCTTTTAAAACTGTCCCAAATTGTATTTACCTAGTCCTAATCTAAATAATTATTATACATTAATGAAAATTCAACCTTATGAGCATAATTTATAGCTGTATTCACAATAATACGTACGATAAACCATAAATTTTTTACGACCGAAGCTCGCCTCTCATTGGTCATCATACTTCAAATCAAATTCAGTCTTACAGACATGTTTTAAAGTTTATAATACGAGGTGTCAAAAAAGCTATATTTTATTAATATAGCTTTTTTAAAGGTTACGGTATTTGACGAAAATAAAAGGAGATATTAATGTCTTATTCTACATTGAAAATGATTCCATTGAATTTCATCGTATTATTCTTGCAACGTTGAGTGAAATTTTGAAACAAAAAAATCTAAATCACCATATTCCACCCGATATTTAGTCATATAAACAATAAATACAAATCAATGAACTGTTTAACTTACTGGAAGTACGTAATCTCATCGTTTTTTAACGTTTTTGACGTATTATTTTTACAATTGTTCAATGAACACTTCGTCATTTCTAACGTTCATACAATAACGCGGTCGACACAAGATAACTTGAAGAGAATGCTAAATTCTTGTTGTGGTGCTCTTTTTATGAGGACGTTTTTGAGACGCTGTTTGTGTATCTTGGGTTTTTTGTTACATCAATGGGTGAACACCAATATTTCTTTTCATTTATTCAGCTCATATATGTCTCACTGTTGGACCTGAGCCTCCTCCATAAAGGAGTGAAATTAACCTACAATACCACGCTGGTCAGACGTGTTTGTATAGGGTTTAATTTAAACTTTTCCTTCTCGCCCATAGATGTTATATGTATATTAATTCCTTAGTTGTCCTTTACGACACCCACGGGCAAGAGAGCGTGTGGTGAATTGTATTCTTACTCCGTCACCACACGGAAAAACCAATATTTAATTATTTGTAACTAGCAGCGCCCTGCGGTTTCACCCGCAATTCCACTTCCCGTGGTAATAGCGGGATAAATTATAGCCTTATGTGTTATTCTGATATGTGAGCTATATTATTGTGAAGTTTCATCAAAATCCATTCAGTAGTTTTTGCATGAAAGAGCAACAAACATCTTCACAAACTCACAAACTTTCGCGTTTATAATATTAGTAGGATAGGATAGGATTTTTCTATTTCATATGATATTGCATTTTGACATTTACGCGAGTACATAAAAGGAAAAAACTATTTTTAAGAATCAGAGAGCATGAGCTGAAAGTTCCAAAAGGTCTACCGTGAACGAATGCTGAATCATTTAAAAATGTGATAGTGAATAGAAAATAAAAACCCGATAAAGTACATAAAAATATTTATATGTTACAAGCTGACCCAACCACAGAAATATTAATACTTTAGAAAGGCCATTCGGCTGCTTTGTTCGAAAACCAGCGTGGCATAATTGCCCCCTCCCGCTAATGTTAACACATACGCAAGGTCTATGCTTACAACAATTTCACACACTAACATAACACACACACATCAATCTCGAAGCTGCAGTTGGTACACTAACTATAACTAAGTTCTGTAGGCAACGTATACTCACATATAAAAAAGCACATGTACGCTAGTGCACGATATTTATTTAGCCTGTTTTATCGAAACAAAAATATTAATGTCTTTAAATTAAGTACTTACTTGTGTGATGTGTTGAAGTTATTTGTAATGCAAGTCAGTAATATAACAGTAAAATCATGCAAATAAAATACTCCTCACTACACTCTGTATAGGTGACAGAAAATTTAAGTACTATAATTAATTACGTAAGCGAGTAGCGATTTGTATATTATATTGTTCCCATATATGGTACACACCAGTACACAAGATACAATTAAAATGTATTAAAAAGAGACCACAGTCAAATTTATAAACTCCTGCATCTTGTAGAGGGATCTGGCACTTGACAGGTGGCAAGAATTGACTAATCCTCTTGAGTGGCTTAAAATGTGTTTTTATGGAAGCCCGTTTCAGGATGAAGCCAATCTTGTCAGTGACTCCTTTCACATAAGGTAGTACTGCAGGGAGGCGCTCAACTGTGGATGGTTTCAGACGGTCTCTGCGACGTCTGTAATAACGTTGACTTGTTTGGACGTCAGACATCTTAGACCGCCCGTGACCAGGAATGCTGTAAAGTATTCGAAACATCGGGCAATCCTAAATCAAATACAAACGTGATATAATCCGTATAAGTAGTTTTATTTACAATGTGTAGTGCTCGCGTAAGCATCAGATATCATTTTTAAAATATGTTAAAATATTATTTTTTATTGAAATTCGGTTTATTTTTATTGGTGTTGATGTGTGACAGGCGATGTATAATGTTTGGCTCTTTTTGCGATTTCATAATTTTTGTTTATAAACGACATAATATTTTCATAAAATTAAGAAATATCACTGAATTAATAAGTTTATGGACTTAACGATGAAAATAAATGCCTTCTTAGACTATAACTACGCAACTGACTTCTTTTTCGACACGTTGTAACAGCGCAAGACGGCATATTTCTCTTTTTTGTCGGAGCTTCGTTCAAGGTCACTATATGAGCGCAACTAAAAACCGGTAAAACGAATTTCGTCAATATTAAGACCGTTTGATCGCAATTGTGGCACGCTTGCCCCGCCCACATGGCCGTTCTATCTTATTAATTTTTCTGTGGACCCAACAAAGGTTGTTCTGTTCAAATATGTATAATTAATTTTGCAAAAAAAGAAACCGCCTTCAATAATGTAGACAGGGTAGATAAATTTGCTACCGCAATGCGCGGTGCTACCGCAATGCGTGGTCGGCCTTCAGGCTGGCCGTCCGCTCCGCCAAGGACGTCAGTCGGCAGGAGATGCTGGACGGTCTCGACCGTGACCCCTGGGGACGCCCCTATCGCGCGGTGCTGAATAGGCTACGCGCGCGGGGCCCTCCCCTCACCGAGACTCTCCAGCCCGGCCTTCTCACCCGGGTCATCGAGGACCTGTTCCCGCGGCGGGCGGAGCACACGCCCCCGGTCAAGGCTCCGCCAGACACTGACCGGGAGGCCGACGACGACAGTGTTCCGCCCATCACGGAACCCGAGATGGGGGTGGCGGTGACGCGCATGCGCGCAAAGTCTACCGCCCCCGGGCCCGACGGTGTTCCTAACCGTGTGCTGGCCCTGGTCCTCGAACACCTGGGACCCCGCCTCAGGGGGCTGTTCGACGCGTGTTTAGCGTCTGGACGGTTCCCTGGGTGCTGGAAGGAGGGAAGGCTGGTGCTCCTGCCGAAGCCGGGACGGTCTCCGGAGTCGCTTTCGGCCTACAGGCCTATCGTGCTGCTCGATGACACGGGCAAGCTACTGGAAAGGGTGGTAGCTGCCCGCATCGAGCGGCACCTCGTCGGCACGGGGCCCGATCTGTCGGACTTCCAGTTTGGGTTTAGGAGGGGTCGTTCGACGATCGCGGCTCTGTTGCGCCTGAGGGCCGTGGCGACTGAGGCCGTCACCGGCGGGGGAGTGCTGTTGGTGGTGTCCCTAGACATCGCCAACGCATTCAATAGTCTGCCATTCAGCTGCATCAGGGAGGCGCTCCGGTATCACGGGGTGCCAGTTTACCTGAGGCGGCTAGTGGCAGACTATTTGGAGGGGCGCAGCGTCCTCTGCACCGACCGAGCAGGGGACGTCGTGCGAACGCCCATGACGTGCGGTGTCCCACAGGGGTCGGTCCTCGGACCCATCCTGTGGAACATCGGCTACGACTGGGCGTCGAGGGGGAGCCTTCCGCCCGGGCTGGGCGTGATTTGTTACGCCGACGACACGCTCGTCACAGCCCGCGGTGGGACGCTAGAAGAGGCGGTAAGCATGGCGACCTCGGGTACCGAGGAGGTCGTCAGGCGGATCGAGGGTCGCCCTGGACAAGACGGAGGCCCTCTTGTTCCATGGGCGCACTATGAGCCCTCCCATCGGCGTCTCGATCACCGTCCACTCGGTCGACATCAGCATCCGGGCCCATATGAGGTACTTGGGCCTGGTGCTCGACGGGCGATGGTGGTTCCGGGAGCATTTCTGCAGGCTTGCTCGTCGGCGCGGCGTCCGCCCTATCGTGGCTTATGCCGAACGTGGGCGGACCGAGTGCTGCGTGCCGACGGCTGTACGCGGGGGTCATCCGGTCGATGGCCCTGTACGGCGCACCGGTGTGGGCGGGGTCCATGACCGCCCGACTTAGGGCCCTTCTGTGGCGACCACAGAGGGTCACGGCGGTCAGGGCCATCCGCGGATACCGCACGGTGGTGACGGAGGCAGCGTGCCTACTGGCCGGGACTCTCCCGTGGGACCTGGAGGCGGAGATGCTCGTCGGACTATATCGGCGGGTGACGGGGGTGCGAGCGGAGGGCGGTGTGGTCTCGTTAAGGGATCTCACCGCCTGGCGCGTCGACGCCCGCCGAGACGTCATCGCCCGTTGGGCAGTCCGGCTGGAGAGGCCTCGGTTCGGGGTGCGAACCGTGGAGGCCTTCCGGCCGGTGCTGATGCAGTGGTTGGAGAGGCGGCACGGGGTGCTCTCCTTCCGACTGGTGCAGGTTTTGGCGGGGCATGGGTGCTTCGCCAAATACCTGCACAAGGTCGTTAGGAGGGAGAGTACACCGTCCTGCCACCACTGCGATTGCGACGAGGACACGGCGCGCCATACGCTCGAGGCCTGCGGGGCTTGGGCAGTGCAGCGCTGTGAATTCGTCGCAATCATCGGTACGGACCTGACGCTGCCGGCTATCGCTAGGGCGATGGTCGACAGCGTCGGGAATTGGGACGCGGTCGCAGCCTTCTGCGAGACAGTGATCTTGCGGAAGGAGGCGGCGGATCGCCTGCGTGAGGAGCACAGCCTCGATGAGGAGATCCGCCGCCGGCGACTGGGGCGGCGTAGGCGCAACTATCTGCGACTCATGCCGCCTTAGCCGAGGCCGCGGGTGACGTGACCGGGGATTAGTCCGTCACCCGCCGAGAGGCCGACCGTGTGAGGAAAGGTCGATGGGAGGGTACCCCAATTAGGGGTATTCCGTCGGGCCGACCACTGACGACAAGTTAACGCTGCTCCAGTGGTCGGCCCAACGACGAAGGCGACGTGGTTTTTGGGTGGGTCGCGGGAGTTGCGTGCTTAAGCCCCTCTGTCGCCCCGGACGGAGTGGTGCGGAGGCGCGCCGACCGCGACCCACCCACAAAAAAAAAAAAAAAAGGGTAGATAAATTTATAGATTATTGTTGATTTTTCAAAAACCGCTTATCCGATTTGAATAAAATTTTCATGTGATCATTTGGAATATATACCCTTTCCAACAAAAAATAATCATCAAAATCGGTTAGCCGCGAACAAACATAAAAAAGCATATATATATATACGGTCGAATTCAGAAACCTCCTCCTTTTTTTAAGTCGGTTAAAAATAACAGGAATTCTCCTTGAAATCGACAGCAGCACCACCTATCAGTTCCAAATGTGAATCTTAACCATTCTCGAATCCCCTTGAACACACAAAAAATTGCAACAATATCTGTCCAACCATTTAGGATGAGTTCAGTGACACACACGTACACAAGAGATATATATATAAAGATATGCTATCGGATTTTTAATATTTTTTATTAAAGAATTGAAGAAGTGGTAGGAATTTTGGCATCTCAATGACTTGATGCTAAGCAGAGCATGGCATGCTAAGGAAACATTATAGTGCCACTACACTTCCTGTAAGTGTAGGCCCTGCGAGGGTCCGATCATGTTGACCATTTTACCTTTTGTCTGAAATTAATCCAGTAATCTACCATTAGATAACATCGCAGCCGCAAGCTGAACAAATCCGCCTAGAAACTCAGTGAGTTCATAAATTTTTAAGTTATTTTTTTTTTAAATTAAATTGTATATAGCTAAATTAAAGAAAACTAAAAAACCTTCGAATAATTATTGAGTTGATGGCACATGGAATCTATTCCAAGCGAATACTCCTTGTTCCGCATATCGGTTTCCAACTCGTGTTGTGTTGCACGACAATTCTTTGATTGTTGTCGCACCTGCAAAAATAAAGGTACCATTTAGTTCCATCATTATCACATGGGCTTGGGTCTCCTCCACAATGGGAGGAAAATCGACCTGCTATACCATGTTGATCAGACGTGTTGGCATAGGGTTTTATGTCGTAGGCAAAACTTACTTGCAACTTATTTGCATAATATATCCCTTAGTCGTTTTTAACGACACCCATGGGCAAGAGAGGGGGTGGTGAATTGTATTCTTACTCCGTCACCACACGGACTAGTTCCTTGGCATGCACCTAAATTCTAACTATTCTTATTTTCTACCTTAACAACTTACTTTCTCAAGCATATTCCTAAATTTGTCTTGACATTCGCGCAATATGGCCACCTCTCGTAAAAGAGATTGTTCAACTGCATCATGAACTTGTTCCAAACCTATAAAAAAATAATGCAATGTTACTTCCAACAGATGTACTCTATATTTTTACGATTTTAAAAATATTCGTCATCTTTCTTACCCGTGGGTGCCATAAAATAGGGCGACATAATAACTCGAAATAAAACCAGCATACATAATGCAGTTTCTGGACAAATCGGCTATCACACAGAATAAGATTTTCTAGAATCAACGTTAAATTAGCCCATCCAAACATTAAAAAAATATTTTTTGCAAAAAAAAACACTTCAATGTGGATAAATTTTTAGATTTTTGTTGATTTTCAAAAACCGCATGTCCGATTTCGGTAAAATTTACATGGGACCATTTAGGAAGTATACCCTTTCCAACAAAAAAAACAATTTTTCAAATCGGTTGGCAAGCGACGGTGTTATGCGCGAACAAACATAAAAAAAAAGAATACAAACATCCGAATTGAAAACCTCCTCCTTTTTTAGAAATCGGTTAAAAATATTTCTTTCATATTTTTCTTTTTCACGAGCGAAAAATTATCGTCTTCCAGTAGATTTATCTAGACTATTGAATAATTTGGAGCAGATGTGCGTTCAAATTACTTGCGACTGATGCCGCTCTAGGCAAGTTCGCGGATAAACGGACCGAGAATTAGTCCACCATCTGCAGAGAAGCCGACCACGTGAGGACGACGCCCCGGCATACTGTTTTATTGCTGGGGCGTCGAAGGAGACGGTACCCAGAAGGGTAATCCACCAAGCCAGCCATGGATGTCAAGGAATCGGAACCTATGGTTGGCCCAAAGGCAATGGGAAAGGAACACGGTAGGTTATGAGGCAGCGCGCCGCGCATCCGTCGTCCTAGACAGATTGGGTTCCTCCAATCTGTCCGGGACGCTGGGAACACACTCGGGTGTCCAAACCATAGTCTACCATAAAAAGGAAAAGGTATGCGTTAAAAGGTGTGTGTGGTAATCACTTTTTAGCTCGTTTAACAAGTTTTTTATAAATAACCGAGCATTATAAATTCTAAATCTCAGTAAAACTTTTTAGCTCTTTAATAAGTAGTATAGATGAATGAAATAAGCTTTGTAGCAATTAGAAGAGAAGTCACAGACGTATTTTTTTCTTTTTTCTGTTGCTATTGGTGGCAAACAAGCAAACAGCACATCTGATGGTGATACTGTCGCTCACAGACCTTTGCTACACCGCTGCCTATTGTGGAGAAAGTGTTAATGCGTGCAATAAGTTCGGTGATACTAAAAGCATCACGAAAACCCGCCACATGAAATCACCAGAAGCGTTTCAGTCAGCCGATTTTCTGCGAGTATGTGGTATCGCGTATGGACCGGCACGCAATAATTGCTAAATTATTCAAGTAATCTATTATTGAATCAGGTCCAGGGCAATCATGATTCTCAACGCAATAGATCCGCTCTTATAAATCGCAAGGACAAAGAAATTATTTATGAATGAGGTATTGCGCATGAATCTCTATTGTAAAATTATACCTTGTCTCTTCTCACGATGATACAAACACTCTTGCACGATATGTAAAGGTCCCTCAATCCCCGCAATGGCACGCTCCAGTTGTCGCCTTGTTTCATTTAATTTCTCACAAGTATCAACTAGACGTTCCATTTCTATTGATACCTTTTCAAAAACATAAAGCAATTACATTCATTACCTTTCGGGTAGGAATAACGATAATAAGACCTGTCTGCTGGGCGCAGGGGTCTCTAACGGAGCATAGTGATGTAATTGCCGTATAATTGATGTTGTAAGTTACCCAGGAAACAGCACTGAACAAATGTCTTTCCAAGTGCGTAGGACCTTCAGTTCACAACCAGGCGCCACCACGTCTGTGCAATTGAGGCATCCACCTTAAGATATGACTCTAAAGTACCTTGTAGTAATAATGAGACACGTCTATGTTTTAGTATAAATGGAACATCATAAGAGTGCCAACATATTATTCAAACAGTTCCTGGAGATGAAGAGAAGAGAGAAGTTCCTATGATTTACCCGCATTACAATTAATTAAATATATATTCTCTTCTAGTTTTTATCACTTACACGTCTCACTACTGAGTTCTGGCCTTCCCTACAATGTAAATACAATTAAAGAGCTACACCACGTTTTTTGACAAGTTCCTTACCTCGCATCGCAGTTATTTACACGCCCATAGTCATTCCCATCTTTTACGACAACCTCGGGTAAAAAAAAGGTGCTCAATTGTCACCAAACGAGGGAAAATTAAATAAAAATAAAAATCTCTATTGAAGCGATTTTGAAGAATATACCTCATTTCTCCAGAAAGTAGTATCTGTGATGCGTTCACCAATTCTCCTACCGGAATCCCTTTGTCCTTGTGTGCCAATTTCATCAGTCTCTCTGTAAGCAATTATCTAAGTGGGTCATGCGAAATATTTTTATGACAGACCAGCAAGAAAAGCAGTCTATGAAAAACTTATTTAAACAATTTATCAACTATTTGGAAAGCTGTAGATATGTAATAAAATCATACCCTATTTCAGCGACTTAAAGTATCCCCGAATGGAATTGACAAAAGTAAATTTGCCTACAATGATTTATTAAGACTTTCAATGCGGTCTTACTCAAAAACAATGTTACGATAGATTTAAATTAGTATTTAATGACTAAGTCCATCCTGTCCCGTGTTTATAGGTTTTATAGTTTCCTTGGTTTATAGGTTCAGAACATTTTTTTTTTGGGCTGGGCTGCTGTCGGCGCACTCCTCGCACCCCTCCGTCCGGGGCTACAGAGGGGCGTAAGCACGCACAACCGCAACCCACCAGAACACCACGTCGCCTTCGTCGTTGGGCCGACCACCGGAGCAGGGTTACTTGTCATCAGTGGTCGGCCCGACGGAATACCCCCTATTTGGGGTACCCTCCCATCTGCCGACGTCCCCCCCTCGGGGAGGACGTCGGTCTTTCCTCATGCGGTTGGCCTCTCGGCGGGTGACGGACTAACTCCCCGGTTATGTCACCCGCGGCCTAGTCGCGCCTGCACCGCCCCAGTCGCTGGCGGCGGGTCGCTTCGTCGAGGCTGTGCTCCTCGCGCGCGCGACCCCCCAGCGCCGCCTCCTTCTGCGAGATTACTGCCTCGCATAAGGCTGCGACCGCGTCCCAGTTCCTGACGCTGTCGAGCATCGCCCTAGCAATGGTCGGCAGCGTCAGGTCGGCACCAATGATTGCGACGAGTTCACGACGCTGCTCCGCCCAAGAGGCACAGACCTTGAGCGTATGCTGCGCCGTGTCCTCGTCGCAATCGCAGTGGTGGCAGGACGGTGTACTCTCCTTCCTAGCGACCGTGTACTGGTACTTGCCGAAGCATCCATGCCCCGTCAAGACCCGCGCCAGTCGGAAGGAAAGCACCCCGTGCCGCCGTTTTAGCCACTGCATCAGCACCGGCCGGAAGGCCTCCACAGTCCAGACACCGTATTGAGGCCTCTCCAGCCGGACTGCCCAACGGGCAATGACGTCTCGGCGGGCGTCGACGCGCCAGGCGGTGAGCTCCCTTAAAGAGACCACACCGCCCTCCGCTCGCACCCCTGACACCCGCTGATACAAATCGGCGAGCGTCTCCGCCTCCAGGTCCCACGGGGGAGTCCCGGCCAACAGGCACGCCGCCTCCGTCGCCAATAGGTTCAGAACTTGGCCGAAGTAAATTCATTGATGATTAGCGAGGAGAACATAACATGAGTACTATGCAGCTAATAGAACCTGATGGAAGAGTGACATATGAACAGAATCAGAGTTAAATACAAAAAATCTTAAATGGACATTTAAGAGTCTGAAAGCTTTGCAGGTACTAGATGGATTCGTTATAATTTCAGGGAAGAACAAAAACGCCTTCATCGTTTGGATTGAAAATATGACTACAATGAGATTTTCTAAACACAATAATAATATTACAAGTATCTACATGATATGGTTTTTTATTTTCTACAAACTTTCTTTTAACTCCTCATCATAGTCAGTATCGCACCATAGTAAAAAAAAACTTGTCTACTCATTAAATTCTCACCTCAACATCCTCATGATATCATTCCTGACTCTTTCAGAGAAGTTTCTCTTTGCATCAGATTCATTATAATTCTTAATGCTGTTCTGATTCCACTCGTATTGTGTATATCTGGTGTACAAGGCCGCGCGAGCCGCATGTTCTGGACTTCGATCGAATCCGGTCACCAAATTAGGAAATCGTAGTGGTTCTGCTGCCATACCTGACGTAGTGTAGCATGGATCTACCATCGTATTTGTGATGGGCTGAGAAGGCCTTAAACAATAAGGTATATTTTAGCTTCAGTAAGTCTATTTGTCCGGGTGGGGTAGCTGTCTGAGAATGGCATGAGCTATCATGATCCTTTTATAGAAAAATGTAAAGTAGAGTTTTCTTTCGTAGTTCACTGTAAGAGAATGAAAACTCAAAACAAACGGCTACTCGTCTGACTAGCGTGATATGGTGAATCAATTTGCCTTCTATTTTAAAGGTTTTTGCCTAATAGTCTTACAATTACGTAAAAGTTTTATAAAATTAAGACGTCTAAATTGTAAAACTTACATAGGTGTCACCTCGATCTCTTCGTAGCCCATTATAGGCCTCCATGGATGTTTCTTTGGTGTATGGAAACAGTATCCCATTTGCGGGGGAGCTATTGGTGCACCAGCCATTTCTTTGACCGGGCTCCATTGCTGGAGTTGCTATAACAAAAAACATATAACAAATTGAGATTGAATCTTAAAATACTTAATGATTGAAACCTTTCATCATCATCATGCCTGGAGCCTCCTCCACAATGGGAAGGCAATTGACCTAATCACGTTAATTAAACGTGTTGGTATATGGTTTGGGATTTCCTTTTTCTTACATACATGTTATTAATTAGTCGTGTTTTGCAATTCTCACGGGCAAGAAAGGTAGTGGTGAATTGTATTCTTATTTCATCACCACGCGGATTTTACCTGATTAATTAATCCATTATTATTTATTATCATTTACTGGACAAAACGTGTGTATTTTTGAGTCTATGCTTAGGTTAATTTAATGGTAAAATCACTAGATATATTAAGGTATACCATGCGCCCACATTGTAATATAGACTACACTAGCCACCCACCCTCGCTTCGCTTCAGTGTCTGTGGCCTTAGCGTAGTTCCCGTTCCCGTGGGAACGCCGGGAAAATCTAGCCTATAGTCCTCATATAGCAAAAATTTTCAAAATCGGTCCGGCCGTTTCGAAGATTATCCGAAACAAACAGACCGATAGGCAAAAAAATTTAAACTGGATTTTAAGCATAGGTATCGTGCAAATAACCCACTATTTTGACATTACAGAGAATTAAATTTTATTTATTTGTATAGATGTACATAAAATTAAACGTCTAAACAATTAAAAATCTTGAGATTACCGTGCACATAGAAACTTCCTTGGCCATTTTGCTTTTACTATTTGGTTAAATATTCATAAAATTTTGGAATATTGTAAATTATTTAAGAATGATGAAAAATTAAATTAAAAAATAAAAAAGTATGACGTCAATCTACACATCTTACGTCAAATGAGTGCATCAAATGTATAAAAATAGCTCTATGGTATTTAAAATAGTTTGTATTGTTTACATGTTTTCTGCAGTCCTTATAATTACAAGCTATTATTTAGTTTCACCTGTCCCGTTGTCTGTAATCAAATCTTGCAAGTTAAATTTGATCCACTTCCCGGTTTCTGATTGAGCTGAAATTTTACATGCATGTATAAATCGAATGAGAATGCAATATTATTGCATAGAGCTGATCTGATGATAGACCTGGAAGCTGGCTATTGGAACTGCGTAACTAAACGACGCAACCCCATCGAGTTTGGGCTCATTTAATTCGTCTTGACGCGTACTTTGATACTATAACCTGGTAACCAGGGTCTGATGATGGAGCTGGATTTTTAAATTTTTAGTTCATTTTATTAACAAATAATAGAAACTTGTTTTTGAAAAAGGTTTTTCTTTTTTTGATGTGAAACATCTATAGGCGAGAGTGACCGTGATCGTCGCGTGGCGTTTAACGCCACGCCTCGCGGTCCCCTATTAATTATATAATAAATAAATATTTGGATGCATATACCTACATTTTTGTAACGAAACCATAGTGCGATTTAAAATTTTGTACAACGCCATCTAGTGAACTCAAAGTAAATTGTTACTTATAATGTATATTAATGAAAATAAATGTTTATTGAATAAAAATCATCATTTTTTGGAAAAATATATTTTATATTATTTATATTCGCTTTTATATTATTTTTCGCGATATTTTATTAATACTTTATGCCTTAGTTTTATCGTATTAGTTCCTGTAGTAATCTAATGTTCTTTTATGCATATATACTTATTTTATAAATTAATGTAAAATTCTCTAACTTAGTAATATAAATATACCAGTAGGTATGGTATTTAGTTTGCATTCAGCTACGAAACCCGTTTTTTATAGGCTTTTATTAGTTTCTGGTGTATATATATTTATTTCTTTGTATATTACCGACTTCACAGGAATTGGATTTTGACTCACTTTAAACAGTCAATTTTCATTTAAAAGTTGAAAATTTAAGGAGGACCAATGACGTTAAAATTATTTAGATGTTTGTCTTATTATCATTACAGGATTAAAAATTTCTTTATTAAATATATTGAAGCTGAGAGTTGGTCGTTAGCTCGATAAATGCCGCCATTTCTGTTTCCTAAATCACACTCTTCGTGCGGAAAAAATGTCTGTGAACGGATGAAAGCATTTCATTTTTTATAGGCTTTTATTAGCTTCAGCTGTATATTTATTTGTTTGTATGTCACCAACTCCTTAAGAATTGGATTTTGACTCACTTTAAACAGATTGTCTTATTGTCATATCAGGATTAGAGAGTTCTTTATAAAATATATTGTAGCTTAGAGTTGGTCGTTTGCTCGATAGATGGCGCTATTTCTGGTTTATAAATCGCAAATTATTTCAAGTTACGTTTTATAAGGTTCATTTCGTTTGTACTAAATGACGTTACCATAAATACGAGTCGTAAAGTCAATTTTAAAATGGATAATTTATTCGATACGATACCTACCAAAAAGTACTTATTGACTAAAATATCAAAATCCAAATGTATCGGTATCGAAAGAAAAGTACTCAATACCTAAAGATAAAGTAAATAAAAGTACTCAATACTTTAAACAGTACGTTACTTATCTTTCGATACTATTCATGAGTTTAGTATCGATACTTTATATTCGATACCGTGTCTCTACTCGTACAAAATAGTTTCGATGTTTCACATCTGTCAGGCGTCCTGGGCGACGGCTCACTTTTTTATTTACATTAACTTCTTAATTTTTAAGTAATCTATTAACTTCTTAAGAAGGAGATAACAAATTTTGTTTTTTTTTTATATTTTAATAATAATTGTCTGCCAATATGATTAATCATAGGTATCAAGTGTCATGAGCAGTGATCGGAGTAGGTATATTGATTTTTGCTACTTGCGTCGGTAATGTTCATGTAAAGATTAACATGGATACGCCATTTTTGCAGAACGTCATTCCGGCACTTCTGGAATCACTGAAGTATTGTCTACAAATTCAAATAATTAATATAATTTGTTTTTTTTTTTTAAGATTGCATTAAACAGATTTCAAAAGCTTTTATTTATCTTGTAATGTTTTTATACATGTTCGACACTAATTTTGGAAGCTAAGTTAGAATCACTCCTCTATGTGTCCGTATGGGCTTAAATTTTATGTACCTTCGGTGAAAATACAGTAACATGGTACCATGGAGCTCTTCTGTTTGTGGAGCCGGAAGAAAGCCATTGGAACTTTTTTTCAATGTTAATGTGTAACGGGACGAGCAGATCGTTCGCCTGATGGTAAGCGTCACGTCTGCCTATGGACAGATGCAGTGCCAATCAGTAACTAAATAGTTCTGTCTGGCACTGCCCAGCGCCCGCTACACCGAGACGACAGTTATTTATTAGGTCTCATATACCCAGTAATTGCACTAGCTTCAATGCCCTTTCCCCGAAACATAGAAGTGTTGAACACACTCCCATTTTAGGAAGAAATGTCTGGCAAATCGGTGGTACCCACCTAGACGGCCCAGTACAGGAACCTACCACCTGGTACCACCTTAACTAAATACTATAAACCCATCGACTTTGGACTTATTTGTTTTGTCTTTGTAAGTACTTGGTGCTACCTGATATCCATACTGTAATGCCCATTTAGAGTAACGTTTTCACAACACAATAACAAAGATGCGCACTCTACGAATCGAAGTAAACGAGTGAGCTAGCTACCTGTGGGGCTACCCCCCGCGTCGCGGTATGCATTGTTTTCGTAACCGGTTTGTGCACTATCTACAATCCTGTGTTCTGATTGGTCACTGAGTCATGTCGAGGGCACAGATTAAGAGTAAGACAGAAATTTAACCGCGTCTTTTGTGAGTGAAATATTTTGAGTCCAATTCACGCTTATACTAGTTTGAGTATTTGTTTTACTCGATATATACTAAAATCATACCAAGTTTGAAGCTTCTAACTGTTACCGTTTTTATGATAGAGCTAAAACAAACAAATATGCAAAAATGTTTCTCGTATGGAATCGGTAATTTTTAACTTTTTGGTTTTTATTGTATGTTCTTATATCGGCCATAGTTATAAACGCTTTTTGAAAAATAGAATTGTGCACCTGCTAATGTTCGAAAGAAAAAGCTCAGTGAGTGACAGACATACAGCGGAGTCTTAGCAATAGGGTCCCGTTTTCAACCTTTGGGTACGGAACCCCAAAAAAACTAATTTGCAGCGGGATGGCGATAAATTATTAAGAAGATACTATTGGTCATATGGTTACATTGTAAAATTCCGGAAAAAAATTATATTCCTGAGGAATATCCATATTGATATATACGTTTCTGATTATTGACCTTAATTCAATATACCTACTCCGATCACTGGTCATGAGTTTCTATTACTTTGTGCGATCTACGGGTGCCGAGTCTAGATGTAACATGTGTCAGTTTATTGTTCAAATTCAAATCATTTATTATGCATAACCCTCATTCCTGATGTCGCCTTAGCCGAGTAGCCGAGGCCGTGGGTAACTGGACTGGGGAAAATTCTGTCATATGGTGCTGACCATAGCCCGACTATAAAAAAAAAGCCCATACGTTGAACATCTGTCTAGTAGGTAAAGCTTTCCTAGGAAACTTCTACACCAATACCTCTTTCCAAATCTCTTCATCTACATCTATTCTTTCCATTTATTCACGAGCGTTTAGAAAAAATATGGCTGGACATGAAACACTGCTGGAAAATGATCACTATATAGCCAAAATCCTCATTCGCCATGGGAATTTTTATCATCACCATCTCAGCCAATATACGTTCCACTGTTGGGCTCGGGCCTCCTCCACTATGGGAGGGTTATTGACCTACTATACCACGCTGGTCAAACGTATTGGCATAGGGTTTTGTTTCAAGTTTTCCTTCTCTTGCATAGATGTTATAGACATTATATCCCTTAGTCTTCTTTTACGACACCCACGGATAAGAGAGATGGTGATGCTTACTCCGTCACCACGCGAAATGGGTATTTTAGAAGTAAATTATTTTATTTTAGCTTTACCATTTTGTTAGTGCTCCACTCCTATGGTTTGGAACAAACAGCTCACCAAATCCAAGTGAGTGTGAGAGAGAGTGAGAGCGTGAGTCCATTTTCGAAATTGCATCTACCTAACTGGACTGTTTGTTCTAGATAAACATAGTGATCGATAACTTCAAGAAATGCATAGCCAACTACGACTCGTGGAGAAATAACATAAACATTAGATTTGACTTTCTTCTTGATCAATATTCATTCGAACAGTTTACCGTAACTTTTCAGTAGGCTAACAAAGCGATAACGTTTAATAGGTGTTTAGTCGGGTTGGGCAACACCATAGTAGATAATTATTTCCAAACGTTACACGAGCGTGGAATAAATTAACGCTGAAAATGTAAAGTAGAAAATGATATCAATTCTAGGCAGTACGGGTGAATCATACTTATGTTTCGAGAGGTTCGATAATAGAAAGGAGACGTTGGTAGTTAGTCAAGCAAATCTTCAAAGTGCTCTCCACAAAAGAATTGATAGAGCATGCAGTGATACGATGTCTTGACGCTACTCTAATGACTTCAACCCGCCCCGAGATATGAAGACAAGCCACTGTATCGGTATAAAGTAACGCTTGGTTTTGTTCCAAATGCCCAGCATTTTTCGTCAATTACCTTTTTTCTCCTAATTACTCTCGCTTTTCTCTCCAAATGACTCTCAAACTAGACGTCTTGGAATCTAATATACTCTTGTTGATTTGAGAAGTTACTCCTTAATTAAAATTAATTTTGAGAACTTATTAAATATTTTTGGGGTATTTTGGGAGGAGCTAGTAGTAATCACAACGATGTGTCAGATTCTCTTCAGTCATGTTCTTCTTCTTCTTAGTTAATGGCAATGAGCTACAATAATATGAGCTATTGGTGCCAGTGTCGAGTATATTGATTATTATTCACGTCTTTAGTCTTAGTCTTTCAGTCAGTCGTTAGCATGACTTAGTGCTGATATCCAAGTCATGTATCTCAGGAAATTTGGGCAGAATGCCAAAATGCACGTAATTCACTATTATATCATTTTCACTACATTTCAGAATTTTATCTGCATTATATTACATAAAATATCAGCAAAATTATTGAATATAACACTTTAAAACACTAAAATAATGAAAAGAATATAAAAGCGCTACATGACATTTTGACATTCGCGTCAAAAGTCCCATCGATGATCAGTTCCATTAATATCGATGTTATGATCATTTGCCCATAGCAACATCGATGTGTTTTCCTTTCAACATCGATGTTTTCCTTTAACATCGATGTTACGATGTTTTGCCTATAGCAACATCGATTTTAAAACATGAATGAACAACAACGAACTTATATAACTTCGATGTTAAAACATCGATGTTTTTCCTTTCAGCATCGATGATCAACGAACATCGATGTTCATCGATCATCCCTATATAGTTGTCATTCATTGTCGCAATTCAAAGTGCACATTTCGTAAACATTTTTCAAAATATATTTATATATTTTTTTTTGCCTATTTAAACTAATTTTAATGTTTGCAATATGAGTAGCGTCCCAGAGAACGCACCTCAGCGTAAGTAGTATAAACTTATTGTTGTATTTGCTTATTGATATCAGTGTGTTAATTTTGATTAAAAATCAATATATTTTTAATGTAGATTGCCCTGGTACACAAAGTGAAGATGCCGGGAAGGCATCCGCATGTGCAGGATGCCCCAACCAAAATATTTGTGCTTCAGGTAAACCATTTCATTGTATATTTTCATTATAATAAATTATTATAAAACAAGATTTATGTAAACACGATAATCTCAAAACATATTGACTCGAAACGTAGTAATGGTGTATTCATTAAGAAAAAAGTTAGAAAACATTGTTATAACGTTACATGCAAATCTGTGATCAAAAACCTTAACCTTAATTATATAAATTTGAATATTTAAATGTAGTTTTCCCTGCGGTGACGGAGTAAGAATTCAATTCAGCACCTCATCTTGCCCACGGGTGTCGTAAAAGACTACCAAGGGATTTAATATGCATATAAAATATATGCAAGAGAAGGAAAACCTGAAATGAAAGCCTATATCGACATATCTCACCAGCGTGCATGCTAGTAGTATGTGATAGTAGGTCAAACAGTGGGACGTGTATCACCTGATCTTATGATGATGATGAAATAGAAACCAGCGCTGTAGCACCTTTGTACTGTAGCTTATGCTGAGGTAGAACTTTTTGGTCTACTACAGCATTTTAAATGTTTACCTTTATCATTCTTAGTAGTAGTCTTTGTTTTTATAATAGTATATAGGTTATAAGTTATTATTCTTTAAATATGCTGTAGATGCTGAAATAAGTAAATAACTTTCTTTCAAATATAGTGAAATTCATATGTATTGAATGTCTTTTACTAATCACTGTTTATTTTTACAAATAGGTGTGACTTCAGGGCCAGATCCTGCTATTCAGATAATTAAAGAGCGCTTGTCAAATGTGAAGTATAAAATATTAGTGCTTTCCGGCAAGGGTGGTGTTGGGAAAAGTACTCTTACTTCATTATTGGGACATGCTTTAGCAGCAAGGAAACCAGATGCAAATGTAAGTTATATAATATAGACATTTTATCCACTTAGCTGCACGGATGGCATAATTGTTAATATTAATTTACTATGTCAAGTGTTTCTGGTTGAGTTCCCACATTGGATAGTGATATGTGCAATCCAAAAAATTCAGTGTTGTTCTGAATCTGAATGTAATTTGTGTTGATTATATGTCTGTATTTCTGTGTGGTGACAGAGTAAGAATACAATTCATCACTCCCTATCTTGCCCGTGGATGTCATACAAGACGACTATGGGATATAATATGTACATAACATCCGTGCAAGAGAAGGAAAACAGAGACAAAAAAAAGTTCAATTGCCACCCTATTATGGAGGAGGCTCGAGCCCTTGATGAGCAATAAATAATACAAATAAATAGACACAAATAGTGATGGATTTAGAATGCAATTCACCACCTTACCCCTGAGTGTTTTATCATCTCAGTTAATATACATATAAGACATTCTACTATTGGGCTTAAGCCTTCTCTGCAATAGGAGGGTAATTGACCTACTATACTATCTTGATCAGACAGATTGGTATAGGGTTTTATTTTGACCTTACATTCTCTGGTCATCATTTCAGCCCATCGCCGTCCACTGCTGGACGTAGGTCTCCCTCATGTTACGCCACAAAGTGCGGTCCTGTGCCGCCTGCATCCAACGACGCCCAGCAACTTTCACCAGGTCGTCGGTCCAACTAGTGGGGGGGCGTTCTACACTGCGTCGTCCGATGCGTGGTCGCCACTCGAGAACCTTTCTTCCCCAGCGATTGTCGGTTCGTCGAGCGATGTGGCCTGCCCATTGCCACTTCAGCGTGCTAATTCTCCGTGCTATGTCGGTTACACCCGTTCTTCTGCGGATTGCTGTATTTCGGATTCTATCTCGCAGAGAAATCCCGAGCATAGCCCGTTCCATAGCACGCTGAGCGACTTTGAGCCTTGTTATGAGGCCTACATTTAGGGACCACGTTTCTGTGCCGTAAGTCATCACTGGTAACACACACTGGTCGTAGACCTGTGTTTTCAGAGGTGTATGCACCTCTGTATATACACCTCTGTTTCAATGGTGTATATGCGGAAATATGGTTAAATGATGAATGTAATATTATGCAGCAAATGTTAAGCAAGGTATATATAAATAAATATTATTTTGTGCTATATAAAGAAATATGAATTCAAAAGCATCAATGTCAGTGTAAAAATAAAATGAGCATTCCTCAGCTCTTTAATATCGTCTGTATGTCTTACTAAACAATATTCTCGCGAAAGTGAAACCAATGTAACCTTTTAAATAAATTTAAAAAAATTAATAATACACGTGTGTCATTGACGAACGCCGAAACTATTCAACCAATTTCTATGAAATGTGTTAGTGGTAGGACCACACTGTTGACAGTTATCTGTCTACAGCCGCGTCCTAGTCCGTTCGGGGTAGTACCACGCTCTCGAAGAAAATCGACGACCGAGTAATAGCAATTTGTTACTGCGCTTCGTTCAGTGAGCGAGAGAGCCGGAAGCCCAACTTTCTGAGGGTGTTTGCATGCCATTAGTATCACCGAACCTCCTTGCATTCACACTCCCTTCACTTTCTTCGCGGTAGACAGCTGCCTTGCAAACGTCTATGAGCGGCAGCAACATTTACCATCAGGTTTACTATTTGCTCGTTTGCCACCGTTTGCAATAAAAAAAAAGAATGTCTATAGATTTCAACTTGAAAGTTGTGATACTAATAAACAAAAATATTTTTACGCATTCTATCGCGTTTGCCGCCGTTTCGAACAGCATTCAGGGTTCATGAACACAGTCTCGTAACAAATACAAGCACGATAATATTCGTAAAAATAGTTTCATTTCATATGTGTAATACTCGCAGAAATCGTTACGGGATAGTTCTTTAAGCCATACGTATCGGTTAAAAAATTATATAAATTTTATTTACCCTGTTATATCTCGATCTTCTTTCGTACGTATTGCCAAAATCCATTTTCCTCGGACAACAATTTGGTATACACAAAATTTTAAGCGCACACAACAAACGTGTATCGATTTCAAAGGCTTTCGAGGCAAAGATTTTGCAACGGCACGTGAAAACGTTGGTAACTTGTACAGATTGGTACAACCTTTGTACTAGTTATACATATAGGTCAGGTTTTATGGTGTAGGTAATTATTTACAAGTTCATGCGGAAGTTAGCGAACTTACAATGTTCTAAGTCCTTATTGATAACTTCCGTGTGGTTACGAACTAAGAATACATCTCACCACTCCTTATCTTGTCCGTGTATGTCCTAAAAGAAGATTCATTGTCTCAGCCCCTTTATACGCAACGCTGGTCAGACGTTTTGGTATGGGATTTTATTTCAAATTTGACTTCTCTTACTATCATCATCATTTCGGCTCAAATACGTCCCACTGCTGGGCCCGAGCCTCCACCACAATAGGAGGGAAATGGACCTTATGGTCAGACAGGTTGGAATAGGGTTTTGTTTCAAGTTTTCCTTCTCTTGCATAGATGTCATATGCGTATTATATCTCTTAGTCGTCTTTTACGACATTCACGGGTAAGATAGGGCGTGGTGAATTGTATTCTTACTACGTCACCACACGGAATCTCTTACTATACATATACACACAAAAAAAATACGACACACCCGAGCAATACAATCGTATGTGATCTCATATAGATTTTGATAAAGCTCGTAATGATGATTATCAAAACCTATAATATACTCTTATTAATTATTCGGGAAACTTAAGAGATTCTTCTCGTCCAACATACCTCAGTGTCTGAAAACACAGGTCTACGACCAGTGTGTGTTACCAGTGATGACTTACCTTACTAAATGTACCTTACCTAAATGTAGGCCTTATATCAAGGCTCAAAGTCGCTCAGCATGCTATGGAGCGGGCTATGCTCGGGATTTCTCTGCAAGATAGAATCCGAAATACGGAAATCCGCAGAAGAACGGGTATACCGACATAGCACAAAGAATTAGCACGCTGAAGTGGCAATAGGCAGGCCACATCGCTCGACGAACCGACAACCGCTGGGGAACAAAGGCTTTCGAGTGGCGACCACGTATCGGACGACGCAAAGTAGGACGCCCCGATACTAGGTAGAACGGCGATGCGTAACATGAAGAAGACTGCATCCAGCTGTGGACGGCGATAGGCTGAAATGATGATGATGAATTTTTCTGTGAGTGGGACGTATCTGAGCTGAAATGATGAAAAATTTTAAAGTATGGTTTCTACCTCTCTCCAGTATTTACACATATTTACGTACAGAACATATCGTTGAAGTGTTTGATAAAAATGTTTTTGTTTGTCGTTATCTTTTAGTAGTTGTTGTGAAGTGTTTGAGCAAGATGTAACTAAATATATCTTAAATATCTGTATCTATCAACATAATACCTACTATAATATATGATATCAAATCACAGAGAAATGCAACTATATCAAGATTCAATATTAACATTGTAGCTATATCCGCGATATTAGAGCAACAACCGCAGAACCCGTTCAACTAACGCCCAACGACTTCTAAAGTTTAAGTGACACTTAAGCCAATACATATAACAGCGGTGTTATGTTTTATTTATTAACCGGCATAAAAAGAAGGTTCTATTATCCCTTTTGTTATTACATAAAAAATATTTAACAGCAATTAATATAAAAATCTATGTGGTGACGAAGTAAGAATACAATTCAACACCTCTTCAAATCAATCTCATCAATCATCATCCCGTGGGTGTCGTAAAGGACGACTAAGGGATATGATTTGCAGATAACATCTATACAAGAAAAAGGAAACTCGACACAAAACCATAGGGCAGAGGCCAATACGTCTGACCAACCCCATGTAGTAGGTCAATTGCACACCCATTATGGAGGAGGCTCGAGTCCAACAGTGGGACTTGTTTGGGCTACGATAATGATGATGCAAACCTATAATTTATTTACAGATAGGTATTCTGGACGCAGACATTTGCGGTCCAAGTCAGCCTAGAGTGCTCGGAGTGAGGGGTGAACAGGTTCATAATTCCGGATCGGGATGGTCCCCAGTTGTAAGTATTTGCATTCGTTTATTTTTAATTTTGTTAGTTATAACTATATATTACTAAATTAATCTTTACATCTATACAAATTAATAAAATTGAAGAGTCTGTTTGTAATGTCAAAATGCTGATTTTTTTCATGCTCACACGGTTATTGCACGACAACTATGCCTAAAATACAGTTTAAAAAATGTTTGTCTGTCCGTCTATTTGATTGAGGTAATCTTCAAAACGGTTGGACCGATTTTTATAATATTTTACTACTAGCTGTCTATATAAGGAGTAACTTAGGCTATACTTTATCCCGGTATTCCCACGGGCACGGAAACTATGCGGATAAGGCGATTAGAACCGAAGCGAGGCCGGGCCGCTAGTATACAATATAATTACCATCATTTTTATCTGTTGAATTCATTCAGCCTATTGCCGTCCACTGTTGGACCTAGGACTCGTGCAGTTCTGCTTTTTCAGCTATACTAAGGGATAATGTCGTAACGACGCCTGGTAGGTGGATTGACGATCGCAGTGAAATGTGGTGACGAATTAAGAATACGTTTCACCACTCCATGTCTTCGCCGTGGATATCATAAACAATGACTAAGGGATATGATATGTATATAACATTTGTGCATGAGAAGGAAAACTCGAAATAAAACCTTATACCAATCAGCGTGGATAGATCAATTGCCCCTCTATTATTGTAGGAGGCCTAAGTCCAAGAGGTGGTACTTATGTAGGCTGAGATGATGAAGCCTATATCTATACTCTATTAATGTATAAAGGTGAAGAGTTTGTTTGAACGCGCTAATCTAGGAACTACTGGTCCGATTTGAAAAATTCTTTCAGTGTTAGATAGTCCATTTATCGAAGAAGACTATAGGCTATATATCATCACGTTGAGATCAATAAGAGCAGAGCACCAATTAAGAAAGATTCAAAATCGGTATTTTTTTTTCGTTTTGAGGGCTTCCGCTGCGCAAACGGCAAAATTTTTGCAAAAGTTATGTGTGACAGAATCGTATTATTAAAAAACATTTTCACCTTCTACGTAAACAAAGTCTTAGGTTAAAGTTAGCGTTCGCCCAAAGTATCTATACCACGCGTACGAAGTCGCGAGCAGAAGCTAGTGTAATAAATAAAATATTGTTTTTATTTACAGTACGTGACTGATAATTTGTCGCTGATGTCAATTGGTTTCCTATTAGGCAGCCCTGATGATGCAGTCATATGGAGGGGACCGAAGAAAAATGGTAAGTATTTTCTTTTATCTCGCTTCATGTAATCAGAATTTAATAATCGGACATAGGTAAAATAATCTTAATTCAATACTTTAAAAAGACGTTGTACTCTAAAAAACTATAATTAAACTAGCTGACCCGACAGACGCTGTTCCGTTCAAATTAAAAAAAGTACCTAATTCACTTTGAAATAGTCCGCAGCGCCATCTACCGGGTTTTTTTTTTATTGCCAACGGTGGCAAACGAGCAAACAGTACACCTGATGGTAAGTGTTGCTGCCGCTCATGGACCTTTACAAGGCCGCTGCCTACCGCGAAAAAATGAAGGGAGTGTGAATGCGTGAATTGAGGCTCCTTGATACCAAGGGCACCACCAAAACCCTCCACACGCAAACACCCTCAGAAAGTTGGGCTGCCGGCTCTCTCGCTCACCGAACGAAGCGCAGTAACAAATTGCTACTACTCAGACGTCGATTTTCTGCGAGAGCGTTGTACTGCCCCGGACGGACCGGCCCGCGGCTGTAGACAGATAACTGTCGACAGTGTGGTCCTACCACTCTTAGAATCGTTGAAATATTAATCTAAACCATACTCGAATCTCCTTGAACACACACAAAAAATTTCATCAACATCGGTGCAGCCGTTTAGGAGGAGTTCAGTGACATACACACGTACACAAGAAATTTATATATAAAGAATATAACTGCAAATGATAATTTTCAAAACAATACAAACATTTTAAACGATTTTTTTTTATGGAAATACGATTCGATGCCATCTAGCAGGTTTACTTATTATTATCTAACCATCCAGGTACCCAATCAAATGTACACTCAAAATTGCATCCAAATCGGTCCAGATGTTCAAGAGTTTAGTCGCGTAATATGCAGAAAAGAATTAATAATTTAAAAGACTAGAGGTTGATCTCTGCTTTGTTTGATTTTGGTATATAATTATGTATGAAATTACGTACTGATATTAAACAAAGACTTAGGGATTATAAACTACTAAAGCAATTGGGTGTCAGATTTTGAATTTTCATTCTTGTATCTTCAAACATCCATAATCGTGAAGGAACAATCTTTAAAAATCATTGCTTTATTTTAACCAAATGAGTACTGTATTTATGCACTAAAGAAGGCCGATTTTACATTTACGGAAGTGTTGTCGCAAAATCGTCGTTGTGACGGTGCGTTCGTTACGCATCGGATTTTAGGACATTTTTTTCTTTCGCGATGGTGACACTGCTTCTGTGATGACGATTTTAAAATCGTGATCACAAAAAATAGACCTGAAATGTATATTTTGTTCTTACATGGATGCAAAAATTTGATGTTTACGCGAGTATTAGAGTATTCATCATCATCATCATTTCGGCTCATGTACGTCCCACTGGGCTCGAGCCTCCTCCATAATAGGAGGGAAATTGACCTTACTATACCATGCTGGTCAGACAGGTTGGTATAGGATTTTGTTTCGAGTTTTCCATCTCTTGCATAGATGTCATATACGTAATATAACCCTTAGTCGTCTTTTACGACACCCACAGGTATGAGACAGGGTGATGAATTGTATTCTTATTCCGTCACCACACGGAAAAGTATTTAAACTGTATTTATGAAGATTTTAACGCATCACAGGAGGACTGTCCCGTGGGAACCTCTCGTGACCATCAACGCTAAAAGTAAAAAACTATAAACATGACAGTCTTGTTTTAATATTATACGCCTGTTCTATGTTATACGCCCGGAGGTGGGACCACTATCTCGTTAGCCATTAATAATAATATAACCATTTAATTCTCAGGTATGATCAAGCAATTTCTAAGTGAAGTGGATTGGGGAGACTTAGATTATCTACTAATAGATACGCCGCCAGGTTTGATATTTTTTAAATATGTTTTATTTATGTTTAGTTAACACCTAAGATGCGGAATATGATTTTTTTTTTGGGTAGTCAGCACATACGCCGTCCATTGCGGGCGAGGGAAGGGCGTCGGGCGACTCCATAACCCACCGTATGCCGTCCTCTTCACCATTGAGCTGACCACCAGCACCGATTTCCTTGTCGTCGGTGGTCAGACCGAACGAAAAAAACTTTTTTACGAAATAAAACCCTAGAACAACCTGTCTGATCAGAGTGGTATAGTTTCCGAAGGGAGGTTATCCGGCGGTGGAGGGAAGACCTGGAGTCCCCCGTAGCAGGGCGGGGGACTGTGGAAGCGGTTGCGCTGCATCTCCACCGCTGGCTCACAAGGAAGCACGGCAACCTAACATTTAGGATGGTGCAGGTGCTTACCGGACACGGGGTCTTCGGTAAGTACCTGCATATGATTAGAAGAGAAGAGACCCCCGGATGTCATGAGTGTGGCGCGCCAACTGATGATGCGCGTCACACATTGGAGATATGTCCCGCCTGGGGGTCTCAGCGCCACGACCTGTTGGCGGTACTTGGAGCGGACCTGTCGCTGCAGACCGTTATCGCAAAGATGCTTGGCAGCGACAGGTGCTGGTCGTCGATGGCCTCACTTTGTGAGGCCGTCATATCAAGGAAGGAAGTAACGGAGCGGGAACGTGAGGCGCTTGCGTCTGCTGACTCGCTTCGTCGCCGGCGACCCGAGAGGAGGAGGCGACAATATGCCCACCTACTCCCACCGCCCTGAACAGTAATGACAGGACGTGGCCAGACGGCCATGCGTTGGGGTGTCGGGGATTGAATGTCATCAGACGACCTCTCCGGCACCCCGTAAAAGCGCGGAAGGGGCAGCTGTGGTTTTAGTGGGTATTCCGGCCGCGGATGTGGTCGGTGAGTCCCACACGGCCAGTCCGTCCGTCACTGGCGGGGGACAGTGCGTAAATGCATTTCCACAGCGTGAACAAAAAAAAAAAAGAGTGGTATAGTTTACATTATGAACAAAATCTTTGCATATTTATGGTAGATGTAAATGGGGTAATCAGAAGGAAGTATAATTTACCAGACCCAAGAGATGGTGTTGTATTCTCATGAAAGTTAGCATTTAAAAAAGCCAAAATTCTTTGCACAAATGCCGAATTGTGTCTAAGTAATGTGGGTCAAGTGTCGTCGGTCCGATCTCCAAGCAGAACAAATCTTTGTGCGATATACAAATTATTTTTTAGCCTGGGTACCTAAATGGTGTCCATTGATTCTATGGTTAATCGTTTTGTCACAGAATAAAAAAACAAATTACCATCCCCTTTCTTGCCTGTAGGTGTCGTAAAAGACGACTATGTGATATAATATACAGATAACGTAATAATATGCAGATGCAAGAAAAGGAAAACTCGAAATAAAACTCCATATCAACGCGTTTCACCAGCAGAATAGTAGTTCAATTTATCAGAATAGGTGCTGGTAGTCAATTCCTCTCCCACTGGAGGAGGTTCGAGACTACCAGTGGGATATTAAGTTCAAATAACAATGCAACATCTCTGGGATTTACGATGAAGCATTTCTGGGATTTACGTGTTTGAAGAAAAAAACTACTTTTACGGTTTTTATCGAGTTTTGTATTTGACTTTTTAATTTCCGGACGTTTCGAACTCTTTCCAGCATTCATGGTCACAGGAGTCCTCCCTACAAACTCGATAAAATCCGCAAAAATAGTTTTACTTGAGATGATGAAAGGAAATGTATTTTAATGATTTCTGATATTTACGCGAATATTACACATAGAAGATAAAACTACTTTACGGATTTTATCGTGTTTGTATTTGATTTTTGATTGCTCGACCTTTCGAAAACGACCAAGAACACTGCAAAGAATTATATTTTATTTAGCACCTGACCTGAGAAGACCTGACCCTGTGACCAAGAACACTGCAAAGAATTGTATTTTATATTGGGACGTAAATGGGCCGTGGGGATGAGGGAGTGTTTGTCAAAACACCTCAAGGTAAGAAATTAGTCCTTACTGCGGGGTCTTACGAAGAAAAAATATTTATTTCCTCACTATGCATACATTTTCATCACTTTTTTATAAATTTGAAGGTACGTCGGACGAACACCTGTCAGCTACTCAGTACTTGTCACAGGCGGGTCTGACGGGTGCCGTGGTGGTGACCACACCGCAAGAAGTGGCCTTGTTGGATGTCCGCAAGGAATTGAATTTTTGTCGCAAAGTCGGTGTGCCGATCATAGGTGTTATAGAGAATATGTCGCTCTTCGTATGCCCTAATTGCAAGGTATGTTATACGTACACTCTTCAAGTACGATTACTTGATTTTTTCGGACTTTCCAGGGATTGTCTCTTAAGACTACAGCTAAAATGATTAAATTTATTTTGGGACTATCTAGTCGCAGAAAGATTGGTCAGAGTTGTTTTGTGACTATTTGCTAAAATCCCAACATGATTGATCAATATAGTTTTGTGGCTATTTGCAAGCTTGATCAATGTTGGTTTTGACTATTTTGTAAAATACCAGCAAGGTTGGTCAATTTTGTTTTAGACTACTTTACTATATTTCCAGCAAGATTGGTCAAAAGTCCCAGTAAGGTTGGTCATTGTTGTTTTTCACCATTTACTAAATTTCCAACAAGATGGAACAATGTTTTTTTTGTGACTACCTATTTGCCAAATGATTAATGTTGTTTTGTGACTGTTGCTAACATCCCGGCAAGGTTGCTCAGAGACACGCGATATCCCTATGCAGTCCCAGCAATATCGGTGCTATTTTACGGCTAATGGCTAGGGGACTAGCCTGCCAGGAGGCAAGATTGATAATACTGTGACTATTTTTCTATTTTTAATTAATTTGGTCACTTATTCTAGAGTCGTAGTGAGATCTTCCCAGCGACTACGGGCGGTGCGGCTGCAATGTGTTCGTCCCTTTCGACGGACCTACTCGGCAGTGTGCCCCTTGATCCGGTATTGGCGCGATGCTGTGACGACGGTCGAGATTTCCTTACAGAACTGCCTCAATCGCCAGCCGTGATCGCATTGCACGAGATTGTTAATAGTAAGTTACTTTCCCCCGGCTAGTGACGGAGTAAAAATTACAATTCACCACATCTTCCCCATGGTTGTCGTAAAAGATGAGGGATAGATTAATGTTAGTTAAACTAAAGTAGTAAATAAAACCCTACACCAACCTGGATGGGTTGGTAGTCGGATGACTAGTATTATAAAATACGTTACTTTTTCCTCCTATTGCGGCAGAATTATTGCTTATGGTGGCAAACATATCAATAACATATTTGATGGTAAGTGATACCGCTACTTAGGGACCTCAACCTGCCTGACCAGCATGGTATAGTAAGGTCAATTTCCCTCCTATTATGGAGGAGGCTCGAGCCCAACAGTTGAACGTGTATGGGTTGAGTTGATGATAATGATTCGTAGCCGCTACCGCACAGAAATATTGTAAACGTATGTAAAAGGAATATTTATTTCATGGTACATGATCCAAATGTGGTCCTCATAACGTAAAAGTTTTTCTTTTTTTTTATTGCAACCAGTGGCAAACGAGCAGACAGTACACGTGGTGGTAAGTGTTGCTGCCGCTCATGGACCTTTGCAAGGCCGCTGCCTACCGTGAAGAAAGTGAAGGGAGTGTGAATGCGTGCATTGAGGCTCGGTGATACCAAAGGCACCATCAAAACCCTCCACACGTAAACACCCTCAGAAAGTTGGGCTTCCGACTCTCTCGCTCACCAAACGATGCGCAGTAACAAATTGCTACTGCTCAGACGTCGATTTTCTGCGAGAGCGTGGTACTACCCCGGACGGACCGGCCCGCGGCTGTAGACAGCCGCCATAACTGTCGACAGTGTGGTCCTACCACTATTAAAGAAGTACGGGTGTAACCCATATAGCACTAAAATTAGCACGCTGAAATGGCAAAGGGCAGAACATATCCCTCGACGAATCGGCAACCGTTGCGTAAGAAAAGTTCTCGAGTGTTGACCACGTATCGGACGACGCAGTGAAGAATCCCCTCTACTAGGTGGGCCAATGACCTGGTATAAGTTGTTAAGCGTCGTTGGATGCAGACGGCACAGGTCCGCACTCTGTGGCGTAAAATGAGGGAGGCCTATGTCCAGCAGTAGACAGTGATAGGCTAAATGATGATGACATGGCCATCTTGACAACATATCCGAGAAGTACTTTAAGTTGTTGAGCATAATTTTTTCTGTTTCAGAAATTGTCGCGACATGTGAAAATACATCAAGTTGAGAAGATGAAATGAATCTATATCTTATCCAAATAAAATTTTTATTTATAAATTATATATAACATAGTAGAATGGATTTTTTTTTACTGTTTAATCACATAATTTCCTTGAGGTGGTAAGAATATAATTCACCACTCCCTATCTTGCCCGTAGATGTTATTAAAGACGTCCAAGTCTAATACGCATATAACATCTATGCAAGCGAAGGAAAACTCAAAACAAAACCGAACCAACCCGTCTGACCAGCGTTGTATAGTAGATAAATTTCCCTTCCAATATAGAGGAGGCTCGAACCCAGCAATGGAGAGAGTATGAGCTGTGATTATATCTTCCTTCTTTTTTGTCTTGGCAATCGGCTACTACTACGAGCTATTTTTGCCAGTGTCGAGTTATAGTTTTCCTTATAAATTAACAGTTGCCTCAAATTAGTCATTGTCCATCGGTAAGTCCAATTGACACCTTCAACATTGTTATAGTCCCTGTTTTATTTTTGGGGTGAACTACGGTCGGCGCGCCTGCCGCTCGACGCCGTCCGGGGCGATAGAGGGGCGGTGCGCGGCCCCGTAAGCCACCAATAGCACGTCGCCTTCGTCGTTGGGCCGACCACCGGTGCAGAGTTCCTTGACTTCAGTGGTCATTATGGTCTCTGTTAACGATAACTTTGAGAATTTTGGTGGAAATGTAAATGCATGTAAAACACTTTTATATCATATAGCAACCCGCCCTCGCTTCGCTTCGGTTTCATTCGCCTTACCCGCGTAATGCCCGTTCCCGTGGGCATACCGGGATAAAATATAGCCTATGTTACTCCCTGATATTATGGCTTTCCATTGGTGACAGATTTTTTTAAATCGGTCCTGTAGTTTCGGAGCCTATTCAATACAAACAAACAAATCTTTCCTCTTTATAATATTAGTATAGATTCACAACAGCCCAGCAATTTCTCCGTCCCACATTACATAAAAGCTATCAAAATTATTGAATATGAAGATGTTAAACCACTAAGATATTGAATGAAATACAAGACCACCACATGACACTTCCATATTCCCGCCAAAAAACCTCTGATGGTGTACCAGACTATTATCATAGTGCTGCGTGCGACGTCACAGAATGTATGAAAAGCACAACGCTCTACGAAGCTGAAACTAGTCTATTGTCTATTTCCAAGGTTCGATATGCAATATAAAGCATCGGGTACTGTTGTTATATTATTGAAAAATAAATCATTGACATTAATCCCCATGGTGACGGCGTAAGAATACAATTCATCATCCCTATCTTACCCGTGGGTATCGTAAAAGGTGAGCCAGGGATACAATATGCATATCACATGTATGCAAGAGAGTGCAAACTCGAAATTAAATCCTGTAACAAAACGTTTGACCAGCATGGTATAGTAGGTCAATTTCCCTCCTCTTGCGGAGAAGGCTCGAGCCCAGCAGGAGACATATTTGAGCTGAGATGACGGTGACTAATAGATGTATTTATATAATGACACTAATAGGTAGATTTAATAAAAATAAACTACATTTTAAATTAAATTATGTAAATTATCAAATAGCATTGTTAATAGTACAAATTTTAACAAATGCTATAGGTGTAACCATAGGTTACCACTTTTGGATTAACCACAGTTAATCCAAAAGTTAACTTCGTTTATAAAAATGTTAACATCAATGATCGTTAAATTTGCGAAAATTTAACGCAAGGTAATCGTTAAAAGTTAACCATTTAAAACGTATAGGTACTGCTCTTAGGCTGAGACAAATAGATATATGTATTATACAGCATGTAGTGGAATTGTGTTGGTATGCATCTGTCCACACTAGGTTGGGATACACTACTGCCGGTAGTCCCGATACCTAAAGATTCACCAATACGACGCTTTTTGACGTAACAACCAGGTGGATTGCTCAGTCTCGTTTAGTGAGATGGCCGTCTGGTGGGACGACGCCTGCCGTGACGTCATTGTCCGTTGGCCAGTCCGGTTGTAGAGGCTTCGGTACGGTGTTCAAACCGTCGAGGCTTTGCGGCCGGTGCTAATGTATTGATTGGGTCGGCGGCACGGGGTGCTTTCTTTCGACTGGTGCAGGTATTGACGGGACATGGTAGCTTTGCCAATTATCTACACACAATCGTAAGGATGGAGAGCGCATGGTCTTGCCACCATTGCGATTGCGACGAGGACCCGGTACAGTACACGCTCAAGGTATGTGCCGCGTGGACAGAGTAGCGCCTTGAACTCGTCGCAATCATCGATGGCGACTATCACTAGGGCGATCGACGGCGTCAGGAACTGGGACGCGGTCGCTGCCTTCCGTGTGGCAATTATATCACAGAAAGAGGGGGCAGCTGGTGCACAGGAGGAACTCCTTTACGACATGACCCACCGCGACTTAGGCAGCACAGGCGTCGTGGCACTTACAAGCGTGGCGTTGCGTGTAATTCAAACAAAAAAAAAATGACAGCATGTCAACAAACAACTAATGTAACGGACTAAATTTAACGGCAGTTCAATTTAACGGAAGTTAACAAGAGGGTTAAAATTTTTTGAAGTTAACTTAAAAGTTAATCCGTTAAGCAGATTATTAACTTCGTTAATTAACGATTAACGGATTAACGAGTTAATGCCCACCTTTGGGTGTAACCCGCGCCAGTAAAAAAGTTAGCCTAAAACGGCGACTAATATGACAGGTTACACCGTTAGCTAAATAGGATTGCTCGATAAGTGATATATTTTATTTGATATAGACTTGTTGTTTGATAATTAATAGTACCTAAGCAAGGTAGTTAAAAAGTCAGCAAGTGCTAATCAATGTCGCCAAGAAGCACTAAATACTTTTTTAGAACAAAGAAAAACCTGAGTGAGAGACGCTGAGTACATAATTAAAATATTATATTGTAATTGAAATTTAATTTGGTTTTCAACACCCAATTAATGGTAACGATTTACTGAAGGACGACGACTCTTTCTAAGCTACTTAATATGAACAATATTATATTTATAATATTACAAATAATTTTCTTCACTTATGTGAAGAAGATTATTTGTAAGCTATGTAAGACAAGGTAGTATCGTCGACTGACTACAAGGGCGCCTGCCCACAAGAGCAAATAAATAAAAAAATAAAATTGACCACATTATCTCACGTGCTAAATATATTATCAGTAAGAAAGCACACAATAGAAATATCGATAATTAATGTCCGGCAACAAATATCGATACTGCGTCTGTTATTCTGTGAGTCTTAGGTATTATCCTAATAGAACGCTTATCGCAATCAAAGATATATATAACAGATAAATATAACGGTAATAATAAAGATATTAAGATACATAGTTACATAATAGAAGCTTTTGACAGATTAAACTAATTACATAGTCGATTTGGTAGATCGTCCGAAGGCCTTTAGTTTGTATAAGCGTGTACAGTTATGTAAGAAAGTGGTTAACCGTGACAGTTGATTTGTGTGTATGTGTGGGTAGCTGTTAGTCGCAGGTGACTTTTACAGCTTTGCCTGGTCTATGGGTGAGTGCTGAGGGATCTCAACTCGATAAAGCTTAAGTGACGTCGCCCAAAGACTCTCCTTGTGGAGAACGGACCTTGTCTTGAGACGTCGCTGATGGCAAAGCGCGCGTGCCCACGTTTGGATTATTGAATGTTGTTTGAGGCGGTTGCCGACCTAATGGCGGGGGGTGCTACAGCGGATATTTACGCATTACAGCCTCGTAGGCTGTCTGAAATGTAATCATTTGCCTGGTCTGTTAAATGACGGGCGTTCGGTTTGCTGCAATTTTTGAAGGAGTATAATTAACCGATCAACCACTAGAGGATTGGACTGTGTGTATAATCGAAATCGATAGTTTTAGATACATGGAGAACAAAAATTGTATCGATATTTCATCGTTGATTTTATCAACTTGCCAGAGTACAAAGTACAACACTAGATTCTAGGTATTTGACAGCTGATGTGATAAATACAAATGAGAAATATTTTAAAACCGGTGAATTTCATTCGAATATAATCACTTTTCTTGTATTTGCTGCTAGATCACACAAAATTAAGTTGAAGTCCATTTATCGTTGGCAAATTATAAGTGATGGGATTAAGTTACAAGTATTATTTCATTTAATATTGCAACACATCGTACATAATTACATGGATAAAAGAGCAATTAGCATTCACAAATATGTCCCTGCACCGCGCAGAAGACGAAGATAAGCCTTGTAGAGCTTGTTCAGATTTTAAATCTTGGGCTAAAAAACAAAATAAAACTACTTACACACCAACCAAACAGGTGAGGTTATATTTCATAATAATTCGCAAAGTTGCAGCTTATCTTTATTAGATAATCTGATAATCAATCTGGATTATCATCTCATAATGATTAATATTTAACAGGCAAAACCTCCCTCAACCGATTGTCCACTTGATAAAGATGAATTGGGCAGAGCAACATGGAGTTTTCTTCATACGATGGCGGCATATTACCCCAACAATCCAACCAAAAAACAATCTGAAGACATGACAAAATTTTTGAATATTTTTGCACAGTTTTATCCCTGTGAACCATGTGCGCAGGACTTACGACAAGAGTGAGTATATATTATAAAACTTATCCATTATCCAATGCACATACTTGAGTTTAATTTTTCAAAGAACACCCATCATTAAGACATTTTAACACGGGAGATTTCACAAAAATGTACACGTACACAAATTATAACCAGATTAAGAACAATTATTTGTGGACAGTACAAAGAATTGTTCTACATAGAGATCGTACCCAGGAGAGGTATTTGAGCTACACCTCATCTGTACAGCCATTGTTGTGCGTTCATCATCATCATGTTGGCTCATATGCATCCCAATGTTAGAGCACAAAATCGCAAATAACAAGTAGCCGAAAGTAGTAAAAATGTTGTTGCACAGATGTAGTATGATGACAGATTGGCGTCACTCAGAGAAAAACGAGCAATTCACAAAGCAGGTATGAAATATGATAAGCTAACCCAGATGGATATCTCTTTTGTTTGTACTGTGGAAGAAAGGGATAGACTAACGACGATTTCCAGAAAGATTTCAAGTAGGTCGTTATGACAATTTAAATAATAATTCTTTAAAAGTAATCACAGTGTATCAGTGTGTTATACTATTTTAGAATTTTAATAAGATGGACTAATTATTTATCAACTTGTCACTCACGTCCCAGTACATTTTTTTTACACCACAAGAGTTCAAAATTGTAGAAAAAAAAAATAAATGAAAAAAAATAATAGTTTTTTTCCACTAAAATTGTAAATTACCTTTGATAGCACGTGTATACATGAGTAATATGCAAAAAATAAACTGGAAATATTTTATGATTTGTGACAATGACATAAGAAAATGTGACCGAGGGTGTCAATTTTCCAAAAAAATTTTAATTGCCAATAACTCGAAAAATATGATGCTTTTACTGAATACAATTTGTATTTATTTGAACTGTCATGAGGTCCCCTACACGCTGGTAAAGGATTATCCACTCATTACGCCACACCCTGTATATGAAATAATAGATTAAATAACAACTATAATAAAATTAAATCTTTCAGCATTCAAAAGCATCCACCAAAGACTACAAATGCGGAAGAGCTTGCTAAATGGTTGTGTGAGCGTCATAATACTGTCAATATCAAGATGGGCAAGGCTGTGTTTGATTGTACCAAAGTTTTTGAGAGATGGCGAGACGGATGGAGCGACGGGTCATGCGACTAAAACTGTTTCAGACTTGCTGTAAATCAATTAATAGTTTACAATATAGTGAAAAGAAAGGACTTCATAGAAAAGATAATTATGTATTAAATGAAAGCGCTACAATTTTATCACAGATCATAAAATCATTAGAGTACATTTCTAAGCAATGAGAAGCTACTTAGCAATTTTTATATTTACTCTAAATTTCATACTCAGTTTATAAGTAAAACTTCATATATAATAACAATATGGTCTATAAAAATTGTGAGTAGCTTTGCTTGTATGGATTGTTTACCTATTTAATTTGTATATCTATATTTTGCCACAATCTTGGTAATTATATCTAAATTAAATCAATCACATTGTTTGTTATTACAGCAGTTGCCATGACAACGGCGATTGCATAGAATGCTTAATGATAATTGTTATTATATTTTATCCAATTTGCTAACATTTATAAACACTCATCATCACAGCTCATATAACCACTACTGGGCTTGAGCCTCCTCCATATTGGGTGAGAAATTGACCCACTATACTACGCTGATCAGGCGGATTTGTAAAGGGTTTTATTTCGAGTTTTCCTTCTCTAGTTGAAATATGCACAAGATATCCCTTAGTTGCCTTTTACAACACCCAACGTGCAAGATAGGGGGTGGTGAATTGTATTCTTACTCTGTCATCACACAGAAACCACAATACATACTGCTCAGTTCCTATTTATTGCAGTGTTACGTTATCAATAAACAGGCTATTTTTCACTAAAGCATTTTTTGGAATGTAACTGGTTGTGCGTGTTCAAACAAACCTCAGCTTTATAATAGTTAATATAAATGTGCCTACTTAGTATAGAAACAATTTGTGCTGTCATTAATATCAGCAAATAATGCATCAAATATTGTATTGTTGTTATATTGTATTTGTTAATAAAACTTTGTTAAGAAATGACATTTCTTTACTTTCTTCATCATTATTATCACTCAGTTTATAATCCCCCACTGCTGGGTTCTGCTGTCTCCCAATAGGAGGGAAATTCACCTAATATACTGGTTGGTATAGGGTTTTAAATCGGGATTTCTCGAGATGACTATGCATATCATATCCGTTAGTCTTCTTTTACATTGCCCACAGCCAAAGGAGTGCATACAATCATTGCAGTCAAACTGTTTACAGACTGATATATAACCAAAATAAATCTCGGGAATCGAGTGCTATTGGTCTGTTAACTATTACTCAGTTTAGCAGTTTACTAATCAAACCTTATTTTCGCATTTGGTGGTAAAAGAGAAAGTCTGTGTGGTAACAGAATAAGAATACAATTCACCACTCCCTATCTTGCCCGTGGATGTCGTAAGAGACGACTCAGGGATATAACATGCAAATAACATCTGTGCAAGAGAAGGAAAACTCGAAATGAAATCCTATACCAACATGGTATAGTAGGTCAAATCCCTCCCATTGTGGAGGAGGCCCGAGCCCAACAGTGGGACGTATATGGACTGCGATCATCATCATCTTGCTCTTATCCCAATTACTTGGGGTCGACGCAATATGTCATCTGTTTTGACATATATATATATAGCAAAGCAAGGGTTGGTAGTATTCGAAGCCGCTACCACACAGCAATGCATATGGACTGCGATGATGATGATATACCTAAACAAACCACACACACGATAAATAATGGTAATGAACCTCTGCAATACCAGGGTTTTAGCGGGTCGCTGCTAGTAGCGCACCTTCCGGGCTGGCCACGGAGGTCAAGGATTAGGTACCAGTGCTCGGCCCAATGGCGATGGGGAGTGGATACCGAATAATATGGGGAGTGAGTGCACCGCCCTTTCTTCGTTCCGGACGGTACATTAGCCGTGTGTTAATTCGACCACGAAGGACAAGGAACCCGGCACCGGTGGTCGGCCCAATGACGAAGGCGACGAGCTACGGTGGGTTATGGAGCCGCGCGTTGTGCCGGATGGGGGGTGCCCTAAGCCTAACTACAGCCCGCTCCAAAAAAAAGGACGTTTGTTCATAACAATCCAAAAATTTAAAAAGTTATTGTTTAATAGATATTATCTCAGCGTCAAAATAAATAACGATAATATTATTGCATTTCTGTCATAATTGACCTAATAAATCGATGGATCCTTGTTTAGTTTTGTTGAATTGGTTGGGTTAAAAGAATAATTCACGTTTGCAACACCTTAGGTTGAGGGTACCTCAGGTTGGATGAAGCACCTACGATTTGTTGCCAGGGGGTCGACAAGAGTTGGTACAGTCGTACGATCAATAGGTGTAAATTGGTGGGTTACAATCCACGTTGCAAAGGGATAAGAATACAATTATCACCACCCCTTGCCGTAAGAATAATAAGCTATGGTCTAAGATCCCGCTATACAACGACCTTCACCGAGATGCTTATTTGATGAAACTTATTTTTTATGTAATTTAATATTACAATAAATATATTGCATATGGGTTGCCTAACAAATTTTAGTCCAGAGTATAACTCATTAATATTCTTTATTTTTTTGTACATGTACCGGTGCACGATGTGATTATTAGACAAATTCTATACCAATCGAAAGTATGAAGCCCATAGAATATGCAAACGTCGATCAGACCGGTGCAAAATGCTAGTATCGATTTATCTGTTTATACCTGGCTACCCGAGAGTTGTGATCGGAAAAGAATAGGCAATCTAACGTTTTCATATTCTATGGGCTTCATACTTTCGATTGGTATAGAATTTGTCTAATAATCAAACCGGTACAATGTTCAAAAAAAAAATTTTTTTTTTAATTATTAATTAATCATACTCTGGACTAAAATTTGTTAGGCAACCCATATGCAATATATTTATTGACATATTAAATTACATAAAAAATAAGTTTCGTCAAATAAGCATCTCGGTGAAGGTCGTTGTATAGCGGGATCCTATACTACTATATAGCGCGATAAAATCCGTAAAATAGTTTTATTTACAATTATAAGCAGCAGCACTTTTGTGGGGCACATCTTACTGCGATCGCCCATCCGCCTGCTAAGCGTGACGATTATGGTAAAATATGGTAATAATCTATAAAACTACCTAACCTATAATAATCTTAATAAATGTTATGGAGGAATTTTGTGGGACTTACATTCAACAGTAATCCACTAAACATTGAATGAATTTATACAAGTTATGAAACTGAACATCACTACCGCATGGTGCGGTGTGGGTAAAAAGAAATTGATGTTAAGTCAAATATTAGGTCTTTACCTATGAAATTGCCGTTATGTATGAAAAAAATTAAACGATTTTTTTCATTATTTTTTTATTTGTAATAATCGAAGTAATCACCCATGCAATCAATGCATCTTTGCCAACGCAGCGGCTGTTTATTGATGCCCTTCTTAAAGAAATAAGCTGGACGGGAGGCAACAAATTCTTTAAAGGCATTTTGTACTGCCTCTCGGGTATTGAATTTCATTCCCGCCAAAAAAGTTATCCAAATTCTGGAAAAAGAAGTAGTCTGTAGGCGCAAGGTCTGGTGAGTATGGCGGATGACGGAGAGCTTCCAACCTCAGTTCTTGCAACTTGGAGACCGTCTGCTGTGCAGTATGAGGTCACGCATTGTCGTGCAGGAGCAGCGGAGACGAGCGATTGACCAATGCTGGTTAGAGATGAGCTAGCTTCTCCATCATTGTGTTCAGTTCTTCACAGTACACATCTGCAGTAATGCTCACCCTGTTTGGTAAGAAGCTGTGATGAATCACATCGGCGCTAGACCACCAAACAGTGACCATCACTTTTCTAGGGGTAAGTTTTCGTTTAGGGCATTGTTTAGGTGCTGAACCAGGATCCAACCAACTTGCTGATGGCGATTATCAAACAGAATCCATTTTTCATCGCAAGTAACAATGCGTTTCAAAATTCCTTCATTTGTGTGTCTGTTGAGCAATGCAAGACATGTCTCGACGCGTACTTCGCGCTGGCGATCATTGAGTTCTGGGGCACCCATTTGTCAAGCTTGCCAATTTGACGCAAATGGACCAATATTGTTTTGACGCTAACGTCGAAAGCTGCTGCTAATTCAGCCGTAGATTGGGTATCATCGGCTTCCACAACCGCCTTTAATTTGTCATTGTCGACCAAAGTCTTCGGACGACCGCGAGGTTCATTTTTCAGGTCGAAATTTCCAGAACGGAAGCGAGCAAACCAATAACAGGCGGTGCGTCGGTTTGTAGTGTTTAGCTCCGTAAACGTCGTTGATGTTGCGTGGCGCTTGTGCCGCGTTGCTGCCACGATACTCATATTCCATAATTACTCGAATTTTTAACGTATCCATGATGACAAAAAAGATTGAAATGCGATGGAAACGTAACACTAATCAATAAACAAATGACTACTTTTGGAAAATGAATTCCATATTTTAAAATAAAATTAATTTGAAGTTAGAATTCTTAGCCAAACAAAAATTATTTTGATTTGAAATAGCCAGTACTGCAGAACGGCAATTACATAGGTATAGACCTATTATTTATCATCATTAGTTCAGCTCATATATGTCCCACTGCTGAACTCGAGCCTTCTCAATAATGGGAGGGAAATTGGCCTTACTATACGGTTTTGTTGGCGATTGGCGTTACTATAGGGTTTTGTTTAGAGTTTTTCATCTCTTGCATAGATGTAATCTGCGTAATATATCCCTTATACTCGTTCCAACCATTTATTTTACTTTTGGCAGGTCGAGTTCTGATCAATTAGTGTTGTACCAATGTATTACGGATACTATGTTTTGTAATAATCGATTTTAGTCAGGAAGAACTTTTAATCGATTTAACACGGATATTTTATTTTTGCTTAAATACATATTTCATATTATTTAAAAACTTCACTTCTGTAAATATATTTGTTATTTGGGCACATTAATTTTTGCATACCCACTGATTCAGTCCTCCCAAAATATTTTACTTTGTACTTTGCAAAATAAAAAATAACTACTTTATGAAGCATTTTTCCATTAAGCGGGGTCCGCTGCATCAAACTTTACTTAGAGACAATGGCGCCCTCGTCTGCGGTAGTAAATCACTAATTTTCTCATCCAGCCTACCCCTTTTTTTTAAGCCGAATTGGCAACACTGAACGGCGCGCCGGCGACGCCATTTTGTTGTGTTGTCTGTCACTCGCAACAAGACTCCCGTGCTAGTCACATTTCTGTTCGCTGAGTGCTCTTTCATATTTTTCATACGCTGTGTTGAGTATTTATATTCCACCGTATTGATTTCATTGTTCTTACTTTGATTGAGTTGAGCGTATGGTTCCTCCCAGTAAGATTTTACTTGCAAAATGCCGAAAGGTATGGTGCTTAAAGGACAATCCAGAGAGTTAGTGCTGCGGCTTCGTGAATTTTTTGAAAAGGAAAGCCGCAATGGCGGATTCCTTATACCAGTAACCCAAGTTAGAGACCGTGTTGCAGCAGCATTAGGTATTAGTGCTCCAACGGTGGCGAAAATCACTAAAGAAGCCTATGGTAGTAGTGGTATTGAACAGAACAAGCTATCTACGGCTAAGAAAAAACGTCAGCCCCGTAACGTGACAGCAATTGACAGTTTTGATACTGATGCTATTCGTCGTCATATATACAATTATTACACAAGCAAAGAGATTCCTACTTTGAAAAAATTAGTAGCGTCTCTACGAAATTGTGGCTTGTTTCGTGGTCAAAAATCTTCTTTGTCAAAGGTGCTGCACCAAATCGGGTTCTTGTATAAGAAATCCGACAAAAGAAAAATTTTAATGGAACGTCGTGATATAGCCTTGTCTCGCTGTGAATTTTTAAGACAAGCGAAGAAAATAGATGACTGGTCGAATGTCGTTTTCACAGATGAAACTTGGCTCAATGCCAATCATTCCATACCAAAAGGTTGGACTGACGATACTGCTGCTTCTACTTCTGCAGTGCCAATGGGGAAAGGTGAACGCCTCATCATTTGCCATGCGGGAACTACAAAGGGATTTGTACCAGACGCTCTGTTAGCGTTCAAATAAAAAAAAACAGGAGACTATCATGAGGAGATGAATGCGGACGTGTATGAAAAGTGGTTCAGAGAAATGCTTACATCACTTGAAGAGCCATCAACAATATTTATTGATAATGCACCCTATCACTCTCGCCAAATTAATAAAATGCCAACACAGGCCAACAAAAACACGAGATTATAAACTGGCTTCGTGATAATGGGGAAGATGTGGACGAATCCCTACTAAAAGTAGAATTACTTAAAATATTAAAAAGTAAAAAGCAGCCAAAACGATATGTCATCGACGAAATGGCAGCAGAATATGGGCATGTTGTAATCAGAATTCCTCCGTACCACTGTCAATATAATCCAATTGAAATGATCTGGGCATAAGTCAAAGGACACGCCGCAAGAAACAATACAACTCCTCCTTTCACAGCAAATAAAATGCTTGAACTTTTAAAAAACGCATGTGCTAGTGTGACGCCTGAAAACTGGGCGAGTGTCGTCAACAAGACAAAAAATATAATATTCTCTGATTGGGATCGGGAAATTGAATTTGACAACATACCTACACAAGAGTTAATAATAAACACTGCAGATGATTCAAGCGACGATTCGAGTTCGTATGAAGAATCCGACGATTCGTTATAAAATAATATTAAAATATTTTGGTTCTTTTATTTCATGTTATAGGTATGATGAGAAGATTTTTATATCTCCCTGATACAATTTTAACGTGTTGTCTATTACAACAATTCAAAACTCAGTTGTCAGCTGACTTAACTGCAAATAAGTGTAATCGATTATTTGTGATTCATTAGTTTGCACCGAATACTTTTGATCTGTCACTAGATGCGATAGAACGTAACTTTTTTTATAATGGAAATGAATTATCACTTAAATTTTATGAATAGAGCTATTTACGGCATATTAATGTAATAAGTAATAAGTGGGTAATAATTAAGATGTATAAATATTATTGGGCAGTTTATATATTTCTCTGTTCACTCGTTTCAAAGTTAATAATTGCGTATAATGAAACAGTTACGTCCTAAAGCATGTGTCAAAAGTAAAATAAATGGTTGGAACGAGTATAGTCGTCTTTTACGACACCCACGGGTATGAGGGGGTGGTGAATTGTATTCTTATTCCGTCACCACACGGAAAGACACCACAGAGGTCAGAGATAAATTGCCAAAAAAATGCAACAATAGAAGTATTAGAAAGTTTATTGTAAAAAAAATAATATTACAAATTCGTGTATTAATGTCCTTCGATAATAAATTCTTAACTGTAATACTTAAATTAAAAGATGGCCCCATGTTATCATCACGGATTAAGAATATCCAGGCCACCTTCCTATTTCGTCTCCGTAGAGACGACTAAACTTAAGGTTTATATTATCAAAATCTTATATTAAAATGCAAATATCTTGCATTGTATATCGAAAATATAATTTTTTTAAACCAAATTTCATATACCATTAAAAATAATATTCACTTTAAAAATAGTCTGACTGTACATCGTCGTGGTTTTTCTTTCTAGGTTTAGTATCGTTAGAACCCCTCGGGTGAGCTCGCGATTTGGAAGGACTTCTCGAATTTGAACGACTTCTTGTTTTATATAGCTTCCTTTTCCTAGGTTTCTTGTCTTTGGATCCCTTCGGTCTGCCTCTTGATTTCCGCGCGACATCCAACATTGGACTAATTCTAGGTGTCGGCCTACTTGACATCGAAAAACTACTAGAACTCGAAGCTACAACGGACCTCGATTTGCATCGAATTTTAGATTCAGATCTGCCTCTAATTTTTGATTGATTTCTCGAAGGGCGCAGTTTTGACAAACTTCTTGATCGGCTTCGGAGTTTAGAGAGACTGGTTGGTGTTGATAACTTCCTTGTGATGTGTTCCCTGACTAATGACGGACTTTTCGAATTCGATCTATCACACCGCTTGAGTGTCTTGGAGTTCGTAGCTGTAATTTGATGTTTTTCTTGTAATAACTCTTTACTTAATAAAACTTTTTGTTTCGGTTGGCTTTTAGATTTCGATTTCGATGGATTTTTTGATTTAGATGGCTCCCTAGAATTTCTTTCTTTTAATTCTAAAACACTTTGTGATGTTAATCGATCTCTCGATTTCGACGACCTCATCAATAATCGTCTAAATATCGGAGTTGGTCGTCTTTTTAATATGGGTCTGTATTTAGATTGGTCTCTTGTTCGACTTCTACTACGACGTTTGCGGTACGCTGTCAGTATGGAATCTGTGCTCGAACTGTTAGAAGTATCACTATAGGTTGCGCTAATTCGACGTTTAGATTTACGAGAATTGGGTTTTGTAGTAGTTCTTGAATGAGATCGGTTGCTCAATTTGGATGAAGTTCTGGATTGAGATCTACTACGAGATTTTAATCGGCCAATTTTCGATTTGGAACGATACACAATACTCCATTCCGAACAACTAGACAAACTAGACGAGGTCGATCGTACTTTAGTTCTTGATTTAACTTTATTTGATTTAGATCTGCGCTCCAATTTTATGCGATCTTTAGGATCTGGTTTATCTGTTGATAGCGATGAATTTGATCTTGACCTAGCTTTAGGTCGTCTTCGCGTTTTCGGTGGGTCATTTGGCATCGAACGATTGCGTAATTTTGGCAACTCTTTTGAAACCGAATTATCAAGCGATTTCAGATGTTCTTTTGGCATTGAACGATCCCGGGATTTTGATTGTTTTGGAGTTGAACTTCTGTGCAATTGTGATCGTTCTTTTGAATCCGAGCGTCTTCGTGGTTCTGATAAATCTTTCAATTTCGAAGAACTATCCGATTTCATATGTGTCTGAGGCATTAAAGAACTGTCCGATTTCAAAACTGCCTGAGATTTAGAAGAATTATCCGAATTCGAATGTGCCCGTGACTTCGAAGGTCGTTCTGGTTTAGGTGTTTCTTTTAATGCGGGACATATGATCGATTTTAAGCATTGTTTTAACGGATTCGCCGATATCGTTTGAATGTTTATCATCGACAGATTTTGAGATTGAAAATGATCCTTTGTTTTCGAAGAGGTTGATGTTTCGGGTTGTTCCTTTTCTATAGGACAAAGAGGGGATTTTAAATGTTCTTTTAGTGGTTTTTCTGATACTGGTTGTTCTATTATCGTCGATACATTTTGTGATATCGAAGTTTCTTTTGGATTCGAACGGCTATATTGTTTCAATTGTTCTTTTGACCTGGAAAAGGTAGAACGATTTCGCAATTTCGGTAGATCTGATATAGAATATTTTCGTGCTTTCGACTGTTCTTTTGAATTTATAAAACCTCTCGATGTGGATGGTGTAGTAGAATCATCCTCTCTTGACATACAATTATCCATTGATTCCGAATTATCATGTGGTTTAGAGTGCTTGCGAGATAGAGATCGATCTCTGAGATTGGAAGAACTTCCAGTTTTTAAATCAGTTTCCACTAACTTGGGTTGATTTTGCGATTTCGATAACCCTTTAGACATCGAACGACGTCCTAATTTGAAACGGTCCTCGGACTTCGGACGTTCATGTGACCGATGCCGCTTTTTTGCCTTTGAAGAGTCCATTTTCGATCGTTCTTTTGACCTGGAATGGACTTGAAGGTCCGATCGTTTTTTTGACCTCGAACGGTTTCGCGATTTTGATCGCTCTCTGGAAACTAAGCGACGTCGTGATCTTGATTGAATTTTTGGCACGGAGAGACTATCTGAGCGACGTCGAGATTTGGATTCTTCATTTGGAATTGAACGCCCTCGTGATTTTGATTGTTCTTTTGAATTGGACCGACTTCGAGATTTATAATTTTCCTTGGGAACTCGCTGGCCTCGCAGTTTCTTTTCGGACTGTTCTTTTACAGTTGACCGACGTCGGGATTTCGAAATTTCTTTTGTGGTAGAACTACCACGAGATATCAACTGTTCTCTTGTTCCTTTATGACTTTGTTCTTTTGATATTGACCGATTACGAGATTTTGTCTGTTCCTTCGGGATTGAACGATGTCCTGATTTTAATTGTTCTTCTGGAATTGAACGTCTTCGCAACTTTGTTCGTTCTTTTCGGATTGTACCTTGTGATTTTGATTCATCTTTTGGGATAGAGCGACTTCTGGATGAAAATTTCTCTTTTGAACTTGAATGACAATGCGATTGCGAACGTTTACTAGGCATTGATTGATGCCGCGGTTTAAAACGTTGTTTCGATGGGCTTCGAGATTGCGATCGTTTTTTCACCTTTGATCGAGCTTCTGGCTTAGAGCGATCCCGAGACTTCGGTCGTTCTCTCAACTTTGAGCGAGTATGCGATTTGGACCTAACTCTAGATCGAGACCGCCTTTTTAATTTTGTATCAGATGTACTGGACGAAGGTACTGGGGGACTCTTGGTTTCGGAAACGGGAACTGTATTTACCGTAGCTGCGGTAGCATGAGTTTGTTTTTTACTAAAAAAGTTTGTGGTGAAATGCGCGAACTGTTCAGCTCGCTGCTTCGACTGTTCTCATAAGAATTCCATTTCTCTTTCTATACCTACAAATTTAAGTTGCTCTGTAGGGCCATATCTGAAAAAGAAATAAATATATAGTAATATTGTTTTTTTTTTAAATTTTTCAATTTGTTTTCAGTCTTATACATCTTCACAATAGAAGAGAAATTCATCTACTCTATTCATCATTCGACGTTTCGCTGACTTCTGCTGGCTGTAGATTTTACAAATAGACCGACAATTGCCACGGGTCGCCTGTATCCATCGACTCATTACGATTTTCTTCAAATCATCGGTGCATGGATTCCAGTTCTATCTTTTAAGACCCCTGCAGGAAACGATGGTGACAGATTGTGTTATGCTGACCTCAAAGGAAAAAAGAAAAGCTTTTATATAAAAACGTCACTGGGTTTTGGTGTCGATGGTGGCTTAGGCAGCCAGTAACCGGGCTGGCTACCAACGTCACTGATCGATACCGATGTTTACTGCAATGGCGATATGGCGATATTACGGTAATTTATGGGGCCGCACCCCGCCCTGCCGTTGCCCCCACGGATCAGACAGGATGTGTCTAGACGATAATATTTTTGGTACCGATTCCTTGACATCCGTAACAGGCCCGGCCGTTTACCCTTTCGGGTACCATCCCTATCGGCGACTCGGAAACAACAATAGTGCTGCCTGGGCAGACACTTGTCTGAGAGACCGACCACTTGGTCGGTCTCTCTGCGGGTGGCAGACTAATTCCCGATCCGCCTAACCGCAACCTCGGCTAGGCTGGTATCAGGCGCATGTCTTTAGACCATAGCCTGCCACAAAAAAGGTAGCTAGTAAGAAACTGATAATAACCTGTAATCAAAGAACAGCTCCTCTCCAGGCTGTATAGCTCTCTTAGCGAAGATACCGATGCGGTGGTCTCCATTCACCATCATCACCTTAGCGTAACAGTTCGGATTGATCGAGTGGTTAGCAAAACGTATCTTGTTACCTTTACGTGTCGCATCCACCACGAAATCTGTCGATAATAAGAATTACTAAATGAATTATTATATCCATGTGGTGACCGAGTAAGAATACAATACCTTGCCTGTGGGTGTCATAAGAGACGACTAAGGGAAATAATACGCATTTAACTTCTATACAAGAGAAGGAAAACTCGAAATAAAACCCTATATCAACCTGTCTGATCAGCATGGTATAGTAAGGTCAATTTCCCTCCTATTGTGGAGGAGGCATGAACCCAACAGTGGGACGTATGTGAGCGGGCAAGATATAGAGTGGCGAATTGTATTCTTACTCCGTCACCACATAGCAATATATACAATGGAAGAATATTAGAATACAGTAGAAACTCGATTAACCGGACTAATTGTTGTCGGTCGGGATTCGGTTAATCGAAAAGCCGGATAACCAAATGTATGAAAAACCTTTGGTTTTGTACATATGTAGTATGTACATAATTGTATGCGTTTATTAAAAGACGAAAATATATCCCGCGGGGCATGCACCTTGGAGCGGCGTAACAATTATTAAGTAAAACAATAATCAAATGCGTGGGGTAGCGAACCCGCAGAGCATGACAGACACGTTCATGTTTGCATAAATTCGATTTGTAGATACAATATGGTCGCGGTTGTCCGGATAATCGGCCGGACTTTCTACTGTATTAGATAATACATACTACGAATATCGGATACTGCTATGACCACAAGTAATTAGGATGAGAGCAGGATAATGATATGGCAAGAAGAAAGAAACATTTATTTTATTCATTATCATCATCACCTTGGCTCATATACGGCCCACTCCGAGTAGTCGTGCCTCTTCCATAATAGGAGGGAAATTAGAATTGATCCGTCAAACAAATCCCACCAAAAACATTCTGTAAAAAACTAGCCAAGTCTCGATGGAGCTGCTTGTTTATCTCTAAAAAGTAATGAAATCTAGACAAAGACGTACCAAGTCTAAGGTTCCTTGCTGCGATTTCTTTATTATTATAGTTAATGTTGTGTGACAGAGGTTCTCAAATAGGGGCCTGAAAATGCGGCGAAATGTTTCCAGTAAAGGATGGTACGGCAGTGATTGCTTCGCGCTCGACTTGGCGGGGGCACTGGCGTGCCCCCCGATTCATGACAAGTTTCACTCTTTTTTGAATTAACAGTTGTTAATAAAATAAATTCCGTGTGGTGAATAAAAATACAATTTACACACGCTCTCTCTTGCCCGTAGGTATCGTAAAGGACGACTAATGTATTTAATATGCAATAAAATCGTTGCAAGATAACGAAAACTCGAAATAAAACTACACCAACTCGCGAAGCCGGCAATAAACTACATCATCAGTGCCCAATAGTGGGGCATATATTAACAGGGAAGGTGATTAAAAAGATAAGGAAAACTCAAACAAAACCTTAGGTTAAACTGTTTAATCAGTTTTCGTGGCCACATTGGAAGCCAAATGGAAATAAAAGGCTGTATACAACAGGGGGAAAGGCAGAAGAAGAAGTAAAATAAGAATGGTGTATAACTGACCGTTGTTAAGATTGAACAGGAATGAGCACATATACTTGTCGTAGACCTTGCCACGTCGGTCAGCTTCATCCTGAGAGATGATTTCACCGCAGTACTCTGATATGAACTCATTTTTATGGGCTGCATCCTTCAGGAATATACCCCAACCGGCCACGTCACTAGGTGCCAGAAGTAGATGCTTATGGAGACCGCTGAAATATAAATTTATTTTTTATAATTAGTCTACCTAGCTTTTCGAGTTGCGACTACCAATCAGACATGCAGTGCAGATGACCCGCTACTAGGTGATAGGACCATACTGTTAACAGTTATCTGTCTACAGCCGCGGGCCGGTCCGTCCCTGGTAGTACCACACTCTCGCAGAAAATCAACGTCTGAGTAGTAGCATTTTTGTTACTGCGCTTCGTTCGGTGAGCGGGAGAGCCGGCAGCCTAACTTTCTGAAGGTGTTTGCGTGTGGTGGGTTTTTTTTAAATCACAAAGAAAAAATACATATTAATTGTTATTGTACCTTTAAACTTTTTTAAGTTTGTATAGGTACTCACATTCAAACAACGAGGCAAATAATCGAGTCTTATGCTAGTACTTATGTTACAATATAAAAATACATATAACTTATTTGACAATATAGAAATAAAAGAAGGTAAGAAACACGTATCTTAATAATAGTAGGTGCGCATATTTTCATTTTCTTTTAAAGAGGATAATAAAAATACGATTCATTTGCAACAGATGAGCAAGCGAACCTTATATAGCATTATCATCATCCTCTTGCTCTTATCTCAATTGCTTGGGGTCTTCGCAATATGTCATCTTCTTCCATACGGTCCTATCAGACGTCATTTCTGCAGTCACTCCCAGGCTATCCATGTCATGCCTCACGCAGTCCATCCATCTTTTCCTCGGTCACCCTTTACCCCTAAAGCCTTCAACATTCATACCCAAAACTTTTCTCACAAGATTACTTTCATCCCGCCTCATCACATGTCCATACCATGTCAGCCGTTTACTTTTTAACTTTTCCGTCACTGGCGCAACTTTCAAACGTCCTCTAATGTTTTTATTTCTCACTTTATCCATTCTTATTACACCACACATCCATCTCAACATTCGCATCTCCGCTACATGTAGTCTTCTCTCATCTGTTGCGCAGTAACGTAACTTTACAAAGTAACAAAAATATTTCGCCTCGCGAAGTAATTCGTTAAGAAAGAAGTTCCTCGTTATCATTTGGGCTCATATAGGTATTATTGCTGAATTCGAACCGCCGCCATTATAGGAGGTAAATTGACCATACTGGTCAAACGGGTTGGTATAGGATTTTTCGAATTTTTCTTATCTTGCACAGATGTTCTATAATTCATATGCATATAACATTTATGCAAGATAAGTAAAAACTCGAAATAAAACCATCAACCAGCGGATTAAGTTAGGTCAATTTCCTGTATATTGTGGAGCAAGCTCGAGCCCAGATAAGGGACGTATATAAGCTGAGCTGATGATTATGACGATGATAGTGGATGAAATATGTATAGTTTTTATTTTATTTATTTAAAAAGACAACACCCTGCACTAAGGAAATAATCCATGTATTGCAGAAGACTTTACAAACATATAATTTAACGGACACAAATTACATCCAGACTCAGAAGAATAATTTGTGGATCGCACAAACTGTTGTCCTGCGTGGGATTAGGATCCGCGACACTGGCATAGTAGGTCGATATCTTAATCACTATGTCATCTGTGCAGTGAAATAGCAAATCTATACAAATAAATAAAATTGAAGTGTCTGTTTGTAATGTTATAATACTGGGCTTTTTCATGCTCACACGGTTATTTGAACGACACCTATGCCTAAAATACAGTTTAATTTTTTTTTTGTCTGCCCATCTGTTTGTTTGAGGTAATCTTCAAAACGGCTGGACCGATTTTGATATTTCACTACCCGTTAGCTGTCTATATAAGGAGTAACTTAGGCTATATTTTACCCCGGTATTCCCATGCGAACGGGAACTACGCCTATAAGGCGACTAAAACCGTAGTATAGAATAGTTAGTAGTGCTAGTATAAAATATAGTATGTTTACCGTTGCACGGAGACGTTCTTGCAGAACTGTTGCTGTGGGGCGTGCCGTGCTGTATTGCGGGCGGCATGATGGGGCGGGGGTGCGGGAGCATCGGCCCCACACGCCGTGCACAAGTCAGGGTCACACTCGCGCACGCCCAGGTAACACGGACATTGCTTCGTATTGCACGTCGCTTTGCATCGACAACCCGGGAAACGGTTCTGACCTGTAGACACATACCAGCAACTTTTCATCATCATCATCGCAGCCCACATACGTACCATTGTTGGACTTGGGCCTCCTCCATAATGGGTGTAATGGGAGTGAAATTTGACCTACTATAGCATGCTGGTCAGACATGTTAGTATAGAGTGTCTTTTGCACAGATGTTGTGTGCATATTATATCCCTTAGTCGTCTTTTACGACATCCACGGGCAAGATAGGGAGTGGTGAATTGTATTCTTACTCCGTCACCACACGGAACTTTTAAAAAGCAATAATGTTTACTTGGCATAATTTTATAATTAACTTTTTTGAGTATGACTAGCACGTAACAATGTGCAAAGCGCGTAACAAATGCTTTGAAACGATTCCGAAAACTTGCAATAAATAATATCATCAGCAATCCTATGTCAGGGGTTTCAGTTCAGTTCAGTTTTTTTAGAAGAATGGCTCCATCGACGACCGACGATTCTGCCAATGTCAAGGTGGAGAGAGAAAAATAAATAAAAAAAATACACCGAATATTATAATAGTGACAGTTAATCAGTCTTGTAACAATGGCTTCTCTTGAGTGGGCTGAAAGAGACGTCACAAATTGTTAGTATCTATAGGTTAGTAGACATTTAATAAATACACTAAACATGATAAATCAGCTTTAAAAAGGGAGGGAAATATATACCTATTATTAGAAAGAATATAGAACCAACTTATTTAATTTTGTTTCGCGAGATAAATTTATAAAGAACGTTAACAAATGGTGTATGAGCTAGTCATCAAGTAAGGGAGGTTGACAGGGCGAGAAATAGATGTAGGAAGGAGATCATACAGTGGAACCACTATCTTGGGACAGAAAAAGAATATATGTTCCAGAGTACCTTCATCTAGACCACATTCACAGATGGAATGATCTTTAACACGGAGTTTAGCTAGGAAAACAGGAGAACACACAAATCCTAATCGTAAACGGGTTATCACCGAGGTGGCTAGTTTATTTATTTTTTTCCGAGTGCAAAACCAGGAGGGGATAGAAAGTTGGATTGTGCCATAAAACTTTCCTTTAGATAGTTTAGACACTTGCCACAAGTCGTTCCAGGCCTTTATTAAAGATGGTTTAGCTAAAGAGCGTAAATCACGTGAAAAACAATAATTATATTTTTCTAGCCCCAGGTGGACTGCACCCTTAGCACAGGAATCCACCATATCGTTGCCTACTATACCTGAGTGGCTAGGAATCCAGGCCAGTGCAATCTCGACCCCTGATGAGTGACACCTAAACAAGATTTGTCTAATTTGAAGGGTTAAAAAGAAATTATCCCTGGAGCGAAAAGGTATCTTTAAGATATCCAACAAGCAACTTAAGGAGTCAGAGAGTATTAAGGCTTTATTAATTTTGTGAGTTTCTACAAAAGTTAGTGCTCTAAAAGGGCTATAGCTTCTCCGGTAAAAACAGAATGGTAAGGCGGGGACTTAAAATTTAATATAATTTTGAATTTAGGTATCCAAACAGCTGACCCAACACAACTATTGTTAGATAATTTTGAGGCATCTGTATAGATTGCAAGCCAATCACTCCAGTCTTCAGACAAAATTTGATTGAGTGTTAGATTGGCATGACAACTATTTTTGCTTGCGTTTTCCAGGACTCTGGCACTTTACCAGTAGTGAAAATGAAGTTTAGGATATGGAGAAGAAAGGTTTTACATGCATTAGATGATTTACAGATGAAGGAATAGGGGATACTATCTATACCAGGAATGGAGTCATAAAGGTGGTCAAGGGCACAAACAAGCTCAGAGAGTGAAAAGGTATCATCCATCACAGAGAGTGAAATAGAGGGATGTAAAAGTGGAGGAGTCAGGCAGTCATAATTAGGGACAAAAGAAGGGGCTAATTTAGAAAGGAATTGATGGAGCCAGGAGTTGGCATTATTGGTCACTATGCTGTTATCACTAAGGCTTCCACGATATGCCTTGATTTTCTTGCAAACAAGAGAAATAGGTGAGAGAGGTGATAGGGATTCGCAAAAACGTTGCCACCCTTGTTTTTTTTTTTGTGGTTAGTTGCTTAGTGGTTTGTGCAGCCACTTTTTTGTATGAAAGGTAGTCCGTCATATCTAAGGATGCTGCAAACTTGTCCTCTGCGATCCGACGTCTTCTAACACTTTCAGTACATTCTGAGTCCCACCAGGGAGGAGACGACTTCATTTTGCACGAAGATTTTTTAAGTGGGATTGAGGCATTAGCAGCTAAGAGTATAGAAGAGACAAGGGAATCGTATAATTCAAGAAAGTTAGAAGGATCAACTAGAGGATAGGCAGATATTGAAAGATCTAACTGTGATGAGTATTTTTCCCAGTCAGCTTCGCAAACACGATATTTGAGTAGAGGTAGGAGAGGAGTCATAGGGAAGATAGACTGTAAGTAGGAAATTTGGATAGGGAAGTGATCACTCCCAAGAGAGTTGGGCAGACTGTCCATTCTAAAAGAGAGAACAATGAAGGAGATGCGAGAGAAAGGTCAGGAACACTAATATTTTGAGATGGAGACACACGGCGGGTAGCAGAACCATTATTTAGCACACAGAGATTCATGTTATCTAGGAGATCTAATAATGAGGAAGAGCAAAGGTCATTAGAGATAGATCCCCATAAACTGTGACGGCAATTAAAATCACCCATCACAATTAATGGGGAAGGGACAGAAGAGAGAATAGAATCAAGATTAGAAATGATATTAGGGTCAGGATGAGGGATATAAACAGAAACAAAAGACACATTGATGGCCCTTACGGCCACAACATGAAGGTTAGTTTGATGGGGAGGTAAGGGAATTTAAGAGAAGGGTATATTTCTATTAATCAACAGAGCACAACACGCTCGTCCATCTGCTCTGTCATCCCGCAGGCATGAAAAGCCCGGGATCCTAAAGAGGGAATGGGTTGCGAGCCATGTCTCCGAGACAGCAAAGATAGCAGATTTGTATTGATTGATTAAATAAGAAATGTCGTGTTTGTTGCGTCTAATACTTCTGCAGTTCCACTGGAGGATTTGGAGATCCATTGGAAGTATTATTACGAGCAAAGACGGTAAGTAATTGTTCTACAAGAACTGAGACATTGTTCGGTAGGGAATCTGAGAATTTGGAAAGCATATTAATAAGGGAGCAAAGAAGGAGTTCAACTAAGTTGTCATTGGGAGTAGCCAAAGGAGTAGTTTCTATAGATTCAAGAAGTGCACATCCGTTAGGTTGAGAGGAAGGTGGAGCATTAACGATAGATGAATGAGCTTGAAGATCATAGGATTTCCCTAAAACTGGCTTAAGGCGAGGGGGTAAGAAGACTGTTTTTTTATAAGAAGTTGGGGAAGCAGTTCCAGTGGTTGATTGGGAAAGAGGAGGTGATTGTAGGCGAGTAACGGCTTCTGAGTACAGGCGTTTAGATTGAGGAAATCTGGCAGAAGCTTCCAAATAGTTGATGTTCTCCTGGGACATAACTAATTTTATAGATTTTTGTCTGTCATGTTCAGCACTTGACATCTGTGGCTTTATGACTACCACGGCATAGTAAGCAAGACACCTCTACATCAGGAGTGGAGCAATTGTCTCCAGGATGTGACTTGGCACACTTATAGCAGCGGGGTTGAGATCTGCACTGCTATATGGCCAAAGCGACAGCAATTTCTGCATTTTATGGTTGGTAGCTGGTATATAGATACTGGTAGTGCAGCATTGAAGCAATAAACTTTCTCTGGTAGGTGTTGTCCCAAAAATGTGAGTACGACAGAGTTTGATGGAATCCACACTATGGAGTCCTCCTTCCTAGATTTCACGTTTAGACGACGAGCTCTAATTACTTCTCCACAGTTAGTGGGAGTATGGATACCCTCCAACAACTCCTCAAGAGACCAGTCCGTAGGAATGTCTCTTACGCACAATTTGGAAACGTGGTATGTAAGCAGTATATTTATTATTTGCCAAAATACTGAGTTTTAAAAAGTTATTGGCATTTTCAGCAGTGGTGAAATCTATGCTGATTTTATTGCGACCCAAATTTTTAATCCCACCCTCTTTAATGCCTGATATATTGTTCCTATGAAGGAAATGAGCGAATTTCAAAATTTTAAATGAATACCCAGAGGTGGAATCCGGTTCTTGTCTGGACACAAAAACTGTGTAGGGGCCTTTATCGGAGTCTGTATAATGAAACTTAGAATCGGATTCGTATCCTATCCACCAAACAACACAAACAAATAATTTCAGAGCCACAGAAAAAAACAATTCACACAAAACACACAAGATAACCTAAAAACGTCACACTCTCAACCAAGCTTATGACAGAATCCATGTCAGGGGTTTACAAACAATAATAGATATGTCACATTGACATCATTTCACACAAAGTGAAAAAAACACTTCATAAATCATATGAAATACTACACCGACAAAGAAGGCTTTGAAATACAAGAAAAAAAATATTTAAACATGTAAAAAAGCTGTGAAACATGTTAAATCTTCTCTAGCCTACGTTATTTATAAATCATGGATGGACATATCTAATTTTGTTTTTAAATGACGGACATAGCTAATTTTGTTGCTAATTAAACGGGACATATCCAAGTTTGTTTTTAACGTATTATACAGGGACAGATTTTGTAACCGATACCCGCTAGAAATAAATACATATTAAATATACGTACAAATAAATAGTTGGGGTCATAATACGACGTAACTAATTTTTACAAAGTAAACAAAGATTCGGCTCTGTATAATTGCCTAGCTTACCTCTCTTTGCCACATTTGCCTTCCATTTTTCGGTTTGTGCTTGCTTTTTCCTAGCTTTATTTTGTAACACTTTGCAAGGCTGTTTATTCATATTATAATAATAAGGAAATCTTATTGTAATTTGTTGATAATTCACTCAAAATCGTTAAAATATCGCGCGACTAAACTCTTAAAAACGTATGCGTGGCCACTGTAAATGAAGCAATTCCATTGGCTGAAGTGGACTGTACTAGTTTTGTTAGTTCTTTCTAGGGACGTAACCAGATATGTTTCTAAGCTGTGATCTCAATATAAAATATCTAAGGGACGTAACTTGTTAGGCTCGTAAGTCCATTTCATTTTAAAATAAGAATCACAGTTGATTGTATTGATACAAAAATCTAAAATTTACCCATATAGGACTTGTCTACTTTTGTTTGTAAACCTCTGATGTATACTATTACGAGATAACTCATTCGATTTACCAACATATGCTTCGTTTTATCACTAATAGGATAGACGTATTGATGGACGAACTTCTTCATTCATTCGTTTTATTGTACTTAATTTAGTATGGGATCTCTAAAATCTCTCTATGGTGTGGGAATCTCTGCGGTGGTTTTAAATACTTGTTCAAGAAGAAATAATGATCGGATAATAACAAACTAACAAAATTTAGTACATTGGTTAAGCGACAGTATGCACTTGGCTGCAGGTAGGATTCTACAAGTTATAATATGACTGTATTTTTTTTTAACTAGGACTAAAGACAACTTAAAAGTCGCAGAAAACCGTGGAATACAAGTATCACAGGACTGTTCTGAGTAGCATTCTTATGAGGATACGTCCAGTGGATGTTTACGGTTTGAAAAGAAGAATACTCACAATCGCTGCTACACTGACAGAATTTCTCACAGAAGTTCTGTGACTGGAGACATGGGCACATGTTGTCGCACGGCTGGTTCGGATGATCACACGGTGTATAATTGTATCTGTGAAACAATGTATTTTACCTATTTACTTATAATGTACAAACGCAAGCGGGTTTAGGTGGTATGAAGATAATGACATAAAAGCACAAAGGGAATGCAATGCGGTAGTAAATTTTATATTGCAAGAAAAACTTTATTTATTGCCTTTAAATTAAATTACTTAATTTTTGTATAAATAATATGAACACATGTTTCAGGAAATGTCATTTTCATTACTGGCGCAAATTAGGGAGTGTAAAGTTTTCTTGTGATACTTGCCTTCTTATTAAATTAATAATAAAGAAAAATACATTTTTTTTTTATAAAGTCAACACCTGTACTAAGGAAATAATCTTTGTGTTGCGGGGGACTTTACAAACATTATTAACAGACACAAATTATATCCAGACTCAGAACAACAATTTGTGGATTCGAACCCACGACACTGGCACGATAGGTCGGTACCTTAACAACTACGCCATGTGTGCAGTATTGGTAGTATTTGTAGCCATCACCAGCCATCTTAGTATAATAACATATAGCAGTATAGTGTCGGTACTTAAGTGATCAAAAACGTGAAACCAAAAATATTACATACGTGAAAACGATTACACACGTACCCACGCACACCACTATACAATAGTGTTGCCTTGTACGCAGTGACCTTGTACACTACGTCACGATACGTCGTAGGGAGCCATTTCTGGCTCCAATTTAAATGCCTCAAATTTTGTGCGCGAGTTGAGCTTCTATGAGTTATTATTTTAACCAGCCATCCTTTTTTTGTTAACGCTGTGCAAATGCAATTTACGCACTACCCCTCGCCGGTAACAGACGAGGGGGGGTGTGTGTGGGACTCACCAGTCGCTTATGCAACCGGAATACCCACTAAAACCAACAGCGGTCCCTACCACGCTTTTACGGAGTGCCAGAGAGATCGTCTAATGACATTCGATCCCTGACACTCCTACGCAAGGCCGTCGGGCCACGTCCTGTCGTCACTCAAGGCGGTGCGAGGAGACGCGCATATCCGCGCCTCCCCCTCCCTGGCCGCCGCCTACGGAGCGAGTTAGCGGACGCAAGTGCCTCGCGTTCCCGCTCCGCGGCCTCCTTCCGGGCGATGACCTCCTCGCAGAAAGAGGCCATCGCCGACCAGCACCTCTCGCTCAGCCATCCTATCTATACCAACTATGCCTAAAATACAGATTAAAAAATTTTTGTCTGTCTGTTTGTTCCGGGTAATCTTCAAAACGGCTGGACTAATTTCAAAAATTCTTTCACCAATGGAAAGCTATAATATCAGGGTGTAAACTAGGCTATATTTTATTCCGGTATTCCCACGGGAACAGGAACTACGCGGGTAGAACAACTAAAACCGAAGCGAAGCGAGGGCGGGTTACTAGTATGAAATAAAACAAATAGAAATAAATGTGTTCCTTACACATGATGGGAAGCAGAATCTTTCTTCAGCTGTATCTTGCGACAATGCACCGACCAAAGACGATGCTTTTTCTTCTTCTTACGCGGAGGTGTCAACTCCGCTTCTACGCGACATTCTTCTTGCCCAGTATTAATCCAATATGTGTATACCTGAAGGATAAATAGTTATTATTGATGAGAACTTTTTTCATTCATTCTATCTCAGCTCAAATACGTCCCACTGATGGGATCTAGCTTCCTTCTTCTTCTTTTTTGTCTTGGCAATCAGTTACAAATATGAGCCATTTTTGCCAGTGTCGAGTTATAATTATCTTTTCAAGTTCTCAGTTTCTTCATGTCAGTAATGGTCTGTCAGTAAGTCAAAGTGTCGCCCTCGACAGTGTAATGGCCACTGTTAAGGGCCGTTAAGGTTAACTTCTGAGAATTTTGGTGGAAACAAAAAGGTATGTATAGCAATTTTATATCATATTCACTACACCTCAGCAGTTTTGCCACTATATATTACATAAAATGCCATCAAAATTATTTAATATAACACGTTAAAACACTAAGATATTGAATGTAATACAAGAACACCACATGACACTTCAGATTCCCGCCAAAAAAAACCCTAGCTTCCTTCTAGGGACACGAAAAAAGTATCGATACTTTTAGGTATCGAATACTTTTCTTTCGATACCGATACTTTGGATTCGATACTTTTACTTAATGAGTACCTACTTTATGGCTGGTATCGTATCGAATAAATTGTAGAAATTATTCATGTTAAACTTGACTTTACGACTCATGTTTATGGTAACGCCATCTAGTTTAAACGTAATGAACTTACTAAAAGGCCTCGAAATATAAAAAAAAGGTCACACGACATAGATTTTGGGCAAAGTACTCAGTACTCGATACTTTATTGAGTACGATATTGACCTAAGCACGGTGGTCAGACGGGTTGATATAAGGTTTTATTTCGTATCATCTTTCTCTTGCATAAATTTTATCTGTATTTTTATATTTCTTAGAGGCCGTTCGTACATTACGTCACGCTACAATCAACTTTTTTTGACATCAATATTGTCACGCTGTGTCAGACTCTGTCATTCATTTCGGCTCATACACGTCCTACTATTGGGCTCAAGCTACAATAGGAGGGAAATTGATCTACAATATTCCACTGAATTGGTATAGGTTTCATTTCGAGTTTCCCTTCTCTTATTAAAAAAAAAAAATAATCGATTTTAAAATAATCGTTTTTTTTTATTAGGAAATGTAAGCTTTATTTTCTAATATACTATGAAAACGATTCTGATGACCTTTTTTTAGGAAATGTGAGCTTTATTTTGTAATATAGTATGAAAACAAACCTGAAACAATCCTGATGACCTTTTTTTTTTAGGAAATCTGGCCATGAATAATCGTTTAATTTCGAATAGTAAAAAATCGATTAATAATCGATTTTTCTCATTTATATAATCGATTTTAAAATCGATTATTACAAAAAAATAATCTATTTTTCTTTCAAATCCCTAGATTATATTCCTTAGTCGTATTTTACGATACCTACGGGCACGAAAGGTGATGAATTGTATTCTTACTCCGTTTACCACACGAAAAGTGACAAGTACAATATGTAAGCAACCTCTATGTTACTTTGGGAGTAGTAGCTTCTAGAAAAGAAACCAGCAGCATTACGCAGAGTTTCTTGCCGGATCTTCTCAGTTTGTGGCCACGTTCCGATCCGGTGGTAGATTATTGTATTGTTTCTATGTATAAATTTGACAATATGATTTTTTTTATTACTATTATCAATAATACAAAAATGACAACTGTTTGCTTACAATCTAAAAATCACTAAGATTTGTCCAGATTGCAATAATATTCTGCTTTATCGAACCAACAACAATCATTTAAAGAAAAACAAACCACTCAATCGTAATTAAATAACCTACCTACATATAATGTTTAAGATTTGAGCCACTCTGCCAGGCCATTACACTTATTATTCTGACAATGAGGGTAAGTGTAGAAAAGCGAGTAAATGTTGTAAAGTGTGTGAGTTACAGGCTGTTTAAAAAGTATGTTTTCAATTTCGGTTTTATATTTCCTTCTGTGATGCTGTTTCTTAAAGTTTGGTCAAGTTGATTTATTATTCTAGGGATTAAGTACGGCATAGTTCTTTTACCATAGTAATTAGAGGCTTTTATAATTTCGAGATTTTTATTTGTTTGCTGTCGTGTCTGAATTCTATGTGAGGTGTAATTCTGTATACGAGTATTAAAAAATTGTTCCGTTAGTATACTATATGTGACTTTTGTATAAATGGGTAGTACTTTATAATAATAAAAAAGCTTAGCAGCGTTATCCTTGTATTGAAGTTTTATTTTAGATGGGACAATTTGCTTCAAAATACGTAGTTGTAGATTATAAATTTCATCGAGGTAAGTTTTGAACGTTCTACCATAGCTTGTAAGTGCCCTTAAGGGATGCAGGTTAAACGATTTGATTCTCCAGAAAACCTGATAACGGCAACTACGATCGCCAAACAACCTACCAAATCTGGCTGTATGGTAAGGGCATAACAAGAAAGACAATATACATACCTGTTGACAAGTCTTGGAGAGCATGAGCTGTGCGATGGCGCAATAGTTAGAAACGAAAACCTTATGTAAAGCTCTAAACAGCGATTGGTCAGAGCCCGTCCACTCAGAGTCGATATCACCAACTGTCAAACCTATTGCCAACATAATTACATATAATTAAAAATAAAACAATCCACCACAGATGGACTCCAAGCAAAGCCGTTTACCCGTTACTCTATTTTAATTATTTATGACTTACATTTTTAGACTTGACTTACATATTGTTACAGCCTTACACGCGTAGATCCCGTTCCCGTGGGAATACCGGGATAAAATATAGCCTATGCTACTCAGGGTAATGTAGCTATCCAATGATGAAAGAATTTTTAAAATCGGCACAGTAGTTTTTGAGTTTATTCATTACAAACATACACACGCACACACACAAAAATACAAATTTTTCCTCTATAATATTAGTCTAGAAGTATATTGTCAGACTTGGTGCCCGACGTGTGTTTGTTTGTTCATACTAACAAAGAAACATACATAGTAAGTAAAACTATATTACGGATTTTCTCGCGTTGTCGTGTCCATGAACGCTGTAAAGTGTACGAAACGTCGGGCAATCAAAAATCAAATACAAACGCGATAAAATTCGTAAAAATAGTTTTATTTACAATGTGTAATATTCGCGTATACATCAGAAATGATTAAAGGAACATATATCGGGCCAGTGAAGGCTTTTGCTGGGCGGCCTCCATCCAGCCTGCGGTGGCCTCCCACAAGTTTGGCTTGCGGAGTTTGCCGCAAGTGAGGCAGGCAGTAGTTAGGATAGGAGATCCGTGGCTTGACCTTACGGACAGATCGGCGTCATTGGAGCTTCGGAGCGACTTTGAGGGTCACTGTGTACTCTACCGACTTTTTCATGGGGGAGTGCTCCGAGGAATTGTTTGACTTGGTACCACCGTCACCGTTTTACCAACGTACCAGCACACCGTAGCAGAGTTCATCCATTTGACCTGAAAGGCTTTGGAATGAACTACCTGTTACTGTGATTCCCGAGCGCTATAACATGCCCTTCTTTAAATGAGGTTAAAGAAGAGTACTTTCTTCACAGTAGGCCACGCCCTAGTTGTGCCCCTGGTATTGCAAAGGTCCATGTGCGGCAGTATTGCTTACCATCAGGTGTGCTGCTTACTCCATTGTCACCATAGCCAATAAAAAAAAAGCTTCTGCGAGCAAAATGTTAATTAATGTACCTAGAATAGGTACTAATATAGTTGTAATTTTTTGATTAATAAATATGTATGCTAGGTCGTCATTAATATTACGTCATATTCTTTTTCATACATTATTATTAGCACGGAAGTGGCAGTATCAATGGTGGAAAAATTTGATGTCTTGCGAGAATTAGAACGCATGACACTGGCATAATAAGTCGGCATCTAAACCACTACGTCATCTGTGCAGTTAATTCATACATTTTGTTTAGCAACTGCGAAAATAATTAAATATTTTATGTCCCAATTAATTTACATAGCATACAATACCTAGCGCGTTATAAGCCGGCTCAGTTGGTTCTGGCACGACGTCCCCTTGAGGGTTGATATGACTCTTCGAACTCCAGTTGCTGTTGCTTGAGTTACTGTTGCTACCTGTAAGCATTATTAATGGGGATGTTGACAAATTTTTGAAATTAATTTTATTTTATAGATAGACCCTATATAAACATGAAAATATTGACTTCATGAAAAAATATAGCATATTTCAATATTAAAATATGCAAATAAAAATATTTTTCAAAATTGCCGCTAAAACGTTCCAAATTGTCTCGTGACTATGATCTACGTCACGCTCCGGGTTCCGCTAAACAAAGTCCGCGTCTATCAAAGTTAATAGATTTTCTTAGGATTAAGTTTATATAAAAGCGGTAAAATGAATATGTCATTTCAAAAATGCCGTGCAGTGCCAATGTGTGATAGTACATCAATCAGTACACACCAAAAAACTGTTTAAAATCGTGCGAAAAGTTGCAAAAATAAGGAGTAAATGGTTAACACTCGCAAGAAGACATCCAACATCAATGACCAACAAACACCAGTCTTTTTTATGAAGATCATTTTGATGTAAGTCCTAATAAACTACAAATTATTTTAGGTCACGTAATAAAAATTAAGTGCTTATTGTCGTTTGTTTATTGGGCTACTTTTAAGTAACTAATTGGTAATAAAATCAAATTTCAGCTTTAAAATGACATGGAAAATGATGTAAAATATACTACAATGGGTGTAGTATCTCGAATAAGGATAAGATCTGGTTGTTTGCTTACTAAATTCGCTTACCAACCAAGGAGAGCTAGTAGCTACTTCTACTGATATCTGTCAACCAGCCCTTGCAAAAAGGCAAAGACTCGTATTGATAAAAGAATGTGAAGAAGAGATAAGAACTGCTGCACTTCAATATAAATACAATTTCAACATTGAACTATCCAAGGCAAGGTGAGGGCTGGTACTCATTGACATCGTAAAATAGTATAAATTTACAAGTACCACTTATCACTCACGTCACTGTATCATTGTTACCCTATGAACCAAGTTTTATCATATCCGGTACCTATGTATGTACCTGGTATAGAACCTGGAGATGGATGTAGGCAATTTTGTTTAATATACCACATAAGTCAGACAACGGGTCTAATTTAATATCTGAATGTTCTAGTTAATAACCCTGTTCTCTCATATATTGTCTGTTGTATCTGATTCATGCATACTAAACAGGCTTAGATTATGTATAACTTCTTTAAAAATAATTAAATAAAAAGTATACTTAAAGACTTAATTATCTCTTTTTTAGAGCTACTCCAAGAACAAGAAATTAAAATATCAAAGTTGATAAAGCAGCACAAATATACATCATAGCTAAAATGGAAGTAAAACTACTCAGACTGAAATCAAATCACCTATGAAGTAAACCTTTCCTATAAAGATTTCTACAGCATCTGTATCAATTTCTCTATTAAAAATTTCAGATTCGATTCCATTTATAAAACCACAACCATTTTGCTCAAGTGTAACATAAATTAATTTGGTAGAACATATAGCATGAATGAGATAGAAAAAGATCAGTTCTATATTGCTGTACTAAAAAAAAATTGTTTTGATTAAAATTATAAATGAACATAGTAGTAGGTATTCCTAACATGCAGTGTTTGAAGAAAATTCAAGATGTATCTTATTTCTTGTGTGGTGACAGAGTAAGAATACAATTCACCATTCCCTCTTGCCCATAGGTATCATAAAAGCTGACTAAGGATGCTTTATGCAGACACATACTATGCAAGAAAAGGAAAATTCAAAAACCCTATATCAACCCACCTAACCAGAGTGGTATAGTAGATCAATATCCCTCCCAATGTGAAAGAGGCTCAAGCGCAGTAGTGGGATGCATATGAGCTATGATGATTATGCATTACCAAGACAATTTTTGAAAATTTGACAGTATGTAAGTGCCACCTAAGGGGGTTTATACAAAATAAATGTTATTTGAAAATAAAAGAAATATAAATAATCAGTGTTTTTATTTATTATATTTTACTCACTACATTTCTGTTGTTTTAATAAAGGTTACATATTCTATATAAACAATTTACATATTCTTCCTCAAAGTCCACTAATATAATAGTAACTTATGTATCTTGGCTTTCTCACGGTTATCTTCTAAGGGAAGATACCCGGTCCTTTGGTAGGCTTACATGGGGATATGTATGCAACATGCAAAGGCCTTTGGAGAAATTTAATGTTAAAATGGGATGGGACATCTACCGATGACACTCCACGTTAGCACATAACATTTGTGGAGTGCCAATGGTAGGTGTAAAACTGGTTATGGGGTTGAGGTTTGGTGGACTATTTTATTTAAAACTATTGATTTTAAATGTTGTCTGCTCTCAATCCCTTACATAGTATTGAACGTTGGCAGACGGTGACTTGCCAAAATAGTCCAGTTATGTGCTTGATGAACTTTTCACTACATTGTTTGCTATAGTTCTACTCTAACTGGTACATAGAGGCCTTCTAGCTCATTAGAAATGTTTTGCACATGCCTTTATAATCCAGTTTCTGACGTGATTTGTAGCTTGTACAATAAATTTGTCAAAAACCTGAAAACGTAGAAGCATGACTTCCTAAATCTGTAGTGGTACTGAAGTTTAGTGTTGTTCCCACCTTGAACAGTTCAGATTTTTCCAGTAGCATTGTACCTGCATACAAAACTAAAAGCTATATGCTTTTGTAATGAGATGAAAAATTATTAATAAAATAATTTTGATAATTCCTAGACATCCGGACAAATTTTCTAAAAAAGATTTTATTTCGTCGTAATCCCGCTGTATTTTAAAACATCGAGAGAAATTGCCTAAAAAAAAAGCTCGTCAGAATTTGCCCGGAAGATTTTATTTCGTCGTAATCCCGCTGTATTTTAAAACATCGAGAGAAATTTCCAAAAAAAAAATCATCAAAATTTATCCGGCGAATTTTCTCTCCCTTAGTTTCGGTATTATAAAATATCGATATTACGAAATATCGATATTTTGTGCCCAATAATATCGACTTATCGATATTTGCCTATCGATGTCAATATCGATATTTTACTAATATCGCTCATCCCTAACCCGGAGTATGACGTCATCCTCTATGATTGGTGTTCACAGTCACGTGACATCGGGTAATATTTATTTATTATAAATTTTAAATAATTTAATCTTATTTGAATCATTGAGGTCTTAGAATAATGTTTTAGGTTTTTAAAAACCCTCTTTAATCTAAAATGCATAACTTTACAAAATTTATAACTTTTGTCAACATCCCTATTATTTCCTCCACACGGTAACGTACTAAGTATACAATATTATATTAATTTCCAAGATATTTTACAAATCGATTGAGCAACAGGAGCCATGTCTGCCCTTAGAATTAAATAGTCTTACTATACCGCTGCGAAGCAATCATCATTGTCTCAGCCCATATAAGTTACATAGTTGGGCTCGGGCCTCCTTCACAATGGGAGGGAAATTGATCTACTATACCGCGCTGGTCAGACGTGTTGGCGTAGGATTTTACGTAGTTTTCCTTCTCTTGCAATTGCATTACAACTGCATATCATACCTCTTAGTCGTCTTTTACGACATCCATGGACAAGGGGGTGATGAATTGTATTCTTACTCCGTTACCACACGGTGAAGCAATGTTTTCTTTGAATTAAAGCCGTTAAATTCGGACATACCTTTCTGGAATCGATTGCTATCATTGCTATCTTCGGAGGAAGCATCATTGGGTGAGTCTATCGCATGCGTCTTCCCTTTATCCTCTTCACCAGCCAGTTTTTCACGTGCTAACTTCTCTCGCATACCTTCCTGTAATTACATTATTATTTAAGAGTAAAGCTTTATATTGAGCACCTCAGTGGTCTAGAAGCATAGACAAAGGTCTAAAAGCAAAAGCTGTTATGATTAAGAAGTCTTAGATATTGAGAGCCATGAGTCTTCTTTAATGGATCTTTTGCTGACTACACATTAGTAGGACTCGGCCATTTGACCACTCTTTGGTCTGAGGCTCGCAGAGTCTGGCAATACAAGTCAGCAGATTCGGATAGCCCTCCCAAGTTTTACGAATTCTTCTCGTAAAAGCAGCTCTGCTTCGCCTTTGAGGATCTTGGCGTATATGCATTACCGAAACGGTTATTATGGGGATGTAATCTCTAATACCAAAATAATCGTCGGTGACCGCAGCCGAGCTTAGTTTAACAAACCCTGCAGAAACTGCACGCCAGACACAGTCCGCATATCAGGTCATGAATAGGATCAAAAAATGTCAGGACCTAAACGCCTGAGAGGCAAAGTCAAAATTTTACGGGCGTTCTAGAGCTATTATGAAGGCAATTGCCAGAGCCAAGGCGGATCATGTTGTCAGAATTGGCGAGCGTTTGGAAAGCTATCTCGCTGGAAATCGTTAATTCTGGTCGCTCACCAAGGTTGCCTAGGCACATCGTCTAGCTCTCGTTGTTGTGGAGGTCATAAATATAGTTTAAAAAAAATACGCTTTAATGATAAATTGAACTAAAAAGTGAAAAATATTACTATTTAGAAATAATTATTAAACTACCCTTACCAATTGAGTATTTTGAAAATCTGATTTAGGTACCGACGCTTCTTTAGAAACAGAACACTTTCCTAAACATTACAGATCAACACTGGTATAGAATGTATTAACGATGTTGATTAAACAGAATCTACTTTTTCATCCTTTACTCTATCCAAGTCTAATGTAGACCATAGGACATTGCCATAATCGCCACGCTTGACAGGCGCGTTGACGACCGTTCTGGGCAACTCTGCCTATTGTCCTGGTGATCTCTTAACCGATTTTACGACTTCCAATGAAAAGTAAAACACTGTAGCTAGTTTCAGTTCCCCAAACGCATATAATGTACTTACCAAAAGCATGTAGCAGTTAGGTCCACAGGGTTCATTGAAGGGCTTCAAGTCTGGACCTTTCCTCTTCGTCAAGTTCGGCCCTGGGTGGCAAGCTTGCAACCCTATTACGTACACATATGTATTTCAAAATGAATATTACAAGTCGCTAATCACAAACATACATACAAAATATGAATGGGCAGAGACTTGTTTAATGAAAAATCACGCGATACGAAGCAAAAGTGAACATTGAGTAAAAAAGCGGCTCCCAAGGGGAGGACTGACAAATGTGAAACACCAAAAATGATAATAAATTATTTTTAACGAAACATATATCTAAATATGGAACAATATGTAGAAGAACCTAAGAGATTTCTTTTGTAACTAAATTGGAATACAAACAATTTGAATGTAACGGGTACATAAGCCTTAGCCCTACATACTTAATTGCAATTTTGCCGTATTGAAAAAAAAATATGTTATATTTTATGTGAATTTCCAGATTAGACTCCATATGAATAAAGCACTAGCTTTATTATATCTTAAATGCTTCAAAGTGAACTAGGAAGCGGTTTCATTCAGTAACATTTTTCAAATCCATTTCAAATAAAGACAAAAACGAACGCTGGATATTTGCATCTCCAGCTTTTTCGTTCACCGAACTAAACGCTTTAGTTAATTGCTATTACACAGACTACAATTTTTGCAAGAATTTGGGACTATTCCGAACGAGACGACTCCATTTATAGCTTTATTATAGCAGGTTGAGCAACGTGGCCCACCACTATATCGTATCACACCGAATATCATTTAGAGAACTTGCTTATAAAATTATCATTAAAATTTCAGCCTCTTTCTTTTCCGGTTTACGGTCGGCGCACTCCTCGCACCACTCCGTCCGGGGCGACAGAGGGGCGTAAGCACGCACACCCGTAACCCACCCGTGACACGTCGCCTTCGTCGTTGGGCCGAACACCGGAGCAGGGTGACTTGACGTCAGTGGGAAAAAATATCAGCCTCTAAAGAGATATTAAACTGCCCAGTCACATTTTGTTAACATACAAATGCACAACATTTATTATATTATGATGTGACAATGTAATAGAAAAGTGACATTTAATAAATAAATACATGATAATGTGAATACATAAACAAGCAAATAATAACATTCAATTATGATTTTTTAGAAACGAACTTTTTATAGAACTTCAATTGCGACGAACGTTCAGAACGTTCCTCTATAGATAAAACGCATTAAAATACAAGTTATATTTTTAATGCATTTTTATTACTTATTTGCATAAAAAAATCGCTTCTATAAACCGTCTTTTGACAGTTTAATGTATACATTACTTTCATATTCTTATGTGGATTGTCATACGGGCTACCAAAGCTACGAATGGTAAGCTTATGATAAGATTGAAGAAATAACGCAAATATCTATAAAAATGGTTACGTAGGTTCAGGTGAATTTAAAATTTGCGACAGGGCAGATGCAATGTTTGATAATAAGGGAAGATAAAAGAAAATGTGTCAATAAAATCAAATGTACAGACTGGAAGACAACATAGAAATAATTCAAATAGGCTCATATGAAAGAAAAACAAGTTATGGCGTCCCAAATTATCGGTATCAGAATGATAATAAAGTGAAGTTCAGAAGAAAATAGGAATCATATTATAAAATATGTCAATTTTATATGAATTTTATATCAAAACTGACACAAAAATGTCGAAAGTTCAAAAATAAACTAAACACAAAAAACATTGCGTGAAATTATATGTATGTGCAAATTGTAATGTTTTCAGATATTCAGGACATCTGAAAACATTACAATACATCTACTCTCATAAGAGATTTTTTAATCATCATTTAGAATTAAGTCGTGCACTGCTGGACATAGGCCTCCCCCACAAATCCCCTTAGAGAGATTACCGTTCCGTGCCGGCCACAATCAGCCTAATAGCGATGGGAAGGGAATATGGTAGATTATGGGACCGCACGCGACTCATTCGTTGCCCCGGACAGATTGGGCGGAGTGTATCGAGACCATAGCCTACCAAAGAAAAAGGAGACCGTAATCGCCAAGCAAAGTTTGACGATCGCAGTAAGGTGTTACATTTGTCCGAGAAAGTTATTACCCACTCTCTTGGTAACCTTGCGCAGAATTTTACAACACCCCCAAGCAAGTACCTAAGGGTGGCGATAAGTGTATTCTTATCTTGCTGCCACACGGGCAGGGTTTTTTATAGTGCTCTAAAACTTGGAAAAAGTGCCAATCCGAATGAAAAAATACCAGACAAGTTAAGGAAGTAAATGAATATGGAAAACCAATTTATCGTTAGTTTTCAGAAAAATTTAATAACATTAAAATTAGTATTTAGATAAACGTGGTGCCTCAATGTTGGTCTCATAACTAAGCTCAAAATCGCTCAGCTTGCTATGGAGCGAGTATGGCTCGGCATTTTTCTGCAAGACAAAATCCGAAATACGGAAATCCGTAACAGAACGGGTATAACCGACATAGCACGAAGAATTAACACGTTAAAAATGGCAAAGGGCAGGCCACATCGCTCGATGAACCGACAACCGCTAGGAAAGGGTCTCGAGTGGCGATCACGTATCGGACAACGCAGTGGGGGACACCCCGCATTAAATGAACCTACGATCTGGTGAAAGTTGCTGGGCGTAGTTAGATGCAGGCGACACAACCGCATTTCATGACAAAATATGAGGGAGGCCCACGTCCAGCAGTGGACGATGATAGGCTGAATGATGATGATGATTCAGATAACATATATAGAGGAATATCTTCTTAATAGAATACTTAGTTGAAAGAGTATGTGAAATATTTGACGAGGAATAAAACCAACTTTGGATTTTAAAGTTTATTTAGATTTTTACTCAACGTTTCGGATTCTTTAACAATGGACGAAAAGGGGCGATAAGGCAGGTGTGTAGCCAGATATATCATAAAAAAGTGTGTCATAAAAATTAAACGAAGAGCGTGATGATATTCTATCTGAATATAAGTAATATTATTAGTAAAGATATGAATATGAAAGACTATAAGAGTAAAGACAGACCAAAGAAAAGATGAATGTATTGTGTAAAGAATTATATGAACGAAAATAACAACTGATAGAAGTTTGAGGAATAAAATAAATATTGCATCGACCCCAAGTAATTTTGATAAGGCAGGCTTTAAAAAATATTAGGGCAGTTTAAGAATTTATGATGTTATATACAATGATAATGTAAATAAATTAGGAAAAGCTTATATAAAACAGAAAGAACGTTTGAATACAATGAGCTGTAAGTAAAGTTTGTGTTGATAAACAAAAAATGTACTATGTCGTATTTATTTTATTACTCGACTACAGGAAGCTGTCGTCCCTCGAAGAATGTATCGTAATATGATTTTAAACATGCCGTTAAACATATCATCGTCTATAACTCATCAGAAGTCGCCTAACGGCAGCTCTAGTGCTCTAATTTCTCGTGATACCTTTATAATAATTTTTGTATTATGATCATATCTGAAATAAGTTCCATCCCTGAACTCAAGCCTCCTTCACAATAGGAGTGAAATCGACGCTGCTGATTAATGTAGGCATTTCAAGTTTGCCTGCTCTCGCATAGATTTTATATACACATCATATGCCTAAGTCGTCTTCTACGGTACTCATGAAAAATAGCGGGTGGTGAATTGCATTCTTACTTCTTACAGTACTTGAAAATTATTTTTGTATGGCATATCGAAAAATATTTATAAAAGGAAAATTTTCAAATTAATGTCGATTTCGATAATAGCGCCAAGAATAAGCTAAGAATCATATAGGTAAGCTAAAAAATATAACTCGCTAGTTTGCGAGAATAGCGACGCAAATAAAAATTACTGATTTTAGAGGTCCTTTTTTTGTTTTTAAATGATTTATTGAGGGTATGACCGTACTGATTAAAAGAAAATTTATCTGTTGACGATAAAATATCAAGGATTTTAGATATAGTTATGTCAATATTCTCACGAACCTGCGAAATGGAATCAATTAAGCAGATTGTGAGAAGAATTGCGTAAACATACGGAAAATAAAATATTTTCATGATAATTTAGAGAGAGAGAGAGAGAGAGAGAGAGAGAAAGATAGAAATAAATCAAGTAATTCAGTTGTAAATTTTTTAGAATCGAACTCTACCTGTATAATAAACGATTTTATAGCAGCTTTGTTCGTGTAGCCAAGTAAAAAAAATATTTTATATTGAGGTAAAAGTGAATTAGCTGTGATCCCTAATAACTAAGTTATTAATTATTGAAATCTTTTTAATAAATATATTAGACGAATTGTTGTGAGCCAAGAAAGACTTGTACAATCATGAACTTTAATTTAGGACCCAAGAATATCTTACGCAGATAGAAGCTAGAATGAGCAATGCGGATTCAAAATGCCATAATAAAAGAATTGCAAAAAATCCACTAAAACCTATATAGGTCATCTTTCTTGCATGACTTATAAGTGAAAAGAAAGATAGGGGATTAGAAGTGAAAATCAACATTTCTGCGCATAATGTTTTGTTAGATTAATTTTCATTTTGGGGGTAATTTGTATCAATCCGCCTGACCAGCGTGGCTCAGTAATTCAATTTGCCTCCATTGTGGAGGAGGCTCGAGCCCAGCAGTGGGACGTATATGAGCTGTGATGATGATGACTGTGTTACTACCGTCCAAAGTTCGAGGCTCATCTTTAAGATTTTCTTGAGAAAATCCTCGATAACACAGAGGCTTAAAGAACACTTTTAGAAGTGCCACAATATAATGTATCAAACTAATCTATACCAATAAATAAAATTGGAGTGTCTGTTTGTAATGTCAAAATAATAGGCTTTTTTCATGCTCACACTGTTAATTGCACTATACTTATGCCTAAAATACACTTTATATTTTTTTGTCTGTCTGTCTGTTTGTTCCGGGTAATCTTCCAAACGGTTGGACCGATTTCAAAAATTTTTCACCAATGGAAAGCTATAATATCAGGGCGTAAAATAGGCTATATTTTATTCCGGTATTCCCACGGGAACTATACAGCAAAGACGACTGAAACCGAAGCGAAGCGAGGGCGGATTGCTAGTTATATAGGGTTTTGTATGATTTCGTGCATAGATGTTATAAGCATTTTATATCCCTTAGCCGTCTTCTACGACACCCACTGGTAAAAGGTGGCGACTTGTATTCTTATTCCATCAACACACAGAAAAATAAAAATGTCGATCATACATATATCTATACAAAAAAATTTAAGTGTCTGTAATGTCAAAATACTGGGCTTTTTTCCATGGTCACACGGTCATTTGCACGAAACCTATGCCTAAAATACAGTTTAAAAATTGTTTGTCTGTCTGTTCCGGGTAATCTTCAAAACAGCTGGACCGATTTTGATATTATTTTACTTTCAGGTAGCTGTCTATATAAGGAGTAACTTAGGCTATATTTAATCCCGATATTCCCACGGGAACTATGTGGGTAAGGCGACTGGAAGCGAAGCGAGGGCGGGTTGCTATTCTTTTATAATTTTGTTGTAAAAATACATTCATTTTATTTGAAAATAACTTAATATACTATAAACAGCTGATAATACTAAATTGGTCCCAAATTAAAGTTAATATTTGTACAATGGCGGCAAATAATAATGATGTCGATGGTTATATATGGTTGTCTTGACGGCCTTACCTGCCGCTTGACTTCCTGATTGCGAACAAAATAACAAACTAATCAGCCCTAGTTTTATACCATATAAGTAATGAGACAAACCCTCAGTATTTATTTTTTATACACTCGTAGAGATGCTGTGTAGCCCGCTACGGCTACGCATACTACGAATAAACCAGTTTGAATATCTTTTTTTTATATAAAGATAACTCCCTGCACTAAGGAAATAATCCTAATATTGAGGGGGAATTGACAAACATATAATTAACACAAATTACATCCAGAGTCAGAACAATAATTTGTGGATCGCACAAAGTGTTGTCCCGCGTGGGATTCGAAACCTTGACACTGGCACTATAGGCTGGTATCTTAACCTAGTGGTTAAGATGGCGTAGTCGCCATCTGTGCAGTCCGTTAATTGAAGATTACAGAGCTTTACATCGACCTGGGCCAACTCCATATTATGGTCAACAATTACATTCCCATGAGTCTGGTGGGTGACCAGCCATAAAACGATAGCCAAATCTGTTTACATATACAAATGGAAGAAGAGTACATTTCGAGTCCACCTTAAGGAGTTGGGATAAAAGTATAGGCAAGACAGTAAAACTCGAACTAAGATATTCGTTTTCATTAAACAACCATACCTAATAGAGTACTTAAGTGTTTAAAGGTTCATTCGTTCATTCATATGCTTCATTTTAATGTAAATTGTAAACAATATGATCAACATTAATATTTAATAAACTATTTTGAAGACTCATCCTCTTCATCATTTCAGCTCATATACATCCCGTTGTCGGGCTCGAGCCTCCTACGTTATAGGAAGGCAATTGACCTACAATACCACGTGCCAACGTGGTCAAACGTGCTGCTATAGGGTTTTCTTGTATAGATATTATATGTATATTTAATCCCTTAGTCGTCTTTTATGACACCCTTGGATAAAAGAGCGGTGGCGAATTGTATTCTAACTCCGTCCACACTCGGCAAATTACTTTCCCATATATATTTTTGAAGATTATTTACCACAAATAAGTAATTATATAAAATTCTTAAACAGTTTTCGGAAAACATTCAAATACTCTATTGTTAATAAACCATGTACGTTACAATTCGTCACTGGTATCACAGCCGCCAAAATTCATTCATATGAATGATTTAAAACTTCATAAAGTATAGCCCAACATGTTAATTTAACTATATTAAGAGCTTCCTTCTCTGTTACTGGTTCTCTCATTTAAAGCTACCTTCGAAAAAAGTAATGAGGTTGATCATAGTAAACATAACGTATTTTAATCAATCAAAATGAATAATAACAATGAAGTTGGCTTAATAGTGGCAACACTGTAAATAGTTGACAGAAATACGAAGGGCGTTTGTCTCATTACAATAATCAAATAGTACATATAAATACTTAATTTATTACTAAATAATAATTATAAATTATATTATAATACACATATAATGTGGTTTATGGGGGTTTCAAATATTTTGTATCTAATTTGACTCTAAAGTACTACTTGACTAACATTTATTATTGTTACCTTGCTAAGTGCTTAATTAAATAGCTAAAGAGAGAATATATTTTTATATATTAAAACCCATGAGGTTTAAACAAAGCAAAAAAATAAAATCTATATGGCAATACATCATTGAAGTCTATAAAATTGGTAGTTTTTATAGATCTCTAAATACAATATTTAAAATAATATATATTCGATCTTTTTTTTTAATTTGCCATGATGTATGTTTAAAAAATATTAATTAATTATTTCAAAATGGCGGCGGAAAAGTATTTTATAATTTTGATTATTAGTACATAAAGGACGAAAAATTCAAAATTTATGTGTACCCAGAATTAAGTCTAAAAAATTACGAAAAAAAAAGAAAACCTATTCAGTGTGGTGACGGGTTAAGAGTATGCGCATGTACGTCTCGTCATCTTTTACTCTCCCCTGGTAGTCATAAAAATCAAATACAAAGCACCAGGGGATTGACCAGCCCTCTTGGGGCGTTATAACTAACGTGTCTATACATCCATTACCAGAATGTCCTTATCCGTAACAAAAATGACCCGTTTTACACTTATACGGTCGAGTTCTAAACACTTCACATGTATTGTTTTTTTTTTTAGGATTATCTATTTCTGCGAGTGTCCCATTCTGATACAAACATTAATGGTCACTTTGTGCAAGCTTACCGTTGTAACGGATAACAGTTTGGTCACAATAATTGTCGCCAATGTGACCTGTTTTCAGGTAGCTTGTCCCGTTCTCCTCAACCGTCACAAAATATGTATACCGTTTTAGCAAACAGAGCATAAATTGTCATTTGTTATATATGTCACCGTAAAATTGTACGAACCGTTAGTTTATAAACTATCTAGCGAGATTATAAACTATCGACAGATTGTGAACGGACACCCAACATTTACAATCTAACGCTTATATTTTCTTAAGATTATAAACTGACTAACGCGGCAAGCACTGAACTCAATTCCGGAAACATTGTTTAAAAATTGTTTTGATGATTGGATTATTTGTTGCCCTAAGTCTATCGTTTCTGAAGGACCATACTTTGAAGGTGATAAAATAAATTTGGGTGAATAACAACAATTTTGTGTGTTATTGATCTTTTCCCGGTACTTTCTTGAGAGAGTAGTATAATCACGATTCAACAAGCACTTCACATAATAATGGCAATACAAGAATTTAAAATTTATCTCACCTCATATACCTACGTCCCGCTACTGAGCTCTAGCATTCTCTACAATTGGGGAGAAATGGACCTTGCTTGCCAAATGGGTTGGCATAGGGTTTTCTTTCGAGTTTTTCTTCTTTTAGAGTTCAAATAACTGTGAAGTATTTAATACTCTGAACACCGAAGTCAAAATAAATAATACGTGCGTGCTTCATGTTGCCTGAATTGGCGCAGGCAGCATGCCTATTGGCCGGGACTCCCCTGTGGAATCTGGAGGCAGATGCTCGCCGGACTTTAGCGGCGGGTTTTAGAGATGCAGGCGGGAGGCTGTATAGTCTCGTGGAAGCTGGCCGCCTGGCGGTCCGACGCCTGCCGCGACGTCATTGTCCGTTGGGCAGTCCGGCTGAAGAGGCCTCAGTACGGTGTTAGGAGCGTGGAGGCAATCCGGCCGGTGCTGATGGAGTTGTTGGGTCGGCGGCATCGGGTGCTTTCCTTCCGACTGGTACAGGTATTGACGGTTGCTTCGCCAAGTACCTGCACACGTTCGTGAGGAGGGAGAGCACACCGTCCTGCCACCACTGCGATTGCGACGAAGACACGGCACAGAACACGCGAACTCGTCGTTATCATCCGCGCCGACTTGACGCTGCCGACCATCGATAGGAAGATGCTTGACAGCGTTAGAAACTGGGATGCGGTCGCCGCCTTCTGTGAGGCAGTCATATCACGGAAGGAGGCGGCGGAGCGTGCGCATGAGGAAATCCTCCATGGTGACATGATCCGTCACCGGCGACTTGGGCGGCGCAGGCCACCTGCACCTGATGCGCCCTATTCGAGGCCGCGGATGACTGAATCGGCGAATAGTCCGTCACATGTAGGGAGGCTGACCGCGTGAGGGCAACCAACGTCCCTTAGGGTATACTGCCGAGCTAGCTACGGACAACAAGGAACTCGGTGCCGGCGGTCGGCTCAATGGCGAGGGGGAGGGAATACGGTGGGTTATGGGGCCGCACTTCGCCCTTTCGTCACCCCGGGCAGAGCGGACGGCGTGTGAAAACCAAAAAAAAAGGTATTACCCGAATTCTAAGGGCTGTTGGACAAAAATGGCATTACAATGGGAAGTCCTATCCATTAATCAGCGCATTGACGGTGGGCCTAGATAGGTAAGGAGGGTCAGCGAACGCTGTTGATATCATAAGTCCCAGAAAATTGCTGCAGTCCATTCTCATAGTTATTACTATTATAATCTCTTAACCGATTTTACGGTTTTATATTCTTAACCCGTCACCACATAAGTTTACCAGAGAACTTACTACTTAGAAAACATTCTAGCATCAATCTTTTTAAGATTATCGCAAGTGCAACCGCGGAGCATACTATGTATTATATAAAAGTAAATACTCACGGTGCAAGAAGCAGTCGTACTTGAAGCACCGTCGACAGAAGAGAGTGTGGAAGGAATGCATAGTCTGTTCACGAGAAACAGACTCTGCCAGGGGTCCATCGATATTAGGTGTACACTCCGGTGGTAAAGCATTAGGGTCACTGCGGGACGTCAGCTCTATATACCTTTAAAGTAAATTATTGAAACTCAATTATTACAATATTTTTCTGTGATGTAGTAAGAATGCAATTCACCACTCCCTTGCCGTTGGATCTGGTAGAGGACAACTAAAGGATTTTAATATGCAGATAACATCTATTGTAAGCGAAGGAAAACTCGAAATAAAACCATATACTAACCCGTCTGACCAGTGTGATATTGTATTGTGGTATATATGGATTGAAATGATGATGACATTGCATACTGTTATAGAGCAAAGCAGATTTAATGGTATGATTCCATCCATTGGCCCATCAATATCCACTATTGCATCCTAGGGCTGCAAACAAACAATTATTGTCACCCTTGGTATATGGATTGGCGTACGACTGTACCTCCTTTAATATTTAATAACTAATTTCTGTATCGGGTAGATAATTATAAGTTTTCTGCAGTAACGATGACTTGTTGGACGTGAGACATCTTAATCCACCCGTGACCATGAACGCTGTAAAGTGTTCAAAATGTCTGGTAATTGGAAATCAAATACAAACGCGATGAAATCCGTAAAGTAGTTTTATTTAAAATGTATATAATACTTGCGTAAACATCAGAAATCATTATGCTTCCAGAAATTATTCATTACTATAGTAAAACAAAGGGAGGTGTCGACGTTTTCGATGCAATGGCCAAAAAATACTCTGTCCACAGAAAAAACAAACGTTGGCCAATCTGGGTTTTTTATGGGTTATTGAATGCAATAGGGATTAACTCTTGGTTTCTATATACATGTTAAAAGGCAGTTGGTAAGCCCGCGATAAAATTCCAACGCATTTATTTAAAGGAATTGAGGCACAATCTCATTCAAGAGCATATGGAGCAACGTCTGCAATGCCCCATTTTGAGGAGAGATATAAAAGAAAGTATTCAAGGGATCCTGAAAAAACCTATTCCAGTCGATCCGCCTGTACCTCAACATCACTCACAGGGACATTGTGGCTTCTGCCCAAGAAATAAGGACCGCAAGAGCAAAACTAGGTGCGTCAAGTGCAAAATTCCAATTTGTTTGGAACATCAGATAAAAGTAAGCCAAAAGTGTTCAAAATAAAATTTTCATAGTAAATTTAAGGCTGATTTGAGATCTTTATACGATAATTAATAAAAATAAGGATGCATTGATTAAAGTTTGTTTTAATTTCATTAAAATATACACAATAATATTGGAGTACTGGGGAACCCCTGTGTAGGAATAAGAGTAAGGACAGTAAGTGTAGGGTTCTAGGGTTAAAACACTGGCTATCAAGCATTATTAGAATGTTATGGAGCTACGTAACTGTAACCAAAATTATTGAATATCCAAATGAAAATATATCGTAAACCATAATATAAAGGCAGGATATAAAAGTTCCAGATAGCACTCGGTGCCTGTATGAGGCACTTTATGACAGGCTTTCTTACCATCAACCGAACTGACAGTTCAAATGTACAACTCTCCAAAATGAAATAGCCTGATTACTACACTTAGCATTTTTCTTATATAATACCCTAAAAAACCGATATCCATAACCGAAACTATCGGATAATTATTTGATATCCATTAACAAATCCAAAACATTTGATATCCATTAACACATCTAAAACATTTGATATCCATCAATATATTCAATCATTTGATATTCGTTGACATATCCAAAACATTTGATATCTATTAACATATCCCATCCATAACATATCCAAAACTATAATCTTATATACCAATATCGGTATCCAGATCTGTAACTTCATACTCGCAACACCCATAACGATTATAGCATAAGGCAAGGAGCCCTATGTGCAACAATGGAAGTCAATTGATTGATAGACAGACAGATTTAAACACATACTTTTCCCTGAGCTCCTGAGCAGTACCTTTGTCAGGAAACTGGGTACTTATAGCTTGAAATATTGTGAATATAGGGAACTGCTTCTCATTAACAATAGGACCTATTTTCTCAGACATAGGTATCAATTTGTCTTCCTTATCCTTACATTCACTCCTTTCTTTATCCATATCTATATCTTTGTTCTTATCTTTGTCCGAATCTTTGCTTTCTTTCTTTTCCTTGTCCTTATCTTTCTGCTTCTCCTTTTCTTTATCTTTGCTTTTATCCTTTTCCTTATCTTTTTCAGATTCTTTCTGAAAGTTGAAAGTTAAAGTTGTATTAATCATAATATTTATATCAATACAATATTCTGATGTAGTTAGACTATAAAACTTGTAACAGTTAATGATAATAAAGATAACTAAAACTCACCTCTGTAAGTTTATCCTTATCCTTATCTTCTTTAGACAATCTTGCCTCTCTGACTTCTTTCTCTCTATCTCGTCTCTCTTCGGCAACTTCATCTTTAGTTTGATAAGACATGAGTGCATTTACCAATGCAACAAATAGCTGATCGTCTATAAACCCGCCTTCTTTATCACCTGGTGATGTAAAAAAAATACATTATAGACAATTGATCTACTTTTCACTAATCAATGGCTTACTTAATCTGCGTTAACTTAAAAATAGAAATCATATAAATTATAGCCTTTCCATTAATCTGGATTAAAAACTGCTGAAGCATCAATATTGCCGTGTACATGAGAGGCAGTATCACCTATCCAAATAGGGCACCTACCCTTGTCATAAATGAAAAATGAAAAACAAGCCAACAATCACTTTGGTGATCCAGAGTTGGCAACATCCTTGCATGTTTATTTTGTAGTTTTAATTATTTTAATTTTACTGGCAAGCTACAAAGCGAAATGCAGATCTTGTGAAACCATCCATGAAATCAATAAATGTATTATTTAAATAGATAGATACACGTTTAAATAGTTTCTAAAAATCATAATTTACATATTTATCATTTAGACACATGAAAAAGTTAAAAGCAACTTCTTAATTCTCTTAACAATTATAATCCCTTTTATTAGCTTTTTAAAAACCTTTGATACATCTTAATAATATATACAAACGGTGAAGAGTGATATAAGCACGACAAGCGTGACAATGTGAGCGTAGGCATGTAATTTATCTGGAAAGATTGTAATATTTTTATTTTATTTAAACATATGAACTATAGACATCACCTATTTACGTTAACTTTTAAAGTAAAACTTCATATGAGAACTTTGAAATTGGGAGCAATGTCATGCTCGACTTTGAGTATCAGAGAAGCGTGAGACATACTATTCTCTGTTTCATAATTTCATGTATTATACAAGTTGTATCAGGTTATGGGGCAACTGGTCAAATGGGAGATAGGCAATGGTGGTAGGAACCCATAAAAAAATTTTAAAGGAAAAATATTGATTTGTTAATGAATTAGAGACATGTAAAGTTTTCAATTTTGTCATCGCTTTTTCGTGTTACCGGGTTGAGAGCCATCAGCACTCACCCATAGTTCGGGCTAAGCTGAAAGCCATCTGAGGCTAACAGCTATACACACATAAAAAAAAAGCTTTTTCGTGTAAATCTGATTGAAATGTATAAAGTCAGCGATACTTAATCTGCAACATATTCATACTTTGTTAAATGTTCATTAGAAATTGAAAAAAACAATGATTACGTTCGCATAAGCAAAACAAACTTCGATTTAAATTAGCTGATCGGCTGATGACCGTCGCCGAGTCGCGTTTTTACCTACGCTACCATTGAAGCGTTTGCGCAAATCCTACCTATTCATACTGTCGAAGCTTTACATGCCTACATGTGTCCTGTATGTACATGCCTACATAATACGTAACATTTAAGGCATAGACTGTTAAACCCATTTTTTAAATCACTATAACTTTTATGTTATATTATTTTTTGTCTAATATACATTCTAATTACGATCTATGACCGCTAAACATACTCGAACAGTTGCCCTATAACCTAATACATCCTGTATATAGATGTATAAATGAATGATACACAGTCTATGCTAGTCAAAGATGATTGATTTAATGTTTGTGATACAAGTTTCATTTATATTGTGTCTTTACACACACTCTGCTTTCCAATTTTTGTTTAAAAATGTTGTATGATTATTAATCACTAACAACCCACCATCTCTTCCCTTTGGTTTCACTCGCCTTACCCGCGTAATTCTCAATCCCGTGGGAATACCGGGATGAAATATAGCCTATGTTACTCCCTGATATTATAGCTTTCCATTGGTGAAAGAATTTTGAAATCAATCCAGTAATTTCGGAGCCTATTCAATACAAACAAACGAATCTTTCCTCTTTATAATATTAGTGTAGATTAATTTATCTATCAACATACAACCTCTCCCCTTACTGAGTTTGCAAATGAGCTTTTAAACAATCTGTCAAATGACTTGAAATTGTTTTAATGTGTCCAAGTAGTATTCATAAAATAAATATATGTATATAAACTATATTTACTGCTTTAATGTTAATATATTAAAATACTATTTTTCTTTGGCATAATTAAAATCTCAAAGGTATTTCAATTTTCCATAGAATAGTACAATTTGACAGATTAAAGCAGATTGCACAATTAGTTTGAAGACATTTAATTCTGAAGTTCATTGCTTAAATAGGAAAACACCCTTTGAAAAACATCCTTTTGATATGTAATATGTACATAATTTTATGCGTTTACTAAAAGACAATTACATATCCCGCAGGGCACGCACATCAGAGCAGAATAACAATTACTAACTAAAAAATAAGGTAATGCATGGGGGAAACGATTGCAGTAGTCCGGATAATCGCGAATATAACCACGAATCCGCATAACTGAGGGCCAGTTAATCAAACTTCTACTGTAAATTTGGATCCAAATTATTAAAAAGCCCCTATCTTATTTATTGTCCCAGTGTTGTCACATAGTGTAGCATAGAGATTGGACAAAATGCAGACCTCATGAAGATATTTTTTGTAGTTTAATATGCTACAACATTTAAAAAAATAATAGTACCATTTCATACTTAAATACATTGTCTATAGTTCATAGATGTTTAAGATTAGACACAAGTTCCTATTAACACTTTGAACGCCAAGGGGGTCACAATACTTATAAGTGTGGCACATTTGGTGTCCTCCATGGCGTTCGACGTGTTAAACAATTTGCAATAAGGCAGCCTTTATATCATTACAAGCTTAGATGTGTGCACCACACACCAATGTGAATTATATTCATGTGTTAATCTGTGGACCGGACAAACATTACATTATATGAATTAAATTTACATTTTGTCTGAAATAATTTCATCATTTGCAAAATTCTATATATTATCTTTGCATTGAAATTAAATGAAAATAGTACGCAATAAACTTGTGCAAAGAGTATTTTTAGTCGTCAAATCTTTAATGGCATTATTTTACAAATGTACCAAAATACTTAAAACAGTTTACGATAAAACAATTGTGTGGTTGGTATGCTTAAAATGTTTTTTATCTATTTTAATTTCCTTTGTACTATTAACTGTTGGCAACATTTATAGTTGATCATCATATAAAAAGGCCTAATCCACAGATATTAGAGGTATGATGTTAAGCAGATGTACCATGCACTTTCCCGTCGTAGTTCTTTATGAGCTCCTCGATGAAAGTACCGTCCTGATCCAGGACCTCGTCGCCCATGTAAGGAATGTTGTGAAGCACTGTCTCATCTTCAACCATGAAATTCTTTTGTGTGGGTGCCCAAGTATACATGGTGGGGATTGGGTTAACAGAGTTGATGATACGTATTGGAACTTGTTGAGTTGTAACCACACCACAAGCTGAAATAAATAGTTACATATTGAGGATATCCTTGAATCTTGGGTGGTTTAATTCATTTGATTAATATGAGTAGTAGGAAAATACCATCTGTATATGATACTTCTGCTCTCTTCATGAGACTCTCGTGATTAGAACTCGGTGCTGGAGGCGGCCAAAATGGTTTTCGGCCTCTCTCATTGCTCTCATTATCACGCGCTTCAATCGCTTCAGACATGAGTTGTAAATTACGAACCCATGCGACTTTGACTTCATCGGCACGTTTAAATCGCTGAAGAGAGAAACAACAACAATAAATACATGCAGATAACCGAAAATATGTGATATAGGTATGTTATGGTATAAACCTTTATTTGTCGGAGTCGCATGTATTCACATTTCACACGTTTCTTCCATTCTGCTGTAACTTTGGATTTACTCATGATGAGCAATTACATTGAAATAAAATATAATTATAAAATCATTAATAGTACTCGCACTACAAAACACGGATAAAATCGTTTATTTTTATTGCTATCGCCCGCCGCGCCATTTGACTGTGATATCATAGAGTAGAATAATAAATTATATTTTTGGTTCCTTTACTTCCTTTTGTCCAGCCGATCCACCATATACTCCGTGCACCAAATGCAACAAAAACAAACAGCCCCGTCTTCTAAAACCTATACAGCTATAATACAATATTTATAAGTCTTATACATATTGTTTAACACTTCTTCATAGTTTGGGACACTTATTAATAGACATCGTCCGTCACTAAGTCAAGTCGTTACCATTAATTGGGCGTTAAAAACCAAACTAAGAATATTGAAATACACGTAAACCACTATTTATCATATTCACCACAATTCAGCACTTTAATTGCATTATATTACATAAAATATGAGCAGAATTGTTCAAAATACAACACTATAAAACAGTCAAGAATAAATATAATTCAAGAGGGTGACATGATAACTCCTTATTCCGCCAGAACTCGTATTACAATATACTATAAGAATTATAGAAATAATTATTTTTATATATAAATAATTATATATGTATTATAGAAATTTAAAATACAGCAGTTATGTACTACAGACAGAAAAACAACTTAACATGACAATCATTAGAATTACTATATTTACTGAGGAATAAAATTTGAAAAGTAGACTTACATATCGCAACTGAATTTGCTGTTTCACTGCTTGAATGTCTAACTAAAGTAATTTATGATTTGATTCCGGGAAATCATAAATATGTATACTAATCTGCCCTTTAAAGCGCTCTTCAGTATTTCATTCTCCTTCTTACGTATGGATCAGAAAAAAATATCATCTGGATAAATTAGAACGTACGTTGACTATTACAACGTACACAATTCTCTCAATTATGATCTCAGCCAGATATACCAGGTGTTATTTTTTTATCACTCTAGCCTCAGATTAATTACAGACAGGCGATTATAAATATTTTCACTTAAGCCAAAAGAAGAGATCAACCTCCGAATGAAAAACAAGCTGTGAACTCGTATACAAAGTGTATAAAGTTCACAATTTAGTGTTCTAAAAGTTTTCTCACATTTCATAAAATCTTGTGTTATTAAGTTACTCAAGGTCAAAAATCATGAATATAAGTTTCTCGCGATTATCTCGGTTTTTACCCTTCCCATGATGTTAACATTTACTTACATATTAAAAAAAAGGTAGAATGTAAACGTAGGCATGAATTTGCGAAAATATTATTTTCTAATATTTTTCAGACGCCCAACCGTTTATTTTTTTTTTGTCGCCAGTGGCAAACGAGTAAGCATCATGCCTGATAATAAATGATACTGCTGCAGGTGAATCTTTGCAATACCAAAGGCACAAAGCTAGTCCGCTGCATATCGTGAAGACTCTTCTTAAACCACGTTTGAAGAAGGATATGTCATCTCGCTCGGAAAACATAGCAGCAGGTAACTCATTCCAGATTCTGCACGTGTGTAGGAGAAATGATTGCTAGAAACGTACCTACAGTTACCTTAACATTTTCAAGTGAAATAGATGATGATAAGATACAGTGTCGTGTCGTACGTTGGTTTCACGATCACAGTGGTGCATAGCCAAATAGTTCCTCACAGCACTTCCCATGGAGGAGCCGTTTATAAGATAGAATACTTCGAACCCTGAGCGCTCAGCTATACCCATTGTGGTGCAAGTTTAATCGTGAATCTCAGTGAATAATATCTTGTATAAAGTTAATAAATCATTGAAATAATATAATAAATCATTTGTATTATTTATTAGTTATTATATTCCATTTACATAACTACCCATTCATCAGCCCGCAGACATCGATTGCTGGACATGGCTTTTCTACAAGAATGCCATTTTTATTTTATTTACTATATAAGGCCAGTTTTTAAGATAAATTTCTTGGCCTGCCCGTAAGATGGGATAAAAATAAAGTATATTCATTTGCTTTGTCATAAGAGTCTTAAAAATTGGTTCAGCGATCAACAGGTGAATGGCTAGCATTATGCTCCAACGCAACCTGCGATTGCCACTATAATAGATGTGGAGCTGAGGCATGGATAGATAAATATAGGCATGGGTAACTCAACGATAATCCTTGCGTTAACTCAGTAACTCAGGCGCAGTAGACTGCGCCGGCTCATTGCGCTAACTCGAAATTGCGCCATGGTGCAACAAAATGTAAACACGACTGAGTGAGCTACGAATGAAATGTGCGCCATCTGCGCCACTGCAGGTATAACTCCATTTCTAACTCATTGCGTCATGGCGCAACACATGAAACAACCGAATGAGCAACTAAATGCGCACCTAGGTATAACTCAATTTTTAAAAGAGTTATTTACACTTCACAGAGTTGTTCGACCTTGAGTTTTTCGGCGGGAATATGGGAGTGTCATGTTACGCTCTTGAATGAATTATTGTTTTTAGTTTTATATTTTAAATAATTTTGCTGATATTTTATCTTTATTTACATTATATATATTTGTTGCGTACGTCACTGAAACTCCTCTTAAACGGCTGGACCGATGTTGATGAAATGTTTTGTGTATGTTCAAAGGGATACGAGAATGGTTTAGATTCAGAACTGGACTCGATAGGTGGCGCTGCTGTCGATTTTAAAGAGCATTCCTTTATTTTATTTGAACAGAACAACATCTGTATTGAGTCAGCTAGTTTAATATGTAACACAGTTGAAGTGTTGTGAATATCATATAATAGTGATTTACGTTAATATGTATAATAGTGTATTTGGTTTTCAGCACCCAATTAATGGTAACGACTTACTGACGGATGTTACTTATCTCTTACGCTAATAATAAATTATATGTAAAGAAAATTATGTGTAAGCTACGTAAGACAAGGCAGTAAGGTCGACTATAGCCTGCCTTATAGGCGCATAAATAAAAAAATTGTTCAGATTCGCCGGCGCTGCGACGATTGCGCCGTGCGCTAACACATTTTCTAGAAGTGAGTTGATACTTCCAGCGCAGTGAACTGAGTTGGCGCAATTGCGCGGCGCAGCGCAGTGTTACACATGTCTAGATAAATATATTAGACCGCTTTTAAAACGCTAGCACAGTTTTGTGTTAGTTTTTATTGTTTTGATCCTTCTGTTAGACAGGTCAAAAGTGTTTATTAATTTTGTAGTCATAAATTTAAACACCTACCGCCATCCATTATCCATATTTAAGTAAACCATAAGCTTCGTAATTAAATTATTGAAATTATATAAAAATGGCCAAAATAATAAATACTAAAAATATTAGTTTAAAACACAGTTTTTAAAATTGTTTCGTAGACTAAAATCCACTATTATCTATAATATCATTAATATGAAATATCTATAATTCTATATCTTCATTATGGAATTATCTATGGTTGCTTGAGTAGCGAATGTGTACGCTGCCATTTTCTATTGAAATAATCTAATCGGAAAAGCTAACACTAAAAAGGTGAGCAATAAATATAAGGTATTTTAGTTTAAATTTCTTCTATGTTTTGTTTGCTTTTTTCGTAATGCGTGCTGAGATGGCGCTTAAGCCATTTCGATATTGGATTACGTAATTTGTTGTTTCCTGTCCTAAAATGATTTACCTACTATGAACATGAAAGATTGTTATCAATGTACGAAGGTGCCTCTCAATAGAGATATGTAGAGCTGTTTTCTACACCAAAAAGTTGTTCTGTTTGTAGGTGTGTGCGCACCTACAAACTGCTGCAGGTTATGCGAGGGGGCTCATATAAGTATGTCCTCGTATCGCGGCGCCGGTGCCGCCTGGGACGGCGGGCCTCCTGGTGCTGAAGCTGAGTACGCAGGACAACGAGGTCCAGTGCCGGCCTACGAGCCGCCTGCCCCGCCCAACGCCATGCCTACGACAGACCCCTGGACAGGAGTGAGCTACAGCCAGTACGGTGCTACACCCGCTTATGATTATCATGCATATGGTGCAGCCGCCGCCGGTTATGGATACAATTATGACAATAGTTATTATCAACGTTCTGATGGAGGTTATTATGGGAAATATCCTGATGCAAGAGCTTATTTGCCACAGTCACATTCCGAGTATGAAAACCCTGCACGTAATCGTGAGAAATCACGTTCCCCTATTGACTCTCAGAGATATGAGCGACGAAGATCATACCATTCGGAGTCACGAAGCGTTTCCCCATATGCCAGAAGAGACAGTTATGAGGAAAGTCGTAGTCGTCGTCGAACAAGGAGCAAGTCGTCCACACGAAAAAAGTATTCTTCTAGTGACCGGTCAAGCTCTAGGTCACGGTCTTATTCTCATTCATCTTTAAAAAGAGATAAGAAAAAAAGGGAATCTTCATTTGAATCTTCCGCTTCAGACAAATCTTCACGAAAGAAATCTAGAGTAAATAAAGGTCGTGATCATACTTTTACACATACAGGTAGTAGATCTTCAAGCTCTCGTGGTAGAACACCTAGCTTGAGAAGATCTACTAGCAGATCTCCAAAACCAAAAAACAAAAAGCATGCCAAATCTCATTCCAATAAAGATAAGAGACAAAGAGAAGTATCTACGCCACCCCCCAAAAAGAAAGGGTCTAAAAAGTCGCCCAAAAGACAAAATAAGTCTGATAGGTTGACTCTTACTCCACCAAGAGTGTATAAATTGAAAGAACGTAGATCTGAGTCGCCAGCTAGAAAGAGTTCTTTAACACCACCTAAGACTTATGCCAGGAGTGGTGCATCATCTAGTTCTAAATCCCAATCTAGATCACCCTCTGTGAGACACTTAAAAAATAGTCGATCACGCTCAAGGAGCTTTGGTTTATCCAGATCTCGCTCTTTTAGTAGATCTAGGTCATCAACCCCTCCTCGAGGATCTAAATCTAAACACAAGAATAAGAGAAAATCTCGTTCTAAAAGTCATTCAAAACACCATTCAAGAAGCAAAAGTAGATCAGTTTCGAGGAGACGTTCAAAGTCAAGGGGAAAGGGTAAGAATTCTATGAGCCCTAGTGATTCAAAATCACGATCTAGATCTCGCAGTCACAGTGGTACTCCCACTGATGATGAACGTCGTGGACAATTCACAGTGGCGGATAGAAAAAGATTTTGGAAGATGCACAACCATAGGCAGGAAGAAAAAGAGAAGGAGGCCAAAACACCACCTAAAGAAATTAAACCGCCACCACCAGGCGCTGTTGAGGCTACTACATTCGATGATATTGAGTATGGTGATCCCCCAGAAGTGGAAGGGCCCAATTTTGCTGAACTCCTACCTCCTCCTGATGAGGTTACACAGGCATCCGGTTCAAAATCTAAAACAATGTCTATCCCAATAAAAAATGATGGCAGCTTTTTAGAGATGTTTAAAAAGATGCAAGAGATAAATAAAAAAGCAGAGATTGCTGAAAAGAAACCTGAAATAAAAAAACCAATATTGCCTTTCATTGGAAAGAGGCGTGGTGGCAGGGTCCTCAAGACTGGCTTAGTTAAAAAGGCAAAGGCTATAGATGAGCAAACTGTGGATAATGCACCAAAGGATGCCTGGTCACTTTACATGCAAGAAGTGAAGAAATACAGAGAAACTTCATGTGAAGAAGAGCGGAAGACAAGGCCTCTTGTCAAATGATGTAGAAATAAGATTAGGTTTAGTTTTTTTTTAATTGTCACCTCTGAATTGTATTTACACATTGTTAGACTTATAATTCTCTGATTGTTTATTGTATTAGTACACCTAGTTGGCTGAGTTACAGTGAAACTTACTGAATAAAGGATTATGTCAATGAGTACGTTGTTTCGTTGCAGCAAAATGCCCGAGATGATCAAATCGCCTGCTGACCTCAAAACTGCACCTTTCGACCCGCGGTTCCCTAACACTAATCAAACAAGGTAATACAAGTTTTTATTTACTGTTCTGAAACAACTTTATAAAGATAAAACAGTTCAACATATTCAAGGTTAGTTTTCCCTAGGAAACTTACATATAGTATGTGACTTGTTTAGAGGTGGGTGAGAGGGTTTTGAAAATACAATGTTTGAACAAAATTAGACTTTAATTTGTAACCATTTTCATGCAATGGGAATGCTTGAAATTAAAAAAAAAATAGGTCACTTATTATAGGTATGGTCCATTAACTACTGAAGTGCCATTCTGGAGAGAATAGGGGCAACATCATGGGTCATTAACAAAAGTGGTAAGTCTTTTATTGTGCAATAAATATTATACAAAATTACTTTCTGTGTTTCTAGATCAGGGAGTGACTACTATTTGTTGTATCAATTCTGTACCATGCTGTGATAACAGGCTTATATTCCTCCATCTATCAGTTCATTTTGGGACATGGGTCTCCCCAAGGAGTATATACCATGATTGCACATTTTGGCAAGCAGTTGTAGGTTGCTCAGGAGATTACTTCTATTTACACACCAGTAGACGTGTGTGATGAAAGTCCCACAAGAAGTAAGGCCTGCTAACACATTGTATTCTCAACATCTCACCAGACGAAGAATGCTTTTCTGAAAAATTTAAAAGGTTAACTGGCTCTACTTTGTGATCATTTGATATTTTTCATTCTTGAGAGAACGAGATAGTGAAAGATAATATTAGACTCGACGTTAAGAATATAATTGTCGCCACTCCTTCCTTGCCCGTGGCAGTCGCAAAGTTCGTCTGAGGGTTCACAAAGAGAGCGGGCTGCAACTTTCTCCTGGGAAACGTATAACATCTCATAGCGATCGTCAATCTGCCTGCCAAGCTTGACGATCACATGAGCGAAGTGTATGTCCAGCAGTGGATGGCGAAAGGCTGCATAATGAGAGCCAACATCTGCTGTTATACGTAGTACCCCTTTCTGTATACAGCGCGGTGTTGCCCCGCCTGATACCAAGGGTTCTATTTCGCGTTTTTTTTCTCAATTTGTCTAATCAAAATTTTATAAAAAAGAGACGCTAAGATTAGAAACTTAAAAACACTTCATCATGTCTGAACGTTTAAATTTGTTTCTCAACTCGAAGTCCTCGTACTGGTAGTTCAAGACGAAACTTTCGGAAAATTTAAAATTGATTGATTAATACATATGTATAACTCTTTTGACCGGCGAGGTAGGTATAGTGAATCGGTTACCCTTTTGTATCGAGTAGGCTGATATCTAGTAGTATTTAATCGAGAAGATAGAATCTAATGTCGTTTAGGGGTGCAAATGTTACTATTTAAGTTAGTTTTGAAGAACTTTTCTACTAGTAGTGGTATGGGTCCACTGCTTTTTTTTGGTGGGCTATAATAGTCTGAGCACACCCCGCCTAATTTTTCCGGGCCGACGGATGAACGGCGTGCGGCCGCATGACCTGCCGTATTCGCTCCCCATCGCCATTGGGCCGACCACTGGTACCGATTCCTTGACAACTGGCCGACCCGACGGGTTACCCTTTCGGGTATCGTACCATTCGATGCCCCGGTGGTTCCACTCCTATCAGTTTTCTGCCTGCAATCAGAAATGGTAAGGATCGTAATGGTCTGTCTGGATAGTCATAGCGAGAAAGCTGGTCGCCCATATTCCACTAACAGGATTCAGGGTCCCTATTGTTTTTCTAATTTTATAGACGTCCATGACCGGCAGTTATCACTCGCTATAGATTTCTTGCTCTTAACCAAAGGAATAAAAAATAGTCTGTCTCAAATGTTTCTCCCTGCGCGATTAAGTGTTAAGAATAATACCCCTTAATTGCTAATGACATTACTTTCCTCGTGGTGACGGAGTAAGAATACAAATCACCACTCCCTATCTTGCCCCTCGATATCGTAAAAGACGACTAAGGGATATAATACGCATATAACATCTATGCAAGAGAAGGAAATCTCGATATAAAACCCTATACCAACGTGTCTGACCAGCATGGTATAGTAAGATTAATTTCCCTCCTATTATGGAGGAGGCTCGAGCTCATCAGTGGGACGTGTATGAGCTGAAATGATGAGGAATTGCTAGTGACGGTAACAACCAGTTATGGGAGCATCCTTGGAGTAGAGAGTAGTACTCTCGCAAGAAACTCATAACCATCAATTGCAATCACAAACCCTCCTGCCAAGCGTGGCGATTTAGGCATAATGTACATTGAGGACCATATCCAACAATGGACGTCGACACTATGATGGATAAACATCAATAATATTAAAAAAAAAATGATTTAACCTAACCAAATAAAGACTTCTTTTTATTAATAATAGCAATCCGCCCTCGCTTCGCTTCGGATTCAGTCGCCTTACGCGCGTAGTTCCCGTTCCCGTGGGAATACCGGGATAAAATATAGCCTATGTTACTCCCTGATATTATAGCTTTCCAATGGTGAAAGAATTTTTAAAATCGGTCCAGTACTTTTTGAGTTTATTCGTTACATACAAACTTACAAATTTTACCTCTTTATAATATTAGTATAGATAATATGATCTTTAACTCAGAAGCTCAATTCGCGCACAAAATATGAGGCATCTAAATTGGAGCCAGAAATGGCTCCCTAGGCCGGATTGTGACGTAGTGTACAAGGTCACTGCGTACAAGGCAATTCTATTGTGTAGTGGTGTACGTGTATAATCGCTTGCACGTATTTTTGGCATCACATTTTTGATCGCTTAAGTACCGACACTATCCTTCTATACGTTATTAACTTATTATTCTAAGAATATGATTTTTGAAAATGATATAGATGCTTTAACTATATGGTTCTTTCTGTAGGTACTGTTACCAAAGCTACCTGGACTTCCACCGTTGCCAGAAGGTTCGTGGCGAGAAGTACGAGCCTTGTTACTATTTCCAGAGGGTATTCAAGTCCCTCTGCCCCAACGAATGGGTCGACAAATGGAACACCCAGCTCGAAGAGGGTACTTTCCCTGGCAAGATCTAAGTATTCCAAGTCAACAGTTGTTAATTTAATGGAAAATTTTATTTATAGGTTTCATTTAAATTAGAAAATAAATGAGTTGATACCACCATTCGTATTATTCATAACGACCTTGTCTAATTGTAAGTCAATAATTACTTGATTTTCTTATACTAAAGAAAGCAAACTAATAGCCTGGGAATGCCTCTTCTATACCAATAAATAAAATTGGAGTGTCTGTTTATAATGTCAAAATAATAGGCTTTTTTCATGCTCACACGGTTATTTGCACGACACCTATGCCTAAAATAAATAGCAATTAAAAAATTTTTGTCTGTCTGTTTGTTCCGGCTAATCTTCAAAACGGCTGAACCGATTTCAAAAATTCTTTCACCAATGGAAAGCTATAATATCAGGGTGTAAATTAGGCTATATTTTATCCCGGTATTCCCACGGGAACGGGAACTACGCGGGTAAAACGACTATAACCGAAGCGAAGCGAGGGCGGATTGCTAGTCTATACCAATAAATAAAATTGGAGTGTCTGTTTGTAATGTCAAAATAATAGACTTTTTTCATGCTCACACGGTTATTTGCACGACACCTATGCCTTTTTTTTTTTTTTTTTTTTTTTTATGGGTGGGCTATGGTATGCGCACGCGCGGTCCAATCCATCCGGGGCGATGAAAGGACGGCGCGCGGGCCCGTAACCCACCCGTACCCACGTCACCTCGTTGTTGGGCCGACCACCGGAACAGATGTGACTTGTCGTCAGTGGTCGGCCCGACGGAATACCCTTTCGGGTAACGTCACCTCTCGACGTCCTGGGACGTCGGTCGCCGTCGCGCGGTCAGCCTCTCCGCGGGTGACGGACAATTCCCCGGTCCGATCACCCGCGGCCTCGGCTAGGGCGGCATTAGGCGCAGATACTCGCGCCTGCGCCGCCCGAGTCGCCGGCGGCGGAACGTGTCGCCGAATAGGAGCTCTACTCGCACACGATCCGCCGCCTCCTTCCGTGAGATTACGGCCTCACAGAAGGCGGCGACCGCGTCCCAGTTCCTGACGCTGTCGAGCATCTTTCTGGCGATGGTCGGCAGCGTCAGGTCGGCACCGATAATCGCGACGAGTTCACGGCGCTCCCCCTCCCACGCAGCACACACCTCGAGCGTGTGCTGCGCCGTGTCCTCGTCGCAATTGCAGTGGTGGCAGGACGGTGTGCTCTCCCTCCTGACAATCTTGTGCAGGTACTTCGCGAAGCAACCGTGCCCCGTAAGCACCTGCACCAGTCGGAAGGAAAGCACCCCGTGCGTCCGCTCCAACCACTCCATCAGCACCGGCCGGAAGGCCTCGACGGTCCTGACACCGTACCGAGGACTCTCCAGCCGGACTGCCCCACGGGCAATTACTTCCCGGCGGGCGTCGACCCGCCAGGCGGTGACCTCTTTGATGGAGACCATACCGCCGCGGGCGCGCGTCTCCGATACCCGCCGATAAATGTCGGCGAGCATCTCCGCCTCCAGGTCCCACGGGGGGGTTCCGGCCAGGAGGCACGCTGCCTCCGTCGCCACCGTGCGGTAACCACGTATGGGCCTGATCGCCATGACCCTCTGTGGTCGCCTCAAGAGGGCCCTCAGCCGGACAGGGACCCCGCCCACACCGGTGCGCCGTACAGGGCCATCGACCGGATCACCCCCACGTACAGCTGTCGGCACGTAGCGCTGGGTCCGCCCACGTTCGGCATCAGCCGCGAAAGGGCGGACGCCGCGCCGACAAGCCGGGGAACAAGTCGATGGAGATGCTCCCGGAACCAAAAATGCCCGTCGAGCACCAGGCCCAAGTACTTCATGTGGGCCTGGATGCTGATGGTAACCGACTTCACGGTGATCGAAGCGCCGGCGGGTGGCCCGGCGGTACGGAGGCCATGGAACAAAAGGGCCTCCGTCTTTTCCAGGGCCACCCTCAACCCCAACGCTTCGATCCGCCTGACAATCTCCTCGGACGACACCTATGCCTAAAATAGCAATTAAAAAAAAAAAAAATTGTCTGTCTGTTTGTTCCGGGTAATCTTCAAAACGGCTGGACCGATTTCAAAAATTCTTTCACCAATGGAAAGCTATAATATCAGGGCGTAAACTAGGCTACATTTTATCCCGGTATTCCTACGGGAACGGGAACTACGCGGGTAAAACGACTATAACCGAAGCGAAGCGAGGGCGGATTGCTAGTTATATATAAATTTCTTGCGTGCGCGTGGATGTTACTGAACTCCTAAACGACTGGACCAATGTTGACGAAATTTTTTGTGTGTGTTCAAGGGCATTTGAGAACGGTTTAGATTCACAATTGGACCCGGTAGGTGGCGCTCTATTCGAACAGAACAACGTCTGTTGGATCAACTATTATCCTACTAATAATATAAACGTGAAAGTTTGTATGTGAAGATGTTTGTTGCTCTTTCACGCAAAAACTATTAAATGGATTTTGAGGAAATTTCACAAGCTTGCATTTCGGAATAGCACATGGCTATAATTTAACCCGATATTCCCACGGGAAGAGGAACTGCGGTAAAACCGTAGGGCGCTGCTAGTAAGTATATAGTTCTTTTGTACTTGTGTCTGTAACCAAACTCTTGCTGAACCGCTTTTGATGAAATTTTTTGTGCACCCAGGTGGAGTTATTTGCACGACACCTATGCCTAAAAACCAGTTATATATATTTTTTTTTTACTGTCAGCCTGCCAGTTTGTTTGAGGCAATCTTCAAAACATTTGGACCGATTTTGACCGTGCAAATTTTGTTGAGCTTTTTTTTTAGGAAATTTCTTTCGCAACTGAGTTTCCATCATTACCCCGACATTCGACGATGTTTCCTTTTCAACATCGATGTTTTCCTTTCAACATCGATGTTTCCTTTTCAATATCGATGTTTTCTTTTCAACATCGATGTTAAAAACAGTTAACATCGATGTTACGATGTTTTGCCTATAGCAACATCGATGTTAAAACATCGATGTTTTTTCCTTTCAACATCGATGATCATCGATCATCCCTATAAGGGAAACTACGGGTAGACGACTGAAAGCGAAGCGAGGGTGGGTTGCTGGTTCTTTATAAAATACTTATCAGATAATTCATCATCATCGTTTCAGCCTATCGCCGTCCACTGCTGGACGTAGATCTCCCTCGTATTACGCCACAAAGTGCGGACCTGTGCCGCCTGCATCCAACGACGCCCAGCAACTTTCACCGGGTCGTAGGTCCACCTAGTGGGGGTCGTCCGATACGTGGTCGCCAGTCGAGAACCTTTCTTCCCCAGCGGTTGTCGGTTCGTCGAGCGATGTGGCCTACCCATTGCCACTTCAGCGTGCTAATTCTTCGTGCTATGTCGGCTACACCCGTTCTTCTGCGGATTTACATATTCTATCTCGCAGAGAAATCCCGAGCATAGCCCGTTCTATAGCACGCTGAGCAACTTTGAGCCTTGTTATGAGGCCTACATCGCCTATCAGCCATAATTACACCAATAATTTTTTAGTATCTTATCCACAATATCCGTGGCTAGGTAGTTTTTTTTTATTGCCGATGACGGCAAACGAGCAGGCAGCACACCTGATGATAAGTGATGCTGCCGCACATGGACCTTTGCAATACCAGGGGCACAGCCAGGCCGTGAAGAAAATACTCTTCTAAAACCTCGTTTAAAGAAGGAAAGTATATTGCACTAGGGAAAGTTGAGAACTTAAGTCTGTGTCTCAATGTTTTAAGATTCACATATAGCAGGGGATCCCGTCGACCCGGGCAAACTGCATCTGATGTAGTCAACAATTACATTCCAAAGGAGGCTTGATATCGGGCAACTGGCTGATCATATAAAATCATTGCAAAATGTACTATGGAAGAAGAGTACACATTGAGTCGACTCTAAGTGGGATAATGATAGAGGATCTCTAGAAGATTCATCGTCGTCATCATCATCGCAGCCCACATACGTCCCACTGTTGGGCTCGGGCCTCCTCCACGATTGGAAGGAATTTGACCGACTATATCATGCTGCTCAGACATGTTGGTATAGGGTTTCATTTTGAGTTTTCCTTCTCTTGCACAGATGTTATGTGCATATTATATCCCCTAATCGTCTTATACGACATCCACGGGCAAGATAGGGAGTGGTGAATTGTATTCTTACTCCGTCATCACACGGAAAGATTTAGATCCAGAAGATTAACCTTTACCAATCTGCTTACCAAATGAAAATCATATCATTATCTCGGCTCATAAAATTTCACTTTTGGCTGTTCCGTCTCCTCTACAATGTGAGGGAAATTGTCCGTTTGATGACGGAGTAAGAATATAATTCACCACCCCCTTTCTTGCCCGTGTGTATCGTAAAAGTCAATTAAGGGATTATAATATGCTTACAACATTTTGTACAAGAGAAGGGAAACTCGAAACTAAACCCTATACTAACCCGTCTGATCAGCGTGGTATAGTAGGTTAATTTCCCTCCCTTTGTAGAGGAGGCTCGAGCCCAGTGAATTTGAATGTAATTTGTGTCCGTTAAAATATATGTTTATAAAATCCTCCGCAATACAACAAATTTTATTTCCGGTGTAATTTTTTTAAGAAAAAATATCCGCATAGCTTGTGGATCAATAAACGGTGTATTTGACAGACAAAGAGGGAATATTTGGCAGTTTGCTTTAGTTTTTTAAAGAAAAAAAAATGTTTAGAAACATTGGAAGAAATATAGGATCTTATGCACCAAAGACCTCTAAAGTTTAAATAACATCTACCTAATGCAATTTAACTTATGTTATGATGGCTCATCTACATCGCGTGTAGGATAAAATTTTAATTTTGTTTAACATCCATTTACATATATGTAAAAGAATCAATAACCTCAATCTTGTGTTATGTACTAGTGATGTAACGAATGTTAGGATTGAGACATTCGCGAATGCGAATGTGAGTGCGAATATTTATTTCCAACATTCGCGAATGCGAATACGAATATGCGAATATAATATATATGAATGTTGACTTTCAAATAAAGCGCGTGCAAAATATCATACGGGTTTAACATTTCGTACCAGCCATGTTTAAGCCAAATATAGCAAAGGTTAACCGTTACAAGTTGAACGAATGAAACTAATCAGATTCGTTCGAAAATATTCGTTGTAATTTGAGATTAGTTTATTATTGTATTTGTCAAATTTACAAACATGAGTAAAGCACATGTTACTGAAGCGTGGAGTTATTTCACAATTTGTGACGCTGAGAGTGTTAAATGCATGGTATGTCAAAAAGTTTAATGATTAGGTACTTAACAAAAATAATGTAATTTTTTCATAAAGAATCATGTTCTTTTTTTATTGGCAAAATTCATTATTCATTCACACAAAAAATCGGTTGTCTGTAAAGTCGGTTTACTGACGATAGTTGAACGTGACAACGTCATAAGAAAATACTGATGGAATGGTTTCATTTTTCAAAAGAAAATTTTAATTTTATTTGTTTGATAGATATTTTGTACGGCAAGCCTTAAATGGAACTGGAGGCGGAAGTGCTCGCCGAATTGTATCGGCGGGTGTCGGGGGTGCGAGGGATGGGCTGTATTGTTTCCTTAAGGGAGCTCACCGCCTGGCGCGTCGACGCCCACCGAGATGTCATCGCCCGTTGGGCAGACTGGCTGGAGACGCCTCGATACGGTGTCTGGACCGTGGAGGCCTTCCGGCCGGTGCTGATGCAGTGTGCAGTGCAGTGGTTGGAACAGCGGCACGGTGTGCTCTCCTTCCGACTCGTGCAGGTCTTGACGGGGCATGGATGCTTCGGCAAGTACCTGTACAGGGTCGCTAGGAGGGAGAGAACACTGTCCTGCCACCACTGCGATTGCGACGAGGACACGGCGCAGCATACGCTCGAGGTCTGTGCCGCTTGGGCAGAGCAGCGCCGTGAACTCGTCGCAATCATCGGTGCCGACCTGACGCTGCCGACCATCGCTAGGGAGATGCTCGGCAGCATCAGGCACTGGTACGCGGTCGTATCCTTCTGCGAGGCAGTTATCTCGCAGGAGGAGGCGGCGGGTCGGGAACGCGAGGAGCACAGCCTCGACGAAGCGACCCGCCGCTAGCGACTGGGGCGGCGCGGGCACGACTACCTGCGTCCCATGCCACCCCAGCCGACGCCGCGGGTGACGTGACCGGGGAGTTAGTCCGTCACCCGCTGAGAGGCCGACCGCGTGAGGAAAAACCGACGTCCTTTGCGAGCGGGGGACGTCGGTCGATGGGAGGGTACCCCGGGTAGGGGGTATTCCGTCGGGCCGACCACTGATGACAAGTAACCCTGCTCCGGTGGTCGGTCCAACGACGAAGGCGACGTGGTGTTTGGGTGGATTGCGGGTGTTGCGTGCTTAAGCCCCTCTGTCGCCCCGGACAGAGTGGTGCGGAAGCGCGCCGACCGCAGCCCACCCCAAAAAAAAAAGCCTTAAATGGAACGCCTCAGAGCGAGGTAACGCCGCATACGTCATGGTTTTTCGTGTGTGCAGCCGGCTCCATCGAATTATAAGACGTTGTCACGTCAAAAACAACTATAAATTCCGGATAAGTATTCACCAACATATCATATACTAAATCTTTCTCCGAAACATGCTGCATCTTATGGTATAAATATTATTCTGATCGTTCAGTGGTTTTCGCAGTATAACCGAACAAAAAACCGGCTCCCCATTCATTAGTTTATATTAGACTGACAAAAATAAGAGAGACAGTATTTCTAATCATTACATAATTACATATATAATTTGCTTTTAGTTTGTCAAATATATTCGCCAAACATTCGCATCGTTCCTGGCGAATGCGATTGCGAACGTCAGAAACATATGCGAATATTCGCGATGCGAATGCGAATATTCGTTACATCACTATTATGTACACATTACCTTAAATGTTACTTAAAATTTAGGAATCGTTAGTGAAAATGGACAATTAAACCATAAGGCAGTTTTTCTTGCCATTTGCTTATTCAAATCAAAATAAAACTCTCTTATAAGCATTCAATTTTATTCGAAATAATTTCAAAGGAGCATATTTTCAGCCAAAATCGTCCCGTAAAATTCAAGATACACCAAAAAAAATATGGAATTGTAAAATGTAACTAAAGATAATTTGAGACTTCCATTGTTGCATGTTGAGTTTCATTAATGTAATCCAATCATGATGATGGTGATAACCCAATTAGTGGAATCCGTATTATATACAGCCCGGGAACGCGCCTTTTTTTCTCAGCTTATCCCAGTGCCGAATCCAGAAGCGTGGACAAATGGTCTCATAGTATTTCTTGAAAATCATACAGTCGGAGACATCGCCTAAAAGACGCCGGCACTTGTGGAAGTCACAGTAACTGTCGTAGCATGCCCTGTAATATCCAACATAGAAAAGGAAGGCTATGTAACTTATACATAATGGGACCGTACGTCTCATTCTTAAGGGGACAGTCCCGTTTTAAGGCTGTTTGTCCCGATATCCCCAGCCAAAACAAAAATGTCTCGTTTTTGCAACAAGACAACATGATTGTTATGTTATATTTATCCCTCCACCTATTGTCTACACAAAAATTTCTAAGCAATAGACAAGGTTTTCTATGTCTTAGGACCACATTTTCGATAGTCTTCTGCAGCGAGTCAGTCCATCTACCACAATCTCGCAGAAAATCGTAGTAAGAATTTGTTACTGCATTTCGTTTTGTTAGCAAGAGAGCCGGAGTCAAATTTTATGAAGGTATTTTTGTGTGGTGCGTTTTGGTGATGTCTATAGCATCACTGCATGCTTTTACAGTCCCTTCACTTTCTTTACGGTAGGCAATGGCCTAGCAAAGGTCCATGAGTGGCAAGATCACTTGCCACTTGAACACTTTAGATGTGCTGTTTGCTCGTTTACCACCAACAGCAATAAAAATAATAAGGACGTGTTCGATACACTTTTCATATCTCCTTGTTTTTTTTTAGATTTAAGTTCATAAATTTTCTGTTTTTGCAAATTTCCCGTTCTGACACAAAAAATAATAGTCATGTTATCCAAGCGTCTCGTTTGACATCATAAAATATGGCCACATTACTTGTGTTGTGCACCACCCAAACTTTCTATTTATCTGTTAATTCTTATAACGACGGAGTAAGAATACATTTCTTTAACTCCTTTCTTAGTCGTTAGGCCAATTTCCTTCTCATTGTGGAAGATATTCGAACCCAACAGTGGGACGTATATGAACTGAGATGATTGTGATCATGAAACTAAAGAATAAATACACTTACCTTGTTTGATTTTGAAATGGATAACGCGGATCGATTCTTTGAGTTTTCAATTGACTACTGTAATCACACATATTTTTGGCTTGGCGATAGTGTAAACAAAAATATTAATAAATATGCTCCAGATACACTCAATAAAATTTATAAATTTAAACAAACATTGAAAATAAATAGGTACGTAATATTGTCAAATTTACATAGTTAAAAATTTCCTGCCAGTATTAATTAGATTCTAGTTTTTTTTTTAAAGATAACGACCTGCACTGACAAAATAATATATTACGGGGGACTTCACAAACATATAATTAACGGACACAAATTACATCCAGACTCAGAATAGCAATTTGTGGATCGCACAAAGCGTTGTCCCGCGTGAGATTCGAACAATTGTATTTTAACCACTACGCCCTCCGTGCAGTTTAATTTTTTTTTACTTTAGGTCAGTTCTAACCAATGACCTCTAAAGTTTAAATTACACCTAGGGCTGTCTGAATCAGGGATGGTACCCGCCCGCCGGGCTGGCCATAAGCGTCAAGGAACTCGATACCAGTGGTCGGCCTAATGGCAAAGCGTGGGGAAAACGCTGTGTTATGGGGATGCGTGTCGCTCTTTCTTCTCCATGGATGGGGTGCGTCCAGACCACAATCCGCCTAAAATGGGCTATTTGAACCACGTGATTTATATCATCATCTTATCTCAGCCCATACACGTCCCACTGTTGAGTTCGGGTCTCCTCCACTTTGGGAGAGAAATTGAACTACCATACCACGCTGGTCAGACGTGTTGGTATAGGGTTTTATTTCGAGTTTTCCCTCTCTTAATTATATACTTAGGAATTAAATAGAATTTTAATTTTATTTAATATCAACTAACATACGAAAAATTTAATTAACCTCAATGTTATGTGTTATTTATGTTGCTTATGTATTACCTGTAATTTAGGAGTCGTGGATGTTGAGAAGAAATAGACATCAGTTACCTAATATTAGTGTGCATATACCATAGGGTATAAGAGGGTGGAACTGCTGGGCTCGAGCCTCCTCTACAATAGGAGGGAAATTGACCTTATTACACTTGTATTGGATTGCACTCTAGAGATCTGTGTACATACCCACAACTGTGGCACCTATAACTATAACCTAAAGATAAATAAATAAAATTAAAAATAGTAATAATAGTAACCCCCGACATGAACAAAATAATAGCTAATAAGTTATTTAGTGCAATATTATTCAACAAAAGTTGAATAACATTTCAAATTTAGCGCTTGGTGTCTGTGCATTTGAAAGCAAAGAGCAGACGCCCATGCGCTCTATAGCATTTCGCGAGGCAGGCGTTCGGTGATGATGACGTTAGTTCCATGATTTTTGTTCACCCAAAAGAGTTCTCCACGCGTCTAAAGAAATTTTCAGTTAAAAAAAATGCGGGCGGCCTTGGGGACTGCCGATAGAAGTGAAAACTAAGTAGATTACTTTGTCGTCGAGCTATTACATTATTATTTTTTAATTATTTTTGGTTTGTAAAGAACTGTTAATGACTAATTCAAAATTTAATCCTTGATCATAAACACTTCTTCATAAACCAAAAATAATTCGAAAATAATAATCTAACTAATATTTATTAGAAAATGTGTAGTGCAATATTTTCAACAAAAGTTAAACAATATTTAAATTTTAGCGTTTGATGTTTGTGGATTTGAAAGCAAAGAGTAGGCGTGCATGCGCTACATGCACATTCGCGCAAGCGGTCTGCGCCGTCTTACGAATTTTCGATCAGATCACGTGTCCTGACGCGAGTTTAACATTTTTACAATCCCAAAAAAATTGCACAGCGCCGCTAAAGAAGTTTCCACTTCTCGTTCACACTTCAAAAACTCTAAAAAGCGAGTATCACGTCCTCGTTATTAGAAATAATGAACAGAACTACTTAATTAAAACGAATCCAATGACCACACAATAAGTTTACTAATAGGTAATGAGAATTTAGTCTCCTACCTGCGAGTTCCATCAATAGTGTACTTCGGTGGTGTTATCATAGGTTGATATTATCAGGGGTGTTTAAATGTTAGGTCACATATTAAGTAATTGCCCATTAGGCATCTAAGATGTTTATGGCAGCCAGAAAAAGACTTTGAAAAGTTTCAAGAGATATTCATAAATTGTAATTTCAAACGAAAAAGTCGCATAATAATATGTACCTACATTCGTTTCAGAGCTACGATGCCACAAACAGACATGCAAATACACAGATGCATCAGCCTTGTATACTGCCTTTTTGACATACATATTTACAAACAACAAACATTTTTGTAGTAAAAAAAACTTGAAATTATGATTAAAATTTACCTAAGAATATCGTTCGTGTGGTGACGAAATAAGAATACAATTCACCACTCCCTATCTTGCCCGTGGATGTCGTAAAAATCAACTAAGGGATATGATATGCAATAATATCTATGCAAGAGAAGTAAAACTCGATACAAAACCCTGTGCCAACCTGTCTGACCAGCATGGTATCGTAAGGTCAATTTCTCTCTCATAGTGGAGGAAGCCCGAGCCCAACAGTGGGCCGTATTTAGGCTGATATGATATGATGAAGAATATTATACGTTCTTCTAATAAAAGACTAGGATTGTCTATACAATTGCTAAGATTATTATTAACGCGCAGGAATGGTTTTATTTATAGCAAAGCCTTTTTGGTAATAATACTGGACAGTGAATAAATTCTCAGTGACATTTTTGTTCCGTCATCATTGTAGCCATAGGGATTTCTTATATCAGTTTATTTTTTATTAATATTTCTATTTTGAGTGTGTCAATCAACAATTTTTAATATAATGTGCGATACTGAGTTTAGAACATTGCGTGTAGACCCTCGTTACCCATTTCAGAATCAAACAAAGTTAGTATCTAATTAACTTCACTCTTTGATTTGTCTTAAAAATTAAATTAATACAGCACATATTGTTTACCTTTTATTCATTAGTGTGATAAAGCACAAGGCTACGATCAGAGTATGTTACCAGTGCTGACTTAGGGTAAGGAAACGTCCCGCCGGGCCGGCCACGGAAGTCCAGGTATCGGTACCAGTGGTCAGCAGGCTATGATCAAGATTTATCTGCGACATAGAATCCGAAATAGGAAAACCTGCAGTAGAACGGCTATAACCAACATAGCATAAAGAATTAGAATCCTGAAACGGCAATGGACCGGCCACATCGCTCGATGAACCGACAACCACTCGGGAAGTAAAGTTCTCGAGTGGCGACCATGTACCGCTCTCCGCAATGTAAGATGTCCCCATACCAGGAGAACTGATAACTTGGTGAGAGTTGCTGAGCGTCGGTCAATGCGGACGGCACATGACCGCTTTGTGTGGCGAAGCATGAAGGCCTACGTCCAGCAGTGGATGGTGTAGGGCTGAATCATTTGATTATTGTTTAGGGACCAGTAGCTAGGCGGTATAAAAATTAATGATTTTGAATGGTGAGCGACAACAGATCAGCTGGCTACAAATGTGGTAACAGCCGATTACAGATTAACAATATCAAGAGCTCAAATAAGCATAGCTGGCCATACATTAACTTCGTTTATGGTAGTTTTAATCGTCTTCTTCCGAAGTTTTATAAAAGCTTGCTATCTAAGCACGTGCCTTGTGGTGACGGAGTAAGAATACAAATCACTACTTCCTATTTTTCCCATGGATGACGTTAAAGACGACTAAAGAATATAATATATATATAAAATCTGAGTGAGAGAAAGAAAACTCGAAATAAAACCCTATACCAACGTGTCTGACCAGCATGATATAGTAGGCCAATTTTCCTTTTCGAGCTCAACAGTGGGACGTACCTATCTATATGAGCTGAGACGAGCCTAGGTGTGTTGAGATGCTCCACGGACGGCTAGTCTAAGCTAACAAAATAAATACATAACAATAAATTTGACTACCTGGAATTTAGTTTATTTAGATCAGTTTGCAAATATCAATTACGTTGAAAATGGGGCAAGGTTTCCTTTTTTGTTATCGATTTTAGTCATTCAAGATAAAGAAAGAGTTTTTTGCAATCATTTTTAATTTATGTATGACATGGAATTTAATTTTTATAAGCAGTTTTATTTAAAACAACTCAAAGAAATGGGAACTGTGGATTTCAATTCATTCATTCGGCGTGACTGTTGGACTGCTTAAGATCCATAGAGAGATTAATAATTATGCTCATTACCTTTATTTTTAAAACCTGCGAGAACTTTCATTTCATGCGAAATGCGCCATTATTTTCTCCTTAAATACATTATTTTCAATAATAAGAAATTGTTATTGTATTTCGACAGGGCATGCTACCAGAATTACTGCGATTATTACAGATGTCAACGTCTTTTAGGTCCGATAGACGATTGCAAGATTTTCAAACAATATTTTGAAACTATTTGTCCGAACTTTTGGATTGAACATTGGGATGACCTTAGAGACAAAAAGGCTTTCCCTGGCGCTATATAAAAAGTCCATAACGCATGTCAAAACAATTCAGTTTTTGATTTATATAAAAACTTCTAAAGACACATTAAAATGCTTTCTATAATAATGTAATTTCATTTAAACTTCATGTATTAGAATATGAACGTCAAATATTTTTTGATTTGCAATCATCGTACCACAGTGAGATAGAATATGACCTATGATTGATGAGCACCACCAGCAATAGGATCCGAGAGGTCCGTGCAGAATTGCAGACCGTTAGTCGTAAAATTTGTCCTACCAGTATAGCTGCAGTGGGTTGTGCTCTTCTTCCTCTTGTAAATAAAGAAATAAATCGTGCATCGACTGGATAATAGATGGAGTAGGTAGAATATTGGCGCTTCAATAGTTGCCTCTGGCTATTTGAAGGCAATGAAAGCACGACATTTGGGCACGAGAGCTTGTTATTCGCCTTAAACTAGTGGATTACGTCCGATTTTCAAATACCCAACCCATTTATGTAGGTACGCATAGTTTGATATGAAGGTACATCGAAGCTGTGTGGTGGTGGCTACGAATACCACCAACCCTTATATTCTCGTGGGTAACGTAAAAGACTAATCGTCTTTACATCGGTCTGGACCAACTTTATCCGATGATGACATGACTTTGGGTCACTCTATCTATGTACTTTACTATAGACTCTTTCATCTAGAGTGCTCTGAGGAACTTGGTACTACCGTCACCGTTTTACCAACGTGCCACTCGATACCGTAGCAGGGTTCATCCATTTCGGTTCCGGGAGCATTTCTGCCGACTTGCTCCGTGGCTTGTCAGCGCGGCGTCCGCCCTACTTTGGCTTATGCCGAATGTGGGCGGACCCAGCGCTACGTGCTGACGACTGTACTCAGGGGTCATCTGGGTGATGGCCCTGTACGGCACACCGGTGTGGGTGGCGTCCCTGACCGTCTGTCTCAGGGCTCTTCTGTGGCATCTGCAGAGGGCCATGGCGGTCAGGGCCATACGTGGATACTGCACGGTGGCGACGGAGGCAGCGTTTGAGAGTTGAATAACCATACAACTGAGACGATGTTTTGAGAGTTGAATAACCATACAACTTAAGAAAAAATAAGAAAGCAAAGCACATAATAAGAAATGATATAAATTCAAATGAAATTTTGAAGAAAACTTACTTTTTGGATTTTTTTGCACACAGCCGTCGTATTTACGCAGCAGCGACTCGTGCGTCGCCGGCAAGTACTGAGTCGATTAGTGCGTATCAAAAGCGTCATGCATGCGGTGTTGCCAGCTCGCTACCTATAATAGGTTGGGAGAAATCATGCTTGTCACAACTCACCTCTGTCACAATTCTCCTAGGTCTCCCCTACTATACGTTTTCAGCAATCATTTCTCCCACGTGCACGTGTAAGCTCTGGAATGAACTACCTGCTGCTGTGTTTCCCGAGCGCTAGGTCTACATGTCCGTGTTTAAACGAGGTTTAAGAAGAGTACTTTTTTCACGGTAGGCAACAGTATCACTTACAATCGGCGGTATCACGCGGCAATATCACTTACATTCAGGTGTGCTGCTTGCTCGTTTGCCACCATTGGCAATAAAAAAAGAATACAAAAAAATCTGGTCAACAATTACTTTCCCAAGAGGAGTTGTTGAAAGGCCCAAAATGGTGGCTTAAGATAATGTCATGTGGTTTACCGTCTCGCATACCTTAACCTTGACCATACGTCTCGTCTTGAACGGGGCAGTCCCGTATTTAGGTTAAGTTCATAGTTTTACCTGTTCTTGCAAGACTTTTCACGTGTTTCTGTTTCGCGTTACGTTTCTTGTTTTTTTTTTGCTTTTAATTTCATATTTTTAGCTTTTTCTTTAGGTGTCCAGTTCTGAAACGAAATATAAGCCCCATTACGCAACCGTCCCATTTTGCCACAAATAAAACATGGTCACATTGGGCATACCTGTCCACACCTGAGTCTCCAACAAATGTTAATCAACATGCTTTTTTTTAGGGTTGGGCTACAGTTAGCGCACCCGCCCGGTTTTGTCCGGGGCGACAGAGGGGCGGCGCGCGGCCCCGTAACCCACCCGTGGCACGTTGCCTTCGTCGTTGGGCCGACCATCGGTGCAGAATAACTTGTCTTCAGTGGGCTGTCCGACGCAATACCCCTGCGGAGTACCCTCTCCTCTCGAGGTTCCCCCGTCGGGGACGTCGGTCGTCGTCGCGCGGTCGGCCTCGCTGCGGGTGACGGACGGAAATCCCCGGCCCAGTCACCCGCGGCATCGGCCAGGGTAGGTAATCAATATGCTTGCGGCAGTATTGACACAAATGAATCTGTATAAAATTTCATCACAAATTGTAAACTACTATGCAATTTTCGACCGAAATAATCAAGTTTAAATAAAACTTTATAGTCCATCCAACAATATTTCTCTGTAATTGTTACATTTTTGGTCAGTACCATCTAGCCATTCTTTCACCTATCGTTAATGTAGGAGAGGTCTGCTGCTCTCATGGTGATCCCTCAGTCTAGAAGTTATAGAGCTTCTACGGGAAGGTAAGGGTAAAAAGCATAAATATAATGTGAAGCAAAATATTTCAAATATTTATAATTCCTAAACATGTGTAGATACTAAAAGGAAAAACATGATTTAAATAGGTTTGTGTGTAAAGTCAAAGTTTCTCAAAGTTCGTCAATCTCTTTATAGAGATTTGCTAGTTGATTATAAATTTAGAGTCTACAAGTTAGTAATTTATTGGCATAATTTTTAAATTAAATACATAATTTTAAGAACAAGAATTCATGTAAAAATTACTAGGTACTTATCCTTTATTTTGTCCTTCGCTGATGGTTTATACTTAAAAATAAACTAAAAAACGAAAAAAAATATAACAGATATAATTAAAAAGTAAAAATAACTGTTAATGGATAGGTATATTAATTCAATGGAAAAAAAAATGTTAATTTTATGTTAAAAGTAAAGCACACTTTTAGGATCCGTCTTAGACGCGACTGGTCCGACATAACTCGCTTACTGATATCCTTTAATATACATTTAGTAGCAAAAGATTTAAATAACCTACACATTTTTAAAATTCCTAAGCAAACGATGCCATGAAAATGTGCATACAGGCAGTATGCACATTTTCATAATTTCATTTTTCAAACGCAAAATACTTACGTATGTATTTAGTTCTTGAGTGTAAAAATCTAATTGCTTAAATTTTAATTGCTAGCACCCAAAAGTTAAGAAACTCTGGTCTATACTATATTATTATAACTGGCATAGTTTGGAGGGCGGTTCAAGGTAATAAAACAACTACTTATATAAGCTGTTTTATGCATGAAATAATGCAAATATTTATTTCCTATCCTACTAATATTATAAACGCGAAAGTTTGTATGTGAAGATGTTTGCTGCTCTTTCACCCAAAAACTACTGAATGGATTTTGATGAAACGTCACAATAATATAGCTTACATATCAGAATAACACATAGGCTATAATTTATCCCGATATGCCCACGGGAAGAGGAACTGCGGTTGAAACCGCAGAGCGCTGCTAGTATGATATAAAATGTCGTTATTTTTTTTTTCCCTTCCTCTGGCTATCCCCCTGCCTACGTACCACAGTATAATATGCCATTGTAATGGCATTTCCTGTCGCAGGCAAATTAATTAGTAGCAGGGCCGGATTATCCATAAGGCGGATTAGGTAACTGCCTAAGGGCCCTGAGCATGCACTAAGAAAATAAAAATGTTCAACGATTTTTTGAAAAATTTATACTTCCTCAATATTATTCCTTTTTTATTATTGTTAGTGGCAAAAGAAAAAAAAACAGCACACATGATGGTAAGTGATCCTACTGCTCATAGACCTGGGACAATGGGACCCGAGAATCGCATTGCCTAGGGGCCCTGATAGGGTTAATCCGGCCCTGATTAGTAGCCGCCACCACAGATTTAAGAGAATTATTATTTATTATCGCTTCTGATATTTATTTCATCCACATAGCTTATACTCCCACTGCTAGGGTCGAGCCTCCTTCTCAATGGGAGGGAAATTGACCTACCATACCACGCCGGTCAGGCGGGTAGGTATGGGGTTTTATTTTGAGATTTCTTTCTCTTGCAGTGTTATATGCATAATATATCCCTTAGTTGTCTTTTACGACACCCACGGGTAAGATAGGGAGTGGTGAATTGTATTTTTACTCGCCCATCACACGGAAATGTTTATTGGATGTAATAATGACTTGGAGGAACATAAATAAATCTGTTTAAAAATGCGTTTCGATCCAACTAACTCGGATTGAGAGCTCTCAGCGCTCATCCAAAGTCCGTGTTAAGCTGTCAAAGCCATCTGCGGCTAACAGCTAGGTATAGTCACACAAAAAAAACAACTAACTATCCAGGCATCTACTAGACCTCAGAAGGATCACCACGCTTGGGTGTCAGGTTCGCAATCGCACTTGCATCTTTCCAAGTTTCGCCAGATTCTTGCTGTCCTTCTATATAGATAAAATCTTCGATAAATGTCTATGATACTAATTTATCGGCGAGTAGACACACAATCTAATAAAAACAAAAAAGGATATATTAATATCTTCCTAATGGATACAAAAATAACTTGCAATAAACACCACCAATGGCATATTTTTTATTTATTATAGACTGCACAGATGGCGGTTAAGATACCGACCTACCGTGCCTGTATCGCGGATTTGCAGGACAACACTTTGCGCGATCCACAAGGTTGTTTCGAGTCTGGATGTAATTTGTGTCCGTTAATTGTATGTTTGTAAAGACATCCGCAATACAAAGGTTATTTCTTCAGTGCAAAGCATTGCTTTAAAAAAATAAACTTCTTTCAATGCTAAAGAAATATCTTTGACTAGCTTATGCCTGCGACTTCGTCCGCGTGGAAGTTACCTTGGACTAATGCTAACTTTAACCCGCAACTCTGTTTACGTAGAAGGTGAAAATATTTTTAAATAATACAATTCTGTCACACATGATTTTTGCGCAACCTAATCGTTTTTAATACGCTTTTATTAGCTTCAGACGTATGTATGTATGTTAGTATGTAACGGAATCTTTGAACATGATTTTGACCCCCTTCAAAACGTCGGATTAACTCGAAATTTGGCATACTTATTAAGGACCGATGACAATTCAAGATTTTATAGAAAATTCAACTAGAAAATGAAAAATAAATAATAGTTCAAAAAAACTAAAAAAAAACACGCTTTTATAGAAAATCCAACTAAAAAATAGAAAATAAGTTTTAGAAAAAATTGAATTAAAAATAGTGTATATAAGAAAAATATATTTTTTTATTGTAAAAAAAGCGTGGGGTGCTTTTTAAGATATTTTCAAAATGATAATCCTTCTACTCATATCTGTCAATAAAATAATTATAACTATTGACAACATGTACCCCACGCTTTTTTTACAATAAAAAAAAATTTTTCTTATATATACTATTCTTAATTCAAATTTTTTTAAAAGTATTTTCTATTTTTTAGTTGGATTTTCTATAAAAACGCATTTTTTTATTTTTTTTTTGAACTATTATTTATTTTTTGTAATGCATGCAGCGGAAGCTATCAAAAGGAAAAAACATCGATTCTGAAACAATTTTCATAGTTGCCTCCCTCCTATTGGTCTTAGCGTGATGATATATAGCCTATAGCCTTCCCCGATAAATGGGCTATCTAACACTGAAAGATTTTTTTAAATCCGACCAGTAGTTCATGAGATTAGCGCGTTCAAACAAACTGTTCTGCTTTATATATTAGTATAGAGTATAGATAGATATTTAATCGGCGGAAGAGAGATGATCTATTAAAACCAATGGGATAAATTAGGGTACAAAAATAATACAAAATACAACTAAAGGAATAGTTTTATTTTTTATAGAATTTTCACTCGAGGCTAAATAAATATCTATAATATTTATCAGTAGACAGGATCTATACAAGACTAATGGAATAAAATAGAGATACAATTTTATTTTATTAAACTTGGGTACGATTTCAATAAAATAAAATTGTACCAAACTTTGCATTATAATAAATATCCATTGTTGGTTTATAAAAAAACTTTTGCAAAAACCGACAATAAAATACCAATTTTATTTATTACAGCATTTTATTCGACACTAAATAAATAAGGTTTACAATATTATAGTAAAACAAAAGCTTTTATAAAAAAAAAATCTTTTTTGGGGGTTGGGCTACGGTCAGCGCGTCGCCCGCTCCGTCCGGGGCGACAGAGGGGCGACGCGCGGCTCCGTTACCCACCCGTGACACGTCGCCTTTCCTCTTTGGGCCGACCACCGGTGCTGGGTGGCTTGTCGTCAGTGGTCGGCCCGACGGAATAAAAAAAAACCCTGAAATATTTGAAAAAAAAAATTGAATAATTATGTATATAAATAAAAAAAAAATTAAGTTGCAGATAGAACTAAAAAAAATTATAAGAAAAAGGAAAGTTGAGATCTATGTAACATATAGCTAAAATTAATATGCCGAAGAATAATAAAGCATTCAAAACGGAATACGGTAGGTTATGAGGCCGAGCGTCCCCATTAGGCATGCTCGATGATCATCGATGTTGAAAGTAAAAACATCGATGTTTTAACATCGATGTTGCTATATGAAAAATATTATAACATGGTTAATGGAATTAATTATCGATGTTAACTCATGGCCTCACGCACGACCAATGCAACGAAATAAGTTGTCTTCTATGAACGCTATTACGTCCTCAGGCGGTTAGCTATCTCCATCTGTTGATTATTCAATAAAACGAGGTAAAACGTAACGATTTCACTGTATTTTAGTACTTTGTCAATTATTAATTCAAAAATAATCGATGTTGTTTTCGATAAATATCGAACATCGATGTTGAGTTTTCGATTATGACATCAATGTTTTTGTAATATCGATCATCCCTAGTCCCCAGTACCACTGGGCCGACGCCTAATATCGATTCCTTGACATTCGTGGCCGGTCTGACGAATTACCCTTTCCGGTACCGTTCCCTTCGACGCATCAGATACAAGATCTTTATAAATTTCTAACATATTTTTAACCTAACCCAGACCCTCACGTTCACAATAGCATACTTTGGCTGATAGACCAACGGTGAAGGGAAATACTAAATTCTACGGAATTAATATTTTTTTGAAGTTATATTCCTAATACATATATTAATTAAAGTACTGTAGTAGTAGTTAGTACCTGTATATCTCTATAATAAAAGAAGATCCGTTCCTAATAGTAGAATAATTTTTTCATTCTCCTTACTCCACATATATCTCTGTAATAATGCTGGCTTGTTGGACGGGAGACATCTTAGTCCGTCCGTGACCATAAACGCTGTAGTGTTCGAGACGTCAGGCAATCAAATACACACGCGATAAAATCCGTAAAATATTTACAATGAAAACATCAGAAATTATTAAATTTAGATTTTTTACATATGTAACTTATTAATAGGACTTAAATGTCCACGGGAGAGCAAAGATAGATATTGTATTTTTACTGCGCTACAAAAAGTGGTAGATATCAAAAATTTTTTATCTGCAGCCATAGGTGAATCGATCCCGCCGGAGTATTGTACCACATTCTTGTAAAAATACGACGTTTGAGTAGCAGCAGTTTGCTACTGCACTTCGTTCGTGAGTGACAGCCGGCGGCCTAAAACCTTGCAGTATGCAACAATCTAGCTGCGCCTCTTATATTGTAAAACGACAGTTACCACTTACCATCAGGTAGGCTAATTGATAGTCTGCCGCCATAGACAATGAAAATAACGACGTCTAAGGTTTATAAATAAAATACAGTTCTAATGATGATCGGTGTCAGAATGTTTGCTTGAAACGCTAACTGTGGCGTATTGTTGCTGACGATGAAGGATGCCCAGACATTGTAGTAGACATTGCATACTAGCTGCCGATGTCGCCTGAACCAAAGACAATAAAAAAATATACTTTAACAATCTGCTTATATCTATATATATAAAAGAAAGTCGTGTTAGTTACACTATTTATATCTCAAGAACAGCTATACTGATTTGGCTGAAAATTGGTGGGGAGGTAGCTCACAACCAGGAGACGGACATAGGATACTTTTTAACCCGTTTTCTTTTAATGGTGTTGACAAAATTTCGCCAATAACTCTTTTATCCTGTTCGATCGCGTTCCCGTGTGACGTAACATAAAATGTCAAAGAGAATATAAGTCACTATGAAATGTAGGTATAAAAAAGGCATTTGAAATGTAATAATAAAACGAAAATGACAGCAAAACGTAATTTTGTCTATAGTTAAGTATGATTGAAAATTTGATAATTATAATTTTGTCAGAAATCAATAATAAGTAATTTGTATTCTCTTTGAATCGAATCATTCCCGACAAAGCTGTAATGGTTCTTCCATTAGATACTATATTATCGAAAATTTCGAAAATATATTTACGAAAAAAATTATGGCGTTACGAAGTTCGCCGGGTCAGCTAGTATGTAATATTCACGGGAGGAATACTCCAGTGACCATGAATGCCGAAGTGTTCTAAATGTTGTCAAAGTGAAAATTAAATTCAAACACAATAAAATTTATAAAAATAGCTAGCAGGCGGAGTGTGTAAGCATGGAGAATTTCCTCTCCGACCCGCTGCTTTCTTCTGCAAGATGATTGCCTCGCAGGAGGTTGCGACCACGTCTTAATAGCTGACGCTGTCAAGCATCGTATAAGCGATTATCACCAGTGACAGATCGGCATCGATGATTGCGACGTGTTCACGGGGCTGCTCTGCCAGGCAGATCCCGAGCGTGCATATGCTGCACCGTGTCCTCATCGCAATCGCAGTGGTGGCAGGAGGGTATCCTGTCTCTTTCAGCAACCATTATTCGACCTGCATCAGCCGAAATAGAGAACCCTATGTAGCCGTTCTATCCACTCCACTACCACCGGCTGCAGGGCCTCAAATACTCATAATATATAGGTAGGTTTTATTTTAGGTTTCCATTCGCAAAGGTTGTAAATTCTGTTAGTCCATCTTCCAACATTTTATTGCGTTTGTATTTGTTTCGAGCACTTTTCAGTGTTCATGGTCATGGGTGGACTAATGCGGCAAATCAAGCATCAGTAACAGTTTAAAGTTAAAATAGATGGTTTTTTTTTAATAAATTCAATCTGCTCATGCTCCAAAACGTTATCGAATTTTAATAATTGACGGTTATTTGCTTATTCCATCATCATCATAATCTCAGGTCATATATGCCCCACTACTTGCTCTACAATAGGAGGGCAATTGACCTAGTAGGTATACCACGCGGGTCAGACGGGTTGGTATAAGGTTTTATTTCGAGTTTTTTATCTCTTGCACAGACGTCGTCTATAAATTATATCCCTTAGTCATACGACAGAAGACCCACGGACAGAAAAGGTTAGTAAATAGCATTCTTATGCCATTGCCACACGGAAAATTGGTTGATTTATTCATTCAATGTGAGGTAAATTAAAAAATATATACCCGAATATGTGTTGAGAGTAGATGTATATTGCTATCATTTTGAACATCCACATTTATATCTGTAACTTCTAATTACTGTGACCTTTATTTTAAATTCATTGCTAAACATTAGAAATTTCAACGTTAATTTAATAAGAATTTGTTATTACATCTTCAACTATAATACTAATTATTGCAAGCGTTTACGTAACAACGCATCAACAACGTATTATTGTTACATTTTTCCAGTTTGCTAATATTTATGAGCAGCACTCGACTCGGGTCCCTGCGACTTACAATTAGAGCTGTTGATATTTTTAAAAATATCGTTTTTTGATATTTTTAAATATATCAATATCGGAATTCGATAGATCGAAAAAAATATCGATATATCGGTATTTTCCCGCATGACCACTTTTTAGCTTCGTTCTTTGCAGGGTTGCTGTGATGAGCGTTTTTTTAAACTAAATCCTAGGCGTAAGTGATAACTTATCATCAATTTAATTCCAGCATTTTTATAGTAGATTAAGTTTACGGTGATTTTATAGAATACATACTTTACAAAAAACGATAAAACAACAAATTTATTCAAATAAATATTGACCCTCGATACTTATTTTTTAGTATCGAACTATCGATATATCGTCCAGAAGAATATCGGTGATAAGTATCAATATTTTTAAATAATAATATCAATATTTTATCAACAGCTCTACTTTCAAAATGTCGTTACTCGTCGGTCCGCTGCGACGCGACGTCCGGTTTGTGGTCGCCATTCGAGAACCTTTCTTCTCTAACGGTTGTCGGTTCGACAAGCGATGTGGCCTACCCATTGTCGTTGGAACGTGCAAATTCTTCGAGTTATGTCAGTTAGACTCGTTCTCTACGGATTTTTGTATTTCGGATTTTATCACGTAGAGAAATACCAAGCATAGCCATATTATGTTTCTCGATAAATAGGTTCATACCTAGCGACCATCCATCCAGTTTTTTTAGTTATTAAGTTATTTTTTTGTGTTCTTATTATTTTTAGCTTTTTAATAAACATTTTTGCCTATTTCTGCAAGCATCCCGTTCTAACACAAAAAATACGGGCCACGTTATGCAAGCCTGCCATTTTGAGTGTTTTCTCTCTCTAAAACTAATCATAGAACTCATTACAACCATGTTGAGTTATTGTTTACACATTAGAAGAGTTAACTCTTTTTTTAATGATAATTAATGTTTGCTATATCCGTGTGGTGACGGAGTAAGAATACAATTCACCACTTCCTATCTTGCCTGTGGATGTCGTAAAAGATGTAATATGAACATAACGACTTTGCAAGAAAAGGAAAACTGGAAATGAAACCCAATACCAACATGTCTGACCAGCATGGTATAGTAGGTCAAATTCCCTCCCATTGGAAGAGGCCCGAGTCTAACAGTAGGACATATGTGGGCTGCGATGATGATAATGATGATGATTGCAACTTACTTTTAATAGCAGCAAATCAGGGTCCGTGTGAGGAAATGGTGAATCTGATGATTCAATACATCTGGCTAAGGCTGCATCACTGAAAATTAATAAATTCATTATGTAAATAAAAATAATCTGATCGATCCAAACAAACTGAAACAAATTTTACAAACAAACAAATTTTATTGAAACAACACCAATGAATAGATGATAAATATTTTTTCATTCTAAAACTAGCGAGTCATAAAGAGCGCCTTAATGAACAATTAAAAAAATATTATTGCACATGACTTTTAAAAGAAATACTTTATATGCTACTTATATTAAATTATTTTATAATTCTCAGTAAATGATTTTTTTTTTTTTGGGACGCCGATTGCCGTCGCGAGGATAACCTCTCCGCGCGTGCCGAACTAAATTCCCGGTCCAGTCACCCGCAGTAAATGAATTTAAGAGAACAATAATAAATACCTTAATTCGGTAGCTTGTAATTGTTGTCTAGCTGAGGCCATAGCATCGTGAACTGCAAGCTGTTCTCTAGGCTGTAATGGAGGATTGGCTCCCATTGCCTGAAATAAAAAAGGATTAATATGCTTCATTCCCCTGTGGAAAGAAGAACAAGTAGTACATCTGATGGTAAGTGATACTGCCACACATGTAGGGATACAAATATCGAAACCAAAAACCTCGATACATCAATGTTTCAGAACAAACATCGCTCTAAAAACATTGATACATCGAAATAGCAATGTATCGAAACATGATGTTTTTTAGAGATCTAAGCGATGAGCTTTTTATCTTTTAGCTTATTGAAAATGCTTTCTAATGCATTGAAGATTTAGTGCCTAAATTAATATAATTATTATAATCTTCATGGTTCATAGTTAATACATATAAACAACTACTAAAACGAATAATCTCCATTGTTGTAATTATTTATTTTCAATTAATTTATTACTTATATATAAAATTATTAGTTGAAATCATTTTTTTTTATCCATTTACCACAATTAGTTTTAATGTATTAGATGTTAAGTATATGTAATAACTTAAATGATTGACTGTGTATGTTTGACAATATATATTTGACCTATAAGTAATATTTACCAATAAATTGATTATTCTGACTTTCTGAGACACCTTTACAAAATACACTTCTGTCATTTGTCTTATTCGTTATGACAATATTGTCTTATTCTCGTTCAATTTGACTCTTAAAATATGCTAATAGTTATACAGAACATAATTATTACCTTCGTATGAATTTCAGCTATTGCACGCAGACTATTAACCCACTCCTGTCTCGCACGAGCATCTGTGGCTCTCAACTTCAGCATATCGCCTGAAGCACAGTTAATAGTAAAGGTACGAGAGTCTTCATCGCTTGGGCAAATAACTGCTCCAGCTAATTGTGCCTGAAATACAAATTGACAAACAATTATAAATATTAAAGTTTAAAAAAAATCATTTAAAACCCACATCCTTACTAATATTATAAATGCGAAACTTTGTGAGTGTGTGAAGATGTTTGTTGCTCTTTCACACAAAAACTACTGAATGGATTTTGATAAAACTTCACAATAATATAACACATCAGAATAACACATAGGTTATAATTTATCTCTATATTCCCACAGGAAACGGAACAGCGGGTAAAACCGCAGGGCGCTGCTAGTTATAAATACGAAAGTAAGTTTGTTTGTTACACTTTCACGCTTAAACCATTGAATCAATTTCAAAAATTCTTTCACCAATGAAAAGTTATAATATCGGAGAGTAATATAGGCTATATTTTATCCCAGTATTCCCACGGGAACGGGAACTACGCGGGTAGGGTGACTGAAACCGAAGTGAGGGTGGGTTGCTAGTTATATGTATATAAACTAAAGACAAGAGATAATATGTATTCCTCTACCATTGTACATATTGTGTCTTTTTTTTTATAATGGCAATCTGCTGATTTTACAGCAACTTCTGCCAGTGTCATGTATGGTTACTCATGGGTAAAAGGGCAACACAAAGTGCTATTTAGAATAGAAAAAAAAAGCCTATAAATTGACGATTGTGGCAATAGTAAAGGAGCCGGAAACAAAGACAGTCGTTAGTAATAAAGATAGAATAAATAATATTAAAATTAATTAAATTGATTATAGTTTTATTTTGTGAGCATTTATAAATTTATATAGAGCATAATTATATGGTGCTTGGGGAATAATGACAAGAGGTGATGAACATTAACTGGTCTCTGAGTTCTTAACTTATTAATAATATGATCTAGAGAGTAGGCAATGTTCCTAGGACAATTATGAAAAATGTGGCCCATAGTACCTTCATCCAGGCCACATTCACACAGTGAGCTATCACGTATTCTGATTTTATTCAAAAAGACTGGCATGCAGCAATGGCCAAGACATATTGTAAAAGTTATTGACAATAACATTATGACTGGCCAGGAATGCAATTGTTGACCACACAGCATCTGACGGAGTTGTACCAGATTGATGTAAATCTCTTAGGCATCTTTTTCAACAACCACAAACATTGTAAGAGTTGGTAGTATTCATAGCCACACAGCACGGAGATTTACCTAAAATTATCATTATGTACTACGATGGCCTACTCTCTTCAGTATTTCAATACTAATAAATCACTACTCTATTCTGTTAACTCAATGTATATTATATATAACTCTCCATGTAATGACAGTGTAAGAACACAATTCACCACCCTCTATCTAGCCCGGGGATGTCGTAAAAGACTACTATGGGATATAATATGCACATAACATCTGTGCTAGAAAAGGAAAATTCAAAATGAAACTTGATACTAACATGTTTGACTAACATGATATGTTAGGTAAAATTCCCTCCCATTCTGGAGGAGGCCCGAGTCCAACAGTGGGACATATGTGGGCTGCGATGATGATGATAATGTCTGTGCAAGAGAAGGAAAACTTGAAACAAAACCCTATTCCAACATGTCAGACCAGTGTGGAATAGTAAGTCCACTCCCCTCACATTATGGAGGCCTGAGCCCAACAGTGGGACGTATATAGGCCGAGATGATGATGATATTTTATATAATTAGTTCATATATACCTCGCCTCGAGCTGGCTGCCCAGGTTGAACTGTATCTCCAGGTCCGTCAAAAAGATAGTAGGATAGTACCCCAGTCTCAGGATCTACAGCGAACCATCGCTGCTGCCATCCTTTCATAACATTTGTGTATTTGTATAGCTGCCCAGACAATGGTCTGTGAGAGCCCAAACCTACTGTTTTAATCATTTCTAGTCTTATGTTGAACCAATTTATAATATCAACACTGAATTACAAGACACTGGGACAGAATACGTTTAATACACATAGGTCAGTAATGCCTCGTAAAACTACTACTACTTGGGTACTGTATGATTTATAATGATCACAGAACAAAATACTCAAAGAGATAATGATATTATTAATGACAAAAATTACAATCAATCTCTTCTGAAACTGGCATTTGACAATTTGCAATTTGACATATTGTGAAATTGAATAATTTTTTTTTTGTTTGGATCGCCCTTACGGGCAGGCTAAAGTCTTTTCGACCATACTGCCTTGTCTTACGTAGCTTATTTTTTTAAACATTATTTATTTCTTCATATTGTAGAACTTATTAACAGTCATTGTCCGTCAGTAAGTCAAGTCGTTATCATTAATTAGGCGCTGAGAACCTAATTGGATGATTTCTCTGGTAATGTCAGTTGAATATGAAAATACACGTAAACCACTCTTATATCACATTCACCACACTTCAGCACCTTAATTATATTATATTACATAAAACATCAGCAAAATTATACAATATAACACTATAAAACACTAAAAAAATGAATATAATACAAGAGCTTAACATATTTTACTTAACATATTCGCGCCGAAACTCCTGAAATTGAATAATTTTTTCATAGATATTTGAACGTAATGGTCACAGAGTATAGACTACAAAATATGTGTGTGCATTTGTAGGTGGTAGGACTACACTGTTGACAGCCCTTTGTCTACAGCCGCGGGCCGGACACTTAGACATTTTCGAAGAAAATCGACGTCAGAAAGAAACAAATATAAGTACTGTGTGATTAGTATGATAATTAAAGATTAGGATATAGTGTTACATAGGCTTAGAATGATAGCGCTAGAAAGTGCACAGCAAGATACAGTACGATAACAGTTTTATCCAAATCCCACTCATATTAGTCTCGATAACGATACGAATACATTTGAACACGGTGATACCTGTACGTACAATTCTCTTTTTTTGGGTGGCTCTTTCTTTCCTCTTCGCCATTGGGCTAGGTACTGTACCGTATCATTGACGTCCTTGGCCAGCTCGGAGGGTTAGTCTTTCGGTTACCGTCCCTCCCCGACGGGACCAAGACGTCGCCCTCACACGGTCAACCTTCCTATGGTTGAAGTAATGTTCCCCTGTCCAGTCACCCGCGACCTCGTCTAAGGTGGCATAAGGTGCAAGTCCGCTAGGACACTGACGAATTATATTGTATATTGTTCGTAATTGTCTTTGTCCTTCATCTTTCATCCTTTATCGTTAATCGTAAATCAAAATACGTAAATCATTACTCGTAAGTAGTAAATCGTACATTAGCAGACGATAGGGGGAACGCTACGCGAATGTATTCTATCTCATTCTTTCGCCGGCTGAATCCAATACATTTACGTGTTTGTGTCTCTATGGACTCGCTTTTTCGTTTCATCGAGTTTGAAATCACAAAGATCCTAAAGAAATTTCACTTCAAAAAGGTTCAGATTCAATACAACCCAAAATCAGTCTTACCTTGATTTTGTACCTAAAAGTAACTTAAACAGAAATTTAATTGTAATTGAATCTAGATTACGTTTAGGTCACTATTCAATTAAAAATTTAAATATTTATTAACTAAACTCCTACTGAGCCCATCGCTTCACATTTTGATGAAAATTATGCGACACTTGACTTTATGGAATTTCTTCCCTTTGCCAACCTAAGTAGAAAAACTTAGTATGAGGATAAACTTTATCTTTTCATCTGTGTGTACACGGAGTATATATATATATATATATATATATATACTCCGTGTACATATATATATATACTCCGTGTACACACGGAGTATGTATATATACTCCGTGTGTGTGTATCTTTAAACTGGGTATTAATACTCTATGGCCAAAACGAATAGGTATTAAAAAAAAGTTTAAACTTTGCTTTAGGGACACGATATCGAAATGAAAGTATCGTATTCAATAAAGTATCGAAACAAAAGTATCGATACCCCAAAGTATCGAGTATTAAGTACTTTTCCTAGAATCCAGGTCATGATGACCTTTTTTAGGAATTTGTCATGACTTGATGAGCTTTTTTTTTAGGAGTTTGCTTTATGTATTTCAGATTAAAATATATTGAGCCACTTTTTAGAAGGTCCGTTACGCTTTACCTAGATGGTGTTACCATAAGCATGAGTCGTAAGGTCACATTTAACATGGATACTTTGTACAATTTGTTCGATACGATACCTGCCTAAAAGTACTCATTTAGTAAAAGTATCGAATAGAAAGTATCGAGTACAAAAGTATCGGTATCGAAAGACAAGTACTCGATACCTAAAAGTATCGATACTTTTTTCGTGTCCCTACTTTGCTTTGCTTGTCTAGAAATGTTTATCTTGGTGGCCGTTGTTTTGTTGAAGCATTGAAGTTGATAAAACGTGAAAGGAAATGATATAATAGTAGCGCAATAAAATGGTGTTCAAACTTGTTCCAGTAGATGGGCAGAACTTAGGCAAAATAGAATTGGTGATGGGTACGCATGTTATTGGACGAGGGAAACTTTTACATGTAAGTTTAATATGTAATAACTTAAACGATAGACTACGCAATTATAGAATAACTATAATTTTTTGAAAACATAATTATAATCTTATTTTTTTTAATTCTATATGATTAATATAATAAGATCTGTGATAATGAGACTTAAAAACAAACGTTCTTTTTGCGTAGTTTTTATTTTCCTATTAGTGAGTCATATATGTACATGTAATTGCAGGTTGACGATAATGATAAGCGTGTATCCAGAAATCATGCTGAATTGATAGTAACTGGCGATATAATATCATTAAAATCGGTAAGATATATTTAATACATTTTTTATCCTTATCTCGGTAATAAATATGTAGAAACAAACGTGTTTTATTGTTGTGAAATATCTATATAGACAGTTTCAATTAGTAGCTTTTATTATTTCAGTTACATCAGAACCCATGCTTCTACACAAAAAAGAATTGTGCAGACACAGAAATTCTTCATCAGAATAATACAATCTTTCTCAATAATGGTGATAAATTTGGTTTATTACCAGACCATTTTTGGTATGAAGTGATCAAATTTTTGGATTCTGGTCTAGAGGTGCCTGTTAGTAAAGAGAAAACTAGCAAAGAACAAAGTGATGTGTCCTCAAAAGAAAATACATTAGAAGAGCCAATAGACTTTCCCGTGCATGAAGAGGTTGTAAAACTCGAGAGATCAGATTCCCCATCACTGCTAAGTGAGTTAATCTATTTGGTTTTAGTGCACCTCTTTATTAGTAATTATAAGTTTTCCATCTTATCTCAGCCCACATCCATCCCACTGTTGGGCTCGGGCCTTCTTCGTTATGGGAGCAAAATTTACCTACTATATCATGATGGTCAGATGTGTTGGCATAGGGTTTTGTTTCGAGCTTTTCTTCTCTTGCGTAGATTTTATATGCATGTTTAATCTCTTAGTCATTTTTTACGACATCCACAGGCAAGAAAGGGAGTGGTGAATTGTATTCTTACTCCGTCACCACTTGGATATAAGATTCAAGTTACTATGACTATTACATTAAATTATGTGTTTCTAATTTCCCATATTTCTAGAACAAAAAATGCATAAAAAATAATTTTTATAATGCAGATGGAAACTCCACAACTGATGCCACACAACCCTATAATCTAAATGATCCATCAACATGTTCTGCGCCAAGTACTCCAAATAAAAGGGGACATGATTCGTTAGAGTCTAGCCCAGTAGATAACAAACGGGTGAAAATGGAAGCTGATTCACCCGATCCACAGCCAGGACCCAGCAGAGATAAGGTTTGTTGTCCAGTTTTGCTAAGCTCAAATATCATTTGTCATTTTAAAATTGGTCATCCATCGATCAATCTACCACAAAAAGAGGATAATGACAAACTCATCATGCAGGACGGGCAGGTTAGCAATCGTTGCTGATATTAGACTTGCTCAGTAAGACACTGCTGCATACTCCTCTGGTGTTTCAGTAACCGATTTTTGTGCCTTCCAAGAAATTAAGGGCTATCTCAGCTCATACATGTCCCACCGCTGGGCTCGAGCTTCCCACACAAATAGGAGAGTATACTGCTAGAGAAAATGCTAGTCAAACATTTTGGTATATTTCATTTCGAGTTTTCCTTCTCTTGCATAGATGTTATATGCATATCATATTCCTAAGTCGTCTTTTACGACATCTATGGGCAAGTTAAGGGAGGAGGAGGTGGTGAATTGAAATAGAAGGTGCTTGTTCAGGTCAACAATATTAAGATAACTAAGAAATTACCAATTAATATGGAATAGATTTGCAAAAATTTTAGCTATACATATTTGTAATATGTACAAATTAATAACATTTAAGGATTTTGGGGGTTAACAGCATACCCGATCGAAATGCGGCTACCAAAAAATCGAATTTGGGCCCTAGTAACACAACATTCGGACCTTAGAACCGACGAGGTTATGAAGCTGGAAGAGGAATTGAGCAAAATCTCTCGGGACATTATAGGGTTATCAGAAGTGCGACAGCACGATAATCGTCCAGTCTAGCAATTTGCTCTCCTACTGGGTTAGGAGATCACTTGTCTCGAAGTGGTGTAGACTGTAGTGTATATCGTTCGAAAGCCTCTCGTGGACAACCTGGAAAGAATTGAGAGTGTGTCGCCACAGGCAAGCGTATCTTACACTCAGAATTATCAAACGGTATCCGTTGAATGTCATATTGGTTTATGCTACGACCTCGACATACTCCGTCGACGTGGTGAAGGTCAACGAGGACAACTCGCAAGCCATTCAAACGTCCAAAACCTAGGTTATGGGAGATTTCAACGCAAAACTAGGCAAAATGACAGGCGATGAACTGAGAGTAGGCAATATGGATTTGGACAGAGAAAACAAAGGGGCAAAAAACTGGCCAATTTTTTTGGAGAAGAAAGGCTTCTATGATGAATTTCTTCTTCAAAAAGTGGCCACAGAGGAAATGGACCTGAAGTAGCCCCCATGGTACAATTAAAAACGAGATTGACTTCACCTTGTCCGACAAACGACAAATATTCAATGAGATATCTCTGTGATTAGCAGGATTAAAAGTGCGAGTGATCACCGGATGGTATGAGGCACCTTGAATCGGCGTACGAAAGTCGAGTGGTCTCGCTTCATGTAGACTACACTCTGTCCTACACCCGTTCAATATGAAAACCACGAGAGCTTTCAGCTCGAATTATAAAATCGCTTCCAATGTCTGGAAAATGCGAATGCCCAAACGATATGAGAAACAGCTTCGTGGAAATTGTCCATGCGGTCGGGTCAGAGTTTTTAAGGCCTGTCACGCAAATAGACCAATAAATCTATTAGACTAGACTCTCAAGCTTATGACGCTGGAAAAAGAAATGTTGCAGTCTTCAGCTGATTGGTCCAAATATAGGCAGATAATTGGACAAATCTCTAAATCTATGCAATGCGGCGTTTTCCGATTCAAGACATAGCGTATTGAAGAGGCAACATAGTGGAACCGTGCCTCTAAAGTGTTAGCTGTGGCCTTTCCCGTGAAGTGACCGAGTAAGAATACAATTCACCACTTCCTATCTTGCCCGTGGATGTCGTAAAAGACGACTTAGGGATATAATACGCATATAAAATCTATGCAAGAGAAGGAAAACTCGAAATAAAACCTTATACTAACCTGTCTGACCACTCGGGTCAATTTCCCTCCTATTGTGAAGGAGACTCGAGCCCAACAGTGGAACGTATATGAACCCAAATGAAGATGATGAAGTAACTGGTTTGTTATCATAATGACATTACTGATGATACATTTCAAATAAAAAAGTCAATTAGGAAAATTTATTTTCAGCCCATAGACAAAGATGTGTCAGGCGGAGATGTCAACCAAAAACCCAATGTAAATGCACCCGCTTCACCGGCTAAACCTAATGTAGATGCGCCCACTTCACCGGCTAAACCGTCTGCACCTTTGCGAGAGAGGTGCATGTATGGCGCGAATTGTTACAGGTAATATATTATTAATAACAAATTAACATGTTTTCACAGATGATACTGTGATTAAGTGAGTCTGAGTGTAATTTGTGTACGTTTTATGTTTTTAAAACCAACAATAGATGACTTTTTGCCTTAGCAGATTTGTTTAAAAAAATATATATAGTTTTTTGTAATTGACAACACTTCAAATTTGGTTATGTGCCTATCTATACCAATAAATAAAATTGGAGTGTCTGTTTGTAATGTCAAAATAATCGGCTTCTTTCATGCTCACACGGTTATTTGCACGACACCTATGCCTAAAATAGCAATTAAAAATTTTTTGTCTCTGTCTGTTTGTTCCGGGTAATCTTCAAAACGGCTGGACCGATTTAAAAAATTCTTTCACCAATGGAAAGCTATAATATCAGGGCGTAAACTAGGCTATATTTTATCCCGATATTCCCACGGGAACGGGAACTACGCGGGTAAAACGACTATAACCTATAACCGAAGCGAAGCGAGGGTGGATCGCTAGTAATAAATATAACTTCTTTTTTTTACCGGAATCGGCTTCTGTTTTTAATTATTTCATATTTTTTGGCGAATTAAATGATGATGCAAGTTTTGCCTGAACATATGTACATACAGCCAAGGCGGAACATGTTGCCAGAATTGGCGAGCGATTGCAAAGCTATCCCGCTGGGAGTCGTGCATTCCGGTCGCTCGCCAAGGCTGCCCAAGGCAACTTTTGCCAGTCCAATCTCATTCCACTGCAGAAACACGATGGCAATCTCGCCCACAGTGCAAAGGAGAAGGCCGATCTTCTAGGTCAATTCTTTGCCTGTAACTCGACTTTGGACGCCGGAGCTGCCACACCACCCACTATCCCACGGAGTGAAAGCTTGCTTCCAAAAATCCGCATCACCCAGCGAGCGGTCAAGCAGGAGCTTTTAGACGTCCATAAGTTGAGTGGGCCGGATGGCATCCCTGTAGTGGTCCTAAAGACGTGCGCCCCTGTAGTGGTCCTAAAGACGTGCGCCCCTGAATTGACTCCCATCCTCACGCGCCTATACAGACTTTCCTACGTTACTAATAGGGTGCCGTCTTCGTGGAAGGTAGCCCCCTGTCCACCTGATCCTTAAAAAGGTAGACTGGTCTGACCCATCGAATTACAAGCCAATTGCGATATTATCCTTGCTCTCCAAGATAATGGAGAAAATTATAAACCGCCAGCTGCTGCAATACCTTGAGAATCACCAGCTGATCAGTGATCGCCAATATGGCTTTCGTCGTGGGCGATCGGCTGGTGATCTTCTTGTGTACCTCACTCACCGTTGGGCAGAGGCCTTGGAGGGCAAGGGTGAGGTGCTAGTGTTCAGCCTAGACATCGCAAAGGCGTTCGGTAGGGTCTGGCACAGAGCATTTCTATCGAACTCAACGTTCAGAGTTCAACTTCTGTCTGAAGTCGAGCGCTCTCTGGGGCGGGCCTCAGAATGGGGTGAACGGAACTTAGTCCAGGTCAACCCCAAAGACACAAGTTTGCGTGTTCACTGCAAAGAAGGACCCGTTTGTCATGGCGCCTCAGTTCCAAGGAGTAACTCTCCAAATTGCCGACAGTATTGGTATTCGAAATATCGAACAAAGTCCAGTTTGGGAGTTATTTGGAGGACAAAGCCAAATTGGCTAGCAAAAAGTTGGGTGCCCTGAACAGAGCCAGGCGGTACTTCACACCGAGACAGCGCCTTGTACTATACAAAGCACAAGTTCGTCCTCATGTGGAGTACTGCTCACATCTCTGGGCAGGCGCGCCTAAATATCAGCTAGACCCACTTGACTCTTTCCAAAGGCGTGCTGTTCGAATCGTCGGGGATCTCAATCTTACGGATAGATTGAAGTCACTGGAGCGGCGGAGAGACTTTGTGTCACTTTGTGTACTCTATCGGCTCTTTCATGGGGAGTGCTCCGAGGAAGCGTTCGACTTGGTACCACCGTCACCGTTTTACCAACGTACCACTCGACACCGCAGCACGGTTCATCCATTTCACCTGGAAACATTATGGTCTTCAACTGTACGTTGCCAGCGGTAATTTCTCCCACGTGCGTGCAGGCTCTGGAATGAACTACCTGCTGCTGTGTTTCCCGAGCGCTATGACATGTCCTTCTTTAAACGAGGTTTAAGAAGAGTATTTTCTTCACGGTAGGCAACGGCCTAGCTGTGCCCCTGGTATTGCAAAGGTCCATGTGCGGCAGCATCACTTACCATCAAGTGTGCTTCTTTTTTTGTTTTTTTATTTTATTGGTGGGCTATGGCAAGCGTACGCGCGCTCCAGGCCGTCCGGGGGCGATGAAAGGACGGCGCGCGGGCCCATAACCCACCCGTACCTACGTCACCTCGTTGTTGGGCCGACCACCGGAGCAGATGTGACTTGTCGTCAGTGGTCGGCCCGACGGAATACCCTTTCGGGTAACCTCACCTCGACGTCCTGGGACGACGGTCGCCGTCGCGCGGTCAGCCTCTCTGCGGGTGACGGACAATTCCCCGGTCCGATCACCCGCGGCTTCGGCTAGGGTGGCATTAGGAGCAGATACTCGCGCCTGCGCCGCCCGAGTATATAAATAATTATCTATATACATATATAAAAATCAATTGCTGTTCGTTAGTCTCGCTAAAACTCGAGAATGACTGGACTGATTTGGCTAATTTTGGTCTTGAATTATTTGTGGAAGTCCAGGGAAGGTTTAAACGGTGAGAAAATATGGCAATTTTGCGAGTAAAATACTAAAAAAATAAATTAAAAAAAAAACAATCAATTGACCCATACAAATTGTTCTTACCTGTCAAACATTTGATGTTCGTCCCGTCAGTTCGTTATTTTTGGCAGAATTATATGTAGATCTAGATAAAAAAGGTTTTGGAATCGGTAAGAAAAGGCGGTATATTAAGTACGCCCATAACCTGCGATCGACTGCATCAAATTAATAGGAAAGATATTTTTTATTAAAGCTAGATGATCCGGCGAACTTCGTAGATCGTACCGCCTTTTCTTCGTAATTATTTTGTTTTCGTATTTACTAGCTGACCCGGTGAACTTCGTACCGCCTTTTTTCGTTATTATTTTGTTTTAATATTTGTCAGTTTGATTTTAGTGTTATCCGTGCAGTGACGGTGTAAGAATATAATTCACCACCCGTGGGTGTCGTAAAATGCGACTAAGGCATATAATATGCGTATAATTGCATAGATGCAAGAGAAGGAAAACTCGGAACAAAACCTTATACCAACACGTCTGATCAGCGTAGTATAGTAGGTCGATTTCCCTCGCACTTGCCTCCGCTGAACCGCTCTGCAGGCGGTGACCAGGGAGGGGAAGGCGCCGAAATGCGCATCCCCTCCCACCGCCTTGACGTGGCCAGACGGCGATGCGTATGGGTGTCAGGGATCGAATGTCAACAGACGATCTCTCCGGCACTCCGTAAAAGCGCAGAAGGGACTGCTGTTGGTTTTAGTGGGTATTCCGGTTGCAAGTGACCGACGAGACCCACACATCCCCCACGCCTATTACTGGCGGGAGACGGTGTGTAAATGCATTTCCACAGCGGTAACAAAAAAAAAGGTCGATTTCTCTCCCATAGTGGAGGAGGCCCGAGCCCAACAGTGTGACGTGTATGGGTTGAAACGATGATCATGATTTATCAGCCTCCTACAAATGGCGTAAAATTGCGGATTAAGGAAATATAACACGTTTCGAAAATTCAATCCAGTTAAATTATCAATAATACCATTATATTGACATGTTTGTGGCCGAGGTCGGAGACCGTCTCACCTCCTTTCAACATCCAGGGAATTGGCCAAACGCTATTCAAGCGTTGTACAGACCCGTGAGATGTAGTGCCAGGTGCTCAAGGACCAGTGCCAGCACCCATTAGGGTAAACCATCTGGCCGGAGAGCGATAGATTTAACACGTATATGCGCCCCTGCCGCCCCATCTCCGTGGCAGTTCCCGGTTACTGACCAGCAAAGCAATGATTGGGGGAGGTTTTTGTGGTGGGAATAGGTCCTCGACAACCCTGATGAGGAGGCCGGATTGGAAAATATCGGTGAGCGGAGGAGGATGTAGCTTTCTCAACGCTGCGCGATAGAGGTGACCCCAGGAGTCACGTTCAAGACTGTCCAGATTTCGAAAAAAGGCGGTACGAGGTTCGCCGGGTCAGCTAGTCAATAATAAATAAATATCGAATCCGACAATATATACATAAGTTAATATCCAAATTGAGAAATTCTTTTTTAGGTCGGTTCAAAATAAAAACTAGTGCATAATAAATCCTTGTGTCGCATACAGTGTATACTTTACAGACACAAATTACGCCCAGATACAGTACAATCATTTGCAAATCGCACAAAAAGATCGAAACTACGATACTTTGCACGAGATGTTGGTACTTAGACTATTCCGCCATTTGTGCAGTTAAGTCTAATGGAAAATCTTACTGCGAATTTGTCGAACAGTGCGTAGTCTTTTTAGGGTTCCGTACCCAAAGGGTAAAAAAGGGACCCTATTACTGAGACTTCGCTGTCCGTCCGTTCGTCCGTCTGTCTGTCACCAGGTTGTATCTCAAGAATGGTGACAGCTAGACATAGCTAGCCGCTATAACAACAAATACTAAAAATAAAATAAATATTTAAGGGGGGCGCCCATACTGTTGTATGATGTTGTATGAACTTGATTTTTTGCTCAATATCGATAATGGCAATAGGGAGGCACTTCTTTACCTATATAGTTCATAAAATATAGCTTGATCTCTGTGACAGTTGTCCCTAGTGCTGTCACGCTTACGATGAAGTCCGTAGTTTTTTATCGATAAAACTCTTTACTTTTATAATTGTGATTTTCTATTATTATTGAAATAAACTCATTTGCAAAAAAAACGGGCGGTTTTGATTTTCATTCATATTTAAAAAGATACAATACCAAAAAGGTTTCAATCGTTTGTACACGTTACTGGCCGGTTTTAAAAATCCTGTGGTATTTAAAAAAGTACGTTCTAAATTCAATTTTTCATTTGATGTTCATTTTTACAGAAAACCCCTTTTTATCCTACATTTTTGGCGCGAAGTTCCAGAAGTTAACATCGACTTTCATAACTTTTATTCAATTTTTATCGATTAATTTCATATCCTTGACTGTCAAAGCTTTATTTAATGCTGTTTGGCTGTATCAAAAATGGTAGATAAAGTGGTAAAAGCTACCAAAATTATCGCGCTGCTTGAAGAGGGTTGCAGCCAATGTTTCGTGGCTAGGAGGCTAAATGTTAGTCGCTCGACAGTCCAAAGGACCTGGCAGCGATATCAGGAGACTGGTTCCGTCGAGAGAAGGCCTGGTTCTGGAAGAAAACCATGTACCCAACCACGGGATGATCGTTTTCTTGTGAGTCGCGCATTGAGAAATCGCAAATCTTCGTATGTGGATCTTAAGAACAACCTCCAAGAAGTAAGAAATGTGCATATTAGTCTATGGACGGTCAGGAGGAGGCTTCTCGCTGCCAATATACGCAGTCACCGCCCGGCCCGCGGCCCCAAATTACTCCGTGAGCACAGAGTTCACAGGCTTAGGTTCGCTAGAAATTGTGAATCATGGACTCAAGACGATTGGAATAGGGTTTTGTTCTCTGATGAAGCCAGGATATCTCTGTTCGGTGAAGATCGACGTCGGCGAGTGCTAAGAAGACAAGGAGAACGCTTTGCAGAGGCATGTTTCGAAGAAATCACACCTTATGGTGGGGGCTCTGTTATGTTTTGGGCAGGAATAAATTCAATGGATCGTACAGAGTTAGTCTTCATTGAAAACGGCTCACTGACTGGGCATCGATACATAACGGAAGTTCTAATTTCTCATGCACAACCCGCATTGGCCGCTCTAGATGAAGACTCGATTTTTATGGACGACAATGCTCGCGCCCACCGATCCCGCGATGTTAATGCGTATGTGCAAGAGGTCGGCATTCGTCGTTTGGATTGGCCAGCTCGAAGTCCCGACCTCAATCCCATAGAGCATGTCTGGGACGTTCTGAAACGGCGTGTGAGATCAGTACACCCGGCTCCGCAGACCATCAGAGAGCTGAAGAATGTGATTACTGCGGAGTGGGAACGTATTCCGCAAGCAAGTATCCGGGATATACTCGCTAGCATGCCCAGACGAATTCAAGCTGTGATTTTAGCTAGAGGGGGTCACACTCGATACTAAACATTTATCTGCTTTTACTTTATTAAAGAAAAACAAACAAAAAAACTTTTTTATTTTTACTTCATGAGCCATATGCACTACTAGCGAATATACACTACTAGCGAGGTTTAGCATTATTTCCCATAAATTGTATCTAAATTTTATGAAATACTGATGAAAACGATTATTTTCTTATTAATTTAGCAAATTGTGTGGATAAAACTACCTATAATTATCAAACAAAGAAATATTAACATTTGAAATGGTTCATTGCTTAGGTGCCCGTTTTTTTTGCAAATGAGTGTATATTCAAAGAAAATCTTTTTCAATTTATTTCAAACAAAAACTGTTTTCTGACTGTTTTAATTATTCGAAAGGAGTACAATCAAGGTCTAGATCACTATTATCGTCATCACTGGAGCTTTCCTGCTAGATCATTTATCAAATTTTGTCAAAATAGGGACAGTCGTTAGATCAATCGATCACTTGCGACTGTTTTATGAATAAAAATGTTTAGTTTATTGCTAATAATGCGTACATAGTATCATTTACTCTGAGACAAAAAGTAGTTTTTTAAATAAAACTACTTTTACGGATTATATCGCGTTTGTATTTGATTTATGATTGCCCGACGTTTCGAACACTTTGCAGCATTCATGGTCACGGGCGGACTAAGGTGTCTCACATCCAACAAGTAATCGTTATTACAGACATTTACAATTATCTACCCGATACAGAAAATAGTTATAAATTTATTAAATTGTTATCCACATTTTAGTACAAATTTATTGCCAGTGTAAGAAGAAAATGAATCTATATGAAAAAATTATATTGTTTATGGTTAGTAATTATTAATTATTAAATTTGTAGCAATTATTATTACAATTTGTTGATTTAAAACTAACAAAACTAATATACTACCACCGGATCGGAACGCGGCCACACTGAGAAAGATCCGGCAAGAAAACTCAGGGGACATGATGCTAAATTAATATTGATTTTTAATTTTAGATGCGGCTTACTAAAAGATTTTTGATTTATAAAATTATCTTTAACCATTATTATTGTGGGTCAAATCTATACAATAAGTGCTCACAGTATCATGCAGTCTTGTGGTGGTGTCATAAATCAAATACAAACGCGATATAATCCGTAAAAGTAGTTTTATTTACAATGTGTAGTGCTCGCGTAAACATCAGATATCATTAGTTTTTTAAATTTAATTAATTTAATTTATTTATTTTATAATGTAACTGTCTGTTGTAATTGTAAAAAATATGTTGATAGTTTTATATTGGTACTGTATTGGGTTTATTTCTTTTATGAAAAATTTAATAAAGATCGGTTATCGATTTACGTATATCGACTGTCCTATCTCTTTTTTATGTTCAGTCCAGTATGACCTTGTACGTACGTAAGCGGCATTTTTCTATAAATCGTTTAGTATGTATTTCAGCACTTACGAGGTATAATTTAGGCTTGAATATTAATATTTTTATATTTATAACATTGCACTTCAGTTGAAATAAATCTGGCACAAAAAGAATGAAAATATATGCGATACAAAATCAAATTGTAAACATGTCGTTCGTTCAAACTTACTTCGTCGGTTTCGTTGACATCTGTCACAGAGATCAAGCTATATTTTATGGACTATAGTCTATCTAATCTAAGAAGTGCATTTTGACAGGTGTCAAAGTAATTTGTCTAGGTATGTGAACCAAATAATCGCTATCGAAAACATGCGATTTTAGTGAGAAATCGATATTGATTATTTTTAAATAATAATCGGTTTATTATTAAGGAGTTGAATAAATTAAATGCTAAATTAATACTAAACAAATTTAATTATTTGAGCATAAAATCTATTTATCATATTTTGTAGGATTGGGTTAAGTAAAAACAAAAACTAGATTCGAAAATAGTTATTTATTCACAATCACTACTATTACCTGAAGTATCATCGTCGTTAACATTAACAATTATTTCATTATCAATAAAATTGACGAAATTTACATCTCTGTCAAAATCATTCAATATATTTTTTTTTTTTTGTTTTTTCCACCACTTCGAACCAGTCATGCTTTGAGACTTTGGAAACATGCTGCCTTCAACAAAAGTTCCATTTTCTTTACTGTAAAGGGTGGTTTCCTATTGTGGCGTACTGCGTAGCCTGTAAAACATGGGCTTAGACATTGCTACATTGATCATATAAATGGAAAATTAAGTATAATATCTATATTATAAAATTTCAATTTATTTAATACACTTTAAGATATTTACTATCTTCAATTTGAGCCCTTTACGCTTACCAATTTCTAGTGCCTCGGCAACATGTTCCTGTACTTGTGTCACTGGCAGTAGAGGCCCACCGTTTTGTGACTCACGTTCAAAATATTCGTGTAATTTCACAATCAAATCACGAGCTTTCAAAGCATAACTACGTCCTTTTGTAGACATTATTTTAACAATAAATAAGGTTTGCGTAAACAGAGTCAAGTATGGTTGGAGCTAAGGTCAACATTTAAAGCCAGCTCAGTCCAAAGTAGAGCCGAGACAAAAAAAAGTTTCACACCAACACAAAACACACGCACAGTCCGTTTCCAAGATGGCTGCACTACCGACTAGGTTGTACAGAGTAACTCAATTCAATAGAGTTTTGCTTTTAGGGTTTATTTTTTGACAGATCATGGCAAGGTCACACTCCACCCGTACTGTTCTGGGCGACGATAGAGCAGAGCGCAAAATCCCTATCATGCCGTATTGCCTCCCATAGCCACCAGTACTGGGTCTTGGCGACGGTGGCTCACCCGGTGGGTGCTTTTAGGGGTATTGCATTTCTACCAAAAAGTCAGTTTAGTTGTTCTTGAATGATAAGTGGTGATGTTGCTTACAGTTCAGTCAATGAAAGGAAAGGGGAATCACGGTTTTATTTTAATACAAATATTTTGAAAGTTTAGTCTATTTGATTAATTATATTATTCTTATTTTTTTTTATCGATTATTTGAATATTCGTGAATAGGAAGTTATCAAGCACTACTGTATAGGACGTGATGACGTGCCATTGTAACATCGTCAATAACAATTACTATTTTACATGTTATTATTATTTTAAATTAGTTTTACGTGTTTCAACATTAGATTATTGTACAAGCAACAATAATAAGACTTTCTTGCAACGTTAATTACATAAATAACTTAATAATTTTTTAAAATTTAAGATTTATTGTTTGCAATGATGTGTACCCGTTTGACCAAGGTTATTGTGTATTAAACAATGCGAAACATCAAAATGAACTTCTTAGATTAGATGAACTATAGTCAATGGTACGGAACCCTTCGTGCGCGAGTCCGACTCGCACTTGGCCGATTTTTAGACAACTCCTGTTCGAAGCACGAACGAAATAATCCTTGTATTTTTGGACTTTACAAATATATAGTTTTAACGGCGATAATCTTTTTTTATTAATTTACACCTAAACTCTGCACAAAAATTTGTGGACTGCACAAAATATTGTCCTGCGTGGGTATCGAACACACGATACTGGCATAGTATGGTATCTCAACCATTACACCATCTGTGCAATCAAAGAATCCACGGAGGACCACGCTGTTGGCAGTTGTCTATCTACAGTCGCGGGCCGGTCCGTACAGTTTAGTAGTAACACTCTTGTAGAAAATCGACGTGCGAGTAGTAGCAATTTGTTACTGCGCTTCGTTTGGTGAGCGAGAGAGCCGGTAGACCCAACTTTTTGAGGGTGTTTGGCGTGTGGTGGGTTTTAGTGACGCCTCTTGTATCACCGAACTTCATTGCACGCATTCCCTTCACTTTCTTTGCGGTAGGCAGCAACCTTGCAAAGGTCTATGAGCGGCAGCAACACTTACCATCAGACGTACTGTGTGCTCGTTTGCCACCGTTTACAATAAAAAAAGCCAGATTGGAGTTGTAGGTCAGAGGGGCTAACCTAATTATGTTTTCAGACGCAATCCTCAACACAAAGCTCAATTCAGTCACCCCTCTGATCAAGATTGGGGTCCTGGAGACCGCGGCGTATGTCCTTATGGGGCTGCATGTCGTCGCATCGATCCGCGTCACTGGCAAAACCATGAACACCCTCCAGGAGTCCATCCGCCGCAGCCCAACGCGAGGAGACCAGGTTAGCTTCCTTTATAATGTACCTACATTCCTTTTGTTTTTGCCAACCAAGTTCTCGCAAGCCAAGCTTCGTCACATTGATTAACAGACTGACTAAAAGTATCTTTGTCCCAAAAAGTAATCATCATCAGCATATCAGACGTCTACTGGACCATGGGCTTTCTCACGAATGGTGAATAATATCAAAACTGTTGTATAAAGCTTTTTGCATTTGATTTTGATATATTTTGTTTAGTTATATGCAAGTAATTCTAGCAAATGGTCTTCGATCCGAGACAGAACTAAAAATCTCGGTATGGGCAATAAAAAAATAAAGACCCTACCTACCCTAGATCATCACGACCCCCCAAAAAGTAAAATATATACGATTTTTTTTTTCTTGAGGATAGTAGATCTCAAATCATTTTATCAGTGGAAATCGGCACTTTTGGACTCTAACCAAGGTCCCCTTGATGCCGGGATGTCGATGAGGAATAGGTAGGCTCTTGAAAAGGTATTCTAGGGGGGCCACCAAGGTAATGGTGACGGAAGGTATTACAACAGAGGTTATGGGGCATCATGCCACCCTTCTGTCGCCCCAGATGATTTGGGCTCTTGTGAGTAGACCATACCTAGTCAAAAAAACGGTAAAGCCAAGCCTCTGCCAGCCGTGATGCGGTTTGCAAAGATGTTTGACATAGTATTTCTTTCGGCAGGTTTTCAAGTAGTCCACCGTCAAGGCAACGTTTTCTACATAAATGCCCATGCAGTTAACTTTTACGATGACCATTTTCAAGTAGAGGACTCGGATGGCGATAGTGTTGATTTCGATTATGAATTTTAGAACTCGATTATAAATCGATACAAATCATGGTTACCGAGAAGTCAATTTTTGATGTGATGATATTTAAATTAAGATTAATTTGGGTCAGGTCCAGGTCAGCAAAGACAAAAGCGAACAAAGCGTGACAGAGGCTCGGATTCTGAGGATGATGACCCAGATTCTACGGGCAATGGCTTGATAGTGACTGGGAAAAGAACTCGAAAGACTATAAGTAATGACACGTGGAACATCTCAGGCTCCGAAGAAGATGAAGATCCATATCGCACAGATGAGTCAGACGAATGGCAACCTCCGAGTGACGTCACTAACAGCGAAGATTTTTCACAAAACTTTTAAATGTTGATAAATAAATATATATTTTGTTATTATAAGTATGTACTTTTACATAGTTGTTTTATTTGATGTTATTCATTAGCCCAACATAACTTATAGTTGGACATGTGCCTTCAATGAATGTCATGCAAAACGTCTGGACAGGCTTGAATTCAACAGTTCCTTGTGACTTTTACAATGTCATCAGTCCAGGTGTAATTTTTTTCTTAGTTTGGACTAGAGGTATCAGCCTCGGATGTTTGTTACATGTGGACTAGTGGTGAGCATAGGATTCGGAACCTAAGGCGTGAGCAACGCGGCCCAAGGTCATCTCCTGTGAGGTACGAACCTTGGCTTGGCGCATTGCTAGGGCAAATCAAAGTGGGAGTTCCCACGTCAGATGATTCTTCATTGCGCGACATGGTTTCGCACCTCGACGGCATGGACCGTGGTTTTTTATTTGTTATGGTCTCGCGGACTGAGATCTGAGCTGTAGTGATTTGGTCGTCGGGCTCGTCGAGAATTAATCTCGGCCTTCGAGATCCGGGATAGGCTGTGTAATGGCAGAAGCAAAGTATTTACAGGTAGACTCTTTCTTATACTACCTGATGGTCGGCAAGACGATGTGGAGATTGCCGTTAACCAACCACGGTGCGCCCGTAGATTTTACTTTTTTTATTGCAAACGGTGGCAATCGAATAAATAGTACACGGATGGTAAGACATACTGCTGCTCATGGACCTTTGCAAGGCCGCTGCCTACCGCGAAGAAAGTGAAGAGATTGAGAATGCGTGCAATGAGGTTTGGTGAAACTAAAGGCATCACCAAAACCCACCACACGCAAACACCCTCAGAAACTTGGGCTTCCGGCTCTCTCGCTCACCGAACGAAGCGCAGTAATCAATTACTACTACTCAGATTTTCTGCCAGAGTGTGGTACTACCCCGGACAGACCGGCCCGCGGCTGTAGACAGACAACTGTCGACAGTGTAGCAGGGATGTTATGGATATGATATTTCGGTTACGGATACGGATATAGGAATATAATTATTTCGGTTACGGTTACGGATATGTAAATATTTCAGATTATCCGTTAGTTTCGGTTACGGATATTACATTGAAGTAAAATATAAATACAATTCCATCCATCCATCAGCCTACAGACGTCCACTGCTGGACATAGGCCTCCCCACTCGGAACGGTTCTGCACCATTTGCATCCAACGGTTCCCTACGACTGAGAATGTCGTCAGTCCACCTAGTGGGGCGTCGTCCTACGCTGCGCCGTCCGATTCGTGGTCGCCACTCAAAAACCTTTCTTCCTCAACAGTTGTCGGTTCGACGAGCGATGTGGCCTGCCCATTGCCATTTCACCATGCTAATTCTGAGGGCTATGTCGGTTACACCCGTTCTACGGCTTTCTGTGTTCCGGATTTTATCACGTAGAGAAATACCGAGCATAGCCCTCTCCATAGCACGCTAAAACACAATTACTATGCAATAATTTGGTTTTATTTAGTCTAAATAACAAACAATAAATAAACTACAAAATAGGGATGACCGATATACATTAGCTAAAAATATCGATGCTTTGACTTCGATAACATCGATACATCGACGAAAAAAGGAAAAAACATTTAATAGTTAATAATTATTTAGAGCGTCATTAGAAACACCTGTTGATTTTTTTTTTTTACAGAATGTGCCTAAACGACACTAAGACTGCTATTGTCCCATTATTTTTGTTTCAAACATTTTTATGAATAGAAACACATTTCATAAAAAAAAAATAGACTTTCATTTGTTTGTTACCAAAAAGATCGATCTTTTCTTTTGTTTCGTGTAAAAATAAGTACAACTACATTTCATAAATTTAGAGTTTTATTTGTATGTGGTCAAAAACACTTGTTTCAAAAAATAAATTAAAACGCATTTCATAAAAATAATTTGACTGTTTTATTTATCGGTTACCAAATATGTCCATGTTTACTTATGTTACATATAAAAATAAATAAACTCATTTCATAAAAAAATTGGTTTGTTTATTTATGTGTTACCAAAACATCGAAATTTTCTTTTGTTTCATATAAAAACAAAAAGTTTTGTTTGTTACCAAACATATCGATATTTTAAATACATCGATGTTTTGCAATCGATATTATGTCGTACATAGATGCTTTGGTCGATGATTCGATATTGACATCGATTTTTTTCTAATATCGATCGTCTCTACGACAAGATTCACATGGAGTGCAAGTGCGGCGAAACAAAACCTGTCGAAACATGTCTTATTTTGACTTTACCCTTATTCGAAATTATCCGAAACTTTTGAATCGGTTACGGTTACGGATATATATTTATTTCGGATATCCGATAGTTACGGTTACGGAGCTCCATAACATCCCTGCAGTGTAGTCCTACCACTAATTACGCATGAACCTATTCTATAGTGTTTGAAGCCTATGGATCCTGTGTAGCTTGACATGAGCGAATACTACACTGGCATATGTTAAAAAGGGCCGTTTGCAGGCAGTAGTAGTTTATAGTCAGACTTTACATTTCAACGACAGCTTTCTCTTGGGGTTGAGTACGCTGTTTATTCGTCTTATAACATAGGCTGCACGCGAACGCACAGTGGTAAGTGTCGAGCATCTTGTGTCCATTCGAGAACCTTTCTTCCTGAACTGTTGTTTGGTTCGTCAAGCAATATATATCACGCCTTTAATTAGAATGATGGATTTCGTGATATTTAGAATATTTAAAAAAAATATGAATTAGCTAGCGACCGACTGTGGTGACGGAATAAGAATACAATTCGTCACTCCCTATCTTGCCCGTGGATGTCGTAAAAGACGACTAAGAGATATAATATGCACATAACATCTGTGCAAGAGAAGGAAAACTCGAAATGAAACCCTATACCAACATGTCTGACCAGCATGGTATAGGAGGTCGGGGGCTGCGATTATAATATCTGAGATTAATGGTATTATTTTATCTATACTTTATATTATACATAATTATTCCTAATTCCAATCCGAAACTCCGCATCACCCCTACCGCGTACTTCTCTTAACCGGTTTTTATTATATACAGGTAGCCATTCAGGTGACCATTGTATTCTTAGCTCTCCGCATAGAAATACATAATTATAATGAAAACGCATATTCCGTCATTTAGCGTGACGTTGGGTGGCCGCGGTCTGTTTACGACACGTCAACGATCAGGTTTCCCCTCGCCTTTAGATGTTTCACATCAATAAATAGGAATGTACAAAATATTGGATAGAAAAATTAGCAGATGAACTTTTATATTTATTTAATATTGAAAACTTTGATCAAAGTTTAATAATAACCCTCATCATCTGAGAAATTGGTATTAGCTTGTGGTGCCTCCCACTCAGAGGGCGTAGGCACCAGCAATTGGGCAGGCGCCTCTCCTCCACGCACGCGCAGTGCATATACTGCCATCTCTACTTTTGCCACATTGGCCCGGGTAACACTGAGCTTCTTTCCTAAAAGGCGAGTGCCAGTTATACCTGAAATGAACAAATTTGTCTATACTAAAGATTTTAAACAAAATTGGATAATATACACAGAATTCATTAAAAAATACAAATGCTAATAATACAAGTAATTAAAAAACAATACTTTGTTAATAAAAACTAGTTAATTCCACGCCGGTCCCAACGCTGCAAAGTGTTCGAAACGTTGGGCAATCAAAGATTAAATACAAACGCGATAAAATCCGTAGTTTTACTTACAATATGTAATACTCGCGTAAACATCAGAAATCCTTAATTAACTCACATTATCTCAGCCTACAGAAGTCCCACGGCTGGGCTCAGGTCTCCTCCATAATGGGAGGCATATTGACCTACTATACCGCGCCGGTCAGACATGTTGGTATAGGGTTTCATGTAAAGTTTTCCTTCCTTTACATAAACATGACGTGCATATTATATACCATAGTCGTTTTTTAGGACAACTACGGGTAAGATGGTGAATGTTTTTCTGTCATAAATGCCATTTCTGTAACATAATGGAAAGTTTCCATTGGAAAGTAAATTTTTTTTTTTTGGACTAATCCCACCACACATTCCCACCATTGTAAGTCCTGTAAGCCAGGATCCACAAGTCTCCATAAATGACATTGAGGTTTGACCCTCAGGCAGTCCCGGGATATGATTAATTGTGATATTAATTGTCTTGGGACCCGCAACAAATTTAATTAGAAAGGATTAAAGAGGAGTTGGAAAGAGAGATTCCACTTCCCTCCTGGGCAAACCGGGAGACAGGAAAACAAAATGACTAGTCAGCCAATAAGTAAAAAGGTGTACAGCTACGATAGCGCAGCAATACGGCACCACGGATACGGAAGAGCTTAACGGGGCCTAAATGTGAGCGTTAAGATTGATTGCTACAGTAGGTATGGCAGAAACGCATGAACGCACGGAAATTTTCTCGAGTTGCTACTAGGCCCGTATAGTATACTACCCCACAGGTGACTTGCAAACTGTTTAACATAAGGTTACGCTCGTTTCGCCAGAGATCGCACTCCCAGAGAATGTGATGTGCTGATTGTTCATACTCGTGGTCAGATGTGGAACATTGTAATAATGGTGATGGTACGAGTTTAAAAGAAAATAATTTACTTTTAAAGTTGCCATGACCAGTTAAAAATTGGAAAGTCTAATAAATAGACCTCTGTTAAACGGATCGCGACTATTCGGACTACACGCCGTAATTAAATAACTTGTGTACAAGTCCAATCTATCCAAACGACGCGTGATCTACACGAGGAGTGTTGCGTTATTTTATTTAGTTACATACTAATTATTACTCTACTGTGACGTGTTGCGTCTGCCCTTAAAAATATCAAAGCGTAAGAGAGTGATGTTATCGTTTAAAGATAAAATCAATATTACTGATTCATTAAAAAAAGAGAAACTGGTTACAAGTTAGCTGATAAGTACAGTGTAGGTACATCCACGATAAGTACTTATGATTTCTTTTAGGGTAGGGTATGGTCTAAACACATCTATCCGGGGCGACGGCAGAGTTGCGTGCGGCCTCATAACCTACAACATGGCCTCGGCATTGACATTGGCCGACGACTGGATACCGATTTCATGACTTCCGTGGCCGAGCCGGCGTATAACCCTTTCTGTTACCGTGCCCTTCGACACCCCGACAGCAAAAACAGTGTAGCAGAGGTGTCGCTCTCATACGATCGGCCTCTCAGCGGGTGGCGGACTCTGTCCGTCCATCCGGGACGTTGGTTAAGGTGGCATCAGCCGCAGGTACTCGTGTCTGCCCAGCCCAACGTGCTGGTGGCGAAGCGTGTCACAGTAGAGGAATTCCTCCCGGACTCATTCCGCTGCCTCCTACGAGACGACGACCTCGCTGACCGCGGCGACTTCGTTCCAGTTCCTGACGATGATTGCAACGCGTTCATGGCGCTGTACTGCCCAGGCCACGGAAGCCCTCTAGCGTTTGCTGCTTCGTGTCCTCGTCGCAATCACAGTAGTGGCAGGACAATGTCCTATCCCTTCTCGTGATCGTGTGCAAGTACTTGCCGCATCAATCATGCCCCGTCAAGATCTGCATAAGTGGAAAGGAGAGGACCCTGTGTCGCCGACCCAACTACTTCACTAGCATCGGCCGAAAGGCCTCGTCGATACGAACACTGAACCGAGGCCTCTCGACTTTCGGACGCCATCCTGCCAGGCGGCCAGCTTGCGACGCGAGACATAACCGCTCCTCGCTAGCGTCGCCAGCATCTGCTGGTAAAGACCGACGAACATCTTTGCTTCCCAGTCCCACGGGGGAGATCCGGCCAACAGGCACGCTGCCTCTGTTGGACCTGGTCCGCCATAGCCTTCTGTGGTCGCTACAAGAGGGCATGAGTTTGTCGGTTAAGGATTGCGCCCACACGGGTGCGCTGTATAGGGCCATGGGCTGAGCCATCCTCGTGCACAGTCGTCGGGACGCAGCGCTAGGTCCTCCCACAGTCGGCATGAGCCACGAAACGGCGGATGCCCCATCGATACGACACGGAGTAAGTTGGGGAAAATGCACCTGGGACCAAGGCCTTGAATATCAGATAGTCTACAAATGTTGAATCATGTAATATGTACAAAAACAGCTTTTCTTCATATATTTGATTATTCAGATTTTCAATTCTCCAAATGCTTAACGACAAGAATTAGTCCAGTTAATTGAGTTGCCTCTATAAAGAAATTTTAAAATCTCTTAAAGGTAGAGAATGCAAGCAAAAAAATTGGTTAACACACATAAGCCCACGCTCATCCAGTTGTGAGGTTTGAAACCTACATATGGCAATCATTTTTTGAGGGGGAGCCTCCCGCCCGGGCTGGGCGTGATTTGTTACGCCGACGACACGCTCGTCACAGCCCGCGGTGGGACGCTAGAAGAGGCGGTAAGCCTGGCGACCTCTGGTACCGAGGAGGTCGTCAGGCGGATCGAGGCGCTGGGGTTGAGGGTCGCCCTGGACAAGACGGAGGCCCTCTTGTTCCATGGGCGCACTATGAGCCCTCCCATCGGCGTCTCGATCACCGTCCACTCGGTCGACATCAGCATCCGGGCCCATATGAGGTACTTGGGCCTGGTGCTCGACGGGCGATGGTGGTTCCGGGAGCATTTCCGCAGGCTCGCTCCACGGCTCGTCGGCGCGGCGTCCGCCCTATCGTGGCTTATGCCGAACGTGAGCGGACCGAGCGCTGCGTGCCGACGGCTGTACGCGGGGGTCATCCGGTCGATGGCCCTGTACGGCGCACCGGTGTGGGCGAGGTCCATGACCGTCCGACTTAGGGCCCTTCTGTGGCGACCACAGAGGGTCATGGCGGTCAGGGCCATCCGCGGATACCGAACGGTGGCGACGGAGGCAGCGTGCCTGTTGGCCGGGACTCCCCGTGGGACCTGGAGGCGGAGATGCTCGCCGGACTATATCGGCGGGTGACGGGGGTGCGAGCGGAGGGCGGTGTGGTCTCGTTAAGGGATCTCACCGCCTGGCGCGTCGACGCCCGCAGAGACGTCATCGCCCGTTGGGCAGTCCGGCTGGAGAGGCCTCGGTTCGGGGTGCGAACCGTGGAGGCCTTCCGGCCGGTGCTGATGCAGTGGTTGGAAAGGCGGCACGGGGTGCTCTCCTTCCGACTGGTGCAGGTTTTGACGGGGCATGGGTGCTTCGCCAAATACCTGCACAAGGTCGTTAGGAGGGAGAGTACACCGTCCTGCCACCACTGCGATTGCGACGAGGACACGGCGCGCCATACGCTCGAGGCCTGCGGGGCTTGGGCAGTGCAGCGCTGTGAACTCGTCGCAATCATCGGTACGGACCTGACGCTGCCGGCTATCGCTAGGGCGATGGTCGACAGCGTCGGGAATTGGGACGCGGTCGCAGCCTTCTGCGAGTCAGTGATCTCGCGGAAGGAGGCGGCGGATCGCCTGCGCGAGGAGCGCAGCCTCGATGAGGAGATCCGCCGCCGGCGACTGGGGCGGCGTAGGCGCAACTATCTGCGCCTCATGCCGCCCTAGCCGAGGCCGCGGGTGACGTGACCGGGGATTAGTCCGTCACCCGCTGAGAGGCCGACCGCGTGAGGAAAGACCGACGTCTTCCCCGAGGGGGGGGACGTCGGTCGATGGGAGGGTACCCCAATAGTAGGGATATTCCGTCAGGCCGACCACTGACGACAAGTTAACGCTGCTCCAGTGGTCGGCCCAACGACGAAGGCGACGTGGTTTTTGGGTGGGTCGCGGGAGTTGCGTGTTTAAGCCCCTCTGTCGCCCCGGACGGAGTGGTGCGGAGGCGCGCCGACCGCGACCCACCCACAATAAAAAAAAAAAATGGCAATCATTTTCTCTTGCTAAACAAGTTTTTATAAATATCCTAGCATGTTAAGTCTCAGTAATTTAATTAAAAAATTGGAGGAGACATCTTAAGATATTCACAGTTGATGGTCATATGCTTACCTAAATAACCAGTATACAGATCTCTTACAACTTGACAAGCATGAAAACATTCATCGCTATCACCACTAGAAATGCTATTAATAGCTTTCCTCATTAACTCTCCAGTCAAATCAGCTATACCTAACATATAGTCAAGCTCGGGTATTAATGTGACAACATTTCTCTCATCTTCATTCTCATTTTTGACAGAATAACAAAATTCCTTTGCCACTTCTGGGTATGTTATTATTTGTTTGGTTGCCATTAATGAGTATAGAGTACGAGCCTCCACATATTCTTGCAAACCAGCTGTTACAGCTCTAGAGTGCAAGTATGCGGGGCTGTTCTCAAGTTCTAACCCAATACTTTTGATAGGGCCTTTGATAAGCTTCTGGATTCGTTCATCTGCTTCCTTCAATGTATTCTCTAAGGATTCCTTGCTGCAACATATAGATAATAGCATTTCATTTAATTATAATAATTTTCTGTAATATTGCACTTAAGTTTTATTAGTCAATACTTACACGACGGCAGAATGTAACAAAAAAATTATTCTTTTGCTTTCAATTGTGATATCTCGCGATAGTTTAACAAGTCTTTCGTGTCTGTCTTGGCGTTCGTTAAGTTTATGTGCTGCGGCTCTGAAAACAGCCAGTGCGGGGCTATCGGGCGATAGAGATATGGCAGTCTCTCGTGCCACTGATGACAAAGTATGTTGTGAGTTTCTAGAACGATTGCCGCGATGGTGGTGTCTCCCTAAAGCATAAAACCAATTACTAAATGTTCTAAAAGGCACTTTTAATAAAAAGTTTTACAGAATATTATATAGCAAAAATAAAACAAACCTTGACCTGACATTGTAAGAATGAACTTATTACAGAAGTAATTTAAATGTTATGGTGTTAAAGCGATTTTATCTCCAGCGAAGCGTATTGTCAATTTGCCACTATAAGGGAGATAGCAATTGTATTCTTGTTTATTGTCGTATTTTACAGATAGGTTACTGGATAAGCACAATTACTAATTTAGTTTCTAATAGGAGGCAGTATCAGACAAGTGCGTCGACATCCATTTATTAGTTTGTTTTGCTTTTCCAGCGCTAATTTCCAAGTTTACAATGAAAATAAATGGCCGCGTCTATTTTCTTTTTTAATTTATTAAAGGCTTTGGCAGAACCATCAGCCTAACAAAAACTTAAGCGTCTATTTTACAAAAGTGACACAGACTATTAAATACCTATTAAATCTTCCTGCGTCGCAATAGCGACCTTAATTAGTGAATATAGTGCCCTTAATCAGTGAAAATAGCGACCTCACGAATAATGCTGCCGTTATTAACTCGGCTAGTTGGACTTTTGACGCGAATGTTAAAATGTCATATAGCCCTTTATATTTTATTCATTTTTTAATGTTTTACAGTGTTATATTGAATAATTTTGCTGATATTTTATGTAATTTAATGCGGGTAAAATTCTGAAATATAGTAAATATGATATAATCGTAAATTGCGTGCATTTTGACATTCTGGCATAATTCTCTGAGAGGGATACTGAGAGAGACTTCTCTGATGCTTCTCTGATACTGATCAAGTCATGCCTTCGCATGACTTGATCAGTATCAAATCACGCTAACAACTGACTGAAAGACGAAGACTTAAAGACGTGAATAACTAATATAATACTCGACACTGGCACCAATAGCTCATATTACTATAGCTCATTGCCATTAAATAAGAAGAAGAGCTCGGCTAGTTTAAATCTGGTTTATATCACTATTTATACAGATAACAGATTATGGGTGTTTTGTCACGATGTAGTTTTTTATATATTAAGTGTTTTAGTTTCAAATAACTGAACTGAACGAGTTATGTAAGTCAATTTTAAATATCCATGCACGTAACGCCATATTACAATATCAATTACATATATTTTCTCATTCTCATCATCATCTCAGCCTCATATATGTCCCACTGCCACTGGACCTTGGGTCTCCTCTAGGGAGGCAACTTGACCGACTATACTACGCTGGCCAGGCACGTAAATATAGGGGTTCATTTCGATTTTTTTTTATCTTACATCGATGTTATCTGCTTATCACACATCCCTTATTTGTCTTATACAACACCCACGGAAAAGAGAGGTGGTGATGAATTGTATTTTTATTCCGTCAGCACAAGGAAATAGTAAATGATGGTGGTAAGGTTATGATATTGCAATACATATTACAATACCATAAGCTTTACTGCCATCATTTCAATTTCAACCTGTCGTTAAAGTATTATTAGTCATAAGCATATCGTAAGGATTCCATAATATTATATTGCAGTATAAAGCCATATATAGGAACAAATTCTTTTGTGAGATGACCATGGTATATATTTTCATATTACATGGCTTTGTATTGATCCAAGTTAATGTTTGAGCCCATATCGCTCATCCAACTCAAGTGAAAGCTCCATTGTGAATGAAATGAATATCACAGTAATGGAGTGGACCCCAAATGAATTCTACATTACCTTACCTTGCTTATGGTAACGTCATCTAGGTAAAGCGTAACGAACCTTCTAAATAGTGGCTCGATATATTTTAATCCGAACACAGGTGGACAAATTCATAAAAAAAAAATCGATGCTTTATTAAGTACGATACTTTTTCTTTGATACTACTCATGAGTACAGTATCGATACTTTCGTTTCGATATTGTGTCCCTAAATCGATGACAGATACAATAAAGAATAAGAACCCATACTATAGATACTAATATAAATAGGCTTTGGCTTGATATATCTAATACGGCACAACTTGTACCTACTCATATACGGACGTAAACATACGTATACATGTATATATACCCACTAACCATTAAACTAATGAATTGATTTACATAGTGCTAAATTTATTTATTGTTATAAGATGAAGTTATTTGTTTAAGAATAATTAGAAAAGCTGATTTTTGTTTTTATATTTATATTTTTATACAGGGTGTATCAGGTTATGGGGCAACTGGTCAAAAGGGAGCTAGGCAATGGTGGTAGGAACCCATGAAAAAAATTTGAACGTAAAATATTGATTCGTTAAGGAATTAGAGACATGTAAAGTTTTCAATTTTGTCGTCGCTTTTTCGTGTAAATCTGATTGAAATGTATAAAGCCAATGATACTTAATACGCAACATATTCATACTTTGTTAAATGTTCATTAGAAATTGAATAAATCAATGATTACATTCACATAAACAAAACAAACTTCGCTTTAAAACAGCTGATCGCCCTATGACCGTTGACCGCTCGCCGCTCGTAGGTACAAACCTACACTATAGTGTTTGCCAAATAACATGGCAAAAGAGGTGATTTGGTGACCTTCACCACGATATCATCAAATCCAAGTAATTTATCGCTAATTCTATCGCTTTCCATACAAACCGTCTTATCGTTGTAATATCGTGGTGAAGGTGTCTAGATTGTACAGAGGTTACAAACATTTGTCTGCGTGTAATTTGTTTAGAATTTTAATTAAGAAAAAATTAAACACCTACACGTGCAATAATAAAGAATACGTACACGTTACCTACCTTACCACTGCCCTAGCATGAAACTGATAGCTAACCTATCTTAAGGCTAACTTTTTGTTAAATACGTAAGGTGAGGTAAAATAATATACTAAAATAATTTATTTATGACTTTACAAAAATCTATAGTTCTGGACTGTCACTTCCACTACTGTTACTATCACTGCTGTCTGGTACAGAATTATGAATGCATCAATCTTTCGGTATATACTGTCATCGAAGCCCATCATTTTTTTTTTCAATATCTTTTACGTGCTCCATACGGAATGTCAAACAAAATGGCGACTGGGCCACACGACGCCACTGATCTCGTACACCTGACGCTAAAATCAGTTAAGAAAAGATTTTATGTTTGATACACATAACCTAAAATCTTGCATCTACTTGTGCGATCCTTTGGGTTTATTACACCTGACGGTAAAATGAGTTGAAAGAAATGTGTCATAACTTAAAACTTGGCATTTTTTGGGCGTTACATAACTCTTCGAAGCTAATTACGTATTTAATTATAGGATCTATATTATATTGAATTTATATAAATATTCTCGGTACTTTAATTTTCATGTTACTTAAAAACTTTTGATATTCAGACATTTAAAAGTAATTTGGCATTGTTATCAATGATATTATTTATAAAATAAGGAAATGTCACCAGTTACAGGTTAATCTGGTATTTTAAAACAATGAAATACATGATTATAGGATATTAAAAACATATATTTTCTATGGTAATTTTACTAGATTTCGTAAAATTATGGGTTGTGCTGTTTGTAGTGTTGCTTCCTGGTAGGCATCTACCAAGAGAATTTTGCGATACAACTTTTCGATAGATTTGTATGGTAAGCGATAGATTTTTTGCATTTTAAGATATCGTGGTGAAGGTAGGTGAAGGTCGTCTTTTGCCACGTTATCTAACACTGAGTATATCATTGAAACGTTTGCACAATTCTAGGTATTACAGAATGAATTTAAAACCAGGCACATTACCCCTTAAATACTATGAATTCAAATACCATCAGACCTCATTTTATATTGCAAGTACTGCGAAATAGAAATAATAAACACAATTATCTGTCAAAATCAACTCACACAAGGATGAAAAATATACACACATTCTCATTTTTGCACGCACACGTATGCAAACCTGTATTATTTTATTGCTAGTCTGCAAAACAAATAATCGCTTATACATTTTATCAAATTATAATATATGAAATAAAGGAAATTGAAAGGTTTTATGAAATGAATAATGTTCAGCATAATTTTTTAAGTTATTGCGAACATCAAGAATATATTATTACTGTTATTGACTCAAACTTGAAATTAGATACTATTGTAACGTTTGTGTTAATAGCTTCCCCCATAGATTAAATTAGAAAATGGCGTTGACGGGTATCATTGACAGTAACTGACATTTCTGCATTTTCACTTTTGTAAAATAGCCACTGCGAAAATAAATACATAAGGATTTATTGCTCAAAGTAATGATGAGTTCGATATATCAAAACGTAACTTATATTGGATATGTCTTAGATATCATACCATATCGATATCTATATCAATGTAGCCGATATCACAAAAACCGTATCGAGTCAAAACTTCTACTAACATGCGAGAACTAGTAACAGTCAAAACTTAAAACTATATCGATATGAACACGTACGAGCAAAACACAAACTTCACAAACGATATTGAGATATGAACCATATTCGCTCCTCTCGTTCTAAGTATATATTCTTTTATTAGTATAAAAGAGATGAAGAGAATATGAAATAACTTTAGCCATGTTTGCGTGGTTAATACATCTTACTATGCTAGCAATAAGGTTTAGTTTCAATTGTATAGTTATAGTTATGATGACGTTTCTGGCGGCAATGGCTACGGCTACTCGATATTAGTGAGACACTTACTCTACAAAATGGAACTAAATCTCGAAGTTATAAGGTTGAATTTGAGCTGTTACAATATGGACACAGGTCTGTAAGTATAATAATAATTGTTATCGTTTGGTGCCATATTTTGATTTGAAAAACATATTTTGTATTCTTTGTGAGTTTTTAATTGCACTTCCTTGTGGGCCATGCGTAAAAGGATTTCCTTGTGTTTTTAAGTTTTTGTAGTATATGTGTCTATACTTTGTGGATACAAAGATACATTTAGTTTAGTATATAGTTTAAAAGTTAAATTATAGTTATACAAAATTGATTTTTTCATAGACAATGTCGCGTAAAACGGGTGAGATATGGACTCATTATAATAAAAAAGACAATGCTGTTGGTTTGGCTGTGTGTAAATATTGTAATCAAAATTTTTCATACGAATCGACCATCGGAATTTTGAATTCTCATTTAAGATGCTCATCATTTCGGCTCATATACGTCCCACTGCTGGGCTCGAGCCTCCTCCATAGTAGGAGGGAAATTAACCTTACTATACCATGCTGGTCAGGCAGGTTGGTATAGGGTTTTGTTTCGAGTTTTCCATCTCTTGCATAGATGTCATATGCGTAATATATCCCTGAGTCGTCTCTTACGACACCCACGGGTAAGAGAGGGGGTGGTGAATTGTATTCTTACTCCGTCACCACACGGAAGATTTAAGATGCTCACATGCTTCTATTTACTTGGCGGAAAAAAAATATAATTAATGACGAATCTGAGCAATACCACAATGCTGTACCCAGTTCTTCCAAAGAAGCAAATGCAATGAATGTAGCAGCTGCTTCTTCCAGCACTGGGGCCCTCGCCAATCAGATGAACCAAAACCAGCCATTAACGGAGCCCCTCGCAATGGTGGAGGGATTATAAAATAATTTAAGTACCCTATCGCATTTATTTAGAACAAAATGCAATATTGTGGCTTCGTCAGTACCCTGCGAGCGATTATTTTCGAAGACAGGGCTTATTATAAACGACAGAAGATGTCGTCTCAAGGCAAAAAAAGTCGAGCAGCTTGCATTCCTTAATGCAAATCTACCCTGATACCCTAGTCAATGACTAATAATAACTAATCTACTACTAACTGATAATTATATAAATACAGTGTTTAAAATATTGTATATATAATCATTGTAAATATGTCAATTTTTAAATGCACCAGAGAAGTAATCTCGGTTAACAATTTTTAACATTTACTAGCCAAAAACTTTTCTGCTAGTCCTAAGCCTAGTAAAGCATGCAGAGAAATCGCCGTAGTTACAATTAGCTTATTGTTTAATAACTTTAGGTAAATACCTACACCTAAGACCTGCATCGATGTACCGCTGACTGCTTAACTGTAAATGTGAGAGTTTGTGGTAGTTCGCATTTGTAGTTTGCTAATTTTAATATCAATGTTAACGTTTGAAAACTGTACTACTGATATCGATATCAGACAACCGTGTTTGATATCGATATGCAAACTGTGTATCGGATACATAACCGTTTGTGGCACAAACCGAAAACGCCCATATCTAGCTCAAAGTTGTACTACCACAGATTATAATGTGGATTATATTTGATTATAATAATGTTTTTTTTTTATATTTAGTCTTTATGTGCTCGGCTACACAGATTTTTAAGCCATAGAAAGTAATTGTTGAAAGTTGTACAGCCACAGATTCGTAAGGGCTACCTACCATGTACAAATAACTATAAAAGAATATACCTTTTTTGTTTAGTTCGATTGATCAAGTAAAGTAACAAAACCCCGTTAATCTATATTTTATATTATTTTCTTCATATAAATTAGAACAATATTTCCGTTTCCAAAGATGATGACACTTTTTCCAAAGATGATCGAGAGATCCTTTGAACAGGTCACGAATATGAAAAGCATATTTTTCAAGACCGGCTATATAGGCTTTCGGCTTCCGGCTATATCGATTTTTTGTTCCTGTACCAAAATAAACTTTTATAAGTAATATTATTTATTTTTGTTGTATGAGTTTTATGCCCTTCGCCTGTTTGTAGCAGTACCACAGACTAAGTACTCAGTACTGTAATCAGTGATCAAAATAAAAATCTATGATGATTAGGGATGGAACATCGCTCATAAAAAACATCGATGTTTGGATATCGATGTTTTCAAAAGTAAAACATCGATGTTTATGAACGATATATCGATGTTTTCAAAAGTAAAATATCGATGTTTATGAACAATGTTCGATGTTTATCGAAAACCACACATCGATGTTACAACTAAGAAATAAAATTCTCCGGACAAATTTTGATGAGCTTTCAAAATCGTCCGGGCAGATTTTGATGAGCTTTTTGTTTAGGACATTTGTGGGCTGTTTTAACATACAGCGGGGTGACACTAGGGATGCAACATCACTCATAGAAAACATCGATGTTAAGATATCGATGTTAAAAGTGTCGATGCGTATGACCGATACGTCGATGTTCATAAATAATATATTGTTAGAAAACATCGAACATCAATGTTACTAAGTAATAAAATCCTCCGGACAAATTTTAATGAGCTTTTTTTTTAGGACGTTTGTCGAATATTTTAACAACAGCGGGATGACATCGATGTTACGACTATGAAATATAATCCTCCGGGCAAATTTTAATACGCTTATGATAAAACATTGTTCTTAACAACGATGTATCGTCAAAAAACATCGTTCATAAAACATCGTTCTTAACAACGATATATCGTCGATATATCGTTCATAAACATCGATGTGTTTTTTGTATCCCTAATGATGATAAATTGTGTATAGACTAGTCGTGGAGGTTGGTCTTTATTTTCACATAATATAAATACGTGATTTAAACTTTATAACTTAAATATGACATTAAGATTGAAACTGTAACAATTCTAATTCATTTTAACTTCCGTTTATTTTTCAAGGAATTCCGAATTCGTGTCGACTGCCCAGAGTCCACGAATTTCCGACTGATAACGTTTGGGTGTGACGGATTTCTCTTTTGTTGTAGAGATTTACGGTAAATATATAGGTATTTTTCCTTTGAATTAACAATTATCTACTATTACATTCTGTAAAATCTTTTCATGCTCCAGGAAACCAATATGTCTCAAACACTGTCTTTTGGTGACTCATGTGCACCGGTGACTTGTCATGCATGGAATAAGGATAGAACTCGTAAGTATCTGACTGACTCAATTTTATTATAATAAATGTTATTTAGAACTGGTGTAATCGATATAGCACGAAAAATTAGCACGCTGAAGTGGCAATGGGCAGACCACATCGACAACCGACAACGAAGAAAGGTTCTCGAGTGGCGACCACGTATCAGACGTCGCAGTGTAGGACAACTAGGTGGACCGACGACCTGGTGAAAGTTGCTGGTCGTCATTGGATGCAGGCGGCACAAGACCGCACTCTGTGGCGTAACATGAGGGAGGCCTACGTCCAGCAGTGGACGGCGATAGGCTGAAATGATGATGATGAAATATTATTTAGTAACAATATGCTATTCCCAATATAGTCGAATTACAATAAGTAGAATGTCAAGGGAAATGCGCAATGAGGTGTCGATTTAACAAATGGTTTGAGTTAGAATTTTTTGTTTAAATTCCGACTTAGAAAAAGCTTGATTTTATATTGCTTAGAAATTTCAATTAATGTATTCATAGTATGTGTATTAAGCAGCTGCAATAGAAGCATGGGATATTCCTTTCATATTTTATTATTCTGAGTTAAGGGAATTTCAAGTAAACTTCGTTATATTTTACTAACTATGACACACAGGATCTGCTTTTTGTAATTTCAAACTATAAAATAAAAATTTGTACTATCAATACCTTGCAAGGATATACTGTTGATGTTGATCCTTGCAGGGATTTACTGAGTTATAGTTGATATGATTGCAACATAGAAATCAAATATTGTGTTTAACAAAGCAGCAACAACAGGTCTAGCACTTGGTACATTTTCAATAGGTGTAATATGCATGTGCATAGTTTTATATGTTAATTATATCACCTATAAAATTGTAACACCTTAATGTTTATGTATTATAGATATTGAAAAAAAGTAACACTTTATTAGAGGAACAGAAGCCAAAATAACAATCTTTAGAATTTTTGTTTATATGTTTGTATACATATCATGTCAAAACTATGAAATTCAATGAAGATTATTCCAATATATCCCTAGAGGTGTAAATTCGAAACAGTGTCATTTAGGTTAAAAATAACAATAAATCTCAAAATAATTAACATCTAAGCAATCTAGAGAAGCAAAGCAACTGGCACAACTAGTTGTTAGCATGTTGTAGATTCACTTTCAAGTGATTTTGCTGTATTAGCATTTGTTATGCTTAGAATAATTAGAATTTGCATTTTTGTCATAATGAAAAATCATAATTAAAAATGCCAGACTCTCCCAACTGCTAGAAATAGAATAAGTATATATACATTTATTTATTTTTCCCCATATTTCCACTTTAATTTTTTCTTTTTTTCCTTACCATGTTACCCTTATTTTTTATCTCATTATATTAATTAGCTATAAGTAATGAAATAATGTACATACCTTTTTATTGTGCATGATGTGGCACCTTTAAAAATTGTGCAACTTAGTTTAATTTTTCATAATAATATTTATTAAGTTTGTATTTTTAGTTGTAGCAATTCTTGGTTGTCCAAATAAATAAATAAATAAATATAAATACAGGCCATCCTCGAATACTGATCAACTTGTGTCACCCACTATAACCTTAATTACACATGTCATTGGCAAATTCGAGGCATTCGAGGGAGGAAGTTGAAGAATTTCTATGTGGTTGAGTAAGAATACATTTCACCACTCCCTATCTTGCCCACAAGTGTTGTATAAGATGACCAATCTATGTAAGAAAGGCAAACTCAACCTAAAACTATACCATCCGGTTTCACCAGTATGATGTTAGTAGGTCAAGTTTCTTTGTATTGCAGAGGAAGGTCAATTGTGGGAGTGATATGAACTGAGATAATGATGAAATTATTATTAATGGCATTAATTTTCAGAAATTGCACTTTCACCGAACAACAATGAAGTTCATATATATGAAAAAGAAGGTAATGACTGGAAGCAGACCAATAACCTTGTTGAACATGACTTAAAGGTGATGGGTATTGATTGGGCCCCTAACACAAATCGTATTGTTACCTGCTCTGTTGACCGAAATGCATACGTCTGGACGCAGAATGAAGATGGCAAATGGAATACAACATTGGTGCTTCTTCGTATCAACAGGGCTGCTACTTGTGTGAAATGGTCCCCTATGGAAAATAAGTTTGCAGTTGGATCTGGGGCTAGATTGATCTCAATTTGTTATTTTGAGAAGGAAAATAATTGGTGGGTGTCTAAGCATATCAAGAAACCAATTCGTTCTACAGTCACCAGCATTGATTGGCACCCTAACAATATATTATTGGTAGCCGGTTCTGCCGATTTTAAAGTACGTGTATTCTCTGCATACATTAAAGATATTGAAGATCAGCCTGGCCCTAATGTTTGGGGAACCAAGCTTCCCTTAGGGCAATTATTAGCTGAATTCCCTAATACTCCTAGTGGTGGAGGTTGGGTACATAGTGTCTCGTTTTCAGCAGATGGGAATAAAGTAGCTTGGGTGGGACATGATAGCTCTATCAATGTAGCTGATGCTACCCAAGGTAAAGCTGTTATAAAACTTAAGACTGAATACCTGCCATTCTTGGGATGTACTTGGGTTACCAATAATTCTCTTGTTGTGGCAGGCCATAGTTGCATTCCGTTAATGTACCATCATGATGGCAATCAGATAAATTTTGTTGCCAAATTAGATAATACTCAGAGAAAAGAGTCTGGTGGACTATCAGCTATGAAGAAGTTCCAATCGCTCGATCGTCACGCGCGTATTGAAACTAACGATACCTTCCTTGATTCTATTCATCAGAATGCAATCACTTCTATCAGACTGTTTGAAGGTACCAAGTCTAATACCGTCAAATTCAGCACTTCAGGACTAGATGGACAACTGGTCATCTGGGATCTGGATTCTCTTGAGAGGGCCATGGAAAAGATGAGAATTTGAATGGATAAAAAATCATACTGCAGTATAAATTTATGATTTTTATTTTAAGGAATAATATAATAATCAGGTTGCGTGCGAGTTCTGAAGTCACTCTGATAAAAAAAAACTGGAAAGCCATGGGAAAGTAATATATTTATCCATCATCACAGTTTGATCAGACAAAGCTAAACCAAAAACTTGAAGAACAGCAGTGAGTCGAGTGAATTCAGCGCCCCAAACATTTAAAAACTCTCAAATATACAGAATAAAGTATTATAATTTATAGATACACAACTTCTATGCTTTTATTTTAAATATACAATTTAATAATCAAATCAATAATAATAATTTATAAATTAGAAATAAGACTACTACATTCTATGATAGATCACTTTTAATACTACTGAAGTACTGATTGCTGTCAATATAATATTAAAATTTAAGGAATCAACTGAAGTATTATTATTTTAACATTAACATTTTAAAGTCATAGTGTTAATATCCTAGAGAACTATAAGGCCATTATGTTTGAATGTGATCGCTCGTGTTATTATTGTGATTTTGCGACGATATTGAAGACTGGACCGATGCGTATGAAAACGCGACGTAGTACTGAACGCAGCTCCGGCTTTAGGTCGAAGCAAGTGATCTCACACAGCAGGGGATAATAACTAGATACATGTGCCGCAAACTGAAACAAATATTTTATTATATTGCATACTTTTTTTAAATTCAGTCACACTTCATACTTTTTATTATTTCTATGTTAAGGCCAATATAATCCTGCTCTTATCCCTATTATTTGGGATCAATTCTTATTTCTTTGAAAGGTGACATGATTGGATCATTTTAGTCACTTCAAGGTAATCTGATTAGTTAACGGTCCTCAGTTATTTTTTAGTTGAGGAATTGAGTGACTTCTCCATATGTGACGTATTAAGAGTCCAATGTGCCGTCATCAATTACTTTCCTGGTGCAATCGTAAAATCTGATTAATGGAGTGGACCACATGGCTTCTAAGAAATTCAACATAGGATTGCTCTTTTTCTAGCTAGCTTTTTCCTTCCTTTGATTTTAGTTTGTGTTTACAAAAAAATATTAAAATCTTTAACACATACGCGGTCTATTAAACGCGGATACTACACAATGAAATGGAAATTAATTTGTTATATCATTGGGTAGATGGGGTGGCTATAGGTTTCCATTTAGAGTTTACCAACGCTTGCGTGGATTAATATCCATATATATTAATATCCATTCCTTAGCAGTTTTAACACACCTGTGGGAAGCGAAGGGATGCAGTATTATCACTCCATCAGTGTTTTGACGACGGAAAAACAAGTATGTTATTATTTTTAAGAATTATCTTTAATGACCGCATGATAAATTGATGATAAATTATCATCAATTTATAATCAAATGTCTATATTATTCCACCCGCAGCTCTTGTACGTGCCTGTATTACAGGCCTTCCTCATCTGAGAGTAATTAGATGACAGTACTAGCCGGCACAACGTGTTGGTACAGGATTTTATCACAAGTTTTCCTTTTGTACATTTAGTATGCTGTTGACTAAATTGGTCTATATCATGCAGATTTCCTTATATTTATCCCTTTGAGTATTATTGATGTTGCGTATTGTAATCAATAATAAATTTAATGTTATAATCATCAATCTTATATAGGCTGTATCAGGTTATTTGGCAACTGGTCAAACGAGGGTTAGGCAATGGTGGTAGGAACCCATGAAAAAAATTTGAAGGAAAAATATCGATTCGTTAATGAGTTAGAGACGTGTAAAGTTTTCAATTTTATCATCGCTTTTTCGCGTAAATCTGATTGAAATGTATAAAGTCAGTGATACTTAATCTGCAACTTTGTTTGCAGCAATATTTGTTAGCAAGCAACAATACTATGTTAAATATTCATTAGAAATTGAATAAATCAATAATTACGTTTGCATAAGCAAAACGAACTTCGCTTTAAATCAGCTGATCGGCCGATGGCCGTTTACGAACCGTTTGTACCTACGTTACCATTGAAGCGTTTGGGCAATTCATACCTATAAATACTGTCGAAGCTTTACATGCATACCTGTCCTGTCTGTACATGCCTACATAGTACGTAACATTTAAGGCATAGATTCTTAGACACATATTTTTGAAATCACTATAACTTTTATGTTTTATTGTTTTTTGTGTAATATACATTCTAATTAGGATCTATGACCGTTAAACTACAACATACTTGAACAGTTGCCCCATAACCTGATACATCCTGTATATGGTCCCATTAGTATGCAACTGTTCATCAATATAGCATGAAGCTGGCACAAGGCTGATTGAGAGACTGCAAACACCTTCGTTAATATTTCTCCTTTATCATTAGTAAATATTTTAATACGTAGGAATACTTTGAAAAGTTCGAAATGCGCGCTCCAGTGCATGAACTTGTAAATAGAATTGCTTTACGGATTTTATCGCGTTTGTAATTGATTGCCCGATGTTTCGAACACTTTACAGCGTTCATGGTCTCGGGCGGACTAAGATGTCTGACGTCCAACAAGTCATCGTTATTACAGATATTTTTAAATATCTAAGTTATCGTGTTCGCGTACATCAGAAATCATTATTCATGAACTTGCATAGAAGAATATCTAGGTTTATTGTGACTCTTATTCTTAAACTAGTATTTATTAAAAATATATACGAATGTATGTTCATAATAAAATTAATATAATATTTGCAAATATAAGTACTAATTTACTTATGTGTATCTATTTCAAATCCGTGTGGTGACAGAGTAAGAATACAATTCACCACCCCCTTGCCCGTGAATGTCGTAACATACGATTAAGGGTTATAATACACAAATAACATTTATGCAAGAGAAGAGAAATTGAACATGTGTTCAAAAGAGCAACTGACAATAAAACCCGATACCAACATGTCTGACCAGTGTGGGATAGTAAGGTCAATTGCCTTCCTATTGGGGTAGAGGCTCGAGCCCAGCAGTGCGACGTTTACGAGCTGAGACGACGATCTACTTTTAAGGCATGCTCTTTCAGTTGGACTTAGGTTTATATTATTAAAAATAATTTATATGCTTCAAAAGAGGCGAGATAGTTGGGTATTTATGGAAACTTCATAAATATACAAAAATTGTCAATTTCATAAACTTTGAATCAGCGCCGTAATTTTATCAGTCTCGTTTACGATAATATCTAACAGGCTAATATCATTATATTGTCTAGATAAGACATTACTAAATGTATAAATAAAACAGTTTATATGATATGAAGGGTCACCAATCCTTATTTTAATTCCATACCAAGCTTAGAGGCATTATTTCTTGGACATTGGATCACCCTTAACTCGTGGACTTGACCTATTGTCCGCGTGGTTACGGATTAAGAATACAATTCACCACTTCGTATATTGCCCGTAGGTGTCGTAAAAGACGACAAAAGGGATATAATATGCATATAACATCTAGCAAGAGATGGCAAACTCTAAACGAAACCAAACATGTAGGTTAATTTCACTCTTATTGTGAAGTAGGCTCGAGCCCAGCAGTGAGACGTAAATGAGTTGCGATGATGATGAAACTGGTGGAAAATACAATATAGTTACTTACTCTTTCGTCAGGCATCTTCAGTATTCTTGTGAGAATAAGGAGCAGGATAGAAGTCCACGCATCTCGGTGAGCTTCACTCGTCACACCAGCGAAATACTCCAATGCTTCACAACAAATATTTATCAGGCTCTTTTGAACTGCGGGCCAGTGATCCCTACGCGTTTCATCACCGTACATCTTAAACAATATCCTTAATACACACGCAAGCGACTGAGTCTCCTGTTTCAACATGTTTGGTTTAACAGAACCCTTAAAATTAGCTTTCCACAATACATTCCTCTGGGCATTATTAGTGTTGAAGGTCTTTGCGAAGCGGTGACTGCACATAAGGCACTCAACGAGTCGTAACAGATGCGGGGAGCTTAATAGCCTATACATTCCTTGTTCTTCACGCTGACATTCCTGTTCTGTACCAGGTGTGCCGCCTGTCAATTCTGCAGCGGCCAGTGCTAAGGTCTCAGCATCTTCTTTCCTCGACGTCGCCGGATAAAAGACAATGTTATCGATCGTTTGTATCAGTTCCAATTGTACCACACACTTAATCAGAAGACTATTAAAAACTCTATAAGAAGATTTCACTTCGTCACCTCCGCCTTGGGGTTTTTTTAGTATTCCATGACGCACGTGCGGTGTATCTATGTCTTCATTATCATCCGGTTTCCACGTCAGTAGTGTTGTTGGTAATGTGCTGTTGAATATGTCCAACATAATCTGACACGTTTTACTCCATGTATCTTCATTGAACTTAGTACCATTCGAAATGACTAGATTCTCTAAACAGTTGGTGCCCGACCTAGCAAGTTGCTCATTATCCTGTTGGACACACCAATGTAACTGTGAATATAATTGTTCTAGAAGTAATGATCCAAGAATATCAAAGTATTGCGTGAAAACATCTACGATGGCGTACAGCGCGTGATTGCAAGTTGTAGTCATCCACTCATTTTTTTCTAATTGATGTTCAGGTAACTTCATATTATCGAAGATCCTAAACAGTATATTGAATAGATCTCTCCACCAATGCGGACGGAATGAGTCACCATGTGTTTTAATAATTTCAAAAAGGACAGTGAGGCCACGGGTGCGTACGTCTAATTTACATCGGCTGACTACACATGACAAGGAGAATAGTAGAGGAAACCATCCGCGGAGCCAAACTCTATCTTCCTCTGGCGCGCCAGGTTCCCCTTCCAGCCCCGCGTGTTCAGCAAATAATTGCGGAGATGTCCCTACGGCCGTCGCACAAGATCTAACAAGCCTTATGGCTTCCATGGACGTGTCTGGGAACTTCGCATTACAAGCGAATTCCGATAGGCATTTGACTGCATCTTGGAAAGAGTCTATCATGGCAGGGAATTGTCGCTCATATAATTCTGAAATTATCTTGCCTGTAGTTTGGAATGCTAAATCAACGATTGCTTCATCTTGATCACTTGCAGCTAGGTGGAATACCGAGAATATGTTTTTCCAACCTGATTTAATATTAGGCGCTTGTGAATTAACCATCTGCGCGATACAACGGACGACCATATCCCTAATTGTAGGTGAGCTATTTTTCTTCATGATGTGTTCAAATGGTCTCAAGAAATCTTTCTGGAATTTGAAGTTAGCGAATTCCCCTTTTTCTATAAATTTCATAGACAGTTGTCTCAAAGAATCAACAGCAAAAAAGGCTATATCTTCATTGCTACTGCATCCTACTTTGTTGAAGTGATCACCAAGCACCTGCCATATTCGAGACCATTGCAACCTGATACGTCCCATGTTATAATATGATATTTCAACTATCTTTTGCAGTGAGAACATGCGAGGATTTGTAGGATGACTCAATTCATCTAGTGATACTTGACATAGCGCTTTAACGAAATCAACTATGGCATCACCGTCAAGTCTCGTAGATCCTGTGAATATTCTATCTACAGCTACAACCACACTTTGAGAGCTTGTTTCACCGATATGTTCTTTAACACTAGGATCTAATGACATGAGACTGAACTTCAATGAATCTGGTTGAGGCTTGATTCCTGAACCAGATAAGAATTGAGGTCGCACACCTGTTCCTATTAACTGCGCTAATTCCAATTGAGAAATACACTTCACGACGTCTAACCAACTCGTTCCTAAATAATTACCATCTGTATGTGCGACAGTAATCAAAGTTTTTATGGTGTCAATATTTTTAGCTTTCATTTCTGTGATAGGTGAGTTAGCAGTAAGTAGTGTGAAGCGTGCAAGGGCTTGAACATATGCGTCTCTTTCTAACGACATATGAAAGATGCAAGCAATACGGATAGCACATCGGATGCCGTCCAAGCATAAAGACGCGATTTCAGTGTCATCGCAATCCTGCAAACCAACCGAGAACGCTGCTAAGAATGGTGTCCATGCCATTTTGAACATAGGCCTAACGTGTTCTACGTGTTTTGCAGTCGTAAATGGAGTCTGAACATGTGATACGGATTCCATCAAATTCTTTGCAGCAGTTGATATTTGTTCCATTTCCATGTTCCAGATTAATTTTCGTTTCTTTTCGTTAGCGATCATATGTTTACCAGGTTTGGAAGTATTTTTCATTTTAATCTCGTGACCAGCTATTTCGTCGTAAATAGTCGATAAGTATTCACGTGGAAGGTCGTTGTTATCGCTAATGCCACTATTCAGTTTAATGTATTGTTCTTTTGTCATTTTGTTTTTAACTTGCGGCGAATGTAAATCAGTTGTTAGCATTATTATTGAAAATGCTAAAACATAAACGGTGTCAGCACTTGTAAATAGTGTATTATTCGGATTACATTCACAATAGCGAGACGCAAATTTTTCCATTAACCTGTCTATTTTTTGCGCTTCACCGGGTAGCCTAAAGCCTTCTAAGAAATATCGCAACGCTGCTACTATGTCCATATTGTTAAAGTTCATGGAATCTACATAAGAATACATTACTTCTTTGGAATGATCATCATTTTCACCTAAATATTCCCCAATAAATGTCTTGTCAAGCCTTTCATCGGTTAATAACCATTCAGCTATTTCTTTAGTATGAGTTCCCAGTAGAGTTTGCTCTTGTAGAAATGCGACTCCTCGTTTTGGTTTCCTATTAAATAGTTCAATGCCAGTCTCCCAAACTTCTTTTTGCTGTTTCAAAACTTCGAATTGTTCAGGCGAATCTAGAGTTTCTCTATTACCAATGGTGCTAGATCCGGTGGAAACTAGGCTTAGGCTTGATCCTCCATGAGATTTTATACTATGATGATCAATGTCTTCTTTAGCTGTTCTCTCGCCTAAAGTGGTTTGTAAGTTTGGGTTTATGTAAAGTTCTTTGCTCCATTCTACCATACACTTCAATATTGAAACTAAGCACTCTAAGCCACGAATACGCATAGATTTTTCTTGATTAGGAGTTGCGCCTAACTCCAGCGCCTGTCTCCCTTGTGCAATCTTTGATACATCATTTACCAGGCGTTGAAATAGATTTGCGGCGGATAAATCACAGTCGTAGTTAACATAAATATCAACGACACCTTGCGCGTCTCCACAAATCCTGGTCAAAGCTTGAATGACCATCCATTTATGCTCAAATGATGAGCTTGAGGTCTCCAATATATTCATGAATATTTCTTTGAAAAATACTTCAATCTGTTTCTTGAGATGAACCTTAAAGTTTTGAAGAAGCGCCAAGAAAATAGCCAATGACAGTTCAAATACTTCTGGTACTGAACTTACACCATTTTTGGACAGTGCAACACAAAGGTATTGCTTAATAGCTGTGATGAACATTTCATTGTTTCTGAATACTGGACCAGCATTTTGTAGAATAGACAAGAGCAGATGAAGTGATAAAATTTTAGACCTCAATTCATGAGATTTTGGGTCTGGAGTTCCTTCAGGAAGGGGCTTCATGGAGAGTTTGCAGAGAGCTCTAAATACTAAGAATGCATCTTTTTGTAAGATGTGAGTGAACTTTGCTGTCACTGAATTATCATTTTCTGACGCAACATCTACACTTTCTTGAGATGGAATTCTTGTCATTGCAGGCTCTGAAGGCACTTGGCCATTGCTTTCATGAGAAACACTTATACTGTCTTGAGAATCAGATGGTATTTCGTTATTATCTGGGTCGTTCGATGCCTCTGCTATATTTTCAGTTTTTTTAGTAGCAATATTTATTGCATTATCTATAACAGAGTCTACGATTTGTTTAGCAATTATTTTTGCCTCTAATACTTCATCGACTTGTTCTAGCTGAGTTTCTTCAAGCTTTTCTTCTTGATTTGCATTATTTTGTGTTTCTTCAGAAATTAAATTGCCATTAGGCATTTTATGTGGTATTTCCATGCCAATACCCTCATTATTATTGCCATTTGTCTCAGATTCAATGGCTTGATTCTCCATTTTCGTAAAAATCACATTAAGCATTTGGGTTAAAGTAGCTCTGGCTGTAGTCTGATTTATGAGATTTTTACTTGCAAGATAGATATTGTAACAAGTTCTGACAGCAAGCAACACTGTTCCTTCATGTACTTCCACATGTTGACTTGTGATTACTGTTAATAAGGCTTTTATTATTTGAAGTTGGACTCCCTCATCTGTCTGTGGGCCAGTGAAGCAACTGCATATTGTTTCAACTATTCTATCAATCAGTAGTTTCCGGGGTGTAGTGGAATCAGGAATATTTCCTGTGAGGTGTCCATATGCTATAAGTTTTTGTAAACAGTCTAGGGCTGTCACAACTATCCTGGCTGCTTTACTTTGACATGCCAGTTCAAAAGGTAAAAAATATTTCTCTGCAGTAATGATATTTGATGCATCATTTTTCGGCAAGGGCAATGTTCCTGATGTGGGGCTCTCGGTTGATTCTGGCTGGCCACCATTTTTAAGCTCAGTTTTTATTTCCTCTGTAACAAGCAGAATTAAAAATATATTTACCTGATTTTTTTAAATTAATGTTTTTTTTAAGTTTTATAAAATATTTAGAGGTAGACTTGTTAAGCAATATTTTATCATTCACAATAGCCTTTGTAATATTTCATATTATACATGTGAATTACATATATAGTAATATATATCATCATGTGATAATTCTTTTATGATTGTAAGTTTGACATAGTGGAAATGTCCTGAACCATGATCTAATTTTATTAATTATAGCAATCCGCCCTCGCTTCGGTTATAGTTGTTTTACCCGCGTAGTTCCCGTGTGAATACCGGGATAAAATATAGCCTAGTTTACGGCCTGATATTATAGCTTTCCATTGGTGAAAGAATTTTTGAAATCGGTCCAGCCGTTTTGAAGATTACCCGGAACAAACAGACAGACAGACAAAAATTTTTTAATTGCTATTTTAGGCATAGGTGTCGTGCAAATAACCGTGTGAGCATGAAAAAAGCCTATTATTTTGACATTACAAACAGACACTCCAAATTTATTTATTGGTATAGATTGCACTAGCATGAAATTACATAATCCCTGAGTGCTCTAGCAGTTAGGGATGTCTAGGCTAGCTTTTATTTAGGGAAAATATATAAACTCCACAGTAAAGGAAACAAAACCTGGATGCAGAGTCATAAGTACAATCTACTTTCACACATAAGTCTTGATTATTCATCGATATTTACTACATTATTCATAAACTAGCTATTGCCCACGGCATCAACTACATAAAAGTACCTTTCCCAAAGTTGTACTATAATCTCAAGGGAACACTTTACCGATGATAAGTATCCTATGTATAATATTTTATCTCTATACTTATTTTCATTCAAATCTATTAATAATAGATCATATTTATTGTGATGATGGCGTAAGAATACAGTTAATCAATCCCTCTCTTGGCTGTGATGATATAATATGCATATAACTTCTATACAAGAGAAGGAAAACTTGAAATAAGACCTTATAACAAACCATTACGGCTTAGGGGCCCAGATACCGTTTTATTGTTGAAGCTCAACAGTAGGAGATATATGAGCCGAGTTGATTATGATACATCATATACTCATATGGTGAGGAGTTAGGAATACTATATACCAAAACTCCTTACTTAGCCACGAAAGTAGTAAAAATTAGCAGAGGACCCAATAGGAGAATGGGCAGCAGCATTCTCCTGGCAAACTTATAACATCAGCTATGATTCTCAATGTTATTGCCATCCTTGGAACTATTCAAGGATGTCAATAACAACTTAATCACTAGATTAAGATATTATCCTTCCCTGAGAGATATGTGTGGCAGTGGACATACCTGACAAAACTGTAAAATAAAATCTCTGAGTTTGCTATATAAAACTCTTTAATACAAAATAAACTCCCGATATGTACACAATTCAGTTATTTAAGTAGAAAGCAAAGGAAACTATTTTAAAAGACTATCTATTGAATTGATTATACCTTAAGAACAAAAATAAAAAAAAGCAACTAAATATGTAATAACTTTACTCCGTCATCACACTTGTGAAATATTTTGTTTACATATGCACATAATGAGAGTACCCTAAATTTATACATATTGTATTCACAATATGGGGAGTCCCCTGTTAACCAGTGTTGCCAAATAAATGAAATCCAAAAACTTTTGTAACAATATGTAAATATGGAGTATACATATACATTTTTAAAGTTTTTATAAATGTGTTTGTTTATAAACTATATAAAAGGAAATCATTTAAACAGGAACCTTGTAAATAAAGGAATAAATATATATACTTAAGTATCACACCAGAATTAATACTTTGATGAAGGTTATTTATGCAGTGATTCAACTTCTTTGATAAGTATTCTGTAATGTAACATGTTATATACAATCGTTAGCTAACTTTTAAAAAGTGCAAGAAATGTTACACAATAAAACATTGCCATTACATAAATATGTAAATATATTCAAATTAAAATTATTCTCTTATTAATTTTTTTTTTTTGACTAGGGTAAAAACAAAAATTACTATGAAGTTAAGGCTAGCCTAAATAGCCTTCTTTTTAAATAGCAGTTATGTATGCTTATAAATTGCAAGCAAAGTTTAGTTAAGTCAACAATATATTTAGTTAATTAACAATTCACACTACTTAAATATTTCAATAGTGTTTTAGTAGCAAAAAAAAAATATGTACGCCTCTAATTATGTTATACCTCAGTAATAACACGCCCAATACTGATTTTCATGAGGATTTTCATTATCGTAATATGTGTTGTGAACATTAATTACACAATTGATTTGGTAATCCACAACTTTAATATTATCAATTTGATACATTGTAGTTTAATAATTTAAACATCAGCTTGTATTTATATAGTATCGGTTATACATAATGAAGTATTTTAAATGCATTCTTACCAAAAAAAAACATGGGAAGTCTTATCACATGCTAATTTAGTCCTTGGTGTAACTGTTTTTATATAACTCGTTTCATTTTAGTCAATTAAGGAGTGTAGGTAAATATAGACAACATCTACATGAATGTTAAATTGTTGGTATGGGATTAAAATAATTAAATTTATACACTTTACAGACATGCGATCTATATGGTATACTGTTACAGTGTCGAAAGCGCGTGTTGGTACTACGATAATATAGGTAGGTTCCAACTCTTATAATCAAGGTCACACATTCACTATCTAATAAATTATCAACATCAATAAAACCATTGCAATGTACAACTTAAACTAATTAGTGACATGTGATAATACAAACACGTATTTACATTGAACAACATAGTATATTACGATAATGTGATGTAAAATGTCATTTCTACTTACCTAAAGCTACTTCGCAGGATTTCTTTAACTGGCTATGGTAGGACCTTTTAATGTCCTTATCAGCCAGTATCTTTTCTAAAGCTCTGACTATAAACATTTCTTTAGTTTTCAAGTTGGTTTGCATCGTTATTTTATAAGTTGATCACTCCATTCGTTCCTATCGGAATCGACTTAGTTACACAGTAGTTGTGTATTCATTTATGTAACTTCTTGAGGCACTTTTATTGTATTGTATTCGTATATATTCGTGACAAGATAGCTCAAATAGAACATTACAAGACTTCAAGGGACTATAGATTTTTGTGAAATCATTTCTGCGAGATCGAGATTTCTTTACGATTCACACCTCATCACAAACATGTCAATTATAAAGTTGCGTTCCGTAATTCGTTTAGATTGAAACAATTATTACTCATGACAAAAAATTAAACTATTTTAATGATTCCTAAAGTGGTTTTCACGTTTATGTAAAGATTATATAACAGATCAGGTTTTTTTTAATATTTTTTTTATAAACATTATTATAAGCTCTTAATATTTATAAAATTGCGTTCATAGTTACGTGTACTTTTTATGTTATATTATATCAATACGTATGAAGTAGATATATGCATTATAATATGATCAGTGCAAATGTCACTGATAGTTATGAATAAAAATAATAAAAAGATTTAATATGCAATTAACGCTAACAATCTATTTCGTTCAAAAATGTATATGGAAAAATTGTGTTTCGTTCCTTGCCCAACGCGATTCCATTCATGCTCACTTGCTCGTTCGTTGTATTTGCCCGTCTGTCATTTTTACATACGATAATCGAGGGGAGATTGCGGTTAGGCCGCTATTTACGGTCAAAACTTGGAATCCCTAATTTCTTCTAAAGCGAAGAATCTTTTTTTTATTATTTGTGATATTTTATAATAACCAACAAAATTGCTTCCACCATGACTGTGACGCGGGTGTCGGAGTCCCGCACAGAATTTAAATTGAAGAGTTTGCCAGATGATGCTATATCTAGTGTAAAATTCGCACCAAAATCGAATCAATTTCTTTTAGTATCGTCTTGGGATTGTTCTGTTAGGTTGTACGATGTCACTTCAAACGTGGAACGCCATAAGTATAGCCATGAATTACCGGTCCTTGATATTTGTTTTAGGGTAAGGGTTTATTTATTTTCAAACTTCTTGGTAGAAAACTTGCAGTAAATCGATTATATGAGTATTAGAATATCTGTTAATGTTATGTATTATTGGTACTATTCCAGGATGCAGTCCATTCATACAGTGGAGGACTAGATCAAATACTAAAGATGTATGATTTAAATGCGAGCGCGGAAACTGTGTTAGGTGAGCATAAAGGTGCTATCAGATGTGTGGAGTTTGCCACTGAAGTGAATGCTGTATTAACTGGTAGTTGGGATGGTACTGTGAAGATGTGGGATAGTAGAGTACCAAATTGTGTTGGTACTTATAACCAAGGCAATGAAAGGGTAAGGATTGAAAGTTTTATATGTATTATCACAAACAAATGTATTTTCTGTTATTGTGATGGAGTAAGACCACAAACTTACAAGTTCTGCCATCTCTGCTTCTTTTTTTAGCTTAAGAGTCCTTCACAATGAGATCAAAATTGAGCTAGTAGATCATCCCCGACAGACATGTCGGGTTTAGAGCTCTCAGCGCTCACCCGACAGCCCGGGTAAAGTTGTTACAGCCATCTGCAGCTAACAAATAAGTCACTAAAAAGCCAGACAGTTTAGTAAAGGGTTAAATTTTGTGGTTTTAGGGTTCCGTACCCAAAGAGTAAAAACGGGACCCTATTACTAAGACTTTGCTGTCTATCCGTACATCTGTCTGTCACTAGGCTGTATCTTAAGAACCGCAATAGCTAGATACTTGAATTTTTACCAATTAAGTATTTCTGTTGCCGCTATAACAACAAATACTAAAAACAAAATAAAATAAATATTTAAGGCCATTGCCCATACAACAAATGCGATTTTTATAGATAATGGTACAGAACTCTACATGTGCGACTCGGACTCACGCTTAGCAGGTTTTTTACTCTTGCAGTGATGTTATTTGCATATTATATTTATTGGTTGTCATTAATGACAGGGTTATTAAGGGGAGTGGAGAATTGTATTTTAATCAATCTCTACATGTATAAGGTAAAGGCTTAATATTCCCTAGCCGAGGCCGCGGGTGACGTGACCGGGGATTAGTCCGTCACCCGCCGAGAGGCCGACCGCGTGAGGAAAGAGGGGGGACGTCGGTCGATGGGAGGGTACCCCAATAGGGGGTATTCCGTCGGGCCGACCACTGATGACAAGTTAACGCTGCTCCAGTGGTCGGCCCAACGACGAAGGCGACGTGGTTTTCGGGTGGGTCGCGGGAGTTGCGTGCTTAAGCCCCTCTGTCGCCCCGGACGGAGTGGTGCGGAGGAGCGCCGACCGCGGCCCACCCACAAAAAAAAAGAAAAAAAAAAGGCTTAATATTAGTAGAATACTTCTAATGAATTGAGTTAAATTTAAAAACAAACTTCAATACAAGCTAAATAATATGGAGGTAGGCTAATTTCAGATTAATAATATTTATATTTTTGTTTTACAGGTTTACACTATGAGTATAGTTGGTGAGAAGTTTGTGGTTGGTACATCAGGCCGCAAGATTTTTGTCTGGGATGTCAGAAACATGGGCCATGTTAATCAGAGACGTGAATCCTCTCTTAAGTATCAAACTAGATGTATTCGTGTATTCCCTAACAAGCAAGGTTATGTACTAAGTTCAATTGAGGGCAGAGTTGCTGTTGAATATTTGGATAGTAATCCTGAAGTTCAGAAAAAGAAATATGCCTTTAAGTGTCACAGGATTAAGGATGGAGGTATGTGCATATATGTATATTCTCATTTAGCTTTTAGTGAAAAACATAACTGAGGAGCCTGTGGCTGAGGAGCTGGTCCCAATAATTCTTCTAAGCTCATACACCATCAAGTGTTGGGCGCTAGTCCCCTAAAAAAAAGTGATATTGCTGTGCCCATTACCACAGCAAAAGGCCTTACTATCAAATCTAACAAAAGCTTATGAAACACCCAATGAATTGTGTCTTACTCTATGATGAATTCTTCTCAACATTACATGCAATATTCATTTCTTCTCTAAGTGTTTACCATTTACAATTGTATTTTCTAGGATTAGACCACATGGCAAGATATTCAAGGGCACCAACTTCCCTTATTTACTGTTGTAGATATTCTTCATATCCCAGATACGACCTAATCAATCTCATCCGCATGGTTTCCATATATCAGATATCTGGTTTCTAATAGAGTTAATATTATAAATATTATCATGCTTTGTAACTGTAACCATAATCCAAGCGATCGGAAATTCGAAACTTTAACTAAATGCATCTATCGAATTTAAAGTACTGAACAGTTTCACTTTCCGTGTGGTGACGGAGTAAGAATACAATTCACCACTCCCTATCTTGCCCGTGGATGTCGTATAAGACGATTAAGGGATATAATATGCTCATAAGATCTGTTACAAGAGAAGGAAAACTCGAAATGAAACCCTATACCAAAATGTCTGACCAGCATGGTATAGTAGGTCAAATTCCCTCCCGTTGTGGAGGAGGCCCAAGCCCAACAGTGGGACGTATGTGGGCTGCGATGATGATGATGATGATGAACAGTTACAGATAGGATGTGTCTGTATCAGACACATTACTGTCGTAACGGTTTGCTTTCAACTAGTCGAACTGATAGTCTAAACGTAAGCCTCTCCAATGGGAAATAATACGATAATCACCACACAATACTATTTACCTCTTACAATTCCCTAAAAATCCATCTGTAACTATCCAAAATTGTTGGATAAATCCAAATAATTTGATATGCGTATCCAAAACTGGTATAATGTCTGTTACTTCATATCCACAACAGTTTGGTTTACTTAAAATGTATGAAGATTATTTCAAATTAAAGCAGTTTTATTAAAATAACTATCTTCATTTTCAGGCCTTGAAAAAATATATCCAGTAAATGCAATTAGTTTCCACTCCATATATAATACATTTGCAACGGGCGGATCAGATGGTTATGTGAACATTTGGGACGGTTTTAACAAAAAACGTCTCTGTCAATTCCATCGGTACAACACTGCTGTTTCATCTTTAAGTTTCTCGCACGATGGTTCGGCTCTAGCCATAGCATGTTCGCAAATAGATGAGACTCAAATTGAAGATCCAAAACCTGAAGATACTATTTACATTAGATATGTTACCGACCAGGAGACTAAGCCTAAATGAGATGTGGATTTGACCTGGTAGTATTAAGTTATTGGCTCTACTGTTGGTTATTTTGTGATCATATTCTTATGTTATCTTTGCATCAAAGATTTTAGGTATTACATTTTCTTTTGACCTTACTCAACTCAGCAGATAGCAGGGTTACGTAAGGCTGCAAAATCCACCATGGAACTTGCCTTAGCTTTTGCATTCCTCCGTGGCTATGGTTACTACAGTGAAAACATTTTCTTCAGTGGCTTTCAGTGAATATGTAGTAACAATGGTCTATTTTAACTGAAGGATTGATTTTTTGTAATTTTTTAACTGGGCAAATAAATATATATCAACATCCATGCTAATGTCATGATAAAGATTTGCCAAATTTTGCTCTTTGCGCTCATGGGCGTATGGCTAGATTAACAGCTGCAATTCTCAGTAACCATTAGTTACTTGTCCGTAACCCTCTCAAATTAAAAGAGTTTATATGAAATTATTTTGCCAAATAAAAAAAAATGGGTGGTGTTAATATGACTGCTTAATTAAGCAATGCTGTGGGAACCACTGGAAGCTGTTTAACAACTTGCGATTTTTCTATTCTCCATTTGATTTTTAGCATTTCTTGTGTTTATTCTAAATAGCAATATTGTATTTTTGGAAATGAGCCATAACTAATACAATTTACTGGGTAAATCTATATTTAACTATTATCTAACTAATCTGAAAAGTTTGTTTTTTTGAACATTGTAAATCCAGGTACTGCCACTTGGATTCCAAAAAAATCTCATTGACAATCTATACCAATAAATAAAATTGGAGTGTCTGTTTGTAATGTCAAAATAATAGGCTTTTTTCATGCTCACACGGTTATTTGCATGACACCTATGCCTAAAATAGCAATTAAAAAATTTTTGTCTGTCTGTTTGTTCCGGGTAATCTTCAAAACGGCTGGACCGATTTCAAAAATTCTTTCACCAATGGAAAGCTATAATATCAGGGCGTAAACTAGGCTATATTTTATCCCGGTATTCCCACGGGAACGGGAACTACGCGGGTAAAACGACTATAACCTATAACCGAAGCAAAGCGAGGGCGGATTGCTAGTGGTATATAATATGTATTAGCTAATCGGGAAAAATATAGTTATAATGACCGTCGAGCGTTCTGCGCAATTGCCGCTGTCATAGTAACTATAGTCATAACAAAAATTGTGATTAATGTATTACAGATATTAATAACTAGCAATCCGCCCTCGCTTCGCTTCGGTTATAGGTTATAGTCGTTTTACCCGTGTAGTTCCCGTTCCCGAGGGAATACCGGGACAAAATATAGCTTAGTTTACGCCCTGATATTATAGCTTTCCATTGGTGAAAGAATTTTTGAAATCGGTCCAGCCGTTTTGAAGATTACCCGGAACAAACAGACAGACAAAAATTTTTTAATTGCTATTTTAGGCATAGGTGTCATGCAAATAACCGTGTGAGCATGAAAAAAGCCTATTATTTTGACATTACAAACAGACACTCCAATTTTATTTATTGGTATCGATGATGACATTATTATTAATTTCGGTTCGATATAAATGCTCAATAAAAAAATAGTCGCTTTAAACTGCTTAAGTAATACACGCAAGCGAAGTCGCTGGCACAGCTAGTATTTTATTATAATAAAAGCCTTGCGGTTCTAATAGAGAATGTACTAGTTTGTAAGTGATATAAAATAATGTAGTTAAGTTTCTTAAGTAAATATTTTGTTTCATTTATAATATCCTTTTATATCACCATTCACCACTAGGGATACAATCTGGCGTCATTTTCAATCCGGTATATTGGTATCGGATCCGGTAAACGTTTAATGATGCCGGATCCGCCGGATTACCGGATCCGTTTTCCGGATTGTAATCCCTATTCACCACCCCTTTCTTGTGAAAGTCTTAAATACTGATTAGGGGATTACGAGGAGAATTGGCATTAGCATTTTTCTGGGCAACATAGGATACTAACTGGGATTGCTAATCTCGTTATAAGCTTGGCGAATGAGGCATTTCTCTCTTGTGAAGATAGTTATGCCCAACGTCGATAGGCTGGTGAATGAAAGGATGACTGGAATTCTGTGATTATACATAATTCCTTGAAATCGATTGCACCTCCTCCGATAATCTATTAATAAGTTCAATTGGGAACACGAAAAAATCATTAAAATCGGTCCAGCCGTTTAGGAGGTCAGTTACACAGGTAGGTTAATTATAGACGTATATAAAGATAAGTGCTGTGGACACAGGTATGATTGTGGATATAAAGCCTAAGTATCAAGGGTGGGAGGTTTACGAATACCTTTGCTATCGAGTGAATGAAGTACAAATCTCTGGCTGTACTAGTCCCAGCGGAACGAGTTGTATCTGTCCCTGGCAAACATGTAGCAATCTATTGGTTCTACATATCAATCCGACATCCTCGACACGTTCTCGATGAGGAAGACGATAACATTACATTCGTTTAACGTAGAGCGTACATAACCCTCGAGGCCAGCACACGTAAACACCCTTGGTTTCGTTCTCGTCGTCGAGATGCGAAACCGCGTTGCCTCCAGCGACTGCCTGTATCATCAATACTAACATGGACATGTCCATTTTGCCTCCAGCGACGCCGCAAGCCGAGGTCCTTTCTCCACAAGGAGATCCCTTGGTCGATGTCGCTTAGCTTACTCTCACCGAGTTGAGAGCCCTCAGTGCTCACCCGTCGTCCGCGTCAAGTCAAAGGAAGTAACAACTATACACTCAACAAAAAAATAGTTTCAATTATTAGTATCTCCATTATAGATTGAAACCATGCAACCGATGAGGCCGAAATGGGTTTTATTACATAGGCAAGAATACGAAGATGGCACTGCGATCGACTACAAGGACTTACTTTTTCTTTAATTTGTACAGAACAGCGACTGGTGGATAAATTCGTAAGAAACGATAACGCCTGTAAAGAAATATAGCAACGTTCAGAAATATAATATGTTAGTGATATTGACTAGGCGACTAACTAAAGGGAGATGTTTCAGCTTTTTCTTCTAACATATACTGTGCAATCAGCGGCGGCCTTACCCATTGCGAGGCTCCGGGCGGCAGGTCTTTGCGAGGCCCCAGGCGGCAGGTCTTTGCGAGGCCCTTTGTCCTTCGTGAAAAGTATGAGATACGAAAGTAGGTCTGGTTGTTTGGTTTAGGGATTTGTCATGTTTGATGAAAAATACTAAAGTTGTACAAATAAATAAAATTTAAGTTTTATAATATTGAAAACAAAGTGAAAAATATAATTAATAAGCAAAAATGTAATTTAAAATCTATATTTTTTTAAATTTGCTTGGGTTGTTGCCTGAGGCCGCTGTAAGCGCGAGGCCCCGGGCGATTGCCCTGTTCGCCACCCCCTAAGGCCGCCACTGTGTGCAATATTGGCGATATAGCAGTACTAGTTGTACTGCTATATCGCTATCGATTGTTGTAAACCCGACTATGAGTTACAACACAAACATGGGCCAATTCCATCTAGTGCTATGTACCGATTACTTTCCTAAGTCGATCCTGAAAATAGTCTTAAAAAATCTAAACTATGCAGCATAGTTTATTTAGCCACCTCGTTATACTAACACGTCTGACCAGCGTGGTATAGTGTGTCAATTTCCCTCTTATTGTAAAGGAGGCTCGAGCCCAACAGTGGGACGTATATGATTTGAAATGATGATAATTATGAATATTGTCTTAAAATGAGTAATGTTGGGGAGACGTCGGTCGATGGGAGGGTACCCCAAGTAGGGGGTATTCCGTCGGGCCGAGCACTGATGTCAAGTAACCCTGCTCCGGTGGTCGGCCCAACGACGAAGGCGACGTGCATCGTGGGTGGATTGCGGGTGTGCGTGCTTACGCCCCTCTGTCGCCCCGGACAGAGTGGTGCGAGGAGCGCGCCGACCGCAGCCCACCCCAAAAAAAAGGATCATTTTTTTTTTCTGGACACTGCCCGTCTTATAATCCTTCCAGGGCGATGGAAGGCCGGTGTGCGGCGTAATCTGCCATCGTCATTGCACTGGCTATTAGTACTGACTACTTGACCTCGATGGCAAGCAGGATATGGTCTGTACACACTCCGTCCAGGCGACGTGCAGCCCCATATGGTCTACCAGAGGGGAGGAAATACCTCCCCTCGAGTTTTTCTTCTCTTGAATAGATATTATCATCATCATCACAACTCGCATACATCCCACTGCTGGGTTTGAGCTTCCTCCACAATGGCAGAAAAATTGATTTACTATACCATACTTACCTACTATACGCTGGTCAGATGGGTTGTTATAGGGTTTTATTTCCTTTCCTTTTTTTCCTTCTCTTGAATAAACGTTATATACATATTATATCCCTTAGTCGTCTTTTACGACACCCACGGGCAAGAGAGGGGGTAGTGAATTGTATTTTTACTCCGTCATAACAATATACCTAGGATAAATACCTACCTACTCACAAATAAAATCTTTAAAGTATTCCCACACATAATTAATTGTCAGTGATATCAGTTATTAAAAAAATATATATTAAAATCGTGTTCTCAACCTAATTACCTACTCTGGTTCCACGCAACATGTAGGTAATGTTCTTTCATCGTATATATTGTATAAGTTTTAGCAATAGCTTGACGATGTATTCCTGACAATAACCCTCTGGGAATGTAATTGTTGACCAGGCGGCATCAGATGCTATTGGCCTAACTAAAGTGCTTAGTCGACTTTTGCGACGCCCACGAGCAATTAAAAGTCTGATAATATTCGTAGATACTACTAATATACAGCATGAAAATATATATAAATACTTCTATAAATAAAAATAATGACTCATGCTTTTCGTATTTGTAATAAAAGTAGGTATTTATCACAAAAGTAAATGCTAAAGAATTTGCACGCCATATAAGTGCATATTAAAAGCATACTGCAATGGTTTGAATTAACACATTCGCGAATACACAAAACGTGGGGGTCTGCAGTGTTTCGCAATTAAAATTTAAGAGCATGGATACCGCTTTCTTTTGTTATTACAATTACCTTTAATGTTTTAAAGACAAGGTTTATATTCGAGTGTTTTGTTCAGTTGTAATATTGTTTAGTTATGAAAGCTTTGGCCAGTCCAAATTGGCGCTCAAACAAAGCTAATGTTTGCGACCACCTAAAGGTTTCTAAGAAGATGTTATTATAAATGCTGACTCTAAACGGGTGTTAGGTGTTTGAACAAGTTTACTGCAGCTGTAATTATGTTCTAGTACTGTATAGGCAGATGTTAATTGAGGAAGTGTGCAGCTAATGAGCCTTGGGCTCCGTTGTTTGCTTAAAATATGAATTTCACAACCTATGCCCATTGTTAATATTAAACTATGGGTGTGACGTATGATTAGCTCGTAAGCTTCATTAACTTACCAATTAGAAACTGTTGAAAGAAATTGTTTGAAGGATTTGTTCGTGTCTGAAGAGAAAATTTATCGGTTTGTGTTCGTTGAAATTTAAGTATGAGAAAATCAGGACTCATTTGACATTGGTGGGTCAATTTAATATGCAAGCCATACATTGGAAGTATGCCTCACCCGAGGGGCCCTAGCGATATGTCCTGTCGGTGGAAATCGGTATAGCGCTATCGCTATCGACCATAATTGCCGAGATGCTGAACAGTGACAAGTGCTGGTCGCCGATAGCCTCATTTTGCCGGGCCCTCATAACGAGGAAAAAGGCCGCGGAGCGGGAATGCAAGGCGCTTGCGTCCGTTGAATCGCTCCGCAACCGGGGACTAGGCAGGAGGAGGTGTCGATATGCGCACCTATCCTGTCGATCTGTATGACAACGGGATGTAGCCAGACGGACAAGCGCTGGGATATTGTGATTGATAATATATAACTTACTAGTTTTAGAAATGCCTTGAGGGAGACTGACGTGAGGAGCATTGGAAAGGGAGGGTACCCGAAAGGGTATCCGTCCGGGCTAGCCACGGACAACAAGGAACTCGATATCAGTGGTCGACCCAATGGCGAAGGAGACGGTGGATTATAGGGTTATATGATGTCAACCCTCCTTGGGAATGTTATTGTTGATCAGACGATACCAGATAGAGCTAGCCGAGGTCTGTGGAATGCTCTCGTCTTTTATCACGATACCCATGAACAATGTAAGTTTTGATAGTATTCGTATTCGCCGTATTCGCCGTCACCACACAGCATAAAGTATATTACAAAAATTTTTCTTTATAACAAATATTAGGGTGTTACACATGGGTGAAATGTAACCAATTCCTAAATAAAATATTAGATATAGATGTCTAAGCGATGACGGCGGCTATAGTCCGAATGATTTTCATTTTCACCCGTTAAACACTGTTTTTTTTGGACCATAAGAAAAGTAGCCTGTCCCCAAAAAAATATATCATCATCATTTTCATCATTTCAGCCTATCGCCGTCCACTGCTGGACGTAGGTCTCCCTCATGTTACGTCACAGAGTGCGGTCTTGTGTTGCCTGCATCCAACGACGCCCAGCAATTTTCACCAGATCGTCGGTCCACCTAGTGGGCGGCGTCCTACACAGCGTCGTCGGATACGTGGTCGCCACTCGAGAACACCTTTCTTCCTCAACGGTTGTCGGTTCGTCGAGCGATGTGGCCTGCCCATTGCCACTTCAGCGTGCTTATTCTTCATGCCATGTTGGTTACACGTGTGCATCTGCGAATAAAAAAATATACATATAGCTAAGGGAAGTGAAATATCATTTTTTTTCTAAAATGAAAATTTATAATAATAGCATGAGCTACTTATTTAAAATGAATTGAGGAGAGTTTTTGAAATTTAAAGTACGTTTTTTGTTTAAAATAAAATTCCGAAAAAATTTCGGAGCCGTCTACCTAATGAAATTTTGTTCTATATATAAAATTCATTCCCACCCTACATAGAGAAGCAATAACTATTAGTCTTTCCCGCCCAAGGATGGTAAGCAGCGTTTTTCACCCGCTACTTGGATCAAACAGAATCTACTTGCCGAATATGAGAAATAATTTTTATTTTGTAATTTTAATTATATGTACATATCAACGTAAGTGAAGTTCTTATAACGGATCATAGACCATAATGTACTATAATCTCGACCATTGATCCCTACAGGATATTCTCACAGTCACAAGCGCGTTTATATAATTATTTAACCTCCCACACGTTTACTTATCAAATGATATAAGCCTTAGCGCCAATTTAATGAAGATAAACTAAAACTGTGACGCATTTATAAGGTTAATAGTTTTCAATTAGCTTGTTGTTGACCGTTTACAGACGGTGGCGGGAAAGCAATAATCGTATGTAAACATGGTTAACGGCGGTATATCTAGCAGATATATTTTAATGATAAGACGGTGATAGGTGTATCTGTGACGGAATGCAAAGGTTATGCAGCGTTTAGTTGTTTAAATGTGCGCAACTGGTCCTTTTTATTGAACTTGTTGCCGCCATTTATATGTTTAAATATAGAATAAATTTGCTGTGCTTGCAACTTCATCCGCTTGTGAATATGTCGTTGCAAAATGTGAAAAGAGTTTAAATTTGCTACGATGTCTTACAGGAGTTTGGTGGGGAGCCCATCCTACTTCTTTAAAATTAATTTATAACGCCTTAATAAGAAGTGTACTAGATTATGGCACATTCTTATTAGAACCTTGCAATGTAGCGGCATTGAAGAAGCTGGACGGTATACATTCTAAAGCTTTAAGGATAGTTACAGGTGCAATAATATCCAGTCCTATCAATGCCTTACAGCTTGAATGTGGCGATGCACCTCTTTACATGAGACGACAGTTTTTGTCGGATAAATTCTATTATCGCATTTTTCACTTTTCGAATCAACAACTTTTTTCTAGGGTCCAACATCTGGTAAATCTAGTTCTTATATCATCTTACTGGACACATAAAATGCTTCCGTGCTTAGTTAACAGTTATAAGAGATTTCAAAACCTTTCAGCCCCGGTATTTAATTTCCAACGTTTAGGTATTTTTAACTATACTTTTCATAGCTTAATATATTCACTTACAATTATTTTTGATTTAAATATTAATCCCAATGATGAAGATATAAATAATAACTTTGAGTCCTTAACTAACTATGTAACACTTCCCTAATTTTTGATAATGGCAAATGTTAATACAGTGGCTAAAAAAAATACTTCGTCCGCGACTAAATTTGTATGTTTTTTTTGGTATAAGGTGTAATGAATATAGTTATTATAATGTTACTGCATAGTATAAGCTATTAGAAAATTCAATTTCAATAATTTTGAGCCGCTCTTGGGCTTGGAGAGACCTATGTTCATTAATAAATGTTAACAGGTTGATAGATGAATAGACGCTTAATGCCTACGACAATAAATTAAAATTTCTATGATTTCCATTTCCACGCAAAACAGTATTTTTTGCGATTTACAAATTGTTGTTCTAAAACTGATTTTAATATGTCTAAAAACGAATTAATGACGTCTTACGCCTCAAAAAGCTTTTCACAAGATGTTATGCTTCTGCCTTATTAGTTTTTACAGTGTTTGCTTTAATAAAATTGTGGTTAATCAGGACCAGCCTTAGACATATAGGTTTCAAAAAATACTCAAAGACACCCCACATAATTAATAGAAGCTCCCTCACTAAATTAACTAATCTTGTATAATAATTTTCTTTAAAACTTATACATAGAATAAAATTACACTTCTTCATATTGAATAGTTTATTCATAATCACTGCCCTTCAGTTATTGAAGTCCTTATCATTATTGTTCGCTGACAAGCTACACAAGCATTTTCGCTGTATTACATTTCATAAAATACAAGAATTATCACATTAAAATATTGAATAAAATTTTAAAGCGCTAGCTGCCATTTTCATATTCCCGTCGAAACTCTTAAAAGTTCTCGTTTAGATCATAGAGAACAAATTATAATAATTCTTTACACAAACATTCGTTCGCTCCTACTGTACTTGTCAGCACTTGAGGACTCGTTGAATATTATTGTAACATCATAAATTATCACACATCCAAATACATCTGTTAACGTAGAGACAAAAACAATAATGGTTCATATATCGACGGAATAGGGTGACAATGATTTTTATTAATATAATATTTTTCCAGTTCAAAATAATAATCGTTTATTTAATTCATATGCTTGCCACTGCTGGGTCCGAGTTTCCTCCGCAATAGGAGGGAAATTGATTTAATATATTACGCTGGCCAAACGATGTGGTGTAGAGTTCTATTTCGGATTTTCTTTCTTTTGCATTGATGTTATATGCGTGTAACTTCCTTAGTCCTCTTACTCCTCTTACACTCGCTACATAGGCGGTGGTAAATTACACAGGGTATTTTTTATTACTAAAAAGATTTTTAACGTTATTTCTAAGAAAATGTAGGAATCGTCGCTTTTTATTTTAACAATTTTAAGTTTTTATTATTTACACCTTTGCACTTGATAGCTAGCGGGCCCAAAATGGGGAAAACATTGTAGTAGGCCATAGGCACTAACGAAATAGATATTAAAATTGATACAACGTTACGACATATTTCATAAAGACAAAAGATATCTACAAAATTAATATATAGTTATACACATGTTTAGATAATGTTTCGAGAGTTAGGCCTCCTTGCCGAAGGCATAGCGAGGAGTACAATAAATTCAAATTATGTGAAGTGACATTACATTAATCATCATCATCACAGCTCATATACACCCCAATGCTGGGCTCGAACCTCCTTTAGAAAGAGGAGGCAAATTGATCTACTATATCACGTTAGTCAGGTGGATTGGCATATGGTTTTATATTGAGTTTTCCTTCTCGTGTATAGATGTAATCTGCATATTGTAATACCTTAGTCGTCTTTTACGTCATCCACGGCCACGGTCAAGAAAAGGGGCAGTGAATTGTATCCTTACTTCGTCACCACACGAAATTAACACTCTTATTAAGGTTTATAGGACTATTGTCCTAAATAAAAAATGAAAACATTGCCACAGTAACAAACTCGGCCCAGTCCAGTCATCGCGTATGGGAATCGCAGTTATTACTCGAACGATCTCGAACGCACTTGTGAGTCTCAAAACACAGGCCGACTTCGAATCGGTCACTCGTTCAACTTTCCCATCTCTCACACCAAGAGCTCTCAACGTAGGGTTGTCAAAAGCAATATGAAACGAAGTTTCTTTACCTAATTTCCATCGGTCCATATATCAACCTTGATTGATCATTATTAGCCATAGGTATAACCCCCCACACAAAGGGAGAATGCCATAATCGCCACTCTTAGCGGTTGGTGTAATATTTTTTCAAGAGTAGTACTGCTGACATTATCCGTGTAATCCCTAATTCTGCTTTTACGATTCTCCACGAGAAAGTGTGTCAGGGTGGTCAGATATGATATTCTTAACACACGAGTGTGTTTTATCATTTTTTTTATTGCGGTTAGCTTTTTAATATAACCTGCACCTCTTATCGTGTAAGCTTAATGGTTTTAGAACAATCTACTAGATAGCCTATAAAATTTAACGTTAAACTTTCAAACGGTCCCATTATTTAAATAAATATTTTTTATTTTTGACGTGACAACGTCTTATAAATTGGTTTGCCGGGTGACACTTCAAGAAACTGCGTTACGCTCCGCTCACGTTATGCGCTCACAATGAGAGCGAGTGAGAGGCACGCGTCCCTTCCACTCGGGCATGGTTAGCCCGCCTAAGAGCGAGAGAGACAGACATAAAAAGTGTAAAGAGTAGAAATGAAATAGATTCTTTGTATAAATTAATGTTTTAAATATAATTCTTTGTATAAATAAATGTTTTAAATTGTTACTATTATTTCATCCTTCTTCCTACTATACGAATGAATATTCACATTAAAATTATTTTACCACTCAAAGTCGTTGTCACGTAAAACTTTCGCCCGTATACCGACTTTACAGGCAACCAATTTTTTTTTTAAAAGACAACACCCTGCACTAGGGAAATAATCCTTGTATTGCGGGGGACTTTACAAACATATAATTAACGGACACAAATTACATCCAAATATAAATTTATATATCTATACCAATAAATAAAATTGGAGTGTCTGTTTGTAATGTCAAAATAATAGGCTTTTTTCATGCTCACACGATTATTTGCATGACACCTATGCCTAAAATAGCAATTAAAAATTTTTTGTCTGTCTGTCTGTCTGTCTGTTTGTTCCGGGTAATCTTCAAAACAGCTGGACCGATTTCAAAAATTCTATCACCAATGGAAAGCTATAATATCAGGGCGTAAACTAGGCTATATTTTATCCCGGTATTCCCACGGGAACGGGAACTACGTGGGTAAAATGATTATAACCTATAACCGAAGCGAAGCGAGGGCGGGTTGCTAGTCTATAATATATTCATATTTATTTAACCCGTTCGCCAAACCGACCGTTGCGGAAGAATGGTTCTCGCGTGGTGGTCAGTCACAGCGTGGACGACACCCTATTAGGTGGAATTATAACATCTTGGAGGTTGCAAGGAACCATTGGACGCAAGTGACACAAGGACGTTCCGAGTGTCATTTTCGTGGAGTGACTTATGTCTAACACTAGATGTTAAAAGGCTGATGGATGGATAGATATTTGAATATTTTTTACATATAATGGTACAAATTAACTGATATATAGATTTCATAGATCAAACTGACAGATAAACTGTCAAGCCGATAGTTCAATTTGAGGTTCGGCAATTCCCTAGGTTTTGTTAAATATAATTCTCGACGAAGTGACTCTCCCCTAAACTATGAACTCTGAAGGCATAGCAATATTCTATGTTGGCATCTTAAGAAACAGTGTCCATCATAGCTGCGTCTTAACATATTTTTTACAAGTTCATTCAGTTCAAAGAAATTGACATTTTTTTTTTTACAGAAATCTCAACCAATTATGGCTTTACAAATAATGTTATTTTCTTTCACCGTTAAGTGGACGCATAACTTTAAAATGACGTTCCAAACTCAGAATTTCACTCAAAATGTTTAATAGTGAGAAATATATTAACAAAGTATTAACGAAATTTTTAAATAATATGTAATGGTTATTTATAATCGACAACCCTACAATTGCGCATACCTGTGAATATCTAATGAATACTTCACAGAGCAAATATGATAACATTTTATTGTTTTATACAAGAACACTTTCTTGTGTAGGCGAATATAAACATGAAAGAATTGAACTTATGTCTATGATTCAGCGAGAGAGTCTTAGCTTATTAATTTAGAGTGCTTTTGAAGATGGGCGATTGTATTAATAAATATGTGTAGTTAAACAATTAATTTTGAAAAAAAAAAATACTTCGTTCAATAATCATGATTATCTTAATATTTATATTTTTTATTACCATACTTAGTTTTTGTTACATTGCACTAAGGAAAAACACAGCACTAAAGAGTATATTCTTTTGTTGTAAGGATTATTCTTCGTAACCTATTGCCATGATAGTATATTCTAATAGTTCTTATTTTAATAATTCGGAAAGTTGTATCCATTAGTAAGGCGTATATTAATTAGGAAATACAAGAAAGATGAATCGCAATAGTCAATACCACCTATAAATACTAATAGAAAATAATATTTAAATTGAAATAGTTACATTAATCAAATTCGACTAAATTTAATAAATTACTAAAACGGCACATCACTAAATAATATTTTCTGTTGTATATTGACAATAAAGCACTTTCTCACACCCAATGACAAATAGCGAGTGAATTAATACCGACTTGCGTTTATGCAAATAAATTAAACGACGAAGCACACCACAGGTTGTTTTAAACACATCATATAACCCCACATACAATGCACATCTATACAATCCTATTGCAATCAAATAAAGTTTCTTTTACATTCTTCATTAGTATTTAATAAAATTTGGATTCCGACATACTAAATTATTTATACGTTCATTTTAATTCTTATTACGATTTATTTAAGGGTTAAAATAGATTGCGAATGAAGAATAAATAGTTTTGCAGTTTTCAATATACGTGTTCGCAAGAGGATGTTATTGCTCAGTGTCTTCGAGCGATTAGGGTTGGGAGTTTAGTAACGGTGATTTAGTTAATAACTTCGTACAATGACGTTATATTTTAAGCTGTTTCCAGTCCAGTTTGCTTTTTAAGGTTACACATTTGTATTGCGCTAAATGACAAGTGATTAGTTATAACCGATTATCGGGTTAATAAATTTATTACTTTAATTTAAAGTATTCATTTTTATTGTAATATTAATAAATTTTGGGATACAGTGCTGTGAAATATATACAATTTACATGTCATAATATATTTTTTCGTGTGGTGATGGAGTAAGAATACAATTTACAACTCCCTATCTTGCTCGTGAATGTCGTAAAAGACGACTAAGGGATATAATATCCATATAACATGAATAAAACGCGAGAAGGAAATCCAAAATAAAACTCTATACCGACATGTCTGACCAGCATGGTATAGTAGGTCAAATTACCTCCCATTATGGAGGAGGCCCGAGCCCAACAGTGGGACGTATGCGGGCTGCGATGCTGATGACGATAATATATATTTTTATGATTAATAAATTATATAAATGATTCTATGTTGTATGGTGGCGTCTACGAATATTATCAAACCTTACATTACTCCTGTAAATGATGTTGTAAAAAGACGCTTAATAGCTTTTCTTCGATCTGGACTCGATCTGAAGATGTCTGGTCAACAATTACATTCATACGGAGGGCTAACTACAGACAAGCGGCGGTTATAAAACTATTAGCAAAACTTTGCAATATTTGCGATGAAACAGTTTATATGGCCTTATGGCCATGGTCACCGGCCTCAACTAATTGACACAAGATCAGGATTATGGTAATAAATGTTTCTAGAGGAACATATAAATATTGGTAATTAAGGATATAGACGAAGAATTAGCACGCTGAAGTGGCAATGGGCAGGCCACATCGCTCGACGAACTGACAACCGCTGGAGAAGAAAGGCTCTCGAGTGCCGCTCACATATCGGACGACGCGATGTAGGAAGCCCCCCTACTAGGTGGACAGACGCGTCGTTGGATGCAGGCGGTACAGGATCGCACTCTGTGGCATAACATGATGGAGGTCTACGTCCAGCAGTGGCCGCGATAGGCTGAAATGATGATGATGATGAAGGATATAGACGTGATAAAAAACTGAAGCCAGTATTTAGTAGTATTTAATAAATTTTATTAAGGGATTAGTAAAAAATTGGTTGAGGTTTCTCTAGAAGTATGGGCAAGAGGCAGGTTTAACAGGAGGACTAAGTAATTTAACACTAATTGCCGATCGTCCACCCATCTGGCGAGTGTGGTTGTTAAGGCATTGGTGGAGTTCCACATATATCTAATAGTCGCCATCAATAGTTGGATGGATGAATGGCTGAATGCTTAAAAAGGCAGTCCCTGAGGTATAGGAATTATCATCATTTTTCTATATAATGAGATCATGAATCACTTGTCGTGTGGCGACAGAATAAAAATACAATTCACTACCTATCTTGCCCTTGGATATCATAAAATTCGACCAAAAGATATAGGTAATATATGCATACCATTTATGCCAGAGAAGGAAAACTTGAAACAAAAAGCGTCGTAGTATCATCATCATCATCTTAGCCTATACATGTTCCACTGATTGGCTCAGGCCTCCTCTATAATTGATCTACTATTCCATGCTGGTCAGACATGTTGGAATAGGGTTTCGTTTCGAGTTTTCTTCTCTTACACAGATATTATATGCTTAGGCCCTTAGTCGTCTTTAATGACATCCACGTGCAAGATAGGGAGTGGTGAATTGTATTCTTATTCCGTCATCACAGCGTGGTATAGTAGGTCAAGTTCTCTTAGGAATAGGAGGCCTAATAGTGGAACATATATGAGCTGATTATAATATCTATTACGGCAAAAACACGTGCTGAGATCGATTACGTCGACCCGGGTTTCGAGCATATGCATCTCGCAGTGCACGCCGGGGCCTCGCAGACGCCGCTGCGCACTCGCCCTGATGATGAGCATCGGATATGCTCGATACCCGGGTCGACGTAATCGATCTCAGCACGTGAGTGTTTTTGCCCTTATAGATATTATAATATTGTTCAGTCTCACGATAATTTCAATACTAAAATATATGAGCTGAAATGACGATGAGTTAATGAAATTATTTTAAGTTCGCAAAAATAGCCTCAAAAGCACATCCCTATGCAATTCGCCGAGGGTGTCCTACGGACAAATGTGTCAGGAGTATTACAAGTGTGCACATTATAACCGTGTGCAGTCGGGGGTTAATAGTCTCAATAATTTGACATATTGGGTGGTCGCCCCCACACCAGTAACTTATTAATAAACAACTGTATGTAATCAAATATTAATAAAACAATTCGATTATTATTTAACATTGAAATTAATGTTATATTTTTATGGAGATTTTTTATTTAATTTAAATTGATCTTTATCGTCATTTCTTTGCTCATATATGTTCCACTGCTGGGCTCGAGCCTACTCTTCAGTAGGAGGGAAATTGACTTACTGCATCATTCAGAAGGGTTGGTATTTTTTTCAACTGTTGGCCATGGTGCACATATACAGTACGATTCAACCATGACGACGCAAAGGGCAGCGAACAAGTCCATGGCCTGTTGGGTGCTCACCTCTCTCTATCTAGTGCCAAGTAAACGGTTTCTGGTGATTTCTTCGCCTTTTTTACGACTTCTATGATATATTAAGGGATTGCGACACGCTATATTTGTAGGCCTTCACCGCACGGGGCAGTCAAAACCTTTTGCATCCTAATAAATTCTTTTCTTAACAATATCTTAGTTCGAAGGAATCACACTCATACGTCCTACATAGAAAAGGTATTTAATCCCACCACACATTCCCACCATTGTAACTCCTGTAAGCCAGGATCCACAATGGTCTCCATAAATGACACCGAGGTTTGACCCTCAGGCAGTCCCGGGATATGATTTTAATTGTCTTGGGACCCGCAACAAATTTAATTAGAAAAGATTAAAGAGGAGGAGTTGGAAAGAGAGATTCCACTTCCCTCCTAGGCAAAGCGGGAGACAGGAAAACAAAATGACTAGTCAGCCAATAAGTAAACAGGAGTACAGCTACGATAGCGCAGCAGTACGGCACCACGGATACGGAAGAGCTTAACGGGGCCTATATGTGAGCGTTAAGATTGATTGCTACAGTAGGTATGGCAGAAACGCATGAACGCACGGAAATTTTCTCGAGTTGCTACAAGGTCCGTATAGTATACTACCCCACAGGTGACTTGCAAACTGTTTAACATAAGGTTACGCTCGTTTCGCCAGAGATCGCACTCCCAGAGAATGTGATGTGCTGATTGTTCATACTCGTGGTCAGATGTGGAACATTGACATAATGGTGATGGTACGAGTTTAAAAGAAAATAATTTACTTTTAAAGTTGCCATGGCCAGTTAAAAATTGGGCCACGAAGTGGTCAACCTCCAACCACACCTTCTCCAGGCGCTCCCGGATGCATGGAAAAAATAGATAAAGATGACGACCTTTCGATGATGAATCCCATCTTTCTTGCCATTCAGTTAAAAGTTCCTCATAAACAATGGATTGTGGTGCAAACAATCTAGCAATTTTATTTCGGTCGCGCGGTAGAAGGAAATCTGTATTCATAGTTTCCTTTGTGGTGTAATACATTGACGCTCGTCTCTGAATCTCCAAATCAACCGGAAGTACACCCGCGAGTACTGGTAAGGCCTCGGTACTAACCGTTCTATAGGCTTTACATAAGAATATATAATATAATAGAAAAGGTATTAGCGATAGTCTTATGACCGACCGTCAGCAGGCTCTCCTGCTGACGGTCGGTCATAAGACTATCGCTTGCTTGCTTGCTTGCTTAGGACCTTGCTTAGGAATGTAATTGATGACTAGACGGCTTCACATGTAGTTGGCCCAAGTCTACGTCTTTTAGTCGTATTTTACGACAACCACGACTAATGTAAATGTTGGTAGTATTTGTAGTCGCCAGCAATGCAGGCCACTGTTGGGACATAAAGCTCTTCACAAGAGACGTGAGTATGTTGAATAAAAGTAGATTCTTCTGTATGTTTGTAACTGAAGTCGTACAAGGCTGAATAGAATTTGATGTAATTTATCGTTTATGTTGAAGCCTGTTACTAGAAGTTTAAGAAATATTAATTTAGGGATTTTTTTTATCTGTGTTAAAAAGGTATCAGATCAGCCAGTCCTAACTAATATTAAACCGAAGTGTTCGTTTTTCTTACTACACTTTCACGTATTAGCTACTTAAATGATTATCTTGAAATTTTGTTATCAGGGATAACAAGAGTATCTTTCATTTAGGAAATTTAAACTACTATTTGTTCCCTCAAATAGATTGATAAACAAAATCATCAAAAACATCAAAGATATAGGTAGAACCACACTTGACAGTTGTCTGTTTACAGCCGCGGACCAGTCCAGACCGGGGTAGTATCACACTCTAGCAGAAAATTGACATCTGAGTAGTAGCAATTTGTTACTGCACTTCGTTCGGTGAGCGAGGAGCCGGCTCAACTCTCTGAGGGTGTTTGCGTGTGGTGAGTTTTGGTAATGCCTTTAGTATCACCTATTCTTATTGCACGCATCCACCTACCTTTCTTCATGGTAGGCAGCGGTCTAGCAAAGGTCTACGAGCGGCAGCATCACTTACCATCAGGTGTACTTTTTGTACATTTGCCACCGTTAGCATTAAAAAAAAAAATCAACGCATGTGAAGTCGCGGGCTTAAATGATAGATAATAAATCATTCAAGTACGAGTTCAAAAGTGCCACATGTCATCTTCAGTCTCACAAAAAAACCTTGAACATATTTTATCATCCATTGAATGTTACAATTAACACATTTGGCGATAAACAAATTAACGGAAGTCTTTATTAAGGTCAAACTTGAAATATTTTAATTTTTACAACATTTACTCAGTTCAATATGCAAACAGATAAAACTTTATTAGGTATACGAATGTATGGAGGTGACATTTACTCTAATGGCGGCCATAAACTGCCCATCTCTAACATGAGAGCTCTAATTAGTTTTATAACACCGGTGACATCACTAGTATTCTGATATTGAAGCAATAAAATATTAATTCAATTTGTGTGTTCATGCCACGGTCTTGTGGTTCTATTATTTATATGAATAAAAACGCTTTTAATTATCTATATCATAAACATTGTTTTGTTTATTATTTGGATGTTTTTTTTTTGTTAATATAACTGGGATAAAATATAACCTATGTTACTCCCTGATATTATAGCTTTCCATTGGTGCAAGAATTTTTGAAATCGGTCCAGCCGTTTTGAAGATTACCTGGAACAAACAGACAGACAAAAAAAAAAAAGTGATTTTTAGGCATATGTATAGTGCAAATAACCGTGTGAGCATGAAAGAAGCCTATTATTTTGACATTACAAACAGAAACTCCAATTTTATTTATTGTATATCAATATAACATTATAAAACACTAACAATAAGATATTGAATAAAATTGATCTTACAAGATACAAAACATTATAAATTCCCGCCTAAACTCCTTATTTTGAATATTGCAGACATATGGACTAAAAGAACAACATGGACTAGAAGACCCATCCAAATAATTTGTATTGTTGTAAAAAACTGTTTTTTTTTTTTGCTTCACTAGTAGTTATTTGCACTAGTGGGGGTTAAGATACCGACCAACAGGGCCAGTGTCGTGGGTTCGAACCCACGTAGGACAACATTTTGTGCGATCCACAAAATGGTTGTTCCGAGTCTGAATGTAATTTGTGTCTGTTAATTATATATTTGTAAAGTTCTCCGCAATAACAAGGATTCTTTTCATAGTGCAGGGTGCTGATTTAAAAGAAATACAAGGGAAAGACCACGCCATATGGCATTCTCTGAAAGAGGCTTATGTTCAATAGTGGACGGTACAAAGCTGAATGATAACCCAGATATAATGGTGAATTTATGTTTGAATATACTTGTCAAATTCCCGCAATTTTACCCGCATTCCCGTTACCGTAAGAATACGGTGACGAAATATAGCTTATAATACTTATTGATAATGTACCTACCATTGGTGAAAAAAATTTTAAAATCGTTTTAGTGTTGTAAATAAAACTCTTTTATGGATTTTATCGGGTTTCTTTGTTTTTAATTGTCCTCATTTTTGAATACGTTACAGCGTTCATGGTCACGGGCGAACTAAGACGTCTTAGTCTACCCGTGACCAAGTCGTCGTCGACGTCCAACAAGTCATCGTTATTACAGAGATTTATGCCGGTGACTGGACCGGGGAATTAGTCCGTCACCCGCCGAGAGGCCAACCGAGTGAGGAAAGTCCTCCCAGAGGGGGGACATCGATCGATGGCAGGGTACCCCTCAAGAGGGTATTCCCTCGGGTCGACCACTGATGACAAGTCACCCTGCTTTGGTGGTCGGTCCAACGACGAAGGCGACGCGTCATGGGTGGGTTACGGGTGTGCGTGCTTACGCCCGTCTGTCGCCCCGGACGGAGTGGTGCGAGGCGTGCGAGGACTATAACCCACCCTCAAATAAAAAAATAAATTACAGAGATTTATACCTACCCGGGCAATCGAAAATCAAATATAAACGGGATTAAATCAGTAAAATAGTTTTATTTACAATGTACCTAATACTCGCGTAAATATCAGAAATCGTTTCAGTGTTTCAAGCGTGAACGTGAAACAAACAAAGAAACAAACTTAATTCGCATGTATAATATTAAGTTCAATAACAATATTTTATGAAATTCCTAAGATAATCATGTTAGTATGCTTTTAAAAAGTATAATTTATGACGCAGTCAGGTAGCTTTTTCATTCGCCCTTCTAATTTACTAGAGTAAGATAAGAAAGTCATAATTAACAGTGATTAATATAATGTGATGTTAAGCAAGACTTTAATTAGAAGACCAATAGACCACACTGGTGCTGGTCAGACAAGTTGGTATAGGGATTTATGTCGGGTTTGCCTTCTTTCAAATCAAATCGTTTATTATGCAAAATATGGGTATAAAATATTAGTTGTTACAGGTATTCATTGTATCACCATATTTGACCGTCAAGCGGCATGTAAAAAGAGCTAATGCCCTCACAACAAATATGTTTAACTATACGAAGGAATGAATTTATATCTTACATGAATATATCTTGATTAATACATAAACTCTTGCAGTAATGTCATATTTTGGTCAAGGTTATTAGCTAGTCAGTAAATATTTAATTATATAATGTCAAGAATAATAATAACAATAATGTCAGATTAATAAATAATATAAAAATAACAGTAATTACATAGAAGTCAATTCAATTTATCATTTAAATAATCATTAATTGAGTAATAGGCTTTCTCTAGCAGTACATTTTTTATTTTATTTATAAATATATTAATATTAGTGTATTTTTAAATATAATAATTCTTTTGCAATGTGATTTGCATATCGTAGTCTTTAGTCGACTATTAAACTTAGAATCAAAATAAAAAAGTGATGAATTATATTCTTACTCCATTAGCATACAGAAAGTGGCTAAAGATGAGAATGTAGGAGAAGAAGAAATTACATATAAAATATAACATATGTAATTTTTTCCTTTCCAACACTTGGCTTATCCGTGTGGTGACGGAGTAAGAATACAATTCGCTCTGTCTTGCTCGTGTGGGTCATAAAAGACTAGTAAGGGATTAAGGGATATAATATTGATTTCTGATGTCTACGAGAGTATTACACATTTTAAATAAATGCTTTACGGATTTTATCGAGTTTGTATTTGATTTTTGATTGCCCCGCGTTTCGAATACTTTGCAGCATTCATGGTCACGGATGGACTATGGTGTCTCACGTCCAACAAGTCATTGTTATTACAGACATTTATAATTATCTACTCGATACAGAAAATTAGTTATTAAATTTTGACCCATATTTTAGTACAAATTTATTGCCAGTATAAGAAAAATTATTCTATTTGAAAAAATTATATTGTTATAATATAATAATATATAAATAATATGGTTAGTAATTGTTAATTATTAAATTTGTAGCAATTATTATGACAATTTATTAATTTCAAAACCTAACAAATCTACTATACTACCACCGGATCGGAACGCGGCCACACTGAGGAAGATCCGGCAAGAAAACTCAGGGGACATAATGCTAAAATAATATTAATAATATCTGGTTGACCGAGCTTCGCTCGGAATATTTTTGTCGAATTTATTTAGATATATATTAATAAAAAATAAATAATGAAAATTATATAAAAAACTACAAAAAGAGAATAATAATAACACCGAGATTCAAACCGACGCTGTTTAAATGTCACATAATCCAAAATTAAAACCGCCCGCCTCCCCACCTGAGCTATCGGGACTCACGACGTTGACAACGAAATTTGAATTCATGTTCTTTTAAAATTTAATGTCATTGTTTGTTTTGTTAAAAACACGGACAAAACAACATTTTCTATAAATAAAACCTAGCTAGATCGATTTTTTGGACCCGAAACCTGTAGTATGCCAAGTTTCAACAAAATCGTTGGAGCCGTTGCCGAGATCCTGAATATATATATATATATATATATATATATATATATATATAAGAATAATATATAAGAATATGCAAGAATTGCTCGTTTAAAGATATAAGATTTATTTTTATAGGCGACTTACTTTGCTTTACTAAAAGGTTTTGGTTTATAAAATTATCTTTAATTATTATTATTGTAGGTCAGATCCATACAATATAATATTTATATAAAAGCAGGTGATGGCAAACATTAAAAAAAACCCTATACTAACATGCATGATCAGTGTGGAACACTAGGTTAATATCACTACTAGTATGAAGTACATTGGGGCCCAGCAGTGGGACGTAACAGAGCTGTGGTGACGGTGATGATGATATTGGAAATAAGTTACTAATAAGATAACTTTCATATATTTTATTAAACTAGTGGTCGCCGTGTGGTCGAAATTCGGCCATAATTCATTTACCCACATTAATTTTTCTGCTACACAATTTTCTTTAATTTTACTTATGTATAATTGTAAATTGAGCAAGCTGTATTTCACTAATAACTAGTATATAAGCACAAATATCTATTAGACATTGTCATCATAATTATGATTGTTTGAACTGAATGCAGTTCGACCAGAGATTTTAACCGTAAACAAAAGTGTATAAGCGTTGCTATGCAACACACTCACACAAACGTGTGTGTGTGTTTGTGTAACGATTGCTTTGTAGTGTGCGTAATGCCTTTTTTAATTAATTTAATGCATTTCTAATCCATTATTATATGAAATTTCAGTTTTATGAACTTCTCCTCATTATATACTTCAACTGTGCCAAATTTCATTCACACACATTTCACTTGTCGATCCACGTAATTTTCGTAAAAAGGGGTACAAAGTTTTTGCCTCACGTATTAATATATAGATCTTAGAATAATAACGTATAGAAGGATAGTGTCAGTACTTCGAACTTTAAAAATTTGAATCTAAAAATAATAATGGCGGGCAGACGATTACACACGTACACACGGAAACCACTATACAAATTATGAAATCAAATTTTGTTTTAATTAACATAAATCGTCGAAATACTTTTAAAAGTAATGTTAAAAACCTTATTATGTTTTTTAAATGTGTTGTGGCACCATTTGAATGCACAAGCCGTGATAATTACAATTGCAGTGCAATGACTTGTACATTACGGGACTGTACCGGCGTAGGCTCCATTAGGCTCCAATTGAAATGCCTCACTTTTTGTGCGTGGACTTACCTTCTATATGTTATTATTCTAAGATATAGATATTAAACCTTGTAAGTTCTTCACAGTGGGTCTGGTGTTTTCCATAGTCTAATTTTATTGAAAGAAAACTGCATCGAAATCGATTTATCCATTCAGTAGCTATAATACAAAAAACAGATACATAGACGCACAATCAAATACATCGAACTTATAACTCTTTTTGCGATTTGGGTTAATGTAATTAACAGTGACTATAGGTTCTATTTGATGTGGCTATAGGATACAATTGTTACTACCTTACTTACCTGTGGGAGTCGTAAAGACCTTACTGGGATCGCCAACCCGCTTGCTATGCGATTATGACATTAATCCCGCTAATGACTGCGCCGCGTGATGTTCTATGGGGAAGGCCTACTTTTAGCAGTGGACGGCAAAAGACTGAATGAGGATAGGCTAGGATAAATGAATATTTTATGACTTAATATGATTACAATAAGATATCTGGCGTGTACTCTATATTGTGACATATTTTTTTTACATTTCAGATAAAAAAGAATGCATTTCAAATAACATTGCGTTAAGACTATGCATTACTGATGTCTTATATCCGTCGGCATATCGATCTGGCGTGAAAGCTAACATCATCATCCTCATCATTAACATTCAACCTATCACTGTCCACTGCTGAACGTAGGCCTCCCTCATTTTTCACCACAAAGTGCGGTCCTGTGCCGCCTGTATCTAATGACGCCTAGTATCTTTCACCAGGTCATCGGTCCACCCACTTCAGTCTACACTGCATCGTAAGATACGAATGTGTATACGAAGAAAGGTTCTCGAATAGTGACCATTCGAGAACCTTTCTTCCCCAGCGGTTCGTTGAGCGATGTGTCCTGTCAATTGCCATTTCAACGTTCTATGTCTGTTAAACCCGTTCTTTTATTGTTATATATATGTAATATAACATTAAATTACAACATTGGAAGCTACAATTTTTATTCAAGCGAATCTCTGAAACTTTCCGCTGAATTTTAATGAAATTTAACGAATGTGTATTTTATGAAATTCGAAAAATAGGAGAGTTTCCTTTAGCCATTATGTGAAGCCATGTCACTCCGTAATTTATAAATAATACATGTCTCGTCGAAGACATATTCGACGTTCACGGTCGTAAACATTACGTTCAATAAAGATTAGTTAAGCTCAAATAGTTATATTAGCACTTGTGCTTGAGAGCAAAATGGGCCTTTTTTGCTTTAACGTTTGAGATAATCAAGTCAATCAATTTATTATCAGGTACATAACATTAAATGATGATAATATAATGGAATTTTCCATGCAGTATAAAAAAAAAGTAAATAAATACGGTTTGCAAATAAATTAAAAAAATTAAATTTAACATAAAAAAAAATAAATAGTGGTAGGACCACACTGTTGAGACAGTTGTCTATCTACAGCCGCGGGCAGGTCCGTCCGGAGTAGTACCATACTGAGCAGAAAATTGACGCCCGAGTAGTAGCGATTTGTTACTGCGCTTCGTTCGGTGAGCGAGAGAGCCGGAAGCCCAACTTTCTGAGGGTGTTTGCGTGTGGTGGCTTTTAGTAATACCTTTAGTATCACCAAATCTCATTGCAGGCATTCGCACTCCTTTTACTTTTTTCGTGGTAGGCAGCGGCCTTACAAAGTTCCATGAACGGCAGCAATATTTACCATCAGGTGTACTGTTTGCTCGTTTGCTTCCATTTGGAATAAAAAAAAATGCACAATACAGCTTGTCCATTGCTTTACACTATTTCTTCTCTCAGTTGATTCTTCATCATCTCGGCTCACATACGTCCTATTGCTTGATTCGAGAAACCTCCTTAATAGAAGGGATATTGACCTGTATCATGCTGGTCAGACGGGTTGTTATAGGGTTTTATTTCGAGTTTTCCTTTTCTTACATAGACGTTATATGCATATTATATTCTTCAATCGTTTTTACGACATCCACGGGCAAGATAGGGAGTGATGAATTGTATTCTTATTACGATACCCTACGGTTAGACCTACTTCCTAAGCATATCATGTTTTCAAATGCTGACAAATGCTGAAACATATGTTTATTTTTACTTAATACTTTTTGTAATTTTAAAATAACACGTGACGTGCCGTGTCGTGACGGAGTAAGAATACAAATCACCACTCCATTTTGCCCGTGGCTGTCGTAAAAGACGATTAAGGGATATAATACGCATATAATATCTAGGCAAGAGAACGAAAACTCGAAATAAAACCCTAGACCAACCTGTCTGGCCAGCATGGTATAGTAAAGTCAATTTCCCTCCTAATGCGGAGGAGGCTCGAGCCTAATAGTGGTACGTACATGAGTTGAAATGATGTAAATGATGAATAAAATTTCCCATAGCTTTTCACTGCCTTTGTATTTGAATTTCGCAAAATATTTTTATAGTTATCCTCAAAAAGAACTATTGTCAAAAATTTTCAGTAGTATTGGGTCAACACTGATGAGCGAGTTAACCAGCTTGTTTTAATATATAAATACCTCAATGATTTTTTTAAAACAATATGTGTGTAAAACTTAAATATTCAGACTGTAAGTACAACATTTTCTTTTAAAAGACTGCACCCTGATCTAAGGAAATAATACTTATTTTGCGAGGGACTTTATAAACATATAATTAACGAACACAAATTACATCCAGACTCAGAAAAACAATTTGTGGATCGCACAAAGTGTTATCCTGTATGGGATTCGAACCTCTGTCACTGGCACTGTGGGTCCCTATCTTAACCACTACGCCATCTGTACAGTCGAAATCCCTTAGTTATCTTCTACAACCACCACGGGCAGGAGAGGCGGTGGTGTATGTGGTGTATACTTATTCCGTCACCACACGGAAAACATCACTGTATGTAGACGATATACTGTATGTAGACTGTTGTGGTCGTACACCTTATGTTCCGTTTATCCTAAACTATTATTACTAATTTATTATTACTATTACTAATTTAATATATTACTAATTATCCGTGTGGTGACGGAGTAAAAATACAATTCACCACTCCCTATCTTGCCCGTGGATGTCGTATAAGACGACTATGGGATATAATGTGCACATAACATCTGTGCAAGAGAAGGAAAACTCGAAATGAAACCCTATACCAACATGTCTGACCAGCATGGTATAGTATGTCAAATTCCCTCCCATTGTGGAGGAGGCCCGAGCCCAACAGTGGGACGTATGTGGGCTGCGATGATGATGATGATTATTACTAATGAACTGACCACTATATATATATTTTTTGTTTTTATAATTTTTATTTAGTATACCTTACTTTTTTTCTCATTTTAAATTAAGCAATAATTTATTTCTTCTGATGATAATTATCTTTAGCATGTCCTACGCCGAATAAATGCATTTTTCTTTCTTCTTTCTTTCTTCTTTCTATATATATATATATATATATATATATATATATATATATATATATATATATATATATATATATATATATTTCTTGTGTATGTGTATATGTCACTGAACTCCTCCTAAACGGCTGGACCAACGTTGATAAAATTTTTTGTGCATGTTCAAGGGGATTCGAGAATGGTTTAGATTCATAATTGGACACTGTAGGTGGCGCTGCTTTTATTTTATTTGAACAGAGTAACGTCTGATGGGTCAGCTAGTGTATTACAATACACTATATACATTGTATTACAATGTATGGAAAGTATATTGTTTAGTATCTATTAAGATATGTTCGCGAAGGGCTCGTAAATCAGTGGTGTTATCAAACTGTTATTCTAAGGAGTTAAATGATAAATAGCGTCGGACGTAGTTTATTGAACAGGTTGGTATTACAGCTAAGTGGATGGGACTGATGAAGATACTTAAAATGTTGAGAATAATGACCTCGGTCGTCATACCAACATCAAGTTGTATGAAGTAGCTGAATAGAGGCCTTACATGACGCGTATTCAGGTTTTGTGCTTATTATATACTTCGCTATTTAATAATTATTTCTGATGTTTACGCGAGTATTACTCTATCTAAATAAGACTATTTGTTTTTGTTTTTTTTTTGGGGGTGGGTTGCGGTCGGCGCGCTCCTCGCACCACTCCGTCCGGGGCGACAGAGGGGCGTAAGCACGCACACCCGCAACTCACGCCACGTGCACGTCGCCTTCGTCGTTGGGACGACCACCGGAGCAGGGTTACTTGTCATCAGTGGTCGGTCCAACGGAATACCCCCTAGTGCGGTAGCAGTCGGCCTCCAAGTTCGAGCACCTAGCAGTAGATCGTAATTGAACTTTGATGATGACAACGAATATGTTAACATTGAGAATGAGAGTAATGATGTCTATTATTTACGCGCGTATTACATATTACAAATCTTTATTAATATTATAAATGCGAAAGTAAGTTTGTTTGTTTGTTACGCTTCTCCTGGGAACGCGGGTAATGCGACTGGAACCGAAGCGAAGGTGGGTTGCTAGTTACAAATAAAACTATTTATATGGATTTTACAGAAATTTTATTTGATTTTTGATTACTCGACACGATATTTCGAACATTTTTCAGTGTTCATAGTCACGGGCGCACAGTCCGTCGGGTTAGTCCATCCGTAATCTTGAACGCTGAAAAATGCTTTGCTTACTAAATTTCATGGAAATCATAGGAGAGATTTCCAACATTTTAAATATAGAGCATTATACAATAATTACTCGTATAAAGATATTCCATTACTCTTGAATTTCTTGTGGGTATAATAAAACCAGTAGAAGGGCGGCGCGCGGCCCCATAACCCACCGTATCTCCTCTCCTTCATCATTGGGCCGACCACCGGTACCAAGTTCCTTGTTCTCCGTGGCCAGCCCAACGGGATGGCCTTTGGGTGCCCTCTCCTTCGATGGTCTGTTCCTCCCGGAATGTCGATCGCCGTCGCGCGGTCAGGCTCTCTGCGGGTGACGAACTAATCTCCGGTCTGTTCACTGGCAGACGCCAATACCCTGGCAGTAGCTCGTATTCTATGAACATGACCATGGAGGTCAGCGACTTGTTGTATTATATTTTTTTTTGGATTTAATAACATTTTTAATCATCGTTTCACTGCTCTTGATTGCGGCGTTATTTTATAGCCTGTAAATCTTTTTTGATAAACAGTTATCTGAGAAGATGTCGTAGAGGACGTAGTGATTTTAGTAAGTAATCACTCGTCTCGAGCGTTTTGAAATCGATTCACAAGCAGGTCGACTTTTTTAAGTGTGAATGTAATTTGTGCCTGTTAGTTGCATGTTTTTAAAATCATCCACCATTCTCCATATGGTGATGGAGTAAGAATATAATCTTGCAATTGGCCATCCAAAAAATTGGCAAAGGTCGTAAAGGGATATAATACGCATATAATAAATAAAACTCTATACCAACCCGTCCAACCAGCGTGGTATAGTCTATCAATTTGCCTCTCAGTTGGAAGAGGCTAAAGCCCAACAGTGGAACGTATATGAGCTGAAATGATAATATTAATTATGATAACAATCACTTGCAATTTGCCTGAGCGTCGGAATTGGTTATAAAAAAATAGAGCAACTTCACCACAAGATATATAAAGAATAAAACTCGTTCAGGAGTGCAATAATTAGGACACGAGGGGTTGGGGGTGGGGTCGAACAATGGGGTTTATACAGGCTGAGAAAAATAGTGAATTGCACAGATGACATAGTAGTATAAACACCGTATTTCACGTAACAAACGCTTTGGTTTCCATTTCCGATCAGGACTATTACTGTGTGTGCTGTGTGGTAGCGGCTTCGAATACTACCAACCCTTGCTTTGCTTGTGGGTGTCGTAAAAGACGACTAAGAGCCCTAGTTTGACCCGGACCAACTCCATCTGGTACCAATTTGGGTCAACGATTACATTCCCAAGGAGGGTTGACGTCAGGCAGGCGGCCGGTCATAAAAAGTCATTGCCGAAACTTTTTGCAATATGTCAAAACAGATGACATATTGCGTCGAACCCAAGTAATTGGGATAAGAGCAAGATGATGATGACTGTGTGTATAATTAATTAATTACAGGTTGACAGGTTTTTTGTAAATTGTATTTTTGACGAACATATTGTGTTAGATACACAATTAAAGCAAAATAAATGTAACAATGAAAAAAATATCAAAAGTCAAAAAACAAAATATTAATAACTGTGATATTTGATCTCAGGTTGTGTGAATGCGATTGGACAACTTCCCAACTGAGCTATTGTCACACTTGACGGCAACGGCTGAATTTTTATTTCTATTCTAATGACATTTTTTTGATTAGCTGAAAACACCGACAAGACTACATTTTCTATAAATACAACCTTTATCCCCTCTGAAATGAAATATATAGTGTATATAGCATACCAAATTTCATGCAAATCTCTGGTGCAATTTTCGAGATTCTGAAAATATAGAAACAAGAATTACAAGAATTGCTCGTTTAAAGATATAAGATTATGTATCGGGGTGATATGGATGTCTTTCATAGAAATATAAATGTGCAGTTTTTTTTAAAAGGTTTTTTAAAAGGTTTCCTCCCCTCTATGACAAATATATCACATAATTAAATTCATACTAGTGACGAGCTGAGAATACCACGCATAGGGTCAAAGACGAAGAATTTCCTTTATATCTTATCGTACTTCGATCCTATTCCATATTCTTTTCCTTCTTGAGATGTGCGGTATTTTGAATAAAAATTGTAAAGCGGCAGGTCTGCTCACTAATCCAAAATAGGTAAATTATTAGTATATAACTAATTAACGCATTTATATCGCTAATACTTTATTTAAGTAAGATATTTTTCTTAAATAATGTATCGTTTATAACACAAGAAATATTTAGTTATACCTATGACCGCACAAACAAAATCGCAAATGCGACTAAAGATAAAACATTCGTATCATTCATTTATTACACTTTTTTTTAAATATACTATTATCTTCGTTCGTTCACGTAACAAGACCAACTTTTCAACTTCAACGAAAGAACGTTGTAAATTGTATGCATTTATAGATGCAGTACGCGCCTTGGGTGGCGGGTCAATACGGAATTTACTTTGCGATTTATAAAACAACTATAGTATTCTATATATAACGTTATAAGGATGGTTTTTGTTTAAAATTTTATTTTTAGAGTGTATTTATTATGTTTGTGTGTAGAAGTAAGTTTCAGAAAGGATTATGGCTATTGTAAATCTATCTGTGCGCTAATGATGGCATCGCAGATTAGGTCGATGCTTGCTGCTTTTTTACGATTTTATTACTTGACGCCTTGTTATTGTTGTAAAGTTTCCACTTTTGTTGTAAAGTGCGTTTCATTTTACTGCGTGTCGTAGATATGTCGTATAACTGTAATTCGTTGATTGACACACCTAAATATTTTTTTGTCTCTTTGATAGGCCGAATTTTTATGGTCGCGAAGTTCGAATGCCAGATACACTTTATATTGTAGAGAAATTTTATTTATCTATTGCAATCAACAATCAAATAAATTTTATGAGTATTGTTTCGTCTAAAAGGGTTAATGGCTTTATTAATTAGAATCTATTCGCTAAGTTTGTTTTCCGTGTGGTGATGGAATAAGAATGTAATTCATCGCTCCCCATCTTGTCCGTAGATGTCGTAAAAACGACTATGCTTATATCGTCTATGCATAAGAAGGAAAACTGGAAATAAAACCCTATACCAACCATGGTTAATATCCTTTCTACTATGGAGGAGGCTCGAGCCCAACAGTGGACCTATATGAGCCGAGGCGATGAGCTGATGAAGTTTTTATTAAAAATAGTAATAATAGGCTTATCCTACGTTGTAACGAACGGTATTTTGTAAAGAAAGAAAGAGATGTATAGATCTTCAAAAATAAGAAACGTAAATATTATATTTTAATATGAAAGGAAGGGCAGAAGGCTCACCATATTCCTACGGTTAATCAATGAACTACATACCACAATTTACGGGAGATTACGGGATAGGAAAGGTGGAGTAGGAGATAAAGAAGTGTTCTTACTCCCACATGGCGAATAAAAAATTCGAATTTTTATTCGACATGTGTTTCGTCTCAAAACGTGGCATCCTCAGGACAGTTAGGCATTACATGCACAATACCTATGTGCATTTGATGCTTAACCGAAAAGTTCTATCTATACCAATAAATAAAATTGGAGTGTCTGTTTGTAATGTCAAAATAATAGGCCCTTTTCATGCTCATATGGTTATTTGCACTATACATATGTCTAAAAATCACTTTATATTTTTTTTGTCTGTCTGCCTGTTTGTTCCGGTTAATCTTCAAAACGGCTGGACCGATTTAAAAAATTCTTTCACTAATAGAAAGCTATAATATCAGGGAGTGAACTAGGCTATATTTTATCCCGGTATTCCCACGGGAACGGGAACTACGGGGATAAGGCGACACAAACCGAAGCGAAGTGAGGGCGGGTTGCTAGTATGAAATAAAACCAATCTTACGGACATTTCTCTCCGTGTAGTGACGAAGTAAGAATAAAATTTTCACCACTCTCTATGTGGGCAACAAGGGGAATTGGTGAAGTAAAAGACAACTGCAGGATAACATGTATATAAGTATCTATGTAAGAGAAGAAAAATCCGAAATAAAACCAACCGATCCATTTGACCAGCGTGGTGTAATAGGCTACTTCCCTCCTATTAAGAAGTGGCTTGAGCCCAGCAGTGTGACGTATGTAAGCCGAGATGATGATGACGATGACGAAAAATGTTGCGACAGTATATATCATTACCGCTCTGATGTTTTAAATACTATAATTTGTGATTTTTACGCGAATATTACACATTATATATTACCTAAATATTACACATTATATATTACCTAAATATTACACATTATCAAAGGTGGGCATTAACTCTTTAATCCGTTAATTAACGAAGTTAACAAGATTTTTTTTCTCGCTGTGCAAATGCATTTACGCACTGTCCCCCCGCCGGTGATAGACGAGGGAGGTGTGTGTGGGACTCGCCGGCCACATAAGCGACCAGAATATCCACTAAAACCACAGCGGCCTCTGCCGCGCTTTTACGGGATGCCGGAGAGATCGTCTGATGACATTCTATCCCCGACACCCCAACGCTTGGCCGTTTGGCCACGTCCTGTCATCAATCAGGGCGGAGGGAGGAGCAGCGCGTAGCGGCGTCTCCTCCTCCCTAGCCGCCGTCGGCGCAGCGAGTCAGCGGACACAAGCGCCTCGCGTGCTCGCTCAGCGGCCTCCTTCCTTGTCAAGACAGCCCCACAGAAAGAGGCCATCGACGACCAGCAGCTGTCGCTGCCGAGCATCTTGGAGGTGATGGTCGGCAACGACAGGTCTGTTATTCTTATTTCCCTTGTCAGGATGTGGCACCGAGGCCCCCAGGCCGGGCATACTTCCAGTGTGTGACGCGCACCGTCAATTGCTGCGCCACATTCATTACATCCTGGGGCCTCTTCTCTTCCAATTTTGTGCAGGTACTTACCGAAGACCCCATGTACGGTAAGCACCTGCACCATCCTTAAGGCTGCCGTGCCTTCTCCTGAGCCAGCGGTGGAGATGTGGCGCGACCACCTCCATAGCCCCCCGCCCTGCTACGGGGGACTCTAGATCTTCTCTCCACCGGCGGATTATTTCCTGGGCTCTGCCCAGTCCCCTTATGGACACTTGCTCCCCGTTGGCTCGTTCTGTGGCGCGGAACCGGTACACTTCCGCCAACGCCTCCGCCACCAGTGGCCAAGGCGGGTCGCCTGCCAGCAGTGTCGCCGCAGTCAAGGACATACACAGTACGGTAGCCCCTAAGGGCCCTCACCGCCATGGCCCTCTGCGGTCGTCGCAAAAGGGCTCTGTTGCGGACGGTGAGGAACTCCGAATAGATAGACGAAGTTAACAACGGATTAACTTTTAAGTTAATTTCAACAAATGTTAACGCTCTTGTTAACTGACGTTAAATTGAACTTCCGTTAACTTTAGTCCGTTAGATTAGTCGTTTGTTGACATGCTGTTATTTTGTTTGTTTGAATTACCTATGCGCCACGCCACGTTCGTAAGTTCTACGACGCTTGAGCCGCCCAACTCATGGGCGGCGGATCGTGTCGTGGAAGAGTTCCTCCCGTGCACAATCCGCCCTCTCTTTCCATGACATAATTGCCACATGGAAAGCGGCAACCGCATTCTAGTTCCTAATGTCGTCGAGCATTGCTGTAGCGATAGCCAGCAACTCGAGGGTGGCATCGATACTTGCGATGAATTCAAAGCGGTGCTCTGTCCACGCTGCACATACCTCGAGCGTGTACTCTATCGTGTCCTCGTCGCAATCGCAATGGTGGCAGGACGGTGTGCTCTCCTTCCTTACGACCGTGTGCATGTACTTGGCGAAGCTACCATACCCCGTCAATACCTACATCATTGGAAAGGAAAGCATGCCGTGGCGCCGACCCAATCACTCCATCAGCACTGGCCAGAAAGCCTCGACGGTCCGAACACCGTCCTCCACAATAGGAGGGAAATTGACCTTCTATACTACGCTGATCAGACAGGTTTGTATAGGGTTTTATTTCGAGATTTTATGTATGCGTATTATATCCCTTAGCCGTCTTTTAAGAGTCCCACCAGTATGAGAGAGGATGGTGAATTGTATGTAATGTAATTATTAACCAAACGATGTTATATGGAAAGCTCTTAGTCGTCTTTTAAGCAGTCCTGAGCTACCTATGGGGTGGTAGTATTGGTAGCCGTTACCACACAGTCGCTATTAAATATTATACGTTTATATGCATATTATACACCGTAGTCGTCTTTTAGAACACCCACGGGTGGATTTGTGGTGGGTTTCGGTGATACCTTTAGTGTCACTTAACCTCATTGTACGAATTTACGTTTCTCTTTACTTTTAACAAAGCTCCATGAGAGACAGCATCGTTTACCATCAGATGTACTGTTTGCCTGTTTGTCATCGTTTACATAAAAAAAAGATAGTGTTGAATTGCGTTCTTACTCAATCACCACACGGAAAATAAAACTAAATATATAAAAATATAACAAGATAAAACTAAAACCCAATAAATAATAAAAAAATAAAACGATAAAGAACGAGTTATCAGATAAATACGGTTTATCCGTATTTAACCGATAACTCGTTATTTACGAACTGTATGCTAAATATCATATATATATATATATATATATATAAACTCATTTGCAAAAAAAACGGGCGGTTTTGATTTTCATTCATATTTAAAAAGATACAATACCAAAAAGGTTTCAATCGTTTGTACACGTTACTGGCCGGTTTTAAAAATGCTGTGGTATTTAAAAAAGTACGTTCTAAATTCAATTTTTCATTTGATGTTCATTTTTACAGAAAACCCCTTTTTATCCTACATTTTTGGCGCGAAGTTCCAGAAGTTAACATCGACTTTCATAACTTTTATTCAATTTTTATCGATTAATTTCATATCCTTGACTGTCAAAGCTTTATTTAATGCTGTTTGGCTGTATCAAAAATGGTAGATAAAGTGGTAAAAGCTACCAAAATTATCGCGCTGCTTGAAGAGGGTTGCAGCCAATGTTTCGTGGCTAGGAGGCTAAATGTTAGTCGCTCGACAGTCCAAAGGACCTGGCAGCGATATCAGGAGACTGGTTCCGTCGAGAGAAGGCCTGGTTCTGGAAGAAAACCATGTACCCAACCACGGGATGATCGTTTTCTTGTGAGTCGCGCATTGAGAAATCGCAAATCTTCGTATGTGGATCTTAAGAACAACCTCCAAGAAGTAAGAAATGTGCATATTAGTCTATGGACGGTCAGGAGGAGGCTTCTCGCTGCCAATATACGCAGTCACCGCCCGGCCCGCGGCCCCAAATTACTCCGTGAGCACAGAGTTCACAGGCTTAGGTTCGCTAGAAATTGTGAATCATGGACTCAAGACGATTGGAATAGGGTTTTGTTCTCTGATGAAGCCAGGATATCTCTGTTCGGTGAAGATCGACGTCGGCGAGTGCTAAGAAGACAAGGAGAACGCTTTGCAGAGGCATGTTTCGAAGAAATCACACCTTATGGTGGGGGCTCTGTTATGTTTTGGGCAGGAATAAATTCAATGGATCGTACAGAGTTAGTCTTCATTGAAAACGGCTCACTGACTGGGCATCGATACATAACGGAAGTTCTAATTTCTCATGCACAACCCGCATTGGCCGCTCTAGGTGAAGACTCGATTTTTATGGACGACAATGCTCGCGCCCACCGATCCCGCGATGTTAATGCGTATGTGCAAGAGGTCGGCATTCGTCGTTTGGATTGGCCAGCTCGAAGTCCCGACCTCAATCCCATAGAGCATGTCTGGGACGTTCTGAAACGGCGTGTGAGATCAGTACACCCGGCTCCGCAGACCATCAGAGAGCTGAAGAATGTGATTACTGCGGAGTGGGAACGTATTCCGCAAGCAAGTATCCGGGATATACTCGCTAGCCTGCCCAGACGAATTCAAGCTGTGATTTTAGCTAGAGGGGGTCACACTCGATACTAAACATTTATCTGCTTTTACTTTATTAAAGAAAAACAAACAAAAAAACTTTTTTATTTTTACTTCATGAGCATATGCACTACTAGCGAATATACACTACTAGCGAGGTTTAGCATTATTTCCCATAAATTGTATCTAAATTTTATGAAATACTGATGAAAACGATTATTTTCTTATTAATTTAGCAAATTGTGTGGATAAAACTACCTATAATTATCAAACAAAGAAATATTAACATTTGAAATGGTTCATTGCTTAGGTGCCCGTTTTTTTTGCAAATGAGTGTATCTATATCATATATATATATATGCTAAATATTCAAAATTAATTACATCCATGCACACATACAAACACACACGCATTGTGTATGTGCGTATAAATACACACATACTAGTTCATTTTTGATAATTATGTTTAAAATATATATACCAGATGAGGCAGAATACCAGCGACATTAGATCTCTTGTTATGAAGTCTGTGTTCTCAAACAGGTGTTTCGTCGGGTGACGTGACGGGGATTAGTCCGTCACCCGCCGAGAGGCCTACCGCGTGAGGAAAGATCGACGTCCTCCCCGAGGGGGGGATGTCGGTCGATGGGAGGGTACCCCAAATAGGGTGTATTCCGTCGGGCCGACTACTGATGACAAGTAACCCTGCTCCGGTGGTCGGCCCAACAACGAAGGCGACGTGCATCGTGAGTGGGTTGTGGGTGTGCGTGCTTACGCCCCTCTGTCGCCCCGGACGGAGTGGTGCGAGGAGCGCGCCAACCGCAACCCACCCCAAAAAAAAACAGGTGTTTCGTGTCTTTTTATAAATAACACCCGGCACTTAGAATCTTTGCAATGACGAGGATTTCATAAATTGACGTAAAAAAATTATACTAAAATGCAAAATAGCCGACGGTGTATTGGTTATAATGCTGAATTACCGTGCCAGTGTTGTGGATTTAAATCCCACGCAGAACAATAAAATATTGTGCGATCCATAAATCATCCTGAGTTTACATTATAACATGCAAAAATTGTTTGAATAAGACCCATAGTATTATGCTACTTACTTTATCATCATAGGGATTATACAGCTAACAAATAACAAAATTCGGATCGAACAAAGTCAGATTCTAACGGATGTATACATCATTATGTAAGTTATTCTGATCACTGAGTATTGTGTGGTGATGACTAGAATATTACCATCCTTTGTATTGCTCTTGGCTGACATAAAAATTGACTTAGAAATTCACATCGAGCTCGGCCAACTCCATCTTATGCAGTCTGGTCAATTACAACCTCATCAAGGGTTAACGTCAGGGAGGTGGCAGATCATAAAACTATCGGGCCGGCCACGGAAGTCAAGATGCCAGTGGTTGGCCCAATGATGATGAGGAGGGAATATGTTGGTTATATAACAATGCCAACAATTTTTACAAAATATATGTTAAAAGAAGAGTACTTAATGTGTCTACCTCAAGTAGTTGGGATAAAAGCAGGCGATGATGACAACTATCATTTGCATGGTACTCAGCTCAGTAGCTACTACTATTACTCTGTAGCTCAGCTCAGTATCATTCAAAACCCACAAAAAACAGTAGAAACTCGATTAACCGGACTAATTGTTGACGTTAGGCATTAGGACAATTGGGTGATCGGACCTAGTTACCGTTAGCCTTGCGACGGCGATCGGCGTGCTGCCAGGGGGAAGTCGATGGGAGAGGGTACTCCCTCGGGGTATTCCGTCGGGTCGACCACTGAAGTCAAGGAACTCTGCACCGGTGGACGGCCCAACGACGAAGACGACGTGTTATATGAGTGGGTTACGGGACCCCACGCCGCCCGTCTATCGGGCGACGGGTGCGCTGACCGTAGCCCACCCAAAAAAAGAAAAAGGCATTCGGATAATCAAAAATCTGAATAATCGAATGTATGAAAAACCTCCTTTGGTTTTGTGCATATGTATATACATCATTTTATGCGTTTATTAAATGACGAATACATATCCTGGGGGGCGCGGGCAGGACGTGCCATTTCAGACACGTTCATGCTTGCATAAATTCAATTTGTAAGTACAATATACAGGTCGCGGTTGGTAGTCTGAATAATCGCGAATCTGTATAACCCAGGTCCGGATAATGGAGTTTCTACTGTAAATTGCACAGTGCGCCTACAGAAGTTTTCACATAAAAATATATTCGAACCCATTACATCTGATACTTGAGGTCGGTAGTCTAACCAACAATTGTACAGTCGTTGTTAATATATATAGGCGTTTGATCCTATTCGTAACGGTTGAACACCGAACAGAACATAAATTACATTCAAATTGTTGCGTCTGCTCATTGAATAACTTGGATTGGATGTCGCTACTGCTTTCCCACCAAATTAACAATGCAATTCAATCATACAAAATTAAACCTTATGTTTAGTTATAATAGTGATATGTTATATGTATAATAAAAGTTAGATGTGATAACAATATTGGGATATAATGCGTAAGATAATATAACGATTATAGATATGAACTCAATACAATCAATTTTATGCGTTATTTATGACAAATGCTAGATTATTTCACTTTTGAAAAATCGTTTTTGTAATTCAACCTTAGAAAGTGCGGGTTTCATCATAAAATCTATATACATATATTATTTTCCTAGTGTTTTTTGTATTTATGTAATATTTCTCATAATACTATATCAAAATTAATGTCTGATACGCCATAGATAGATAAAAAATATACAATTTGGTACTTATATTACAACTCGCACCTTTTGTTGGCCACTGATGGACGTAAGCATCTCTCTTAAACTATCATTCAACGACCCCCAGCAACTTTCATCAAGTTATGAGTTCACCTTTGGCCGTCGTCATGTAATTTTGAGTTATTAAAAAAAAATACCTTTTGATTAGTTACATCTACCACTTTTTACGTCTCTCACGACAAAATAAAAATCGGGAACAGTAAGGATGGTTGCTTTAGAAGTAGTGGTGGTGAGTTGTTTATAGTATTTGACACAATCGTATATTTATTGTATTATTAAAAAAAAAAGGAAGTATTGGCCGGTTCGAATGGTATCATTAGAGCTAATAATTATTGTGTATTCTATATATAAATATATAAAATCATAATGAATGACGAACTTTGTGAACTCTGCCATGACACACCCCAACCAGCTAGTGGTTGGGCGGCTTTCTATAGACCCTCCAAAATCTCCTCCATCCAACGTCCTCCTGTTCTCGGTGTCCCTGGACATCGCCAACGCCTTCAACAGTCTGCCATTCAGCTGCATCAGGGAGGGGCTGAGGTATCACGGGGTGCCCGTGTACCTCAGGCGGCTGGTGGCAGACTACTTGGAGGGGCGCAGCGTCCTCTACGTTGACCGTAATCTCATGGAAGGAGGCGGCGGATCGTGTGCTAGTAGAGTAGAGCTCCTATTCGGCGACACGTTCCGCCGCCGGCGACTCGGGCGGCGCAGGCGCGAGTATCTGCGCCTAATGCCGCCCTAGCCGAGGCCGCGGGTGATCGGACCGGGGAATTGTCCGTCACCCGCAGAGAGGCTGACCGCGCGACGGCGACCGACGTCCCAGGACGTCGAGAGGTGAGGTTACCCGCAAGGGTATTCCGTCGGGCCGACCACTGACGACAAGTCACATCTGCTCTGGTGGTCGGCCCAACAACGAGGTGACATGGGTACGGGTGGATTATGGGCCCGCGCGCCGTCCTTTCATCGCCCCGGATGGACTGGACCGCGCGTGTGCTTACCATAGCCCACCCATAAAAAAAAAATATATCCGACGTCCTCGACACGTCCTCGACGAAGAGGACGACAACATCACACTCGCTCAACACAGAGCCTACACGGCCCGCAAGGCCTTAACACATAAATATCCGCGGTTCCGCCCTCGCCGCTGAGGTGCGAAACCGCGCCGCGCAAAAGTCACGATCCAAAACGAGGGCACGCCCACTTTGCCTCCAGCGACGGCCCAAGCCGAGGTCCATTCCCCACAGGGGGAGCCCTTGGGCGATGTCGCTTAGCATACTTTTCTCCGAGTTGAGAGCCCTCAGCGTTCAGTCCGCGTCAAGCTGTCAAGGCCATTTGCGGCCAACAGCTGTAGACACACACAAAAAAAAACTGAATTTCTTGCCAAATCTCTTAGATTTACGGTCGCGTGCCGATCCACTGGTAGATTGTTAGATTAATTTCAAATCAAATGTAAAAATAATAAGTAAGTGTACCTAATATGTAAGTGACTTAATAGGGCTTGTATAATATTGATTTTATTTGGTGATATATTGTAATCTTAATCTGTCAGGTACAGAGAGAAGTTTTATGTATATAGCTGAGAAGTATATGGAGGCAATGACCATTGGCAGCAGTATATGTTGATCGACATTTGTTATTTTATTTATATTATAACTAATCAATATTTCTATAATAATATATTTTTTTATTATTATATACAATTACTTCCTATTATTGTATATGGTACGCTGTTAGTAAAAAGAAAATTAATTGAATTAAATAAATAATACAAAACTAAACCATATATACCATATATATGTCAAACGGAAAAGTAATTCATAACTCGCAATGATTTTATGTATTTAAACCATATATATCATTCATTGTCTGCTTATATACTTCTCACTTCTGTTTGAGATGCTTCCATAGTGGGAGGACAATTTTTTTACTATATCGTGATCAGACGGGTTGGCATAGGGGTTATTTCAAGATTTCCTTCTCTTGAGTAAATGTAATAAGCGCATTTAATTCCTTAGTCGACTTTTACGATACCCATGAGCAAGAGAGGGGGCGGTGAATTTTATTTTTACTCCATCACCACACGGAAAAACATATTGGTTATTTCTTTTTAATTATAAATTAGAATACGTACCAAGGTAACAATGTTTGCGGCCATTATTACAGTTACAAATATCTGGTAAACTATAGCGATTATTTATTGGACGGTACTGGCATAGCATGTTCTCTAATATCGTCTTCGCTAATGCGATACACATCTACAGCGCTATAAAATGTTCGTGTATTATTTACAATGCAAACTACATGCGATAAAGTTTATATGGGTCAGCGCTTAACATCTTATGAACCGTTATATATTTATTAAAAAAAACTTCTAATGTAATTCGTATAAATTTATTCGACGTAAGTAAATTTAGTGATTGGTGGTGGGATAAGGGTAGTTGTCACCCTTTATTTACCTATAGGGGTCGTAACATCAATTGAAGGATCAGCGGGAAAATGGGCTCTCTTTTGCGTAACGTATGTCACCTTGAGCCAATCGGTAACCTGTATACATCCTATAGCGATTATGGTGATAATTCAACAATGACCGCACCATGTGATCAATTCTCCTAATTCAAAACACACAATTACAAAATCTTATAAAGGAACAACAAAAAAGGATAGATAAATTAACTTCAATCTGCACATCAAGCAAAAAAATAAGCTCTAAAAAGGATCGAATAAACAAGACTATCAGGAGAACGATTGACTTCTCAGCGGCGATGGATTCACCTATAAAACTGTACAAGCAACACCAGGTAGAAGCAGACCTGATACAGAGAATTCGTGTAAACTGCAGAATAAATCTAACAAAAATAACAAAAGCCAATATTCTAAGTTGACTCCTTTAAAACTAGGTGGCGTTACTTGTACGCAAAAATAACCAAAGCCCAAAATATTTATTATTGGCGATGAACTGTTAAGAGGTTTATCTGCGAAATTAATGGAATCTCGCTATGGAAAGTGGAACGATGATTATGAGCCCAGCGCATTAATCATGACTGGTGCCATGAGCACTCAAATATTAACATTTTGTGAAAATATGTCTCAATTAATAACAAATAAAGATATTGTCATATTAGGTATTGGTAGCCATGACAGTGATATACAATTGTTACATTCTAATGTTTGTATAATTCTGCATCACTTTATTAAGATTTCTGTGTTCATATGCCCTGTCCACCTAAACAGTAACAGAAATTTGAACGAAAATATGATCAATAAATCGTTTAAATTATGGACTAAACATTTTAAAAACACATCTGTAATTGACATTGATTGTATAGAATTTAAAAGTAAATCTAATTATCTAAATTGTATATGTGAAAAACTTAATTTAAATATTGACTATATTCAATACAAAAATCAATTCCTGACGTTTAAGAAAATACATAAACCTGTACAAAACCCTAATGAATTTTCTGAGAGAAATTCACTAGCCAAAAAAGGCACTATTCCATACTACTTTCAAACTAATACCTCAACTAAAAATATTATTAAACAATTACCAGAATTATCTCATACTTAAATAATCCGAAGAGGAACTATACCGTACTATTTTCAGAAAATTAAGTATCAAATAAATCCAAAAATAAAAGAATCAGAATCTAATAAAAATACACAAATATTACACACAAATAGTACTACAATTACTACAAATAGGTCCTTAGCCAAACAATTATTTCGACCCACACCAAACAAATAAATTTATTATATTTCATCAAAACATACATGGACTACTGTCAAAAAGGAAATAATAGAAATCACACTTTCGGAAATCAAAGAAGACATTTATCCCGACGTACTCTGTTTCACTGAGACATTTGTGAAAGTAGGCACAGAAAAAAATATTCACATAAATAATTATGAACTAGTATCTAATTATTCGAGACCTAAGAAAAGGGGTGGAGTATGTATTCTGGTTAGGAGAGGACTAGTGTTCAAAAAAATAAATTGTTTTGATGAATTGCAAACATTGTACCATTTTGAATGCTGTGCTATACATATATTACCTAATATTATAGTTATTTGTCTATACAGAATCCCATCAAAATATGCAACTGACAATCGATATTTCTTTTCCCAACTTGAACTTTTATTACATAAATATTTAACGAAGCATTCTAAAAAACATATAATTATTGCTGGTGACTTAAACATAAATACTCTCGAGGAAAATATAAATACAAAGAAACTTGAAGATTTATTACAGCAATATAATCTGTGTCAACATATTACTAGCCCAACAAGAGCCAATTCGTGCATTGATTTAATAATCAGTGATATTAGCAAAAGTGATTCAAAAAGTTCAGTTCTACCACTAGGTCTTTCGGATCATGACACGGCACAAGTACTGACTTTTAATGTTCCTTCAAAAATTGTAATCCCCAGGTATATACTACAGCACAAAAGGTGTTATAGTATGGAAAATATAAATACATTCCAAAAACACCTACACAGTTTACACTACCTAAAACTACAACCAGATAGTGCTACAAATAATTTTAATATAGTTTTAAAAGAATTTTATGATTATTTCTGTCTTTTATATAAACTTTGTTTTCCTATTCAAGTAGTAAAAATTAATATATTAAGATCAATGCGCTGGCTATCTAAAGGCATAAAAATAAGCTGCACCAAAAAAAGGCTACTACGTTTTAAATATTATTCTGGCAAATGTAATATAGATAAAATTAAGTATTTAAATTATACAAAAATATTAAAAAAATGTATTATAAATGCAAAAAAAAAAATCGAATATGAAATATGTTCTAAACAGCGATAATGTGAGTAAGTCTACGTGGCAAATTATAAAAAATGAAATTGATACTTCTTACTCAAAATATAACATTTCGAAAATAGCAATAAATGATGTAGTTATAACAGATCCCTTACTCATAGCAAATAAATTTAATGAAACATTCATTCTTAATACGAATGAATCCTTCAATAAAATTTGCCATGCCAATGTCAAAGACAAGCAAGTAAATTCTATCTTTTTAACCCCCGTAAGTGAGGCCTACATTAAAAAGATAATAATGTCCTTAAAAAACACGGCAGCCGTGGGTTATGATTGTGTAAATACAAGAGTTATTAAACTATGCAAAGATTACCTTAGTCCCATTCTAACTCCAATAATAAATTATTCATTAGAGACTGGTGTGTTCCCCGATAAATTAAAGCAATCAATAGTGAAACCCCTTCACAAGAAAGGTGATACGAGCGATATCAATAACTATCGGCCTATCACAATAGTACCGATCTTTTCAAAAATTTTTGAAAAAGTCATGCATGAGAAGTTGACTAATTTTTTTAACTCAAAAAGCATAATTAAAAAATGTCAATTTGGATTCCAAAAACATAGGTCTATAAGTAACGCTACATTTTATTTAATAAAGGAAGTTTTACAGAGCATAAATAATAAGAAATACACCACAGTTTTATTTTTAGATATGACTAAAGCTTTTGATCGCGTTGCTCATGATCAACTGTTGACTAGGCTAGAACATAATGGTATAAGAGGCCCTGCCTTAAATTGGATAGAATCATATTTGGAAAATAGAGTATAATGTGTGGAAGTGACGCAACTAAACAATACAAATTTGCAAAAAGTATTTAGATCAAAATTTTTAACTAACCATTTTGGTGTGCCTCAAGGCAGCGTGCTTGGTCCGCTGCTGTTTCTATTATATATAAACGACTTACCAGATCAAATACGACATAAAACACTGTACTGTTTGCTGACGATGCATCGATTATTGTGACTACAGAAAATAAATTGACATTAGAACAACATAAATTTGACATCCACGAAACATTGACATTAGTAATAAATTGGTTAAAGAATAATAATTTGCAAATTAATTTATCTAAAACAAATTTAATGAATTTTAATAATTTTAAACAATACAATGTAGATATAGCTATTAATGGACAAATTTTACGAAATACAAATAAGATAACATTTCTCGGTATCATTTTAAACCCACATTTAAATTGGAAAGAACATATAGAAATTGTTATTACTAAAATAAACAGATTCTCATTTGCTCTATATAAATTATTAATGATGACAAATAAGACTACTGCTATGACTGCCTATTTTGCATATGTAGAATCCGTACTAAGATATGCTATAGTGATATGGGGAAATGGTACAGATATAATTAAAGCATTTATTGCACAAAAAAGATGTGTTCGTTCCTTATGTGGGATTACACCAGATGTGTCCTGCCAGCCCTATTTTAGAAAATTAAAAATATTAACACTACCATGTATATATATTTTTGAATGTGCAGTATTTATGAAAATGAATATAGTAATATATACGTCAGCGGGATGCATTAGAGGAAATACTCGAAATCCAAATCGATTGGTACTAGAAGAGGTGCCGAAAAGTAGTCGAATGCAAAAAAATTGTTACGTGATGTGCAGAAATATTTATAATAACATTCCAGAAAAAATTAGATTACTGGTACTAAGTTCTTTTAAGTTAACTCTAAAAAAGTGGCTTTTAGAAAAGGCATTTTACTCAATTGATGAATTTTTGACGTATAAAGAGTAAGTAGTATGGAATGAGGCATGTAGTTTAAAAATAGTTTTTAAGTATTTATATTTGCATGCTATTATTTTAATGGCCAAATAGGTGATCTAATTTCAAATATTCCTTAAAACCATGTACACCCTATTATTGAGCAAATAAAAATTTGAAATTTGAAATTTCTATAGGAAGTTTTGTATCTTAGTAGTATACGGTGAAAAGCTAAAATTTCAGCTCATATAGGTCCCACTGCTGGGCTTGAAACTCTTCCTGGCAATTAACCTGCAATGTCAAACCAGTTGGTATAGTTTTATTTCGAGTTTTTCTACTCTTGTATGGATATTATTTGAGTGTTATATCACTTAGTAATTTTTTACGACACCAGGCAAAAGTGGGGGGGTGGAGAATTGCATTCTTACTCCATTTACACCCGGAAAATGCTTACTTTTACCATACCCTTCTACGCCAGATTAATAATACAATGTGTCACTCCTTCTTATTATTTCGCGGGACTCTAAAGAACCAGTTGGACCAGTTATCAGGATAGTCGATAGAATTTTCTTGGGCAACTTATAATGTGACGTTCGCAAATTCACCTGCTGAGTGTGATTATAATAGCATTGTTTCAAATTGAGATATCAATATCTGATATCCAAGTCCATCCAGGACTTGATGGGCGGTTCTTCCATGCGGTGACGGAGTAAGAATACAATTGATCACCCCCTCTTACCCGTGGGTGTCGTAAAAGACGACTAAGGGATATAATATGCATAATACATCTATGCAATAGAAGGAGAATTTGAAATAAAACTCTATACCAACAAATCTAACCAGCGAGCGAGGTATAGTAGGTTAATTTCTCTTCCATAGTGCAGGAGGCCCCAGCACAATAGTGTGACGTATATGGGCTGAGAAGATGATGATGATAGACGGTTATTTTCATACCTTATTTAATGCGAATATCTTAACAAATAACTAAAGTAAATATTAAAGGATATTAATAGATAATTTCATTTGATGTGTGGTGGCGCTCAGGAATAGTACTAAGTCTTATACCGCTTGTGATTGCCTTAAAAGACTTTTACATACAGCTATACCAACTTCTGACGCTGTCTTATCCAAAATTACAGTGTCAAGAAGGTTAAACGCCTGGCAGGTGACCGTTCTTAAAACTATTAGTAAAACTATTACAATATCTACGATGGAAGAGATACGCGTTGACTCTTAAGTTATTGGAATAAGGGTTAACGATGATAATGATGGAAGAAATAATTTCATTTGCAAGAGAAAAATCTGAAATCTGTTGTTAATGTATATGTCTGCCAGTTTAGTAGACCTAGATGCAAATTAAGACTTATTATACGAATATTAAAATATTGTATCTTAACAATCGAATCCTCGACGTCCATGGAATTATCTATGGTTGTCAAAGATTCGATTCCAGTACCAGTGGTCTTCCCAATGGCAATGGGGAGATAAACAGTAGGGTATAGGGCCACGCCGCCGTTTCATCACCCCAGACGGAACGGAAAGCATGTGTCCAGACTATAGTTCCCTTAAAAATACTCTAATAATATAATGTGATTATAAATTTGTTTGTTACATTCTTACGCCTAAACTATTCCAAGCGATGGTCTTGAAATGTCACATATACGTTGAAAGGAGGCAGAAAAGGATCTAACAATTAACCAGAAATAGTGTGTTGTCCCTGAAAGAAAATTGGTTGAGAACGACTTCATTAACGCGAAGGAGGCCGTAATTACAGTTAATAGTTTAATAAGTCAATTAAATATAAAGTCTGGCAATACTGATACAATTTTAAAAATACCTTCCCAAATAGGAAGCTTTATTATTTATTCATCAGTGATAAATGCTAACTATAAAAAGAGAGATTCCACTCATGCCGAGTAGCTAGTAATAAATAATTTTTGAATAAAATAATTCATCATTTATTATAAGCATCACATAATGGTGCGTGCAGGTATTAGAATAAATAACACCAAAATCAACATAACGCGTTGATGTCTTTTCAACGTTCGCTTACCCTTCAGCCGCGCGCTCTTGTCGTGTCAAGGCGAGCGCGCCAATCATCGGCCTCATCACGTTATGACTGCCGTACATCACTATTATATAATTATTTATTTATAATCTCACGCCTCTATTCTCAAAAGGGCAAACAGAGGTGTAAACACACTCACTATTCGCCATACATTATTAGGCCAGACGCACTAGGTTTGCTGACTTACAGTTAACTGTGATGTGTGCTTCAAACTTCCTGCTAGAATTTCTCAAAAAGATCCTAGAATATTGAGGCCATCTATAAAATTTTATTACTCCTTCTCAAAAGAAAAAACGAGAATCTTTAATTCTTAAAAGAAATAATGTGTCATATTAATCAAGCACGTTACACCTCACTAGCTTATTATTAAAAAAAAAACTTATAATCTTGCGATAATTCATGCAATATTATCTGTTGATAATTGAAACAAATCAGAAGTTATGTGTTGACACTTGAATAAGGTAAAACAAATATTTTAAAAATTTAAAAAGTCATCCAACTAATTTTTGTTGTATAAACCGAACGCTAATTGCACCATCGCTAATAGTTAGCACATAAATTATCTATGGAACGTTAGCGTAGAATTAAACAACAGTTATCTCATCACTATGCTAATAATTTGATTAAAACAAAAGCGGGCTCATATATTCCCCATAAAAGCGTTGGAAACTCATAACTCAGCTGTATATACCAAAACTCATTTAAACCGTTGATCATTTCATACTTAAGTGCCATATTAATTAGGGTTGCTACTTATATTCCTTCAACTGAAATATTATTCAAATAATAATTTCTATAATCTATTTTTCTATATGGTGACGGAGTAAGAATACCACCACTCCCTATCTTGCCCGTGGATGTCGTAAAAGACGACTAAGGTATTAAATATGCATATAACAACTATGCAAGAGAAGGAAAATTCGAAATAAAACCCTGTGGAAGAGACCCGAGTTCGATAGGGGGACGTATGTGGGCTGCGATAACGATGATGGTGATGCAACAGAATCTCATCCTTCCTAACTAGTGTTTTTCTCACTGCTGAAGTCTAATCTTTTCGAAATGAGACTGAAAATAATGCACCATGCCATTTCGATGGGTTGATATAAGAATTTATTTTGATTTTCATTTTCAGTATGCTAAGAAAACTGAGAGGCGTGATACTTGGTTAAAAACCTAAAACATAACGTCAGATTAATTATTTTTTAATGGGTGGGCTATGGTAAGCGCATACGCCGTATACTCCGTCCGGACGAAAGGAGAGCGCGCGGGCCCATAATCCACGTCGCCTTTATCGTTGGGCCGACCATCAGTGCCAAGTTCCTTGTCCTCAGTGGTTGGCCCGATGGAATACCCTTTCGGGTACCCTCACTTCTTGATGTCTCTGTTCCAGGACGTTGGTCGTCGTCGCGCGGTTAGCCTCTCTGCAGGTGCCGGACTAAAGGCCCCGGTCCGGTCACCCTCGGCTAGGGCGGCATCACGTGTAGGTAACGTCAGATTAGCTTGAAGAACTTTTTAAATTATTATTAGAAGGTAGATCTATACATTAAGTCAAGTGTTTTGCAGTATTGTGGTATGTGGTCTTCGTAACTTTACTTTTTAACCTCCGACACAAAATGAGATTTGTTATAAGTTAGACGCTAATGTTTATCTGTGTGAATTACTGTGGCATAGTAACCCGCAAAGGAATTGTTCAATTTTGCCGCGAATTTTTTACGTAAAAGCGAGTTTTCATGCAGTAGTTCTTAGGTACGTTCGGTAAAAATCGGTATAGCAGTTTGAAGAATACCAACTCATTTCCAATATGTAAAAGGCATTTTCGGTATAAAATGGAATTTCATGTTTTTTTTAATTATTAGTTTTCTTTTTTATTTTATTTTTGCAGGTTTTTAATTGTTTTATTTAATAATATGCTTTATAAAAGCTTGGTTGGTTATGTTATACTTGAAATAAAATTATTTTATCATTATTATCCTCCTTTGGGGAGGTTTTCGTACAAAAGTTAACATCGATGTTTAGACTATTTTAATCAAATTTATCTATTTATTTAGGTTAATCAACAATTGATTTACATACACATTACAATTATGGATACATTATTGATAATAACTTACGTTCTTAACTGTATCAATTACTTAAAGATTAACACAGCTTGCACTGTTTACGGTTAATTATAATATTGAGGGGGTATAATAACATTTTATATATTAATTATTTCAAACATAAGAATGTGGTAAAAAGAAATTAAATGAGGCATGCGTATGTCATGAATTCAAAAGACAACATTAAATTACGATAAAAAACAAATTAAATTAAAAAAACAATTTAAAAAACAAAGATATTTATTAGGTTGTATGCATATGTATGCATATGCGACATAATTATTAATGTTGCATTATTAAATCTCTTAATTATTATTGTTGCATAATTCAACACGTGACTGAAATATTTTTATTTATTATATTATTTATTTTAAAGCTGTTAGCATTCCGGGCACATTGCTTTCTGGCAGTGGATTATTTGACTAAGTTAATTACATAGGATTGGATTTTTTTTATATAAAACTACTTCCTCTTCTTCTAAGCTCACGTAAATCCTACTGTTGTGTTTGTACCTCTTTCACAATGGGACGGAAATTTGCCTACTATATTGCGCTGGTCAGACGTATTGGTATAGATTTTTTTTTTTAATTTATTTATTGTGTTCAAAGGGTGTCGTCGTCCAGCGGGTGCCACTACCAGTTGTCTGTCCGTCAACGGATTAGTGTCACTACGGGCGCGCGATCCCGGACTGCTCTAGCTGCTGCTGTCGTCACTATCCTATACCCCATGACAGTAGTATCCTTAACCCACTTTATCCCATAGGTATCCACCATATCCCCATCCTTTATCCCCAGTAACGAGAATTCCCGAGGAGGGTTGGCGTCAGGCAGGCGGCCGGCCATAAAAAAAATAGCCGTATCTTTTACAACATGGCTTTATATGGAGGCTAGAAGGTAAAAACATGTTGTGCCGACCCCACTTAGCGTGGGATGAGGGCGGGCAAATGATGATGATGTGTTCAAAGAAACAAAAAGTATTATGAGCTAATTTACAAGGTAGAGAAAATTAATAACCCTGTCACCATTTAAGTTTTAAATATAGATTAAAAATTAATAAATAAGGAGTTTTTTTTTTGGAATTATGTAAAATTGAACAATAGAAAGAAATACCTACATTAAAGTACAAGTTATGACGTTATTTTTTTTTTAAGTTCGTTGGGAGGGAGAGTACACCGTCTTGCCACCACTGCGATTGCGACGAGGACATGGCGCAGCATATGCTCGAGGCCTGCGCCACTTGGGCAGAGCAGCGTCGTGGACTCGTCGCAATCATCGGTGCCGACCTGACGCTGCTTACTATCGCCAGGGCGATGGTTGGCAGCGTCAGGAACTGGGACGCGGTCGCAGCCTTCTGCGAGGCAGTGATCTCGCAGAAGGAGGCGGTGGATCGCCTGCGCGAGAAGCGCAGCCTCGATGAGGTGATCTACCACCGGCGACTGGGGCGGCGTAGGCGCGAGTACTTGCGCTTCATGCCGCCCTAGCCGAGGCCGCGGGTGACGTGACCGGGGAATTAGTCCGTCACCCGCCGAGAGGCCGACCGCGTGAGGAAAGATCGATGTCCTCCCTGAGGGGGGGACGTCGGTCGATGGGAGGGTACCCCAAGTAGGGGATATTCCGTCGGGCCGACCACTGATGACAAGTAACCCTGCTCCGGTGGTCGGCCGAACGACGAAGGCGACGTGCATCGTGGGTGGGTTGCGGGTGTGCGTGCTTACGCCCCTCTGTCGCTCCGGACGGAGTGCTGCGAGGAGTGCGTCGACCGCGACCCACGCCCCAAAAAAAAAATGACGCTATTTTTAAAAGTTTAGATTAGTTTATATGTCGAGTTTACATTCGCTTGCATAGATTTCATGACTAAGGGATATAATATATCCTTTAATCGTCTTTACCGTACAGAAAACTACTTAATTGATTAAAATGAATTTGGTATACACATTATCAATGTATATGGCTACACTTGATATAAAAGTACTATTCCTTCAAAAAAGTAATGTTCCCTAGATATAAAAAAATAATTTAAAATCGTCGTCGCTTATAATATTTATTTCTTACTAGTTAATTCATTATGGTCTAACCCGTCAAGTTCCCGTTCCCGGGAGAATACAGGAATAAAATAGAGCTTATGTTATACGCTGGTAATGTATATTTCCATTACTGAAATAATATTAAAGGTAGTCATACGCCCGCAGGTTCACTCGCGTAGTCCCCGCGGTCATGGCAATAACGGTAAGGGTAAAATATAGCTGACTAGCTACTCCTATGTTCATGAAACCTAAAATAGATTGGTAAAGGTATTTTTTAATTTGTACAAGTTGTTTAGGCGGGCAAACATAGCACACAAACAAACACATTTAATTTCGCTTTTATAATATTAGTTAGGATTAGTATTCATTTTCTTGGCTGGTATTAGTTGCTTTCAACATATATTGATAATATACAACAATGATTAGTGAGGAGAAAATATTAGAAATTGAAATAATTACAGAGTTCAAGTTATAGACTCTTTTCAAATGCTCATATTTAATTTAAAATATAAATTTATGTATTATTTAAAGACTGATGTCAATATAATGAAAGATAAATCACTATCATTTATATTTAAGACGAATGTGTGAAATCATTATGTAGAAATCTATGCATATCATCTAACACATACTAATCTAATTAATTATCTAAAATAAACACGAATATTGTATTACGAATTCTCTTAAATATACTCGTGAACATGCTGATTAGAAAAGTTTGAATTATCGATTGAACTATAATAAATTATGTATTAAAAAACTATGTGCTTTACCCATAAACTTCTAATGGCAATAAATCTAGATTAACACGGATTTTTAGAGAATAAAGGGCGGCGCGAGACTACATAGCCCAACTTTTCTCACATTTCCACCTATTAAACTGGCAACCTATGCCTCAACAATGGGGGATTGCCGGCGGGTTAGAAAAGAACTTTATTTTCAAATACCTTGTAGAAAAAGAGGTAAGCTTTTAAAAAATTCTTAATCAGTTAGTATCTAGTACAAGTAGTAATCCTAGGTTAAAATTTAAGAAAAATATCGAATGACAACCCTAACGATAATATACATAGGATCTTAGCTCATTATGACAACGGCGTTGTAGACACGCGACCAAATCGTCCATATACATAGGAATTGTTGTAAATGTATGAATCTGAGCCGTAAACCAATGGGAGGTCCACTAATTGTTGATCGTATGCAGATATGGCGATTAAAACGACAATATTTTATTTGTAAACTATTCACAGTTTTAGACTATTTATTATTGTGACCTAATGAATGTTGATTAAGAATATCTTTTATACTTTTATGATATAAATATTCACCACGCATTCTTTTGTGGGGATGATGTGTATTAACTTGACGGACTGTAATCTCACTTTGTCGTTTACGATGAAGAATAATGGTATAAATATATTGAGGCGTTTCTTAACTTTTGCGACGAGGCAAAGGCACTGCAATCAAGTGACCGTAAATGTGAATATTTAGAAAAACTCGAAATAAAACCCTTTGTCAATTTTTTTATGATAATTATTTTATATATCAAAAGGAAATCTATTTCATGAAATTTTATAAAATCGATATAATGATGTTAAGATTTCTGTCATGGTGAAGTATGATGTACTACTCTGACAAGAAAGTACCCGGAAAAGATCAATAATACACAAAATTTTTCTTTTTCTTCCAAATTTATTTTATCACCTTCAAAGTATGCTCATTGAGAAACGATAGACTTACGCCAACGAATAATCCAATCATCAAAACATTTTTTAAACACTGTTTCCGGCATTGAGTTCAGTTCTCGCCGCGAATTCTCCTTTATGTCTTCTACAGATTGAAAACGGGTGCCACGAAGTGGTAATTTGAGTTTAGTAAAAAGAAAAAAGTTGGCTGGATCCATATGTGGTGAATACGGTGGTTGTTCGATAGTATTTGTTGAGTTTTTGGTCAAAAAATCGTTCACAATGATGGCCTTGAGCGAAAGGGCATTATCGTGGTGCAAAATCCAAGAATTTTCTTTCCACAAATCTGGCCTTTTTCGTCGAATTCTCACTTAAACGTCGCATAACGCTCAAATAATATTCTTTATTTTCCGTTTGACCTTCTGGCAAGATTCCGCGATAGTCAAAGAAAACAGTCAACATGACGTTGACCTTTGATCGACTTTGGTGTGTTTTTTCGGTTTCGGTTCAGTTGGAAGTCGCCACTCCGAAGCTTGTTGACTAGTTTGTATGTCAAACTCGTAAACTCACGTCTCGTCACCAGTAACAATGCGTTTCATGAGTGTTAGATCGGAATTGACTCGTTCTAGCATGTCCTCAGCGACTCTCATACGATTGAGTTTTTTGGAGAAAATTCAGGTCTTTTGGGACTAGCCGAGCGGAAACATGTTTCATAGCCAAATGATTATTTAAAATGGTACGGATCAACTCGTGAGACACAGATTTTCAGTCACTGTTTCCTCCACTTTTGCAATGTTGACTTCAGTTGCAAACGTTGATGGCCTACCAGAGCGAGGCAAATCTTCCATCACATCTCGACCGCTTTTGAACGCTTTGTACCACTCATAAGCACGTGTTTGATAAAGTAAATTTACCGTTTTCTTTTTTTATTTTTCTTATGGATAGGCTATGGTAAGCGCACACGCGGTCCATTCCGCCTGGGGCGACGAAAGGACGCCGCACAACATAACCCAGCCGCACCCACGTCGCCTTCGCCGTTGGGCCAACCACCAGTGCCGAGTTCCTTGTCTTCAGTGGTCGGCCCGAAAGTTGATTAAGTAAGCCTTCTGTAACATTTTCAGTGACTCTGAACACGAAATTCCATTGGCGATGCAAAATTTAAGACAAATTATTTGTTCGATGTTTTTGTCCATTATGAAATTCGCAATACACACTAGATATGATATAATTAAAAACAGCACTGTATTTAATATAAATAAGAGATGCAACTCAAACTCCACGCCAAAATGGAAAACAGTTGTGCCAATCTAACAACATTAAAAAAAAAATTGTATTTGGAGCCATAAACAAATCTTCCATTCCCAATACTTTCTTGACTGAATGTAGGTAATATTCGGGTTGGACTCGGTCATAGATATAGTGAATTCACAAAACAGATAAATAATATCTGTAATAATATTCTCGGTTAATACCCTTATTATTGATTATGTATTTCTCGTGTGGTGATGAAAATAACATATATGTTTTCTATATGTGCCGAGGGTGTCAAAGAAGCGCCTCAAGGAGCGGTAGAAAAATCGGCAGCAGGACATTTTTTTATTGCTGTTGGTGGGAAACGAACAAACGGCACATTTGATGGTAAGTGATATAGCCCCTCATGGACTCTGAAGAAAATGCGGTGGTGGGGAATAAATGTATCATGAAGAAAGTGCAAGTGGGGCTGCCGGCCCTCTCGTTGACCGAACGAAGTGCAGTAATAATTTACTACTATCTAAATGTCGATTTTCTACGAGAGTGTGGTACTACCCTGGACGGATCGCCCTGTAATAGTAGATAGATAACTATCTACAATGACGGCCTAACACATACAATTTTGTAGTCAATAGTTTTATCTTGTTGTTTTTATGTGTGGTGACGGAGTAAGACTAAAATTCTCCACTTTTTTCTTGCCTTAAGTATCTTAAAAGACGACTAAGGTATGATACGCGGATAATATGGATACAAGAGAAGGAAAAGTCGATATAAAAGCTTATACCAAACTATCTTACCAGTGTGAAATGGTAAAATTATAATTACAAGATCATCGATTCGTATAGATGCCTGTCTTCATGAGTGGACATCTGACAAGCTGATAGAAGAATATTTTTCAAAATAAAACAACAGAATACTGTAAACGGAAATGTGCATTAAATGAGATTATAAAAGAAAACAAATAGATATGTAGAAATCTATTTTCTTAATTATATATACCTAATTGATTTTTATCAGTAAGTTAACATATTGACAGCTGCATCCCATAATATCCCGATCTGTTTGGGTAATATATTTATATACACCTGCATGTAATTATCTTTTTAGTTTTGCTGTTAAGAACTAGATGGCGTGGTATACTATTTTGAAATTATTTCTTGATTCGCCCACATTTCAATTAAATTAAGATCATCCAGTGTCGGATATAGGTTTCATCCATCCCATTCCAGCTCATACGCGTCTCCTTGTAGAGCTCCTCCACATTATGAGATAGACAATCAAGCTGAACAGACGGGTTAGTATAAAATTTCTTAATATGATCGTCATAAGTAAATTATCAAAATTCTAAAGCCGTATCCAGTACACTGTTCGCAAGAATACAAACGATATGCCACCAATCAGTTAAAACTCTGTACTGCGATGTTTCAAAGTATCTCCGTTGGTAAACATATTGCTGGGGCAATTCAAATCAGATTCAGATATAGGACCTTACTTCGAGTTTCCTTGCTCCAATAATAGACGTTACATACGTATACGTATCCTTAGTTATATTTTACGATTCCCATCGGTAAGATGATAAATTGTATTCTTTTTCACGATGGAGTACCACGCTAGTAAATAAATGAATTGTCATTAAAATTCGTTTATAAGTACTTTTGCCGTAATGAAATAAAGACCAGACAGAGGGGCGTTAAAGTCTATTAAATGCATAGTGGATTAGATACAGAATGCTTTATATACAGTATTGAGCTGTGGTTTCGGATAAATGGACAGGTCAACGGAAAGGCGGTGTGGGGGTCCATAAACTACTGTATCTCCTTTTTCTATCTGTTGAGAAGAAGGTTCGGGTAAACCTTCGCTATTCTTTCGAATAACCCCTTCGAGTTACTACTCCCCATTTTTTTTGTTTATTTTTTCTTTTTGGTGTGAGCTATGGTCAGCCCACCCGCCATCAGAAATTCAATTTTTTTCAAATTCAAATCATTTTTATGTATAAACCCCGCGGGGGCACTTACATATTGTGATATTTTTACATTTTTTCTTAAAATTACCTAATAATTAAGGGCGGCGTACGACCCCATAACCCATCGTAGCCCCTCGCTTTCGTGGTTGCCGGTACCGAGTTCGTTGCCCTCCGTGGTCAGCCCAACGGAATATCCTAAGGGCTACCCTCTCCTTTCGACGTCCCTTTCCCGGGACGTCGCTCGCCATCGCGGTCAGCCTCTCTGCGGGTGACGGACTAAACGGCGCAGGTACTCGCGCCTGCGCCGCCCGAGTCACCGGTGGCGGACCGTGTTGTCGTGGAGGCGTTATTCCTGTGCATAGTCCGACGCCTCTTTCCACGAGATGACTGTCTCGCAGAAGGCGGCGACCGTATCCCAGTTCCTGACGCTGCCGAGCATCTCCATAGCGATGGTCGACAGCGTCAGGTCGAGAGATTCTACCCCTTTTTTTTTTTTTTTTTTTTTTAACGCTGTGGAAATGCTATTTACGCACTAACCCCCGCCAGCGTCTGATGGCGGGGAGTGTGGTACTCGCCGGCTGCCTATGCTGCCGGAATACCCACTAAAACCACAGCGGTCCCTTCCGCGCTTTTACGGGGTGCCAGAGAGATCGTCTTTTGACATTCGATTCCCGACACCCCTACGCTAGGCTATCTGGCCACGACCTGTCGTGATTTAAGGCGGTGGGAGGAGATGCGCGTATCGCCGCCTCCCCCTCCCTGGCCGCCGCCTGCGAAGCGAGTTCGCGGACGCGAGTGCCTCGCGTTCCCGCTCCACGGCCTCCTTCCTTGAGATGACCTCTTCGCAAAAAGAGGCCATCGACGTCCAGCACCCGTCGCTATCGAGCATCTTTGAAATGATGGTCGACAACGACAGGTCTATTCCTATAACCGCCGACAGGTCGCGGCGCTGAGGCCCCCAGGCGGGACATACTTCCAGTGTGTGACGCGCATCGTCATTTGGCGCGTCACACTCGTTACATCCGGGGGCCTCTTCTCGACCAATTCTATTGCTCGAGAAGAGGCGGTCAAGGTACTTACCGAAGACCCCGTGTCCGGTAAGTACCTGCGTCATCCTGAAGGTCAGGTTGCCGCGCCTTCGATTCATCCAGCGGTGGAGGTGCGGCGCAATCGCCGCGACAGTCTCCCGCCCTGCTACGGGAGACTCCAACTCCTCTCTCCACCGCCGAATTACTGCCCTTCGGGCCGTTTCCTTTGCCCTATTTAGTCCCCTCGTGGCGATGGATTCGCCATTATTCCGCGACATAGCGCGAAATTGGTAGACTTCTGCGAGCGCCCTAGCCTGAAGTGGCCAGGGTGAATCACCTGCTAGCAGCGTAGCTGCGGTCCAGGACACCGTACGGTATCCCCTTATTGTTCTCACCGCCATGGCTCGCTGCGCCTTTCGCAGCAGGGCCTTATTAGGGGCGGTGAGTGACTCCGTCCAGATTGGTGCACCATACAGTGCAGAGTTTCTACCCCTACCGTAACCCGACTAGATTACTGTGGGTAGCGGACTTATTTCCATTCAGAACATTCACGACCTCGCATATAAACTTAACCTATAAATTATAATATTTCTATAAATTACTAAAACGTATTGTTGTATTCTCTCGCGTATTATAACTACTTAGTTATCAAATTTAATTGAGTGTGTCTTGGTTTCTTTAATTCTATTAAAATACTTTGAAACATTACAGTTTGAATATTTATCTAACACAATCTTAAATATTCGCATTTGTAAAATCATTAAGATTATAATTTTCTCAAATAGAATCAGAAATTATTTGATTGTTTATTATAGTTTGATTTCAAATATCCTGGCCTTAAACGACGGTTCTAACAAACTAGATAGAAGAGGTCAGATGGCAAGTCCATATAATGTAAATATCTACGCAATAAGCCACATCAGGTTCTACTAGAAAATAGAAATAAATTGAATTGATAATTATCTGCGCTTCTTCGTGGACATCTTAGTGGGAAATAAACGAGGGAATATTAATCCCATAAGATATATTAACACATATATATTATACCTATTTATTCTCTTAATTAGTTTAATTAATGTGTCTACTATTGTAAATTATTTAAAGGGGGAAATTTATCGTTGAACTATTTACACATCTGTAAATTGGACTTCAAAAGATTTAGAATACCATTTTGGTCATTGTCGTTACATGACTTCAAGCTTTTTAGAAATCATAATAAATCAGATTTTGTTCAGTCTATCTCCGTGTGGTGACGGAGTAAGAATACAATTCACCACCCCCTATTTTACCCGTGGGTGATCGTACGAGACGACTAAGGGATATAAAACGCATATAACATCTATGCGAGAGAAGGAAAACTCGAAATAAAACCCTATACCAACACGTCTGACCAGCGTGGTATAGTAGGTCAATTACCCTTCCATTATGGAGGAGGCCCGAGCCCAACAGTGGGACGTATATAGGCTGAGATGATGATGATGATGATGATGATGTTCAGTCTAAGATGCTTTTTTAAAACGGTGTGATATGAGATAACTAACATAGGTAGATAATATTACGAAAGGAAAAAACAAATTGAAAAAAATCCTAATTCTTTCTCTTTGACATATAGCTTGATATAGTTTGTAAATAAAACTACTTTTGCGGATTATATCGCGTTTGTATTTGATTTACGATTGCCCGACGATTCGAACACTTTGCAGCATTCATGGTCACGAGCGACTAAGGTGTCTCACGTTCAACAAGTCATCGTTATTACAGACATTTATAAATGCTGCAAAGTGTTTGAAACGTTGGGCAATCATAAATCAAATACAAATACGATATAATCCATAAAAGTAGTTTTATTTACAATATGTAGTGATCGCGTAAACATCAGATATCATTGGTATACTTTGATTTACCTAGCATTATAAACGCGTAACTCTTACCCAGCGATGTTAGTTCCAGCCTTAAAGAAGAAAGAAAAATAACTTGCTGGGTATCAGTTCCAAACTTAACTTGCATAATACCATAGAAGAGAATTCTATGGTATTATGCAAGTTAAGTTTACCTACCCGTGATCCGCTAGTGTGCTATTATGGATGGTCGTATAAAAGTAATTTTCTGTCTTCGATAACGGCAATTAACTAGATAGATGGCATAGTGGTTAATATAAAAACCTACCGTACCAAGTGTAACAGTTCGTTTACCATACAGAAAAATACTTTGTACCACACTTAAGCACCTTCAGAAAATAGGGATGCCGGCGCTCTCGCTCACCGAATGAAATTCAGTAACAAATTGTTACTATTCAAACGTCGATTTTCTGCGAGAGTGTATACTCAGTGCCAGATAACGTGGCAAAAGACGACCTTCACCTACCTTCACCACGATATCTTAAAATGTAAAAAAAATCTATCGCTTACCATACAAATCTATCAAAAAGTTGTATCGCAATATTCTCTTGGTACAGGCCTATAAGGGTGCAAAATTATAAAGAGCACAAGTCAAAATTTTACGAAATCTAGGTAAATTACCATAGGAAATTTATGTTTTTAATATCCTATAATCACGTATTTGATTGTTTTAAAATACCAAATTAACCTGCAACTGGTAACATTTCATCAATTTATAAATAATATCATTGATAAGAATGCCAAATTACTTTCAAATGTTTGAAAAACAAAAGGTTTTTAAGTAACATTAAAATTACAGTACCAAGGACATTTACATAAATTCAATATAATATAGATCCTATAATTAAATACGTAATTAGCTTCAAAGAATTAGGTAACCCCCAAAAAATGTTTTAAGTTATGACACATTTCTTTCAACTCATTTTACCGTCAGGTGTAATAAACCTAAAGGATCGCACAAGTAGATGCAAGATTTTAGGTTATGTGTATCAAACATAAAATCTTTTCTTAACTGATTTTAGCGTCAGGTGTATGAGATCAGTGGTGTGGTGTGGCCCAGTCGCCATTTTGTTTGAAATTCCGTGTGGAGCCGTAAAAATATTGAAAAAAAAAATGCGGGGCTTCGATGACATTATAAACAGAAAGATCGATGCATTCATAATTCATGTATCAGACAACAGTGATAGTAGTAGTGGTAGTTTTGTAGTCATAAATAAATAATTTTAGTATATTATTTTACCTCACCTTACGTATTTAACAAACAGGCTTAAGATAGGTTAGCTATCAGTTTCATGCTAGGGTAGTGGTAAGGTAGGTAACGTGTATGTATGCTTTATTATTGCACGTGTAGGTGTCTCATAATCTCTTAATTAAAATTCTAAACAAATTACAAGTAGACATAAATGTTTGTAACCTCTGTACTGTCTAGCCGACGGGTACCACGATATTTCAACGATAAGACGGTTTGTATGGAAAGCGATAGAATTAGCGATAAATTACTTGGATTTGATGATATCGTGGTGAAAGTCGCCAAATGACCTCTTTTGCCATACTATTTGGCAAACACTTTAGTACAACCCCAAACGGATCGCCCCGTAGCTGTAGTCAGACAACGATCGACAGTGATGGCCTACATAGGCTCAACAGTGTTATGTTTTTTTCCGTGTAGTGACGGAGTAAAAATATCATTTTCTATTAAAATAAAAAAAAATAGTATCTTCTTTATTTGCCTTAAGTGTCGTAAAAGTTGACTAAGTATATAGGGATAATACTGTTTTACCAAATACGGTTGGTAATTTTCCGCCTATTGCGAAGTTGGCTACAGTTGGGCAGTAGATCGTATATCAGCCTAAGAAAAAATTATTTATTTTAGCCCTAGTGTTATGTAATTTCGAATTCAAAATGCGACAGCATTTAAAATGAAGGCGAGTTAAAGGGGTATAGATATTGATCTACGGATTGACAGTTTTATAGTATCAGTATAAATTATAATTTTAGAACAAGTTCGCGTCTCGACTCCGCCCGCTTTATTGGTCAATTAAAAACGACACCCACGCACGCTTTACATATCATTAATTTTTATATACAAAAACATATATTTTTACTATCCGATTAACTAATATATTTTGACGAGTATAAATTTCGCTATATTAGAATATAAATTGTTTTGAATGAGATCATAATGTGAACTTGAATGGTGGTATAAATTAAAAAAAAATCAATGTTTTTATACAATATTGAATTTCTGTTATGTATCGTGTTTGTTACGAGTTTTAGAGTGAAAGTAGTGTCTGTAGTGGTTATGTGAAAAAAAAAACATATATTTGCATTTTTAGGGTTTCGTACCCAAAGGGTAAGAACGGGACCCTATTACTAAGACTTCGCTGTCTGTCCGTCGGTCTGTCCGTTCGTCTGTCCATCCGTTTATCCGTCCGTCTATCCGTCCATCTATCTGTCATCAGGCTGTATCTCAAGAACCGTGATAGACAATTGAAATTTTTACAAATTATGTATTTCTGTTGCCGCTATAACAACAAATACTAAAAACAGAATAACATGAATATTTAAAAGGGGCTCCTATACAACAAACGCGATTTTTAAGCCCTTTTTTGCTCGTTATAAATATTGATACGGAACCCTTCATGCGCGACACCGACTCGCACTTAGCCGGTTTTATTTTGCAACACCTGACAGATTTTGTTACACCTTTTAAATTAAGAGCGTTTTACATATATGATTTCTCAGTAAGATATTAAATATTTTATTTATATTATTAGTAGTATAATAATCCATACTAATATTATAAATGCGAAAGTAAGGATGTTTGTTTGTTTGTTTGTAACGCTTTCACGCTTAAACCACCAAACCGATTTCAAAAATTCTTTCACCAATGGAAAGCTATAATATCAGGGAGTAACATAGGCTATATTTTATCCCGGCATTCCCACAGGAACGGGAACTACGCGGGTTTAAGCGACTGAAACCGAAGCGAAGCGAGGGCGGGTTGCTAGTAATCTATATGTTAGTAAACTTCCGTGTGGTGACAAGTCAAAATACAATCCACCAACCCCATATATTGCTCGTGGGTGTCGTAAAAGACGACTAAGGGATACAAAATACGACTATAACATCTATGCTAGAGAAGAAAAGCTCGAAATAAAACCCTTTTTCAAAACATTTGACCAGCGCGATATAATAAGTCAATTTGCCTCCTATTATGGAGGAACCTTGAGCCCAATAGTGGGATCTAAGTGAGCTAAAACTATTTATAATAGTTATACAATTGAAAAAGAAACTCGAGTATGAGAATTAATTACAGGTTAAAATCACATGCACTTAGAGGCTTAGAATTTGAGATAATACCATTAAAATCACATTAAAAATAAAAAAAGGAAATTTGTACCTACTTATTATAATAAAGCAAATTAATTTAAATTAAACTAAATTATTTGTCCGTGTGGTGACGGAGTAAGAATACAATTCACCACCCCCTCTCTTGCGCGTGGGTGTCGTAAAAGACGGCTAAGGGATACAATATGCATATAAAATCTATGCAAGAGAAGGAAAACTCGAATAAAAACCCTATATCAACACGTCTGACCAGCGTGGTACAGCTGATCAATATCCCTTTCATAGCGGAGGAGGACCAAGCCCAACAGTGGGACATGTATGGGCTGAGATGAAGATGATGAAACTAAATCAAATCAAATTAACTCAAATCAAATCATACCCGTCTGAACAGCGTGCTAAGTCAATTTCCACCCTTGAGAAGGAGGGTTAAGCCCAGTAGTGGGACGTATCAAGCCTTCTCCACAATGGGAGGGAAATTTACCTTACTATACCATGTTTTTTTTTTTTTTTATTGCATACGGTGGCAAACGAGCAAACAGTACACCTGATGGTAAGTGTTGCTGCCGCTCATGGACCTTTACAAGGCCGTTGCCTACCGCGAAGAAAGCGAAGGGAGTGTGAATGCGTGCATTGAGGCTCGGTGATACCAAGGGCACCACCAAAACCCTCCACACGCAATCACCCTCAGAAAGTTGGGCTTCCGGCTCTTTCGCTCACCGAACGAAGCGCAGTAACAAATTGCTACTACTCAGACGTCGATTTTCTGCGAGAGCATGGTAATGCCCCGGACGGACCGGCCCGCGGCTGTAGACAGATAACTGTCGACAGTGTGGTCCTACCACTGTTGGTCAGACAGGTTGGTATGGGGCTTTGTTTCGAGTTTTCCTTTTATTGCATAGATATTATATGCATATTTAACCCCTTATTCGTCTTTTACGATAATCACGGGTAATATAGGGGTTAATTGCATTCTTATTCCGTCACCATACGGAGCATTATACAGTATACACACTGGTTGCTCATTGGTTTGTAGCTTTAAAGTAATTATGGATTGAAGAGAATAGTTATGGATAATGACGAATAGATAGAGATAGCCCCCATATAGAAGAATAAGATATGAGAAGAAAATCTCGAAATAAAAGCCTATGTATCCTCTGATCAGCGTGGGATAGTAGCTCAGTTTCTTTCCTATTGTGCAGGAGGCTCGAGCTCAAAATTCGGGCGTACCTATAGGAGCTGTGTGAAGATAGCCGATTGAAAGACCTATTAACTCTTGTACGAGTTCTTAGTTATATGGAAAGGAATAAAAATATATCTTACTTATAATATAATTAAAAATTACGCTATCATCAAAGAACTATAGCAATGTATCTAATAAAGATAAAATAAATTTTTTATTTAAGGTCTAAAACTCGAAAATACCGTCTATTTAAAAATCATGTTTTGATCGTAATCTTTTCGAATCTACCGGTTTTTCCATTTGTACAACGTTAATACCATTCTTGCTTCACTCAAAGCTCAATCAAATGTCGTATAAAATACGTGTGGATATAAAAGTCCGATATAAGACGATGTCAAAGTTCGACTCGAAAGCTCGTCACCAATCTATATTACCTCTGAACATCGGAATGCAGCCCAACACATACTGACATACCACGAAATTTATAGAATTGTTGTATTTTAATATGTCACAGCCCAATCAATACATCGGCTATACAGGCTATCTGTAATGGCCGCGAGGGAAATCCGAAAATGTCACTTTAAATAATCGTGTTCATTAGTAAACATTTAAAACACGCATTAGGAACGCTGGGTGCCGGCGCCCGACTCGATCACAATCTCCGTACACATAAATGTAGTTCCATCCTTTTTATACATATGTTACATATGTGAGTGCGTGAAAGACAAAGGATCTAAAGCTGCGGTTTTCAATAAGGAATAGAGAGGTGAGGTGATTGCATCGACGCATGCGCACGGGATACGTACTAATTAAGCGGCCGCTCTTACCGATAAACGGACCCAAAAGATTCCCTACGAAGATGTTGCAATTAAGACATACACTCGAAATAAGCGGGCGTCGAGAATCGGTACGATTTAATCGATTCCCCGTTTAAATTAAACATCGATTAGTATTTAAATTCGGACACACAATGTTTGACGACCCGCCGCGAGGTAATTGGTGATAATTTTTTTAATTGATATTGTCGTTGGTGTGTCGATTGTGGCGATTTATTTTATTAGTCGTAGTCTCTGGTACCGGCCGTAGGCGGCTTGTAACGCTCACACTTATTGTCGGGCATTATGTAATTTTTTTTAATTGGTCACAGTTGACATTTAGCATCGTTCAATTACTTATTTAAGATACGAGTGTTTCTTTAAAAAAATAATTGTCGTGCCTCTCCGCAGTCGGCCTTTTATGACTAAATATAATAGCTGTGATGTTTCGTGCACTCGGATCGACCAACTGACTTAATTGACGCATTCGAATGCGCCGAAGGTTACTTAGTGTTTTGTATAATATTGTAAATATTGAGTGCGAGGCGCGATCATAAAAATATTGTTGTATGTAGTAATCCTTAAGACATATATACATTGAATAAACAGATTTCCACATCACAATGATAACTGATGTTCACGTGAGTATTAAATATATGAAATAAAACTATTTATGGATAACTATTTTATGGATTTCATCGCGTTTATATTTGTTTTTTACATTTTCCAGTTTCATATATTTTGCAGCATCAGTCCTATTATGAAGATGAATGCTGGAAAGTGTTCGAAACATCTGGAAAGTAAAAAATAAATCTATAAAAATAATGTTACGTAATACGAGAACTAGTTCCTAATTAGAAAATGTTGTCATACAAAAAACTCAATTGGAAACAAATTGACCTACACTGGTTAGACAGATTGGTATAGTATTTTAAGTTGCAGGAGATCACCGCCTGGCGGGTCGACGCCCGTCGAGGCGTCATTGCCCGTTGGGCAGTCCGGCTGGAGAGTCCTCGGTACGGTGTCAGGACCGTCGAGGCCTTCCGGCCGGTGCTGATGGAGTGGTTGGAGCGGACGCACGGGGTGCTTTCCTTCCGACTGGTGCAGGTGCTGACGGGGCACGGGTGTCTTGGGAAGTACCTGCACAAGATTGTCAGGAGGGAGAACACACCGTCCTGCCACCACTGCAGTTGCGACGAGGACACGGCGGAGCACACGCTCGAGGAGTGTGCTGCGTGGGAGGGGGAGCGCCGTGAACTCGTCGCGATTATCGGTGCTGACCTGGTACTGCCGACCATCGCCAGGGAGATGCTCGACAGCGTCAGGAACTGGGACGCGGTCGCCGCCTTCTGTGAGGCCGTAATCTCACGGAAGGAGGCGGCGGATCGTGTGCGAGTAGAGCTCGTATTCGGCGACACGTTCCGCCGCCGGCGACTGGGGCCGCGCAGGCGCGAGTATCTGCGCCTAATGCCGCCCTAGCCGAGGCGGTGATCGGACCGGGGAATTGTCCGTCACCCGCAGAGAGGCTGACCGCGCGATGGCGACCGACGTCCCAGTACGTCGAGACGTGAGGTTATCCGAAAGGGTATTCCGTCGGGCCGACCACTGATGACAAGTCACATCTGCTCCGGTGGTCGGCCCAACAAACAACGAGGTGACGTGGGTACGGGTGGGTTATGGGCCTGCGCGCCGTCCTTTCATCGCCTCGGACGGACAGGACCGCGCGTGCGCTTACCATAGCCTACCCAAAAAAAAAAAAAAAATAGTATTTTAAGTTGACTTTTTATTGGCTTTTGCATCTAGTTTACTTGCTTATCATTTAGTCATCTTTTAAGGTATCCACGAGTAGGGAAACGGACAGTGAATACAATTTTTTATGGTCGTTTCATGGAAAATCATGAAAATCTCTATTTTTGTTGCCATTGGCGGCAGAAGAGAAAGCAACTCACTCGATGATATATAGTAACTGTTACTCATAGATCTTTAGAAAATGTGTATGATGCCAGAGTTTGGTCAGTGCCTATGGTAATGCAGTTTCAACTCTCTCCCGGTTTTTCGTCGATATCGATAATAGATTTTTCGTCATACTGTTATACTGTCTAGGAAGAGTGAATTTATTTATGGCTGTAGGTTGAAAACTATATGTAGCGTTGTCTTTGTCTTTATCTATCATCATCGTCATCTCAGCTTATACCTATACGTTTAACTGAAGGACTTGAGCCTCTTACATCATGGGAGCGAAATTGACCTACTATAGTGAGCTTTTATTCGATTTTATTTCCGTTTTCCTTTTTTTCACGAATGTAATATGCATATTATATCCCTTACACATTATAATCTTATACGTCCCACTGCTAGATTAGACCCTCTTCTACAAAGGCGATTAACACCACGCTAACCAGTCGGCTTAACGTTTTACTTAAAGAAGGGAGATGAATAAAATAAGATATATTGAAGACTGTAGTTACATATACTTTAAAATATACACAAAATGATTTAAAAAACGAAGACGAAAAAATATTGATAATTAAAATAATCGTAGTATATAACAATTGAAATTCCAAGTATTAGTATCCAAAAGGCAACAACTCAGCATATGCTACATGAACTTGCAGCGTTGATTTTCAGCTGTAACTTAACTAATCTAAGTTACAGGTCACAAGAAATGCAATTACAGAAGAGTTACAATTAATAGTTTCATAAATTATTCAAAATTGTAAATATCAAATCAAGCTGTTAGGAATCAGCAGTTCAAATTTTTTTTTTTGCATAGATTTCATCTGCATGTTGAAATCCCTTAGTCATTTATCCCGGACAGGATACGGGGTGGTGAATTGATTATTCTTACTCTGACGTCACACGGCTGGATTACCAATTTATGAATGGTAGAAAATCTTTTGAGTTCTCATTCCATGAGCGGTGGATTCCAATAACAATCTCTGTATATGACGGATGTACATAAAACATCGGATTTAACGGATTAGAAGTCTATCGTTAAGTGTACTAATTGAGTTGTACCATCCGTCGGCGATGTTGGTGCCAATAGGTGATTCTTGTTGTGTGGTAAATTACCGGTATTAGGTGAGGAAATTAGTTTATTAAGATCAATGAATAGTTTAATTTATAATGTTACTTTGAATATTGCCTCTTCATCATCAACATTGTAACCCATGTAAAGCCCAATCTTGGGTTTCACTCTCTTAGGAGGGAAATTGAATTACTATACCGCGCTGGTCAGACGTGTTGGTACAGGGTTTAATGTCGAGTTTTTCTTCCTCTTCCATAGATGTTATTTGTTTATCATATCCTTTAGTCATCTTTTAGGGCATCTGCAGGCAAGAGAGGGAGTGGTGAATTGTATTCTTCCTCTATTACTACACGGAAAAATATTATCTCTATTAATACATAATATTAGGTTTCGAAATTATGATTAGCAACCTTCTTAACCGACTTAAAAAAAAGGAGGAGGTTCTCGAATCGTCGGATTTTTTTAAATTTTTTTTATGTATGTTCACCGATTACTCAAAGACGCCTGGATCAATTTGCAAAATTATTTTTTTGTTTGATAGGGTATACTTCCCAGGTGGTCCCATAGTCACCAGGTCATGATCTGATCTATATCTACGGTCAGTGCACTCCTCGTCCGCTCCGTTCGGGGCGACAGAGGGACATAAGCACATACACCCGTAACCCACCCGTAAGACCGGTTGCCTTCGTCGTTGGGCCGACCACTGGAGCAGGTGACTTGACGTCAGTGGTCGGCCTGTCGGAATACCCCCTAGTAGGAGTACCCTTCCATAGACCGACGGGCCCGCCCTCGGGGAGGACGTCAGTCTTTTTTCTTATACTTCGTAAAGTTTTTTGCTTTTTAGTTTATTATGTGACGAAAAGTGATGGGGTAAACATTGTGCAGGATAGAGTGAGAACAGTGTCTCGCTTGCTTAACAGCGCAGGGTGAGACTGTTTTTAGTTTCGTAATTTTTGTTAACTAATGATTGATGCTTTCGTGTGGTGACGGAGTAAGAATACACTGCACTCCCTCATTTCTAGCCCGTAGGTGTCGTAAAAGTCGACTAAGGGATATAATATTCATATAACTTCTATGCAAAGGAAGTAAATCTTGAAATAAAACTCTATACCAACCCGCCTTACCAGCGTGGTGTGGTAGGATAATTTCCCTTTCATTGTTGAGGAAGCTTGAGCACAGCAGTTGGACGTATATGAGCTGAAAGAAGAGAAGGAAGGAATACAAAAGTTTCACTTCTATCGTTTCTCTTTACATCCCGTCTATTTTTTTATTAACGGAAAGGGGTGCGGAAGTGTGTATGAAAATAGCAACAAAGCATTCGTTTTATTTAAGGCAACTGGAAGCCGCAGTGCAGGCCACTGGATCATTTCTTCGATGCAAATTAAGGCTAAGCTTATCACCTCTTCAAATAACCTCCTTTACTACGGCCCTCAGGTTTAATATGCCACGATAATTTTACAGAAACCAGTGCCAATGTCGATAAGGGTAATATGGCAATCAGGATTCTTTGTATTAGCTTGTCCACATCATCCAGCAACACGATGGGCCTATAGAACCTGGAACATCATGCACAGCTATGTGTGTCAACCTCTATCATACACGACTTTTACGCGAACAAATTCGCGCGCAAAATCTAGTCTAAAACAAAAGAGAAATACATATTACATCGACCCTAAAGTAGTTGGGAGAGCAGGTTGTTGATAAAGTTATGTATATTCTTATATTTTTACTAGATAGGATTATCATTGCATGAAAACATATTAAGTAAATAGCAATTTGAATGTACAAATGGTATTGCGGTTATAATATAGTGTTGTGGGTTTGATTCCAATGCAATACATTATGCGATTCATGAATTGTTGTACTGAGTCTGTTTGTAAAGTCCTCCCTGCAATATAAGTATTATTTCTTTAGAGCTGGGCTAGCCTATAGGATGGGTTGTCTTTTTAAGACAGAAAAAAATATATAAAAATCACTGCATGCAAAGATACTTGTATGTTTATATAGCAATATAAAAAAGTATTATTTTAAAAGGAGATTCGATCGTCGACCTCACAGTTAGTAAGGTAGCGTCCAATAATTATAGATTTTATGGTATTTTATGCAAATATTTGCCAACAATACGGTTAACGTAGCGTGGTGGCTTATCAGCTTACACGTATGTAACTAAAGGTGCAAATGCCAATTTTATGCACTCAGGCGATGAAATAAAAGCTTCATTAGTATGGGATTATTTTTTTAAACTGTTAAATTCAGTGTTGTAAATACATGATGTTACTTTTTTTGAGGTATCATCATCATCATCATCTCAGCCCATATACGTCCCACTGTTGGGCTCGGACCTCCTCCATAATGGAAAGGTAATGGACCTACTATACCACGCTGGTCAGACGTGTTGGTATAGGTATTTTGAGGTATGCCTATATCTTATTTGCCGTGTGGCACCGGAATAACAACACAGCTGTCACCATACTTTACTTTTTAAGGTTATTAATGTAAAAAAATCACCACTCCTGGCCATCTTGCCCGTGGATATCGTAAAAGATGACTAAGGGATATAGTAAGCATATAACATCTATGCAAGAGAAGAAAAACTCGAAATGAAACTCTATATCAACCCATCTGACACCCGCCGATACAAACCGGCGAGCATTGCCGCCTCCAGGTCCCACGGGGGAGTCCCGGCCAACAGGCACACTGCCTCCTTCATTTATAAAATACCTGGATCAATCTAGTATTTGGGATATACGTACTTTTTTAAAAAATAACTAGCTGACTCAACATAGCATAAATATGTTCTATTCAAAGTTAAAAAAAAAAGTAAGCCGTCGCTCAGGACGCCTGGCAGATGTGAAACTTCGAAATTATTTTCTACAAGTATATATGATTTATTCATATATACTTGTAGAAAATAGATTACGACAGGAACTAATATGTAAAGTATTGAATAAAATAATACGATTTCTACTATTATTTAAAATATTACAAAGAAATGATATTAGTTCACCGCTCAGTCGCTTACGACCTAACATAGCGTCGCTACGTCTCCCTCACACACTTCTACGTAGTTCAAATCAAAAGGATCGGTTAAGAAAGTATGATCTAGCAAACAGAAATAACGACATCTATCGAGCTAAGACTAAATCTCAGCTACAAAATATATTTTATAAAGAAATCTCTAATCCTGTAATGATGATGATGATAATGTGACAAGCTATTTAAATTATTTTATCGTCATTGGTCCTTGTTAAATTAAGATATTTTAAATGAAATCTGACAGTTGAAAGTGGGTCAAGATCCGATTCCTAGGAGTCTGTAACACAAACAAATAAATATACATCTGAAACTAATAAAACACCTGAAAGTACTGTAAGTAGGTATGGTATACTTATGTTGGGAAGTTAGAGAATTATACATTATTTTATAGAAGTATATATGCATGAAAGAACAGATTACGACAGGAACTAAAATAGCACATTATTAAAAATAATATTATGATTTTTCTCCAAGAAAATGATGATTTTTATTCAATAAACATTTATTTTCATTATAGATAACAATTTACTTTAAGCGCACTAGATGGCGTTGTACAAATTTTAAATCGCACTATGGTTTCGTTACAAAAATGTACACATATGTAACCGGATTTTTATTTGTATTTAATTAATATGGTGTCCCGAAGCGTGGCGTTAATGCCACGCGACAATCGGGATCACCCTCGCCAATAGATGTTTCACATCAAAAAATAAAAGGAGTTCTCCTTCAAATCGTAGCGCCACCTACCGCGTCTAATTATTAATCTAAACCATAGGTAAAGCCGCTTGGGAGTTTAGTTACATATATATGTACACGGACAGAAGAATTATATATACATATAAAGATCATTTTAATATGAAAATAATATTTCGATCCTAAATTCGAATCACACCGTGCTAACCGTTTAACGCATTCACGCTAATAGCTGGATTGGATTAAAAAAAATATGTTTTTACGCTAAAATGCGTACATAAGTAAGAATTTTACACTCCCTTGTTTAATCTGCGTTTAGCAATAACATCTTGTTGATTACGAGAAGTATAGAAGTTTCATATAAATCATCATCCATATTTTATTCAAGAAGAAAAACTATTTTCATTGAGTATATTTAAAATTTTTCATACAGAATGTTCAGTTTTCTGTGTGGTGACGGAGTAAGAATACAATTCACTACTCCCTATCTTGCCCGTGGATGTCGTAAAAGACGACTAAGGGTTGTGATATGCACATTACACAAATCTGTGCAAGAGAAGGAAAACTCGAAACGAAACCCTATATCATGTCTGACCAGCATGGTGTAGTAGTCCTCCCATTGGTGGAGGCCCGGGGCCAACAGTGAGACGTATGTGGGCTGCAATAATGATGATGATGATGAATGTTCAGTAGGTATCCTTGAGATAGCCGAGGCCGCAGGTGACTGGACTGTGGACTGGGCCGTCACCCGCAGTTATGAGGCGGCGACTGTTCAAATTCAAATCATTTATTATGCATAAGCACGAGAGGGCATCTACATATTGCCAAGTTAACAAAATTAAATTAAATTATCGAAACAAATATCGGCACGTGACCGCTACTGAAAAGATCCGGCAAGAAACTCAGCGGGCTTGTCTATTATTTTTATAAACTCATTTGCAAAAAAAACGGGCACCTAAGCAATGAACCATTTCAAATGTTAATATTTCTTTGTTTGATAATTATAGGTAGTTTTATCCACACAATTTGCTAAATTAATAAGAAAATAATCGTTTTCATCAGTATTTCATAAAATTTAGATACAATTTATGGGAAATAATGCTAAACCTCGCTAGTAGTGTATATTCGCTAGTAGTGCATATGCTCATGAAGTAAAAATAAAAAAGTTTTTTTGTTTGTTTTTCTTTAATAAAGTAAAAGCAGATAAATGTTTAGTATCGAGTGTGACCCCCTCTAGCTAAAATCACAGCTTGAATTCGTCTGGGCATGCTAGCGAGTATATCCCGGATACTTGCTTGCGGAATACGTTCCCACTCCGCAGTAATCACATTCTTCAGCTCTCTGATGGTCTGCGGAGCCGGGTGTACTGATCTCACACGCCGTTTCAGAACGTCCCAGACATGCTCTATGGGATTGAGGTCGGGACTTCGAGCTGGCCAATCCAAACGACGAATGCCGACCTCTTGCACATACGAGTACGCATTAACATCGCGGGATCGGTGGGCGCGAGCATTGTCGTCCATAAAAATCGAGTCTTCACCTAGAGCGGCCAATGCGGGTTGTGCATGAGAAATTAGAACTTCCGTTATGTATCGATGCCCAGTCAGTGAGCCGTTTTCAATGAAGACTAACTCTGTACGATCCATTGAATTTATTCCTGCCCAAAACATAACAGAGCCCCCACCATAAGGTGTGATTTCTTCGAAACATGCCTCTGCAAAGCGTTCTCCTTGTCTTCTTAGCACTCGCCGACGTCGATCTTCACCGAACAGAGATATCCTGGCTTCATCAGAGAACAAAACCCTATTCCAATCGTCTTGAGTCCATGATTCACAATTTCTAGCGAACCTAAGCCTGTGAACTCTGTGCTCACGGAGTAATTTGGGGCCGCGGGCCGGGCGGTGACTGCGTATATTGGCAGCGAGAAGTCTCCTCCTGACCGTCCATAGACTAATATGCACATTTCTTACTTCTTGGAGGTTGTTCTTAAGATCCACATACGAAGATTTGCGATTTCTCAATGCGCGACTCACAAGAAAACGATCATCCCGTGGTTGGGTACATGGTTTTCTTCCAGAACCAGGCCTTCTCTCGACGGAACCAGTCTCCTGATATCGCTGCCAGGTCCTTTGGACTGTCGAGCGACTAACATTTAGCCTCCTAGCCACGAAACATTGGCTGCAACCCTCTTCAAGCAGCGCGATAATTTTGGTAGCTTTTACCACTTTATCTACCATTTTTGATACAGCCAAACAGCATTAAATAAAGCTTTGACAGTCAAGGATATGAAATTAATCGATAAAAATTGAATAAATTTATGAAAGTCGATGTTAACTTCTGGAACTTCGCGCCAAAAATGTAGGATAAAAAGGGGTTTTCTGTAAAAATGAACATCAAATGAAAAATTGAATTTAGAACGTACTTTTTTAAATACCACAGCATTTTTAAAACCGGCCAGTAACGTGTACAAACGATTGAAACCTTTTTGGTATTGTATCTTTTTAAATATGAATGAAAATCAAAACCGCCCGTTTTTTTTGCAAATGAGTTTATATTTTTTCTTACTTGATATAAAATTGTGTAGATATGTCTTGTAAGTGCTCCAGTGTGATGCCTTTCGAACCACAAGATACGTTATATAATTCAAACAGTTATGGCTGGATCAGATCCCATAAGCGGCACCCGATTACGAGTTAACTACTCGTATTAGAGCAGCAATTAATGGACGGCGTATATGTTGATTATAGCCCACAAAAAAAAAGTTATCCTTAAGATAGTGTTATTGCAAACGATATAACACTCTCTACGTCTGTATGCCATCTTTCAAAAACTTTGAATTTAAAACTTCTATAGGATGGGGAGTAAATTCATGAAAGTTATAAAGTAATTACTCTCGAAAATAAGTTGTAGACGTGCCTCAAGAGTGAGATGAGACTAGTTTTTCTTGAAGAACAGCACCACTCTACTCGTTCACAACTCTGGAACTTCGCTCCCGTGAACAACGGCAATAAATACCTTCTGAAAGGGCCTTTACAATCGGTTTTCTAAGAAAAAGAAATACTAATTGAATTCAAATGAAAATTAAGATTTAGCAAAAAAAAAAAAGAGAAATATTTATGTAAAAAAAAGAAATATCTTGAATAGTCCACTACCAGTGCTCTTAACTTATATATATGGATATGTATGTAAAAATATTGATTTCCTTATAAGAATTTTTCATCTATATCCCTATATTCTTGTTAAAAAACAAACAGTTTCTAGACGATTTGATATCCCTCAACTCTAATTTTTTTTAAATATTTATAGATATATAATTATTGTCCACGTAGCGGTTTTTACGGCAATCTAAGTGGCAGTCTAATACCATTTTTTTTGAAAAGGCAATAAGGCAACAACCTTAGAATAATAACATATAGAAGGTAAGTTCGCGCACAAAAAGTGAAGCATTTCAATTGGAGCCTAATGGGGCTTACGCCGGAACCGTTCCGTAATGTATGTGTCACTATACTGCACGTACGTACGCAACTCTTAAAAAATAAATAGGTAATTATTTCAATTTGTGCATTCAAATGGTGTCACAACACATTAGAAAGATATAAAAAGGTTTTTAACATTACTTTTAAAAGTATTTCGACCATTTATGTCAATAAAAACAAAATTTGATTTCATAATTTGTATAGTGGTGTGCATGTGTACGTGTGCGCCGTCTAATCGTCTGCGCGCATGTAGTATTTTTAGATTCATGTTTCGAACGTTCAAAGTAGCGACACTATCCTTCTATACGTTATTATTCTAAGGCAATAAGACTTGTATTGCGGGGGACTTAAAAATATATAATTAACGGATACAAATTTATATATAATATACGGATATAATTTTAATAATAACATAATTCAAAAATAATTCTAGTAAATTAATAATTAATTCTAATAATCAAATAATAATAATTCTATTAAATTAAGTAAATTAATAATAAATTTTAATAATAATAAAAATTCTAAAATAATTCTAGTAAATTTTAAAAATAACCATAATTAAAATTTTAATAATAACAAAAATTGCATAACAGTAATTCTAGTAAATATATGTAATAATTTTATTCTAGTAAATATATGTAAAAGTATGTATCATAAAATTAGGAAAATTCATAAAAATGTTCCTCTCTCCTACTGTTGCCGTGCCCTACAGGGTCCATAATTGTTACATGTTTTGTTGTTAAGATCTTTTATACATTATGGAGTGCAATAAAGTTTGAAATTGAAATTGAAATAACATCCATATAGAGTGTTATATTAAATAATTTTGCCGCCATTTCATGTAATGCAGGTAAAGTACTTTGTAAATCTTTAGTGGAGTCTCTAGTAAGCGCTCATCAAAGATTTGATTAATTGACAATGATTTGACATTAATATAATTAAAATCAACTTGACATATAAACTTACTCGATACAGGCAGCAATAATTATTTTTTTATTTTTTTTTTATTTATATCTTCACAAGACATAACCTAACACTACATTAAAAGTAACAAATAAATAATTAATTAAATAAATAAAATAAATAAATTACTATTTCTTCTTTTTTTTTGTTTTGGTAATCAACAACTAATATAACCCGTTGTGGCCAGTGTTAAGTTATAGTTCTTTAAATATTATAAATTTAATCATTGTTTTAAGTTATTAATATTAGTTAACGATCACTAACGGACAATCCGTTACTGATCGTTGATTAACATAACACGTTCAAAAGACTAACATATTGAATACCTATAATATTAGACCACCCTATGACACTTTCACTTTCCCGCCAAAAGTTCATCAAATTACTAGCTCATTTCTAAAAACAGAAAAGAAGAATAAATGCTGGGCTACTTATGTTCTATTTCTAAAGAAAGTGTATAGCCAAAAGGTTGCGTATAAATAATCTTATGCGATCACGATCGCGTGACGAATTTTCATCGATATACCGATACAGAATCGATTTTTATCACGGTTTACGGGAACACGGCACTATATAGATGTGTGAGTATAGATAAATACTTTCAATTATATCGATAAATTGTCGATTATAATTAACTAGCGTTTACATGCGACGTCGCCGATGTAATGTGAATATTTTATATTTTAATTCTGATTATGGATTTATTAAAAACTATTTCGTTTATAATGAGGATTTTAAATTATGTACTTAGATTAGAGTCGTTTAAATATAATGGATACACCTACAGGCTTCATATTATATTCAAATTATATTGGCCAAAGAAATTCTGTCTGTAAGACATTATTGGATTTTGATTGACATAGGATGCAGAGGTTTAAGTACTGGTCTTATCACTATTCATGGACAAAAACTGATGGGGTTTGGTAGCTGATTATAGCTTATTTTATCTTCATCTTTATCTTATATATAGATTTCTTGTGTACGTGTGTATGTCACTGCACTCCTCCTAAACGGCTGAACCGATGTTGATGAAATTTTTTGTGTGTGTTCAAGAGGATTCGAGAATGGTTTAGATTTACAATTGGACCCAGTAGGTGGCGCTGCTGTCGATTTCAAGAAGAATTCTTTTTATTTCATTTGAACAGATCAACGTCTTTTGGGTCAGCTAGTATAATATAAAGATACACTATGAGATATAAGACAGGGATTTAACCGAAAGAGTAACTCGCCGGGCTGGGCATGTATGTCAAGGACTCGATACCAGTGGTCGGCCCAATGGTGAAGGGGAGGTAATACAGTGGGTTAAGGGACCATGCAAAGGGTGGCCCTTTCGTCACCCCGGAGGGAACGGACGGCGTCCAGATAATAGCCCGCTCAAAAAAAATGACTAAGGCTCTTAATCAAATTAATGCTTACGCTAGAGTATAGATATACTATATATTTCTGATGCTAAGTTTCCGACAATAAGGCAATAATTGTAATTGAATTTTCTACAAAAAAATCAGTTGGTTCAGACTTAAACATTATTTTCTGACATTTGGATTGAATTCCTCTGACTTCTGCACAAATATCTACTTAGATTTATAGGGATAAATCTATGTATATTCCAAAAAAAGAACAAAAAGATTGATAATTATAGCCAGTCTGAAAAACAACATTTTTTGAACGACCCGTGAAATAGATCTTTAGAACTATAACTAAGCTAAATTTTTAAAAATGAAAGGTATATTTGTTTTACAGTTTTTTTTTTCGCAACTCTAATTGAATAATCGAGATTCGAGTTTTTTAACGGTTCTTTTGGGTGCAAATTAAACTTGTTTTCGTTTTTAAATGTGTGTTTACGAACAGATAGAATTACAGTTGCGATATTTTATAGCTATTAATGGATTGAACAAATATAGATTTTATTCTCGCTCATCTGTCAAATGTATTTCACGGCGTTTTACGTATCTTTATAGCCGGCAATTTGAAAATTTCCACAGTGACGAATCGATTCGGTGTAACAGTTGTATCTATCCTAATAGATCCGAATAAATATTTAATTATCGGCCTTTATAGTAAATGGTAACGCAACGGATTGGATTGCTTTGTTAATGATTTTAATTTGTTCAAGAACCATTTTGGTCGTATTAGATCGACCGCCAGATATTCGATTGCTAAAGGTCATTGAGAAATTGTTTCATAGATATCTAACAAGCAAAATTTGCCGTTTAAATAACAACCGATTGTGTCACGATGATATTTTTATAACTATAATAGTGTAATGAAAAACGATTGTGAAAGTTATCGATTGAGAATATCGATAAAACTGACCGACCGTGTGAATTTCTTAGTTTATTCGCTTCAACATTTATTAAAAGAAGTGTTTCAAAGGCGTTATACGTTAACATCGGCCGCACGAGCTAATGCAAAGCTAAACTTGGTTTAATCATAGTTATTATACATTTTATTATCAGCGGTGGGTTTGTTAGCGACTAGGCATGTACCTTCGCATATCGATGTATAAAACACGTCGATATAACATAAAGTTTTATCGTGAGCTGTAAACATCTTTGCATATTACGTTTTCAGTGTAGCACACTATAAATATTGCTTTTAATACTCATCAATTTTATTCTATTTGAATATATTAATATTATAGTAGAGTTTATCGATAATATATCGATATCCGACCATCAATCATGCGTCGGTTTGCATGAAAGGCAATGAAGACATTACCCCCAATAATAACACCTTAAAAACATAGTCGGGCTGCATTTATTAGATCAATAACTTTATAATGCAAAGCGATTTATTATTATAATTATACAGCTATAATCGAGAAACGATTAATTGGAGTAGACGGATATAATCGATCACACGGCGTGACGAATCGAGTGATTTGGTTTCGATTTTTTTTTTAGTCGACTAATATGTGTAGGGCATGTTTTAATGGTTACGATTTGGTTTATCTTTCGATCGCCGTGTTAATGAGTATACCTTTAGAGTTTATTTAATCTGTGCTCTTTGGATAAATGAGTTGTTCCAATGGAATAATGTGCTCCCGTCTACTTGTTTATTACATGTTAATATTTTCATTCAACAGCCTCATTTTTATTATTAAGAGACAACTTAGTTTATTAAATGTCCTTGTATTGAAGACGGATTTTATATGCATAATTAATTGATAATCAAACTTAGAATAATTATTTATGGAATAAATATTTCGACTTTGTCTTGGGAGTAATTATTACATTTAGTTTTTTTTTATTGCTGTTAGCGGCAAACGAGCACACAGCACAGCACTTGGTGATAAGCGATACTGTCGCTCATGGACCCTTGCTAGGCCACTGCCTCCCGTGAAAAAATGTAAGGAATGTGAATGCTTGCAATGAATTTCGGTGATATTAAAAGCATCTTCAAAATCCGCCACACGCAAACACCTTCAAATAGTTGAGTTATCGGCGCTACCACACATTGAACGAAGCTCAGTAACAGTTTTTTACTACTCATCATCATCATCATCATTATCACAGCCCACATACGTCCCACTGTTGGGCTCGGGTCTCCTCCACAATGGGAGTGTATTTAACCTACTATATCGTGCTGGTAAGACATGTTGGCATAGGATTTTATTTCGAGTTTTTCTTCTCTTGTACAGATCTTATGTGCATATTATATCCCTTAGTCGTCTTTTACGACATCCACGGGCAGGATAGGGAGTGGTGTATTGTATTCTTAATCCGCCACCACACGGAAGACTGTTGCGTTGGCGTTGATTTTCTGCGAGACTGTTGTACTACTACAGACGAACTGGCCCGTGACTATAGATAGGCAACTGTTAATACACATTTTTAATATCATTCATTTATGTATAGAATTTTTTTAAGGTAAAACAACAAAATTTCTATTCGGCCCAGTACAAGACTACAAGAGCATTAGCCGAGGCCGCAGGTGACGTGACCGGGGAGTTAGTCCGTCACCCGCCGAGAGGCCGATCGCGTGAGGAAAGACCGACGTCCTCCCCGACGGGGGGAGGACGTCGGTCGTTTTTTTTTGAGGGTGGATTGCGGTCGACGCGCTCCTCGCACCACTCCGTCCGGGGCGACAGAGGGGCATAAGCACGCACACCCACAACCCACCCACGATGCACGTCGCCTTCGTCGTTCGGCTGACCACCGGAGCAGGGTTACTGTCATCAGTGGTCGGCCCGACGGAATACCCCCTATTTTGGGTACCTTCCCATCGACCGACATCCCCCCCTCAGGGAGGACGTCGGTCTTTCCTCACGCGGTCGGCCTCTCGGCGGGTGACGGACTAATCCCCGGTCACGTCACCCGTAAGGTAAAATATGTCTTTAGGAAGTAAACAAGATAATGTTATCTTCTGGAGTTTGGCAAAGAAAATTCCATAAAAAACGCGTTTGCTAACGTATGTTAATGTTTAACCAATGGTAAAATAAGTCAATTTTCATTCATCAAGAAGAAGGTCCAACGTAACAACGGGAAATATACGAGATAAAAAGAAAAAAAAAACAGCAGCAAATAATACTATGTAATATTTTTATTACAAATGCTTTTACATATTATTAGTAGGTATCATTATTATCTTTACAGCTCATATACGTCCCACTACTGGGCTCGAGCTTTCTTCACCATCAGAGTTTGACTAACTATACCACACTGGTCAGATGAAATGATATATGGTTTTATTTAGAGCTTTCTCTGTTGTTGTATGCATATTACACTGGTCAACAAAAAACCATTTTTTGTATGTTGCCATGGATATTTCTACAGATTTATATGCTTTTAAGTTCCCAGTTTTAGAATATATTAATGAAAAATCTGAATAGGGTCTGTTTTTTATGATTTTGATGACTGCACAGATGGCGTATTGGTTAAGATAGCGACCTACAGCGGCAGTGTCGGGGTTCGAATCCCACGCGGGACAACACTTTGTGCGATCCACAAATTGTTGTTCTGAGTCTGAATGTAATTTGTGTCCGTTAATTATATGTTTGTAAAGTCCCCCACAATACAAGGATTATTTCCTTAGTGCAGGGTGTTGTCTTAAATAAATAAATAAAAAATAAATAAATATTTTGGTGTATTTTATATTTTTAATAATTTACACTTTAACTTGATTGATTAACGTAATTTAAATTTTCCATATGGTGACGGAGTAAGATTATGATTTACCACTCCCATAAATGTTACTTGTAGTTATAGTAAAAGATGATTAAATTCTAAAATATATATATATATATATATATAATATCACGCAAGAGAAGAAAAACTCGAAACAAAACTCTGTACTGTAGAGCAGGCTCGAGCCATTTACATACATTACCAAAAATGATTTTGATGACACGTTATTCTTTACTTATATTATTAAAATTCGTTTTCTGTACTCTGATTTGGTGCATCGACGTATCCTGTAATACTGATAATAAAATAAGGCGATTACTAAACTTTTTATTTGGTCAGTAAAATGGATACACAAAATATCCTTGCCTTATTTGTAAGTCTGATAGTAGAGCGAAGTAACTTCATTGAGAATAAGATGTACGACCTTCTTGAGAATCGTTGCTTATTTATAAAGTCATCAATATATGTGAGCAATTTATAAGTAGAGAATAAATCACATTTCTGTCTCAAAATATCATGTAAGGTATGATAAAATAATTTGTGAAAGCATTGTACAGCAAAGGAAAATACTTTAGATACATTTAAAAGACATTTCCTGAGCTGGGCATGGCAAAGGCGAAACCTGGACTATTTAATGGTTATCAACATTAGATATTATTTAGTAACAAACTATCTATAAAGCACTAAATTACAATTAAATTGTGTATATGATGTTGAAAAGATTTTAAGTTTTTGGCCTGCCTATAAGCGTAAAGTTACATTTCCTTTACAGTTATCTGTACACATTTTATGAAAATCTAAGAAAATATTGCAAGAAATATGATGCTTATAGTGCTTCCACCAAGATCATAACATGATAGAAGAATGATATCAATGTAGATGGGACCGTCACATGATGGCAGATTACTGTCGTCTGGCAGGTTTTTGAATAGAGAATGTTCCCAAAAAAATATAAAGAAGAGCTAATAGAAGTCCTTTTTGAAGCTTAATATAAATTATTCTATTTTACATCTTCTAGATACAATAATTATATATTGAAATGAAACAGTTAGTAAGAAAATTTAAAAAGTTGATATTTAAAAATATAATTGCAGAATTATTTACCGTTCTTACTGGTTATTTCATACAATGCAAAAATGCAAATTAAAAAAAAAAACAAGAGCCAATCTCCAAAAACATTTATAATTTTGGAAATAGTTTCTATCGAGATAATTAAAACCACTCTTAGATTAAGGGCAACAAAACCACTGTTGACCAGTGTTATCTTTTAATCGTCTTTTACGACACCCACGGGCAACAAAGGAAGCAATGAGTTATATTCTTAGTCTGTCACCACACAGAAATAATATTATTAGCATATACAAACTATATCCATCTGATCTCTCAGCCCAATTTTATATCTGTTACTGAGCTAAGTAGAGCATTTTTTTTGATGGGCTATGTTCAGCGCATACGCCGCCCGTTCTGTCCAGGGCGACGAAAGGACGGCGCGCGGTCCCATAACCTCCCATGTTCCTTCTCCTTCGTCATTAGGCCGACTACCAGTACCGAGTTCCTTGCTGTCCGTTGCCAGCCGGGCGGGATATCTTTTTGGGTATTCTCCTTCCCAAACCCCGCTCCTGGGACATCAGTCGCCTCGTGCGGCAGAGATATAGATCATGATGACAAATTATAGATAACCGCTCACCAGCACTTTTTTTTACCATACACCTGCCATCAGGGTCTCTACTCTAACGAGGCCTCTTCAAGGCCGTATTATTCTTCAACCTACCATTTTCATTTTTTTCGGGCTGTCTATCTTCAAACAGAATCAATGATACGTCTAAATTCACAAATCAAACCTGTTACATATCAATACCTCTTAACCACTAACCACTAAACTATTAGTACAATAATTAACTCAATGCTACACTAGACGATATTTTAAATCGACCATCTTATTAATGTTCTATAGATAAAGTGTTTTTTAGTTATAAATTGTTTTTCATTTTGCATCTCATTTAGTTGAATTATTCGTGTGTACGAGTATGTGTCGACACGGTCTCTGGCGGTGATGTTCCGAGATTAACTTTTGTATATGTATTACATCATGTAGTGTAGTCTTGTAAGAATATATCAATATGTTCTGTATGATAAAATCATGGAATTGATTACTGTTTTTGTGTTATTAATATACAAACGGCGGTTTTGTTTATACTAATTGTATTGCGTGTGAAGAATACAATTTAACAATCCCTTTTCTTGCCTGTCATTATTATCATCATTATTTTAGCTCATAGTCCCACTGTTGTGCTCGAGCCTCCTCCATAATAGGAAGGAAATTTATTGCGCATAGGTATTGCGTGGCGGATCAGGTGGATCCAGGCACTGAGGTGTAGAGTTGCCCTATATATAAGACGAGACCCTTTTAAATAAAATCACTTTACGGAGCTTAACGCCTTGTATTTGATTTTTAATTGCCCAACGTTTCGAACACTTTACAGCGTTCATGGTCACGGGCGGACTAAGATGTCTGAAGTCCATCTAGTCATCGTTATTACAATAACGTAATCTTATTATCGTAAAGTTGTTTTATTTACAATGTATAATACTCGCGTAAACATCAGCAATCATTATGGCGAACCTTTTATTTCATAAGCCGCGCAATGGATCACCCACTGGTTTAATTCCATTACCATCAGAATCCGGGCCCAGATGAGATATATAGGTCTGGTGCTCTACGGGTTTTAGGAGATTTTGCTACGAGTTATTAGTATACTTTATATTAGTGTTGTGAAAGTGTTGTGCTAAATCCGTACGGGCCATCATCGCGCTCCACGCTCCGGTGTCCGCGGTATCCTGTCGCGAACACCGGGTGCGCCGTGTGCGTCAAGCGTCCCAAGTAAGTTATAATTATTATTTGTTTGGTCGCGGAAACTCGTCTTCACCACCACTATTAGTATGAAGAAACATACACTGGACCCACCACCACCTATCCGCGGTCCTAGTCCGCAGGCTACGGAAACTCATGGAAGCCCAGCGCTAATACAGCCCACCCCACGACCCCCCCGCGAACGAACATCGTCACGGGCCAGTCGTTTAGACGCGGCACTCGCCGCAGGAAGGGGTAATTTCACCACCACGGCCCCACAAGTGGCAGCCCAACTTAAATTGACGACTTATTCAAGCGCCACAGCAACGTCGCGCTCCAGCTCACGACACCGCTCACCTAGCGATAGGTCGAGTATCACTACCGCCGCCCATGAAGGGGGCATGGAATCACCCGCCAGTCACGCATTCCTATCGCGTACGGCCTCCCGGATGTCGTTTACAGACACCGACTCAGACGGGGAACGCGCAAACAACACAGCGCGAGCTCTGCATAGGAACGTCACAGGCTCACGCCCCACCCCAGTCCGCCGACCACGGGAAACCAGTTCGGAGGAGGATACCCAAAGGAAGAGCAAAACTGTTCGCTCCCCCCCTGTTGACCCACGGCTTCGCAAAAAGCCAAAGCCAATCGACACTAGCGCCACCTACACTCATGTCGCCGCCATGACTGTGAGCATAACGCCGGTCGGCATAACGTCTTCGCGTACGTATGCCGCTGCCACTACAAGCACCACGACCACCACCGCCGTACCAACGGCGTCCACCTCGGCCGCCGCTACAACAGCACCACCACCAGAGGAGAAACGGGTAAGATTTCCACCTCTTATAGTAGAACTCTTACCCAACTGGGCGACCCATATACGCGAAATCAAACGCCGATTGGGATGCACTGCGAACGCTCGCCCCTACGGAAGGGGTATACGTTTTTCACCCGCGGATGAAATCGAGTATCGCATAATACAACGTTATCTAAGCGAGTTGGAAAAATCGGAGAACATTAGTTGGTTCTCCTACTCATTACCCGCCGAAAAGAGTGTGAAGGTAGCGATACGCGGGCTACCGAGTAACACCGCCCCGGAAGAGGTAGAGGAGGAACTAAGAATCCTCTGTCACGAACCGGAATATGTCCGGAACATAAAGGCCCGTGCAGGAAGACCTGGCTGCATATTATTAGCCATAATTAAGCGTAAGGAAGACACTTTGCCCGGTATATACGAAATTACTGAATTTTTAAATATACCGGGAATCAAAATTGAGGCCTGGCGAGGCAGAAGAAAACCGGCGCAGTGTCACCGCTGCCAGAAGTTTCGGCACTCCAGTCACCAGTGCCACCGGACTCTGGCGTGTGTGCGCTGCGGCGGTGAGCACGCCGCACGCGACTGCCCACGTCCGCGTGAAGAGCCGGCAACGTGTGCCAATTGTGGTGGCGGCCACCCGGCTAACCATATCAATTGCCCGGCCTATCTAAAGGAGGTGAAAAACAAGAGGGCGGGTCCCCTCGCCTCCACTGATGATCCTCGACCACCTAAGACTCCCGCCGTGCCCACAGAAGAAGTCTCTGGCCCATCTTCGCTGATGGCGGCAGCAAACGATCCCACCCCTAGGGGTGTCCCCCCAAAAAGGGGAAAAAAGAAAAAGAAGAAGAAGAAGAGGACCCTTTCCCATGACGCAGCGGCCTCGTCTATGGCTCGCTCGCGCTCAGTCTCCCCGCAGCGCAGTACCACCGCACCTGCTACCAAGAGCGCACCCACATTAGCGCCAAAACCAAAAAAGGTGACTATCACCACTACTACTACCGCTACACCATTCATTAGCAACGATGCCATACTTGACTCCACAATCTTACTGCTAGGACAATTATTGACAGCCCTACGAAGTGGGCAAGATACATTGTCAATTATAAACCTTGTCCACGGTGGTCTATCGAATTTACTAAACCTCACCAATGGCTAATAAAACCTTAAGGTTTATACACTGGAATGCCCGCGGACTTAAAAACAAGGTCGCGCTCTTTAAATCTATCCTGCAGGAGCAAAACCCAGACGTGGTGCTCATAAATGAAACCCACCTAGCACCCACAGACAGAATTCGATTTCCGGGGTACCATATATATAGAAGAGATGAGGTATCCGACACACACCAAAGATACCGCGGTCTGGCAGTGCTCGTCCAGAGGCGAGTCGTGCATCAGCCCCTTGTGGTCCCACCTTACAACTCCATATACACGCTGGGTGTTGAGTTATGTTGAGATGGCTCCCAACTCCACTTACATGCGGCATATAAGCCTCCTCACACCGTTCTAGACGACACAGACATAACTACGCTACTAGACGTGTCTCACCCAGTAATAATCGCTGGCGATCTTAATTCCAAACACCCAGCATGGAACTCTGCAAGGAGTAACGTCGCAGGTGTACGACTCCACCAGTTAGCAGACTCACGGGGATATACGGTGCTGTGCCCGGAGGCTCCTACCCATTACCCAGACATCGCTTCGTTTATTCCCGATGTGTTGGATATCTTAGTACTAAATGACATCAGCTGCCAGATTACGCAGGAGGTCTTAGATGACGAGTTGCTATCGGACCACCAACCTATACTCGTAATCCTTCACCAACCCATAATAAGAACTTCTCCTCCAGTACCTCGATTTCAGCAGAACTGGAGCAAGTTCAATGAGATTCTTGAGGTCACCACCCCCACTCGGCCAGTCCGTACCGCAGCCGATGTGAATCTTCTCTGTGAAGAATTAACCAGGGCAATAAGCGACGCCTTAGTAACCACCAGACTACCACCAACTCCACCCGGTCGATTACCACCATTACCACCTTACATAAGAGGATTAATTTCAGCTAAGCGTCGTTTAAGAAAACAATGGCAAACTCTAAGATGCCCTCGGCTAAAGGTCAAACTGAATAAGCTCGCGGAGAAAGTGAAGGCCGAGCTGCGGGCAAGGACCACTGAAAGCTGGGAGAATTATATCGCAGCTACCGATGGAGACTGGCCTGCCATACACAGACTCTGCCGACGTCTCTCAAACACTCCAGCTCCGGTGCGTCCCTTGCTTCACCGCGACGGGACCCCCCGGTATAGGGCAGCAGACCGTGCAGAAATATTTGCAGAACACCTAGAAAGCCAATTCTCGCCGAACCCAACTACGGACCCGGAGTACGCCGCAACGGTCGAGCAACACCTTCGGGATTACTTCGCCACACCGATAGCTATCGAAGAGGACCCCATAGTCTTCTCACCAGGCATGGTGCGAACCACCATTAAGAAGCTCCCTATTAGAAAGGCTCCCGGTGCGGATGGCATACTCAACCAAGCGCTTCGCCAACTGCCTCACCGCACAATAGCAACCATGGCACGCCTTTACAACGGAGTCCTCCGCACTGGCTCATTCCCATCTATATGGAAGGAGGGCCGCATATTAATGATTCCGAAGCCAAAGAAGAACGTCCTAAAGCCTGATAGCTATCGGCCTATTACCCTCCTGTCGACCATCTCAAAGGTGTTCGAAAAACTCCTGCTGCGGTCTCTGACGCCCCACATCGCTCCTAGACAGGAACAATTTGGGTTTCGGCCAGAACATAGCACGACGCTACAACTGTCGAGAGTACTGCACCGGATAACGGTGGCCCGCAACAAGCGCGAGATTGCCGTGGCAGTACTACTCGACATGGAGAAAGCATTCGACATTCGGCGTTCCACAGGGAAGCTGCCTGTCCCCGGGGTTATACGCCCACTTCACCGATGACATCCCCTCACTACCTGAAGCCGAACTGTTTCTATACGCCGACGATACGGCGTACGTAGCAACCAGTATTAGGGATTACCATGCGGCTATTAAAATCCAACGGGTATTAGACCTCCTTCCCCAATGGCTCTCCCAGTGGCAGTTATCGGTGAATGTGGGCAAGACACAAGCCATAATATTTACGGGTAGCACCAACCTTCCTACTCCCCTAAAACTCTTAGGCCAAGAGATAGCCTGGACAAGAGTGGCCAAATATTTAGGCCTCACTCTTGACCGCAAATTATCCATGAGACCCCACGTCAAGAAAATTATTAACAACACCCGTGTGGCCCGCGCCCTATTACACCCAGTCTTCACATCCAGACTCCCCACGAAAGTTAAGCTAGGGGTTTATAAAACTTATGTTCGCTCCCGGCTAATTTACGCAGCCCCGGCATGGTTTGCCCTGCCGTCCCAAACAACTCGGGCAAGTATCCAGGCACAACAATCACGAGCTCTTCGTACAATTGTAGCAGTCCCCTATGTCGTGCGGAATTCCACTCTGCATAGGGACCTAAAGATAGAGACCATTGAAGATTTCGCTCAACGTATGTCCATCAACATGTTCGAGCGTGCAGATTCGTCGCAATGGAACCACCTTCGTGACCTTGCACCCTTGCACGCTCGTCCCCCGGACCAACCCGCCTTTGGGAGACCCCTCCCTCGCGACTTTGCTCGCCAACAAGGCCCTTAAGCCCCTTTGATTCTTTCGCAGACCATCTAATACTAGATGGATCTGCTTATACCCCCTCCGATATCTCTTTTTCCCTTACGCACCTTTCCACACTCCTCTGACTCCTCGGCCGAGCCTCCCAGCTTGGTCTCACGGACGACTCATACTCGTCCTGATAACAGTAACTCCGCCCTGTGGCTTCCCTGGCCCGTAGTGCTCGCGCACGCCATCCATACGGCGAGCGTATAGCACTCGGACGGGGACGGTCACATTGCGGAAGTAAATTATTATTCTTACCATAGCAGCCATTTGAACACACCGGAGTCAACGATCGCCAAGATGTCTCCCACCCTCGTCCGTGTCACCGCAGTGTCGCTGGTCGCTCGGAGCTGGACCTCCCCTGGGGTTACCAGGGGTCTCATCCGGCTCGAGCAGACCGCCGCAGCGGTGTGAAGAAAGGGGGGGAGCATGGCACATCATTCCCAGGACCGGCTGTTATCAAGCAGCTGAGAAGAAGGTTACAGGCAGAGGGCTTAGCCCTGAAACTGTTCACACGCGCCATTTATGGACGCAGAGACAACACACGTACGAGGGTTTTAGGAGCATTTTCGTCAACTTGCTTTGCGGCTCGTCGGCGCGTTATCCATCGTAGCATATGCCGAATGTAGGCGGACACAGAGCTACATGCCACGCTCGAGATCTGCGTGGCCTGGCCGGAGCAGATACGTGAACTTGTACGAATCATCGTTGCCAACCCGAAGCTGTCAACCATCGCCAGGATGATGCTCTACAGCGTCAGAGGCAGTCATATTTTAGTTGCCAGTCCGTTGGTCAGCGCCCTAGTTGAGATAGCCGTTGGATGAACTGGGGATTAGTTCGCCACCCGCGCAGACGTTGATAATGCGGAGCCGACGGAATGATCTAGAACGAGAGGACACGGCAGCTTATGGGATCGCACGCCGTCTATCCGTCGCCCTGGATACATTGGGCGGGGTGTGTCCAGACTAAAAATAAAAACAGTTGGACGTGAGCTGTGATGTTGTTGATGATATATATAAATATTTATCAAACGACATAAGATTTGATATAAAATATATATATATATATATGTACCGAGAAGTGGAACACATTAATTACCTAAGAGATGAATGAAATTCAACAATTTGCACACACTGCGGTTATAAAGGGTTAATCGCCTTCAGACTGAGGACGCAACAAAATTTTTATCTCATAAACGATCAGCGGTAGAACTATGTAGTTATTAAATGGTTATACTCATAAAAGATATATTGATTAAAATCTGTGCTTGACAAAATATTTTATGATTAAATATAACCACACTTTCGAAAGAACCATGTAATTTCTCAGGGACTATCATAAGAAATCTCATCCATTTTTCAAACCTATTAAGCCATATCAGATAAAATAATAGAAAAATGTCGTTCCAAAAAATTTTATTCAATCGACACGGGACATTTTAAATCAATTAATAAATAATAAAAGCTGGGCATTACTGGGGTAGAAACAATAAGATGCGACACATGTCGTAAATCGGCGCGACAAGTGTCCCACTGTGAGTGGGAGACAAGGTACGCGGGGGCATAAATTACTTTACATGCTAGGGTTGGGTATAAGGTGTAGCAATTAAATAACTATGGAGTCGATATATTAATATTTATATAGTTTTAATATCGCATTAGTATTTTGTTACAGAAGATTTTTTTATTAGTTTATTGCTTCAAAAGTGATCTTTAGAATGCATTTTATAGTTTTTACGTCAAATTTATTTTAACTGCGGTATGCAGTACTGATTAAGCTCAGTATAAAAATATTTTGAAGGTATAAGTACTTTTTAACTGTTAAAAAATATATATGAAATCGGATTTGAGAGCAGCGCTGTTATAGTATAGCGCCAAATTGCATGCATGCTATGCAACAGAAATAGCGGGACAAATCATAATTTAGCTAAAATGTGTATAAGTATACATTTATTTCAATCATTATTTGTCATCAAGCATATTTTTACTTGTAATTTAATTCTTATATTAAATATGTAAGTATATCCTTACTAATATTATAAATGCGAAAGTAAGTTTGTTTGTTTGTTTATTTGTTTGTTTGTTTGTTACGCTTTCACGCTTAAACCACCGAACCAATTTCAAAAATTCTTGCACCAGTGGAAAGCTATAATATCAGGGAGTAACATAGGATGATCTGTCTGTTTGTTCCGGGTAATCTTGAAAACGGCTGGACCGATTTAAAAAATTCTTTCACCAATGGAAAACTATAATATCAGGGAGTAAACTAGGCTATATTTTATCCCGGTATTCCCACGGGAACGACGGGGATAAGGCGACAGAAACCGAAGGGAAGCGAGGGTGGGTTGCTAGTATTATTTATATGACATTCGCGTGGCAACGCGATAAGAATAGGTACTATTGTTTTATTACTCTTAAATATAAAAAAAACCCTTTCTATATTATTTCACAGCAAACTTGCCGAGTTATATTTATGGATATAATTATTTTCGATTATACAAAAGCACCATTCTGGGTATTTTTAGAATTATTATTTCATAATTTACTCTGGCTACCTCTTCAATTCTACTTTCATTATGTCTCTAGACGCCATGCTTTTAACTTAGCGTAATTAATACTTATTATATCTATTAGCGTAATTAATATTTATTATACGTATTATATCTATTGATAATAAAATTATGATTATAAAAATAAATTTCAACAAGTCTTCCAAGTGAATACAGGACCTTCAATACAAAATATCGCTATTAAATTCATCTCCAATGCACCTATATACCATAGGTTAATATAATTACATTAGTTTGGTGGCAATAACAATAATTTTGTCCCGTTAAGGACGTCTCTGCGGGGTGTGCTTCACAGATCACTAGAGATACGAACAAACATGTATGCTCTAGAGAATTTTCTACGCTTGCAACACTGAAGCAACATTCTAAAGACCTGATAATTATTTAATTAAACGTATATTAATTGGGGTCACAGTACTTTTGATTTTTAATTTATTTACATAATAACTCATAAATGTGAATTTGTTTTTTTTTGTACATATTATATGTACTTTTTTAATAAATCCTTACTAATGTTATAAATGCAAAAGTAAGTTTGTTTGTTTGTTACGTTTTCACGCTTAAACCACCGGACCGATTTCAAAAATTCTTTCACCAATGGAAAGCTATGATATCAGGGAGTAATATAGGCTATATTTTATCCCTGTATTCCCGCGGGAACGGGCATTACGCGGGTAAGGCGACTGAAACCGAAGCGAATCGAGGGTGGGTTGCCAGTAACTCATAAATGTGAATTTGTTTTTTTTTTAACATGTTTTACGTACTTTTTTAATAAATTGAAATAATAATAAAAAGGTTTTAGAAAAAAAATCATTAATATTATTATTTTATTTATACTGTGCTATGTGCTAGCGGCTACGAACACTATCAATCCCGACTTTACTCGTGAGTTGCGTATAAGATGACTAAGAAACCTACACTTGACTTGGGCTAATTTCTTCTGATCAACAATCGTCTGGTAATTCCCAACGCCCAGCGCACGAAGGGTTCGGTACCATTTTCTATAAAAAATAGGCAAAAGTAGCGTTTCCTGTATGAGAGCCCCCCTTAAATATTTATTTTATGTTATTTTTATTATTTATTATTAAAGTAAAAATACAACTGAGTATTCCGTGAATATTTCGAGTGCCTATCTGTTGTCATTATCGATATCGTAAAAAGGGGCAAAAAATCGCGTTTGGAGTATGCGAGTGCCCCTTAAATATTTATTTTATTTTGTTTTTAGTATTTGTTATTATAGCGGCAACAGAAATACATAATTTGTAAAAATTTCAAATTGTCTAGCTATCGCGGTTCTTGAGATACAGTCTAATGACAGACAGACGGACGGATGGATAGCGAAGTCTTAGTAATAGGGTCCCGTTTTTTCCTTCTGGGTACAGAACCCTAAAAGTATTCTGTATCTGATAAAGTAAGAACATGTGTGTAACGTATTATATTTGTGTGGTGACGGCATAAGAATACAATTCGTCATTCCTTATCCTGTCCGTGGCTGTCGTAAAAGACGAATAAAATATATAATGCACATATAGCCTCCGTGCACGGGAAGGGAAACGCGAAACAAAACCCTATACCAACCTGTGTGCCCATCATGTTATAATACGATCAATTTCCCTCCCACTATGAAGGAGACTTGAGCCTAGCAGTGGGATGTGGGGGTGTAGAGTATTCTTACTCCGTTACCACACGAAGGAATAATATTAATGAGCAATTTGTTTTCCCTAACGAAGGCAAAGATAAAATATTTGTATTATAAAAAAAAACTAAAAAAACGATAAAGAGATTTAGTATGCAAATAAAATATATGCAGGGGATGGAATCCCTAGCCGAGGCCGCGGATAAGTGGACCGGGGATTTAGTACGTCACCAGCCGAGAGGCCCACCGCGCGTCGGCGATCGACGTCCCTTGGGAGACGTCGTCGTGAGGGGAGGGTACCACTCGTCAATCGGTAGTGCAAAGAGTGAACCAAAGTCGCTCCGCCGCCCCAGGGACTCTAGTCTCCACCTGGGCAGAGCAGCGCCGTGAATTCGTTACAATCATCGGTGCCGAATTGACGCTGCCGACCATCCCCGAACAGCGACGGGACGTCGGTCGAGGGGAGGGTATTCCTCAGGGGTATTCCGTCGGGCCGACCACTAACCATAAGTCACCCTGCATCGGTGGTTGGCCCAACGACGAAGGCGACGTGCCACGGGTGGATTACGGAGCCGCGCGCCAGCCCTCTGTCGCCCTGGACGGACCCGTGCAGCGGGTGCGCTGACCGTAGCCCACCCAAAAAAGGGACTCTAGTCTATTTGTGTGGGGACGAACTTGTATTTCATACAGCATAAGACGTTCCCTCGGCATGAAGTATCGTCTGTCTCTTTTCAGGACACCCAGCTTTCTGTTTTCCTTGTTCCTTCCCCTGCAATGATATCTGCATATCATATCCCTTAGTTGTCTTTTACGGCGCCCACAAGGAAGTAAGCTTAAAGTCCGAAAACTCATCTTAAATTTTATTTGGGACGGAATGTCAATTTGTCAATGAGAAATTAACACAGACTGTAGATTTATGTTCCTTCTTTTATGTCAACCAATTTAAAATATTCAGATTATTCAGATAAACTCTCATTTTATTAAAAAATAGACATAAATAATAAGAAAAAGAAAGAACTGTGTCATAACCATGTAACACCGACCATAAAACACGAACAAACAATTTTATTTTTATCGACCCCTAAATAACCTTAAAATATGTTGCTTAATTAACGGTGTCATAATCTAATAAAACTAAAATAAAATCAAGTGGAATTTATCAAACACAACTTGGAACATTTGTAGGCAACAATTTTATCTCAACTCGTGCGCCCCGTGAAGATAATGTATGGTCATAATGACAGGAATCCTTTGCCTAAAAAATGACGCCATATTGAATTCGTGGCATTCGAAACGCGCGCATTATTCGTTTATTTAAAACAATTTAAATTAAAAAACGTGTTCGCGTGATGTTAAAATCTTTAATTTGATCTATTTATTTTATTTGTCTAAATGTTAAATGTTGTTTAATTTTCCCACGAATAGATTAAACATTTAACTGTTTATTTAGAAAATATATGCATTCAATATGCTTATAGAGCATCGTAATAATTTATTTGCTAACAAACTGTCATGAATATTGCTTGTCGATATTAATTTAATGTTATTTAATGTAATACTTTCTCGTCTTACGAGTAAAATATGCATAAAATAATATTAATGTTTACTTAATAAAAATAAATATTTTGTATATTATCATATATGCATATTTCGATAAGCCAATCAAACTTTATAATTATTCTAGCACTGATGTTAAATGTATTTTAACAGCTATTCCAAACAAAATATGACCACGATTGACACATCTTAATTGTTTTAATATAATTCATAGATATATGAACGTTATATTATAAATACATTGAGATTACCGGTTTTAATAAATACTGCGTGCGCTATTTAGTATTTATGTAACCTAATTATATAATAGTAGTAGTGTAAAAACTAAAAGTTTGTTTAGTTCTTTTAGTATTGGAGATCTTCTTTATCGAGGAACGCTATATAAAATCACGCCACTGTTAATAAAAGCGGGGCATTATTTATTTATTTATTTATTTAAAACTTTTGCACACAAAAAAAAGGTACAAGGCGGACTTAATGCCTTAGGCATTTTCTGCCAGTCGACCTAGGGTGGAGCAGAAATAAATTAGGCAGGTGCAATGCAATGTGAGCAATAATTTCTGAAATTTGGTTATATAAATGTGGCAAATCTAAATAATCTTATATCTAATACAAGCAAACAATACATATATATATATACACACATACATATATACATACATATATACATACATAAATACATACATACACACATATATACACATATACATACATATAAATTTTATAAACAGCAGAGGTGATTCCTCAATGACGAGTTCATTCCGTCAGAAGGCCTAGGTATAGGCGTTTGACCATAGCCTTAAAACTATCACGACTAGGGGCCATTTTGATCCCTAATGGTAGCGCATTCAGGCATACAGGCATTAGTGAAAAATTTTGCAAAAAAGGAGTAAAAATAATTATTTTCAAAGCTTCCGTTGTGTGCACTGAACGTTTCAGCTACGCACTCCCTCTAAGGCTATCTATTTCACTTTTTTTCGCCAGCTAGTCGATTTATTATACAAAATGTATCAAGTATTTTGCGTAAACAGGTCCGGAGTTTCACGTTATATATCCCTCAGTGCTTGGCCATTGGAAATTGATATAGAGCCAAAATTATGGCCTCTGGCACGAACTATTTTATTTTAAATTTTACATTACCTAATGATTTCTGATGTTTACGCGAGTATTACACATTCAAAATAAAACTACTTTATGGATTTTATTGCGTTTGTATTTGGTTTTTGATGTGGTGATGAAGTGAGAAAACAATTCATCACTTCCTCTCTTACCCCTAGGTGTTGTAAAAGACAATAAAGAGATATGATGTGTAAGTAATATCTATGCAAGAGAAACCCTATGCCAACACCTCTGACCAGTGCGGTATAGTAGGTCAATTTCCTTTCCATTGAAGAGAAGGTTAGCCCACAGTGGGCATTATATGATGATTATTATTATTTCAAAAATGTTTAGAACTGAATGATCGGACTACACTGTTGACAGTTGTCTATCTATAGCTGCGGGCCGGTCCATCCGGGGCAGTACCACATTGAGCAGAAAATCGTTGTCCGAGTAATAGTAATTTGTTCTGCGCTTCGTTCGGTGCACGCATTCACATTCCCTTCACTTTCTTCGCGGTAGGCAGCGGACTTACAAAGATCCATGAGCGGCAGCAACAGTTACCATCAGTTACCAACAGTTACCAGTGCACTGTTTGCTAGTTTGCCACCGTTGTAATAAAAAAAAAGTGAGCCGTCGCTCAGGACTCCTGGCAGATGTGAAACATCGAAATTATTTGTACAAGTATATATGCATAAAAGAATAGATTACGACAGAACTAATATGGCATAAAGTATTGAATAAAATAATACGATTTCCATTATTATTTGAAATATTACACAGCAATAAAACTAATCCACCGCACACTGAATGAATTTTAAACATTTATTTTCATTAGTATACATTATAGATAACAATTTACTTTGAGTTCACTAGATGGCGTTGTACAAAATTTTAAATCGCACCATGGTTTCGTTACATAAATGTACATATATATATCCCGATATTTATTTAATAGTTTACGGGTTGAGAGCCCTGATATTTATTTAATAGTTTACAGGTTGAGAGCCCTCAGCGCTCACCCACCAGTCCGGGTAAAGTTGTCACAGCCATCTGAGGCTAACAACTAAGTCACACAAAAAAAAAAAATTTAATAGTTAATCAAGAGGGCACCGCGAAGCCTGGCGTTTAACGCCACGCGACCATCGCGGTCACCCTCGCCTATAGATGTTCACATCAAAAAAATATTGTTTTTATGAAATTTCTCTCACAATACTGCGTCATTAATAGTTTGATGCATTATTTTATACATTATTTTCTCTTATAATGAGGAACAATAAATATATCAAAATAATTTACCATCATTGGGAACTTCAGTGCGTCCTGCTTTTTATTTACTTAGTGTCGTCAATTAGATGCTATAACGCCTAGCGACGATGGTCGATATTTGTTCTTTTTTTGTATTGTACACGGAGATTGATGGCGGTTTCTCAACTGGTACAGTATTGTCCGCTGTAGCTGGCGTTTAGCAGAGTAACTGACCAATGCGAGGATCTGATGATGACAATGATGATATGATCTGCTCTTTGTTCCCATTTTGCATTATAATATACAAAGTCTATTTTAAAGCAAGGGCATGACTAAAACTATAAATCTTCGTAGAACGAGTTTTTGATTTTACAGGACAGACGTCCGGGGAGAGGCGTTCGAAAGGGACGGTACCTGAAAGTGTACTCCTGGGGTGGCCACTGTCGACAAGAAACTCGGTACTGGTGGTCAGACCAATGGCGAAGGAGAGGAAATGCGGTGGATCGTGGGATCGGGGAACGGACGGCACGTACGATGACCATAGCCCACCCAAAAAAATAGTGCAATTTTGTATTCTTACTCCATCGCCACGGAAATACACACACATGTATAATGCCCTTATCACTCACTGCTTTCATACTCATATCCTTTTTGGGTCTCCCACGCTTTTTACGTCCATCCACAATCATATTGATAACACTCCTTATCGCATGCCTTTTATTCTTTCTCATCACATGTCCGTACAATATCCTCTCTCATCTCAGCCCACATAACTACTAGGCTCAGGCCTCATCCACAATGGAACGGAAATTGACCTGGAGTTTTATGTAAAGTTTTCTTTATATATACATTTCTTGTGTGCGTGTGTATGTCATTAAACTCCTCCGAAACGGCTGGACTGGTGTTGACGAAATTTTTGTGTGTGTTCAAGGGGATTCGAGAATGATTGAGATTTACAATTGGATCCGGTAGATGGCGTTATTTTATTTGAACAGAACAACATCTAAACGGCTGGTCCGATGTTGATGGATTTTTTTTTGTGTGTGTTTAAGTAGGTTCGAGTATGGTTTAGATTAATAATTGGACCCAGTAGGTGGCGGTGCTATCGACTTCAAGCAGAATTCCTTTTATTTTATTTGAACAGAACAATGTTTGTTGGGTCAGCTAGTTATCTTTTTACATATATATTTCTTGTGTACGTGTGTATGTCACTGAACTCCTCCTAAACGGCTGGACCGATATTGACGAAATTTTTTGTGTGTGTTCAAGGGGATTCGAGAATGGTTGAGATTCACCATCTACCGGGTCTAGTTGTAAAACTCAAATTTACAATTGGCCTCGGTAGATGGCGTTATTTTTTAGAACAGAACAACATCTGCTGGGTCAACTAGTATATATTTGTCTATGTCTATGAAAATATATCATCATCATCATCTTGCTCTTATCCCAATTACTTGGGGTCGACGCAATATGTCATCTGTTTTGACATATTGCAAAAAGTCTATGAGCGGCAGCAACATTTACCATCAGGTTTACTATTTGCTCGTTTGCCACCGTTTGCAATAAAAAAAAAGAATTTCTATAGATTTTAACTTGAAAGTTGTGATACTCATCATCATCATCATCTTGCTCTTATCCCAATTACTTGGAGTCGACGCAATATGTCATCTGTTTTGACATATTGCAAAAAGTTTCGGCAATGACTTTTATGACCGGCCGCCTGCCTGACGTCAACCCTCCTTGGGAATGTAATCGTTGACCCAAATGGTACCAGATGGAGTTGGTCCGGGTCAATCTAGGGCTCTTAGTCGTCTTTTACGACACCCACGAGCAAAGCAAGAGTTGGTAGTATTCGAAGCCGCTACCACACAGCAACAGTAGTCTATGAAAATATATATTAATATATATTTATATATATTAATATATATACAGCAATGAACGTCTAATAGCAGATAATTGTCATCGTTTAGGTTCGCCCTCGTTTCGATAACAATTTATGAGTATATTTTGGTCACGACCTTTAACGTAAGTAATTGTTGAAGGATCGTCTCCAGGCTGTACAGCACGACAACATGATTTGTTAGCTTGTTACTTGTCTCTGTTACTGGTAATTTGATAGACATAACCATATTTTATTGATATCTCATCTTAATCATATAATATGCTAAATAATATTATCAACGTGCATTTGTTTGTTTATTAAGCTTCCACGCGTTAGCTACTCAACCGATAGTGATGAAATTTCCTATAATTACGTGTGAGGTTTGGTTTCAGATAAATGAAAGTTACTGCTCCCGAGGGATACTAAAAAGATCTCAAACGAAGCGAGGATTGTTAGTAATATAATTAAGAAATATGCAATTTGAACGCAAGAAAGTAGTTGAATATCAGATACACCGTCCTCTCTATCTGATCTCTATCTCTTATTCATGACGATGACGTGCTTTTTGAAGTGTGGACTGATCAAATGTGCGAAACTATTTTCATAAAAGTCACAAGTTTTTCTTTACTTTAGCTATTAATTAATAGCTCGGATCAGAATTTCACCACCATCCTCTATTACCATCCCACTAGACATCGTAAAAGACGTCTAAGGAATGAAATATGAACATAACATTTATGCAAGAGAAGGAAAACTCGACAACCCTGACCTAACCCAACCTATTGGTATAGAGTTTTATGTCCTCGACATATACCGCGCTCGGCATAGTTAGTCAGTTTCCCTCATATTGTGGAGGAGGTCCGAATCCAATGATGGGACTTTAGATTGAGATGATGATAAGATGAGGCAGAAAAATCACTGCGAAAAAGACAAGCTCCAAACTAAATCATTATAGCAATTCATTGGGCAAATATGCCATCTTAGGTGAATTTTCTCTTTCATTAGTGACTCTATTGTTATTAGCAAAGTATCAACAGGTACGGTACCCGAAAGAGTAACCCACTGGGTATGCCACCAAGGTCGAGGAATGAGTATTACTTGTCAGTGGAATGGCAATGTGGAAGGGATACGGTAGGTTATAGGGCCGTCTTGCCGTCGCCCTGAACGGATTGGGCGGGGTGTGTCAAAATCGTAGCCTAACACAAAAAAGGAAGTAAGCTCTTAGCAAGCACTGAAACACATCTGCAATAGAAAGATCAAATCTAAGCGATAGTTAACAATTAACTCATAGAAAAATTTAATAAGTGTGAGTCGGAGTCTCGCACTGAGGGTTCCGTACTACGATTTATAAAAAATCGCGTTTGTTGTATAGGAGCCCCCTTAAATGTTTATTTTATTTTGTTTTTAGTATTGTTATAACGGCAACAGAGATACATAATTTGTAAAAAATTCAACTGTTTAGCTATCGCGGTTCTTGAGATACAGCCTGGTGACAGACAGGCAGCGAAGTCTTAGTAATAGTGTCTCGTTTTTACCCTTTGGGCACGGAACCCTAAAAATCATAAAGTCTGAGGTATACGCCGTATATTTGAAAATGAGACGTGTGTAGCATTTAACATCGCTTCTTATCGTCTCAACTCATATACGTCCAAACTACTAGTCTTCTCTAGACTGGTTGTTAAAGGGTTTTATGTCAATTTTTCCTCCTCTTGTACAGAGGTTATGATGACTCATAATCATCTTTTAGTTGTCTTTTATGACTATCACGGGTAAGATAGGGTATGGTGTGTTGTATTTTTATACCGTCACTATATAGAGAATTATTATTTTTGCACACTATAATTCATATGCAAATTCAGGTGCAGATAAGGTGAAAGATAACATGAGAAAAAGATGACGAATATTCGTTTAAATTAGCATTTATAAGTAAAATTGAATATGTTGCATAATTCTCGACGTAAACTAAAATTAAAAAAAAAGGGATTACGGCCTCATCAACAGGAATTATCAATTAATTGTCATTTAACGATTATGGTGTGCGTGAGCATTTAATCGAGTAATCATACGCCAATACATCTTTTGGAAAAGAGCTGATACTCTTACACTGCTGTACCGATATTAATCAAACATAGCTAAGATCCAGCGCAAGGAAACTGGCTTTCAAATAAAGAAAAAACTGCATCTAAATCGGTCATCTATTTTAGAGCTACGATATCACAGATACACACACGAACACACACATACAGACAGACAAACATCGATGCGAAACTTATATAATAATTTTTTTTTGCAAAAAAAGAAACCGCCTTCGATAATGTAGACAATGAAGATAAATTTATAGATTTTTGTGATTTTTCAAAAACCGCTTGTCCGATTGCGATATAATTTTCATGGGACCATTAGTATACGCTTTCCAACCAAAAAAGAATCATCAAAATCAGTTCATAAACGACGAAGTTATCCGCTAATAAACATAAAAAAGCATATATATGGTCGAATTGAGAAACTTCCTCCTTTTTTGAAGTCGGTTAAAAACTCCTCTTTTTGCGTCGGGGGTTAAAAAGTGAGTACTTGCAATGTACGTCTATGAACCATTCAATCATGCATATGCATACATTGTACGAAGATTACTTAAATAAATAAATCACAATGTTAGATTCTCTATATAATACCAGTAGTAGCATATTAAATCAGGATCATAAATGTTAATATTTATAACAAAGTTTTAATCAAGAGTTAGCTATCAACATGAATCAAAACGGTCGCTCTTACATTGTTCGATATATCTAATAAAAGTCGATACATGAAACGACTTGAAGTACGCATAATTCACAAGAGTGAGGTCGAAAGTCGTCATTTTAATAAATAACACTTGACAATTTGGTCAAACTATAAAAGATAACAGACCAAGACATTCTTCCAATAAGTACTACAAGTCTAAGGTTGACAGACATAGTGTAATGCGCGAATACAGAGACTGTCAAATAATTTATGGCCAGCTTTTATGAAGCTGGCCATAAATTGTGCGTGGAATATTTGGATATTAAGTATTTCAAGTATTTTTAATGCCTATGTCTTTATTTATTTATGAAAAGTTTATTTATGACTTCAGAAAAGAAGGAAGTTCTCAATACAACTGTTTGTTTTTTGTCTGTATGTTACGCGATCATCCCGCCAATCATGAATCGATTTTGATGATTATTTTTTTGTTTGGTAAATCATAATTTAGAGGTTGTTTTATATAAATTTGATTAAGATATTATTGGTAATTCCTGAGTTATGCTTAATAATGCAATCATTTCGACTAAATTGTTTTGAAGTCCATTTTTATTTATTAAAATTTTATATTAGTTCATATAAAACTGCAGTAGTTGTCATAGTAACAATTGTGATTTTATGATATTGCTATTTTATCAATGTGATGACGGAGTGCGAATATAATTCACCTACCCCTATCACATATTTATAGCACATACCACTGTAGGTTGCGGTTTAATGTACCTACAATTTATTAATCGACTTTAGGAAAATTTAATAATTTAAATTTTATAACCTTTTCCTATCTACACAGGTTTTGTAACAAAGACTTCACGGTCGTTGTATAAACAACTTTTAAGGGGTAACCAGAACGATAGTTTATTAAATAACCATGCACAGGAAACGACGATTCCTTTTGCCAGTTTATGATTAAAAATTTAATAATTCACCGTTACTTTTGAGATGTGGTCCATTTGATCCGTAGAGAATTTTAAAATCACCACAATTTGTAACGTCTAACGTTTTATATACTTTTTTTGTCTATGGTTACGGTAATTTTATGTTTACCTATAAACGGGCTGAAATACTCGACGTATTGATATATCAAAGTAAAACTATTGTTGCTGCTATTATTATATACATAACTAGTTTTGGACGAGATTTTTTTTTCGCGTGAAATTTCTAAACGTTAATCCCGTGGGAACTAATTATTTGTTTTAAGTGACAATTATTTTTGAGCAATATTGAATCGCTTTTAATTACTTAAAGTTTTTGATTTAATTATCTTGACTTTATTTTAAATAAAAATTACTTTAATATCATGTAAAATTACTTATTCAATTTATGTTGAGATCTTTGTTATTGTTTTATACGTATGGTTGATTAAAATTATTGAAATTTAGCATGTTAGGTTATTTGTAAGAACTTCTTTAGGAGTGAAAAATGAATGTCACGTTTGGGATTCGAATCCAGGCCTATCAGCATGCTGTTCCAATCGTCCTGCCATTTGGATTAGTGCAGACTGGCGCATGATAGCCAATTTATCGCTCGCATTTGTCGTCTTTATGAGACGTACGCCATCTATCAGAGAATGTTTTACAAATGAATACCAAATATGGGTAATCACTCGCAAACAAGTTTTTATAAATAAAATAGCATGTTATGTGCTAAATCTCAGTAATTTAGATAATAGGGTAGAGTTTTACTTTAATACAATTCTAACTGAAAATTTAGCGTATTAGATCGGAGCAATATTTAAAACGAATTGTGATAGATAGCGAAGCGAGCTCTTTAGTCCACGCTGGTTTAAATGTTCAACACAATACTATTACTAAATACTATATACAATACTATTGCCCGTGGGAAAAGTCGATTGAGGGATTATTGTAGATAATATCTGTGCAAGACAAAGGAAACTTGAAATAAAAACCTATACCAACCCATCTGACCAGCGTGGTATATATTACATCAATTTCTTTCTTATAGTAGAGGAGTTTTGAGCCCCACAGTGGGACAAAAGCTGTAATGATGAATATCGTAACTTCTAAGAGTTAAATAAGTTTGAGTTAAAACTCGAGACCATTTCTCTATATTCATTGAATTGTTAAGTATTTACATATTTTGAAATTCAATATTTAGGACATTATAGAGTGCTTCCATGTGAGTGCTTCCAAGAATAAAATTCACCACTCCATATCTTGCCCGTGGATGTAGTAAAAGAAGACTAAATATAATACGCATATTATACCTATACAAGAGACGGAAAACTCGAAATAAAATCCTATATCAACCTGTTTAATCAGCAAGGTATAGTAAGGTCTATTGACTCCTATTGTGGGCTTAGGCCTAATAGTGGAACGCATATGAGCTGAAATGATGATGAATGAGAACGTACTTGAAAATCTACATATTTTTTTATTTTTTTTGTTTTTTTTTTGACGTCACCTTCATTGTTGGGCCAATCACTGGTGCAGAGTTCTTTGACTTCAGTAGTCGGCTCGACGGAATACCCCGAGGGAGTACCCTCTCTACTGGGACGCCGATCGCCGTCGCGAGGCTAACCTCTCCGCGGGTGCCCGGATTAAATCCCCGGTCCGGTCATTCGAGAAAATCTACGTATAGGATAGTAGAAAATACACACATAATGAAGCAACATGTGTATGAGTAGTATCTATGGGTGTGTAAGGAGTATCTATGTGTGTGTAATGTGTATCGATTAAGCACGTGTATCCACACATTATTAAATAATTATTAGCATATAAGTTCTAAAGTGAGAGACGCCGCTCATAATTTTGATATTCTAGACTTGTATATGGCAGACTATTGCTATCTCCAATATTCAATTATTTTTGGTGTGAAATATCTATAGGCGAGGGTAAACCTGAAACGTCTCGCCACGCTCTACGATAGTAAGAGTAGTTCCGACCAATTATCACAGTAATATCGTCAGAGATATCGAATATAACTATTATATTACTAGAGAAATCACTGATTAAAAGGATTGATTTGTCTTAATTTGAAATACTTTTGCATTTTTAATCCTTGTATTTAATGAAAATAAATGTTTAATAAATAAAAAACATCATTTTCTGAAGAAAAAAAACGTAATGTTTTATTTATTAATTATGCCATATTAGTTCCTGTCGTAATCTGTTTTTTATGCATATATAATTGTAAAAAATAATTTTGATGTTTCACAGATTGGTCGCTCAGGACGCCTCATTCTCTTTTTTAACATTTTAAACAACACTTTAACTGTCGAAATTTTATCAGCCAGTATGATACAAGATAAAAATACATTTACTAGAAACAAATACACAAGTTAAATTCGAAAAACGTAACACTTCTTTGGCAATCGAATAAAAACAAGCATTTAAATACACGAGTCAAATATATTCTGTAATCTCTGTCACAATTTAACCTGTGTGCTCATTACAGTGATGGCACCGGCATGTAATGTGAGTGATCCGTCAAGTGCGAAAGGACACAACTTTCTCAGGGGAGGAGCCATACTGGGCCGCGACGGCCGCCCTCGGCGCGGTCCTGTCAACTGACAGGTGAAGGGGTCAATGAGGTAATAGTCTGCGGTTATTCGAGATTCAAAATCTTTGGTTTTATACAACACAATGTTGTTTGTTGTGAAAAAAGTAACCATCAGTGAAAAGGAATAGGCTGATTGACTATTTCACCATACCATCATCTCAGCCGATACACGTCCCACTGTTGGCCTCGGGGCCTCTCCACAATGGGAGGGTATTTGACCTACTATACCATACTGCTTCGACATGTTGTTTTAGGGTTTCATTTCAAATTTTCCTTCTCTTGCACAACCGTTATATGCATATTATATCCCTTAGTGGTCTTTTACGACATCCACGGGCAAGATAGGGAGTGATGAATTGTATTCTTACTCCGTCACCATGCGGAACTGTTGTAGTTAGAGAAAAATAATTTGCACAATGTTGGAAGAAATTTTATAAACATAAAAATAACCTTGTAGAAATAATAGGTTTATAGACATAATAAAATTGATGATAGCTATTTCCTTACAAGTTATGACGCTCCATAATATCAATCTTATAAATGACCAATAAATCATTGAATCACGTAATCTCTATATTTCACCACTTATTTAAACTTCACTCATTTGTAGATCAACGTTGACATTTTGCCCGTTTTTGGCACGAAGAATGACCTCCTATTGTTCAAGAGAAATTGAAGCCCGAATATGGCGTTGGCAGTAAAAATAATGATATATTTGGACGCGACATCAGTACCCTAATAGGTGGCTTTGTTACCATAGTTTTGGCTTGAAAAATATCGGCACTAATGGCATAAACTAATGGTAGGTCGCGACTTAAACAGCTTAGCAGAACAGCTCATTATTAATGGTATCAGAGGAGTTTTCACTTCTGCGTGAAATATTTTAGGCTTTTGTTAGAGACCGAGAAATTTGTGAAACATTGATAGTGGAACGAATTATCTTAATGGCTGTGCTTCTGTTTTTAATGACCTACGCAGGAATGAAGGTTTCACTTATACATTACATTGAATAGTATTTTTTTTGTTTCAGATTTTGAGGTTTCTGTGACAAATTTAACGACATTCTTGTTTTTATGTTTACGCGAGTTATAATACTCACGACACATGAGGATGGTCATTTCGTGACTACGAACTTTAAAAAGTATTCAAAACGCCGGAAAATAGAAATCAAATACAAGAATAACATTCATAAATATTGTTCAATTCAGACATTCTTTTTAATTATTTTCTTTCTTTTTTATCTCATATAGGACATTTTATTGGGCACAAGCCTTCTCAAAAATGGTAAGGAAATTGACCGGCCTGGTCGGTACGACTGATCTATACTAGGTTTAATTTTGTTTTCTTTTTCTTCTTGCTATATAATTACTACATCCCTTAATTGTCTTTTTTCACATCTCCTTACCTGTAGGTAATGAACATTGTAGTGTAGTATTGTAATTGTTTGCTATTACAAGGAAATTTTAAATTATTTAAACCATTGTATGTAATGAAAAATTATAATCAATAGTTCCGTGTGATGACAGAGTAAGAATGCATTTAATCATGCCTTCTCTTGCCAGTGGATGTAAGAAGTAGAAGTGTAAGAAAACGTGTGTGCGAGTCCGAGTCGCGTACGTGAGGTTCCGTACTATTATCTATTAAAATCGCGTTTCTTGTATGGGAGGAGTTAAATATTTATTTTATTTTGTTTTTTTAGTATTTGTTGTTATAGCGGCAACAGAAATACATAATTTGTAAAAATTTCAACTGTCTAGCTGTCGCAGTTCTTGAGATACAGCCTGGTGACAGACAGACAGACGGACGGACAGACGGACAGACAGACGGACGGACAGACAGCGAAGTCTCAGTAATAGGGTCTCGTTTTTACCCTTTGGGTACGGAACCTTATAAACAACTAAGAGATATGATATGCAGATAACATCTATGAAAGAGATGCCGACCCGACATAGAACACTATGCTAAAGCGGCATAGTAATTAATTTGCCTCCTATTATGTAGAGTCAAGGCTAGTAATGAGACGTATTTGAGTTGAGATGATGGAGTAGGAAGGGGAGTAATTTCATTTTTATTGCGTTAATTTCTATTACAGATTACATATCTATATATAATACAATATACATAGCTTATCGACGTTCATTGTTGGGCTCTTTTCAGGGATTATAATTTAATTATCTTGTAATGACTTGTAGGCGATTGCAGTTGGTGTTCTAGGCTTCCCAGGCAAGCATTACAGGTTATTCCCCTGATGATACCGCGGCAGCTTTTCGGGGCTCAACACTAAGGTCAAGGGTGATGACAGATTGTTACTGCAAAGCACAAAGCAGTCATGAGGACTGCTGACAGAAGTGAAAACTTAAAACTGTGAATAAACAGTTGTTATTTTTAGGGTTCCGTACCCAAAGGGTAAAAACGGGACTCTATTACTAAGACTTCGCTGTCTGTCCATCCGTCTGTCTGTCACCAGGCTGTATCACAAGAACCGCGATAGCTAGACAGATGAAATTTTTAAAAATTATGTATTTCTGTTGCCGCTATAACAATAAATACTAAAAACAAAATAAAATAAATATTTAGGGGGGCTCCCATACAACAAACACGATTTTTATAGATAATGGTATGGAACCCTTCGTGCGCGACTGTGACTAACACTTAGCTGGTTTTATTAGATATTCAAAGTAATTGTTTGATTTTAAATTAAAATTTGTATTTTTTTTATTTTTTCTGGTTTTGACATCTATCAACACAGATATAGTGACATTGACTTGGCTACAAGTGTAACGGGACATTGGCAAAGTTGCGGTGTAACGCCAGCAGAAGCCATTCATCAAGATCAAGATCAAGGTTGGCTACAAGTGTTAACACGTCAAAGAGTTTACTCCCCATCCAAACGGGCCTATAGAAAATTTCATGGACTTTTGACGCGAATGTCAAAATGTCATGTAGCGCTTTTATATTCTTTTCATTATTTTAGTGTTTTAAAGTGTTATATTGAATAATTTTGCTGATATTTTATGTAATATAATGCAGATAAAATTCTGAAATGTAGTGAAAATGATATAATAGTGAATTGCGTGCATTTTGACATTCTGCCCAAATTTCCAGAGACGCATGACCTGGATATCAGCACCAAGTCATGCTAACAACTGACTGAAAGACTAAGACTAAAGACGTGAATAATTATCAATATACTTGAAACTGACACCAATAGCTGATATTATTGTAGCTCATTGCCATTAAATAAGAAGAAGAAGAAGAAAATTTCATTTCATTCAATAAAATTGTATGTCGCGTATGTAATAGTTACAAGTGCGCGTTTCACACTCGACGTATACGCATAAACGTAAAATATCAATACGTTCCGTGAGCAAGCAAAAAAAATCAATAATTATAGAGGTTTGTTTGAAGTATTTATATGTTTAGTTACGCAGTTGGTTAGTCTTTTGTGTTATTATAAAGGAGCTTACAGTAGCTTCTCATTCTAACATTTATACATGCAATCCCGGTATACGTAAAATTTGTATAGATGACGTAGTGTTTAAGATCCCAACCTACCGAGCCCATGGTAGTGATTCCACGATAATACCTTGTCATCATCATCTTGCTCTTATCCCAATTACTTGGGGTCGACGCAATATGTCATCTGTTTTGACATATTGCAAAAAGTTTCGGCAATGACTTTTATGACCGGCCGCCTGCCTGACGTCAACCCTCCTTGGGAATGTAATCGTTGACCCAAATGGTACCAGATGGAGTTGGTCCGGGTCAATCTAGGGCTCTTAGTCGTCTTTTACGACACCCACGAGCAAAGCAAGGGTTGGTAGTATTCGAAGCCGCTACCACACAGCCACGATAATACCTTGTGCGTTACATAAATTATTGTTCAGAGTGCGGATGTAATTTGTGTCTTAAAGTAGGGTGTGGTCTTAAAAATAACAAAATATGTAGTTAAAAAAACTAAAAGCATGCTTTTGTAAATAATCAAACTAAAAAGTGCGATTCAGAACCAGGGATAGCGACATCTATCGAGTCACAATAAAGTCTCAGTAACTAGTATAAAAATTGCATCGAAGTCAACATACATCAGATCCATCCGACATCCTGGACACGTTCTCGACGAAGATGCCATCATCACACTCGCTCAAAGTACAGCGTACACGTAGAGGCCATTACACGTAAATACTCGCGGTTCCACCCTCGCTGTCTTGGTGCAAAACCGCGTCGCGTGCAAGTCACTAACCAAAACGCCCACTTTGCCTTCAGTGACGCCCCAGGTCGAGGTTCTCTATAAAGGGATCCTTTGGGCGATGTTGCTCAATCTACTTTCGTCGCGTTGAGAGCCCTCAGCGCTCAAACATAGTCTGAGCTAGCAAAGCCATCTGCGGCTAACGGCCATACACTCCATAAAAAAAATACATTAGATAGCATTGACCCAGACCAAAGTAAAGCTCTTAGCCGTCTTTTACGACACCCACGACAATGTAAGGGTTGGTAGTATTCGTAATCGCTACCACAGAAAAACCTTATACGGCAAAGAAAGTAAGCTGTATGACGCCAATCAAAGCTGTGTGACGCCAATCAAGGCTGTGTGACGCCAATCAAGGCTGTGTGACGCCAATCAAAGCTGTGTGACGCCAATCAAGGCTGTGTGACGCCAATCAAAGCTGTGTGACGCCAATCAAAGCTGTGTGACGCCCGATCAAAAACCTCAATCCTATCCCGTACTCCTTCTATTGTAGTGTGCGGTATATTGATTACCGTGTGAAAGTGGTGGGTCTCCCTTCCTTCCTTCCATTATACAATTAAAATAAAAATGGCTATGCAGGTATCGCCTAATTCAATCAATTAAAGGAAAAATAATTTATTTATTTTGTAAGTATGTTACTTTTATATTTATATAATAGAGAAATTTATTTTATATAATAGAGTTAAGTTTGATCACTTTCATTTGAAATAGAATATACCAATTATTATTCGGTCGAATCGGGGACCACAACTGATAAATGGTCGCCATATCTCAAACAAAACAAGATCAGCTTACACCACATAGAAACGGTATTTTTTATACATAAACCATGAGTGAACTACGACCCATGGACCGTAGATATAATGCTTATTTATTAAAATAAGGTTTTCAACATAAATTTTGGATTACTATGCGGTCGCTTGAGGCGTTATCGCCTAATTTTGTCTCAGAAAAAAGTTCTCTATTCTATATTACTGTTATAAATCTGAAGAGTTTGTTTGTTTGAAAGCGCTAATGAACAGTTCTAATATGTTTTGCTGCAATAAATAGGAACTAAATGGTGTTTCTAAATGTTAGTAAATCGGGTAAAATATGAACTGTTGTAAATGCTGGGATAACAAAAATATAATTGATACGTTATCTATCATATACTTTTTTATAAATAACCTACATGCTTCGTGTGGTGACGGAGTAAGAATACAATTCACCACCCCCTTTCTTGCCCGTGGGTGTTGTAAAAGACGACTAAGAGATATAATATCTAAATAACATGTATGCAAGAGAAAGAAAACTCGAAATAAAACCCTATAGGTACCAACACGTCTGACCAGCGTGGTGTAGTCAATTTCCCTGTTGTTGTGAAAGAGGCTCGAGTCCAACAGTGGGACGTATTTAAGCTGTGATGATGTGATTGTTTGCCAACGGTGGCAAACGAGCAAGCAGCACACCTGATGGTAAGTGAAACTGCTGCACATGGACCTTTGCAATACCAGGGGCACAGCCAGGCCGCTGCCTACCGTGAAGGAAATACTCTTCTTAAACCTCGTTTAAAGAAGGACATGTCATAGCGCTCGGGAAACACAGCAGCAGGTAGTTCATTCCAGAGCTTGCACGTATGTGGGAGAAATGATCGCTGGAAACGTACAGTTGAAGACCATAACGTTTCCAGGTGAAATGGATGAACCCTGCTGCGATGTCGAGTGGTACGTTGGTAGAATGGTGACGGTGGTACCAAGTCAAACAGTTCCTCGGAGCACTCCCCGTGAAAGAGTCGGTAGAGTACACAGAGTGACCCAAAGTCTCTCCGCTGCTCCAGCGACTCCAATCTGTCCGTAAGATTGGGATCCCCGACGATTCGAACAGTCCGTCTTTGCAGGGAGTCAAGTGGGTCTAGCTGATATTTGGGCGCACCTGCCCAGAGATGTGAGCAGTACTCCACATGAGACTTGTGCTTTGTATAGCACAAGACGCTGTCTCGGTGTGAAGTACCGCCTGGCTCTGTTCAGGACGCCCAACTTTTTGCTTGCCAATTTGGCTTTGTCCTCCAAGTGACTCCCAAACTGGACTTTGCTCCATATTTTGACGCCGAGAATCCCAATACTCTCAGAAATTGGGAGAGTTACTCCTTGGAACTGAGGCGCCATGACAAACGGGTCCTTCTTTGCAGTGAACGCGCAAACTTGTGTCTTTGTGGGGTTGAACTGGACTAGGTTCCGTTCACCCCATTCCGAGGCCCGCCCCAGAGAGCGCTCGACTTCAGACACAAGTTGAACCCTTCTTTCCTGAGTACTCTGAGGGATATTCCGTTGCTCAGTGTACCGCTCATCACCCGTACTGTCATCCGCATAGCAACGCATACTCTCGATAGAGAGCATGTCATTGATATGCAGGATAAACAACGTCGGGGAGAGCACCGAGCCTTGTGGTACACCAGCATTAATGGTCATGGTATCGGAGCAGGAGCCATCTACGACGACTTTTATACTCCGACCATCCAAAAAGCTGGCGATCCAATTACAGAGTCCCTCGGGGATTCCGTATGATGGTAGCTTCGATAGAAGTGCCTTGTGCCAGACCCTATCGAACGCCTTTGCGATATCTAGGCTGAACGCCAGCGCCTCACCCTTGCCCTCCAAGGCCTCTGCCCAACGGTGTGTGAGGTACACAAGAAGATCACCAGCCGACCGACCATGACGAAAGCCGTATTGGCGATCACTGATAAGCTGGCGATCCTCAAGGTACTGCAGAAGCTGGCGGTTTATAACCTTCTCCATTATTTTGGAGAGCAAGGATGTTATCGCAATTGGCCTGTAATTCGATGGGTCAGACCGCTCTCCCTTTTTAGGGATCGGGTGGACATGGGCTACCTTCCACGAAGACGGAACCCTATTAGTAGCGTAGGAAAGTCGGTATAGGCGCGTGAGGATGGGAGTCAATTCAGGGGCGCACGTCTTTAGTACCACTGCAGGGATGCCATCCGGTCCACTCGACTTATGGACGTCTAAAAGCCGCAGCTCCCGCCTAACCGCTCGCTGCGTGATGCTGATTTCGGGCAGTGAGCTTTCACACCGTGGGATGGTAGGTGGTGTGGCAGCTCCGGCATCCAAAGTCGAGTTACAGGCAAAGAATTGACCTAGAAGATCGGCCTTCTCCTTTGCGCTGTGGGCCAGACTACCATCGTGTTTCTGCAGTGGTGGGAGATTGGGCTGGCAGAAGTTGCCTTGGGCAGCCTTGGCGAGCGACCAGAATGCACAACTCTCAGCGGGATAGCTTTGCAATCGCTCACCAATTCTGGCAACATGTTCCGCCTTGGCTCTGGCAATAGCCTTCTTACTAGATCTAGAAGCGGCGTTAAATTTCCGTTTCACCTCTTTGGCGTTCGGGTCCTGGCATTTTTTGGCCCTATTCCAGGCCCGATATGCGGACTGTTTCTGGCATGCAGCCGTCCTGCAGGTTTTGTTAAACCAGGGTCGGCTGCGGCCACCGACGGGTATTTTGGTGTTGGGGATGAATAGTTCCATCCCCGTAATAACCGTTTCGGTAACGCAGTCCGCACAGACGCCAGGGTCCCCAGAGGCGAAGCAAAGCCGCTTCCATGGGTAGGATGCGTAAAACTCGCGCAGTCCATCCCAATCTGCTGACTTATATTGCCAGACTCTGCGAGTCCCAGTCACCTTAGAACGACTAGGCCTTACAACAGGGGCACTGCTACGAACCAAGCAGTGGTCAGAAGACCCAAGAGGCGCTTCAACCACTACCTGATATCCGTGCTGGTGTGTAGTCAGCAGAAGATCCAGTAAAGAAGACTCATGGCTCTCAATATCTGGGATACGGGTGGGCTGTCACCAGTTGTGAGAGACCATAGGCCGAGACCATATTGAAGAGATGTCGACCCTGGAGGTCAGTGGTTCGGGACCCCAGCCACTCTTTATGATGAGCGTTGAAGTCTCCAAGAACCACCACCTCCGCTGATGGACACTGCTCCAATATTTCGTCAATCCCCCATTGGACGTTCTCAAATAATTGAATTGACCCCGGATCACTGCCATGGGACCTGTAGAGGCATGCGTAGATGCGGGTAAGCCCTCCATAGTCTACGCGTAGCTACAGGATTGACAAGTCACCATGTTCGAGGGCCCGAAGGCGGCGACAGCAGATATCACCTCGGATGAATACGCACACCCCGGCTTTACGACGGAAGGTATGCTCCAACTCGTAGCCGGGGTAATTTAGGTACGAAATGTCATCCGGAGCACCTATCTGCGTCTCCGTTAAAAAGAGTAAGGCAGGCCGCGCCGTCTCGAGGTGATGGTGGACGGCGTCGAGATTGCTATGTAAACCCCTGATATTGTAAAAATCCACATCAAATGTGGATAAGGGGACCGCCGTAGAAAATCGTCTCTTTTTAACTTTCTTGGCCATGATTTTTAATTTAAGAAGAGGAGGAAGGGAGTGTGAATGTGTATAACGGAGTTCGGTGATACCAAAAAAAAAGGCAGGGCATAGTGCATGGTCGAGGAGTGAGTTTTGTGAGGAGCTGACACGAAGCACGGAAGGGCCCCCGATGCCCCCCCCGTGTGTAGCCGCCGAGGTCCACTCCGGTTTCCCACACCGGCACGACGACTACCCAATGGGATTTTCGCCGGTTGGTGGGACAGCCTCCCAGGGAGGATGATCCTGGGTTCGGGTCCCCTGCTGACCGGCAGGTGGCCGGCGGTGACCATTCCCATCGGGTCTCCCTGTACACCATGCCAGCCCCTTACGCTCAATACCCCGACCAAGACCTCACCACCGCAGGTTTTAGGCCTCACCAAAAACCCGCCACACACAAACACACCCAGAAAGTTGGGCTCCCGGCTCTCTCGCTCACCGAACGAAGTGCAGCAGCAAATTGCTACTACTCAAACGTCGATCTTCTGCGAGAGTGTGGTACTGCCCCGGACGGACCGGCCCGCGACTGCAGACAAAAGACTGTCTACAGTGTGGTCCTACCACCAATAAATATTAATATGTCTAATTTTAAATGTTGGTAATTTATCATCATCATTGTGATCACAGCTAATATACTTCTCACTACTGGCTTCAAGCCTACTACGACTACCGCTCATTGACTTTTACTAGGCGGCTGCCTACCGTGAAAAATGTGAATGGAGTGTGAAGGCATGAAACTCATTTTGGTGATATTAAAGACATCATAAAGCCACGTAAATACCGTAAATACCCTCAGAAAGTTGGGCTTACGGCTCTTTCGCTCACTGAACTAAGTGCAGTAACAAATTACTACAACTCAGACGTCGGTTATCTGCGAGAGTTTGGTGCTGGTGATTGGCCGGCCAGAAGACAGAAGACTGTCGACAGTGTAGTCTTACCACAAGCTCTTCTCTTCAAAGAAAATAAGAGCATTAAATAAGTAATTATCGCAACCGAAACCATTATCACAGCTAGTGTTGAACATATAGCTGTCTATTACAGTCTATTATCACAAATAACGTGTAATTATGTTGAGAATAATTAATCTTATTATAATTGTGAATTAATTATGTATTGACATTCAAGAATTTATCTGCCTTTATGAAATACAAGTATATAGCAATACATAATCTATGAGAGTCGTTTGAGTCCACTGAGCAAGTTAAATTAAGCTGACGATATTATTGTGGGAAAAGGTAAAAAAAAAATTATGTGCTGCTGTATGGCTACGAATACTTCCAACCTTTATTTACTCGTGGGTGTCGTAAAAGACGACTCATCATTATTATCATCAAAGTTTATAATACTTTCCACTGCTGGGCTTGAGCCTCCCCAATGAGTGGGAAATCGACCTAATATACCACGCTGGTCAAAAGGGCGAGGGGAATTAACCTAGTGTACTATGCTAGTCAGACAGATTGATCTAGGGTCTTGTTTCGAGCTTTTCTTCTTTTGCAAACATGTTATCTACAATAATTCCTTCATCGTCATCTCGGCTCATACAAGTCCCACTGCTGGCCTCGAGCCTCCTCCACAATAAGACAAAATTGACCTTACTATACCATGGGGGTCAGACAGGTTGGTATAGGGTTTTGTTTCGTGTTTTTCTTCCTTTGCAAACATGATGTGCAATAATCCCTCAGTTGTCTTTAACACCACCTATGGCCAAGAAGGAGAGTTGTGAATTGTATTCTTACTCCATCACCACACGGAAAGAGAAAGTTAATAGAAGAGGGAGATAATATCACCTCTAAATAATAACATTCAAATTGGTAATAATTATGCATATAACATCTATGCAAGAGAAGGAAAACTCGAAATAAAACCCTATGCCAACCTACCTAACCAGTATGGTATAAGTAAGGTCAATTTCCCTTCTATTGTGGAGGAGGTTCGAAACCAATAGTGGAACGTATAAGAGCTGAAATGATGATGATGATTGTAATAATTAAAATTTAACTAAATTATAATACAGTTTTCGGTATTCATTATTTGTTGTAAGGAAAAATCGCCTACGCCATCACCGGGTGAATGTATAATAAGAAAAGTCATTGTCATAAATACTTGCTAACATGAATGATACGATACGATATTTATGACCCCATACGATATTCTATGGAAGATGTCCATATCTAGCAGTGGCTGGCCAAAAGCTAAATCTATTCATTCACCCTTCATCCTATAGACGTCCTCTGCTGGACATAGGCCTCCTCAAGAGAGTGCCACTCGGAACGGTCCCGTGCCAAGTGGCACGGATATTTGCAAGTGCAAATATCGATTCTCTGCGATTTTCAAGACATCGTCAAAAGCTGAATAACGTTGATAAAAATCATGCCTCGTTTCATACCACTTATTTTTCTTCTCAGTCCTTCTCAGTTCTATTGAGCTCGGGCCTCGTTCACTTTGGGAGGGAAACTGACCTACTATAACAGGATGGTCAGACGTGTTTGCATAGGGTATTCGTTTCAAGTTTGACTTGCATTTATGTTGTAAGCATATTACATCTGTTAGTCATGTTTTACGACAGCCACGGCAAGAAAAGGAGTGATGAATTGTATTCTTACTTCGTCACCACACGAAGAATTATTCTTTATACTTCTTTATATGTCAAATTACCTATATCTTATTTTTATACATCAAATGTTGCTTGATCAAGCAGAAGGCTTGTTCTAAAAGCAATTTTTTTAATGTTATTTTAAACGAATTTATTTGAGATTTTTGTTTGAGACGAATCGCAATTTTACACGAAGATCTTAACGGTTATCGATCAATAAATAATTGTTTTACATATCACAATAAACAGTTACGACTGTTCTGAACTGATATTTCTGCAAATATTTTTATTTTTAACGGGATTTGTGCGCAAGTAGGTGAATTGCTAGTTTTTTTTGCTAAATACGACATACCGTACACCGTACATATCAATTTTTGTAGCGCCTGTATTGACCTCACAATGTATGAGAAAACAGAGTCATCATCATCATCATCGCTGCCTACATACGTCCCACTGTTGGGCTCGGGCCTCCTCTACAGTGGGAGGGAATTTGACCTACTATACCATGCTGGTCAGACATGTTGGTATAGGGTTTCATTTCGAGTTTTTCTTAGAGAGATATGACATCACATAGTCGTCTTTAACGACATCCACAGGCAAGATAGGGAGTGGTAAATTGTATTCTTAATTCGTCACCACACGGAAAGATTAAAGAACCTAAATGATACCCAGACGCAGAACCATCATTTATGCATGAATCTGCTGCGTGAGGATAGAACACGTACACCTAGCAAATTAGGATATATATATTTAGACGAGTTTGTTGTTATTTGTTTTTTCGACCTTAGGTCAACAATGGAAGTTTCGGGTGTCAATTATTATTACTCATTTGAATCTCCGTGGATAAGAGGCCCCTGAGGGATATTAAGCGATGCACCATGTGACTATAACAAAATAACTATACTCATGTACAGCAAGTAGTATACAGAGCTAAGTTTATTTATTTATTTACAAGCAATTATAATACCTTTTTTTTTTTTTTGTGGGTGGGCTGCGATCGGCGCGCCTCCGCACCACTCCGTCCGGGGCGACAGAGGGGCTTAAGCACGCAACTCCCGCAACCCACCCGAAAACCACCTCGCCTTCGTCGTTGGGCCGACCACCGGAGCAGGTTTACTTGTCGTCAGTGGTCGGCCCGACGGAATACCCCCTACGCGGGGTACCCTCCCATCGACCGACGTCCCCCCCTAGGGGAGGACGTCGGTCTTTCCTCACGCGGTTGGCCTCTCGGCGGGTGACGGACTAATCCCCGGTCACGTCACCCGCGGCCTCGGCTAGGGCGGCATGAGGCGCAGGTAGTTGCGCCTGCGCCGCCCCAGTCGCCGGCGGCGGATCTCCTCATCGAGGCTGCGCTCCACGCGCAGACGATCCGCCGCCTCCTTCTGCGAGATCACTGGCTCGCAGAAGGCTGCGACCGCGTCCCAATTCCCGACGCTGTCGACCATCGCCCTAGCGATGGCCGGCAGCGTCAGGTCGGCACCGATGATTGCGACGAGTTCACGGCGCTGCACTGCCCAAGCCGCGCAGGCCTCGAGCGTGTGGCGCGCCGTATCCTCGTCGCAATCGCAGTGGTGGCAGGACGGTGTACTCTCCCTCCTTACGACCCTGTGCAGGTATTTGGCGAAGCTCCCGTGCCCCGTCAAAATTATAATACCTTTACAGGACATTTAACCTAATGCGATATTATAAGTAAAATTAGAAAATTAATACAGTTATATATAGTAAGATAATAATATTATACAAATAATAAAATATAATATCAAAATATTAATCATAATTTAATATTATATTTTACGAAATAACATTTAACTAAATAATAAATTAAGACATGTAATACATATGGCAATAAACGAGTAATAAAATATAATATCAAAATATTAATCATTAGTTAACATTATATTTTATCAAATAATATTTAACTAAATAATAAATTAAGACATGTAATACAATATGACAATAATATAAAACAATTAATAAAGAATAATATCAAAATATTAATTATAATTTAATATTATGTTTTACTAATTATAAGCCACGCACTTATATACAACGTCTGAGAATTCTCGCAAACTGCAGTTGTAAATGTCCGTGGAATAGTGGACTGTATTTATTAGTCGCAAGCGCGGTTGTAGCGCTGCAACCGCGCACCAATTCATCGATCGTCTAGTGATACGCGCACGTATTTTTTTGTACAAGTAGAGCAGAGTTTCTTCGTTAGAGTCCATCGTGAAACTATGTACTACACTACGATTCTCAAACCTAGCGACAGCCGCGCGGCTGCAGTGTTGCAGACGCCTGCCGCCGCGCGGCACTTGTGGCAAATTTGAAAGCGCCCGAATATTAGCTCTTTTTCAAAATGATGTAATGACGTATGATTACTGGTACAGATAATTTACGCGTGCCAGTAGTCGTTAAATGACAATTAATTAATAATTCCTGTTGAAGAGAACGTGAAACTTCTTTTAAGTATTTTTATTAGTTTGTATCGGGGGTTATTCAAAATTTTCAATTTTAAATTTATTTAAGGATTTTATTGCATTTATACGCTGAACCATGTAACCACCTGACCGCTGGACCAAGTTCGCCAAATCAAATATCAAACACAAGTGCGATGAAATCCGTAAAAATAGTTTCATTTGTAATGTAATACTCGCGTAAACATCAAAAATCATTTAATCACAATATTGATATTTGCGATATAAACGTCATCTTAGTTTTGACCCTACAAGTAATTAAATAAATGTCGGGGACTTATTGCATATAATACATTGTATCATAGGTGCCATGTAGGTTAATAGATAATGTTATTTATCACTCACTGTCTATGACATATTTAAAATGTCAACGGGGCAGCTGCCATTTGTAATTTGTGGTCATTACATAAGACCACACTTTGATTTCCGTGTGGTGACGGAGTAAGAATACAATTCACCACCCCCTATCTTACCCGTGGGTGATCGTACGAGACGACTAAGGGATATAAAACGCATATAACATCTATGCGAGAGAAGGAAAACTCGAAATAAAACCCTATACCAACACGTCTGACCAGCGTGGTATAGTAGGTCAATTACTCTTCCATTATGGCGGAGGCCCGAGCCCAACAGTGGGACGTATATGGGCTGAGATGATGATGACACTTTGATCTATGTGATATCGTTACGCGTCACACTGTTGATAGTCATATTTCTACAACTGCGGGTCGGTACGTCCATGGTAGTACCACATTTTTACAGGCAATTAATTGCTAATTTGTTACTGGACTTCATTCGGTGAGAGAGGGCACCGGCAGCCCATCTTTCTGAGAGTGGTAGGTTTTGCTGATGTTTTAGTATCACTGAACCTCATTGCACTAATTCACACTCCCTTCACTTTCTTTGCGGTAGGCAGCGGTCTTTTCTTTTTTTTGAAGTAGGTTGCGGTCGGCGCACTCCTCGCACCACTCCGTCCGGGGCGACAGAGGGGCGTAAACACGCACAGCCGCAACTTACCCGAACACCACATCGCCCTCGTCGTTGGACCGACCACCGGAGCAGGGTTACTTGTCATCACCCTGGAGGTATATCCCGCCTGGGGGCCTCAGCGCCGCGATCTGTCGGCGGTTATAGGAACAGACCTGTCGTTGCTGAGCATCACATCAAATATGCTCTACAGCGACAGGTGCTGGTCGTCGATGGCCTCTTTCTGCGAGGAGGTCATCGCTCGGAAGGAGGCCGCGGAGCGGGAACGCGAGGCACTTGCGTCCGCTAACTCGCTCCGTAGGCGGCGACCAGGGAGAAGGAGGCGTCGATACGCGCATCTCCTCCCACCGCCTTGAACGACGACAGGACGTGGCCCGACGGCCTTGCGTAGGAGTGCCGGGGATCGAACGTCACTAGACGATCTCTCCGGCACTCCGTAAAAGCGCGGAAGGGACCGCTGTTGGTTTTAGTGGGTATTCCGGTTGCATAGGTGACCAGCGAGTCCCACACACCCCCCTCGTCTGTTATCGGCGGGGGGCAGTGCGTAAATTGCATTTCCACAGCGTTAAAAAAAAAAGGGTTACTTGTCATCAGTGGTCGGCCCGACGTAATACCCCCTAGTGGGGTATCCTCCCAAGTGGGGTACCCTCCCAATAGGCAGCGGTCTAGTAGGTCCATGAGCGCCTTCAATTTTTTATTGCTGTTGGTAACAAATGAGCAAATAGCACACCTGATGGTAAGTAATACTTGGACCTTGCTCATGGACCTTTGTTAGGTCGCTGCCTACCGTCAAGAAAATAAAAGGAATGTTAATACGTGAAATGAAGTTCGGTGATACTGTCACTACCAAAACCCATCACATGCAAACATCCTTAGACAGTTGAGCTTATAGTTATCTTAACTCATCTTAACCACTGCGCAGATTGCGTAGTAGTTAAGTTACCGACCTATAGTACCAGTGACAGGGGGGTTCGAACAACACTTTGTGCTATCCACCAATTGTTGTTCTGAGTCTAGATGTAATTTATATTCGTTAATTATATGTTTGTAATACAAGGATTATTTTCTTAGTGCACAGAATTGTCTTAAAAAAACAATAAATACTACGCCATCTATGCAGTCGAACTCCGTGCAATCAAATATTTAATGATGTAACGAAGCATTTCAAATATTTATATGAACCTAATGCCACGACAAAGTTTAAATAATTCTTCTAACACATAAATTTAACGATACGGGTATCTAGTCACCCAAACATCCACCCGTACTCTGAATCCGTAGAACAACATTTTGACTTAGTATACAGTATTATAAATTAATGATTTAGTATCGTTGTATTTGATAGCTTAATCTATGGGCTCATGAATAAAAAACACATAAACGATGGTGTGATAAACGTATTGGATGTGAGTAATGTTACGTTCCGTTCATTCTTAAGTCTACATTGATGTAACACTTATAATCTATATACAAGATCAGGGAGCATAACAAACACGTCTTAAACAAAACAATGATATCACATTATAACTCTTTTAGACTTGAGACAAAGTTTAGCAAGTAATTTAACTGGGACGTGGTCGCAGCCTTAGGCGAGGCAGTGATCTTACAAAAGAAGGCGGCGGATTGCCTGCGCGAGGAGCGCAGCCTCGATGAGGCGATCCGCCGCCGGCGACTGGGGCGGCGTAGGCGCGAATACCTGCGACTCATGCCGCCCTAGCCGAGGCCGCGAGTGACGTGACCGGGGAATTAGTCCGTCACCCGCCGAGAGGCTGACCGCGTGAGGAAAGACCGACGTCCTCCTCGAGGGGGAGACGTTGGTCGATGGGAGGGTACCCCAAGTAGGGGGTATTCCGCCGGGCCGACCACTGATGACAAGTAACCCTGTTCCGGTGGTCGGCCCAACGACGAAGGCGACGTGCATTGTGGGTGGGTTGCGGGTGTGCATACTTATACCCCTCTGTCGCCCCGGACGGAGTGGTGCGAGAAGCGCGCCGACCGCCACCCACCCCAAAAAAAAAAGCAAGCAATTTAAAAAGGAAATTTAATATAAATAGTAATAGTAGATAATAGATAGAGCCCGTGTGACCCTTGACGATCGACTCAGCTTCGCCCCTCACATAAAGCAAGTCCGCGCACGGGCAGCCTTTGTGATGGGCCGTCTCCACTGTCTACTCAACTCTAGGTCGCGTATGCCCCTGAGTAGCAAAATCCGACTATACACCACCTGCATACGGCCTATCATGACCTATGCCAGCGTGGTGTTCGCGCATGTTAAGCCACACAGGATCCACAGGCTACAGACACTTCAAAATCGTTTCATGCGCCGAGCTACGGGAGCACCGTGGTTCATACGAAACGTCGATCTCCACATCGACCTCGAACTGCCGACCATCAAGCAGTTTATGAAACGGTGCTCTCAGAGCTACTTTGACTCTGCCATGACACACCCCAACCAACTAGTGGTTGGGGCGGCTTCCTATAGACCCTCCAAAATCTCCTCCATCCGACGTCCTCGTCACGTCCTCGACGAAGAGGACGACAATATCACACTCGCTCAACAAAGAGCCTACACGGCCCGCGAGGCCTTAACAAATAAATATCCGCGGTTCCGCCCTCGCCGTCGAGGTGCGAAACCGCGCCGCGCAAAAGTCACTACTAAAAACGTGGGCACGCCCACTTTGCCTCCAGCGACGCCCCAAGCCGAGGTCCGTTCCCCACAGGGGGAGCCCTTGGGCGATGTCGCTTAGCATACTCTTCTCCGGGTTGAGAGCCCTCAGCGCTCACCCATAGTCCGCGTCAAGCTGTCAAGGCCATCTGCGGCCAACAGCTGTACACACAAAAAAAAAAAAAAAAAAAAAAAAAATAGATAGAGCCCGACGCAGTGACACTTTTTAAATGCTTAAAAAATTTGATTCAAACAGACATCACAATTGTGTTATCATGGGCTGAAAGGGATTATAAAACTATTTTTACGGTCTAAAATCCGTAATAATAGTTTTATTTCTCGTAAAATAGTTCTAAACTCCCGTAAATGTTAGAAGTTATAGCCATTTTTTTTTGGGGTGGGCTGCGGTCGGCGCCCTCCACGCAGACAGACAGAGGGGCGTATAGCACGCAACACCCGCAACCCACCCGAACACCACGTCGCCTTCGTCGTAGGGCCGACCACCGGAGCAGGGTTACTTGTCATCAGTGGTCGGCAGAAATTATAGCCATAGCACAGAAGGCGTAATGGATAAGATACGATAAGGACAGCTTTTATCGCTAAAATAGCTACTCTAGTGAAAAAAACTTGTGGACTAGTAAATAACAAATTTATACATGAAGTGTGTTTCTTTTTTTATTGCAAACGGTGGCAAACGAGCAAACAAGACACCTGATGGTAAGTGTTGCTGCCGCGCATGGACTTTTGTAAGGCGGCTGCCTACCGCAAAGGATGTGAAGATAGCGTGAATGCGTGCAATTAGGTTCAGTGATACTAAATACATCACTAAAACCCACCACGCAAACACCTTCAGAAAGTTCGGCTTCCGGCCATGTCGCTCACCGAACGAAGTGCAGTAACAAATTACGTCGATTTTACCCCAGACGGGTTGGCCCGCGGCTGTAGACAGACAACTATCAACAGTAGTCCTGCCACTTTTAATATCTAGTGATGGATATCACTGACGTTTATACATCATCATCTTAGCTCACACGTCGCACTGCTGAGCTCGAGCTTCCTCTCTAATAGAAGAGAAATTGACCTACTATTTAATGCTGGTCAGACATGTTGTGTTTTATTTCGAGTTTTCCATCTTTTTCACAGATAATGTGATCATCATCATCATCGCAGCCCAAGGCTCGGGCCTCCTCCACAATGGACCATCTAATCAGACATGTTGGTATAGGGGATAATGTGCTATGGACGTTCAATTCTGGACATATGCCGTTGTGGAGCAGGCCCGAGCCTAACACTGGGTAAGTCCCAGTTGCAGGCTGCGATGATGATGACGATGATAATGACATTTGGTTAAGTAGTTATGGTGTTAAAGCGAAACAAACAAATAAACTTATATCCGCATTTATAATAATGGTTAAAATACGAAATAGCATTTAATTAATCTTTTTCGATGATAAAACTTTCTATGGCGTGAAATTTGTTGTAATAAATTGTTTGCACGCGAGTTCGTTTGCGAAGCTGGGTTGCAATTCAGTTTACACAATTAACGATTAGGATTCACTTTAGTAAGTTTGCCATGAAAATGGCGGTAGCTTTGTATGTTAAATTAACGTATTTATTTCATACTTTATGTTACGTTAATTTGATTTGGTAGCGTAGAAATCAAGTTAACGGAATTTATGGTAGATTTTTCACAAACTTAATTGTTTTTCTTTCCGTGTGGTGACGGAAAATATTTGACCACCCTTTTAATTTCGTATGATGACGAAGTAAGAAAATAATTTTGGTCTCTTTCTCTTGTCCGTGAGTATCGTAAAAGATGATTAAGGGATTAAATATGCATATAACATCTGTGCAGGAGAAGGAAAACTCAAAATAAAAGCCTGTACCAATACGTCTGCCCTGCATGGTATGGGTTGGCGGAGGCTCGAGCTCAGCAGTGGGACGTATGTGAGCCGAGATCTAACAGCATATCTATTTTGGATATAAATTTACTCATAAGGGAAAATATTCCCGTAGGCTTGACGGTTGGTATTCATATTGATGACGCGGTTGGTGCTAATAATTTCCCTGCAGAGTGCTGCAGTTAGTTCCCCTGCTCGCTCAACCGGTTTATACGACCTACTGGAAAGAAGTCATAACACATTATATTCTTAACTTGTCACGAAATTATTCTTCGTCATCATCATCTTACCCCATATGGGGTGTATGGATACCGCGCTGGTTAGACGTGTTGGCATGGGCTTTTGTTTCGAGTTTTGCTTCTCTTGCTTAGAGGTTATATGTATAATACATTCCTTAGTCGTCTTATACGACATCCACCGAAAAGAGGGGAGTGTATTCTTACTCCATCCCCACACGAGACTATAATAAAGGCGAATATAATAATACCTGATGTTTACGCAAGTATTACATACATTGTAAATAAAACACTTTAGTCCGCCCGTGACCATGAACGCTGTAAACTGTTCGAAATATCGGGCAATCTAAACTTAAACACAAACGCGATAAAATCTGTAAAATAATTTTAGTTACACAGTGAGAATATAAGTTTGTTACTACATAGTCGAAATCACAGGACTATACTAGTGTACTTATCTATACCAATAAATAAAATTGGAGTGTCTGTTTGTAATGTCAAAATAATAGACTTTTTTCATGCTCACACGGTTATTTGCACGACACCTATGCCTAAAATAGCAATTAAAAAATTTTTGTCTGTCTGTCTGTTTGTTCCGGGTAATCTTCAAAACGGCTGGACCGATTTCAAAAATTCTTTCACCAATGGAAAGCTATAATATCAGGGCGTAAACTAGGCTATATTTTATCCCGGTATTCCCACGGGAACGGAAACTACGCGGGTAAAACGACTATAACCTATAACCGAAGCGAAGCGAGGGCGGGTTGCTAGTAATTATTATAAATCTTGGATAAGATCCTAGATATTGCGTAGTGGTTAAGATACCGCTTTATAGCGGATTCGATTTCCAGGCAGAATAACACTTCGTGCAAATCCAGAAATTATTGTTTTGAGACTGGGTGTAATGTACGTCAATTATATGTTTGTTTCCCCGGAATATAAGAATTGTTAATTTAGTCTAAGGCGTTGTACTGTCTTAAAAAGAATATGAGTTCTGTTTTATGAATAAAAACTTATTTAAATTTAAGGGCATAAAAAATGATTGCTACATGTGGGGTTTGAGTCTAAATCTCCTAAAAATTCGTTTCAATCGTCCTAACAGCTAGACATGCATGGCTTACGTATATCGACCAAATTCTCGCTCGTATTGTCGTCTTTACGGATAGATTAGATTAGATACGTTAGATTGACCACGACCAACTCCATCTGGTACCATTTGGGTCAACGATTACATTCCCAAGGAGGGTTGACGTCAGGCAGGCGGCTGGTCATACAAGTCATTGCCGAAACTTTTTGCAATATGTCAAAACAGATGACATATTGCGTCGACCCCAAGTAATTGGGATAAGAGCAAGATGATAATGATTGCCGTCTTTACGGAAAATATTTTACATTATATGCATGCTAAATTTCAGTAATTTTTATCATCATTTCAGCTTATATACGTCCCACTGTTGGGCTCGAGTCTCCGCCACAGTGGTAGGGAAATTGACCCTCCACAGTACTAATGTTGATCCTCCTTGAATTGATCCCCGCAGTAGTATACCACGCTGGTTAGGCGTTTGAAGGTTTTATTTCGAGTTTTACTTCACTTACATACCAATCCGTTAGTCGTCTTTTACCGCACCCACGGGTTAGAGAGGAGGCATTGAATTGTATTCTTACTCCGTCACCACAAGAATTTTTACTAACAATTTTTATATATTTTTATCTATTAAGTTTAAAAACATTATTCGCTTTTGCTCTAGTACAATAAAAAAAAGTAAGTCTCGTCAATACTGCTATTAGTTCATATGGTGACTGTTAGCCGTGTCTCTAACGAGCGTCATCTTACGAGACGTTCACCGCGGGATACTCTGTATGTAGCGATAAAAACAAACAAACAATCTTGTTTACCACTTTTAAATACTACGGTTATATTAATATAACACTACTAATGGTTTAAGAAAAACATATATGATATTTAAGTAAGTTTTGTTTAATTATGATTGCACTGTGTTCTGTGGCGTCTCGGCTCCAAGTAGTAACTCTCAAAATATCCGAAAGCATTGGGTCCTTGTTGTCTAAATATTTCGTGTGAAATTACATAATTCAGAGTCACAAATTTTTATTTCGCCATCATCATGACAGCTCATATACGGCCCACTGCTGGGCTTGAGCCTCTTCAACAATGGGAGGGAAATTGACTTACTATATATCATACTGGTCAGGCGGAGTGGCCCTATGGTTTTATTACAAGTTTTCCTTTCATTCCAAAAAATTTATCCATGCAAGAGCATGGATGGATCCATAATAGGAGGGAAATTGACCTTATTATACCATGCTGGTCAGACAGGTTGGTATAGGATTTTGTTTCGAGTTTTTCATCTCTTGCATAGATGTCATATGCGTAATATATCCCTTAGTCGTCTTTTAGGACACCCACGAGCAGGAAAGGGGGTGATGAAATTGTGCTTTTACTTCGCTACACAGAATTATAATATATTATAATTTAGAAACTACAAAATCGATTTAATAAAATGATATCGGCATCTAATATATATAATAACCTCAAAAATATACACCAATTTTAATAATAACTTTTTAAGAATCAATGAACGGCGAATGGCTGAATGATTATAATGAAGGGTCAAAACTTTTAAACGAATGAAATTAATATGGAAAATTGGTCCTTGATTTTGACTTTTTGATTAAACATCCGATTCATTAAACATGAATCGTTATTTGGACTGAATCATATTAATTGGCACTTGATTGATTGAATTATAAGCTTAATTCAAAGAGTTATTATTGTATATACGTTGAAAACGATACCATAAACTAAATTGACTCTACAGTTCTAAGTCCATCAAAGGTTGAACATGTACATCAATGTCAAACTCGCAATGTAGGCGAGTAACTAATTTACTTTAATGAAATACATTAAATATTATTAAAAGTAATGAGTTCAGTAATATGCCAATCTGTATAGTACAGATTATACTGTATAGTACAGTTCACAGTAATTTGTTTCTCATGAATATTTTATATTATAAAAAATATCATATTTCTTTAACGACTATATACCCTGCACTAAGGAAAAAATCCTTGCATGGCGGGAAACTTTTCAAATATATAACTAATGGACACAAATTACATCCAGACTCAGAACAACGATTTGTGGATCGCACAAAGTGTTGTCCCGCGTGGGATTTGAACCTGCGATACTGGCGCTGCGCTACCTTAACCACCACGCCATCTGTGCAGTGTACTATGAGAGGTAAATTGATCTATTATACCACAAATGAGCTGGTACAAGGTTATATTTTGAGTTTTCTTTCTCTTATAAAGATGTATGCATGTTATAAGATACAGTTGTCCTTTACGACACCCACTTGTTGTCTGTGGCTAGCCTGATAGATACTTTTTCGGTTACCGTAGGAACGTCATTTGCCCTCACGCGGTCGGCTTCTCTACGGACTTATTCACTGGTCCAGTCACCCACGGCCTTGGCTAGGGCGGCAGCAAGGATCAGTAACATCCCTAGCACATAGTAAATTTTGAGAAAAGAATTATTTTTTGGCGGGAATGTGGAGTGTCATGTGGTAGTCTTGTATTTTATTAAATATATTAGTGGTTTAACGTGTTATATTAAATAATATTTATGGCATTTTATGTAAGATGTGACGGAGGAACAGCCGGGATATGATGAATATGATATAAAAATGCTTTACATACCTTTTCGTTGCCACCAAAAATCTCAGAGTGATCATACCGTTAACAGTGGCCATAACACTTTTAAAGGCGGCAATTTGACTTACTGACGGACCTTGACTAATTAGAAGCCACTAATAAATTTGTAAAGAAAATTATAACTCGACACTGGCAAAAATAGTTCTTATTAGTAGCTGATTGCAAAGACAAAATAGGAAGAAGAAGAGAAAAGAACGTAGCGAGAACCTAATACAAAATTCGATTTATCTAAAGTATGTATAAAATAGAGAGTCACTCGACTTGTATTATAATAAACGGATAAAATAATAAAGATGTGATTTTGACACCTCAAGAACAATGGTAGTGGTGATTATTAAATATTCTCACGTACAAAGTTGGGTTGAGTCTAATTATATAATAATATCTAGTGCTGTGTATCGTCTTGTTTATCTGTCATAGACTATTTTGTTACTTTTTTTTGAGATCGTATATTAAGAGCGAGGTTATACATTTTTTTTTTTTTTTTTAACAACAAGCAAGTGTTTTATTTCATTCAGCCTAATTGTTGATATAATACAATTCACCATTTCAATCTTGCCGGTGCATGTCGTAAAGGACGACTAAGGGATATAACACGCATATACCATCTATGCAAGAGCAGGAAAGCTCGAAATAAAATCCTATATCAACCTGTCTGACTATTATGGTATAGTAAGGTCAATTTCCCTGCTATCTTGGAGAAGGCTTGAGCCCAACAGTGGGACGTATATGAGCTGAAATGATGACGACGATGATATTATGTATTGTTGATGACTTATAAAGTATTTGAATTTAAAGAAAAAATCTTTATAACACATGTAAAGTACATTTATTGTCTCTTTTCAGAATATACATTAAGGCAGGCATATGAGTTCTACTACGGAGCTCGGGACTCCTCCGTAATGGGAGGGAAAATGACCTGCTATATCGCGCTGACCTGACGTATTGGTTTTATATGGAATTTTCATTCTCTTGCATAGATTTTATATTCATATTATATCTATTAGTCGTCTTTTACGACACTCCCGGCAAGTATAGGGGTGGCGAATTTATTCTTACACCACCACCGCATAGAGAAATAACGGTATTATATTTAATGGTGTCTTAGTAAGCTTATTTATCTTTTTTCTTGTTATTCACTTGATTGCTACCTATCCAAGAATGTAGACAGGGTTTTAACTCTTAAAATGAAAGAGTCTGGTCATTAAAAGGAGGATTTATTTTATAGCTAATAATTGCAAAAGAGCGATGTCCCACTAAATGATAACCGCAGATCATAAACTCTCTCGTAAACCCTTATAATATTAGTAATATATGGTCCACAAGTATATGGCACGTTTAATTATATGATTTATAGTAAATACAGCGAATTTAACTATTGCAAATTTTTAAGTGAACGTTTCTATAGGGACGTTGCTATAGGCACGCTTGAGCCTTCCTCATAATGGCCCAACAGTGGGACGTATATGAAATGTGATGATGATGATGATGAATGCCGTTATTTATTTTTGAAGTGAAATCTTTTATAACATGACTTTGAAATTCTGAATTCGTAATGTCTTGGTCTGATGAAAACTGGTGGAAGTAAATACTGTGTCGAATAGACTAAGAGCTGACTCGTTTGTCTTCAGCTATTGAAGAATACAGTTCCGTGTGGTGACGGAGTAGGAATACAGTTCATCATTCCTTATCTTGCTCATGGGTGTCATATAAGACGAATAAGTTATATAATACGCATATAACATCTATGCCACAAAAGGAAAACTTGAAATAAAACCCTATGCCAACCTGTCTGACCAGCATGGTATAGTAGGTTCAATTTCCCTCCTATTGTGGAGGAGGTTAGAGCCCAACAGTGGGACGTATATGAGCTGAAATGATGATGCATGATGAATGGAGACGAATGAGATATACGTTCTTTTAGTATTCATAATTTAATGCAAATAAATAAATTAAAAATCACATATGCTGTATGGTAGTGGCTATGATTACAACTATATTGTCCGTGGGTGTTGTAAAAGACGACTAACATTGGGCCCATTCTATCTCCTGTAGGCATGTGACTTGGAGGGAAAATAATCGATTTTAAAATAATCGATGCCTGTTGGGAGAAAAAATCGATTACAAAATAATCGATTTGTCTCCCAACAGGATTATGATGACTTTTTTTTTAGGAAATGTGAGCTTTTATTTTCAAATTTTTTTAGGAAATCTGGCAGTGAAATAATTGATTAATTTCGATTGAATTTCAAATAAAAAAAATCGATTTCTAATCGATTTCTAATCGATTTTTATTATTTTGATAATCGATTTTAAAAATCGATTATTACGAAAAAATAATCGATGAATAATCGATTATTATAAAAATCGATTATTTTTCACATCCCTAATCTCATGTCATCCATATCCCCATGTAAGCCTTTCAAAGGACCGGGTATCTTCCCTAGGAAGATCCCGTGAAACGGAGATAAATTTTAATTTTTCCTCTAATTGACTATGGTGATGTGTGTTATTTTGACCTGAATGCAGATCTTCTTAATAAACTAGACCGTCTTCTCAATAACTGCATTCAATTCATATATAATCTTCGCAAGTATGATTATATTTCTGCTTATCGTTCTCAATTAAATTTTCTAACTATTCGACAACGCCGTAGTTTGCGTGTCCTTACTTTTCTATATTCTATCCTCAACTCTCCTAATTCTCCTAATTACTTGTCTTGTTTCTTTCAATACCTCTCTACTAATCATGACAGAAACCTTCGCTCCTCCAAAAACTTGCTCTTACTTTGTCCATCTCATCACTCTGATCGTGTGCATTCCTCTTTCGTTGTCCAGGCGGTTCTCCTCTGGAACTCACTACCTCTCGGTATCAGGATGGCAACTAGTCGTCAAATATTTAAGAAGAGCGTTCGACTCCATCTCTTAAACGAGTTGGCAGAATCATCACAACTGATATAATGTCCTTATAATTATGTATATATACTGTGTATGTATATATTTATATATCTTAATATATATCTTTGTATTTGGGTATGTATGTATCTTTGGTATGTATTATATATTTTCGTATATACCTATTTATCTATGTAAAATATATTTTCTTTTTCATTTTACAATAATATAGCTATCTCGGAACACGCACCTACCTTTTTTTCGTCTCTGCATCACCTATGGTTGACTGGTAGAGAATGCCTTTGGCATTAAGTCCACCATTGCATTGTTGCATGAAGTTTAATAAATAAAAATAAAAAAAAATAAATGAATAATAATTACTATTTATGATATTCAAACGTTATAATGAATAATTAAAATGTAGCGAGAGAGAGAGCTGGCTTACCGAACGAAGCTAAGTAGTAAATTAATAATACTTATACGTCAATTTTATACGAGAGTGTGATACTATCGAAGAACTGTGTTTCAAATACTTGGGCAAATCTTTTCGTTCAATATTCGACCAATAAACGAAGTTAAAATCGATTAGAGGATCGAAATGAATACTTACGCCAACACCTTGTACGTATCCTAATGGGACAACTGCATGTGTACCATTAATGATTGGGTGTCCGAGTTTTATTTGTATGGTAGAGGCCTTATTTTTCTTTATTCTATATTCTATTTCTCCTTCTTTTCAAACGATACACATCCCATTGTTGGATAGGGAGCTTATGAAGTAGAGGAACGTTCTTCCATTATGTCACGCTGAATACACAATTAGTTTTTGGCGCTGACATTTTATAGTCACACTCGGTCGATCCATCCAGGACAAGGGAAGACACTAGAGCGACCCTATGACTTACTATGCACATACTTTTTTAGCGCTATATGGGCAGGCTTCTAATAGTATACGAAAATATTTACATAATGCCAGAACTATTTATTTAATAAAAATACGCGAATTGAACATCAAACATTTAATCGATTTGAAAATGGGCAAAAAAGGAGGGGTGGTAAGTTTCACGTAAAAAAATAGATGGCGCACAAAGTTCAGTGTTGCAATTAATTAATTTCAATAGCTCCAAGACCCGGTCTTAACCATCTATGACACAAATCAGTATAGAATTCTATCAAGCTTACTTTGCCTTCTCTACTACAATTTATTACTTAATGCTATGGTTAAAAAAAAACACTGCGAAATTGGTTATGGCCTACAAAAAAATGATATTCAGAAGTAAATAGTTTTATAGTAAATTGATTGACTTTTACATAACTATAGTCAATGGGTACCGTAACGATGATGAAAATCGAAACATAAATATTTAACTAAGTATTTAATATGGCCGCGCAGATTCATTTAATAATAGCAATTAAGTTAATTTAGCGTTGTACATAAATGAAGTGAATTGAGACTCGTTATATCTGTTACAACATACTGCCATTTGGAGCATAATCATGATCTGAGAGGGATTCCATTAATCATTTACGAGATTTTTACTATAATACCTATAGTTTAATGAATATTTATATTACATTATCCGGACGGAATAAGACTACAATTCACCATTCCCTATCTTGCCAGTAAATGTCGTAAAAGGTCGTATAACCCTCGCCTTTTATATATATATATATATATATATATATATATATATATATATATATATATATATATATATATATATATATATATATATATATATATATATATATATATATATATATAAGAGCATGCAAGAGAAGGAAAACTCTAAATAAAACCCTATACCAACCTGTCTGACCAGTATGGTATAGTATGGCCAATTTCCCTCCCACTAAGGAGGAGGCTCGAGCTTAGTAGTATATAAGTATATATATTTTATCTTTTATTATAGTCTCTAATAATAATGAAATACACTTTGTTGTTCTTCAAGGATAGCACTCTTGTTTGATTTGTTTTTTGGTTTATTACATCTACGTAGAACACTACGTAGATGTAAATTTATTTATACTGTGGTTGCGTGGCCTATTAGTCTTCACGTGTAGGAATTTTAGCGGCAAAGTGTCATGATGTGGTCCTGTATTATATTCAATATTTTAGTGTTTTAGATGTTATCTTCATCTACGCTAATATTATAAAGAGGAAAGATTTGTATTTTTGTATGTAACGAATAAACTCAAAAAGTACTGGACCGATTTTAAAAATTCTTTCACCATTGGAAAGCTATAATATCAGGGAGTAATATAGGCTATATTTTATCCCGGCATTCCTACGGGAACGGGAACTACGCGCGTAAGGCGACTGAATCCGAAGCGAAGCGAGGGCGGATTGCTAGTATTAAATAATTTTGATGGCGTTTTATGTAAAGTGATACGTAGGAAGGCCTGGAGTGTATCATTTAGTAAATATGATATTATAGTGTTTTAGATACTTTTTCGTTTTTCACTAAAAATTCCGGAAGATACGATTAACAATGTAGCTACAGCACTCTTAAAGGCGAACATTTGACTTACTGACTGACTTCAATTTTAAATGAAGTATTAATTAATAAATGAAGATTTAGCTTAAAGATCTGAGCCATAAATTCTAACAAAAAAAAAAATGTCGTCACTGCACTTTTATACATACTCAGGAATAGCTTTTTATAGCTTAACATAAATAAAAATTTTAAGAAATGAGAATTGAAAGCATCTTTTCACTCGCGATTTTTAATCTCCTATGTAGTTATATATGTAAAACCGTGATAGTAATTATATATTTTTAGATTGAGGGCGTGACGATGCTTATATGGACATATTAATAAATATACAAAATGGACACTCCTTTACCTTGAACTGTATTAATTGCCGCAACGATCACGCTTCATCAAATGAACATTAAAATTTTGAACGAGCAAATAGTTTAGTGGAGTGTTATTCAGATTGCTACATTTAGATATTAGATTCTTAACTTCTCTGCGTGGTGACGCAGTAAAAATATAATTCACCATTTCTTGCTCATGGCTATCGTAAAAGACGACTAAGTGATAGAATATGCATGACCATTGAAGTCAAGGAACTCTGCACCGGTGGTCGGCCCAACGACGAAGGCGACGTGCTATCGGGTGTGCTACGGGGCCGCGCGTCGCCTCTCTGTCGCCCCGGACGGAATTGGGCGGCGGGTGCGCTGACCGTAGCCTCCCCCCCCCCTAAAGAAAAAAGGGGTAGAATATGTATATATATATATATATGTATATATAACACACGTCATGGGCCCCAGTTTATATAATCAGCTGCCAGTACATATTACTGATGCACATAATCTGACAATATTTAAGAACAGATTAAAATCATGGCTTATTGAAAAAGCTTTCTATCGCGTTGAGGATTTCGTGCCTAAATTAATATAATTGTTATAAACTTTTCAATTCATTTATTATTATAATATAATTAAGTAGTTGAAATCAATTTATTTATTATTATGATTTATTATTATTATTTATTTATACCAATTTACCACAATTAGTTTTAATGTTAAATGTAATAAACTATTGTATATATATATATTGTAAATGAAATGTTTGACTGTGTACGTTTGACAATATATATATTTGACCTGTAAATAACATTTACCAATAAATTGATTATTCTGATTATTATTATTCTAACATCCATGCAAGAGAAATCCAAGGTTCGAGCTCAACAGTTGGACGTTATATAAGTTCGATGCAATATGCCAAAATCTTAATATAATAATTATATATTAGCATGGTACATATTTTTAAGATTTTGGCAAACACTTTTATGATCGGTCGCCTGCCTGATAACAATCTTGAAAATCTTCCTTTCAAATGTAATTGTTAACAAGACGCCAATAGATAGATTTAGCCTAAATCAATGTAAAGCTCTTAATCGTCTTTTACGGCACCTATGAACAATTTAAGTATTAGTAGCCGTAGTCGTCATCGCATATTTTTGGATTTTGATTATATTTAATTTGGATTTTTTTTTAAAAGACAGTTCTGGAGGAAACAATCTTTGTGTTGCCGGAGACTTTACAAGTATATAACTCATCATCATTATCATCGCATCTCACATACGTCCCACTGTTGGGCTCAGGCCTTCTCCACAATAGGAGGGAAATTCACCTTATAATACCACGCTGGCTTTTCCGTGTGGTGACGGAGTAAGAATACAATTTACCACTTCCTTGCCCGTGTTACATATCTGACCATTATGGTGTAGTAGGTCAAATTCCCTCCCATTGTGAAGGAGGCCCAAGTCCAATCGTGGGACGTTGGCGCAATGATGATACCACGCTGGTCAGACAGGTTGGTATAGGGTTTTAATGCGAGTTTTTCTTCTCTTGGATAGATGTTATATGCGTATTATATCCCTTAGTCGTCTTTTATGACATCTGAATTGTATTCTTACTCCAGCACCACACGGAAAAGCTTTGCTACGTCAGGTAAAAATTAATCATACCAAAGACACTTAAATTGTTGTTTTAAAATAACTGTCGTAACGATATATCGATTCAAATCGATGTAGGCAACTCGATTCCAGATGTTTTCAAATATCATGAATAAGACATTAATGTATGCTGAACTTTGAACTGAGTCTCTGTCAAGTACAATCGCTCGGATAATATATTGGTTCGCGATGCTCCTCTATTAACGAAATACTAGCTATTTCGTGTTTTTGAAAGTGCGGCATTGGATGTTTTTTTTTTGTGAACGGCTTCATATCATTGGTTACGCAATTTGCTAGTTTAAATATCATGATATATAACTTAATTAATGTTTGTTGAGTTAAGTAGGCGGCTGATTATAAAATTTAACTAAAACTCTCGATGTTTAGATATTCATTTCATAGTTTATAGAGGACTAGCAACCCGCCCTCGATTCGCTTCGATTACAGTTGCCTTACCCGCATAGTGCCCGTTCCCGTGGAAATACCAGGATAAAATATAGCTTATATTATTTAGGGATAATGTAACTCTCCAGTGGTAATAGAATTTTTGAAATCTGCACAGTAGTTTTTGAGTTTATTCATTACAAACATACACATACATAAAAATACAAATTTTTCCTCTTTATAATATTAGTGTAGATGTAGAAAAGTAAACGTAATGCAGTGCAGTAAACTGTAGATAGAAATGAATTTAAGAGAAAAAAGTCCGTAAGTACGCACATAAGATACGTCTTTGGCGTAACAAGATACAAATCTAACTAAAATTTTATTCTTTGTGTTACGTTTGTAGAATAAACGACACTACTAACAGAAAATTTTGTATTTAATACATTGAAAGTTTTATTATAACGCATTATCGAGTTGACATTTGCGGCGTGCGTGCGTATCGTAAAAAATTACTCTAATCGTTTTTCTCTAACGCGTCAAAAGAAGAACTGCAAAAATGTAATGATGAATAAATGTTTTTACAAACCTCATTGCAAAAGTAAGTTTATATGATTGTTTGTTTGTTACGCTTTCACGTTAAAACCACCGAACCGATTTCAGAAATTCTTTCACCAATGGAAAGCTATAATATCAGGGAGTAACATATGCTATATTTTATCTCGATATTCCTATGGGAACGGAAATTATGCGGGTAAGACGACTGAAACCTAAGCGAAGCGAGGGCGGGTGCTAGTTATGTAATACATTCTTGTGTTGCTAAAGACTTTATGAACATACAATTAGCGGACATAATTTATACCTACTATTATTATTATTATTTTCTGTATGGTGACAGAGTAAAAATACAATTCACTACACCCTATCTTCCCCTTGGGTGCCATAATATGAATATCAAATCTCTGCGAGAGAAGGTAAAGGCTTTGTTTTTTTTTAGGAGTGGGCCATGGGCAGTGTACCCGCCGCCCAGTTCCATCCGGGGCGACAGACGGGCGGCCCCATAACCCACCCGTGGAACGTCGCCTTCGTCGTTGGGCCGACCACCGGTGCAGGGTAATTTGTCAGTGGTCGCCCTGACGGAATACCCCGGTCGCGGGATACCCTCTCCTCTCAACGTTCCCCCTCGGGGACGTCGGTCTCCGTCGCGCGGTCAGCCTCTCTGTGGGTGATAACCTAAATCCCAGGTTCAGTTACCCGCGGTCTCGGTTAGGGCGGCATAAAATAGTTTAAAAAAGTACTACCATCGAAGGATAAAAGCACAAGTACCGTAGCTATTACGATTGATAACATCTAGCATTTCATAAATATGAAAGAACTGTAGTTGATGTCGGCAGAAAATCTTTTTGGTTTTGAAACACATCTACCAAATACTTTAGAACAGTGTGCTTTGTGATAGATTATAGCTTAAAACGTTCTTTATAATTTGAGAGTTTTGAGGAAAGCGAAGGAAGTTTGAAAGCGTGCAATGAGATTCTGTGATACCTACTAAAAGCAACACCGAAAGCCACGACGCCCAAATATAAACAAAGTGTAGTAGCAATTTGCTACTAATCGCACGTCGATTTTCTGCGAGAGTGTGGTACCACCTCAGACGGACTGGCCTGTGGCTGTGGATAGGATATTGTCGACAGTATGGTTCTACCAATTTCTTTAATTTTAGGGTAATTCCCCATTAGAAAGATCTATATTGAAACTTGTGTTGTCTAAATTTGGATGTTAATTTCAATTTCAAACTTTATTGCACTCCATAAAGTATAAAAGGTCTTATAAACTAAATTTTGTAATAATTATTGACCCTGTAGGTTAAGCAACAGTAGAAGAGACATTTTTATAATTGTCCCATTAAAGTCAATTGGCCTATGCATGGATGGATGGATGAATGGACTAACTCCGTTTCTCTATTTTTATTATGAAGCATTTCTAGTTTTCATACAACTCAAACAATCTTTGCAATAACAAAAATTACGTAATTATATAGAAATATCGACCGAAAACGTAATCGGTAAGTGTGACCGACTCGTGACCCCCGGCCGAGGGGTCGTGACCCCAGCGGTATTAATTACGTCGCGTGCCATTTTCAGTGTTTGCTGGGTGCGCTTGCGCAATGCAAAGTCGTAGTGTAGCGTATGTTATTAGTATAATATAATCCATGCTTTAACTGGAAAGAAAGGAATGATAGTTTAATTGAATATGCGGATGTTTTATGTTTATATTTAAGCCACGGTGAAGCGCGGTTTTTCAAGATTACTATTATTTAAAATCATATTTTCCGTGTGGTGACGGAGTAAGAATACAATTTATCACTTCTCTCTAGCTCATGGATGTCGTAAAATACGACTAAGGGGTTAAATATGCATATAACATCTATGCAACAGAAGGAAACCTTGAAACAAAACCCTATAATAACACGTCTGATCAGCGTAGGATAGTAAGTCAATGTCCTTCCTATTATGGAGTAGGCTCGAGCCCAACAGTGGAACGTACATATATGAGCTGAAATAATGATGGTGATGTAAATCATAATGTCTAATTCCAGGTAACGAGTTAATACATAATAACCGCCATAGGGATTACCCAAAATGGTAAGTTTTTTGAGAAAGATCTTTTGGAAGACTACAGTACAAACTACGAGCACCGACTCTACGTAACGCTAACTTAACGTATTGAATGTCATAATCCTGTATTGAGTGGGTCTATGTTCAACAGTTAATAGATTGATGGGTGATTCATCATCACAGCTCTTATACGTCCCACTGTTGGGTTTGGGCCTCCTTAACTATGGGAGGGAAATTGACCTATTATAGCACATTAGTTAGACGTATTATTAGTATAGGGTTTTGTTTCAAGTTTCCTTCTCTTGCAGATATTATATGCATATTATATCCTTTAGTCGTCTTTGTCGTCGTGGTGAATTGTATTCTTATCCATCACCACACGGATTAAAAATTCATAATTATTATGAAGGAAAATATAATGGAGTTAGTAGACGGGTTTGTTTTTTTATTTTAACGACGAATCCCTGCACTAACGTAATTATCCTTGAATTGCTAGGGACTTTACAAACATGTAAATTAACAGACACAAATTACATGCAGACACAGAACAACAATTTGTTGATCGCACAAAGTGTTGTCCTGCGTGGGATTCGAACCTACGACACTGGCGCAGCAGGTCTATATCTCAACCACTACGCCATCTGTATATATGGCTGTACATAATAATAATACTTATGCAAAGAAATTGCTCCTGAACAGGCCGGTTTTGTCAAGGGGAAGGGAACCCGGGAGCAAATTTTGACAGTTCGACAAATTATAGAGAAAGCCAGAGAATTCAACAAGCCCACCTATATATGCTTTGTGGACTTCTCTAAGGCGTTCGATTCTGTCAAGTGGCCCAAACTCTGGGAAACGTTGACGGCGATGGGTGTTCCAAAACACCTGGTACACCTCCTGCGAAGACTTTATGAAGATGGCACAGCCTCAGTACGAGCAGATGAAGTCCAATCTAGTCACTTTCACCCCAGCGCCGGAGTTCGTCAGGGATGTATTGTTTCTCCGCTACTGTTCAATGTGTACACAGAGCTCATAATGAGGATTGTACTTGAAGACTGGACAGATGGCGTATCGATCGGTGGCTCGAAGATATGCAACCTGCGATATGCAGACGATACTACTTTGTTCGCCACCAGTACCCAGCACATAGAGGAACTTCTCGGAAAGATGGAACGCGTTAGCCTTGAGTTCGGACTTAAGATAAACCGGAATAAAACAAAAATGATGATTGTCGACCGCGTGTATAACAATTCTCCAGAAATTTCAGAAATTGCTAATTGTGCTGTGGTGCAATCATACATTTATCTGGGGTCCTTAATTACGAACAACGGTGGATGTATCGATGAGGTGAAGAGGCGTATGGCAATTTCCAGGTCTGCAATGGACAAATTGAGGAAAATATGGAGGAACCGTAACATATATAGAGCCACAAAAATCCGGCTAGTTCGGGCACTTGTATTCCCCATATTTTTGTACGCTGCAGAAACGTGGACCTTGCGGGAAGTGGAGAAAAGGAAGATAGACGCTCTAGAGATGTGGTGCTGGAGGAGAATGCTTGGAGTATCGTGGACTGAATTCCGTACCAACGAATCTATACTTCGAGAACTCGGCATCAAGCAGCGTCTATCATCTTTGGTACAGTCCCGTATCCTTACCTTTTTTGGTCACGTATGCCGCCGGGGTGAGGTGGCTATTGAGCGACTTGTGATCCAGGGAAGGGTTGAGGGTACCAGGCCACGGGGAAGGTCGCCTATGAGATGGACTGACCAGATAAAAGCGGCAGTACATGGTTCATCATCGCTACATGAATGCACGAGGAAAGCGGCCATCAGAGAGGAGTGGCGGCGTGTTGTGAAGCTTGCCACCAACACCTGAAATGATGACCACGACCACTCTGTCAAGAGTGATACCGCCAAAGAAGATAATAATAATAAAGCTTTATTTACATTCAATGCATAATACATATTAAACGATAACAATTGGTAACTTATTAACCTATAACATACAATTACATTTGTTACACTTAGATGAATTTGATTTCTAATTATAAATTCTATTTTGTAATTATTTTAATTATTATTTGCTTTATTTATCAACTCCTAATTATTTAATGCATGGACCCCGTTCGGGTAAAAGCCATCCTTCTCTGTCATTAGCTGTGTCCAGACAACCTCCACCCGCGCACGCTACAATATCGTCTGCCCATCTGGCCTTTGGTCGACCTCTTGATCTGGTGCCTTTTGACCCAGACCACTTTACTGACCGTAGAGTCCATCTATCGTCCTTGTAACAGGCTACGTGACCCGCCCACTTCCATTTAGCCTTCATTGCAAAAGTTAAGGCATCGCATACTTTTGTCTTCTTTCGAATGTCAACGTTCTTTACCTTATCCTTTAATTTTATACCTAGGCAACTTCTATCCATTCTTTTCTGGGTAGTCTGAATTTTGATCCTAGTTTTGAGATCGAAGGTCCAAGTTTGACATATAGATGTCAAACTTGGACCTTCGATCTGTGAGGCACGGTAAAAGTCCTGTATCCATGACTGTTTTCTTGGTCGATAGCGGAAGTTGCGATTTTAGTATTTCTTTATGGCTGTACATATATATATATATATGTAATTTTGTAATTTGTGTCCGATAATTATATGATTGAAAAGTTCCCTGCAATACAAGAATTATTTGTTTAGGGCAGTGATGTCTTTGAAAAATACTTGGAGTCGACGTAATACGTCCTCTCCTTCCATACAGCCCTATCAGTCTTCATCTCTGAGGTCTGTACATCTACGAGTCTAAACTTTTTTAAACAATGTCTAAGGACATAATCCTTGTATAGTGGGGGACTTTACAAACATAATAAACAGACACAAATTACATCCAGACTTAAAACAACAATTTATGGATGACACAAATGTTACAGTGACGGTCGGTATCTAAAGATTTACTCACTATCCTTTAGGATTTTTAATTACAACTGTACCTTAGCGATTGGTGGAAGAAATCTGTTTACAAATCTGCAGTATTTTCTTAAGCCAACAGGTAGAAGCCAGGTACTTTCAAGCAGTAGTTTACTTAGCTATACATTTTTAAAGGCCACATCTACGTAAGGTGTGGCCTTAAAAATAAGTAGTAAATTCTAGTATTGTGAGCGACTTTATATACATACAAATTACATGTAAACTGAGTTCAATTGTTTGTAGTTCGCACAAAGAATTACTTAGGGATACTTAAGGACTTACTTAGTTTACTTAGTCTTACTTAGTGATCGAACCGACCTCTTCATTACCTAGATAATTCAGTTATCAACATTCAGCTGTAATATTACTATATGTGATAGGACCATACTATCGACAGTCTTCTGTAAACAACCATGCGCCGCCGGTCCGCCCAGGTTAGTACCACACTCTCGCAAATTATCGACGTCTGAGTATTAATTTGTTACTACACTTCGTTCGGTGAGCAAAAGAGCCGGGAGCCGAATTTTCTGAGGGTGTTTGCGTAAGTCCCGGACGGAATGGACAGCATGTGCGCTGCCCATAGCCCACGCATAAAAAAAGGTGCTTGAGTATTCGGGCCGACTATTGACGACAAGGAATTCTACACGGTGGTCGGCCCAATGACGAAGGCGACGTGCTAGGTGGGTCATGGGGCCGCGCGGCGCCCCTCTATCGCCCGGGACAGAGCCGGGCCGTGAGTGCGCTGACCATGGCCAACCGAAAAAAAGGAAAGGGTTTTTTTTTATCGCAAACGGTGGCAAACGAGTAAACAATACACCTGATGTTAAGTATTGCTGTCGCTCATGAGCCTTTGCAAGGTCGCTGTCTACTGCGAAGAAAGCGAAGGGAGTGCGAGTGCATGCAATGACGTTCGGTGATAGTAAAGGCATCACGAAAACCCACCACACGCAAACACTCTCAGGAAGTTGGGCGTTCCGGTTCTCTCGCTCACCAAATGAAGCGCAGTAACAAATTGCTACTACTCGGACGTTAATTTTCTGCTCAGTGTGGTACTACCCCGGACGGACCGGCCCACGGCTGTAGATAGACAACTGTCGACAGTGTGATCCTACCACAAATAAGGGTGTTTGCATATGGCGGGGTTTCAAGATGCGTTTAGTATCATCAAACTTCATTGCACGCATTCACAATCTCTTCACTTTCTTCACGATAGGCAGCGGTCTATCAAAGGTCTATGAGCAGCAGCATCACTTACCATCAGGTGTGCTGTTGGCTCGTTTGCCACTAACAGCAATAAAAAAAGCATCTCAGCAATATTGTATATATATTAGAGACGTAATAGTTCGCATTGCCATATATTTTATTGAATATATTTGTATGTTCACAGAGGAATGCAACATGTCGGCCATTTCAAAATTAAATATTATAGATTTTCATAAGCTAGCAGTTTCAAACGTAAGAGTTATAGTGCAGTTGCGTTTTATGGTTAATACAGTCGCATGTGAGCGGTCGAGCCTTGACCCGAAGACATGAGCGCAGGCACATCTCCGTACATTGATACATACATACTAGAAATGACACACACAGTTTATATTTTCAAAAATACATATGCTTGCCTCGGATCATCTTTTAAAAAATATTTTTTAAAAAGACATTACCCGACACTAAGGTAATAATCCTTCTATTTATAAACATGTAACTAACGGTCACAAATTACATCTAGACTGAGAACAACAGTTTTTGGAACACACAAAGTGTTGTCCTGCGTGGGATTCGAACCCCGAACACTGGTACCTGAACTCTTAAACGGCTGGACCGATTAACACGATTTTTTTGTATGTATTCCAGTGGATTTAAGAAGAATTGGACCTGATAGGTGGCGCTGCGATCACTTTCAAGAAGATATCCTTTTATTTTTTAGATTTGATTAGAGCAGCGTTTGTTAGGCCCGATAGTCTACATACATTTTGCAAAAATACAACTAAAACATATACTTAGCAAAACTCGGTTTTTCGAATGGTGACGAAATAGCAATACAAATCACCACGCCTTGTATTAGGCGTGGATGTCATAAAAGACAACTAAGGGAGATAGTAAGCATTTAACATATACGCCAGAGAAGGAAAATTTAAAAAAAAAATACTCTATACCCGTCTGACCCGCATGGTATAGTAAGGTCAATTTCCCTTCTATTGTGGAGGACGCTCGAGCCCAACAGTGGGACGTGTATGAGCCGAGATGATGATGAGAATGATGCTCAGTCAATCGGGTACTAGTACTTAAAATTGAACTGTACGATAGAATAAAAGTCTTCAGATTTTTTATGAACAATGAACGAATAGGCTTTCGTTAATATCAGGATCCCGTGTGGTGACGGAGTAAGAATATAATTCACCAATCCCTATCTTGTCCGTGGATGTCGTAAAAGACGACTATGGCATATAATATGCACATAACATCTGTGCAAGAGAGGGAAAACTCGCAATGAAACCCTATACCAACATGTCTGACCAGCATGGTATAGTAGGTCTAATTCCCTTCCATTATGGAGGAGGCTCGCGCCCAACTGTGGGATATATGTGGGCTGTGATGATGATGATGAATATCAGGATAAATGATCATCTTCATTTTTCTCATATATTGTTACAGTGTTGCTGGGTTTGAACCTGCCTCAAAATAGGCAGTACATTGATATACTAAATTTCTCTGATCAGTCCCTATGGTTTTATTTGGCGTTTTGCTTTTCTTACATAGATGTTATATGCCCATTCTTTCACTTAATAATCTTTAACGATACCTAATAATAAGAAAAGGGATAGTGAACTGATTTTTTATTATCCAAACGGAGAAGATAGAAATCAAAATTAATAAATATTCATACATCATTCAGGTCCATTTCCAGTGTGCTATATCAATGTCGAAGTTATACCTAACGCAAGAGGAAACCAACTTGTGTAACAGTAGTAAAGTCTGTTCACAATAACCGCTGTGTTATAGGTCACTATGTATACTTGAATACATAATTAGAAACCTACCGTCAGCCCCACACAAATACTAATAATTTATCAGTAAATTTTTGTGTCCATTTAGTAACGGAATGAAAATAAAATATGTCCATCATTCTAAAAACTGCTTAAGAGATCATCAAGGCAATGGGTAGCAACAATTTCTGACACGTATAATCTTAATTCACGTAAAAAGTGACTTTTCTTTTTATAATTAATTAATTTTAAATTAGGGGCGGTGGGAATACAACATGTGTTTAATACTACAATGCACTTAGGATACTTCTGGGACTGCAGTGGCGATGTTGTTTGTGCCTAGGGTATGTTAGCGCGCCTCTACGCATTGATGAATTTGTCGCTATCATAAGAAATAGGACTGCCTTCCTGACATTGCGTTTACACGGCAGTAATAACAGTATCCTAAGCGTTTTTACAGATCGGTGGGAGACTCCAAAATTCGTTACGAATTTTAAAAATATGTATATACTAACATTAGTTTCTAGGCAAATTGTTACTAACACCTATGGACCGTATCTGAAATAAATATTCATTATTATAGTCCGGGTAGCGAAACCATTATCCTAAAGAGGAGTCAATGCCTACGTTGTTGGGCATTACTCGAAATGGACAAGAGGGACAATTCCACCAAATTAAAACCTTATTTAAATTACATTAAAATTTAACCATGAGAACGCATTAGTTGGTTCTGTGGTTAAATCAGAGCTAGTAGGATAAAAAGTGTTCTTAGTGTTATTTCAGGGAATGGTCTAAATCTCAATTCAAATGTATTCCAGTTAACAGTTTACGCTTTATTGACTAACAATCATCCAAAATTTAATATTTTCACACTTATGTATAGTTTTAATAGGGTTGCATATCCCTAAGTTTCTTATGAAGTGTTAGCATTTGACAAAATCATTTTTTATAGGGAGGACTCCCTATGTCCAAAAAGGATGTGGAAAAAACTATTGGCGTATTGCAATATGTAAGTATAAAAGCATGCTGATGATGAGTGACATTAGAAAACTGAATATACATATGTACTTACATTCTCTTGACTGCATTTTTTTTTTTTGTTAGCCTAGGCCGCGGGTGACTGGACTGGGGAGTGAGACCGTCACCCGCCGAGAGGTTGACCGCGTGAGGAAAGACCGACGTCCTCCCCGGGGGGGAGACGTCGGTCGAGGTGAGTACGCCTCGAGAGGTATTCCGTCGGACCGAGCAATGACGACAAGTCACCCTGCTCGGGTGGTCGGTCCAACGACGAGAACGACGTGTCGCGGGTGAGTTACAGGTGTGCGTGCTGAAGCCCCTCTGTCACCCCGGACGGAGCCGGGCGAGGAGTGCGCTGACCGTAACCCACCCCCCAAAAAAAAAGTGGACGTTAAGTGTTTCTAGTCCTCAGTGAAATATTTCGAAACGGCTTAGCGTAAGTTATTGTATTTTAAAATTAAAAATTATAATTTTTAATACAAGTGTAATTTAGTAGGACCATACTATCGACAATCTTCTGTCTACAGCTGTCGGTCCGGGTAGTACCACAATCTTGCAGAAAATCGAAATTTGAGTAGTTTCTTCAATTCATACTACCTTCAATTTCTGTATAGTAGGCAGCGACCTAATAAGGCCATGAGTGGCAGTGTTACTTACCATCAGATGCGCTGTTTACTAGTTTGCTACCAACAGCAATAAAACAAAATACCAATAAAGGTTGATAATTATTTACTAATCAGATGGTAAATGGTAATTTGAGCATATATATTTTATGTCTGAGTAGTGAAGTTCCGTATTGAGAGTACCTAACTTGGCCAATATTTGTGACTAACAAATGTTACCTGAGTAACGATGACAATTAAAAAATTGCGTCATATAATTACATTGTTCTAGTATCATACAAGTCAAGGACTTATATCATATGTATGTATATTTAGCGAGTAATTCTTGTATGTACATATATTTGTTCTGCATATCTCGGAAATAGTTTTAACGAATTGATGGTTTGCATTATATTTTGAAAAGGATCATATCCTGCTCGAAGGGTATGATTCTTTTCAAAATGTAATGGAAAACATTTTTATAACTTGATAACTTTATTTATTTGTCTCAACATGCGTACAATAAGAGTTTACATGATTTATAGAACTAACATGTTCTCTTCATTAGAAGACATACAAACTTATAATAAAAATGTATAAGGTAACACAATTAAATATTTATTAAAAACAACAATTAAATAACATATAATTATAAGAACCGCTACCAGTAGCCAAATAATTGTAATTAATTAAAATATGAATGTCACTTCTAAATGAATGGAAATAGAATAGTAGCCAAGTAATTATAATAGATTAAAATAAAAAATGTCATTAATTGAATTATTACTGCACTGAATGTATTTAAAATAATAATAGTAATAAAACATTAATCTATACCAATAAATAAAATTAGAGTGTCTGTTTGTAATGTCAAAATAATAGGCTTTTTTCATGCTCACACGGTTATTTGCACGACACCTATGCCTAAAATAGCAATAAAAAAAAATTTGTCTGTCTGTCTGTCTGTTTGTTCCGGGTAATCTTCAAAACGGCAGGACCGATTTCAAAAATTCTTTCACCAATGGAAAGCTATAATATCAGGGCATAAACTAAGCTATATTTTATCCCAGTATTCCCACGGGAACGGGAACTACGCGGGTAAAACGACTATAACCTATAACCGAAGCGAAGCGAGGGCGGGTTGCTAGTAACTTAATATAATTACAACTAGCAACCCGCCCTCGCTTCGCTTCGGTTATAGGTTATAGTCGTTTTACCCGCGTAGTTCCCGTTTCCGTGAGAACATCGGGATAAAATATAGCCTAGTTTACGCCCTGTTATTATAGCTTTCTATTGGTGAAAGAATTTTTGAAATCGGTCGAGCCGTTTTGAAAATTACCCGGAACAAACAGACAGACAAAAATTTTTTAATTGCTATTTTAGGCATAGGTGTCGTGCAAATAACCGTGTGAGCATGAAAAAAGCCTATTATTTTGACATTACAAACAGACACTCTAATTTTATTTATTGGTTATATATAGATTTACAATATAGATACATCATCAAGGAAATCTTTTATGTTATAATAGCATTGGACCTATTACTTCATTAATATCTACACAAATAAATAAAATTAAAGTGTATATTTGTAACGTCAAATTAGCAGATTTTTACATACTTACACGGTTACTTGCACGATACCTATGATTGCCTTGACCTTGTTGATCAGGCCGAGGGCCTTTTTATTTTGGTAGTATATAGTCTGGACACATACGGCCCAATCTGTTCAGGGCGATGAATGAGTGTGTAATCCTTATATACCAGTCACAGAAGAATATAATAATACATTTAAAGTAATTCTTTTTATTAAAAAAAAAAAACACTCTGTACTAAGGAAATAATCTTTACGTTGTGGGGGACTTTTACAAACATATAGTTAACGGATACAAATTACATCCAGACTCAGAACAACAATTTGTGGATCGCATAAAGTATTGTCCTACATGGGATTCAAACTCACGATACTGGTTATTCGGTATCTTGATCTGTGCAGTCAATGTATAAAATTTATATATAAAGCATACAATCAAGGCGATCAAGTATTGAAGTCTTAAGGGTTATTTTATAGAATTCTTGCTCTACAACTCTTATGAATGAAACAAATAGTCTAAAACAGAAAAAAGCATAAAATATCTCATTAACTGTTCAAGAATCTTGTATAACTGGACGTCATTATACAGAGTGAGGGGTTTTTTACGCAAATATACGCTAGTCTTTTTGCAACAATATCACCGTATAAAGGCTATGTTTTTAAAATAATGAGTGGTCACGTCGCGAGAGCGCAGCGGGTCCCTGATATATGGAGACAGGAAGCATAGATCACACCGTTGGTATTTTTGTCTCTTTTACCTGCGATAAACAGATCGAAATAAGTTTTTCTTAATTATCGGGGCTCTTGTTTGCTATCTGCATGGAGTGATGGCTTCTCTAGTAATTAACTCGCCTTTGTGCTAAATTTTCCTATTTCAGAGGTCATCATACTGAAACTAATACTATGTGTACTGTATGTATGTTCAATTGTATTTAAAAGATTTAAAAAATGACAGTCACTCGAGTTTCTTGTTCGATCTCTCAACTTGTGGTCGCGTGCCGATCCGGTGATAGATTATTATTGGATTATTTCAAACGATGTGTACATTTGATAATGTGTGGGCACTTAAATTAAGGGGTTTATGCAAAATAAATGATTTGATTTGCAATATTATGTCATATATTTTTCCAAACCCTTCTTTTTTGAGGGCAAGCTATGGTCAGATTGTACACAGTCTAAACTGCCCGGGTCAATAGGATGGCGTGTAACCTCATGACTTACCTTATTCGACCTATTTGCCACCATTTGGGCGGACCAGCGGTATCGACATCTTGTCTTTGGTGGGAAATACAGCACAGCCTGCGCTAAAGCATATTTGTAATGAGGGACTTTACAAATATGATTTTTTTTTTATTGCAAGCGGTGGCAAACGAGCAAACCGTACACCTGATGGTAAGTGTTGCTGCCGCTCATGGACCTTTACAAGGCTGCTGCCTACCGCGAAGAAAGTGAAGGGAGTGTGAATGCGTGCATTGAGGCTCGGTGATACCAAAGGCACTACCAAAACCCTCCACACGCGAACATCCTCAGAAAGGTGGGCTTCCGGCTCTCTCGTTTACCGAACGAAGCGCAGTAACAAAATGCTACTGCACAGACGTCGATTTTCTGCGAGAGCGTGGTACTACCCCGGTCGGACCGGCCCGCGGCTGTAGACAGATAACTGTCGACAGTGTGGTCCTACCACTATTAACGATATAAATTACAACACGATTAACAGATATAAATTACATTGACATTAAAAATAACAATTTGAGGATCGCACAAGGTATTGGTTTGCCTGAAAATATAACATTTACCATGTATACCATAACTTTCCAATTTTCCACCGCTAGCTGTGATTTTTTACGACCTCTATAGAATAATCTACCGAAAAGTTGTGAAATCTTAAAGTCTACTAATTTTTTGTAGTGTTTTCTACTGCCAGGTTGAAAATCCTATACTCATTTTCACTGACAACTTCTAAATTCTATGTAATACTTGAGGCAATATACGCGACAAAACAACAAAGTTACGTGTTAAATACGAGCTCCTTTTAGATGTTAACATAATTTCAAATCTTATTTAACTGAATTTAACATTAAAATGTCTTATTAACACTAATCCATACTAATATTATAAATGCGAGAGTAAGGATGTTTGTTTGTTTGTTTGTAACGCTTTCACGCTTAAACCATAGAACCGATTTCAAAAATTCTTTCACCAATGGAAAGCTATAATATCAGGGAGTAACATAGGCTATATTTTATCCCGGTATTCCCACAGGAACGGGAACTACGCCGCGAGTAAAGTGACTGAAACCGAAGCGAAGCGAGGGCGGGTTGCTAGTAATATATATATATCAATCAGATTGCCATAGTTGTTACTCAGCTTCGCCCCTCACATAAAGCAAGTCCGCGCACGGGCAGCCTTTGTGATGGGCCGTCTCCACTGTCTACTCAACTCTAGGTTGCGTATGCCCCTGAGTAGCAAAATCCGACTATACACCACCTGCATATCATGACCGGCCTATCATGACCTATGCCAGCGTGGTGTTCGCGCATGTTAAGCCACACAGGATCCACAGGCTACAGACACTTCAAAATCGTTTCATGCGCCGAGCTACGGGAGCACCGTGGTTCATACGAAACGTCGATCTCCACATCGACCTCGAACTGCCGACCATCAAGCAGTTTATGAAACGGTGCTCTCAGAGCTACTTTGACTCTGCCATGACACACCCCAACCAACTAGTGGTTGGGGCGCCTTCCTATAGACCCTCCAAAATCTCCTTCATCCGACGTCCTCGTCACGTCCTCGACGAAGAGGACGGCAATATCACACTCGCTCAACAAAGAGCCTACACGGCCCGCGAGGCCTTAACAAATAAATATCCGCGGTTCCGCCCTCGCCGTCGAGGTGCGAAACCGCGCCGCGCAAAAGTCACTACTAAAAACGTGGACACGCCCACTTTGCCTCCAGCGACGCCCCAAGCCGAGGTCCGTTCCCCACAGGGGGAGCCCTTGGGCGATGTCGCTTAGCATACTTTTCTCCGGGTTGAGAGCCCTCAGCGCTCACCCATAGTCCGCGTCAAGCTGTCAAGGCCATCTGCGGCCAACAGCTGTACACACACAAAAAAAAAATAAAAAAAAAAAACAAAAAAAAAAAAAATAAGCCATAGTTGTTACTTAAACTTTTGAGAGTCGTCGGCGAAGACTAAACACCTACAAGGCAGCGTTATCGGCTTCGTTGAGAATCTATGGATATTTTTGTCACGTACGTGCAGACTCTGGAATGAACTATCCGCTGCGGTATTAAACAACAATGTTATTCTTCACACGAGGTTTAAGAAGAGCACTTTTTTCAAGGCAAACAGCTATTTAACTTTATCGCTAGAATCGTTAAGATTCTTCATCATCATCTCAGCCTATATATGTCCCAATGTTGGGCACAGTCCTCCTCCATAATCAGAGGGGAATTGATCTACTATTCCACACTGGTCAGACACGTTGGAATAGGATTTTGTTACGAGTTTTTGTTCTCTTGCAATGATATTATATGATTATTATATCCCTTAGTCGTATTTTAAGACATTCACGGGCAAGATAGAGAAAAGAGATAAGATACTTCAGTGGCAGTTAAAACATTCAGGTGAGCTGCTTCTTCATCTGCACCAAAGACAATATGAAAAGCACGATATGAGGAACGAACATACAACCATTCGTTTTATGTTGATTTGGCACGTGTTTATGGTATCTTGTAGGCGTGTTAAATTGATGAATGAATGTGTGAACGAATGAATAAAGTAATATTTTAACCGATTGCGCGAAAGATTGACGTTTGAATAGTTAAATTTATTTACAAATGAAAGTATCATTTTAGTACTATATGCTGCTTTGATAGTTGATAAGCAGAGAATGGGCAATTTAGCAAAACTCGTAGGATATTATGTATAACAGAAGAAGAATCGCTCTTTTTCTTCTTTTTAGTCCAAGTACGTACTATGTTACAATAGTGGCATAGGAAATTACCTCATTTAACATATTATAATATCCTGTCAGAAACAATCAGTAAGAGAAGAAAACCCAAATCATCATACCAGCCTATTTGACTAGCATCTTGATCTCGGACGATATGAGTCCCGCTATTCGGCTTGGGCATTCTCTATAACGGGACGGTACTTGACATACCATTCCACGCTAGCCCGAGTTAATGGAATAGGATCTTATATCCAGCTTTCCTTTTTCTGCATCGATGTTACCTACATATATCCCTTAGTCGCCTTTTATGATACCCAAGGGGATAAATAGGGGGGTGGTTAGGTGTATTCTAACTCTATAACCGCATGGAAAAATAACTAGCGTAATATATACAAATTATTTTTCTTCCCATTGTGAATGGTGATCATCATCATTGCAGCCCACATACGTCCCACTGTTGGGCTCGGGCCTGCTCCGCAATGGGAGGGAATTTGACCTACTATACAATGCTGGTTAGACATGTTGGTATAGGGTTTAATTTGGAATTTTCCTTCTCTTGCATAGATGTTATGTGCATATTATATCCCTTAGTCATCTTTTACGACATCCACGGGTACGATAGGGAGTGGTGAATTGTATTCTTATTTCGGCCGTTCAGCTCATATACGTCGTACTGTTAAGCTCGAGCCTTCTCAACAATAGGAGGGAAATTGACCTTATTATTCTGTTCAGATAGTCAGGTATAGGCTTGCTGGTATAGGGTTTTATTTCGAGTTCTCCTTCTCCTGGAGATATTATATGCATATTATATCCCTAAATCGTCTTTTAGGACACCCACAGGCAAGATAGAGGGTGGTGAATTGTATTTTTACTCCGTCACCAAACAGAAATATATAATACTAGCAACTCGCCTTCGCTTCGCTTCGGTTTCAGTCGTCTTACCCGCGTAGTGCCCGTTCCCGTGGGAATACCGGGATAAAATATAGCCTATGTTCCTTCCTGATATAATAGCTTTCCATTGGTGAAAGAATTTTTAAAATGGGTCCAGTAGTTTCGGAGCCAATTCATTACAAACATACTTACATACAAATCTTTCCTCTTTATAATATTAGTATAGACTAGCAACCCTGATACTATAGCTTTCCATTGGTGAAAGAATTTTTGAAATCGGTTCAGTGGTTAAAGCGTGAAAGCATAACAAGCAAGCAAACAAACTTACTTTCGCAGTTATAATATTAGTAAGGAAGGTTTGAAACTTCTAACAGCCATTTATTCTAATCAGATAATATTTATAATAACGTCCATTTTTATATTTTTGACGAACTTCTACACAATTGAAGATCTTACATAACTGGTTTTACAGATTGTAGGTTATATAAAATGAAATAATGTCCATATATTTATTTAAATTTCAAGTACGTACGTTAATTTTCAAAATGTCGTATTAATATATCATTTTTATATTATTTTTATCATTTAATAACTTCATATACATCTTGCACTGATGGCGTAGTGGTTAAGATACCGGCCTACTGTGCCAGAGTCATAGATTCGAATTCCACGCAAGACAACACTTTGTGCGATCCTCAAATTATTGTTCTGAGTCTGGATGTAATTTGTGTCCGTTAATTATATATTTGTAAAGACCCCCGCAACACAAGGCTTATTTGTTTAGTGCGGGGTTGTTGTATTTAAAATAAAATCTATCTAACTATGATATTTAAGAAACTTTTAAGGTAATAGTTTTTATAATAGCCCTTCGTACATGAATGAAGTAAATAATATTTATAGTGATTTTATGTAGCTTTAAGATCATCATTTTCAGTAGTCATCATCATCAATCCAATTTAAACTGCCCACTGTTAGGCTCGAGCCTACAGAATAGGAGCGAAATTGATCTATGTAGACTGCGTATAATATACAATGCAAGAGAATGAAAACTCGAAACAAAACCCTATACCAACATGTATGACTGACAACATGGTTTGCTGTGTGGTAGCGGCTTCGAATACTACCAACCCTTGCTTTGCTCGTGGGTGTCGTAAAAGATGACTAAGAGCCCTAGATTAACCCAGACCAACTCCATCTGGTACCATTTGGGTCAACGATTACATTCCCAAGGAGGGTTGACGTCAGGCAGGCGGCCGGTCATAAAAGCCATTGTCATGTCATCAATCATTAAAAGTCAAAACAGATGACATATTGCGTCGACCCCAAGTAATTGGGATAAGAACAAGATGATGATGATGATGACTAATAAGCTATGAAGTTATAATGCATTTACGAGTTTAAATAAACCGAATGTTGTGCGACAGCGTATGATAGGTATGCGCCACTATCATTGTCTGGTATGTCGTAAAGGGTGCTTGGTAGTCTTTTAAGATTTATATTTTCTGTCAGATCAAAAAATCATATTTAATGTGCATGTGATGTTTACCTTTAATTAGATGTTACATTGCCATTTGTTTTTTAATATGTACATTGTTAAGTATCTGTGTAAACGATCTGTTGGTGAACCAAATAAATAAATGACCAGCGTGGTATAATAGCTCAATTTCTCTCTCACAGTGGAGGAGGGCCAAGCCCAACAGTGAGACATGTACGGGCTGAGATGACAATGATGATTCGTAACCACTACCAAACAACACATAATTCATCATCATCATCATCGCAGCCCACAAATGTCCCACTGTTGGGCTCGGGCCTCCTCTATCATGGGAGGGAATTTAACCTACTATACAGTACTGGTCAAACATGTTGGTATAGGGTTTCATTTCGAGTTTTCCTTCTCTTGCACAGATGTTATGTGCAAATTATATCCCTTAGTCGTCTTTTACGACATCCACGGGCAGGATAGGGAGTTGCGAATTGTATTCTTAATCCGTCACCAGACGGAAAAGCACATAATTAACGAACGTAAATTATATCCATACTCAGAACAATAGTATGTGGATCGTACAAAGAACAGTCCTTCGTGAGTATTGAACCTGTCATAATTGGAGCAATCGGTATCATAACTACTACGCTATCTGTGCAACCATTATATGAGAGCATTTCATATTCTTTACTTGTCGTATAACTATAACTCATTGGGTTGTCATATTTATCTACCTACCATCATCATCATCGTTTCAGCTCATATACGTCCCACTGCTGGGCAGTATCCTCAATCAAAATGGGAGGCCAATATAATTAAAGTGGTGACGGAGTAAGAATACAGTTCTCTACCCCGTTTCTTGCTCGTGGGTGTAACATTCAGATATAATTTATGAAATTAAGGAAAACTTGAAACTAAACCTGCACCTGACTGCACAGATGGCGTAGTGGTTAAGGTACCGACTTACAGTGCCAGTGTCACGGGTTAGAATCCCGCGCAGGATAACACTTTGTGCGATCCACAAGTTGTTGTTCTGAGTCTGGATGTGATTTGTGTCCGTTAATTATATGTTTGAAAAGTCCCCCGCAATACAAGGATTAATTTCCTTAGTGCAGGGTGTAGCCTTAAAAAAAAAAAACATATACCAATCCATTTGACCAGCGTGTTATAGTAAGTTAATACCCCTCTCATTCTAGTGGAGGCTCCTATTTTATCTACATATGATATCCCTTAAGAAGGCCCTTTTAAGACACCTATAGGTAACATTATCATAATCATCGTCATCATCATCGCAGCCCATACACGTCTTACTCTTCGGCTCGGCTCTTCTGCACTATAGAAGGACGATTAATCTACTATATCACGTGGCTCGCCCGTGGCTGTCTTAAAAGACGGCTAAGTAATATGCACATAACATCTATGCAAGTGACTGAAGACTCGAAATGAAACTCTATACCAATCCGTCTGCGGGTGACCGGACCGGGGATTTTAGTCCGTCACCCGCAGAGAGGTTGACTGCGCGACGGCGACCGACGTCCCGGGACAGGGACGTCGAGAGGTAAGGGTACCCGAAAGGGTATTCCGTCGGGCCGACCACTGACGACAAGTCACCCTGCTCCGGTGGTTGGCCCAACGACAAAGGCGACGTGGGTATGGGTGAGTTATGGGCCCACGCGCCGTCCTTTCGTTGCCCCGGACGGAATGGACCACGTGTGCGGTTACCATAGCCTACCCATAACCCAACCCAACAATCAGTTGGATGGTTTCAAGTCTATATTCAACATAGATAGATTTGTACGTGCACCATGGAAATATGTGGTGATGTATTATCAATTACACATATTCCAATCCGTCACCACACGGGGCAAAAACAAGCATTTATTAATTGAATGCTTAATTTTATCATTATCAAGCATTATTAATTGAATCGTTTAAATATATGATTTCATATTTACATTTCGCCATAAATATCATACGCGGGTTATATCATGCATAATAAACTTATTTGTAAAATGTGTTAAAATAAAATGACCGTTTTTCGAGTGCATGAATATTTTATTTTGTATGTCTCCGTGGAATGTATATTCATTACAAACTTTTGTTTACGAAATAAAAAAAAATCAACACTATCTTATTATATTTACAAAAAAAAAAACAAGTTTGTCAAAGTATTTATATTTGAGTATGAATGTGTTTTCTTTTGAGTAAGTAAATGTAGTATTGAGCAAACATAGGAATGTATTTGTCATTATAGAGTATTACTCTCGTCCCTTGTCATAACCTTTAAAATTTAATAATATCAAAGTCTTCTTAAAAGAGATAACAAGAGTTATAAATTCTATAAAAGTATATAGTAGTGATTAAATAATTAGAACTTAGATATAACGAAGACTTAGAAATAAAAGGAAAGTTTTACAATGCACCCGAAGTTAAAACTTTACAGCCGCAAACAACACATCGAAATTCTACTAAAAATAAATTATATTCAAAAGTTTTATACAAAAATATATAAGAATTGTTTTCATTATGGAATGTTGCAACACCCGGCTGTGTCCACTTCCAATTTAAAAAAAAAAACAGAAATCATCATCTATGATAAACTAACTTACACTATACAATTAATAATTTAATTATTTACAAATTCTTTTGTACATAACCATATACCGGGCTCGTTAAGTACCAATAACATTGTTTATTATACTAATTATTACTTATTATATGTATTTGGATAGACTCTTTCAAGCAATAACAAATCAAACAACATATGCGCAGTGTTTGAGCTTAAACAAAAATCACATTCCTCTATACTGGCCTCGATTCATTCACTGATGATACTTATACAGTCTTTAATAACGGCACTAAGTGACGTATGTTATGACGTCACACTTTGGTGGTCAGGTCTAACGGGTGAAGCTTGATCCTCTTTATTTGTGAGTATGATACGTCATCCTCTTCGCTAGCGGAACCCGCCGCACTGCCGGAGTCAACGTCGTCTTGGTCTGGTACAATAACTTCACTATCGTCCGACCTCCGTCGGGCGGAACTCGATCTACCATCGGACTTAACTGATAAATCCATAGGATTCTCTTGAAGAGGAGATTCAGAGGTTCTCCTTTCAGCAGGAGGCGTTGGAACAAATTCTGTTTCAGAGATCACATCCTCCTGAGGAGTAGGTTGTGTAGATCGTTGTTGCTTTAAAATCTCATCAAGGAAGAAACGTTTTGATGAATCTGCGTTGTGGTCGTCAATTCTAACGTCATTGTTGTTTTCCGCCGCTTGTCTTAACGCGGCGTGGTCGAGAAGATGTCTTGAGTATATTGGGTGGAAGCCAGGAGGGAATAATAGCGGATGGTTTGGCGCAAATGGGCTAAACGGCGGTGGTGGTAAGAAGGGCGAATGGGGGAAATGGGGCAAGGAGATGTTGGCTAGTGGCAGGGGAACGAAACTATCTCGAGGAGGTGTCAAAGGTCTGTCTGGCGGTCTGGACTGTGTGAGTCTGGATTTCTCGTCTAATTTTGGCGACGAGCCGCTTTTATGAGAATCAGGTGAAGCTGAACAGGGTGGTTTATACTCATCTAGACCAAGGAGAGCAAATTCCTCTTTAGTTCTAGGCCTTGCAAGCCCTGGAAAGAGATGAGGGGGAAATGGCGGCGCTAAATGATGTGGTGAAGAAGGCACTCTTGGAGGCGATTGTGATTGCGCAGCCTGTTGTTGCTCTTGCAGAAGGCAGTGAATTTTGAACCAGTTAGATCGACGGCCATATCTTGACCCTGATTTGGACATTCCGACCATAAGGCACTTACGCAGTCGACACGCCTTGCAGGCTGTTCTATTCTTCTTGTTAATAACACACTCGCCGTTGTTTTTGCATTCCGTGATGGAGTTTAGATTATTGTATGAGCGTCCGAAGAACGACTGGAAAGAAAGAAAAAGTAACATTGTAATAAAATCATTTCATCATCAGCTTCAGGCGAATTGACCTACTATTTCACGCTGGTCAGACGTGTTGGAATAGGGTTTTATATTGAGCTCTTGTTCTCTTGCATCGATGTTGCCTGCATATAGCCCTTTTACGATATCCACGAGCAAGAGAGAGGGTGGTTAATTGTATTCTTACTCAGTAACAACATGGATTAAATTGTTTTTAGTAACAAAATTGTCAAAATCATAAACACCAGTTAACCAATAGCTTTATAAGTTTGAATTAAATTTAATCAGTAGAACTGGTTGCTGTTTATTCATATACGAGTAATGCATATGCATATTTCAATGGAATATTTATAAATATGATGAGTAGTAGTTATGCTATTCCTTGTACGTTAAGTCGACGATGGGTCGGAGGTTGGTACTATATTATACAGATAATTAACATAAACAGCGTTCTTAATAGCTACAGAATTATATTATGGTATAAGCGTATTATATTTTGTATTCTAAGTCTTAATACGATATTAATATTATTAGTTCGTTTTGTTGATAATAGATGGCTCTGAAAGACTATTGGTTTTGCATTATCGCATTGTCATGATATATGTATATTTGTTTAGATTACTGTGTATTTAAGTTTTTTGTAATGTAAAATAAATATTTAAAGTATTGTCATTATGACTTTGATATCAGTTTATAGAAGAGATGGGATGATCTGAAAAAATAATTTTAAGCGGTTTAACAAAGTTATTTTTAAATTATCCCCAGGCTCAACATTGCACAAAGTCTTGTGTGGGAATCGAGTTAGTGATATTTGTTATGGTAGATCGGGTTAGATTTTTCGTCACATTACGTCACGTCACCACCTGTGCAGTCATGTCAACAGCGTGTGCTGCTTGCTCGTTTGCCACCGTTGGTAAAAAAAAATCAAGTGGTAGCTAAATCCTTTGATTTCCACTTATAAATCATGATAAAGATTAGTTTATTATCATCATCATCTCGGCTCACATACGATCCACTGCTGGGCTGGAGCCTCTTTTACAATAGAAGGAAAATTTACCTGCTATACCTCGTTGGTCAGACGTGTTGTATAGGATTAATTTCGAGTTTTCCTTCTCTTGCATAAATGTTATATATATTACATCCCTTAGTCATCTTTTATGACATTAGACATGCAAGATAGGGAGTGGTAAATTATATTCTTACTACGTCACCACACGGAGCAAAGTCAAAGGTTAGTTATCAGTTTAGAATTTCATCCTTGGGAACTGGAGAATGAAAGTTTACCCATAGATGTCCGGTCGATCTTGAATGAAAATAAATATATCGCATTCAGGTACAAGTATTTACGAGCTAAAACCTAGTTTACACGGGCAGGTGAGTCCCGACCGAGCGCGTAACTCTGATAGTGAAAATTTCACCTTAGGTCATGTTCACGGCTTAACGTAACTTCCGGTGGTGAACCGGTTAGGTTCCGGTCTGCTGAGCCCGTTTAACTATGGTTTTATTTTCAAGCGACCTTGATAATTCGCCGAAGTTTCGTAATATTAGCTATTGTTTTAAAGTTTTTGCGAGATACCTATCTATTAGATTAAGAAAAACTTTTGTGGTTTGTGTCGTATGTTACATATTAGTTTCTGTTCTTATATTTTAGTAATTTATATTTTTGTTTTAGAAATAAATACTCATATTAGTTTAGGGCTTTCTGTAAGGAAAGTTGGGCGGTTACGGTCTTTATTACTTTTTCGCTGGCATCATAAGGGATGTTAATAAAACACACAATACCATAAAGTCTAAATCAAAATATAACTAATTAACTAATACTATATGTGAGTGTTTGCTTGTTACACTTTCACGCCTAAATCACTAAATCAGTTTTTAAACTTCTTTAACCAATCGAGAGCCATTATTAGCGAGTAACATGGGTTATATTTTATTACCATATTCCCACGATAACGGGAAGTTCTGGGATTATTAATATAATTTATTATTTTTAATGTTATTGGACTTTTTTTTTTGGGGTGGCTTACGGTCGGCGCACTCCTCGCCCGTCTCCGTCCGGGGCGACAGAGGAGCGTAAGCACGCACACCAGTAACTCACCCATATACTCATAGCACGTCGCCTTCGTCGTTGGGCCGGCCACCGGTGCAGAGTTCCTTGACTTTAGTGGTCGACCCGACGGAATACCCCGAGGAAGTACCCTCTCCCATTGACGTCTCCTACTGGGACGCCGATCGTCGTCGCGAGGCTAACCTCTCCGCGAGTGCCAGATTAAATCCCCGGTCCGGTATGTTATTGGACGACAGGACGAAAATAGATGTTCAAAAATAAAATAATAACATTAAATTATATAAATACTAAAGCCATACAAGTGCCTTTTGGCATAACTATGCATACGAGTGGTCGCCGTGTGATCGAAATTCGGCCATAATTCATTTTAATTAATTTTTCTGCTACACAATTTTCTTTAATTTTATTTATGATAATTGTAAATTGAGCAAGCTGTATTTCACTAATAACTAATATATAAGCACAAATCTCTATTAGACTTTGACATCATAATTATGATTGTTTGACATTCAGTTCGACCAGAGATTTTAACCGTAAACAAAAGTGTATAAGTGTTGCTACGCTACACTCACACAAACGTGTGTGTGTAGCGATTGTGCTGTAGTATGCGTAATGCCTTTTTTAATGAATTTAATGTATTTCTAATCCATTATTATATGAAATTTCAGTTTTATGCACTTCTCCTCATTATTTACTTCAACTGTGCCAAATTTCATACTTGTCCATCCACGTAATTTTCGTAAAAAGGGGTACAAAGTTTTTGCTTCACGTATTAATATATAGATAAAACGCCCTTTTTTTCCGTCCGGGGCGACAGAGGGGCTTAAGAACGCAACTCCCGCAACCCACCCGAAAACCACGTCGCCTTCGTCGTTGGGCCGACAACCGGAGCAGGGTTACTTGACATCAGTGGTCGGCCGATAAAACGCCCTTGTGCCATAGATTAAATATATAATCTGTGACCACTTAGAAATGGGCAAAAGTGTTCACCTAAGAAGTTTATGAGTACATAACATCAATAACAATAATTATTTCGCATTTAAATTGTGGCAATTAGACAATTCTACCATTTGAGGAAGACTATAGCCAATAGTCAACATCCACGGGCAAGAAAAAGGAGTGTTGGACTACTTGTACATAGTAAAAACGTAAAGTTACATTACAAAATACATATATAAGTACATGAAATACGAGTGTTAAATAATTGTACACGTGTTAACATTACCAAAATGGTTGCAAAACGACACATCGCATAGCGAATGACAATCATTGGTGTATTAGTGTAGACACCATATATGTATAACTTTGACAGGAATGTCCTGAAATAAACGTTGGTTCATGCCTGGTAATATAAATGATGTTCATGATTTTGTATGCATAAATTTCAATTGTAAATATTTTTTTCCCCTGATTCATTTCAATCAACTTAAATGTTGTAAATAAAACTATTTTACGAATTCAGTCCACCTGTCCACCCGTGACCATGAACTCTGTCAAGAGTTCCAAACATCGGGCATCAGGCAATTTAAAACTAGCAACCCACCCTCGCTTAGCTTCGGTTTCAGTCGCCTTACCGTAGTACCCGTTCCCGTAAAAATACCAGGATGCAATATAGCCCATGTTAATCTCTGATATTATAGCTTTCCATTGGTGAAAGAAGTTTTAAAATCAATTCGGTAGTTTAAGCGTAAAAGCGTAACAAACAAACAAGCACACTTACATTCGCATCTATACCAATAAATAAAATTAGAGTGTTTGTTTGTAATGTCAAAATAATAGGCTTTTTTCATGCTCACACGGTTATTTGCACGACACCTATGCCTAAAATAGCAATTAAAAAATTTTTGTCCGTCTGTCTGTCTGTTTGTTCCGGGTAATCTTCAAAACGACTGGACCGATTTCAAAAATTCTTTCACCAATGGAAAGCTATAATACCAGGGCGTAAACTAAGCTATATTTTATCCCGGTATTCCCACGGGCACGGGAACTACGCGGGTAAAATAACTATAACCTATAACCGAAGCGAAGCGAGGGCGGGTTGCTAGTTTATAATATTGATAAGGATGTGTAATGCTCGCGTAGACATGAGAAATCATTAACTTAATGTTGCTCAATGTTTAATCTATTTATAATAATAAAATAGGTAGTTTATAAAAAAATAAAATCAATATTTTGCCAACAACCGAATTTAGAAGTACGATTTTTGACAATCTTTTTAAACATACAAATAGACACGCTTTTTCTAAGGTTTGTAATAAATGTAATACAATAGATAATCATTTCTTATTTTGTATGATTTTTTAATTGTTTTTGCTCATGAAAATATTTAAATTGAAATCCATCCAATTTGTTGCAATCTTTCTGTGTGGCATTCATTTTTCACTGGTAAGCATGTTTATATTTAGCTTGGATGTCAAATATGAACTCTTAGTAATTAAGATTCATTAGCTTTCACAAAAACAGTAAATTTCGGGATATATGGGACGTTGTCACCCTACAATTAACCGATTGCAGGATCACGTCATAGATGAAGAATTTAAACTGAAACAATGCCATCTTTGTACGTGCTTCGTGCGTGCTTTGAATACTACCGGGCAAAGCGGCGTTATTCTAAACACATCACAAATACGGTAATTTAAATCTTCTTTTTATTCTGATAAAAGTGATTTTTCTCTGTACAATACATGTGTATTTTAGCGATGACATCGCTAATTTAAAAGAAAAGATAATAAAATATTTTATATAAGTTTTGGAGTACCTGTGATGTTTTATATATCGGAGTTCAAAAAGTTTTGGGACATGCTGCCGTTGTCTCAGATCATACACGTCCCACTGCTGGGCTCGAGCCTCCTCCCGATAGGGAAGAAAGAGATTGGATATAGTGTTTTATTTCAAGTTTTCCTTCTCTTGCTGTTGATGATATGTGCATATTATATCGCTTAAGGGATATTATATAGTCTTTTACAACATCCATGGTTAAGGAGGGCTCTAGCTCAACGGTGGGACGTAGGTATATGAGCTGAAATGTTGTCAGAAATAGTTGTAAATTAAATAAACACGATATCTTTATATATAAATTTCTTGTGTGTATACGTGTGTATGTCACTGAACTCCTCCTAAACGGCTGGCTGGATGTTGATGAAATATTTTGTGCATATTCAAGGGGATTCGAGGATGGTTTAGATTCACAATTGGACCCGGTAGGTGGTGCTGCTGTCGATTTCAAGGAGAATTCCTGTTATTTTATTTGAATAGAACAACGACTGTTGGGTCATCTAGTATGTATATAATACGTTCACTACGTCAATACCTATATTTAGCCGCATTTGTGTTGGAGTTTGCCCGCGGTTATAACAGTATGGGATGCTAGTCGCAAGGCGATGTGAATGCATGAAAACAATTAATTACATATTGCTAGGTTGTGGAACTATAACGATTAATTTTTAGAAATATAAATCACTTAGATAAATATATTTATTAATAATGTAGAGAGAACCCTCGTGAATTTCTCAAGGGGTCGTGACATATTTTCTTCTTCGATTTAAATACTAATCTGTCATCCATGTATTGCAGGTCTACAAATTATTGCTCTTAGTCTGACTACAATTTGCGTCCGTTAATTGCTAGCTTGTAAAGTTCCCCGCGATACAAGGATTAGATCTCTAATTTAAGAATATTAAGAGACACAGCAGTCATAAGGACTGGCCACAGAAATGAAAACTTAAAACAAACAGTTGCTATTGTTGGTAATTAGTAAATGAAAACTTTTAACATTTATCTGGTTATGGCATCTATCGGCAGAGATATAGTGACATTGATTGACATAGCTGCAGATGTAGTGTTAGTGTTAACACGTCATGTAACCATGTCGATGACGACTTACATGATTTTTTCTCCATCTAAACCTGTCTATAGAAGTTTTCACTTCACTTATGGGCACGGGCGGGCGGCGCGTATCTATTTAATCTACCGTTTTTCCTCCCTAACGCTATTGAGCTGACCACTGGTAATTATTCTTCAACCTTGGCTACAGGGGTATAATATCAACCGGGCTGGCCCGGTTGATATTATACCCCTGTAGCAAAGAATTAAGAAAACGGTATATCCTCTTACAGAAAAATATGACGTGACGTTTTATTTTTAAAAAGGAAACCATTTCAAACATCACAGGAAGAATGTATAGGATTATATAATTAATTAGCATATGAATTATTAATTAATTATATGATATGATTAATTAGCATCACCACAGACTAAAGGATACTTAATTAACATCTTCTGTTTTTAACTTTTTTTCTTTTCTTTTTTTTTACTGTACTTAGCTGCATTAGATTGTCATCCACGTGATTGTAGTCAAATATTATAATTTTTTAAAAAATAATTCTTCTCATATATTAGTTTTTTAGAATAATTCAACTAATCAACATATTGAAAATTCGAAGGCCAACAACTAAATTTATCTTGTAAATTTCTTAGATATTAGCGTCCTAATTCCTATAACTGTCCATCTAAATTGAGTAATTGGCGAAATCTTGTAAAAGCCATAATATAAAAAAAAAAGAATGTATAGGCTCAATCTCTTGGGATATTTACAACACTTATTATTGCTAATACGAGTGGCATGTGCGGTGAATATGATGTTATCTTCCTTAGAGGAGAAGTCTACGTTCAACAGTGGATATTAATATGATGTATGAAAGGTTCCTTTTTTTGGCGTCAGACCATGATGCGTCGCGTATCGGCGAACGACCCCATAACCCATCGGGTACCTCCTAACGTTAAGTGGGCAGGCCACCGGTACCCAACCTTGTCATCAGTAGCCCGTCTAAACGACCCTTTCGGATACGTCTCCAGTCACTATAAGCGCGGTCGACGCGTCGCCTTCACGCAATCGGCCTCTCCACTGACTGGACCACTCCTCGGTCCACTCCGTGGTTCAGCCACGGCTAGTGACCGGGTACCTGCCTGACTTAAACCCAAATTGGAATCTAATTTTTGATCAGACGGCGTTAAATAAAGTTTGCGGAGGTCGATAAAACTCTTAGTGTTTTTATTACGATTCTTACGATCAACATAAGGGTTGATAAGTATTCATAAAGCACCACATAGCAGTAAATATAATTAAAATCAGATTGGTTATAGAAATCATTTGACAGTTATTATGAATAATATAAAAATATAAACGAAATCATCCAATTATAATCAAATTTCAATTAATTTCAACTTGAACTGGTTGTGATTAATTTCGTATACTGTGAATTATGAAATTAATTGAAAGTTTTTACTAATATTTTTATTGTAACTGTAAACTATTTCTTGTGTGTGATGACGGTGTAAGAATACAATTCACCACTCCCTATCTTGCCCGTGGATGTCGTAAAAAACGACTATGGGATGTAATGTGCACAAAACAGCTGTGCAAGAGAAGAAAACCTCGATATGAAACCCTATACTAAAATGTTTGACCAGCTCGCTATAGTAGGTCAAATTCCTGCCAATTGTGAAAGAGGCCCAAGCTCAGTGAGACACATGTGGGCTGCAATGATGATGAAACTGTTTCTTGTCTCCGACAAGTATACAATCAATCTCAATCCGACAAATATCAAAACAAAACAAGATGAAGAATACAATCCTCCTCTTAGTCATGAGTATCGTAAAATACGACTAAGGGGTAGGGATGTGACTTGGAGGCAAAATAATCGATTAATAATCGATTATTTTTCATATCCATATTAAGGGGTATGATATATAGATAATATCTATTCATGAGTAGGAAAACTCGACATAAAACTTTATGTCAACACGTCTGACTAGCGCACTATAGTAAGTCAATTTCCCTCCCATTGTGGAGGAGGCCCGAGTCCAACAGTGGGACTTGTGTGGACTAAGATGATGAGATGATGCAAACTATTTAAATCAACATTGTCATCCTATTCTTATCCCAATTACTTGAGTTCAACGCAATATATATTCTTCTACCATCGTAAATATTATAAAAGTATTGATAATAGTTTAATGACTGGTCTAACTTAAGAATGTAATTTTCGACCAGACAGCATGAGAGGTAGTTTATCCAGGTTCATATTAAGATCTCAGTTGTCTTTATGGCACTCTTGAATAATTTAAGGGCTGGCAATATTCGTTGTTCTGTTCAAATAATATAAAAGGAATTCTCCTTGAAATCAACAGCAACGCCACCTACCGGGTCCAATTGTGAATCTAAACTATTCTCAAATCCCCTTGAACTCATATAAAAATTTTCATCAACATCGGTCCAGCCGTTTAGGAGTTAAGTGACATAGACACGTACCTATACAGGAAATAAACTCATTTGCAAAAAAAACGGGCGGTTTTGATTTTCATTCATATTTAAAAAGATACAATACCAAAAAGGTTTCAATCGTTTGTACACGTTACTGGCCGGTTTTAAAAATGCTGTGGTATTTAAAAAAGTACGTTCTAAATTCAATTTTTCATTTGATGTTCATTTTTACAGAAAACCCCTTTTTATCCTACATTTTTGGCGCGAAGTTCCAGAAGTTAACATCGACATTCATAACTTTTATTCAATTTTTATCGATTAATTTCATATCCTTGACTGTCAAAGCTTTATTTAATGCTGTTTGGCTGTATCAAAAATGGTAGATAAAGTGGTAAAAGCTACCAAAATTATCGCGCTGCTTGAAGAGGGTTGCAGCCAATGTTTCGTGGCTAGGAGGCTAAATGTTAGTCGCTCGACAGTCCAAAGGACCTGGCAGCGATATCAGGAGACTGGTTCCGTCAAGAGAAGGCCTGGTTCTGGAAGAAAACCATGTACCCAACCACGGGATGATCGTTTTCTTGTGAGTCGCGCATTGAGAAATCGCAAATCTTCGTATGTGGATCTTAAGAACAACCTCCAAGAAGTAAGAAATGTGCATATTAGTCTATGGACGGTCAGGAGGAGGCTTCTCGCTGCCAATATACGCAGTCACCGCCCGGCCCGCGGCCCCAAATTACTCCGTGAGCACAGAGTTCACAGGCTTAGGTTCGCTAGAAATTGTGAATCATGGACTCAAGACGATTGGAATAGGGTTTTGTTCTCTGATGAAGCCAGGATATCTCTGTTCGGTGAAGATCGACGTCGGCGAGTGCTAAGAAGACAAGGAGAACGCTTTGCAGAGGCATGTTTCGAAGAAATCACACCTTATGGTGGGGGCTCTGTTATGTTTTGGGCAGGAATAAATTCAATGGATCGTACAGAGTTAGTCTTCATTGAAAACGGCTCACTGACTGGGCATCGATACATAACGGAAGTTCTAATTTCTCATGCACAACCCGCATTGGCCGCTCTAGGTGAAGACTCGATTTTTATGGACGACAATGCTCGCGCCCACCGATCCCGCGATGTTAATGCGTATGTGCAAGAGGTCGGCATTCGTCGTTTGGATTGGCCAGCTCGAAGTCCCGACCTCAATCCCATAGAGCATGTCTGGGACGTTCTGAAACGGCGTGTGAGATCAGTACACCCGGCTCCGCAGACCATCAGAGAGCTGAAGAATGTGATTACTGCGGAGTGGGAACGTATTCCGCAAGCAAGTATCCGGGATAAACTCGCTAGCATGCCCAGACGAATTCAAGCTGTGATTTTAGCTAGAGGGGGTCGTCACACTCGATACTAAACATTTATCTGCTTTTACTTTATTAAAGAAAAACAAACAAAAAAACTTTTTTATTTTTACTTCATGAGCATATGCACTACTAGCGAATATACACTACTAGCGAGGTTTAGCATTATTTCCCATAAATTGTATCTAAATTTTATGAAATACTGATGAAAACGATTATTTTCTTATTAATTTAGCAAATTGTGTGGATAAAACTATCTACAAAGAAATATTAACATTTGAAATGGTTCATTGCTTAGGTGCCCGTTTTTTTTGCAAATGAGTGTATATATGCATATATAAAGACTAGTAACCCGCTCTCGCTTTGCTTCGGTTTCAGTCGCCTTACCCGCGTAGTTCTTGTGAGAATACCGGGATAAAATATAGCCTATGTATCTAGTGTATGTCAGGGATAATGTAGCATTCTAATTGTGAAAGAATGATCGAAATCTGTCCTTTTGAGTTTATTCGTAACAAACATACAAAAATACAACTTTATATTATTAGTGTAGATATGAAATAACTTTAAAATTTATCAATTTTATTGCTCGATAGTATTCTAATCACTGATAAAGGACCGTAATAAGGTAATATTACTGAAGGAAAAAGAAAACTTGATATAGAAAGCTGTGTCGAAATATCTAGTCAGGTCAGTATATTAGAGCAATTCACTTAGCTTTCATTGAGGTGAGCTCATTACCATTGGGTGAAGATAAGACAAAGATATCAAATTCGTAAAAGGACAAAGGTAAAAAGTAAAAAAAAAAAAAACGATTTCTAATGTTTACGCGAGTCTTACAAATTTGAAATAAACGGCAGTCCGCCCGTGATCATGAACGCTGTAAAGTGTTCGAAACGTCGGGCAATCACAAAATACAAACGCTGCAAGATCCGTAAAAATAGTATTATTTATAACACAATTTAACTGATTATTTAACGCACAAATATTTGTATATAAAATTTCACCGCGATTTTTAATCGATCACTGTGACAAATCGAATGAAGACCCCGTGCGGACTTTCCAAATGAACCGTTGGTAGCATTATGAAGCATCACGCACGCGAAACAAGCGTGAGAACACAGCAGATAACATTAACTACATCAAATATTGACCTTTCTCCTACTGTGCTAACCTTACAAATATATATCTACCCTTCAAAAATTACACACAATCGATTAATAACCTTATTATAATCAATTTAAAATTTACATTCGTATCATTATATTTTTTTCAATGGTAACATTGTGTTAGTGAAAACGCGAGCGCGTGTCATCCCGCGTTTGCCTTCAGAAGCAGTGACCTGCACCACGAACCGATGTTTTGATTGCCTCTGACATTCAGACAATCGATTATACGATTCATCCGAATCGATACCGCGCATGATTTGACGAACTCACATTTAAAATTGGAACACTTTTTACGCTTAATATTTAAACAGCAACACCATTATTTATTTCTATTATATGAGTTTTGGCGGGAATGTTATAATGTTATATGGCACTTTTAAATTTTATTTATTGTTTTAGGAGAGAAAATGCTGAAATGTAGTGAATATGATATAATATAAATTACGTGCATTTTCATGTTCTTTCAAAATTTCCAGTAGAATCATGATTTGGTTATCAGCACCCAATCAATGATAATGACTTTACTTTAAATTACTGACGCAGTTTTTATGAATAGTTAAGCTAACAATGTATTCAGCTGAAGGACTTTGTGTTCATGATCATGAACAAAATTTAATTTAAAAAACTCATTTATGAAAAAGTAATAATATTTTAAAAATGGAATAAATATTATCGATTCAAATTTTAAAATAGGAATGACAAATGACATATTTAAAATGTTGCCTACTTAAGACCGAATGAGGTCAGCAAGCAAAACATATTCACCCGTTAACATTTAATTACTGACCTATCAATTTACGTTGTGTATTACGTAACGACTGACGTTAATAATAGATCCTTGAACCCGACAATCGCATAAATTATGCAACAAAACTAATAGTATAACATGTCCGACGGACGCCGCTGTAGATTTCGTGACGGGAATGAAAATTGATATGCTCCAATAAGTCTATCGGTGAGCCAATATCGTTGCGACCGTTGACAATTTCAACACGAGGCCTCTAAGACAATGACAATCATTAATCCATCCGCCAATCAATTGTCAACTAGAAATTAATGATTTAAAATACAAATTCGCGTATCTAATTGTCACCAAAACGATACAAATAAAACAAAACCGTACATGCAAAAGTGAGTAAGTGCAAATTTGAATCGATTGCGATCGCAGCCGAATCGAGACGGATTGATTCAACACCGTGAATTGTATTGCAAAGTGAATAGGCGTTGTGTCGCTACTATGACGGTCGTTGCGGCAAATCGACCGTTTTATATCGATCTGGTTTTAATTGATAACTTGTTAGTGCAAGGTTGCGGAATTAAATCAATATTGAGAGTAGTATTGATAATTTTTAAATAAAATATTTAATTGATGCGATAGAAGAGATATAAATATTAAAATGGTTAAGCTATTTGCTGATTATATGGCAGCGATTTTTCTTATAAAGTTAATTATTATAAAAACGCTTTTAAGATTTAAAATAAATAATTTAGAATCAAGAACAACGATTTAATATTTCTCAGATTGTGACTATAAGACAAAGGTCTAATAAAACCTTTCCCATAGTTTCAATTATAAAAACTGGCTTTAAATCATAAAAGAAAAAAGTTCAAACTAAACTGTTTATAATTCAGTTTCATATGTATTTATAATATAACAGCACAATCATCTGATTCGAAATTACAAAGAGACCGACTTCGCACAACTAATCGAAAACTAATTAATTCTATATAGGTCATTATCGTTTAAAATATAATTAGACATATAGACAGAACATTAAAACCAATTAAAGCTGTCGATTAATTAACAGTCATTAGAAAAAGGCTAAAGGCATTAATGCTTATTCTTTTCGCGTGAAGGTGTCTCGTTGACAAATTACGATGCGGTGTCTTCAATAGTTAGGTTTGTACGTGAGAGGGCAATTGTCCCCGCACAATGCGATTACACATACAGATAATTCCAGAAAAGCTTTAAAAGCAAATTAGAGAATATGATTTATTGCCGGACCAGTTACGAAATGTTGAGCGGTTTCAGTTAGGCTGTGAACAGATGATGCTACTAGTGGATTGCTCACAAAGAAATAATAAAATACAGTAAAATTGTGATTTTTAAATACAAATATATATAGACTTCGTGACATACCCATAAATCAAATAGATTACTTATACTTTTAAATACCTGACTAATTTTTAATTTGTATCTTTTGAGCTGGTATTTTTCAACATTTTATTGAATAATTTATATACATATAACTTGTGAATAGCAGTCATTAAATTCACGAGCTTGGGGCGACAACTGTGTTTTAAATATGAATGGAGAAAATATGGCCGCTCATATTACATGCATTCTAAATTTGAAATATATTTTAAGCCAGCCAGAACGCATCCTAAGTTTGGATATCTTTTCCGTTGAACGTTTCCTGATCGCGTGCGTTACTGCAATTTGAATGTGCTCTAAATTTGAAAATAATTCGTCGACGCCAGTGCGCGGGCGTGCGAATGCGAACGTTTATCAGAACAACATTATATATAGATGACAACCTTATTATTTCACGGGTATTTCACATTAGATATTGTATTAAGAAATCGATTTAATATATCTTTTAGGAAATTGAAGCTGTGTGGCGGTGGATACGAATACTACCAAACCTCATGAGAATCATAAAATACGACTAAGAGTTGCCGATTTGAGCCAAACTAAATTGGTCATGATTATGAAAAAAGGTTGACATCAAGCGGGTAACGGTTATAAAAATGATTCCTAAAACGCTTGCGATACGATGAAAGAAGAGTACATATTGCGAAGACCGACAGTAATAGAGATAAGAGTATGTTAATGATAATGATATTTTAGAAAATTATTTAGATAAAACTCGTATTTGTATAATTATTGAGGCTGCTGAAGTGACCGTGTCATTAGTATACATCTTAGAATAATAACCCATAGAAGGTAAGTTCACGTACAAAAAGTGAGGCATTTCAATTGGAGCCTAATGGAGCTTACGCCGGAACCGTTCCGTAATGTACAAGTCATTGTACTGCACGAACGTACGCAACTCTTAAAAAATAAATATGTAATTATGACGGTTTGTGCATTCAAATAGTGTCACTACATATTTGAAAAACTTAAAAAGGTTTTTAACATTACTTTTAAAAGTATTTCGACGATTTATGTTAATAAAAACAAAATTTGATTTCATAATTTGTATAGTGGTTTGCGTGTGAACGTGTGTAATCGTCTGCGCGCCATTAGTATTTTTTGATTCAAATTTTGAAAATTCGAAGTATGGACACTATCCTTCTATACGTTATTATTCTAAGGTATACATATTATTTTTATTTGAATTGCAATTATTATTGTGTTAACATGATTGATTGGAAGTAGTGGATCATGATTACTGCCCTCTTATCCCAATTACTTGGAGTCGACTCAATACGTAATCTTCTTCTATATTATATTTTGCAAATATTTTGGCAGTAGTTTTATGATCAGCCGCCTTGAAATTAAGCAAAATGGAAAGTACTCGATAAGCATAAAAATTCAATTGTAAGTACCCTGATATATCTTATCCGTTCATTGAACTGTATTTGAAATTGGTACTTTTAAATTTTAGATAATTAGATTATTCTATTTCTATGTATCATGATTAATTAAAGACAAAAAATAAATTATCCGCATTTGTTATGGATGATTCCATGGATGATGTTCTCTTGATACTTAAACAATGGTACTCTCAGTTATTGATCATTAAATGAAATCAACAACATCACTTTATTCCTATCCCAATTACTTGGGGTTGATTCAATGTGTACTTGTTACTATATCGCATATTGTTAATGATATTGGAAACAGTTCTATAACCAGCCGCCTGCCTGGCGTTATCTCTCCTTAGCAATGCAATTCATGACAAGACGACATCAGATGGAGCTAGGTCTAAGTAAATAAGTAATAAGTGATTTACAATTATGCACAATCTTCAAAATATCAAAGTTTATCTTCGTAAATATTGTAGAATATAACCCTATATTGAAGCATCAAAGGACAAATCACAGTAGTTGTAAAAAAGATATCAACAGTTAAGTGTAGCGGCGGGTACCGACGGCCAGTTAATGACAGCGGTGATTGATGTTGATCGTTTGGTGTGCAGCAAAAACGTGTGAACCCGGCTTAGTGTCTGCTCCAATTATTGCGTAACTGGTGAAGGTTGTATCATTACGGTGGTTAGTTTATGAGGGCGGCTAAACTCGTAATCACTAGGTTAAAGGTTACACGTTGAAAACTTGCAAAAGAAACTTTAATATATAATTTTAAGGCAGTCTGCCTCAGGCAATGGCGTGTAGATTTTAATAGGCAAAATACTGAATTTAAAAAGATTTGCGTTGTAAAAGATGAATTCGAAACCGTAAGTTACGATCATGGGTAGAAAAGAAATATTTTAAGGAAAAAATATGTAACGGACGAATAAGACATAAAACGATAAACATATTTATCTACCTTATAATTAAACACGCAAATACTACAATCCATTTTAATTCTAAAACAATTAGTTTCATTACAATTAGCTATAATAGTGTTTACTGTCGATCGTCATTTTGTCTCGCACCTCTGCAATTAAACTCACAGCGCCTGGGCACCCGTTTGCGTGTAAATTAAATGTTTTACCTCGAGACTAAAACTTGCTTACTTGGGAATGTTATCTGCTAAATCTATTATTTTATGATCGTTCCTTTTTATAAAATAGTGTTTAGTAATATATATAATTCATTATAATCTTATAAAATATATAAAATATTTTTAAATAGAGTATGAAGCAAGAAATAATATAAATACAAATAAAAGCTCGTTAGTATACAGAAAACACGCTCGGTAAAGGATCCAGAAAGAGTAACTTCCTCACGGTGTTTGCCGTATTAAGGAGAACTAGCTTCTACAACCATCTAATGCGAGGCTTTTGAGATATTATTATTATTAGTAAGTATTTATACTTTTAAACGCGAAAAGAGACTTAAAGTTATACGTTTACCATTTACAGTTCACCATGTGGCAATGAGCCTTATATCTCCGATGTACATATTAATATTCTATAAAACAATGGTCCAGCAAGATAATTTATGGCCATAAAAATAATTTGTGAGTAATAATTTAAAATATAACTACAGCCGCTATATATAAGTTTAATAATATCTTTATTAATGGCTGTAACAATTGCTGTATATATAATGGAGGTTACGAATACTACCAACACCTAGGCTCATAGGTCAGTCAAAGTCCATTTAGAGCCGTTTTTTTTTGTTAACATCCTCAATGAAAGTTGACATCAGGCAGGTGGCAGGTCATAAAACTATTGTTAAAACTTTTGCAATAAGCACGAGGTGATGAGGATGATGATTAGTGATAAATATATAAATAATATTATATTATCTTAAATTTTTAATAAAAGCTTTTGAATATAATGATATTCAAAATCGCTAAAGCAATTATGTAATTTATATTTTTAGCATTTATGTTAAGTGTTAAAAGCATTCACTTGAATGGTCGGTTTGTAATTATTCAGTTTCGCCTCTATGCGGTAACAATGGCGATCGCTAGTGCAATACGAATATTTATTGGTTCATTTGTAAACGTATGTGTGACAGCTTTATTATTAGGTCAACTTTTGCATAATTAATAATTTTATTATGAACACCTCATGCTTTTGTGTGGTAATGCCTTCCGCGTTGGTTTATTACGCACTTTGTAAATAAATTAAAACATACAATGTTTAATTTATATCAATTAATTAGGATATTGAATATTCTTGTAATGAAAATTTTTGTGGGCGATCTTTAGTATTCAAATTCCGAACGTTTTTGTGTGACGAATAGTGATGGCGGGTAAATATGGGAGCAATGTTTCGCTTGGTTTCGGGTGCCTGGGAATCCTAAATTCATGTGGCAACATTAGTTTCGTCTCCTATTAGTATATGACTATATTTGGGGACGCGAATGTCAAAATGTCACGTAGCACTTTTATATTTTTTACATTATTTTAGTGTTTTGAAGTGTTATATTGAATAATTTTGCTGATATTTTATGTAATATAATGCAGATAAAATTCTGAAATGTAGTAAATATGATATAATAGTGAATTGCGTGCATTTTGACATTCTGCCAAAATTCCCAGAGAAGGCATGACTTGGATATCAGCACCAAGTCATGCTAACGACTGACTAAAAGATTAAGACTAAAGACGTGAATAATCAATATAATAACTCGACACTGGCACCAATAGCTCATATTATTGTAGCTCGTTGCCATTAAATAAGAAGATGAAGACTATATTTGAACTTTCAATCGTAAGGAATAATTTTCAGATAACATTTTATAGATACTTTATCATCATCTTAGTCTATATACGTCCCATTGTTGGGCTCAGGCTTCTTCCATAATGAAAATGGAATTGACCTATCCTGGTCAGACGTGTTAGTTTCTTTTCGAGATTTCTTTCTCTTGCACAGATATGCTTATTATATCTCTTAATGGTGAATTGTATTCTTACTCGGTCATCACACGGCATTTTCAAGCGCACGGATAATTTTCAAATTACATCTTATAGATATATACAATACATATTGTTTATCTATTTATACCCTATAGTTATCCTAAAATTCTTAATAAAAAAGATTAAAAAACAATATCTCGTAACTGTTCGTTTGTGAATATTATTCTCTGCTATATCTATTTTTTATCTTTAGCTTTTTGATGTGATATACATCTAAAGGCGAGGGTAAACCTGATCGTTGGCGTGGCGTAAAGCGACGCATACCGTGGCGAGGTCTCGCCACGCTCTATGATAGTAAGTATAGTTCTGACAAATTGTCACAGTAATATCGTCATAGGCATCGAATGTAACTAATATACACATATACATGTATTATTTTATTAAAGAACTTACTGATTAAAAGAATTGAGTTGTTACAATTTGAAATATTTTTAAATTTTTCATTTACATTGTGCCATATTAGTTCTTGTCGTAATCTGTTCTTTTATGCATATATACTTGTACAAAATAATTTCGATGTTTCATATCTGCCAGGCGTCCTCAGCGATGCCTCACTTTTTTTATCTTCGAGTGTACAAAAATGACAACAAATGGATGTTTGAGGTATAAACAATTGTGTATTATTGACCCACATCTCGTTACCGGCCCATTAACCTAACGATAAACATCCAGCAGCCAAAGGTCTACGGTGTGCCTCAGTGACCACGGTTGAGCAATCAAAGTTCACTCGCCGGAAAATGGCCAACGAAATCGTAACTATTCTACAACAATTTTGAAAATACTTCGCAATCTTGTTTTAATTAAACTAAATAGACTCATTGCGACCGATTATTAATAATAAAAATATCCGTGTCATCTAGGCTCATATACGGCCCACTGTTGGGCTCGAGCCTCCTCCACAATAGGAGGGAAATTGATCTCACTATACCATAATGATTTCCGATATCTACGCGAGTATTACACATTTTAAATAAAACTACTTTACGGATTTTATCGCATTTGTATTTGCTTTTTGATTTGCCCGACGTTTGGAACACTTTGCAGCGTTTATGGTCACGGGCGGACTAAAATGTCAAGTCATCGTCATTGCAGAAAATCAGATTTTCTGCAATAACTATGACTTGTTGGACGTGAGATAACGTGATAAAATCCGTAAAGTAGTTTTATTTACTATACCATGCTGGTCAGACATGTTGGTATAGGGTTTTGTGTCGTTTTTCTTCTCTTACATAGATGTTATATGCGTATTATATCTCTTAGTCGTCTTTTACGACATCCACGGGCAAGATAGGGAGTGGTGAATTGTATTTGTTATCCGTCACCACGCGGAATTCTGTGTAGTAATAAAATGTTATTATAATGTCACCATCCCTTGCTTCTTATGAGAGTCATAAGGCCTGCTGAAGGCTTACCAAATAATGATTAGTTAGTGATGAGTAGTTGGAAATCCTCTATGGTACAGGAAATTATCCCACAGCACGCGGTGTTTGTAAGAGAGTAAGAATAAGAGTAAGAGAGTAAGAATACAATTCACGACCTCCTTTCTTGTTTCTGGGTGTCTTAAAAGACGACTAAGGGATATAATACGCATATAACATCTATGCAAGAGAAGGAAAACTTGAAATAAAATACTAAACCAATATATCTGACAATCATGATATAGTAAGGTTCCTATTGTGGAGGAGGCTCGAGCCCAGCAGTGGGACTTATATAAGCCGAGATGTGATGATAAAGATGATACGTCAAATAATAATATGAAGGTTATATAAACGTGTAACATAAGCAGTATTGTGACAAGGTGACCGTCGGAGACATCCTGCGACACTTCCACCCTTGCACAACCCATTGTTGGTCGTTCCACTTGCGTTCACAAATTACTATTGAGTAAGAGGAAATCGCCTATTGTATGGACTAGTGGGTATACGGGTTTAGCTTTAATGTAAGGAGGGCAGGTAAATACGGTAATTTGAATTATTTATACTAGATCTTAAATCTATATATATACATACATATATATAGATAGATATTATATATATCCTGTAAATAATAAAACATTTTTTTTTAAAAGTAACGATAAAATCTAGAAGGTTCCATTTTGGAATAATGAATAATTTGGCCATCTTTTGAAATTACTTGCCACTATGGTTACGGTACATTTTTTTACAGGGTGGTGTGTTAAACTCAAATGATTAACGTTTTCTTCGAAAAAAATAAGGAATAGCCATAACAAATGTATATATTTTTATGTTATTGTAACATGTCTAGTTTTAATTGTACTTGTGGTCGATAGGGTAGTTATCTGCGCTTCCAACAAGAAATATCCGATGCCAAAACTAGCCTATTTGTCGTTATAGTACTTGAAAATATCGTACAAGGACTGATTTTTCACCGTTTTTATTAATATACTCATATAAAAAAAAGTGACATGGATTTTTTTTTTTCATAGCTGTCATAATGTCGTCTACCACCCACTTACCGTTGGACGTTTAATTTAAGGACAGCCTGTATATGTGCAAGAGAAGGAAAACTGGGAATAAAACCCTATACCAATCTGCCTGACTAGTGTGGTGTAGTAGGTCAATTTCCCTTCCAATATGGAGGAGGCTTGAGCCCAGTAGTGAAAAATATATGAGCTGTAATGATGATTAGTATATACATTTTTTTTTGGTGGTGGGAAATGGTCTGCTTACTCGCCGCCCGGCTTCGTAGGGCGACAGAGGGGCGCCGCGTGGTCCCATGACCCACCCGTAACACATCGCCTTCGTCGTTGAGCCGACCACCGGTGCAGAGTTCCTTGTCGTCAATGGTCGATCCGACGTAATTCCTCGACAGCAGGGTACCCTCCCCTCATGACGGTCCCCTTCGGGGACGGTCAACGTCGTGCAGTTGGCCTCTCGGCGGCTGACGGTCTAAATCCCCAGTCCAGTCACCCGAGTTTATACACAATGGAAGAGATTCGAGCCCCCGCAGCAGGACGTATATGAGCCTAGATGATGATGAAAGAATGATTTAACGGGCGTTGAGTCGCATAAAATTCATTCATTCAACGATTACATTCCCAAGGAGGGTTGACGTCAGGCAGGCGGCCGGTCATAAAAGTCATTGCCGAAACTTTTTGCAATATGTCAAAACAGATTACATATTGCGTCGACCCCAAGTAATTGGGATAAGAGCAAGATGATGATGAGTCGCATAAAATTATTTTAATAATTATTATGTCACTAAACCCAATGGACAAATAAATGTTTACCAGGTCACACAAAGGCTAAAATAAAAATATTAAAAATAGTTTGCAAGCCCCGCGAGTTTTATATTTTCAATTTAAAATTCAATTCTGAATAATAATAAATTACCATTTTATTTTGTGCTACCGAATTCACTCATTCATATATAGTTTTTTTTTATTCATTTAGATAAACTAAAAATTGAAGATACATTAAGCACAAACAGAATAAAAATGTACTTTTTCGCTTAAAAAAAGAAAACTCTCCAAAAACAAACCATTTCTCGGGATTATTTCAATAAATAAAAATGACATGTCATTTTATTCATTCACGCTAATTTCTTAAACCAAACAAATTCAATATTATTATGTGTAGGTACGCTCGATTCCAACTTGTCAAGATTTTATCGCGTACGTATTTGATTTTAATTTTTTTTTGGGGGTATTTGATCTTTACTTAGGGGCCGTTCATAAAATACGTTCGCCTACAAGGGGGAGGGAGGGGGTTTGCTGAGTGTGACAAGATGTGACAAAGAGGGACGGGGGGGTCTACGGCAACGTGATGTTCGCCGTTTATTAAAAGATTTTAAATTATTTTTCAATAAATACTTTTATCTCAATTTTGATCATGATACAAAGTCATTCATTTCGTATTTAGTAAATACATAGACTTCTAAACGTATATAGTTTTATTACAATATATTGTAACTCGATATATTTACTTATTATATTCAGGGGGAAACTTATTATATTCAGGGGGGGGGGGTCTTAGTTTTTGTGACGAAATATTTACATGGGGGTCACAGAAAGTGTGACACAGCGTGACAATAGGGGAGGGGAAATTGGGGGGAGGGGGTGAAAAAAAGTTGATTATAGCGTGACGTATTTTATGAACGGCCCCTTACCCGAATTTCGAATATTTTTCAGCGTTCATGATCATGGGCGCTCAGTCCTCTCGTGTTCCATGCCATCTTTTTTACAGAATTATTTGAAGTAATACTTCTTTTGGCGCGTTAGAGAAAAATGATGAGAGTAAATTAGTCATAAATGTCAACCAGACAAATGTGTTATAATAAAACTTTCAATGTATTAAACATCTTTTATTAACACGCTTTTATTCTATCTATGTATGTAACGGAATCTTTGAATGTTATTTTACTTCGCTTTGAACGAACAGATTTTATTTAAACTCTGCACACTCGTCAAAGGCATGATAATACAATAATTCGAAAAACAGGTGAATATCCTGATTAGATTTTTTTTTTTCATTGCCAACGGTGGCAAACGAGCAAGCATGTGCTGCTTGCAGGTTTGCCTGACGGTAAGTGAAACTGCTGCACATGGACCTTTGCAATACCAGGGGCACAGCCAGGCCGCTGCCTACCGTGAAGGAAATACTCTTCTTAAACCTCGTTTAAAGAAGGACATGTCATAGCGCTCGGGAAACACTGCAGCAGGTAGTTCATTCCAGAGCTTGCACGTACGTGGGAGAAATGATCGCTGGTAACGTACAGTTGAAGACCATAACGTTTCCAGACGAAATGGATGAACCCTGCTACGATGTCAAGTGGTACGTTGGTAGAATGGTGACGGTGGTACCAAGTCAAACAGTTCCTCGGAGCACTCCCCGTGAAAGAGTCGGTAGAGTACACAGAGTGACCCAAAGTCTCTCCGCTGCTCCAGCGACTCCAATCTGTCCGTAAGATTGGGATCCCCGACGATTCGAACAGCCCGTCTTTGCAGGGAGTCAAGTGGGTCTAGCTGATATTTGGGCGCACCTGCCCAGAGATGTGAGCAGTACTCCACATGAGGACGAACTTGTGCTTTGTATAGCACAAGACGCTGTCTCGGTGTGAAGTACCGTCTGGCTCTGTTCAGGACGCCCAACTTTTTGCTTGCCAATTTGGCTTTGTCCTCCAAATGACTCCCAAACTGGACTTTAGTCGATATTTTGACGCCGAGAATCCCATATAGATCCGCCAGGATTAGAAATTTCTAATCATATCCTTTGCATAGGAGCAAGAGAGCTCTTCTATGATTAGGGCTGTCAGCTTGTAAACATGTTTTTTAGTTTTTAAACTATAAATTTATATTATTGGAGTCCCGGTAGTTTCGTTTATTGTGTCGTTTTTTTAGAAACGTAGGATAGCGCGAAGGATAAAATTTCTCGAAAGTTTAATCTTTTTAGCTCAAAGAAGTATAACTTCTTAAGTACGTACATAAGTACACTTTTTCGATATTAATCTGAAAAATTAAGTAATCAAATAAGATTTTAAATTATTATGCGAAGTTGTGTCGAGCATAATATGAGAAATCAGCAAAAAAAATCGATAACGGAATTATATTACGTTACTGATCGAATTATTGATGTGTATCGCCCGGACATATTCAATATCTACTATTAGATATGCATATCTGAAAAAAACCTTATGTTATGATTTTAAGATTTAAAATTGCTTATTAGAATTCTTTAATAGTGCTAAGGATATGTCGAGTTTTGATACGATTTGTTGTATGTAATTATCGACATTAATAATCGACTGTAAAATGTGATGTTGTTATGAAGTTAACATAATTATAAATACTTTTCTATAAATATTGACCTAATTGTATAAATAGACGATATAAGTTAAGGTTTTAAATTATCCATTACACGTAGGATTTTATTGTATTGTCAGATTTACTTTTTGGTTTTCGAGGCGACAATGTTTAATGGAGGTCTCTACGTATCGTCTAGTGGTGGGCACAAAGTATAGTGTGGTCTTAACTAATAACGATGTCATCGTAAGAATGTTACCTAATATTTAGAGGAGTAATTACTATACCACCGCAAAGTATGAGCCTAAAATTATGAACTACCCTTAAAAATAAAAAAGATGTTCTGATTGTATTAAGAAATAGCTTACAGAGGATTTAGAACGGAAAGATTTACAAATATTGACGTGATCTGACGCACCCTGTCTTTGAACAGGAGCCCGACATGCAGCATCCTTGTCCTTTCACTTTTTTTTAAATAATATTTTGCTGAAGTGAAAATAAAATCTGTCACCCCCTATCCTGTCTAAGGGTGTCGCAAAAATCAACTAAGGGTAATAATTTTTTTTTGTGTGACTTAGTTGTTAGCTGCAGATGGCTGTGACAACTTTACCCGGACTGGTGGGTGAGTACTGAGGGCTCTTAACCCAAAGGGTTATAATATGCACATATGATTTATATAAGGCAATGTGTGGTAGCGGCTTCGAATACTACCAACCCTTGCTTTGCTCGTGGGTGTCGTAAAAGACGACTAAGAGCCCCTAGATTGACCCGGACCAACTCCATCTGGTACCATTTGGGTCAACGATTACATTCCCAAGGAGGGTTGACGTCAGGCAGGCGGCCGGTCATAAAAGTCATTGCCGAAACTTTTTGCAATATGTCAAAACAGATGACATTTTGCGTCGACCCCAAGTAATTGGGATAAGAGCAAGATGATGATGATGATGATTTATATAAGGCAAGAACGTCGAAATTAAATTCTGTTCCATCCTGTCTCATCAGTGTGGTATGGTCAATTTGCCTTCCTATTTTGGAGGAGGCACGAGCTAAGCAATGTGACGTATATAAACTTAGGGCAATGATCATTATTATTAATGGTTGAAGTATTCCTTTCGCCAGTATACAACACTATTAAGAGGTGTATATATATATAACCCTACAGAGTTCAGTGTTAAAGTAATTAGGGTTCCGTATCCAAAGGGTAAAAACGGGACCCTATTACTGAGACTTCGCTGTCCGTCCGTCTGTCACCAGGCTGTATCTCAAGAACAGTGATAGCTAGACAGTTGAAATTTGATGATGGTTTTCTATTGCCGCTATAACATCAAATACTAAAAATAAAATAAATATTTAAGGGGGGCTCCCATACAACAAACTTGATTTTTTTACCGTTTCTTGCTCAATACTAATAACGGTCACAGGTATACGCTTTAACTATTCACAGAATATTTAGTTTTATGTTCTCTTTAAATATAATTAAAATAAAATAAACAATTAAGGGGGCTTCCATACAATAAAAGAGGTTTTCGCCGTTTATTTAGATAATGGTACGGAACCCTTCGTGAGCGACTCCAACTCGCACTTGGTCGATTTTTTTTTGTTTCACTATAATTGTCTTTATTTAAATAGTAATTTTAGTTAAATATTAATGACCTAAACATTCCATGTCAATTAGAGTTGTACCATGTTATACCCGAATGAGATGTCAATCGTTTATCGATGTTTCTAATCGAGTCACGTGAAGTTTATCAATCGCTTTTAATGAAGTTCCAAGTGATAATTATGTCTTCATCTTTAATTAAATTTTGTATCTTAGTGTATTAAAACAATAGTATTTTATTTATTTATACTTTAAAACAAGTTTCTGTGAGAAGTTATTTTGTAGTTATTTCTACAGAATCGGCAATTTCCGTGCGGTGATAGCATAAGTTCACCATTGCTTTTCTTGGTGTATTAAATGACGTCTAAGGAACTAAGGGACTAAGAGAGGGAAATCCGAAATAAAATCCTACGCAAACAGATCTAACCAGCGTTAGATCAATCTCCTATTGTGAAGGAAGGTCGAGCCTAGTAGTGGATGAATTGGAGTTAAAATGATGGAGATGATGACAGGCGTCCATAATATGTACGATGCATATTGAAAAATGCATCATAATTATTAAATTAAACATGCTAAATCACTAAACTATTCAATAGAAGATCGGCATATTAAATTTTCACTTTCCCGCTAAAACGCATAGAGCATCCATTGTTTTTTTGAAGTGAAATTTCTTTGCGCGCATGACGGTAAAATTTTTACGAATGAAACGCAATTTAGTGACACGAAAATGTGGGACGTTTTTGTCCAAGAAGAGGAAGATAACGATTGAGAGAGAGTGAGAAAGGGCGAACATAGCACGAAGCATAGCCATGGAGCGGGAGTACGGAACAAGCGAGTGAAAAAGATCGAGAGAGAGAGAGAGAGAGAGAGTAAATTTTTCATTTTTATTTCCTTATTAGCTGACACGGCGAACTTCGTACCGCCATGATTTTTTCGTAAATATATATTCTAAATTTCCGAAAATATAGTCTCTAATGGAAGAACCATTACAGTTTTATCGGTAAAGATTCGATCGTCCTGGTCGCGACATTGTTAATAATGATTTAAAGAGAATACAAATTACTCATTATTGATTTCTGACAAAATTATAATTATCAAATTTTCAACCATATTTAATTATAGACAAAATTACTTTTAGCTGTCATTTACGTTTTGTTATTATATATCAAATGCGTTTTTTTGTACCACGTTTCACAGTCACTTGTATTCTCTTTGATATTTAATGTCACGGGAACGCGATTGAACTGGTAAAAGAGTTATTGGCGAAATCTTGTAAACACCATTAAAAAACGGGATAAAAAGTATCCTATGTCCGTCTCCTGGTTCTAAGCTACCTTTCCACCAATTTGCAGCTGAATCGATATTATTACTATAGATCGATAATTCGATAATAATCAACAAATACTGATCGATAATATTTGTTGTATAATTTTGTAATTTAATTGTGTAAATGAATAAAATATTACCAATATATTGACCGGTGTATATAGCTAATGAAGTCTTATTTGTTTTCATGTTTTAGTTTCCACTTGCTATCAGATGAAGGGATAGTTTGATCGACCGAATGTAGTATATAAATAAATGAAATTTCTGATAATTACCTTGCATCCTTCACACGTAAACGCGCCGAAGTGAAATCCGGCTGCTGGCTCCCCACATACTTTGCACTTTTGGTTCATCTGTGAAAAAGAAAGAATAATTTTAACGCACATTTTGTATAATTAATTAGGTTATAAGTCAGCTTAGAAATAATTAAATTAATTTTATAAATAATTTTTGTATTTCTTTAAAAACATATAATTAACATAAATTACACTCAGATTCTGAATAACAATTTGTGGATCACACAAAGTATTATCCTGCATGGAAATCAAACCTAGAACGCTTGGCACGATAGATCATTATCTTAACCACTACAAGACATGTGCAGACAAGATATGCCTGTATATACATATACCAATCTACTAAAGGACTGCGATATAAATCCTTGAATGATATGAATAAGGATGTTGCCAAAGGGTATTCTCAGAACAGGGCTGATGAAACAGAACATTAATTTACAAATATTGTTAAAATAATAAATAGATGTACAATGAAAATACAGATATATTATCAACATTAATAATAGCAGAAAACATTAATCATCTCTATTGTCAGTATAAATATAATCCCGAATACGATTTACTTGGAAATAAAAAAAAACATAAGTAAGGAATTCAAATTTGGAAATTTAAAAAGAGAAAAACAAAATATAATTGTATTATGCACACGCGCAAAACTAACCAATATTGTTGCTCTTATCGCTCGATATAAATGAATACGCAACTGAAAATCCGCCATAGAAACCCAATTCACTATTAATATGCCGTGACCAAGAGCGGCCATATTCCAATCAGTCATTTAGTTGTTAATTTCGAAGAGCATGGGGCATGTTATTGGTTGCATATGCGATAAAATCGTTTTGTATGTATCGATTAAATGATATTAATTGTTACAAAATTATTTCTAAGGCGTTGCGTGTGTGACTATATTGCGTTCTATATTTAAAATTATTTAAATCTATGTATGAATAGAATTTAAAAAAGGAAAATCTTGTAACTGGTATCTAATTCAGTGCCGTAAAATATTCACAGAGAATATTAAGAAAATATGCCTGTATGAAGTCGACGAAAAATTGTAACAATTTCAATAGGTACCAGAGCAATGCTGCTAAATACATATTTAGTTCAGATTATCATTGCATAGCCAAGTAAATTTTTATTTTTACTCATCTGCCAAGGTTTGATGGTGGCATAGAGCATTGATTTTTTATAGATATTTTGGTAACGAAACTTTTACTTTAAATAAATTATGACTGGACTAATATAGTTAAATCAAATTAACAGCTAAATGAAAAGATACAAACCTACCGTGCCAGGATTATGGGGTCGATTCTCATGCAAGACAATAACATTCGCCCTATGAAATTTTCACATTGCCGCCAAAAACCCTCCACCTTAACTTATCCCGTGACCATAGATTATATGGTATTTAACTAGCCTTTCCCGTTAACGGTAATTATAGCTTATGAAATATATCTATGCCATATATTAATTACATAAAATAATTATTAATCTATTAAACCATTTGAGATATCGTTAATAACAAGGCGGGCAATGTATGTAGTGTTACTTTTAAAAAGACTAAAATTCTTTATTGTTATAACCAAAAACGAAAATTTAAGATGTAATTTGTTCAATAATTACGTATCTTAATGATAAATAAGTAGCATCTGGAATTAATACAACATTAAAATCGACATAAAATATGGAAGACATTTTATTTTATAAAAAAAAAACAATGTTTTGCGCATGCGGTACCGTCTATACGTCCAGTGAATTATTATTATGACATATAACATCCACTTTAATGGTTATATCAACGGTTTTTACACTGTTAAGATCGTTATATAAGGTAATGTTTGTTGTAAATCTACAAAAAGTGTCAGTTATTAAAAAAATTATGAGATAAATACTTATAATACATAAGATTTAAGGTGAAAAGCGGAGTTATGATACAACGGCTGTCCTATAACGATGCCTACAATGTTGGTATGATAAATTATAATATTTCAGTCCTGCTTAAGACGACTCGCATGAATATTATTGTAATTTAATCCCTTTTCTTGACTTTTTTTGTGACAGTCTATGGGTCGCTGCTCAATTTGTCTAGGGCAAGGGAAGAGATGGTATACAGTCTCAAAATCTGCCGAATACACCTCTCTACCAGTTTCGATTCTTTGTCCTCGGTGATTTATCAGTACACTACATCCATTTCACTCATTCATCACAGCTCATATACGTCCCAATTCTGGGCGCAACCCTAAACCCCTCTGCAAAGAGAGGGAAGTTTGGGGAGTTTTTGGCGGGAATCTAAAGTGTCATGTGTTGTTCTTGTATTATATTCAATATCTTAGTATTTTAACGTGTTATATTAAATAATTTTGATGGCATTTTATGTAACATATAGTGGCAAAACTGCTGAGGTTAGTGAATATGATATAAAATTGCTATACATACCTTTTTGTTTCCATCAAAATTCTCAGAAGATACCCTTAACAGTGGCCATTACACTGTTGAGGGCGACACTTTGACTTACTGACAGACCATTACTGACATGAAGAAATTGAGAACTTGAAAAGATAATTATAACTCGACACTGGTAAAAATGGCTCGTATTTGTAGCTGATTGCCAAGACAGAAAAGAAGAAGAAGAGGGAAGTTTGACCTACTATGTATACCACTCGGGTCCGACCGGTTGGTATAGGATTTTATTTACGAGCTTTCCTTCTCTTGCATAGATGTTATATGTGTATTATATCCCTTAGTCGTCTTTTATGACACCCACGAACAATATATGCTGGTGGATTGTTTGGATGATGAAATGTATTCTTACTCCATTATCACATGGAAAGACGTTATATTAGTCATAAGTGAAAATTGTTTTGGCTATTATTTTATGCATTCGATTTGTATTTTAGAAGCTGTATAAAAAGCACTATTTATAACCAAACAGATTCATAAAATTTTAATAATGTCGAAACAATAGATACATCTTTTTTTCAATAATCACCCAAGTTTAAATCTATTTTAATAATCTAACACTATCCGCTGAAATATAGATAAATACGGATTAATGATTTTCAATAAACATTAGAGTTTTAAATTCGTTTTAATATTTTAATTCTTCAATTTATAATATAATACAGATTAATAATAATATCATAGGCATAGAAATTCTATGTTTGACCATAAATTATTTAACATGGTTGCCTATCTATCTGCCTCAATTTACATATACATATAATATTTTGTTCTCAATTAATCTCTAATATTTTTGATATCCCTTCTTTATCCCCGTGTGGCGACGGGATGAGAAACAATTGTCTCCGATCTTTATTTAGCAACGGTGATTGTAAATATCAGTGGCGGTTTCATTAGAAAATTAGCAGACTCTCTTGAGAAACGTAAACATTTCACTCCAAGTTCCAACCCGCCTGCCAAGCGGTTATGGCACTATAACCCCATTTATGTGGAAACAGTATATTCAATAATGGACAACGAATGCATAAATGATGATAATGAATCTTTATGTTATGTCCAATTACATATCTGCATATATGTAGAAATCTTTATATATATTCTGATAGGAATTATAGCTACATTTAAGGGTGAAGGGGAGTATCGTAAGTTGACCTGATTTTTTTTTGTCCGTAAAGTCAATGCGTAAATGTTCTTCTTTTTAGTCTATTATCGCATTATGGCGTGAAATGTGAATACACTATCTTTACTTTTTTTTGGTTGGCCTATAGTCAGTACTAGGCCATGATCAGGTAATCCTGAAGTATGTTAGAATGTTGTTAGGGTTCCGAAAGGTAGAGTAGTTCGCTTTCTTGTTGAATATTACAGCAGCTCTGTCAAAAATTTTATCTTAAGATACTAATTGCCAGTTATTAATGAATTGATAACAAACCACAACAATTTTGTAGAAAAATGTCGTTTGCTACTAAGTGATTAATATACTAAACACTAAAGAATTTTTAAAGAAGTAAAATTTTAAATTAATTTAACCTTAAAAGCTATTGAATATGATAAAGTGTAATCAATTTACATTAATCTATAAAAGAGCTACAAATGCCAACTAGTACGAGATATTTTCTACAAAAGTGACGCCAAAATAAATGGTGATGTCATGTGCATACCCGGGAAAGAACGTTAAATCGCGATCGATAATTATCACTAATTGCCCCAATCAATGTTCATAAAGGTTGGATCACTTTTGAGTAATCATAACATTTTTTATTTATTTTAATATAAAAGGTTTGAGAGGCTGATTAATTTTTGTTCGTTTGCCATATAAAAAAAAGGTAATTTCGTTTTTAATTTGCGTTCTAAATTGAAAAATGTTCTTGTTTTACAGTTTAGAAATTATACGTTTTGAAATGAGTGTTGTCATTGACAAGTTCGTCGCTTTTATATTTATGTTTGATCAAAGAATATTTATTTATTTTTTCAAGATCAACGACCCAATTTATTTAAAAAATTGTCGGTACCAAAGCGCCGGCGCACACGGGTCGAATAATCTCGATATCAGTCCGTGTAACTCGATGCAACAGTTCAATTCTCTTCCTACATGACTTAATTAATTTTTCATTCGTGTTCATCTTTTTCGGACACTCCTTACAGATGATTCATATATTCAAAAATGAACTTTAAAATGTTTTAATAAAGTTACATTTATGATAATATTACTCGTATTTATCCACGCATATAAATCGAAATTTCGTGACAGATTCAAAGTCGCGAAAGCTTCGCCCCGAAATAGCTGTCACCAACGTCAGTCCGTCTCCAATCATATATCTCGTTTGCAATCTCGAAATGCAATTAGCATATTAATCGCTTCATATTCCAATGTATAAAACCATCGTTTTATTTAATTTGATTTATAATGAAATAAGATGTCGGTTAAATCCGATAATATATGTGATTAGCCAATAATAGTTAAGATTTTTAATATAATAATAAGAGTCATTATAGAATTCAATTTGTAATAACTGTCTTTGACAAGTTTTATATGGTGACAGTTTTGATGGATGCAATTTCACTGGCATTGAGAAGCGCTCATATCAATCTAAATGCATTTTAGTTTATGGTTTATTAAAAATGTTTCTGCTGTAGGTTGTAAGTTAAATTTACGAGACTACTCTATGGTAATACAGAATGCTTTTGCAAATGCTTCCATAGATATTATAAGTAATAATATTAATCTATGAATGGTACCCAGTATTAATGTCTATGGGATTAATGTATATGGGAAATACTGACCCAATATTCTTTATGGTGTTTATTTCACATGCACCTATTTTATGGTTATTACTGTCATCCAATATGCTTTTACAAGATAAAATATGCCTAGATTTATGTTTTTATGCCTTTCAGATAACACAGAATACTGAAGTTATCAATTTACTCGAGTCATGTCACTTTGGATAGCTAATTTATTAATATTACAAATATATATCATTTTTGTTTATATCAGCAGTTGGTGTACAACGGTGACTCAAACGCCTTACAAATATTACTGTATATATCATAGTTTAGGTATACCTTCTCAATAAACAGGCTACAGGATACAAAAAAATCCAATTTGTTCTTAATATAAGTGCATTAAAAAAAACATAAAAAGCTAGTTAATAATAAGAAAGTATTTCATATGTAGCAGTCGCGTAGACATGAGAAATATCTTTTGTTTAAAGCTTAGATAAATATTTTTAAAACAGTTTTTGGTCTACAATATGGGTCGACGAGTCCAGTGAAGTACCACACTCTCGCTAAAAAACGACTTTTCTCAGTACTTTGTTTGGACAACTAGAGACTTGGAGGTCCGAACTCCACTTTGTAGCGATGTGGCTGTGCCCATATATTGCAAAGTTCCATGAACGGTAATTATCACTTACTAATTCTTAATAGTGTCTACGTCTTTGCGTGCTACCATCATCATCGTACTCTTATCGAAATTACTTGGAATCGACTCAATATGTACTCTTACCTCATATTGCAAGAGTTCTATAATCGCCCGCCTGTCTGACGTCATCCCTGCTTGAGAATATAATTCCCCAGGTCAATGTAAAGCTACCTGCGCCTGATGCCACCCTAGCCGAGGTCACGGGTGGACGGACCGGGCATTAGTCCGCCACCCGCAGAGAGCTCGACTGCGTGAGGACGATGTACCGGCAACACTGTCGGATGTCGAATAAGATGGTATCCGAAAGGGTAACCCGCCACGGATATCAAGGAATCGGTGGTCGGCTCAATGGCGATGAGGGGGGAAATATGGTAGATTATGGGGTCGCATGCTACTCATTCGTCGCCCCGGGTGGAAATTCAAATTCAAATCATTTATTATGCATAAACACCGAGAGGGCATTCACATATTGTCAAAGTTTACAAAATTTAATTAAATTATTTAAAAAAAATTACCTACCACCGGATCGGAAGGCGACCGCTACTGAGAAGATGCGGCAAGAAACTCAGCAGGCTCGTCTATTATTTTTAATTCTTGATGTGAAACATCTATACGCGAGGTTGAACCTGATCGTTGGCGTGGCGTTAACGCCACGCTTGGATATGTACATTTGTGTAACAAAACTATAGCCTATTTAAGAATTTTGTACAATGCCATCTGGTGAACTCAAAATAAATTATTAATCTAAATATATACCTATAGTGTATATAAATGAAAATAAATGTTTATTGAATAAAAATCACCATTTTCTGGAAATAAAGATCGTAATATTTTATTAATACTTTATGACATTAGTTCCTGTCGTAATCTGTTCTTTTATGCATATATACTTGTACAAAATAATTTCGTTGTTTCACATCTGCCAGGCGTCCTGAGCGACGGCTCCCTATTTTTTTTTTCTTCTTATTAAATACTAGCAACCCGCCCTCGCTTCGCTTCGATTATAGGTTATAGTCGTTTTACCCGCGTAGTTCCCGTTCCCGTGGGAATACCGGGATAAAATATAGCCTAGTTTACGCCCTGATATTATAGCTTTCCATTGGTGAAAGAATTTTTGAAATCGGTCCAGCCGTTTAGAAGATTACCCGGAACAAACAGACAGACAGACAGACAGACACAAAATGTTTGTCTGACATTTTTTAATTGCTATTTTAGGCATAGGTGTCGTGCAAATAACCGTGTGAGCATGAAAAAAGCCTATTATTTTGACATTACAAACAGACACTCCAATTTTATTTATTGGTATAGATAAAATTGTGTATATGTTTTGTAAGAACAAGCTTCAGTGTGATGCCCTTCAAACCGCAAGATACTTAATATAATTCAAACGGATTGGGCGGGGAGTGTCCAGACCATAGACTACCAAAAAGAAAGAAAAGGCTGATGTGAAGCTCTTAGTCGTCTTTTAAGACACCCACAAGCAACGTAAGAATTGGCAGTATTCTCAGCTATCTCCACACAGCTGTTCCATGTTCGTCAGTTTGTTCGTCAAAAAAACCTCTCCGTTTTATTAAGTATTATACATAGTACATTTTATCGTGTGAACGTGCGGCCTGTCATTTGCTATAACCACTATTATCGATACGATGACTTCGCGCCGACCCCGTGAGAAAATGATATGGGGTTTGTGGAATTCCGAAGCAGGATTAACAGGTACATTTGTTCTATATTGATGTGGTCATAATGGTGTATCGTTGAGTTATTATTCTAGGAAGAATATGTTAGTGTTATATTTTGTTTTAAGTCTAAATTATTTACTAGTAAATCAAATCTTGGATTATTGACTTTACAAATATATGTATATTGAATTATTTGATTTATTACTTGCCGGATATTTCGAATACTTTTCAGCTTTCATGGTCAATGAATTGTCATCATCATTAGGTATCATCACGGCTCATATATATGCTGAGGTTGAGTCTCTTTCACAATAGAAGGGCAATTGGCCTAGATAATATGGTTACATGGAAAGAAAATCCTAGCCGAGGCCGCGGGTGACTGGGCCGGAGATTTAGTCCGTCACCCGCTGAGAGGCCGACCGCGCGACGGTGATCGTCGTCCCTGAGGGAGGGACGTCGAGACTAGAGGGTACTCCGCAGGGGTATTCCGTCGGTCCGACCACTGAAGACAAGGAACTCTGCACCAGTGGTCGGACCAACGACGAAGGTGACGTGCCATGGGTGGTTTATGGGGCCGCGTGGCACCCGCTGCCGCTGTTGTAGCAAGCTGACCATGGCCCACCCCAAAAAAAAAGATGGAAAGAAAATCTTATACCTATACAGTTCTCTTTTGAGTTTTCAGTTACTCGTGTAGAAGTTATCTGTGTTTTAATTATAAAAAGACGACAATCACGGGCAAGGAAGGGGATGGTACCATTATACTTTTACTACGTCACCACAAGAAAATCATTACATATTGAACGTGTTATTATTATTTAGACTAGGAGTAACTGCTTGTAGATCGCCTGCAAAGACCCTAATCCACAACACTTGCTTCATCAGATGGATCAGTTCTTTTCTCTCATAAATCATCATATTCAAATAATTATAATATATTTTAAAAGAATAAAACCTAGTTAGGTTAAGTATTGAAGAATATAAATAGCAATTCTAGAGATGGGACGAGACAAATGAACAGGCTACATAATAATAGTGTTATGGTTAATACGTTTAATATGCATAAACTGAAGCGTAACAAATTAACGCCTATCAGAATGAAATCAAGAGTGTACAGATAGCATCATAATGTAGGTACAGGTAATTAATACAAGAATTAAATGTTATGGCTTTCATGAAGGATTTTATTTTATTTAAAAATATCCCTCTTCAAAATCATCTCAGTCCTTATATGCCCCATTGTTGGGCTGGGCTCTTTTATGTGAGGGAATTTGATCTTCTATACTACTACTGGTCAGATCTGTTGGCATACGGTTTTATTTCAAGTTCTATTCTATCTGACCAGCGTGGTGTAGCAGGTAAAATTCTCTCCCAATATGGAAGAGGCTCGCGCCCACTAGTGGGCTGTATATGTGCTGTGATGATAAATAGGATGATTATTAAATTATTTTTTTTTTTATTAATAAATGGTTTTAATAAGTCTATCCATAGTTCATATTTGCTGTCTGTACTACGAGTATCTCGATCAATAACTTAAGAACCCTGTATTTTGTCGTCGGTAGATGTCGGCACCGGTTCGATTCCCGAGCAATTACACATTCGATACGCTCACTTAGACCTGCACTTGTGGAGATTTGTGAGAACACCGATATTGAACAATCACAAGGTCTTTTATGATAGAGCGTGCTCCTTTTCCATGAGAACTAGAAAATATAGTGGTATTAGATATGCCACGAATGGTAAGAAAAATAGCATACTTTTTGCCCTAGTTTACAATTTTTCTTCTATTGTAATAATCGGTTTAAATTTCTTTGGCCTTTTTCACGAAATTCTGATGAACGGAATGAGTGGTGAATTATATTTTTTATTCCATCATAAGTGGATAATGGATCCAAATGAAACGCAGATAATTTCTATACAAGGTAAGGGCAACTCGAAATAAAACCCTATACCAATCCGTCTGCCAAGTATACTACACTTGTAGTTCAAATACAAACGCGATAAAATCCATAAAATATTTTTATTTACAATGCGTAATACTCGCGAAAAACATCAGAAATTAAAGTGAATCTAAAGACAACTCGCTCCTACCGTATGTGCGATGGAAGGGTGGGTTCCCATGATTTACCGTATTACCTTCCTATCAATATTTGCACTGACCACCGGTACCGATTCCTTTACGTCAGGTACTTATTTTTTTCCGGCTATGGTCCAAACGTTCGTCGTCCGTTCCATCAGGGGCAAAGAAAAGGCGGCACGCGGCACCATATTCCCTCCCCATCGTGAATGGCAAGACTACTAGTACCGATTCCTGAACATTCGTGGGCTACTCGGCACGTGGGTGCCCCCGATATTACAATAGAAATATAAGGCTATTTCCGTTTAGTGGCGGCGATATTATACAATGGATGTCATAAAAGACGACTATGGAATGTAATCTTCCTCTTCGTCGTTGTGCTCTTCAGTTTTCTGAAGGTCGTGTCTAACACTGTTCTTGAGCTTCAGCAGTACTCCTTACTAGGCTTCTCCACGAGTTCCTGTCCTCAGCCAAACGGAGAGCGGTGGTGATGGGCAGATTAAGGACCTCTTTTATTTGGTCAGACCAGCGGTACGGCGTTCTGCCGTGGGAGCGTTTGCCTTCTACTCTGCCAAGCATGATTTGTTTCTCTAAGTTATCTGGACTCCTCCTGGCTACATGTCCGAAGTAACCTAGAATGGGGATGTAATAAGTATATAACATCTATACAAGAGAAGTAAAACTCGCTGCAAAACTTTATGCCAAGTCGTTTGGCCAGCGTGATTCAGTAGATCAATTTCCCTTCGCATAATGGAGGAGGCCCGAGCCTAACAGTGTCACGTATATGGGCTGAGATGATGATGATATAAACCTCTAAATATTACTAACTTGGATATATACAAACGTTCAATTACTTAAATTCATCGTTACATGAGTATTCAATTAGCGTAATAACATATTAAAACGATATAATTAATATAAACGTTAATTAATTCTAGGTTTCTATTTAGAACCCAGATATTGAATACCCAGATACAGATTGAATTATTTATATAAATAATATTACTTGTACTTTCAGATGAACTTACTTTAACTTACTTTACTGGTGTGTGATAGAAAATTAAATTCCCAAAGAGGATGGACGTCAAGCATGCCGCCGTTTATACAACTATTGCCAATAACTGTTGAGATATGTTCTAAGGGATATCTTGTGCATATAATAACTATACAAGAGAAGGAAAACTCGAAATACAACCCTATACCAACCCGTCTATCCATATAGTAAGTCAATATCTTATTAAGGAGAAGGCTCGAGTCTGGATTGAGGAGTATATGAGAAAATGTTAATAGTTTTTGTAAAACTAAACAAACAATTACATTGCACGTGCTATAATCAATCAAAACATATTTATCTTTATTACAGTATATAACAAATGACGTAGAAAAACAACACTTGTATTATGTATTAATTATAATTAATTATGAACACTTCACAATGAGTGGGAGTGTGTGCGCCGCAAATATAGTTGTTAATGACTTAACAGTCTTGTATCGCACGGTGTGGTAAGAATAATTGGTTCGACACTTTATAGTAAATGGTTTTCTTCTGTAATATAAAACATTTTGCGTTTGAATTTTTCTCTGTGTGGTGACAGAGTAAGAATACAATTCCCTAAACTATCAAGTTTTCTTTTCTTTTTTTAAGAAGACCTATCTTGCACTAAGGAAGTAATCCTTGAATTGCGGGAGACTTTACAAACATATAATTAACGGATACAAATTATATCTAGATAGTCTAGACTCGGAACAACAATTTGTGGATCGCATTTCATCAACGGTGGCAGTTAATAGATAATCGCCAACTAGACGAGAGATGTTATTGTAGAAAACAGTCTATCTGCAGGGGAAGAAACAGTTCCTTAACAGTTATAAACCGACGGCGACGGGTAAATAATTTGACACGGTTGGAGAGAGATCAAGCGAAAGATTGATAACCTTACATATAGTCGAAGCATGAAAGCAGATAATACCTAATTTACGAATAAATATGAATTTATGAAAAGATTAAATGTGTGCCTTTATTTTAACCCTTAACCAAATTATGGGAATATACCTCCCATCATAAAAAACGTAGTGAAAAAGTAGTGTTTTATAGTCTGTCTCTCACATTTTTGACTACTTTCAGAAGGTTTTGATAAAATACCTACCACAGACTTAAAAATATTGTAAAAATATATTACCTATGGTCACACCTGCACCTGTACTTCTTTTTCTGTTTTAATAGTTAAATAAAACATGAGGCATATAAATGTAAAAATTTGTTGTTGCTACAGTTCTCTGGGGCTCGGTACAGGATTAAATTCACATCTCAGACTGAGGGTATAACTTAATACCTCCGTATTGGCAATCGATAGCCAAATATTAGAATTTTACTAGATATTATCTCTATTATGTTGAACAATTGCTCTCAAATAAAATATATGATGGGTTGCAATGATGATGGTGTAATATTTTTATTATAAAACCATGCATATTTTTCTCACGTTAATATAAAATGTCAATGCGCAATTCTGGAAAGTCATCGCGCGAAATGTTAGTATAACCTATGACATAATTAATGATCAATTGTCACAGATATTCAAAAAAGATATACATAAAAAGGTCACTAATAAAAAATGGGCAACTAAAAGTATCAACGATTTTTCATTCGATTATTTGTCAAATCAAGGGGCTCACCTCTGATCTTTAACTATTACGTTAGTTAGTCGATTTTATTGACGATGGCGAATGATTCATCATTCCTAATTGATATAATTCATCCCTTTTTGGCAGCGGGAGGCCTGTCACGCGGCTCGTCAGCATGACATGCGATTTTTGACAACCCGTGACAAATTGTTGTGACAAAATATTTCAACAGTTGCGTCAATCGGTTATAGAACATCCCTACGTTGAATGCAGTCTTGCGAAAATACTATAAACTCTTATGGTATTGTAATATAATTCAATATGGAACAGCTATAGTTTTGCCAGTGTTCAAAATAAATCTATAACATAGCACGAATGACGTTGCGTAATCGATTGAAATTTTGGGCATTCGAATGAATGAATTTGCGTTCGGAAACATATATTTTTTTTTTAAATGATATAGAATTTTAGATATGCAGATGGCAATACCATTTCTTATAAAAGAATCCAATTAATCAAAAGAAAAATGTTCGAAACATCTGTTTGTGGAATGACTAATTTATATTACATATATTTTAAAGTATAAAATTGTCACATTATAATAAAAGCGCTTAGTGCAGTGTATTTTATTTGCATTTTCACTATTTTACAAATCAAAAATATTTGATCAATTAATTATGTGTAACTCTCTAAATTTATCCGTGTGGTGACGGAGTAAGAATACAATTCATCACTCCTTATCTTGCCCGTGGATGTCGTACAAGACAACTATGGGATATAATAGGCACATAACATATGTGCAGGAGAAGGAAAACTCGAAATGAAACCCTATACTAACATGTCTGACCAGCATGGTATAGTAGGTCAAATTCCCTCCCATTGTGGAGGAGGCGCGAGCCCAACAGTGGGACACTTGAAATAAAATCTTATACCGCCATGTCTGACCAGCATATTGAAGTAGGTTAATTTCTCTCTCATTGTAAAAGGAAGCTAGAGCCCAGCAGTGGGATGTAGATGACTTATGATGATGAATAAATAATATAAGTAAAATTTTGATGCGAAACTTCTACAGACGAGGGTGAATCTAATCGTTGGCGTGGCTTCCACGCCATGCTTAGATATATATCTGAATAGTAGCAATTTGTTACTGCGCTTCGTTCGGTGAGCGAGAGAGCCGGAAGCCCAACTTTCTGAGGGTGATTGCGTATGGAGGGTTTTGGTGGTGTCCTTGGTATCATCGAGCCTCAATGGACGCATTCACACTCCCTTCGCTTTCTTCGCGGTAGGCAACGGCCTTGTAAAGGTCCATGAGCGGCAGCAACACTTACCATCAGGTGTACTGTTTGCTCGTTTGCCACCGTTTGCAATAAAAAAATATATATATATATATATTTGTGTAACGAAACCACAACTACAACGTCATCTAGTGAGCTCAAAATAAATTATGAACCTAAATACATATCTATAGTGTACTAATGAAAATAAATGTTTATTGAATAAAAATTAGCATTTTTTGGAAAAAAATATCGATATATTTTATTAATGCTTTGTGCCGTATTAGTTCCTGTCGTAATCTATTCTCTTATGCATATGTATATATTTGTATAAAATAATTTTGATGTTTCACATCTGCCAGGCGTCCAGAGCGACGGCTCCTTTTTTATTTGTATGAAACTTCAGCTTTTCCTCTCGGCAATCACTAGTATATGTAAGTCATACATAGCTAAAATTTTTGACATTTATAATCCATTATCATCGTTGCCAATAAAAAAAAATACATGAGCATAACTTATTCATTAAAATCTATAGAACCATCAAATGTCTCTTAAAAATGTCAATAACAAAAATCCTATTATATTAGTTACGGTTTTAAATAATAGTGTAGATTAGAGCTTTCTGTGTCTATTATACGATTCGAGTTCGATTCGACCTCTGACCCATCGATGAGTGGTCAGCCATAATAGTGTATGGTACCGCGGCTTTGCTTGACTCATTTTTGTATAATACGTCCATTGTTTGTAGCTAGCCTCAACAGTTTGATATTTAAAGGGGAGTTTCATTAGTAAGATTTGTAAATGTATAAATTGAATGCATTTTAAATAACTATAAATGTTAAGGAGTTATTTTATTAGTAATTGCTTAGTAATTTTTCTATTTATATATTTTTAAAATATAGCTCACTTTTGTGGTGTGATAGGAGTTAGAATCGTGAATAAAACAACAATTGTTAGATGAATTTTTAACCAAAATTAATGGCTAATGGTCAGGAGTTTAGATGAGGTTAGGAGACTTCATATTAAGTCGCGTTTAAAATTTTATAGTAATAATAGGGCATAAATGCTTCCCTCATTAGGAATCATAGGAAAGGTCTTTAAGTGTTTTTAAGATAAAAAGATGGACTAAGGAAATATTTCTTATATCGCAGCGAATTTAAAAAATTAGCGAACACAAATTATATCTAGATTCAGAGCAACAATGAGTGAAACACTTAAAGTTTAGAGCCGCGCTTGATCGTTACTATAACATTGGCACGGTAGGTCGATGTCTTAATAACTACGCTATTTGAGAAGCATATTTTATAAAATAAAAATCTAAGTAGGTATGTACTTATATTATTTTTTTTGTAAAGTATGTATGATAAAACAGACTAACGTTCCCTGTTTTAGAGACCGTATAAGTTCCTATGTTGGACACGGGAGCTCTTCTAAGCAATGAAAATCAGTTTACTACGTCACCGTGAATACGGGTTGCCATATGGTTTGATTTTGATCTTATCTGTCTATATCCTCTTATCTGACTATAATTATCTTCATTTTGTTAATTCTTACATATCAATTTGATTTTCTTTAATTTAAAATGATCTTATTAATCGCTTTTTATAGAGAAGGAAGTGACGGTATCCAGTGTGTTCTTACTCCATCACTATACGGATAAGAACGGACTACAAAAAAAGCGACAAATCGCATTATTCGAACAGCACCTTAAGACAATATCTTAAACGTAATGCTTAGTCACCGGAGCACTTCCCATGACAAGTGACCTGCGTCTCTGAGCACATCTTAGTAGAGCATCAGTTAGATGGCGATATAACGCTTTGTTTCTTACTCCAATTGACACCTTCGAACTTCGAGGTGGGGAATTCGACTCGTTTGAGCCTAAATTGCCTTTTATTTTTAATCTATGGTGCTTATTGGGGCAGTAATTGTGTGGATGGTGGAATGTTTCTGTACCGATCGCTTGTATGGGTTCGATCCCCATACAGGAAAATTATTTTATGTTATTCATAAATAACTACAGTCGCAAGAGAAAGGATTCAAGTAATACCCAGATTAGAGTTTGGGTGTAAATTTTATGCTTTAGTCGTATATTTACCGAGTGGTAACAGAGTAAAAAAAGGTGGTATAGTAGGTCAAATTTTTTCTTATTGTGGAGGAGGCTCGAGCCTAGCAGTGATACGTATATGAACTGTGATGATGATGGTTGAGACATGTACCTATATTTGTAACGTTTCCTGCAATAAAAAGATTTATTATATAACGTAGAGTGATAATAGGTATGTTAAGAGTACGCGTAATCATCCAATAGGGTTGTAGTAAAACTTCTTTGACATTGTGACAGATGAAAAACATTAGAAATATTACATTTAATAAAGTGTATATTGATAATTTAACAATATTGATAAAGTAACATTTATTAATAAGGCAGTCTGTCTTGTTTATATATTTTTTTTTCATTATTTCAGCGTGATAGTCTTGGTGGGGAACTTGATTGTCATGTGGTTGTTAACTATTTTATTTTTAAAAATAACTTAAATATATTAAACATGAACATCAAAGGTGATAAAACGAAACATTATTTTATAGAATGGCATGAACATATCACGACAGTATGCACTTGACTTCTGATTACTTTTATTAAACGTCAATTAATCTAACGTATTTTTGAACGTCACTTACACTAACTTATTTTCATTTGAAAGCATTCAGTTAGTTCACAATCGCACCTAAAGAAATTTTACTTCAAAAACACAAAAGTATCGCCGAAACAATAACAGATTCAAAATGTAAATCAGCGAAAACAAGCGCCTACAAATATAACATTCGATTATTATACGATTACGTGGGCATCGTTATTGTATTCGAATGGTATCGAGTTGTATCGATATGGCGCAACGGGAGTCATTGTGAGGTGACAATGACAACGCCTAGTTTGATCACTTAATATCATTTTGTATTCATGTTTTTTAAATTAGGTCTGTTGTACATTCGGTGATGTCATATCATGTACCGTCGTGTTTTAATTAATTATTATCATTTTTTTTTAAACAGCGACTAGCTGGCAGGCTTTGTAGCTAACGCGGATAAATTTATTATATCTTCATCTTTCAGTTTATTGAATAATTTTAACATTTGTATTTACTCAAAGCTCATATACGCCCCACTGCTGGGTCCAAGCCTCCTCGATAATAGGAGGGCAATTGACCTTACTATAACCACGCTGGTCAGACAGGTTAGTATAAGGTTCTGCTTCGATATCGTTGTCTTTTACGACATCCACGGGCAAGATAGAGAGTGGTGAATTGAATTATTACTCCGTCACCATACGGCCTGAGATAGTAGGTTAATTGCCCTCCTATTATTACATAATAGGTACTGGATCTTACAGCAGGCTTGTGCCCAACAGTGGGACATATAGGAACTGAGATGCCGAAGTCTCGCTTAAGTTAATCAATTTACTTCGCGTGTTTGAGTGGAATGGTTCATTCAAAAACATTTTTTAGGTTCCAAATTGGACCCGTTATTTTTAACAAAAGAAATGAACCACCCAAGCAAAACAAATACAAGACAAAAAATCGCAAATAGCAAAACGATTTGCAATAAAAAGCTCAACAATATGTTTATTGTTCCAAGTGTAAAATAAAAAGCGGGCGGCGTAAGCTTTTTAAGTTCAAACAAAAAGTCGTCATAAAGTCGAGCTATTCTTAGAAAAGAAATTTTGCACAAGTTATGCTTTAAACGTTATATTAGTTGTTAGCGTTTTTTTTTAAGGACGACAACTCTGCGCTATGGCAATAATCCTTATATTGCTAGGGTCTTTACGAACATATAATTAAGGGATATAATATCCAGATTCAGAACAATTATTTGTGGATCACACAAAGTGTAAACTGCATAGCTGTTTAGGAAAATGAAGGACAGTAGAAACAGTATTCTGAGGACTGTAGCTGAGAGCAGAAACTCTTCGATTATAAATACTCGTGAATAAAGTGTATTTTTTCTATTGCAATCGGTGGCAAACTAGTAAACAGTACACCTGATGGTAAGTGTTGCTGCCGCTCATAGACCTTTGCAAGGCCGCTGCCTACCGCGAAGAAAGTGAAGGGAATGCGTGCAATGAGGTTCGGTGATACTAAAAGCATCACTAAAACCCACCAGACGCAAACACCCTCAGAAAGGCTTCCGGCTCTCTCGCACACCGAACGAAGTGCAGTAACAAATTGCTATTACAGATGTCGATATTCTGCTCAGTATGGTACTACCCCGGACGGGCCGGCCCGCGGCTGTAGACAGACAATTGTCAACAGTGTTGTCCTACCACTTACATTTATTACTCTGATTATAAAACACTAGATGACCCAACTGATGTTCTGTTGAAATAAAATAATAGGAACTCTCCTTGAAATATATCGCGGCGTCACCTACCGAGTCCAATTATGAATCTAAATTATTCTCAAAACACCTTGAATACATACAAAAAATTAACATCGGTCCAGTCGTTTAGGAGGAATTCAGTGACATATACACGTATACAAGAAATCTACACTAATATTATAAAGAGGAAAGATTTGTATTTTTGTATGTAATGAATAAACTCAAAAAGTACTGGACCGATTTTAAAAATTCTTTCATCATTGGAAAGCTATAATATCAGGGAGTAACATAGGCTATATTTTATTCCGGTATTCCCACGGGAACGGGAACTACGCGCGTAAGGCGACTGAATCCGAAGCGAAGCGAGGGCGGATTGCTAGTATAATATATAGGTATACCTAAAGATTGTGTGCGAGGTGTGATTATTATTACCACTACATAAGCATTCACAATCTCATCATATTCTCAGAGCACCTAAGCTTCACTGTTGGGCTCGTGCTTACTCCACAATGGCAGGGTAATTGACCTATTATACGCACTGTTCAAATTTTATCATTTCATCATTTTAGCTCATATACGTCCCACTGTTGGGCTGCAATTTCCTCCACAATAGCAAAGAAATTGACCTTAATATACCATGCTAGTCAGACAGATTAGTATAGGGTTTTGTTTCGAGCTTTCCTTTTCTGGAGATTTTCTTCTCTTCAAAATAGCAATCTTTTAAGTAATCATTTAAATAATTTAACATATGGTTATACGTCGAATTTGCCTTCTCTTGCATAGATGTTATTTACGTAGTATACCTTCGTCATCTTTTACAACATCCACGGGCAAGAAAGAGGTAGTAAATTGTATAGGTACTTACTCCGTCACCGCACGGATAATAGTTTTCTATATCTATTATAACAAATTTACGAAAATTCATTACGGTTTATATAGTTGTGAAGGCGTAACAAACAAACAGACATTCGCATTATTAGTTATATGATGAACACATGTGTTGGTGACGTCACAGCCCAAAAAGCGAGATGAGTGGCGCGCGTCGGGCACGCGTGAAACTCTAACGAACGATTGGTCGATGTCGCCCCGCCTTGTTGCGCAACTTGTAACTATCACATATCGGCAACAATTAATAGCTGTTTCACTGCACAGATGGCGTAGCGGTTAACATATCGACCTACAATTCCAGTGTCGTGGGTTCTAATCCCTCGCTTCTACACTTTGTGCGATCCACAAATTATTGTTCTGAGTCTGAATGTAATTTGTGTCCGTTAAATATTTGTAAAGTCCCCCGTAATACAAAGATTATTTAATTAGTTTTTTTTTTCAAAAAAACGAAAAAAGGTGTAGGGCTCCTTTCATCGCCACAGACGTTTGGATAGGCTGCGACTAGAACATAGTCTGTCAAAAAGGGCTTAATTTTAATAATGAAAATCGGTAATAAATAGTTAAGTAATAGTAATAATATAATAGTTAAGTAACAATATGTTGTCTTAAAAAAAAAACAACTGAGGCGAACAAAAAAACGAGTGTTATGTGTTTGAGATACCTATATGTATGTATAAGAATACAATTCACCATTCCCTATCTTGCCTAAGCATATCCTAAAAAACGACTAAGGGATATAATACGCATATAACATCTACGCAAGAGAAGGAAATCCCGAAAGGAAACCCTATACCAATCTGTCTGACCAGCATGGTATAGTAATATCAATTTCCCTTCTATTGTGGAGGAGGCTCGAGCCTAACAGTGGGACGTATATGAGCCGAGACGATGATTATTGAATATAACTTTATTTAAATATATGTAAATTATCCTTATTTACTTATATTACTAAGTTTTAATAGAGTTTATATAATTTATGTTGATGGTCCTACACATACTATTGACCATGAGGCTTCGATCTAGGTCAAGTGTTATTAGTTTTCTTATTATAAAAAGTGTGAATGTACTTATGAAAAAAAAATTAATCTTTCTAAAAATTTTATCCTTCACGTTATTCTATGTTTGTAGAAGAAACGACATTAATAATAGAAAAAAAGGTATTTAATACATTTAAAGTTTTATTGTAACGTATTATCTAGTTGACAATTGTGACGGCGGGCGCGCACATCGTAAAAAATTTTGACTAGCTAACTTTGGGTTGTCTGATTTTCGTAACAGTGTGCGGGCACATCGTAAAAATTTACTCTCATTATTATCCCTAAAGCCAAGAGAACTGTAACTTCAAAAACCTTCAAGCAAGCAACGAAAATGGATTTATGAACGGTAAATGGAAGTAAACGCGCTCTCTATCTCTTCTCGGCTAACATACAATTAGGTAAATAAACTAATATGCCATGAATTAGCTGAAATACAATATTCAAATACCTATCTATAGGAAATCTGTTAGGAGTAATGTTACGCTTATGTTTTTTGCAGCGTGACTGCACAAAACTGCAGTATGACGTTACCACAATTTGCAGATATAAATGGATTAAATGGTATGTTGGATATAAATGGACTGCTTGTGGAATGCTAGTCCATTTCCATCCGACGTCCTCGTCACGTCCTCGACGAAGAGGACGACAATATCACACTCGCTCAACAAAGAGCCTACACGGCCCGCGAGGCCTTAACAAATAAATATCCGCGGTTCCGCCCTCGCCGTCGAGGTGCGAAACCGCGCCGCGCAAAAGTCACGACTAAAAACGTGGACACGCCCACTTTGCCTTCAGCGACGCTCCAAGCCGAGGTCCGTTCCCCACAGGGGGAGCCCTTGGGCGATGTCGCTTAGCATACTTTTCTCAGGGTTGAAAGCCCTCAGCGCTCACCCATAGTCCGCGTCAAGCTGTCAAGGCCATCTGCGGCCAACATCTGTACACACACAAAAAAAAAAAAAAGCTAGTCCATTAATACCACACCTCTGCAGTCAACCGACGTCAGAGTAGTCAGTTATTTGTTACTCCGCTTCGTTCGGTAAGCCAGAGAGTTGAACACCCATATCCTATCTTACGGTAAACAGCAATTTTGCTGTGATATTGGTACCTATTGCTCGAAGTCCACAGACAGGAGTTACTACTTACCATTAAGTAGTCTGCTTACTTGATTCCTAAGGCATCGCTATACTATATATGAGTCTTAAAAAGTTACATAAACCAAATGTGAGTTTGATCTTTCGGTATCAACATTATCTTAGTTTAAATATTATGTCTTGTTGCTGGGCACGAGCCTGCTCCACGGCAATGCTCTGTGCAGTTTTGGGGAGGGATAATACCCGAAAGGGTGACCCGCCGAGCTGGTAACAGATGTCAAGGACTTGGTACCAGTAGTCGGCCCAATGGAAAGAGGACGGTGGATAATGGGGCCACGCGCCACCCTCTCGTCGCCTCTGACGGAACAGACGACAGGCCGTATTCAACCCAAAAAAAACGAGTCGCCTCCACAATAGGAGATACTTTTATTGATACTTTTAAACGGGATCGTATAAGATTTTATTTCTTGCACAATTGTTAAATGCAATTCGCTCGTCTACATTTACAGGCAAGAAAGTAGTTAGTATATAAAAACCAATATAGACTTATGAAAGCATTAACTCCATATAGATAACATATAAAAAGTTTAAAGTGTAGTCCAATTCCCACGCGTGGACAAATCCATAAACATAAGTTACAATAAGTTATTGCTGAATATATCAAGATCTAGATCACACAGTGCCGACTCAATAACTCATAGATAGTTAGATCAATATTGATGAGTGTCGCGCGGTGCGCGTACGCATTCAACTGTCACAGAGCGGTGCGCCCGCGCATAGATCTCGACGATTTGATAAAAATAGATTTGAAGGAGACTAACTTATATGGATGATTTTTTTTAAAGGCAATATATCCCGCTCTAAGAGGAATACCTAAGCTATGTGTATAGCGGTATTGATATTTCAGAGAATACTTCACAAACAAAAAACTTGGACACAAAGGGCGCCCAGATTCAGAACAATATGTTTTAAAAGATATGTTGTGAATATTAAGTTCAGAGTCTGGATACGGAATAAAGATGTTAATTTAGTACTAAACTGGCTTCGGATTTGGTTATAGATAATATATTATTTCGAATTAGCTGACAATTTCGGATAGTAGTGCCGTATATTGAATTTTTGGAATTGTTAAAGCGAAATGCTAAGTGATGATTATTGTATTATTCGCTTTTGGAGAGGCTTAAATTTAAGTTTTCAGTTCAGCTCGTTGAAAAATAATCTGGAATTACATACTTTACTGTATAACGTACATACGTCACCACATCAACATTATTCGAAATTAATGAAAACTTTTACATCAAATTCGGTTAAGGTTTCGGATATGTTTTCATTTCGGCTATCGGATAATTTTGGTCACAATTACGGAGCTCCAAAACATTCCTAATCATTCGACGAAGAATTATCCTGCCTTATCTATGAAGTCATTACTATAATAAAACAATATTTAGGTAAATAACCAGAAGAGGCGCATAAGTCAGAGACTAGAATTGTGTAGTTAAATATTTTTATACAGAAAAGGAAATGTAGAATAATTTCCGATTTGTATGTGAAATATATAATACTAAGCGGAGAGATAATATTGGAGTCTTCATCTTAGTCCATATATATGCTAGTATTGAACGCGGATATTTCCATATGAGGGTAATTAGGCAACTGCATCTACACTATCCAGACAGTCGAAGAACTAATAATATTTTTCTTGTCTTGAAGGTAAGTCCGCGCACAAAAAATGAAGCATTGCAATTGGAGCCTAATGGAGCTTACGCTGGAACCGTTCCGTAATATACATGGTTACTGTACCTACTGCACGTGGGTACGTACGCAACTCTGAAAAAATAAATACGTAATTATGACGGTTTGTGCATTCAAATGGTGTCACAACACATTTGAAAATCATAAAAAGGTATTTAACATTACTTTTAAAAGTATTTCGACGATTTATGTTAATAAAAACAAAAATTTTATTTCATAATTTGTATAGTGGTGTGCGTGTGTACGTGTGTAATCACCTGCGCGCATGTAGTATTTTTGGCTTCATGTTCTCGATCGCTCAAAGTACCAACACTATCCTTCTATACGTTATTATTCTAAGTATTCATCATTAAAAGTATGTATTCTTTATCCATAATCGTGTCGAGTATATATTTGTACATTATTTCATCATCAATAAAGTGTAATTTTAGTAATGACACATTTTCCTTCGTCGAATCAATGTTGTTCGAGAATATTTGTTTCAAATAAAAAAAGTCTTGAATGTTAACAATTAATGTAAACTTGCGTTTGAGTAATATATCATTCGCTTTGTTTTTGTGCACCAATGACGTCAGATGTAAGCCTCCATCGTAAATATGACATTTATCTGTCAAAATGACGTGCCGCTATTTTTTAATTTGGTGGTTATGACATAACAATCTATACAGCCGGATTATCGATCAATCAGCTTTAAACATTTACATAAAACTTACAGTATTATAAAGTGTGATATTCTAAATACTTACAATAAATAATAATTCAATTATAATATTTAATTTTAATGTTATAATATTACGTATGTATTAGATTATCAAAATAACATTTTGTTTAATATTCAGAAGAATAAAATTGTAATATTATTTAGATAATGAATATTGTCATTAACTCTATGGCCCATTTTTGGGATATGAAACCATTGCTACTACTAATCTTTGAAAGGCCTACGAGAATTATGCCTTTATTTTATATCACTATGTTATGTATTTGTAGTGACATCTGATAATGGCATGACAGGTTGACTGCACAGATGACGTAGTGGTAAAGATACCAACTTACTGTGCCGGTATCGTGGGTTCGAATCCCACGCAGGACAACACTTGTTGCGACTCCACACAATTGTTCCGAGTCTATATGTAATTTGTGTCCGTTAATTATATGTTTGTGAAGCCCCCGCAATACAAAGATTATTGCCTTTGTACAGAGGTTATTCAAAAAAAAAAAAGAAAAAGATGTAGGGTTCCTTTCATCGCCACAGACGTTTAGATAGGCTGCGACTAGAACATAAGCTGTCAAAAAGGGCTTAATTTTTATAATGAAAATCAATAATAAATAGTTAAGTAATAGTAGAAATAGAAGTAATTGTAATAAAAAGTAGTACCACATTTGTATGATAATTGCGGAGTGATCTTATTTAGAAAATAAATATACAAAGAAAATATAGATAAAATCTTATATATCACTATCTAAGAATTTTTGAAAAATGTATGTTTTAATTATATGTACTTACGGCCTTATATGAAGAAAAAAAACTACACAAAAGAAGGACGTGATTTCTACGTCACAAAATCTTAAGCATAATTTAATAAAAGTTCAACAATTATCATAAATATTGATAAAAAATAACCGAAAATTTTTCTGCAAGAGTGAGTTTACGAATGTTATGAAATATATTGTATGAGGTCAGAAAACGCCACTGTACTTAGCCAACCTTGTGTCACATTGAAACATTTACCGTCTACGACCTTCCGACTAATAACGTCTCATCAAACTCTTATTACAACATAAAATAATATCAATGTTGTGCCACGCTATTTGAACGCGAGTGTAATATGGCATGGTTCTCAAACTGGTTGCTTCCTAAACCTATTTAAAAAAAGAGAAAATATAATTAAGAAATGGCGGAAATAGTTTTCAGGATTGATATTGATTGATTCCATGACATGACTGCAATATGGCGTAGTGGTTAAGAGTTAATATAAGGAAACGGAATCGTGGTCGAGGATTCGATTGCTACGCAGTGTTCTACGTTAATTTTAATTTAGTATTTTAAGGGATCCAAACATTGTTGTCAGAGTTTGTAAAGTAAAACAATACAAGGATACAATATTATTTCCTTAGTGCAAAATGTAGTCTTTTTTTAAAGAAAATAAATAAAAAAAAACATTGAAGATGAAAATAGAATATGGACTATAATTACGTTGTTTGCTATTTAATTTTCCTGTTTTGCGATTAATTTATTTTATTTATGGTTACCTGATGGCTAAAGTATTTGTTGCTTAGTATGTCACAATAAATAGGTATTTTTTTTTCCTTACATTTATGAGTATTAGATATATTAAATAGTATTATTATTATCAAAATTACTTCATGTGCTGACGGAGTAAGAATATAACTCACCACTCCCTTTCTTACCCGTGGATATTGTAAAAGACGACTAAAGAATATAATATGCATATGTATAGCGCAAGAGAAGGAAAACTCTAAATAAAACCCTATACCAACCCGTCTGATCAGCGCGGTATAGTAGGTCAGTATCCCTCCGAGGAGGCTCGAGCCCAGCAGCGTGACGTATATGAGCCGAAGTGATGAAGCATTTGTGAACTTTGAGAAATTCTATGCTCGTATAAGATCTTGATACATATTAAAGGCCTACATTGTAACAAAGGTTAAGGATGTCATCTTCTACTTAACATTAATATACATAAAATATAGTAAAGCTGTTTATATTTCTTGTTATATACTGGATATAATAATCTGGTGGCACTACTTATGAGTACTTATATATTAATAGGGGTATTCATTTGTAAAGTGACGCATTAAAATAGGATTATTCTTACACTAGCTGATACGTGTAGCTTCGTTTGCGTCATAAAAGATAGACTATGGGACGTAGGCATCTAATAACCTGCAAGAAACGGAAGTACTCGAAAAAGTAAATTCAATTCGTTTTCGTAATGCTTTTAAATAATGCTCCGCTCCTCTTCGTTGCAGCGTGATGTTATATAGCATATAGCCTTCCTCGATAAATAGGCTATCCAATACTATCTTTAATTCAAACCAACAGATTTTGAAATTATTGCGTTCAATCAAACTTTTCAGCTTTAGGCTAAGTTCAGATGATCGCGCGGCGACGCGCGCTGCCGCACGATTGAGCTGTTCAGATGGCGGCGGCTTACGCGCGGCAATCTAGCGTGAACATTCAGTGAGACTGGACGTGGAGGAGGCTATTTGGTTGTGTGTTTTATACCACAAACTGCGACGTCGTCGGCGAAAGCAAGGACGATACTGGGTGCACCCTATTTTGAGTCAAAGTCTTTCTTTAAGCCTGTTTGTGACTTTATATCCCACACTAAGACTACACGAAGATCGATTTTAAACTACTGTATCAGTAGTAGGTACTAGTAAATCATATCATAGATATCTCATCCTCCATTTTCGTGGCTCCGTGCGTCCGTCCCCCTCAAACCACGTGGGTCAACTGAACAGGTCAATACAGGATTGTAGATCTCAAACCGCGCCTCACCGCGCGGTTTGAGATCTTGCACGCGGTGCATGGCGGTGCGGGCAAGCACGCGCGGTGACGCGCGGTCATATACACAACAGAATTGATTTGTTACAATCTTAAACCGCGCGTTGCCGCGCGGTCATCTGAACTTAGCCTTATAGTAAGTATTAGTATGGATTAACGAAACAGATGAAGTTTTCAATAATTTATTTAATCATCGTAAGTTATCGAAGAAAACATTAAAAATTTAAAAGCTTAATTTCTTTTTAAGAGTCGTAAAAACTGGCTTAATCATCAGAAGACTAAACAGAAACAGTAACCAACCCTTTTTATGCGGCGTCATGCGGCCTTAAGAACTGCTGTTTGGTTCTTAATTGAGCAGGCCACAGTGATTAATTCTTTGATTTCGGTGGCATCATTAACTCGTCCACCTAAGGGAACCCAACAGCGGATGTCGATAAAATGGTAGATGCCTCGATAACTTATTATACCTGAAAGTGCCTTAAAGCCTCTACAGTGCGAAACTATTTGAAAAATGTCTATCGCGAAATATTTGGCGCAATAATTTAACAAATTCTCATGGGGTGATAAGTATACAATGTTTTATAGCCCTTAAAAACCTGCCTTGGTATAATATCATCATCACAGTTCATATACATCCCACAGCTGGCTTCGAGCCTCCTCTGCGGAGAGAGGGAAATTGACTTGAGGGAAACTATAAAAGTTTACGCAGATTATAATCCCTTACTTAGAATAATAACGTATAGAAGGATAGTGTCAGTACTTCGAACGTTCGAAATATGAATCTAAAAATATTAATGGCGCGCAGACGATTACACACATAAACACGCACACCACTAAACAAATTATGAAATCAAATTTTGTTTTTAATAACATAAATCGTCGAAATATTGTTAAAAGTAATGTTAAAAACGTTTTTAAGTTTTTCAAATGTGTTATGACACCATTTGAATGTACAAACAGTCATAATTACCTATATATTTTTTAAGAGTTGCATATATACGTGCAGTACAATGACGTGTACATTACGGAACGGTTCCGGCGTAAGCTCCATTAGGCTCTAATTGAAATGCTTCACTTTTTGTACGCGAACTTACCTTCTATACGTTATTATTCTAAAATCCCTTAATTATCTACTACGACACCCAACGATAAAATTTATATATATATATATATATATATATATATATATATATATATATATATATATATATATATATATATATATATATATATATATACTAGTTGACCCAACAGACATTGTTCTGTTCAAATAAAATAAAAGGAATTCTCCTTGAAATTGACAGCAGCGCCACCTACCAGGTCCAATTGTGAATTTGAACCATTATCGAATCCGCTTGAACATACAAAAAAGTCATCAACATCGGTCCAGGCGTCTAGGAGGAGTTCAATGACAAACACACGTACACAAGAAATTTATATATAAATTTAGATTTAAAACAAGTTTCTAAATCAATGAGTACCTATTAAATTGTTGAGCTATAGGTACTTGTCGTTTCAAAATAATCTTTGATTTCCGATCTACGTTTGAGTGGAAATGTGCCATCCGGGATACAGAGTGATGCAAATGTTAGATCGTAAAGTAAATTATCTCCATAATTGTACAGGCTGTTACATTTTGTATTAACTATCTTCACCTTTTTTACATTGGCAATCAGCCATTAATGCGAGTCAATTGTTGCCAATATCGAGTTACAATTTCTTTCATAAATTATTCGTTTTTAAATATTTTTATTTTCTTTACATTAGTCATTTTCAGCTAGTCAAATCGATGGTAACATAGTTAATATAAATAATATTTCTTTTTAATAATTTTGGTAGGAAACAAAAATATATGTAAACACTATTATATAACATGCACCACATCCCGACAGTTTCTCTGCATCACATTAAATAAAATGCCAGCAAAATTATTTAATATAACACGTAAAATACCAAGACATAGAATGAAATACAAGAACACTACATGAAGCGTTCATGATTCCTCCAAAAACTAGGTTAATTATTAAATGGCTGTTGTTATTTTTTTCACTCTGCACAAAAGAATTAGTCCTTATAATGCGAGAGATTTTACAGACATATAATCATCATTTCAGCTCATATACGTCCCACTACTGGGCTCATGCCTCCTTAATAATGGGAATGAAATTGACCTTACTATATCATGCTGGTCAGACAGGTTGGTATGGGGTCTTTTTTCGAGTTTTTCTTCTCTTGCATAGATGTTATATGCTTATTATATCCCTTAGTCGTCTTTTACGACACCCACGGGCAAGACAGAGAGTGGTGATTTGTATTCTTACTCTGTCACCACACGGCACCAAACTCTATATTAATTATTAAATGGTTGTTGTTTTTTTTTATTTCACTCTACACAAAGGAATTATTTATTTACAATCAATTATAATACCTTACCTAATTAATACTCATAATGCTAAACATATAATCAATTGATATTAATTAAACCCAGACTAGTATAACTATTTCTGTATCCTACCAAAACACCCACAAATCATCAATCCATTTTATCAGCTTGCTATTTTTAGTCACATTTTTCATTTCTGTAGTTTTCATTCGTGGCATCCATTTCACTTATTTATAATTAATCTTATGTCATCATCATAATCATCATACTTTTATATCAATTACTTGTGATCGATGTAAATGTATTCTTCCTTCATATTGCAAAGTTTAGCCTTTTCCCTTCTTTCTTTCTCATTCCCTCTATCAATTTTCCACAATAAATAATTCCTTTATTTATTCAATCCGTATAAATTTGTGTCATCCCATATGAATAACAGTCACGGTGGTCGAACGCGGATATGTTGCAAACGACAGTAACTATCGTCCGAGGACAGTCGTCAAATCTGTGCCAATAACATGTGGTATCAACCTACCATGACAACAAACTTGACTGTACGCTTTGCAGTTTTAGCGGGAACGCTCTTTTATAACTAGTCATCATTTTGGCTGATATACGTCCCACTGTTAGACTCGAGCCTCCTCCACAGTAGGAGGGTAATTGACCTACTATTCTACGCTGGGAATTGACCTACTATACTACGCAGACATGTTGGTATAGGGTTTTGTTTCGAGTTTTCCTTCCCTCGCATATATGTAATATGCACATTTTATCCCTTAGTAGTCTTTTACGACACCCAATCACAGGAGAGGGGGGTGGGGGTGCTGAATTGTATTCTTACTCCGTCACCACACGGATAATAAAATTAACTGGTAGCCTTATCATATTGTAAAACTTATTATTAGAAATTATTAAACTATAATAAATTCAAAGAAGGAAATATCAAAATATAACCCTATACCATCCCGTTTGACCAGCGTGGTAGGTCAATTTCCCTTCAAATATGGAGGAGGCCCGAGTAGTAGGGACTTATTTGAGCTGAAATGATGAAGTCTTACGCGATATAAGAATTTAAATCTTAGAGCATATCATCATCATTTTGGCTCATACACGTCCCATTGCTGGACTCGAGCTTCCTCCACAATAGGAGGGAAAATGACCTTACCATATCAAGCTGGTCAACAGGTTGGTATAGAGTTTTTCATCTCTTGCATAGATGTCATATGCGTAATATATCCCTTAGTCGTCCTTTACGACACCCACGGGTTAGAGGGTGATGAATTATATTCTATAACTGCACGTAAAGTTATTACAATACAATATATTAATCCAATATTTAAAAGGCCTATTCAAATAGGAATATATCAACTAAAGTGTTCACGAACAAATTCGCAATAAACCATTCAACGAAGTGTCCGTTTCATTTCCTTTAATAAAAGTGTCTTATTAGACAGCAATGTATATCATTGCTTCTTAGAATAACAGTGTGGTCTATTCATAGGTGGACCACACAAATCTATTAGCATGTCTACATAGAGAACTCCTGATGGTCAATATTAACATACAATCAAGTGCCTTTTCAATAAATGTGCCTAACACCAGATCAAGAGAAATATATTGAATGTAGTTTGCTGGTTGTTCTACAATGTAGACAAATTAAAATCTCTATATCTATACCAATAAATAAAATTGGAGTGTCTGTTTGTAATGTCAAAATAATAGGCTTTTTTCATGCTCACACGGTTATTTGCACGACACCTATGCCTAAAATAGCAATTAAAAAATTTTTGTCTGTCTGTCTGTCTGTTTGTTCCGGGTAATCTTCAAAACGGCTGGACCGATTTCAAAAATTCTTTCACCAATGGAAAGCTATAATATCAGGGCGTAAACTAGGCTATATTTTATCCCGGTATTCCCACGGGAACGGGAACTACGCGGGTAAAACGATTATAACCTAACCTATAACCGAAGCGGGGGCGGATTGCTAGTAAATAAATAAAATTGAAATTTCTGTTTGTAATTTTAAAATAATAGTATTTTTCACACTCATATTTACATATCTTTCCGTTAGGTGACGGAGTAAGAATACAGTTCATCATCATCGTCATCATTTCAGCCTATCGTCGTCCACTGCTGGACATGGGCCTCCCTCATGTTACGTCATAAAGTGCGATCCTATGACGCTTGCATCCAACGACGTCCAGCAACTTTCACCAGGTCATCGGTCCACTTGGTGGGGGAGCGTCCTACACTGCGTCGTCCGATACGTAATCGCCACTCGAGAAACTTTCATCCCCAGCGGTTGTCGGTTCGTCGTGCGATGTAGCCTGCCCATTGGCACTGTTACTGCCCAACAGTGGGACGTATGTGGGTTGCGATGATACATAATCTCATCTTAGTCCATATACGGCCCATTGTTGGGCTCGGATTTTCTCCACCGTGAGGGGGAAATTGACCTGCTATATCACGCTGATCATAAGTGTCGTCTCTTGCATAAATATTATATCCTTTAGTCGTCAACTGCAGAGAGGCTGACCGCGTTAGGGCGACCGACGTCCCAGACGGGGCGTTAGGAAGAGACGCTATTTGAAAAGACTACCTGGCTGGACACGGACGACAAGAAACTTAGTACCGGTGGCCAGCTCGTCCGCCGCTCTTTCGTCGCCCCACCCAAAAAAAAAAAACAACGCTCAAATATCCCTCTTAATCTGAGGCAATTCAAGCCCAATAGTAGCGTTCTACTCTACCAATATGAGCGAGATTTTGTTGATTATGACGATAATAATTGGCTAACGGCTTACAAAATATGTGATCATTGTAGAACAAACCACACGTGAAAGGTTGGTATCATCCCGCGACCTAAAGAAAGTGCTAAGCCACCTTTTAATGCCTCCTATCCATGTAAAACAAACTATCACACAATCTAAAAACAACCTTATATTTATAGGCTATAGAACTAATTTTGTATGAAGATTAACAGGAACTTTTATTATCAATCGCCAATGGAATATCCACTTTGTTTAAAGGAATTTAAGTTGGGATTCATTTGATTATGTTGTATGCACTAGAAAGTCTGACCCTAAACCAGGTTTCGTTAAGTAATAGTACAAGTGATTCGGGACAAAACGGATTTCATTAAAATTATTTATTCCTTAGCCTTTAACTATTTTATAAAGCTCATAAATTTGAATATTTTTTTGGACGCGCTGATCTTACGAAGTACTTCTTGGAGTACGTACAAAAGAAAACATGTTATCTAAGATAACCTATTTAACGAAGGAAGGTTATAGAATGTAATACATAACTCCCCGATAGATAAGAGTGGAACAGTGTCCATAAATAAAAATAGGACATCGCACATTATAAGTTCCGAGCAACCATCGTTGTCTTGTCAACTATTGGGATAACAAAAATGGCGCTTAACATTTTTTGGGTGCTATTAATGCTGATAATATTATTATTATCAATATAAAATGGATTTGTAATTTACGCTTGCGATATTAATTTTTAAAGATCTTTTTTTGTATTTTCTCAAAACCAAACGTGTTCCTAAAATAGGTATGCCATTTTGTTCGTGATAACCAAACCTATAATAAACCACATAAACGCCACTGTAATTTTTTTTGAAACAATATTTTTTATTTTCGTAATTGGAATAACTGTTAAAATGTACAGATTAGGTTTTTTATATTCATCCTGTGTGGAATTCGAACTAAAGTTATTGTATTCCATCTATTGTATGATTACAGCCTAACACCATGCTTAACTTTCACTGTCAACGCTCAAAAAGTAAAAATATAATGTTTTCAAATACGTAAAGATTCATTTCCTTATATATTGGCAACACCTAATCAAATACCCTAAATAGTTTATAATAACCTCAAAGGTAACAGAAAAAAAATCTATGTATCAAAAAAGTGACTACTCAAAAAATTACACCGCATTGTACACTAATTCTTAACGACAACACCAATCAATTGTTTATTTTTATTTATTTCAAATTTCATCGCAATATTATTAACTTTATTGCGATTACGATCTTGAGAATTCATTTTTGACGTTTTTATTCGAATTTATGCCATTCCTTACATTGTCACCATTTTATTTTACAACATATTAAAATACACTTAAACAGTCATATTTCAAAGCATTAAAGTCTAAATTTGAATATTTTCTTATTTATTGGTCGGATTAAAAATACTGGTCGCTATGACTTCGTGTGACTGCTCTAAGATTTTATTATTTAAAAAATTGATATTTTATTTTTCGAATTGGACTGCTAACGCGCTCAGTGGGAGGCTGGATACCGTTTGAATAACTTACTACTTTATGTTGTTCGCATTAAAGTTTATTTTATATTACATGTCATTCTGCCCTTTGAGGGTTTCAAGGAATCGAGCCAGGAATCTGCTTTTGCGTTTATGTTTCCAACTCTGTTGGATGTTTCGATGTAATCTTTGAAATTGTATATTAGTTTATACCTATTTGTATACGCGGCAATAACGCCTAGATATTTACGATAAGATTCTTTGTTTATTCAAATTAATAGAGCAACCCTTTTTAATTTTAAACGATCAATAACTTTAAAGCGTTTATTATACAAAGCGTTTTTATTTTTTTATTGTATTTGGAATTTACAGCTTTAGTTTTAAAATTAGAAATGTTTCACTTACTTCATCGATAAACCATCTGCTTTTATTATTGGACTAGGATCTCCTCAACAATAGGAGAGAATTTATCTACGTCAATAAAAGTGTAAAAAAACCTATAAATAATATCCATCACTAACAGTATAGTAAAGAAGGTCAATTTCCTTTGCATTATGGTGGAGGTTCAAAGCCTGTAGTGAGTGTGACGACATTCGAACTGAAAAGAAATGAGAGCACTAAGTGGAAATTGTTACATCTAATCTTAGAATAATAGCGTATAGAAGGTAAGTTCACGCACAAAAAGTGAGGCATTTCAATTGGATCCTATTGGAGCTTATGCCGGAACCGTTCCGTAATGTACAAGTCATTGTACTGCACGAACGTATGCAACTCTTAAAAAATAAATAGGTAATTCTGACACCATTTGAATGCACAAACCGACATTTGAAAAATATAAAAAAATATTAACAGTACTTTTAAAGGTAAATCGACGATTTATGTTAATAAAAACAAAATTTGATTTCACAATTTGTATAGTGGTGTGCGAGTGTACGTGTGTAATCGTCTGCGCGCCATTAGTATTTTTAGATTCAAATTTTGAAAGTTCGAAGTATTGACACTATCCTTCTATACGTTATTATTCTAAGCATCTAATCCTAAATCACAAACAAACGCTTAATTCCAATAAATATTTGCTCGGTTCCGGACTTATGTATGGAACTTTGCAATTATGTTTCAATGACTAATATAGTCAGACAAATGTTTCTTTATTAAACAAAATCATCTTGCAATAAATTGTATAAAAAATGATGTCTAGATATTATAAGTATGACAATTATCTATGCGCTTCTTATATCGTTCATTATCATCGAAAAATAAATCAATTCGTTAATCCATAAATTATTGTCAATCAATTTTCAAATATAGAATTATAAATTTTGAATATGACTAAAAGATGGCGTTTTTCAATATTTTAAAGTTACGAAATAATAAATATTAATCATTTCAATATCGAACGTTTGTGTTAATTTGTAAACGTTTTATGATATTGTGATTTATTTATTTTATTATTTGAATAGAATAATATTAATTCTATTACGTGTTTTGGAATATTTTAGAAATATTTTTGCGTTCATTGCTCGCTATACTGAGGTGGAAATAAACTTAAGTATTAATATTTTAAGTCACTCAACGTGCTATGGAGTAGACTATTCTCGGTATTTCTCTACGTGATAATATCTGGAAGACGGAAATCTACAGAAGAACGTGTGTGACCAACATAGCCCGCAGATAGGCAGGTCATATAGCTCATCGAACCGACAACAATTGGGGAAGAAAGGTTTTGAGTGGCAACCACGAATCGGACGACACAGCGTAGGATGTGTTCTTACTAGGTGGACTGACGACATCTTGAAAGTCACAGGAAACCGTTGAATGCAAATGGCACAGGCCCGTTCTAGGTGGGGAGGCCTATGTCCAACTGTGGACGTCTATACGCTGATGTATGGATGGATGATTAATGTTTTTGATATTAGATTTATAAATCAGTCATCCTCAGCCATATAAATCAGCCATTAAGGATGACGCGGACGCGGGCTCTATTCTCTCTATTATCTCTTGGCATATCTCCTCTCTATACTTTTTCAGTGAATCATGGCCACAGACATTTAGTTTTATCTCCAAAATATAAAATCTTTTGCGAGGCTTAAATAATGTTTGAATAATTCGTAACGATTTTTAAATATGTACCATTTTACCACATTAAAGATTCGGTTATAAAATCGATTTGTACGTATTCTTTAGCTATTTACACGTGCAGTTATTATAACTTTATTATAGTGCCATCTGTTGCTTATTATTGGCACTACCTTGTAAGTTTTATAAGCGTTTATAACTGTAATGTTTTATAAAGTATTTGTTATTTATTATAAGCTAAAATGATTTTTTTATTGTCAGATAACCTGAAAATAATGCTTTTGTTAATATTGAATAATGAATGTCGTAAGACTAAGTATTCGTCGCCAAAATTTACGCCATTTTCCTTTGCCTAGATTCTCTATGTCAATTCGTTTGATCAGCAAATTTAATTATTGTTTGGATATATATATATATATATATATATATATATATATATATATATATCCAAACAATATATATTCTGCTTAGAAACTAGTAATCATTATTGTAGTTTAATTCTAAGATCTTAAACAAATGATTTATGAAATAAATAAACCAGTTTATTGAATTGTATACATATATAAATTGAATCCAGAATATTCAAACATAATGTTAATTCACTTCATAGAGTATGAATATCCGCGGGGGGGGCGGTGTTGTTCGCGGGGGGTGTTGTTCGCGGGGGGGGGGGGGGCGGTGTTGTTTCCTTGAAGGAGCTCACCGCCTTGCGCGTCGACGCCCGCCGGGACGTCATCGCCCGTTGGGCAGACCGGCTGGAGAGGCCTCGATACGGTGTTTGGACCGTGGAGGCCTTCCGGCCGGTGCTGATGCAGTGGTTAGAAAGGCGGCACGGGGTGCTCTCCTTCCGACTCGTACAGGTCTTGACGGGGCATGGATGCTTCGGCAAGTACCTGTACAGGGTCGCTAGGAGGGAGAGAACTCCGTCCTGCCACCACTGCGATTGCGACGAGGACACGGCGCAGCACACGCTCGAGGTCTGTGCCGCTTGGGCAGAGCCGCGTCGTGAACTCGTCGCAATCATCGGTGCAGACCTGACGCTGCCGACCATCGCTAGGGAGATGCTCGGCAGCATCAGGAATTGGGACGCGGTCGCAGCCTTCTGCGAGGCAGTTATCTCGCAGAAGGAGGCGGCGGGTCGCGAGCGCGAGGAGCACAGCCTCGATGATGCGACCCACCGCCGGCGACCCGCCGCCGGCAACTGGGGCGGCGCAGGCGGGAGTACCTGCGTGCAATGCCGCCCTAGCCAAGGCCGCGGGTGACGTGACCGGGGATTAGTCCGTCACCCGCCGAGAGGCCGACCGCGTGAGGAAAGACCGACGTCCTCCCCGAGGGGGGGACGTCGGTCGATGGGAGGGTACCCCGGGTAGGGGGTATTCCGTCGGGCCACTGATGCGACCACTGATGACAAGTAACCCTGCTCCAGTGGTCGGCCCAACGACGAAGGCGACGTGGTGTTCGGGTGGGTTGCGGGAGTTGCGTGCTTAAGCCCCTCTGTCGGCCCGGACGGAGTGGTGCGGAGGCGCGCCGACCGCAGTCCACCCAAAAAAAAAAAAAAAAAAGAGTATGAATATCCAACCTATGACCTACATATTAAAACTGTTTTAAAAATATCAATGTGACCCTTGTTTTATTCGTCATATGAATTATATGACATTCAGATAATTAATCGTGTAAAGCATAATTAATCCATATGAATAGATGAACAAAACATGACTATCGTGGATTAAAGATTGAATATTAATTTGTGCAGCCTATATGGATTGAAATAATAATAACAATGATCCATTGTTATTTGACATAGTGAATTATAATACCTACTATAAATTTTATTAGAATGTTTGCTGGTGATGGTCTCGCTGGTACAATAGTCTGTGACCAACTATAAATCCTACTAATATTATAAACGCGAAAGTTTGCGAGTATATGAGGATGTTTGTTGCTCTTTCACGCAAAAACTACTGAATGGATTTTGATGAAACTTCACAATAATATAGCTTACATATCAGAAAAAGACATAGGCTATAACTTATCGCAATATTCCCAAGGGAAGGGGAACTATGCGGGTAAAACCACAGGGCGCTGCTAGTTGATAATAAAGTCGAGGTAATCATCATAATCTCAGCTACTATACGCTGCTAATTTCGAATTACTAAAAAATTAAATTGGCCTACTATACCACGCTGGTTAAATGTAATTTGTGTCCGTTAATTTATATGTTTGTAAAGTCCCCCGCAATACAAGGATTATTTCCTTAGTGCAGGGTGTATATTAAAAAAAAAAAAAAGATGTGTTAGTTTAGAGCTTTATTTCGAGTTTTATTGTTTTATATAATTGTAATAGGTATATTATATTCTGTGTGGTGATGGAGTAAGAATGCAAGTCGCCAGTCTCTATCTTTCCCGTTGATGTCGTAAAAGACGACTAAGGGATATAATACACACATAACATTTAATAGCAGAAATAAGAGAAAGAAAACTTGAAATAAAACCCTAGACCTACCTGTCTAAATAGCTTGTTATAGTAAGATCAATTTTCCTCTTATTGTGGAAGAGGCTCGAGCCCAACAGTGGGATGTATATGAGCTGAAATGATGAATGATGATCCCTTAGTCGTCTTTTACGATATCCACGGGTAAGATGTGGAGTTCTTTCCTTACTTCGATAACGAGAGTAAAAACGAAGAGGGAAATAATCCTTACTAATATTATAAATGAGAAAGTAAGTTTGTTTGTTTGTTACGCTTTCACGCTTAAACCACCGAACCGATTTCAAAAATTCAATCACCAATGGAAAGCTATAATATCAAGGTTAATCCTTGCTATATTTCATCCCGGTATTCCCACAGAAATGGGAACGACGCGGGTACAGTGTCTGAAACCGAAGCGAAGGTTGCTAGTAGAAAAATAAAAATAATTATTTCGAAGCTTAATTTGTGTTAATATTATAACTTTAATAGCAATTATATGCACCGGTTTCGATATATTTATTCAATACAAATAAAAAAAAATCAATAAATTTTAGAAAATAAATAAATCTTAATAAAGATACCCATTAAATATGTATTATGTTTTCTTTGCACGGATATCATTTCCTGCCAAGTGCTATTTTTTAAATAAATTTATATTAACGGTCTCCATTTATGTTGTATGACATTGAAACTAACTTCATTTCATAGATGGCATAATGGTTAAGATACTAGCCTATCATGGCGACTGTCATAGGTTCATTCCTCACGTAGGATAAATATTTGTGTGATCCAGAGATTGTTCTGAGTCTGGTCAAGAGAAGTCGACTTAAAACCCTATGATAATACGTTTGAACAACGTAAGGTAAATTTCTATCTCGCAATAGCAAAGGTCCGAGCCTAATAGAGGGACTTATGCAGACTGAGATGATATTGACGAAAAAAAATAGCAATTAATTATTTTTAAATACAGCAATAGAATAGGTGCCATTTTATAAATGCCAATATTTAAGTTTTTGTCAATATAACTGTATTTTAGAGGTCAATATTATCTATAATATATTCTAGGCTCCATATTTTATAGCACTACTGTCAACTTAGATTCTATCATTGCAATAAAAAAGAACTTAAAACCCCTTTGCCTTATATAATTTAGTGAAGTAAAAAAAGACGTGTTTCACAGCTTTTTTTAAGTGCTCTTTGGCAATAACATACATAATCATCTTTTGTGAAATCAATTGGAATAAATACACAAGCATTTTTTTTTATAATTCCGTGTGGTGACGGCGTAAGAATACAATTCACCACTCCCTATCTCGCCCGTGGATGTCGTAAAAGACGAAAAAAATACTTAGTGGACTTTTTTATGCTCATATGGTTATTTGCACGACACCTATGCCTAAAAAAGAGTTTAATTTTTTTTGTCTGTCTGTTTGTTTTGGGTAATCTTCTAAACGGATGGAACAATTTTGATAATATTTTACTATCAGCTGTTTATATAAGTAGTAACTTTTACATGGGTACGGGAACTACACCAGTAAGGCGACTGACACCGAAGCGAAGCGAATCGCTAGTTAAAGATATAGATGTAACCTAAAGCTGCACCGATAGCATCACAGGTTACCTACCATCATTATAATCATAGCAAATAACCCATAAAATTAAAAACATCATGATATCGATCGGCAGACATCGGCAATCTTCGCACAAGATCGTCTCGAAGCACAATAATATCAAATGTTTACGATATGATTCGATCTCTATAAAATATTCTAGTATACTTTTAGTTATAACCGTTAGTACGATGTTAACCTATGGTTTACTTCACGTGTTTAAAGATTGCAATCTGTTGATTATTACGCTTCGAATATGCGGTATGACACGGTTTTTACGCGGGTAACTAATAGCATATTCAAATTCAATTGCATTACAAATGTTTATTTGTTTTTGCTAGTCGTATTAAAACTTAGTTAACATTTTCTTTATAAGTATATGAGAACATAAGGTAAATTATTATTTTTTACCTTAATGTAATGGATATATGTAGAAAATTGTATTTATTCTTTCCTTAAAAGATTACTAGAAGATATAAGCTGCTAATATTATTAAAACAAGGAAAATTAAAGTTATGTGAATATCATTTTGCTCGATATGGAATCATCATTATGATCTCTGCCCCTATACGCTCTACAGTTGGATGCAGCTTCCACTATGAAAGGGAAATTGATATACTACCACGCTGGTTAGACGGGTTAGCATAGGGTTCTGTTTCGAGTTTTTCTTTTTTTGTTTAGATGTTATATATATACATATAGGTATATACGACACTCAATCCCAATAAAAGTTTACAAAAAAGAATCTATTGTTTTTTTATTGAAAAAAAAAAATTGTTTCCTATTTTTCGTAATTAAAATTAATGCAGCAGTATTACGGAGGGATATTTCGTAATCACAAAATCTAAATTTGATATGTAATATGTACTTACTAGAATGCTTACTTATACAGATAGGTAAATAAAATTCTTTTAATATGGTCGTAACGCCGTTCGCTGGATTTTATCTATACCAATAAATAAAATTGGAGTGGAGTGTCTGTTTGTAATGTCAAAATAATAGGCTTCTTTCATGCTCACACGGTTATTTGCACGACACCTATGCCTAAAATAGCAATTAAAAAATTTTTGTCTGTCTGTCTGTCTGTATGTTTGTTCCGGGTAATCTTCAAAACGGCTGGACCGATTTCAAAAATTCTTTCACCAATGGAAAGCTATAATATCAGGGCGTAAACTAGGCTATATTTTATCCTGGTATTCCCACGGGAACGGGAACTACGCGGGTAAAACGACTATAACCTATAACCGAAGCGAAGCGAGGGCTGCTAGTTGTAAATATAAATCGTTCTTGAATTCACCGAAACGATAAATTTTGTGTAATAACCATGACTTGTTGGACATGAGACAGCTTAGTCAGTTCGTGACCATGAATGCTGTAAAGTGTTCGAAACGTCGGGTAATCAAAAATCAAATACAAACCCGATAAAATCCGTAGTTTTATTTACAATGTGTAATACTCGCGTAAACATTAGAAAACATTTAAACGCATAAAAATAATTAAAATCGATCCAGCCGTTTAGAAGTTCAGTCACACACACATACCTATATAGAAGAATTACGAAGATACGAATAGCCTATTACAAAACCAATATAGGCTACGTAGACAACAGTTATAGCGAATACCATGGGCCAAGGGTTCGGTACCAGAAGTCTCAATTACCGCGCATTCCCATAAGAAATATTCATGTACTAGGATCGTGCATTATTACACCATGCCACCACGAATAGCTCCAAGCTAACATCCGTTTCTCAGATATTAAGGACTTGCTTGGAATTGTGTAAAGCCTTTGACTTTTCTAATGTCGTAAATATTTGTTTGGTTTTCATTTTATTTATAGTCCCACGCTATCCTCCCCGAAGTAAAATATCGATATATCGAAATATCGATACTATCACCATTTTTAGTAAAGTATGTATTCTACAAAATCATCGTAAACTTAATCCACTGAAAAAATCTCAGCATGAAATTGATGTTATTACTTACGTCTACAATTTAGCTAAAAAAAAGCTCTTCACGGAAACCCTCTAAAGGAAGAAGCTAAAAAGTGGTCATGTGGGAAATATTTTTTTCGATATATCAAACCCCGATATCGACACATTTAAAAATATCGGTATATCGAAAAAAGAAAACCGATTTTTTAAAAATATCAACAGCCCTACCCCGAAACTCGTGGATAAAAAATGGGCGAATACATATATTGTATTTTGAATTCTGTTATCATTATCATCATTATAGCTTATTTATGTCCCATTGCTGGGCTCGAGCCTCCTCCACAATGAGAGAGAAATTGACCTACTATACCACGCTGGTCAGGCGGATTGGCATAGTTTTATTTAGAGTTTCTGATCTCTTGCATGAATGTTATCTGCATATTTCTAATCTGCTAGTTGTCTTTTACGATCCGCCATGGGCAAGAAAAAAGGTTAGTGAATTGTATTCTTACTCTGTCACCATAGGGAACTATAAGTAGGTATATTGATTTAGTTACACTGTAAAACCGACCTTAACACAATTGGGCAGAGCAAAAGCTAGCTTAAAAATGATTAGAGAGATGAGATAGGTAAAAAAGGAATAACTTTTTCTATAATAAAAATATGTTTGCAAAAAAAAATCAACTTTAATGTAGATAAAATTATTTTGTTGATTTCTTAAAAACCGCTGGTCCGATTTCGATAAGATTTAGATGGAACCGTTGGGCAGTATACCTTTTCCAATAAAAAAAGAATTTTCAAGTCGGTTGGCAAGTGACGGTGTTAGGCGCGAACAAACATAAAAAAAAAACAATACAAATATCCGAATTGAGAACCTCCTCCTTTTTTAAAAGTTGGTTAAAACATTTTACATTCATACTTGTTGCATAAGTTAATACCATTAAAACCCACTTAATTATTAAAACATGTCCAATTAACCTCTGAAAATATAACCGGAGGCTTTTTATGAGTTTCTTATGAAAATCTATTTACGTATCTACGTAAAGTTTATAACTAGTATCCGCATCCCAGGAGGCATCCTAAGCAGTAATACAAATATTAATTTCCTATATTAAAGCTAAATGTAAATGGACGAATAGAGGATATTAGGAGATAAAATCTTTAAAAGGATATAAGTTCTTGTTTCTTTATATGGATTTACTTACAAATCTTTTTTCTTTTTATTTACTGTCAACGGTGGCAAAAGAGCAGGCAACACCCTGATGGCAAGTGGTACTGCCACATATGGACCTTTGCAATACCAGGGGCATAACCAGGCGGTTGCTTACCGTGAAGAAAATACTCTTCTTAAACCTCATTTAAAGAAGGACATGTCATAGCGCTCGGGAAACACAACAGCAGGTAGTTCATTCTAGAGCTTGCACGTACGTGTGAGAAATGACCGCTGGAAACGTACAGTTGAAGACCATAACGTCTCTAAATGAAACAGATAAATACAATTGGTGAATATTTAAAGATAAATTGTCGCATAAGATTGTCGTAAAAGACGGCTAAGGGATATAATATGCATGTAATATCTATGCAAGAGCAACTTATCGGACCAATATCGTAAGGTCAATATCCCTCCTTATTAAGGAGGAGGCTCGTGCCCAGCAGTGGGAGGTATATGAGCTGTGATGATGATGAAATTGTTGCATCTGATGATCGATTGCACAGATGGCGTGGTGGTTAAGATACCGAACTACCAGTGTCGCAGGTTCGAATCCTACACTTTGTCCGGGCTGGCCACCGAATCTCTCCTTTGCTATTCGGCCGAATAGCGAAGGAGAGATTCGGTGGGTACTGAGGCCGTGTGCCGTCCTTTCGTCACCCCGGACGGAGCAGGATGTGCGCTGATCATAGCCAAACTCCAAAAAGCAGGCCACACTTTGTGCGATCCACAAATTGTTATTCTCAGTCTGGATATAATTTGTGTCCGTTAATTATATGATTGAAAAGTCCCCCACAATACAAGGATTCATTCCGAAGTGGCGGGTGTGGTCTTAAAAAAAATTCTCTTTTTTTATTTTTGATAGCTGTTGAGAATGAGACTTGTTAACGAAAGAAGGGTAATTGACTTAAACTACTACACTATTCATTCTATTATTCCTGTAGTGTTGGAGTTTGATTACAATTCACTAACTTTCTTATCCGTGGATGTCGTAAAAGACTACTAAGGGATTAATTATGATATGTAGGTAAAATCTATGCAATATTTCAAACCGTCTGATCAGGTATAGTAGGTCTATTTCCCTCCCATTGTGGAAGAGGCTCATGCCCAGCAGTGGGACGTATATAAGCTGTGATATTAAGAGATAAATGAAGCAGAAACTGCTAATTATCAAACTATAGTGAAACTGTTGACATAATACAGTTATGATTTAATTTATGACCAATATAAATTTGATAGTTATTTAATTACATAGATAAGGTAATAATTTACGTAATGGTCTGTGGTTCACCTCAGAGTCTACGAAATACGAAAGTGAACGTTTCGAATCGAAGCATTCTATGATCATTTTTAAAAAATCTAACATCGTTTGTATTTTTATTTTTCCTTCCTCCTTAAGCCCCTGTTAATTCAGAGAAGCGGTATTTGTTAAGCTACCGATTTGCCGTGTCAAGTGTCGCGGGTTGAATTCCTATGCAGGACAATACTGCTTCACATAATTCCGAGTCTGGTGGTAATTTGTGTGTGTTAATTATATGTTTGTAATTTGCCCATAATACAAAGACTATGGGTCTTTGCTGTGTATTATCTTTTTACACGTGGGGATCACTATGTGAACCTCACTTATCTAGTTTATAGAACCAGCAAAAATGGCTTGTTTCTAAAATTTTAATAATATTTTTTTACTGCTTTAGGGTTTTTAAAATGTGGTGAATCACGTAATAAACACCGAAAGATAGTAATTTGTGACTTTATTTTGCTTAAAATCAGCCCCGGTTCGCGGTCATATGGTGTGCCCTACAGCTCCAACGGAACAACTGTATGTCAGCTACGTGATGTACCTACCCTATGGTCCAAATGGGCAAACTAAACCGGCGTTTAATGTTTTAAAGAAAAAAAGTATTTGAATTGTCGAGAAATTTAAAAACAAATATAAACATGATATAATTAGTAATAACAGTTTTATTTTATAAATATACTAGGACATTTCATAATAGCCTTTATTATAAATTGAAATTACGTTTAGCATAATACACGAACTGTATCAATCAAATGTCTCAAATACAATTTACCCACAAGTTTGTACAGTGAGAGCTATAATGAAGGAGTTCCCACGGCAAACACCCACTCAGAGCCCGACTGCGATGCCTTATTACTTTTAACAAAACCTACATCATAGGTACTACATATCATTCAAAGTTCTTGGAAAGGAAAGTTTGAGCTCGTTTTAAAATAATTTAATGAATTTTTGCTTACGTATTTTCTTATTTGTTCATTTGGTGACCGACTAAGAATATAATTCACTACCCATTTTGCTCTTATTATACTCTTTGCGACATGTAAGGGTATTACATGTCGCAAAGAGTATAATTATGCTCAACATAAAATCCTATGCCAACCCCTCTAACCAGCTTGGTATATTAAGTTTATTGGTCATTGTGGAGGAATTAGTCTTAATACCTATTAGTAATTAATCTTTCGTATATTTACTATTCGAGTGAAGACCATTCCCTCTCTTACTTGTAGGTGTCATAAAAGATGACTGAGGTGTAGGATATGCAGATAATATCTATACAAAAGAAGGAAAACTCGACATAAAACTTTTGTCAACCCCCACCACCGTGATATAGTCGATTTGAGTCATTATGGAGGAGGTTTCAGCCCAACAATGGGATATATATGGACTGAGATAGTGATGATACGGTATATATTTATTTTTAATAGTGGAGATTGCTTACTCGGTTTGTAAGTGGGAAAATATTTTTTCAAAATCTTTAAATTTAGTTTGCATCATATGAACATTATGAAGGTTGGATATATTGCTTTCAATTTGTTGATATAATCAATGTTGATAATCATCAGTGCGAGAGTAAACAATAGAATATGTAGGATGTGGCGTGGGCTTGCGACCAACTTCACTATGTTTTTAAAATAAGACAGCGCAAAATGGCGTATGACATCTCATTTTACTCGTGTGAATTTAGAAACAGATGACGCTATTTTATTGTAATTGTAATTTATTCAGTAAGAATACATTTTACCATCCCACTTCCTCAGCAATAGTGGGTCACTGAAACGATGATGACGAAAATATAGTACCTAATCTGCGTGTGATGACGAACCAAAAAACAATTCGGCATAAGTATTATATACAATTGCATTTCTATTTTAGTGCAATTTCTGCTTATATCCTGCTCGAGTAGTTTTATAGTCCACACACGCGAAAAGAAGGGCTTGATTTGTATTTTTCTTTAGTGCGTGAAAAATTATTTATCTTGTTTATAATTTATATAAGGTAGAATTACCTTAAATAATAACTTATTATTTTGACTTAAAATGTAGCCATAGAAGCCAAATAAGAAATGAATATAAGAAAGCTCCTTGATTTTTCAAATACTCCGATATGCTCCCATATTTGTGAGAATTACGATATTAAAAATTAAACAAAATCGATTGAGATTACGTTCATTTAATGAATATCTGCCATAAAAAATGACGGTTAACTTGTCGTTTAGAAATAAAGGAAAATAATAAAAAAATACATTTTTGGATAAATAAAATTGGAATGGCAATTTCGAGATATTACCGTAAGTATTCAAACTATGATAGGGGAAATACGTCCAAAATGACACATATGGACAAAACGACACATTGGCGATATTTAAAAATTAGCGCAGTTTAGACAGTCAAAAATAAGACAATTAGGAAGCGCCCCCACCGGAAATATACCATTGGATTTCTCAGAGTCATTTAAAATACGTAACGGACGCCATGTTGACATTTGTGTTTTGCGCTTGGAGAAAAGTTTGTTAGTGGTCGTCAGTTTTTTGTTTTTCGGTAAGTTTTCTTTTGTTATTTTACTGTGTTATAGTTTTTTATATTCAAGCATCTTGTGCTTGAGGTGATCGTGTAGATTATACAACATTATTGTCGCTGCAATAAGATTATTTTTCGGATCGTTATTTTTTTGAGGTTATGTACAAAATGACATACAACCAATACGGACAAAACAACATAGTGTGTCGTTTTGTCCGTAGAGATTGTGAATAGTAAACATATAAATCTCTTTAATTCACAGGATTGTAATATGCCACGGAATTATAAGAGGACAAGTAATCGGCAATCATGGAGTCCGCAAGCGATGCAAAAAGCTATTGAAGCTGTACAGGAGAAAAAATGGGTTGGCTTCTGGCTTCTAAGACCTTCAAAGTACCACAAGCTACACTAAAGCGTCATGCTTTGAAACAAAATAAAAGAATTCCACCAGCAGCAAAAGGTTTGGGCCGATTTCAAGTAACATTTCCTCTTCAAATCGAGAGACAATTGGTTGAGCATATCAAGCTACTTGAAACTCGCATGTTTGGATTAAGGCGGACAATGGTCCAAGAACTCGCTTTCGAATTGGCTGAAAAGAATGGCTTTGCACACAGTTTTAATAAAGAAAAGGGCAAAGCTGGCCAGGAGTGGCTAGATGGATTTTTAAGGCGCCATAAAGACATATCTTTACGTAAATCTGAGCCTACTTCCGCAGCCAGAGCCCAAGCTTTCAATAGACCCCAGGTAAAAAAGTTTTTTGATAATTATCAAGAATACATAGACAAATACAAATTCAACGCAAACCGGATCTACAATGTGAATGAATCGGGGTTGTCTACTGTCCAAAGACCTCAAAAAATCTTGGCTACCACTGGCAGGAAGCAAGTACGACGTCAGTTACGAGTCCAGAGCGAGGATCCAATGTGACAGTCGTGTGCTGCATGAACGCAGCTGGGTGGTACGTACCTCCTTTCATGATTTTCCCTAGGAAGAATATGAAAAACGAGCTCGTGGATGAAGCACCAACTGGCACCGTAGGAGTAGCTCAAGAAAACGGATGGATGTCTACTGAAATATTCGTGAAGTGGCTCCATCATTTTCAAAGCTTTGTTAAAGCTAGTCATGATGATAAAGTCCTGCTTATTGTCGATGGCCATGCCAGCCATAAGTCATTCTAAGCTTTGAACTTTGCGAAGGAAAATGAAATCGAAATTGTTTGTCTTCCTCCTCACTGCACCCATCGTATGCAGCCTCTCGACGTATGCTTTTATGGACCTCTCAAGACATATTTTAACCAAGAAATTTCTGTCTGGCTTAGAAACCATCCAGGAAGAGTGGTGACAGCTTTTCAGATCGGATATTTGTTTAATCAAGCTTATGGAAAAACTGCTTCAGTTCAAAATGCATGCAATGGTTTCAAAAGCACTGGTCTGGGGCCAGTTAATCCGGACATATTTCCAGATCACTTTTTTGAACCAGCTGAAACAACAAATATACCAATGGCTTCCACAGCTGATAATCCAGACCAAATCCAGGATGATGACCTTCTTCCATCGTTGCCAATTGACCTGGAGGCTGGTGAGATTATGACACAGATACAGAATGAGGCCCCTGAATCTTCATTAGAGCCGTCCACTAGTTCTTCTAATCCATCTAAACCATCGGATTCTTCAGTCGCAATAGTAGTCACTAATGATATTCCTAACATATTGACTGGCCACTCAGATATTTCCCAACCATCTACAAGTTCCTTTCCTATGACAAGTCCTTTAGCAGTTCCGGTTAATATCATTTCTCCAGTTCCCAGAGGTAAATTTGGAAGTGGTCAGGGTAAACGAAAGCCAAAGAAACGAACTACAACATTCCTTTTGACATCATCACCAAATATGGTAGAATTAAAACTCAAACGAGCTGAGACTGAAGCTAAAAAAACAACTCGTAAAAGAATCCAGGCAATTACTAAATCTCTTTATGTTAATGAAGACTCAGATGAAGAAGGTCTTGATCAAGCAGTCGAAGAAGACGATTGTGCCTGTATATACTGCAACGATCTTTACTCACGTTCAAAGCCTGGTGAGGTGGTTGAGGTGCATGAAGTGCAGTCGTTGGGTTCACGCGGCCTGTGCTGATTTGCCAAAGCGTACCAAAATATTTGTTTGCGAATTGTGCAATTAATTTTTGTTATTTACTATTGTATTCATGTTGATGGCTGTGTATGTCATTTAGTCCATACGGTTTGTGTCGTTTTGTCCATACGGTATGGACAAAACGGATTTTTCTTGATCTCCATTTAAGACTAAATATTTTTGTAAGTGTTGATTTTTGTGACAAATCCTTTAAGGTATGGAAAACCAATTAATATAAGCAAAGTTTTATAAAAAAATTATTTTCCTAATACGAATAATAAAAAAGTTATTGATTATTAAAAAAACACTGTGTCATTTTGGACGTACTTCCCCTATAATGGACAAAATTGTAGGTTAGAATAGAAGTCAGGAATCGGGGCTTCGCAATATATAGAAATCATATGTGGGTACAATAATTATTAACAGAGCCATGAATTTATGAGGTTTGTAAACCGCCCGCCATTTCATTCAAGTAGAATGAAGTTTCTTATAATTCATTTGTGAAATAATATCTATATTTCAGGATCATAGGTCAATTTACAAAAATGACAATGCTGGAACCCCGCAAGAAGGAGATCGACATATTATATTATCTATGTAAGAAGGGGACAGTGCATAATCGTGGCTAACGCTTCGGGCGCCTCACTAGCCAGCAATGATGATATTAGTGATTATTTGCTGGTTATTTTATATTAAAGTTACATATTACTTCAATCTAATCTCTACACTGTAGAAAATAAGGTTGTAGATAATGTTATTTTTTGCTGCAGATGCAAAATAATGTTGGTATATTGCGTGGAGGGTTGAAACGCATGGCTTTATTATGTGTTGAACTAAATGAGGTTATTAAGGCCCATTGCGATGGATCAAAAGTTAAAGGGTTTAAGAATTGATGTGGATAATTTGCATGCTATCTGAACCCAAATTCTAAGTATAACAAGTTCAGTCTATTTTAACAAAGTTCGGTCTATTTTATGTTTATAAGGAAATTTCGATATGAACGAAAAAAAATTAAAGATAAGCATCACGTCTTTGTCATCAAAAGAAGTCAGTATCGATAATAATGCCATTTAATGTCAAAAATAGATTACGTCATTTTGGAAAAAAGCTTTTACTTTTCAAACTGTTGGATTGATTTTATCAAACATAGCTACGAATTACTACAAGACGCTTTCACGAAAAAAAAAACGTAACGAAATCCGTTTGAGAACTATGATGCTTCAGATAAATACACAAACATTGAAATCAAACTTATAACTCGCCTCTTTTTACGTCAGGAATTGAAAACAATCACGTTCATATTTATATAACGTTTTAATTTTGACCTTGGCTTTCATATGTCCTCCTACTGGGTTGGAGCTGCCTCCATAATGGAAGGAAAATTGACTTCATATATCGTGCTGATAAGATGGATTAGTATAGGGTTTCATTTCGAGTGTTTATTATCTTGTATATTTGTTATCTGTATTTTATATTCCTTAGTTGTTTCATAATATTATTAACTAAGTAATATGAAATATACCATATTATGCAGATATTTATAATCTCGCCACCCCATCTAAACCATTCGGGGTGATAGATGGCGCTGTTAATAAATTTAGATGATTATTGTATTAGCACGTACTTAAGTCTATCCATTATATCCTATTAGACGTTTCATTTAAACAAACAGCACATTTTGTTGGTTTTCTATAAAAGAAAAAAAAAAGTGGTTGCAAAAACAACGAGCAAATAATTGAATGTGTTACCAACTGTTTACGAGCTTACGCAATTTTGATTTCTACCGCAACAGTAACTATTTTCGATTCTTTGAGTGATGCAGATCTTTATCAGACATTTTAGCGTGCTAACAACTCAGCGTGTTGAATCTAATATATAAAATTCTCGCGTCACAATGTTCGTTCCCATACTCCTTCGAAACGTCTGGACCGTTTTTTATGTAATTTTTTATGCATATTTAATAAGTCTGAGAATCGGTAACTATCTATTTTTCAAACCCCTAAGTGATAAGGGGTGTCCACCTATTTTTTGGATAATTTTTTTTATTATTTTTTTATTATGTGGCATTAAAATCCATACAACCCTAAATTTTCACTTTTCTATCACCAACCCCTGCTTTTTAATAGTCATTTTAATAATTTGATCATTTTTATCCCGCTCAATAACATGAATTATTATCACTTGGTAAGTTATCCCCTCCGTGTGTCTACCGGTGTCAATTCTCACCCAGTAAACAGCACGGAGTAGAGATGACAATGAAGATGGTCTCCTATTTCTCTCAAGCAATATGCCTTCTCTCACTCCCTCTACAGTTTTCGCAAAAGAACGTTTGCCGGGTCAGCTAGTATATTAATAAAAAATGGACACAGTTGTAATCTAATTCAAATTTTTAAAATACTGTTTTGACTTTGATGGATAAACGGTTGAAGTCTTGGACTTTTGGCCGGAATGTGGAAATGTCATGTTGTGTTCTTGTATTATCCATACTAATATTATAAGTGCGAAAGTATGGATGTTTGTTTGTTTGTAACGCTTTCACGCTTAAACCACCAAACCGATTTCAAAAATTCTTTCACCAATGGAAAGCTATAATATCAGGGAGTAACATAGGCTATATTTTATCCCGGTATTCCCACAGGAACGGGACCTACGCCGCGGGTAAAGCGACTGAAACCGAAGCGAAGTGAGGGCGGGTTGCTAGTATTTAATATCTTACAGTTGTCACGTGTTGTATTTTGTACCTTTGATGATATTTTATGTAATATGTAGCGGAAGAACGGAAGTCAGGTTTCCACTATAATTGTCAGAAGACATCGTTAATAGTGACCATAACACTGTTGATGGCGACAATTTGACTTACTGACGGACATTTGAAAAAAAGATAATTTGTAAAGAAAATTGTAACTCGACACTCGCAAAAATGGCTCGTACCTACCTATTAGTAATTGACAAAAAAAAAAGAAGAAGGCTGAATTGTTTTTTATGAAAATAGTTGTATGTAGGTATTTCATAAGTCTTTATTGGCCCTATTAATAAACGGATCTCTTGAGTGCGATCTTGGATGATCTGATAAGACGCTGACATATCTATATATTTTAGCGTTTTATTTTGCTTACTATCTACTATCTTAAACTTATTTTTTAAAAGGTGAAATTGTATTTTTACTTAAGGCTAAAGTTTAAGAAAGAAAGTGCAAGAGCAAAAACAAGTCCAAAAGTGGTTGTTAAAGAGCTGGATGGATGGAATAATAAATCAAAAAGATGCGTAACTTATTTAGTTATTTACAAATACCTATTAAATTTAAAGTTATAGTAGGTATTTTTTTAAATATCACTAGATTACAGAACAAATACCTACATAAAATTGAGTGGTTAATGTAATAGTAAGATACTAAATTCTCGTCCAAGCCAGCTTGCGATAGCTAAAAAATAATTAAAAACGTCCGGAGCCACAGTTCTTTTAAACTGCAATTAAAAATCGTTCTATAATTGTCGATCGAGATCGGACAGAGACATTAAACTGCGTTTAATGTAAACACGGAGCGTACAAGACTGGAATGGCTGTCATTTGAATTTAGAACGTTTATTTTTTTCATCTTTATATCCGTTTAATGCAATAATCAGTGTGTTTGAAGTTGAGTCTTTTAAGATTTTTATTTCTCTATTTTAAAATTGATATATGTCTATATGGATAGTGTGAACATATTAGGGATTTAATATTGTCTATACCAATAAATAAAATTGGAGTGTCTGTTTGTAATGTCAAAATAATAGGCTTTTTTTATGCTCACACGGTTATTTGCACGACACCTATGCCTAAAATAACGATAAAAATATTTTGTCTGTCTGTCTGTTTGTTCCGGGTAATCTTCAAAACGGCTGGACCGATTTCAAAAATTCTTTCACCACCACCAATGGAAAGCTATAATATCAGGGCGTAAACTAGGCTATATTTTATCCCGGTATTCCCACGGGAACGGGAACTATGCGGGTAAAACGACTATAACCGAAGCGAAGCGAGGGCGGGTTGCTAGTATATAATAATGTTAATATATTTTCTTATACGGCATCATTTCAGCTCATAATACATCCCGCTGTTGGACTCGAGCCTTCCCCACAATAGGAGGGAAATTGACCTACTATACCTCGCTGATCAGACGGATTGGTATAGGGTTTTATTTAGAGTTTGCCTTCACTTACATAGATGTTATATGCATAGTTTATCCTTTTGTTGTCGTGTACGAAACCCACGGTTAAGGGAGGGCTAGTGAATCGCATTCTTATTCCGTCACCATACAGCAATCCTTTTACTTGCTAGGCATATATTCCATCTGCAACGGCAGAGACTTTTTTCCATTATACAACGTTTGATAGATGATGACGTTCTTTAATCGTATCTTAGGATAAAAGCTAGTCATGAACTGACTTATATAATGTGACACTGACAAATCGAAAGCTATAATAGCGAATGAAGTACCTAATGATAAATAATATACCTACATTACGGAAACATAATACCCATTTTATGAGGAGGCCTATCCAGTTCAATCATCATCATAATAGCCCAAATACATTCTACTGATAGGATCGAGCCTCCTACACAATAAGAGGGAAATTGGCCTACTGTACCATGCTGGTCAGAGATGTATAGTGGTAGTTTAAAGTTTTCCTTCTCTAGCACTGATACTAAATGCTTATTATATCCCTTAGTCGTCTTTTACGACATCCACGGACAAGATAGGGAGTGGTGAATTGTATTCTTACTTAGCATGAATAATAGTGGACGTAAATAGACAAATGCAGTGAAGTGAAGAAATAATGGAAAAAGAAGAATGCCTTGCGATTTTCTACAATTTAGTTTTATTGTGATTAGCTTAGTGACCGTTTATTGTCTAAAGATGTACAGAAGCGATAATTTTTTGTATTATTATTAACCAGAGTATTTGTATGGACATAATTAAAATGAATACAAATGGAAGAACTTAAAGATTAAATCGTTCAACAGCAAAAGTTTTAAGTACAAAGATGTCAAAACTACCTTCATAATTACATGGTTTATTTTTTTAAGAAAAAACAATTAGTGTGCAAATTTCACTATAAATATTTAATAAAACGTTTTTCGATACTCGGGCTTATGTTTGCAATATCAAAATGTATCTACACTTTGACAATTCGAATGATCGGTTCATTGTCACTTTGTAGTGTGACAAGAATGACAATTATTACTTATCGAACATTTACATGACACCTGTCACTTCCAAATTCAAAGTTTAAAATTATACATACCATCTTTGTTTACGACCATAATGCAGTTTGTTTACAATGTTCGAAAGATATTAAATTACCCTTTGCCTCGGGTCAAAACAGATTGTATACAATTACATCTTGATTACAGTTTAACCTTTTGTTAATTACGGGAGCGGTGTAAGCGGACGATTTTGTTTTAACTATCTACATAGGCGCATCTGTAGGTAATATGCGTGCGAATGTTCAGTCTTATTTCTATATAATCACATCTGTCGGACTTGTTCTAATGAATCATAAATCGGATAAAAGATACGATGACGCAACAGGAATCGATTATTGATGTTCGAAACGTGTCGACATCGCTTCACACCTTGTTGTACAGCAATAAAACAATATCGATTCCCGAACGTTAAGCACCGGACAATCGATAAAAAAAAAACAACTTGCTACAAATTCCCTGATGCGTCGTTCGATATTTCATTTTAAAAAAAGAATACTAGCCGGGCACGGCGCGAACGTAAAACAATTGAAGCATAATTCTATCGGCGTCTATAGCGACCCGAATGACCCCGATCCGGGCCGAGCTCGCCCGAGAATAGCCAAGTGCCCGCCCACCCCTATTAGGTATTGCTTGGCTAATAACTGTTTTAAAACCGATTTCAAAATTAGTTTTATTGCTATTAATAAAATAATAGCTATATGAAAATTGTTAGTTATTCGGTACAAATGCTTAATCAAGTCATTACATACACTATAATTGTAGCTGGCGCTACAGAACAAATATGTTTGCGGTAAGTACATTTATTTTTCTGAGTCATGCCATTTGTTATGCCGTGATTTTTTAATATTAGAATTTATTTAAATTATCATCATTTTCATTTCAGCCCATATACGTCCTACTGTTGGGCTCGGGCCTCTTCTATAACGGAAGGGTAATTGACCTACTATACCACGCTGGTCAGATGTGTTGGTATAGGGTTTTATTTCGAGTTCTCCTTCTCTCGCATAGATGTTATATGCGTTTTATATCCCTTAGTCGTCTCGTACGATCACCCACGGGTAAGATAGGGGGGGTGGTGAATTGTATTCTTACTCTGTCACCACATAGAAGGATTGATTGTATGTATGTAATAATAACTTATTATCAATAAAATTAAAAATCAGCTTACCATTTAATTTACGGCTGTATGTTTTAAATATTATAAACATCATTCATCATCATTCATTTTCTAAACAACGTACCTGAAAATAAAAAAAGCGTTATATATTATAGAGTTAATATTAGGTATATTAAACAATAAAAAATAGTAATCATATAAAAATAGTGATTCCCTTATTTCTTAAAACTAAAGTTACGTTGGCTAAATGTTACCTGTAGCCCAACAAATAATTAAAAAAAAATCTTGGCGTTCCTAGAAATTTGCTAACCCTACTCAACCCTCAAATATTAACTGAGTTTATTTAAACAATAACAAATATTTTGTAGCCATTATTGACAACAAGAAAACAGTGATTGATTTACAACTTAACATAATCTGTGGTATATTTTGAGGTAGCAATGAGAAGATTAAAAAGGAACGTCACATTTTTTTGCCGTTATGTTTCTTAGTAACGAGATACGGCAACTTCATTCATAATAGTATCACTTATAATCTGCTTAGAAAAAAAAGGAGGTTTTGTAAATAACTGTACGTGTTAAGAATAGAAATCCCTTGTGAATTAAAAACAACGTCAAATATTTAAATTTTAGGAAATGTTAGCTTATATTTTTTTATAATAGTGCATCTTTATTTTAGAAGGGTAAAGCTAAGTCTTAGAATAATAATGTATAGAAGGTAAGTCCGCGCACAAAAATGAAGCATTTAAATTGGAGCCTAATGGAGCCTACGCCGGATCGTTCCGTAGTGTACAAGGTCACTGTACTGAACGTACGTACGCAACTCTTAAAAAATCAATAGGTAATTATGACGGTTTGTGCATTCAATTTCATTTCGACGATTTATGTTAGTTTCATAATTTGTATAGTGGTGTGCGCGTGTACGTGTGTAATCGCTTGCGCGCATGTAGTATTTTTGGCTTCATATTTTTGATCGCCAAGTACCGACACTATCCTTCTATACGTTATTATTCTAAGAGCTAAGTATAAATTTGACTGCGATAAGTAATTTTTAATTGCCTTATTAGTTGTTGGTGTTTGTAAGAGTATTTTATATTGATATAATACTATTTCTAGGGTTTTTATCGTGTTTGTACTTATTTGATTTTTAATTGCCGACGTTTTGAACACTTTTCAGCTTTCAGTCTACCCGTGACCATGATTACTGAAGTATTCGAAACGTTCAAAAATTAAAATAGAAATACAACCATGATAAAATCTGTAAAAATAGTTTTCATTTAAGTATATAGCCTATAGCTAATTACTTAGAATAGTTTCAGATTTTTTGCTTGTTATTGCTTGGTGGATGAGTAGTGGTCTCAATAGGTAGCATTTTTTCTGCTTGCAGAATTTGAAACTAAGCTCTTACGATGATACTTTTATGTTACTAGATTTACATTTAATTTTTTTTTCAACAATGGATAGCTATAATATCAGGGAGTAACACAGGCTATATTTTATCCCGATATTGCCACAGGAACGGGAACTACACGGGTTGGACGACTGAAAGCGAAGCGAGGCCGGGTAGTAAGAAATATACTACAAATAAACTATTTAAAACATATATATATATATATATATATATATATATATATATATATATATATATATATATATATATATATATATATATAGAATACAAGTATAGAACTCCGGACACCCACACAACACAATTACTAAGGCTCTAACATCTTAAGTGCTGTGCTAATACACAGTCACAATGCGTGAGCGCATTCAAATACGGTTAGCATAAAAATCATAGTACAAAAGATGTTTCCGAGTTATGGGCCTGTTAATAGACCAAACGTGTGGTGGCATGTCCTCACTCTAATGGGTGGTATTCAAATGAAATATGGGCGCTGCGGTTTGATTTGAATATTGTGAATGTGTGAGTTGATTTGAAATAAGAAATTGAAGAAAATAATAATTCGAAATTATATAATCAAATGTATATTCTGATGTATACGCGAGTATTATACATTATAAATAAAATTATTTTCACGGATTTTATCGCGAGCGTGATTGCCCGCGCGTTAAAATCTGTAAAAAATCTTATATTCAAAATGGTTCATTATTATTGTATCTTTTTTCAGGTAATGTTTTCCTATGAAAAAAAGAAAAGACAAGACCCTGCTCTAAAGAAATAATCCTTGTATTGCGGGGAACATACATATAACTAAAGGACAGAAATTACATCCAAAACCCAGAACAAACAATTTGTGGATCACATAAAGTGTTGTCCCGCATGAGATTCGAACCCCCGACACTGGTATTGTAGGTCGCTATCCTAATCACCACGCCATCTGTGCAGTCGAGTTCTATGTGGTGACGGAGTAAGAATACAATTCATCACTCCCTCTCTTATACGTGAGTGTCCTAAAAGACGACTAAGAGATACAATACGCATATAACATTTACGCAAGAGAAGGAACACTCAAAATAATACCTTATGCCACATCTGACCAACTTGGACAAGTAGATCAATTGCTCTCGGGACGATATGACATGATGATTAGATTTAAGAAACGAAATGGACGTAACAGGTACCTTCTCTTTTACTTATACTAAAAGACGAGTAAGGCAATTATGAACATAAACCAATTATTATAAGCGCTTCTTAATTTCTTTCTAAAATCTAACATATAGATATAAATATTTGCCGTAATAAAAAATTTAAACAATTTACGATGCGTCAACACAGTACAGCAATGTCGTTGATAATGATCTAACAAATAGTGTATAGCGAAAGTCGTCGAGTTTCCAAATTAGCACGTCCAATCGTCGACCGGATTGATAGAGGATTTGTTAGCGGCTTTTGATGCGCGCACGCACTTGTGGGTTAGTAGGGTTACCACACGGGCGATCAAATTAGGACATTTTTTTTAAATTTTTAATTTAATGCTATATTATCATCGTTTTCCCGTGCAGTGAGTCTCTGTTGACCGTGAGTGTTGTAAAATACGACTAAGGGATATAATTTACATATAACGTCAATACAAGGGAAGGAAAACTTTTTTTATTGCCAACGGTGGCAAACGAGCAAGCAGCACACCTGATGGTAAGTGATACTGTCGCACATGGACATTTGCCAGCTCGAAGTAATACCCTATGCCAACACGTCTGATGACCATGGTATAGTAGGTCAATTACCCTCTCATGGTGGAAGGGACCCGAGCCCAACAGTGGGACGTATATGAGCTGAGATGATGATGATATATCATCATCATTAGCCTGTTCTTATCTCAATTGATAGGGGTCGAACTTGACTTTTAGTAGGCACATGCATACATTGTATGATAATTATGATCATTTCAGCTTAGTTACGCCCCACTGCTGGGGTTGAGCCTGGATAATAATGAAATTGACCTACTATACAACTCTGGTCAGAGGTAAAAGGTTTTATTTCGAGTTTTACTTCTCTTGGATAAATATTACATACATATCCTTTAGCCGTCTTTTACGACATCCACGAGCAAGAGAGAGGCTGGTGAAGAGTATTTTTACACCGTCACTACAAGGAAAAGGTAATTATAATATCTATACCAATAAATAAAATTGAAGTGTCTGTTTGTAATGTCAAAATAATAGGCATTTTTCATGCTTACGCGGTTATTTGCACTATATATATATATATGCCTAAAAATCACTTTATATTTTTTTTGTGTCTGTCTGTCTGTTTGTTCTGGGTAATCTTCGAAACGATTGGACCGATTTAAAAAAATCTTTTATCAATGGAAAGCTATAATATCAGGGAGTGACATAGGCTATATTTTATCTCGGTCTTCCCACGGGATTGGGAACTACGCGGGTAAGACGACTGAAACCGAAGCGAAGCGAGGGCAGGTTGCTAGTCAGTAATAAAATAATTATAATTAATCGTAAAATATATACATTTATATCGGATTATTACGTTATTTATAACCTAATACAATGTATTTTTAATCACAAATATCTAAGCCAATTTGTCTTAACATTCATTGATAGTTTTAAACATTTATTCATGTTCAATATAACTTAGAGCTTGTGTTGCATTTAAATGACCTGTGCATTTATATGAATAATAACAATATAAATTAATATTAATAACGATGAGAATTATGCTTCTCTCAAATAATATTCAAGGTGATTGGGTTATTAATAATTATAATTATTAACTACAGTTACTTCGCATATATATTCGCCATTTATTATTTGTAGGTTTCAACTTAGTTGTATATAGGAATATTTTTACTGGCGTTTTTCCTTTTTTTTCGGGGCTTATCTTACGAGATGTTATATAAGATAATATATGCATACATATATACATATATGGGCAGGCCACATCGCTCGACGAACCGACAACCGTTGGGGAAGAAAGATTTTCGAGTGGCGACCACGTATTGGACAACGCTGTGTAGGATGCCGGGGGGGCGTCTAGGTGGACCGACGACCTGGTGAAAGTTGCGGAGCGTCGTTGGATGCAGACGGCACAGGACCGCACTTTGTGGCGTAACATGAGGGAGGCCTACGTCCAGCAGTGGATGGCGATAGACTGAAATGATGATGATGATGAAGCATATAATATGAGCATTTTTTTTTAAATTCGACCTTTTTTTTGCTCTAAGGATGATACTTGTATTGCCGGGGATTTTATAAATATAAAATTTCATCACCATCGCAGCCCACATACGTCCCACTGTTGGGCTCGAGCCTCCTCCACAATGGAAGGGAAATTGATCTTACTATACCATGCTGGTTAGACAGGTTGGTATAGGGTTTTGTTTCGAGTTTTGCTTCTCTTGAATAGATGATATGCATATTTAATCCCTTAGTCGTCTTTTACGACACCCACGGGTAAGATAGTGGGTGGTGAATTGTATCCTTACTCTATCATCACACGGCGAATTGAAGGGAAGAGAATTTGAGTAGGGATGTGAAAAATAATCGATTTTTATATTAATCGATTATTTTTTTGTAAAAATCGATTTTAGATTAACTAAATAATAAAAAATCTATTTAAAAGGAATCGAGTTTTTTATATCAAAATTAATCGATTATTATTATTATTAAAAAAGAACTACGAATAGTAAAAAAAATCGATTATAAAAATAATCGATTAATCCTAAATTCGTCCCTAAATTTGAGACTCAATTGAATTTGGCGGTGGATAAGAATACTTTATCCATCTGTGAGGCGGCGGATCGCCTGCGCGAGGAGCGCAGCCTCGATGAGGAGATCCGCCGCCGGCGACTGGGGCGGCGTAGGCGCAACTACCTGCGCCTCATGCCGCCCTAGCCGAGGCCGCGGGTGACGTGACCGGGGATTAGTCCGTCACCCGCCGAGAGGCCGACCGCGTGAGGAAAGACCGACGTCCTCCCCGAGGGGGGGACGTCGGTCGATGGGATGGTACCCCAATAGGGGGTATTCCGTCGGGCCGACCACTGATGTCAAGTAACCCTGCTCCGGTGGTCGGCCCAACGACGAAGGCGACGTGGTTTTCGGGTGGGTTGCGGGAGTTGCGTGCTTGGGCCCCTCTGTCGCCCCGGACGGAGTGGTGCGGAGGCGCGCCGACCGCAGCCCACCCACAAAAAAAAAAAAGTCCAGCGATTTCTTTTTCTTTCGTATCTTACGAGATGACAAATTGACGTAAGTATATATATTGAGCATTTTTTACCACCAAAAAGTCCTTGTATGCGAGGGATTTTACAAGCATAAATTTTAATGGACATATATAAAATTCAATCAATTGACCTACTATACCACGCTGGTCAAACATGTTGATATAGGGTTTAATTTTGAATTTTACTTCTGTTGCATAGTTATTATATGCATAAGATATCCTTAAAGGTGCCATTCCAACCTCGGCTGCAGGCTGCGGATGCAGGCTGCGGACGCAGGTAAGCACACGCATGACACGCAGCCGCTGCCTGCATTCGCAGCCGATAGTGATTCCGAGGCTGGCTGCACGTGTTGCGGCAGGCTGCGGCTAATGCCTTCCAGACGGTATCTTAAGCAAAATTATTCTTGAGTGAGTTGTATCAAAAAGAACAGGATATTTTGTAATAAGATTAATTAAATGATCTTCTTTAGCCTCTGAGTCTCATTTTCTTGCAATAAATATTGATGCTAAATCTAAATATCGAGAGCCGATAAAAATTGTGTGATTCTATCCAATATGATGACTAATTTGATTGAAAATTAATTTTGGTGAGATTGGCTGGAAGTAGTGACTACTTGGGACTTGTCTCAACAGGTTGGAGTGACGCAACTACATGCGCATCGACTTACAGCCGCAGCACTACTGGTCTGCGATCGGCTGCAGCTGCAAGCCACAGCAGCACTTGCAGTCGTAGCTCGGCAGCACGTGCAGCCTCGTTCGGAATGTTTTGCACAGAATTCTATACTACTACATAGAAAACCAGTCGTGCAGCCGCAGCCGGCTTCGTGCAGCCGCTGCATGTGCTGCCTGAATCCGCAGCCTGCAGCCGAGGTTGGAATGGCACCTTTAGTTGTTTTTTACGAAACTCACGGTCAAAATATGGTAGTTAATTGTATTTATACCCCGACACTAAACCCAAACAGCATAAAAGTATACAAAAATAAAAACCGCGTGCGATTCGGAGTCGTGCACGAAGGGTTCAGCACCATTATCTATAAAAAGGGTAAAAAAATCACGTTTGTTGTATAGGAGCCCCCCTTAAATATTTATTTTATTTCGTTTTTAGTATTTGTTGTTATAGCGGCACAAGAAATACATAATTTGTAAAAATTTCAACACTCTAGCTATCGTGGTTCTTGAGATACAGCCTGGTGATAGACAGACGGACGGGCAGACAGACGGGCAAACAGTGAAATCTTAGTAATAGGGTCCCGTTTTTACCCTTTGGATACGGCACTCTAAAAACGAATATGTTTTAAAAATGGCAATTTTTAAGCATGGATACCCTACACAACATTTAGCGGACTACATTACAAGATATACCGACAAACTTTTAACAGTAAACAAGAAAGCGAATTTAACCTTTTTCTTTATTTGTAGAGTATATCAGAACTTACATGTGACATATTGTAATTTATTACATAACCGTTCTAACTAACATCCTATTCTTATTGCAATTACTTTGGATCGTTGCAATATATTCTTTACTTCCGTCATACATATTGTAAAAGTTTTTAACCGCTATGCCGTCTGTGCAGTTGTCTGGATGTAATTTGTGTCAGTTAATTATATATTTGTGAAGTCCCCCGCTACACAAGGATTATTCCCATAATGCAGGGTATTGTCTTCAAAAAAAGAGGTCCATGAGCGGTAGTCACTTACCATCAGGTGAGCCGTTTACTCATTCACCACTAACACCATTAGAAAATAAAGAAACGTATACATCTTAGAATAATAACGTATAGAAGGTAAGTCCGCGCACAAAAAAATGAAGCATTTAAATTGGAATCTAATGGAGCTTACGCCGTAACGTTCAGTAATGTACAAGGTCACTGTACTGCAAGTACGTACGTAACTCTTAAAAAATAAATAGGTAATTATGACGGTTTGTGCGTTTAAATGGTATCATAACACATTTGAAAAACATGAAAAAGTTTTTGACATTACTTTTAAAAGTATTTCGACGTTTTATGTTAATAAAAACAAAATTCGATTTCATTATTTTGAATAGTGGTGTACGTGTGTAATCGCCTGAATGCGTGTAGTAATTTGTCTTCATGTTTTTGATCGCTTTAAGTACCGACACTATCCTTCTATACGCTATTATTCTAAGATATACATATTAATACACGAACTCATATCAACGCATCATATCATCTCATCATTACTTTCACTTAGCTCCGCCCACAATGTGTAAAACAAACACTTAATACATTGTTAAATATATCAGATCAATACATATAGTTTATCGTGTTCACATACTATATTAATATTAGATTAATGTTATAAGATATCAAGTATTCTTATATATATAAATCTCCTGTCACGATGTTTGTCCGCGATGGATTCCTAATCTAAATAACCGATTTTAAATTAAATTGGCACACCGTGAGCAGTCTGGTCCAACTTGAGAAATAAGATAGCTTAGATCATTAATTAGGTATAGTCGCAATTTTATTTTATTACAAATTATTTGTCTATAATTAATTGACAGTCACAATTATCTGTTAACTCCAAAAGATTCTAACAGATGGCGATATCTGTTGACTGGATTTAAGTAATTTAAGTAATTTGTGTGTGCTCAATGAGATTCGAGAATGGTTTAGATTCACAATTGGAGCCGGTAGGTGGCGCTTTATTTGAACAGAACAACGTCTGCTGGGTCAGCTAGTTGTTATATAAAGATAATTTTATTGCAATCTGTATTATAAAACGGTTATAGATCAGTGGAGAAATCAAGCCGGGCTGGCGACGGACGATAAGGAACGTGGTAGGTACCGCTGGCGATGGCGAAGGAGAAGGAGAAGGCATACGGTGGGTTATGGGACTGCGTGCTGTCCTTTCGTCACCCCGGAGAGGACGGCATATGCGTTGATCGTAGCCTATCAAAAAAAAAAAAATGAGAAAGTCAATAGACTATTGCGTAAAGAATTCTAGTTTTAGTTCTAGGGGAGTGATGGCTGCTCTAGTAGTTAACTCGTGATCGGGTGCCGCTTTTGGGATCTGGTCCAGCCATAATCGTTTGAATTATATTATCTTGCGGTTCGAAGGGCATCACACTGGAGCTAGTTCTTACAAAACATCTACACAATTGTATATCTAGTAAGAAGAAAAAAAATAATAATTAAAAATAATAGACAAGCCCGCTGAGTTTTTTGCCGGATCTTCTCAGTAGCGGTCGCGTTCCGATCCGGTGGTAGTATATTTTTTATGGAAATTGTAAAACTGACAATATGTAAGTGCCCTCTCGGGGTTTATGCATAATTAATGATTTGAATTTGAAAAAGTTTGAACTTCAGTACTCATTAACATGTTAGTCTACATTAGTCCCACTAAGGGCCTAGGCCTCCTTCAAATTAGGAGGGAAATTGACCTAATATTACACGCTGGGCGGACGTATTGGTATAGGGTTTTATTTCGAGTTTTTCTTCTCTTACATAGATGTTGTACGCATATTATAATCCCTTAGTCGTCTTTTACGACACCCACAAATAAGAGAGGCGGTGGTGAATTGTATTCTTACTCCGTCACCACATGGATCAGTGTAATACATTTGCTGATGATAATTCTCCTGTTTTTTCATGTGGTGACGGAGTAAGAATACAATTCATCATTTCCTTTCTTACCCGTGAGTTCACAGTACAATTCCTGGCTACAATTATATCTATACCAATAAATAAAATTGGAGTGTCTATTTGTAATGTCAAAATAATAGGCCTTTTTTCATGCTCACACGGTTATTTGCACTATACGTATGCCTAAAAATCACTTTATATTTTTTGTGTCGGTCTGTTTGTCTGTTTGTTTCGGGTATTCTTCAAAACGTCTGGACCGATTTAAAAAATTCTTTCACCAATGGAAAGCTATAATATCAGGGAGTAAACTAGGCTATGTTTTATCCCGGTATTCCTACGGGAACTACGAGGATAAGGCGACAGAAACCGAAGCGAAGCGAGGGCGGGTTGCTAGTATATGTATAAGAACAGGCGAAATCAAAATAAAACCCGAATGACCAGCGTGTCTAATTGCTCAACTATTATGAAGGAGGCTCGAAACTAGCAGAAGGATGTATGTGAGCTGACATGATGATAATAATCCTCCTCCTTCAAATGATTTTTACGACTTGCTTGGTGGACTAAAGGATGGTGATAGATTGTTCATTGTTTTTAAACTTTTGTTTGAGACTAATCTTACCACACGTTCCCATCGTTTTGTAACTCCTGTAAGGCAGGATAATACAATTAACATAAAACAATTAATTTGAATATCCAAAAATAACATTGTTAATAGTTTTAAGTTTTCACTTCTGTTGGCAGTCGTTATGACTGCTTTGTGTTTCTTTTTGGACTACAGATAGTGATCATTTCTTACAGGACTAAACTTCCATTTGCCAAAATATAACATTAGGGCCCTATAATAAAACCATTATAAGTACGAACTATGTTACATCTCGTGGGAATCTCATAAAGCGATTGATGCGCTTCGTTATGTAGAACGGTTCGTAATTGCGATGTACCGACAGCGAAACAGGTAGCTTGCAGCGCTTGAATCGCTTGTTGTGTTGAAAAATTTCATAATAGTCGATTGGAATACTTAATTGAATATTTATTTGAAGTTATACTTTTGGCGCTTTTGAAAAAATAAAGATGAGAATAGATACTTATGATGCGCGCACATACCGTTATGAAAAACCGACACTCTGAAGTTAGCTGGATAACATTTTTGACAATGCGTGCGCCCAATATCACAAATGGCAATTAAATAATGCGTTATAATAAAAATTTCAATCTATTAAATACCTTTTTTCAATTATTAGCGTCGTTTTTACTACAAACGTAGAATAATACAAAGGTTAAAAGTTTTAGAAAGATTTTTAGAATTTTATCATGATACGTCAAGAAAAGTGCAAATTCTTACGTGCGTACGAAAGTATAGACACGCATACTAGTCGGTTTATCAAGTCAAAATTAATTTTGCGGCCACTTATTTGTTTTATTATTCAAATTGGGCACCCGCCTATCCAATACGTTTATTTATCTGGTTGCCTAGATACAGACTAATGATATGATGATGACCAACAATAGATGTATTAAACGGTCTGCTGACAACTTGGATGCTTCTAAAGATTCAGAAGCACCAGCTCTCATGCCAGACGTGGCGGGATAATACGCTGCACGTCCACGTTACATTAGCAGATGAGGAGGAAATACACTTACATTCCTTATAGTCTTACTTTTGGCTGCACAACTCTTTGCTGTGTGATGGTTTTAATGGCTAGTAACATTGGTATCTTACGTAACCCGTAAAGCGACAGGTTATTAAGATTAGAATATTTCACCGCCCTATACTTTGTAAGTTTGCTAAATAATATAACTCTTAACTCTTCATAGAACTTCATTATCCATAGCTTGACTACCCTTCCCATAGAATACTAAATAAATGGTCGTATGCTGCCCGTTACCAATAGCTCTTCGTGATACTAAATTCTGAATTCATAGCTACAGTTCTTCATTTCCAACAGCTGTCGAATTTAAAATTATGTGGATGACGGGTCGTGGTTAGAAGCAATCATCATCATTCATCATTTCAGCTCACATACGTCCCGCTGCTGGGCTCAAGCCTCCTTCATAATAGGAGGGAAATTGACCTTACTATACCATGCTGGTCAGACAGGTAGGTATAGGGTTTTCTTTCGAGTTTTTCATCTCTTACATAGATGTCATATGCGTAATATATCCTTTAGTCGTCTTTTACGACACCCATGGGTATGAGAAGGGGTGGTGAATTGTATTCTTACTCCGTCACCATACGGAAAAGAGCAATCAGTGGGTAATTATTTCCAATTTTACTCCTGCCGATTGTATACCCTGACTTATATTCCAAGTCCTTCATCAGACGAATTCAATTCTATGCAGTTTTTTTTCTTTTATAAGTAATATCTATCACACTTACTATTATTTTGGATTTCCATGATTTGAATTTATTCTTTTGCCGTTTTATTACCGTTATAGTTGTGAAAATTTTAGTATACCATGATATTGTTGGTACTAAACAGCAGTTATTGCCATAAAAGCAGTTATTTGACGCCATTCTATTATGTGAAAAATAGGTTCTAACTGAATTAATTGCTCGAAATAAATTTAAATAAAACTATATTTACGAATTGATACTGAAACGTATTCGAAACATCGACAAATCAAAAAACAACGCTATAAAATCTGTAAAAGTAGTTTCATTAAAAATGTGAATACTCGCGTCAACTTCAGAAATGGTTATGTTAGACTATTTAATTATTATTAATGTAAGTCCCTGAGATTCTAAATGTGTAAAGCGTATTATATAGAAGTATAGAAGTTTATTATTATCATTTCAAGTTCACTGTAAAAATGTGACTTTTGATTGCAAACGTAGTAGTGAGTTCCTTTACCATTATGGCTAAAGTCATTAAGAGCTTAGATAAAGTAATTGAGCGCTTATCTGCTAATTACACGAGAATGAAAACGTTTAATCCCTCTCAGTATTTTACACTTGTACATTCGTAGACTATATAAGAATCCCTAAAATTGTAAATGGATATTGAAAGACTAATGCCCAATGTTATCGACATTTAAATTTTAGGTAACACTTAAAGCAATTAAATAAGTAATATAAATACATAACTTTGTGGGCAATTAAATGTTTTGATCTTAATAGATTAAAATTTTACATAACATCTAAGGCCCTAATCATGAATAACATCAATGCTACGCATTATTTATATTGCTTTAGTTATCTCCTAAACTTTAAGAGTCGTTGCCGTAATCGTGTAATAATTTCACAGTTATTTTCATAGTTACGAATACCTACGTTACGAATACATTTCAGTTGTGGTTGGTTGCGCCAGTATTGTTTAATTTGTTTCCTTGAATCATTTATTTAGGCTTTCCGTAGGTTATTGTTGACAGACATCCAAGCTAGAAGGGGTCCACTTTCTTTTGATCTTGTAGTTATATGTTGACCATGTGTTCTTCAGGTTTACTTATTATACGCCATACCACCTGAGATGTATTTCACTGGGTTTGTCTATGACAGGGCAAATTTTAAAGCTTCTGTGTTTATTTGTAATTCGGTCATAGAGAATGAGACCTTCCGCATATTTGAACATCCTCATCACATCATCATCATCATTATCATCATTTCAGCCTATCGCCGTCCATTGCTAGACATAGGCGTCTCTCATGTTACGCCACAAAGTGCGGTCCTGTGCCGCCTGCATCCAACAACGCCCAGCAACTTTCACCAGGTCGTTGGTCCACCTAGTGGGGAGGCGTCCTACACTGCGTCGTCCAATATGTGATCGCCACTCGAGGACCTTTCTTCCCCAGCGGTTGTCGGTTCGTGGAGCGATGTGGCCTGCCCATTGCCACTTCAGCGTGCTAATTCTTCGCGCTATTTTGGTTACACCCGTTCTTCTGCGGAGTTCCGTATTCCGGATCCTATCTTGCAGAAAAATCCCGAGCTTACCACAGTCGTCTCATCACAGTCGGGGTGGATTTTTATGGCATCAGATTTTTTCATAAGCCAGCTGTCAGTATTATAGATATTATCTGTACCTATTTCCTTAAAATATTATTTAAACATTCAGATGAAGGATATGATACATTTATTCTTGCGAAGTCTGAATCAATAAATTAATATTCCATAATAACACCATAATAAAGTTATAAATTTAAATGATTTGCAATTCATATTGTATAAACAATTATTATATAGATATATTTTATTAGAAGGCACTAAACAACAAAATAGTTACGAGGCTAAATAAAATAGATCCATCATAACAATTTTATACTTCAATTATTCCACAATGAAGCGTAAAATCCATGACATTTATAAATATACGATCGATTTCGTAATCGATTACGAATACAAACATCGATAAATCGATTGAGATTGAATCGAAGCAATTAAATAAACCCACAGACATTATAGAACTAAGACAATTATTAGATAGAAAATTAATTATTTCATGGTATTTCTTGTTCGGTTATGCTGTCGGTACACGCGATACGTTTGATATGGAATCATCACGCCATGTGTTTGGTGAAGGGTTATGTCGTTCAGATAAATGATTTTACTATCGTTTTTAATTTCTTTTTTTAATATCAGATATATGGGTATAACAGCTATGCAAGAGAAGTAAAACCCGGTTTGACTAGCGTGGTATAGTGGGTCAATATTACTCTTATTACGGAGGAGGCTCGAGTCCAGCAGTGGGATGCATATGAGTTGAGATGACGACGATGATGATGATGAATATTGAATAAAGATATTTAAATCTTCTGTTAGTGTGTTTGTAATTAAACTCCTAAACGAGTGGACCGATTTTAATGAATTTTTTCGTTCATATCGTAAAGTGAAACTCGTATGTACCATAGGTACGTGTATCAAAAACGTGGTATAAAAGTGGTTTTGACAATGGGTTAGATTAATAATTGGTCCCAGTAGCGCTATCAATTTCAAGTAGAATTCCTTTTATTTTATTAAAACAGAACAACGTCTGTTGGGTCAGCTAGTCAAATATAGATTTCAAATATTGTTTAATTTCAGTTCACATACGTCACACTACACACCGCGGGCATTTGCTAGTCTATCTATAAATCTACATTAAAAATCTCATACGCCAAATAAACATGATACTAAGTAAAACCGGTTGCACACTAAGTACATAATAGTTGTTAATACGCTTGTATGTGTACCAATTATGCTTGTACGCAGTTAGATGCCACTTAACATGTGTTTAAGTAGAATTTGTGAGAACAGGGTGATAATGGAACTATCAGGCATCATTCCCTAATCATCTTACCTCCTTTAATATCTAAATTTGACTGTTTATTTCTTCGTTACGCATAAACTATTTATATATTATTAGATTTATAATTGTATTAAAATATTTGTGTGTTACTAACTAATTATTTATGAGGTTTATGAGACTTTCATCATCTTATCCTACATAAGTTTACTGTTGGGCTTGGACTTCCTCGACAATGAGAGGGAAATCAACTTACTATACCGCGTGTACTGTCCGCGTGGTATAGAAGTAAGCATACAATTCACCCGTCCCTATCTTTCCCGTGGGTATCGGCAACACGACTATGGGATTATTACAAATAACATCTATGCAAGAGAAGGAAAACTCGAAAGAAAACCTTATAACCCATCTATCCAGCGAGGTATAGTAGCTTAAATTGCTCTCCTATTATGGAGGAGGTTCGAGCTCAACAATGGGACGTATATGAGCTGAAATGATGAATGAATGATAATACCACCCTGGTTAGACGTATTAGCGTTTTACGTCGAGTTTGTCATATCTTGCATAGATTTTATCTGCATATTATATCCCTTCATCGTCTTTTGCATCACACAAAGGCAAGATAGGGGATGGTGAATTACATTATTACTCTATCACTAAATGAGGAGGCAATATATATTTCTTTTGTAGCGAAGCCGGTTACAAGAGGAAGACCACACCGTACGTTTATAGATCAAATTGGAGACGAGCTGGTGAATTTTAAAAGTACGCGTAACTGTAGAGCATGAAGACTTCGATGAGTGTGAGTAAAGCGATGGAAGTATGTTAGGATCGTGGCTTGCGGCAATCCGTAGTCTCTGCCTATCCCTCTAGTATGTATTTTTATCTATTTGGTCGATTCACAAGCAATATCTTTTTAATTTGGTTTTAAGTATTAGTTCCATTAAAAGATTTCTAATTTCTAAGTTCAAAGTCTCGCCATTAAGCTGTAATATGCTACAGTGATATCATTAGTAAAAAAGCTCAAATTGAGCTTTTTTCGACGTAGGCTTAATCCCACACATTCAAGTTTGAGTTAACACTTTTTTTTCCTATTGAACCACATTGTTGGCACCTCGAAATCTAAATCCTCACTAATCATAACGACCAATCACGATTCCCGTACTGTTCATTAGACCTTATTACCACTTGTAAGCACCAACGAATCAATACATCAATGTACAAACATATTTTACCATCAATAAACTAAACACCAAACGAATTTGAACTTTAAGATCACAATTTGAAGAATCATGACATTAATTGTAACTTTAAATATCAATTGGTTTTGTGCTGTTGAAATGTCGAAATATTTTCTTACTTAATTCCTTTAGCCTAGTGTATTGCCAACTTATTTATTCATTATAGTTTGACTCTATTCCTGTAGCAATAAAGATGAATTTTGTTTGTTTTATAGTCTAATAAGGATAAGTTGAAGTGCAAAGTGATGTTTACTTTATCAATAGTTAAATCCGTGATTAAGTTTGTCCATTGGAATGAAGATGGTGTGATATTGTTGTTTTGAGGTTGAACTATTGTTTTGAAATTTTTATGGTCTTTTTTAATTGAAGTTTTTTATAGTACCATCGCGCAATCGCAGTTTAAAAATATCATTTTTCAGTTCTATAACCATGATATCATTTTTTAATTACTATATCTTATCCAAATAACTATATAGACGGTGTATTGTTGATTTATGGATACGATTAATTAAGATTGGCCAAGCCTGTGTACCTTTCATGAGGTAATTCAAATATAAATCATTTATATGTAGCTCGCGAGTGTTATATATTATCAGTTTGAGTAAAATGTTAAAATTTACTCAAATTAATCCAATAAAATACTACTGGGTAGGAACGGGACCGCTACTGTAAAGATCAAACAGGAAACTTAGTGGACTTAGCTGTTATTTTTTTTTTCACTAATTCATAAACATCATCTCGGCTCATATACGTCCTACTTCTGGGCTCGAGCCTCCCTCGGGCTCGACTATGGGAGGAAAATTAATCAACTGTAACACGCTGGTTAAACGTGTTGGTATAGGGTTTTGTTTCGAGTTTTTCTTCTCTTGCTTAGATATTACATGCGTATTACACCCTTTAGTCGTTTTTTACGACACCCACGGGCAAGGATGGTGAATGGTATTCTTACACGTCTTTATTAAACCTAATGATAAATATTATAGATTTTTTTATTGCAAATGGTGGCGAATGAGCAAACATTACACCTGATGGTAAGGGCGCGTTCACATAGAACGTCCGTGTTACAGGCCCGTTTAAACGTATTGTTATTAGCGTATGTAGCGTATGACAGAGTTTACACAGAATACAGTATTCTGGATCCAGTAAAAAATCCCACCCGCAACGAAAATACTGATCCGTTTTATCGGATCGAAACCTTTGAAATCAAAATCTTTGCAAAAATGAATGTATCCAATAACGCCGGGCCACACGACAACGTCCATCCTCGTAGAAAGTAGGCGATACACTGAAGAACGAAAGTCCAGGAGCGACGGATCCGTTAAAATCGGACGAATCGAATACGCCAAAGAGGCGACTTCCACAAATCAAAATTAGATTTAATACTTTTCTATTAGTTATTATTTTAATATTATTAAGGAAAGATTGTGGTTAGAATAAAGGCTATTTTATTTATTTTATTTTTATTACTATTCAGACGTTGATATTCTGCTCAGTGTGGTACTACCCCTTATGGACCGGCCCGTGGCTGTAGACAAACAACTGTCAACAGTGTGGTCCTACCACTTGAAAAGTACATCATTGTAGTACATATTTTTTTTATGGGTGGGCTATGGTAAGCGCACACGCGGTCCATTGCGTCCGGGGCGACGAAAGGACGGCGCGCGGACTCATAACCCACCCGTACCCACGGCGCCTTCGTCGTTGGGCCGACCACCAGTGCCGAGTTCCTTGTCGGTCGGTCCGATGGATTTGTAGCACATATAGCAAAAATTTTGGTAATAGTTTTATGACCTGCCGTCTCCTCGGGGAGGACGTCGGTCTTTCCTCACGCGGTCGACGTCAATCCTCCTTGGGTATTCCCAAGGAGGATTGAGGTATATGGCACGTATAAGGGATGCTAGTATTTGTAGCCACTATTACATCTTCCGTGTGGTGACGGAGTAAGAATACAATTTACCACCCCCTATTTTGCACGTGGATGTCGTTAAAGACTACTAAGGGATATAATATGCGCATAACATCTGTGCAAGAGATGGAAAACTCGAAATGAAATCCTATACCAACATGTCTGACCAGCATTGTATAGTTAAATTCCCGCCCATTGTGGAGGAGGCCGGAGCCCAACAGTGCGATATGATGATGATTACAAACAATCTCTTATTATACCTTTTTTTTTTAACGCTGAGGAAATGCAATTTACGCACTGCAAGGGTAACAGACGAGGAAGGTGTGTGGGACTCGCCGGTCACCTATGCAACCGTAATACCCACTAAAACCAACAGCGGTCCCTTCCGCGCTTTTGCGGAGTGCCGGAGAGGTCGTCTAGTGACATTCGATCCCCGGCAATCTCTTATTATACCTAATGATAAATTATTATACCTAATCTATACCAATAAATAAAATTGGAGTGTCTGTTTGTAATGTCAAAATAATAGGCTTTTTTCATGCTCACTTGGTTATTTGCACGACACCTATGCCTAAAATGGCGATTAAAAAATTTTTGTGTCTGTTTGTTCGGGGTAATCTTCAAAACGGCTGGACCGATTTCAAAAATTCTTTCACCAATGGAAAGCTATAATATCAGGGCGTAAATTAGGCTATATTTTATCCCGGTATTCCCACGGGAACGGGAACTACGCTGGTAAAACGACTATAACCGAAGCGAAACGAGGGCGGGTTGCTAGTGATAAATATTATTGGCTTGATTCCATCCATTGAAATGGGCGGTGACATTAATAAAGAAAGAAAGAAAGAAAATAAGATTTATTGGACACTATAGTTACATGTCTGATATAGAAATTCATGAATCATCATTATTTCATTAATTACATAAACTAAATAATCAATCATTTGAAATATAATTACAGAAATGATATAAAAAAACGAAGACGAAAAAGTATTGAAGATTAAAATAATCATTGAATATACAAATTAAATACCAAATATTAGTGTCCAAAAGGCAACAGCTCAGCATTATGCTACATAAATTTGCAACGCTGATTTTCAGCTGCAGCCTAACTAATCTACTCTTCTCTAATACACAATGTATCAGTGGTCACTAAACAACTAGCATATTCATGCACGAACAGATCAGTAATCACAAATAGTCGAACTAAGCGACCTCAACACGCGTTACAAGTTATTTATGTATTGAAAAGTTCAATTTTAATACTAGTATGGTTTCTCTCGTGTACGGTTTGTTTCCACGTTAACACGTTATTTTGAATTCGTTATTGTAAGTTTCCGTGTGGTGATAATTAAAATATTTCCCTGAAATACAAAATTTTTATTTTTATCATGTGTCCGTAAGATAATGTATAGGGTGTGTCACCCTATCCGGTCGATGGCCCTGTACGGCGCACCGTTGTGGGCGGGATCCATGACCGCCCGACTTAGGACCCTTCTGTGGCGTCCACAGAAGGTCATGGCGGTCAGGATCATCCGCGGGTACCGTACGGTGGCGACGGAGGCGGCGTGCCTATTGGCCGGGACTCCCCCGTGGGACCTGGAGGCGGAAATGCTCGCCGACTTGTATAGGCGGGTGTCGGGGGTGCGCGGGGGGGCGGTGTTGTTTCCTTGAAGGAGCCTGGCGCGTCGACGCCCGCCGGGACATCATCGCCCGTTGGGCAGACTGGCTGGAGAGGCCTCGATACGGTGTTTGGACCGTGGAGGCCTTCCGGCCGGTGCTGATGCAGTGGTTGGAAAGGCGGCACGGGGTGCTCTCCTTCCGACTCGTACAGGTCTTGACGGGGCATGGATGCTTCGGCAAGTACCTGTACAGGGTCGCTAGGAGGGAGAGAACTCCGTCCTGCCACCACTGCGATTGCGACGAGGACACGGCGCAGCACACGCTCGAGGTCTGTGCCGCTTGGGCAGAGCCGCGTCGTGAACTCGTCGTAATCATCGGTGCAGACCTGGCGCTGCCGACCATCGCTAGGGAGATGCTCGGCAGCATCAGGAATTGGAACGCGGTCGCAGCCTTCTGCGAGGCAGTTATCTCGCAGAAGGAGGCGGCGGGTCGCGAGCGCGAGGAGCACAGCCTCGATGATGCGACCCGCCGCCGGCGACTGGGGCGGTGCAGGCGGGAGTACCTGCGTGCAATGCCGCCCTAGCCGAGGCCGCGGGTGACGTAACCGGGGATTAGTCCGTCACCCGCTGAGAGGCTGACCGCGTGAGGAAAGACCGACGTCCTCCCCGAGGGTGGGACGTCGGTCGATGGGAGGGTACCCCGGGTAGGGGGTATTCCGTCGGGCCGACCACTAATGACAAGTAACCCTGCTCCAGTGGTCGGCCCAACGACGAAGGCGACGTGGTGTTCGGGTGGGTTGCGAGAGTTGCGTGCCTAAGCCCCTCTGTCGCCCCGGACGGAGTGGTGCGGAGGCGCGCTGACCGCAGCCCACCCCAAAAACAAAAAAAAAGGGTGTGTCACCCTATTTATTTTCTTTTAACATACGATCTTATAAGTAACTAGCAACCCGCCCTCGCTTCGTCTTTCCTGCGTAATTCCCGTTCCCGTGGGAATACTGGGATAAAATATAGTCTAGGTTACTCCCTGATATTATATCTTGCCATTTGTGAAAGAATTTTTGAAATCGGTCCAGCCGCTTTGAAGATTACCCGGAACAAACAGACAAACAGAAAGACAGACAGACCGACAAAAAAATATAAAGTGTATTTTAGGCATATGTATAATGCAAATAACCGTGAGAGCATGAAAAAAGTCTATTATTTTGACATTACAAACAGACACTCCTATTTTATTTATTGGTATAGACTAGGTAACTCAACAGACGTTGTTCTGTTTAAATCTAAAAAATAGTAAAAGGAATTCTCCTTGAAATCGATCGCAGCGCCACATACCGGATCAAATTGTGAATCTAAACCATTCTCGAATCCCTTTGAATACACACAAAAATTCCTTCAACATCGGTCTAGCCGTTTAGGAGGAGTTCAGTGACATACACACGTACACAAGACTGTATAAGAGTAAATAATGAAGGGATAACGTCATCACAGCTCACACACGTCTTAACGCGGTCAATGGGCGAGCGCGGATGGCTCTCAATCCGGTAAGTTGTATTGCATAGATGTTATCTGCATATTATAACGTGTCTGTCTTTTCACTCGCAGGCAACACGAAAAGAGAGGTAGTGAATTACATTTATTCTTACTCCGTCACCACAGGAAATAACGTATCGTATTAATAAATGGAAACAGACACACTGATCGCCACTGACGATATTATTTTAATTTCGCAATCACAATGCGAGGTGAAGACGTCTGTGATTATATATAATTATTATTACAACATATTACAATTTACAAGTAAATAATTAGATCACGCGAATTGTTACATGATTATTGTGATTTACATTGTTTAAAGGTCGAATGTGTATATTATCTTTAATCAAATTTAACATATAATGTCATGACTTTATTTGACTAGCTGTGAGAATCAGATATACTTTTTAATTATTTATCAACGCAATCCATATATTTAGATATATGTTTCGTGTGTACGTGTGTATTTCACTGAACTCCTCCTAAACGGCTGGACCGATGTTGATGAATTTTTTTTTGTGTGTGTTCAAGTGGATTCGAGAATGGTTTAGATTCATAATTGGACCCTATAGATGGCGCTATGTTCGATTACAAAGAGAATTCCTTTTATTATTTTTAAGATTTAAACAGAACAACGTCTGTTGGATCAGCTGGTAGCTTATAATAATTGTTATTAATATAAATAAATCAAATTGACGAATGTATTTGTAATGCATGTATTTCTTTTCCGTGTGGTGACGAAGTAAGAATATAGTTGTTGATAGACGACTAAAGAAATAAATATGCAAATAACATCATTGAAAGAGACGGAAAACTCGAAATAAAACTCTATACCAGCGGACCAGCGTGATATGGTAGATTCGCTCCTATCTCAAAGCAGGCTCGAGCCCAGCAGTGGGACCAATATGACCTAAAACGATGGTACCTATCAACGTTGTCGCATTATCAGACGGAATGGTAAAAGGTTTAATTTCGAGATTGCTTTCATTTGCATGGATATTATGGGCATATTGTATCCCTTAGTCGACTTTTACGATATCCACGGTGGTGTATTGTATTCTTACTCCGTCACCACATGGATAAACTATCACTGAATATTAAAATTATAATAGGTTAGTCTTGTACTTTAAAAAGGTTAAAAGGCTGTATGAAACTTGACTGCACTCAAGGTTACGATAAAAGTGAAAAAAAAATAATGACGCTCCAGTTCTCACGGGGGCGTGTGATGCTACGGCGTATCTCATAAGCAGATAGCGTTTCAATAATATATTCATAATATCAATAAAGAAAGAAGTGCTAGACTTTAAGTCCCAAAAACTAGGAATGAATGGAATGAATATAGTCGTCTTATATAAATCATATATAGGTGTGATGCGATTCGGTACCAGTGGCCAGCCTAATGGTGAAGTAGAGGGCATAATGTGGATTATGGGGGCGAGCGTTGCCCTTGCGTCAGGATGAACGGCATGCGTAGGTCCTGAAGGCAACCCACCCAAAAATAAAACAAGTCTTTCAATCCTTACTTAATATTATAAATTCGAAAGTAAGTTTGTTTGTTACGCTTTCGCGCTTAAACCACTGAAGTTCGAGTTTTCATTTCGTGTATTATATGTATATTATATCCCTTAGTCGTATTTTACGACATCCACGGGCAAGATAGGGAGTGGTGAATTGTATACTTATTCCATCACTACACGAAATGATAAATTAATAGTACACTTAAATAGTATTCATTAAAATTCCAGTTTACACTTAAATAAATTATTTAAACTATTAACTAAGTACATTATTATTAGTGTAGATTAAATATATGTAACACATTTATAGATAAACATATATACATATTTAATAGTTACAAACATTATACAAATACACTTTTAATTCGTCTATCACATTATGAATAGTAAGACCGACGAAAACAATTTATGTAATTGCATGATATTTAATTATGCGGTTTTATTATCGTATGTTACTAACATGTTCGCCGAAAGCGATTATTAATAGGGCATGTCATCAAAAAAAATCACGCATCTTGTTCTCATACAGATGTATCAATTTTATCTCGTTTAATGTAAAATATCTGGTTTTTGTATTTTTCCCGAAATTATTTAGATATATTTTAATAAAAAATAAAATGATGAAATAATGAAAAAAATATCAAAAATTACAAAAAGAGCATAATAGTAATACCGAGATTCAATCCCACGCTGTTTGAATGCCAAAACAAAACAAAAAAAAAAACTGGACAACTTCCCAACTGAGCTATTGTCATTCTTGACAGCAACGGCGAAATTCGTATTCCTATTCAGAAAATGTCAACAACATTTTATGACATTGTACTGATAAGCTAAAAACACCGAAAAACATTTTCTATAAATAAAACCTAGCTAGATCGATTTTTTAGCCCCGAAACTTCTAGTATGCCAAAATCAAAATCGTTTCCGTAGTATTCCGTAGTATGTCAAAATCGTTTCCGAGATCCTGAATATATATATATATATATATATATATATATATATATATATATATATATATATATATATATATATACACACAAGAATTGCTCGTTTAAAGATATAAGATAAGATTAAATGGTATTATATTAGATTTATTAAATTAAAAATTATCATAACAATTACGTACTACAAATTTAATGTTTAATAATTACTGACCGTGTGGTGACGGAGTAAGAATACAATTAACTACCTTTTCTCTTGCTCGTGAGTGTCGTATAAGGCGTCTAAGGGATATCTGTGCATATAAAAACTATGCAAAAGAAGGCAAACTCGAAATAAAACCCTACACCAAAACTCGTGACCAACACGATTTAATATTTAGTAGGTCAATTTCACTCCCGGTGTGGAGTAGGCTCGAGCCCAATAGTGGGACATATATGAGTTGTAATGATGATGAATTACTAACTAATAATATAATTTTTTCATATAGTATCATTTTCTTTTTGTACTGATAATCAATTTGTATCAAAATGTGGGTCAAATATCAATAAATAATTTCTATAGTGGGTAGATATGAATCTCAGTAATAATGATAATTTGTGGACGTGAGACATCTTAGTCCGTCCGTAAGTATGAACGCTGTAAATCGTTCGAAACGTCAGGCAATCGAAAACCAAATACAAATGCAGTAAAATTCGTAAAAATAATTTTATTTTTAAAATGGATTTGCGTTAAATATTATATAGATCGTAAAAGTGCGTTAGTACTAAATGATCGGGCCGTAAATACGACGAATTTAATATATGACTATTTTTCGTAATTATGATAGGTTAGCAGTAAATTAAATGATTAATGAGATAAATGAAAGAAATTTAATAAAAACAAAAAATTATATGTAAAAGCTGTAAGTTGGGAGGTGGATATTATGTCGCTGTTTAATTTCACAAGCACAAAAGCGTGAGAGAATCAATAATAAAAAAAAACTTTTAGTCTTTTTGGCTGATATGATATTACTTGACTGTAGACGCCCGGGCATTTAGGATGAACTTATTCTTAGCGCACTTCCATTTTTTTCTATATCTTCAGCAGACTATTTGCATCGTTGATGTTTAACTTAACTTAACTAACCTTAACTGCTATTTCTTTTGCTATTAATACCTTTTTTTTGGGGTGGGCTACGGTCAGCACACCCGTCTTCAGGCTCCATTCAGGGCAACAGAGGGGTGGCGCGCGGCCCCGTAACCTACCCTTGGCACGTCGCCGGTGCAGAGTAACCGACCCGAAATACCTCGTTCGTGTGGTACCTTCCCCTCACGACGACCTCCATCGGGGATGTCAACTATTAATACCTCCTGGGGCACTGCCTAAACTAACTCTTATACAAGTAAGAAGAAGAAAATTTAAAATAAAATTAATTTAACGGCATTTGTAGAGTTTTATTTTTAATTTTATCGATGTATCGAACACTGTTTAGCGATCATGATCTCGGTAAACCGTCACCATGTTTCTCGAAATGTTGGGCAATAAAAAAAATCAAATACAAATGAGATACATAAAATCCGTAAATAAAATTTATTTGGTATGTGTAATACTCGCGTAAACAACACAAATCAAAAATAAATTTGTCATGTAACTATCTAATCATATTATTTGGTGATGTGTTGAGAATGAAGAGCCAAAACTGCTGCGTGAAGAGCAAAACCCTGATTCGTACTGTAAGCCGTGTAGTTGCTGTAAGAGAAGGTAAACTTCAAATAAAGAACTGCCAACGTGTCCGGGGATTTTCATTTTCTCCCATTTGGAAGAAGCCCGAGTTCAACAGCCGGACGTATGTAATTTAAGAAGAAAGAAAAAAGAAGAATAATTCATCATCTGTTTTCTCTGCTATTCTGCAGCTGTCCCATGACCAATAGTGCAACTATATAACTAAAAGAAAAATATGAATATAATTTATAGAAATATAAATCAGCAAGTATAATCGCTGAAGTTTATTCCTCATACCCTGAGCGTTCAGCCTTGATCTTGGAGCGCGTAACTGCGCTAGTTTACGCGGGCCGGCGCGTGCGCAAGTGACGTCACAGCATTGTTTACGTTTAATTAGTTCAATGTTGAGAATGGGAAACGGAAATTATTTATTCTGGCTTATCAGATTATATAAGAGAAATACTTTCATGCAATTATATGAATAAATTGAATTTTCTGTGTGGTGACGGAGTAAGAATACAATTGACCACTGTTTAACTTGCTCGTGGATGTCGTAAAAGACGAATAAGGGATATAATATGCATTTAACATTTATGCAAAAGAGGGAAAACTCGAAAAAAAAACCCAACCTGTCTGACCAGCATGATATAGTAAGGTCAATTTTCCCTCCTATTGTGGAGGAGACTCGAGCCAAACAGTGGGCTGAAATGATGATGACATGAATAAATACCTATACTTCTCGCGTCTCTTATTTTTAAAGATAAAATCTTGCACTAATACATTCCTGCGTTGCAGTTTGTTATATATAATCATCATCATCGAGGTGTGTGCCGCGTGTCACAATCATCGGTCGTCAGCGTTAGGAACTGGGACGCCGTCATCGCCTTCTACGAAGCTGTCATCTCGCGGAAGGAGGCGGCGGAGCGTGTGCGGGAGGAACGACTCCACGCGGACACGATCCTCCGCCGGCCACAGAGGCAGCGTAGGCGCGAGCATATGCGCCTGATGTCGCCCTAGCAGAGGCTGCGGGTGACACCCGCGGGGGGACGTCGATGGGAGGGTACTTTTTTGGGGTATTCCGTCAGGTCGACTGCTGAAGTCAAGGAACTCTGCTTCGGTGGTCAGCTCAACGACGAAGGCGACGTGCTGTATGGGTGGGTTTCGGGGCCACGCGTCGTCCATCTGTCGCCCCGGACGGAGCCGGGTGGCGGGTGCGTTGATCGTGGCCCAACAAAAAAAAAGACCTTCAATCTTAGAATAATAACATATAGAAGGTAAGTCCACGCACAAAAAGTGAGGCATTTCAATTGGAGCCTAATGGAGCCTACGCCGGAACAGTCCCGTAATGTACAAGTCATTGCACTGCACGAACGTACGCAACTCTTAAAAAATAAATAGGTAATTATGACGGCTTGTGCATTCAAATGGTGCCACAACACATTTGAAAAACATAAAAAGGTTTTAAACATTACTTTTAAAAGTATTTTGACGATTTATGTTAATAAAAACAAAATTTGATTTCATAATTTGTATAGTGGTTTCCGTGTGTACGTGTGTAATCGTCAGCCCGCCATTAGTATTTTTAGATTCAAATTTTGAAAGTTCGAAGTACTGACACTATCCTTCTATACGTTATTATTCTAAGCCTTCAATATTGCTCTTGATGTAAAATAGTAAGGAAGTTAGTGATGCTATTGTATTCTTAACGTATAATTAGTTCAATGTTAATTAGTCGTAAAATCTGTAAAGACAATGTGCTTTAAATATTTTCATTAAGAATTTATTGCGACCATGAATTAATCTATAGGGATGTTATTATTTTATATTGTTATGTTACTTTGTTGTATTTTAATTTTTTCTTGACTTATTAACGGTGGTGTCGGATTAAGAATACAATTCTCCACCCCCATTTATTTATTTTTTATTTATTTATTTATATCTTTTGCACAAACAAAGGTACAAGGCGGACTTAATGCCTTAGGCATTCTCTACCAGTCGGCCTAGGGTGGAGTAGAAATAATGCAAGGCAGGTGTAACACGGAGAGGTTAATCGTATCATGTGATAATAATAATAATATAATGATTTATTTCGGACCGTGTAGGTATCCATAGCAATTAATAATAATACAAACAATATTGAAAAAAAAAAAAAAAGATCAAGTCAATAATAAGCAATAATAACACTAATAAATAATAATAATCACAAAAACAAAAAAAAAATAAAGATAATTACAAAAAAAAATACATACCAGTGTCATAAATTACAATAATTACAATACAATGTAACAATTAAATACAATACATATATATATATATATATATATATATATATATGTATGTATGTATATATATATATATATATACATACATACATACATAAAATAATAATAATTAAGTGGATGTGAGCCGTCACAGTTGTGTTGACTCCGACAGCAAATCCAAGTATAATCGCTTGACCCTGGCCTTGAAATTGACGCGACAAGCAGCCATCCTGATGTCAAGTGGTAAAGCATTCCAGAGAAGAATGGCCTGGATACCAAAGGAGGAGTGCACGAGACTAGAAGAGTGAGAGGGACAGTGAAGAAGAAGATTATTGGAGGAACGAGGAGCACGGTTATGGGTGGAGCAAAGAAATTGGAAGTGCTGTTTTAAGTAGGAAGGGGCATTAGGTGAGTTAAGAATTGAGTAGAGCATAGTAAGAGTTCGCAGATTGCGTCTTTGTCTGATCGGTAGCCAATTGAGGCGAGAGCTTTATTGCCCGTGGGTGTCGTAAAAGACGACTAAGGGTTACATATAATATCTATGCAAGAGAAGGAAATTCAACACAAAACCCTATACCAATACTTCTGACTAGCGTGGTATTTTAGGTCAATTTTCATCCCATAGTGGATGAATCCTGACCCCAACGGTGGGACGTATGTGGGCTGCGATGATGATGATGACAAACTCCGTGTGGTGATGGATTAAGAATAGAATTCTCCACCCCCTAATTGCCCGTGGGTGTCATAAAAGACGACGAAAGGATGTAATATGCATATAATATCTATACATGAGAAGGAAAACTCAACTCAAAACCCTAAACCAATACTTCTGACCAGCGTGGTATTTTAGGTCAATTTGCCACCCATAGTGGACGAAGCCCGAGATGAACAGTGGGACGTATAGGGGTTGAGATAATGGTGAAAACTTATTAAAATTGTTATAAATCTTTCGGTTTTATTTTTTAGTGTTGACATATCTTCCATACGCCTTTATAATGCCTATTTAACTTTTAAATCCTATTTATTGGGAAGGAGCTTGTCCAGGCACTGACTTTATTATTAACTAGCAACCCGCTCTCGCTTCGCTTCGGTTACAGCCACGAAGTTCGCCTTACCCGCGTAGTGCCCGTTCCCGTAGGAATACCAGCATAAAATATGGCCTATCTTACTCACGGATAATGTATCCAATGGTGAAAGAAAAGAAAAAAAATTGAAATCGGCACAGTAGTTTTCGAGTTTATTCACTACAAAAATACACGCACACATATTATATGTAGAGAATAATATGAAATGGTGTATTCTGTGTAGTGAAGAAGTAAGATTAGGTACAATTTGTTGACCCACAACTCGTTTGACTAGTGTGGTACAATAGGTTAATTTCCTTCCCATTATGGAGGAGAGTAGAGACCAGCACTGGAACGCATATGAGCTGAGATGATAATGAGAAATTTTAATTTTAAATTTATCTTGTGGTGACGCCATGCGAAGAAATGTACTGAAATTTATCGCATAGCAGCCCACATACGTCCCACTATTGGGCTCGGGCCTCCTCCATAATGGGAGGGAATTTGACTTACCAAGCTGGTCAGTCTATGGAAGAGAAGGAAAACTCGAAATAATTACATCTATGCAAGAGAAGGAAAACTCAAAATAAAACCCTATACCAACCGTCTGACCAGCATGATATAGTAAGGTCAATTTCCCTCCTATTGCCTCGAGCCCAACAGTGGGACGTATATGAACTGAAATGATGAAGCTGGTCAGACATGGTTGGGTTTCATTTTGAGTTTTCCTTCTCTTGCACAGATTATGTGTGCATATTACATCCCATAGTCGTCTTTTACGACATCCACGGGCAAGATAGAGAGTGGTGAATTGTCTTCTTACTCCGTCACCACGCGATTAAAAACAAGCATATTTACAATAGAATTTGTGTAGATATTCACCAAGCTATAAATTAAAACATATTACTAAACGAAAATTGTCATAGAGTTAAACTTAACTAAGTTTTGACAGTACAATACGTTTTGAAATCAATCATATTCTATATAGTTGACACAAACAATAGTTGCCAGTAATAAAATTGATATTTTATGGAATTGAAAGAGACGACTGAAGTGAATGCAACAGAAATAGTTTGAGGCTTCACATCTTATTAAGGTAAATCTATTGTTTGTTATAAATAAAACTGTAAACGCTTTCCAACCGCGAAAGCGCCGTAAATTTCTATATATTTTGTATGTGTGTATGTCACTGAACTCCTCCTAAACGGCTAGACCGAACGATGAACGATGGAACGACTGAACGATGTTGATATTTTTTTGTGTGTTCAAGGGGATTCGTGAATAATTTAGATTCACAAATTTTTTTTTATTTTTTTTTTTAGTTTTTTTATATATGATTGTCCACAGACTTATTGTCCGTGCCTTTGTTACATTTTTTGAGTTTAAATTCTTAAGGTGAGTTTATATAATTCAAGTTATTCTTCAAGTGGCTTTATTACAGTTAAATGTTAAGATAGATTTGAAGTTGAGCGCTGTTCCATGTGCCATTGCTGTTGATGGACATCATGTGTTTCGGGGTTTTCTACTTTGCGCTATTACTTTAAGTTGTTGATGAAAACCTCTCTGTTATTTTGTTTCTGTTGTCTTCTAGATTCACAATTGGACCCGGTAGGTGGCGCTGCTGTCGATTTCAAGGAACATTCCTTTCATTTTATATGAACAGAACAACGTCTGTTGGGTCAACTAGTAATTTTATATATTTTTTACGAATGATATATTGTGTTTTCTAATTATGACAATTAAAATCATTTCACTTCCTTTTTTTATTACTTTTGGCGGCAAATGAGTAAACAGGACACCTGATGGTAAGTGAAACTACCGCTTGGAAATTTGCTAGGCGGCGCCTACCGTGATGAAAGCGAAGGGAATGTGAATACGTGGAATCTGGTTTGGTGATACTTAAGGTATCACCAAGATCCACCGCACGCAAACACCCTCAATAAGTTGGGCTGCCGGCTTTCTCGCCCACCGAACAAAGTGCAGTAACAAATTGCTGGTAAATACAAGACGACGATTTTCTAGGAGAGTATGGTACTAAGAACGAACCGGTCCACGGCTGTAGTCAGACGACTGTCGGCATTATGGTCCTACCACAAAATGTTATATACGTACTATTTTAAATAAAACTACTTTAAGGATTTAATCGTGTTTGTATTTGATTTTTGATTGCCCGATGTTTCGAACACTTTGCAGCATTCATGGTCACGGGCGGACTAAGATATCTCATGTCCAACAAGTCATCGTTATTACAGAAAATTTATAATTATCTACTCGATTCAGAAAATTAGTTTTTTTTTTATTGCCGATGGTAGCAAACGATCAGGCAGCACACCTGATGGTAAGTGATGCTGCCGCACGTGGACCTTTGCAATACCAGGGGCACAGCCAGGCCGTTGCCTACCGTGAAGAAAATACTCTTCTTAAACTTCGTTTAAAGAAGGACATGTCATAGTTATTAAATATTGAACAGTTAGATTTAAATTTATTGCCAGTGTAAGAAGAAAATGATTCTATATGAAAAAAACTACATTGTTTGTGGTTTGTAACCATTTAACATTCAAGAAATTCTTACGTAGGTACTTGTTGTTATAGTATTTTATCTATAAAAGAAATACAAAAAAAAAGTTATCCGTTTTCACATTAATATCCATCCGTGATATACCGTGGCGAAAGCAACAATTAAATGTTTATAATTAATAACCATAAAAAATAACGACCATCACTCGCCACTCTAATTCTTAAAACACTTTCGACAAATGGCAGAAACAAAATAATGAGTCTGTCATCGATAACATTGACAAATTAAATATCAACATGAACAACCAACATAATAAACTGTTATAACAAGCAGTAATCAATCTTATACACTTTGAAATAAGAGTTATTAGGATTGTAAAATTAAGGTTGCGTTTCGTATGTGGAGTGAGGATGGGTAATGATAGAATTTTTGCCACAGTGTAATTAGAAAGAGGTTTGACGCAAGAGGTCATGCGAACGGAATGGTAGAAATCGTTATTTTGAACCGTCGCTTTTGGTGTGTGGTCTAAACTAGTGTAGAACAGCGATTATTAGTTTTAATCACAAATCAATGGTCTTCAACTGTACGTTTCCAGCGATCATTTCTCTCACGTACGTGCAAGCTCTGGAATGAACTACCTGCTGCTGTGTTTCCCGAGCGCTATGACATGTCCTTCTTTAAACGAGGTTTAAGAAGAGTATTTCCTTCACGGTAGGCAGCGGCCTGGCTGTGCCCCTGGTATTGCAAAGGTCCATGTGCAGCAGTTTCACTTACCATCAGGTGTGCTGCTTGCTCGTTTGCCACCGTAGGCAATAAAAAAAAAAAAAAAAAAATCAAACAGTGGATCTTACTGTGGTTATGCGGCTTTAAATACAATATATCATTACCTTCTAGTGATAGTTATATAAACCGGCTGAGAGATTACCAGGAGAATGACCGCTTTGTTTACAGAAGTTTACATCAATCGCGATGGCCAACCCGCCAGTCAAGTGCGGCCACGTTTTCTCACTTTATGGTAAATGGCTTTACCTTTTTTAGCTTTGGTAGCATATGAGTAAATACCTCACCCGATGAAGTGGTAACTACCGCTAACCGAACTTTAGCAATAACAGTGACAACATGAAGGAGGAAAAAGTAGATGTTTGGAGGGAAAGCGAAGAAGTAGGGTTAGTGAAGTCTTGGAGTACGTTCAAAAATTTTTTAAGGTATCTGTAGAGGTGGTCGGCCAACAACGAAGGCGACGTATCACGGGTGGGTTACGGGGCCGCGCGCCGCCCTTCTGTCGCCTCAGACGGAGGCGCTGACTGTAGCTCATCCAAAAAAAAAAACTATATTAAAAAAAAAAGGCACTGCGCCGAATCTAAATTATTTTACAATATCAGAGTACGGTAAGCTCAGAAGTTTAATTATGAAATTAAGTAGAAATATCGACGTAGTTATTCATATATTAATAAAAAGTTCAAAACTATTACAAATCAAATCCCAGGTATAAATCGCTTGCACCTTATTGCATTTGCCACATTTGGCTATTTTTCGTTCATAGTTAATTAAAATTAATAATCGTTAACTGACCGGCGTATTGTAAATTAATGATTTATAAATTTCCACTGCGGGCTACTTGAAGGCAAATGTCCGCTAATGATGCGAGGGAAGTGACACACAGAAGCAAGAGCGATGTTATAATAGTTTTAAAATTTAAGACATATTATTTTTTAAACTGTAATAATTAGTTTTAAAACGTTTTCATTTTTTTTTAATTATACCTCAACATTTTATAACTAAAAGTTAGTTTCGCGGTACTTATCGTTTTTTTTTTTCACTCATCACATATATTGAAATATTTAAATGTAAGTAGTAATTACAAAAGGTACTAAACATTAGAAAACTATACTTCATATTTTTTTTTATTTTAATTTTTATAATATGGATCTTTTTTCCGCCCAGCAGGGAAACGCATACGAGCCGTTGCTGATGATGAAATACTTTATTTTGAAAATTTAGTTATTTTGATGATAATCATTAACCAAGCGATAGTATGTTGCAGCGATATTACGCGTAATGAAAATAATACGGTAATGTTTTGCATTTATCTCAAAATTATTGACATTTGTGGTCATTATTCCGTTTATACAACGTATAGAAATTGTATTTCATAGCTTACGGGACTTTGAAATAGGACTCATCATTTCTGAGATTCACACGTGCCAATAAACAGACATAATCTCTTCAGTTTTATATAAGTTTCTATATGTTAATATAGTCGATGACCGCATAATAGTATAATCAAATTTCTAGTTGCTAAGTGATAAAATTATAATGTAAATTCGTTTCGTTCTGCAACACTAAAAGGGTGATTTTCATATTAATTAATTTTGATAATAGATTTTAATACTTTTTAAAACGGTTAATGTGTGTCTAATTATGTTCTGGTAGAAGAATATTATTAGAATTTAAATTTTGTAGGAGGTTAGTCAGACATAGGAAAGGTATCTAATTAATATAAAATGAATAATTTCTATGTATTTCTATAAATTCAGAATCTAGAGCACAGCTCCGATGATTATTATGAAATTTATTATGCCGGATATTTTGACTGGCAAGCTAGGTTTCATTTATAGAAAGTCTCGTTTTGTCAGTATTTTAAGGTAATAAAAAATTTGTCATTAGTATATGAAGGTTATTTACTGCCAGTGAAAAATTGAGCAGTCCCTTTACTCGGACAGCCCCAATTCGATCCTTGGAAACAGAAATTCGAAAGAAAGGAAATCTTCCTTCCGATATTTTTTGTGAGACTTCGATTTTCTTTGTGAGAAAAATTATTATTATTTATATATATTTACTAAAAAACATTTTACAAAAAAATAATACCGAGCGAAAGTGACAGAGTCATTCGAGTGCTATATTTTCTAAAAGCGTGCAGAAAGAAAATCTGCAATTAAAGTTGGTAGGTGGAAATAATCTTTCTTGGTTCTATATAGGAGTAAGATTAAAAATATATGATCTAATTTTTTCATCATTTTTCATCAATAAGTGATCAAATTAGTGAACGTTAACCTAACCACTTTGCCAATAATGGCTAATGCTGTCAGAGTTTGAAATATAAAACAATATGTTACCATTTCTGATTAGCCTTATCAATAACGGCGTCTAATTTGATAAAAGAACAGAAATCCGTGTGGTGACGGAGTAAGAATTCAAATCATCACCCCGTTTCTTGTTTAAATGTGTCTTAAAAGACTACTAAGGAATATAATAGGCATATAACATCTATTCAAGAGAAGGTAAACTCGAAATGAAACCCTATACCAACACGTCTGACCATGGTGGTATAGAAGGTTAATTTCCTTCCTTGAGCCCAACAATTGGAATATAAGAGCTTAGACGAAATAAAAGAGTTATTTGCCGCAATTGATGAAACAACAAATAAATAGAATAGGTCGTGAATCCTTAACATTCCCATATAGCTGTAACATCGCCACAAATACAAATATTGTGAATACATCACGAAATAACAATAAAATATACCTTCCTGTATAAATAAGAGCGCCATCTGTAGCCAATACGACAATCAATAGGACAGTTAAATAGGGACGTCATTAGTTTTAGTACCCGAAAAAATAACCGCAAGTCTATTAACACATAATTGATCGTGTTTAAATGTTTTTATAGATCTTTATTTGTAATGAGTTTGATTTAAGATAACCTTATAGTTCATTTCATTAATTTTTTTTAATTACCTTTCACTATAAGGACGAGGTAAAGGCTTCAGCCGTTAAACTTGCTATTACGCTGTCCTCGATTAGAATACATATAATATCTATGCGGTAAATTGCGAATATTATGATTAATAGATAATTGTTCCTGGTTGAGTTACAGTTATTTTAAAATATTATTTATGAATAAGGATATAAATTGATGATTAAAAATGAAACATGACATTGCGTTATGGCCCATCAACACGATATCTGAAAATTAAATTAATTTATATTTATTAGTCAAGAGTTTCTGTAAAACGATTATTATTTTCAATTAATAAGGCTGTCAATTAATTTCCCCAATCAAAAGTAGCTTTCAATCATCACGCGTGATTTAATACTCGCATAATTATTTTATTAATAAACAAAATCCAATTATTAATAGAGTCACGGTGTTTTTTTTTTGAATAAGTGATGTATCAATTATGACAATGCCTATAATTTTCTTATGTCATCTTCATCATCATCATGGCAGTTTATATACGTCCCAATGTCGGGCTCGGGCCTTCTCCATAATGGGATGGAATTAGACCTTAGTAGGTCTCATTCCATTCCCAATTCCATCCCAGGACCACGCTAGTCAGACATGTTGGTATAAGGTTTCATTTCGAGTTTTCTTTCTCTTACACAGATGTTATATGCATATTATATCCCGTGGTCGGCTTTTACGACATCCACGGGCAAGATAGATAGTGAATTGTATTCTTACTCCGTCACCACACGGAAATTCTGTATCCTTGTTTAATTAAAATTAGAAAAAGATGTTCGGATTATTATGTCACAATTATTATAAATTTTCGCATCCCTATACACCAAAAACGGTGCGCGATGTTACATTGGGAACGAGTTGTTCCGAGCGCTCACGATTTCGCCCGAATGAAGTTGTATATGTCTATTTATCTGTTCGTTTGTATGTCGCGCGACGCTAACGGTTACTCGATTTATTAGCAAAACCATACGTCGATGAAGGTGTGTTTTAAACACAAGGAACAACTTGCTTATCGAATCTGCTCGTACTGAACTTTAAATGTGTTTGATCATTACTTTTTAACCGACTTCAAAAAAGGAGGTTTTCTATTCAGTATATATGCTTTTTTTATGTTTGTTCGCGGATAACTTCGTCGTTTATGAACCGATTTTGAAGATTCTTTTTTTGTTGGAAAGGGTATACTTCCCAAATGGTCCCGTGAAAAATTTTATCGAAATCGGAAAAGCGATTTTTGAAAAATCAACAAAAATCTAATAAATAATCTACATCTACATCATTGAAGGCAGTTTATTTTGTTGCAAATAATAATTATGGGAGAAGAATAATCTTCTATTTTCCAGAGCCCTTCCACGTATATTAGTATATACCTGAAAGCGGTCACAATATAAATTAAGATCAAGTCATTATGATCATCATTACAGCTTATATACCTCCCACTGCTAGACTACGCAAAGGGAGGGTAATAAACCTACCACGCTGGTCAGACGGTACCGTAAAGGGTTTTATTTCGAATTTGCCTTTTCTTGCATAGATGTTTTATGCATTTTATATCAATTAGTCGTCTTTTACGATACAAACGGTCAGGATAGCGGATGGCGAATTATATTCGTACTCCGTAACCATACGGGAGTTAAGATCAAGTACAACGAGGTATATTATACTTCGTAAAAGACTGCTGTGGCGGTGGATGTCGTAAAAGACGACTAAATAATATAATAGGCATATAATATTAATGTAAAACAATGAAAACTCGAAATAAAACCCCATACTAATCCGTCTGACTAGCGTGGTATAGTAGGTCAGTTTCTCTAATGTGGAGGAGGTTTGAGCCCAGCAGTGGGACTTATATGAGCTGAGATGATGAACACTAATTACACTCTAGAATAATTATTCGTTCGTACAAAGAATTGTTCCAAGTGAAATCGAACCAATAATTCTCAAGTGATTTAGATCCTTATTAGAGCGATGATCGCCAGTATTAGGGAACAGTCTTCACCAAAAATAATAGTTGCCTAACTGAAACCTTCTTAGAAATAGTAATAATAACTAACCACAGTCTAAATTTCTAAGTACATCGTAGAACATATATCGTGTTTAGAATTTTAATGCATTAAAACTCCCAACTAACCACGTGTTATTGAAATATCAAAATACATATGAAACAATTACGGCATATAAATGTTGGGTAGTTGCATAAAAATAATAATAAAATTGCCATAACTTGTCGAATGAAACGGAAAGTAAATCACATATGCGCTGTACTGGATCACAGTTAAGGAACCTATACACTTCCTAATAGCGAGCGCTTTTAATTTTTTTACTCCAGCGTAAAACTGAGGGATTACGAAATGTCGTACTTTTGAGCAATCATTTTACGGGTAGACCCCAGGTTTTGTTGTCAATCTAAACCCGATATAAATTCATACAAATAGGTTCAGCCGCGTAGTAGGTTTCAGTCACATATGCAAAAATAATTATATATATATAGGTCGATGGTTCTAAATAAAATATTGTGTAAATATTATAAAATTGACATTCCATCCAACCATCCATCAGCCTACAGACGTCCACTACTGGACATAGGCCTCCCCACGAGAATGCCACTCGGAATGGTCCTGCGCCACTTGACATTAGACACATAAATTGACATTAGATATAAAATTTTATGGAAATTTTTGGATGGTCCTTGGATGATGCATAGAATTTTTCGTTATTTCTTTATTTTTTTACAGCATAAAGTTAGTCGATTCCATTAGTAAAATTATATATACATATTTATCTTCTAAGATAAATCATGCCACTGATTCGTTGATGACCCTTCGGTGTTTATATAAGCTCCTTTATTTTCGCGGTTATGATACCGTCACAATGACGTGAGTATTATACTTCCGTGGGAATTAGACTGCGGTAAAGGTTGTATACAAAGATATAAACAATACTAGTTAATAAACGTATGACAATGTATTTTAAAATGAAGGTTTGTAAGCAGTTCTAAAGACTGATATTACTTATCAAAAGCTAGCTTTTATACTTTGTTTCTTTGGTGATATTTGTCTCGCTAAGTAAAGGTCTCAGCTAGGTGATGGAAAATAGAAAATAGCTGGTCGAGTTAGCACCTGTCCAGCCAATTTTTTATTTTTGTTTTTCATTTTCTGCAGTGATGTTAATTGCTTATTTTTACTATAGGTACATTTTGATATGTTTGGTCCAACTGTTAGGTAACATTCTGCTCTACAATTAAAAGTCTGTTTAGACGGATATGCATAGACTTATTTTGGGATATTTATGTTCTCCTATATCTAAGCCCTAATCTAATAACAACTTTCTCTATATGAACTCTCTCTTTTTCTTTTTTTTTGGGGTTGGGTTGCGGTCGGCGCACTCTTCGCACCACTTCGTCCGGGGCGACAGAGGGGCGTAAGCACGCACACGCGCAACCCACCCGAACACCACGTCGCCTTCATCGTTAGACCGTCCACCGGAGCAGGGTTACTTGTCGTCAGTGGTCGGCCCGACGGAATACCCCCTGAGGAGTACCCTCCCATCGACCGACGTCCCCCCTCGGGGAGGACGTCGGTCTATATGAACTCGAAATTTAGAATTATAAATTGGTTTTGACGATTTATTTACAGCTATATTGATAGCCCGTCATAGCCTAGTATTAATAAACTTAACAAGAATTTAAAACTTTTTGTAAAATCTAGATTTTATTCCATGGAAGGCGAGAGTAAATAAATGATTTAATGAAATGCTAGTGCATTAATCACTAGAACAAATAGCCATGTAATCTAGACAAAAAACGTCCAATTAAGTATCACTTTACGTATCCACCTTTAAATAAACGCGGCAAACTTCACTGAATAAAGTTATAATTTCTAACTATACCCTTACAAGTATTTACATAAAAAAGTACAAAAATCGAGCAGAATTTAGATTATTTACTATATTTGTTAATGAATAAGATGCAATTTTGTTTGTATCCAGTTTCAGATCAAACGTGAAACCGAAGAGTGTTTTTTTTTCAATCGATACTCGGTCTTATTATGATTCCTTATAAGCATAGTAGTTCTTGAATGATAGCAGATCATTTGATTATACGGTGGTTTTTGTCAAGTCGTCTCTCGCGTCTAATGAACGTCTATATGAAATGCACTTATTAATTTATTTTTATTCTGGTTTGTATACTTTTTTAATATCCTATTTATAGACAGAGTAACTTTCTTATTTTTCATATTTCTACAATATTCTTTCGGCAAATGTAGTTATTTTGAAGTTGACTTAATGGTGTGTAATTTATTTAAAATAAGAACGATTCATGTTCATGATTCATGTTACCCTTAAAGCGCAACCACTAGACTTCGTGGTAGAATTTGAGCAATTTATTTTGTAATATTTTGATTATTCAATTCTGGCAATGAAGCTGTTTGTGTGGTGATGGAGTAAAAATATAATTCACTAACCTTTTCCTTGCTCATAGGTGTCGTAAAAGATGACTATGAAATTATAATAAGCAAATAACATCTCTGTGAGTGAATAAAATATCGTAATTAATTCCTATACCAATACGTCTGATCAGATCAGCGTGGTATAGTAAGTAGGTTAATTTTTCGTTCTCACTCGAGCCCAGTAATGGGACGTTTATGAGTTGTGATGACGATGATGAATAAAGCTTTATATCCATCATCATCATCACTTCAGCCTATCGCTGTCCACTGCTGGACATAGGCTTCTCTCATGTTATGCCACAAAGTGCGGTCCTGTGTCGCCTACATTCAATGACGCCCAGCAACTTTTACCAGGTCGTAGGTCCACCTAGTGGTCCTACACTGCGTCGTCCGATACGTGGTCGCTACTCGCGAACCTTTCTTCCCCAGCGGCTTAAGCTTATTATAGATATTGTTGATTTATATTTCAGTAGTTACTGTTTTATATTTTTACAGTGGGTAACAGAATATAGAATATATTTTATTATTATTATTTTTTAGTAATTGTAACGATACACTCTCAGCTCAGCTGCCGGCTCTCTCGCTCACGGAACTACACGCAGTAACAAATTGCTACTACTCAGACGTCGATTTTCTGCGAGAGTGTAGTACTACCGCAAATGGATCGATCTACGGCTGTAAACAGACGACTCTCGACAATGTTACTACAAAAATGTTATATCCATTTCATGTTCCATAGCTATCTTTTACATCTTCTAGTGGATAATAAATTGTATTTTTACTACATAACCACACAGAAAGTATCCATCTTAATTCAATATAATTTAAATAACCTTTGTTGCTCTTAAACTCAGTGACCCGTAAATATACCGTAACATCACAAATACTAATACGTTTTTAAATGCTTTGTTGGCTAACTGAAACCAACCAACGATCGGACGACAATTGCGACAACCAAACAACTTCTGGCAACCGATGGTTGTTGCACAATAATTTGAAAACAACCATTTAGTATTTGAAAAGACTAACAGTTAAAGCGAGACGTAATCGAAATAGATATTAAAAACCATGTTTATATTTTCATTGGTTTATGAGATAATTCTTGTCATCATTCATCATCATTCCAGCTCATATACGTCCCACTGTTGGGCTCGAGCCTTCTCCATAAGAGGAGGGAAATTGGCCTAAAATTTGACTAGTTGATCACTAAGCGACTCAATAGCAGCACTTTCTTAGGAAATCATAATATAAAGTAATATCCCCATTATCATCATAGCTCATATACATCCCACTACAGGGTTCGAGCCTTCTCCACAATGGAAGGGAAGTTGACCTGGTCACTGCTCAGACGGGTTGGTTCAGGGTTATATTTCGAATTTTCCTTTTCATGCATAGATGTTATATGCATAATTAATCCGTTAGTCATATTTTGCGACACCCACAAGCAAGAGAGGGGGTGGTGATTTGTATTCTTACTCCATCACCACATCTCGATGCTTATGGTATTATTACAGCTGTTGACGTCGTACCCTAAATTGTTCTACTTGAATAGGTTATGCTCTATGGTGAACGTTGTTAAACTAATACAGGGATTACTAAAGTAAATAAAACTACATGAAGACTATCTTAAGAGTACGATCACACTCTCGCTAGTCGCCTATCTACAGCTGCAAGCCGGCCCTTCCTAGGTAGTAGTACATTTTGATTAAAAGCAATTTGTTACTGCGCTTCGTTCGTTAAATGAGAAAGCTGGTAGCCCAATTTTTTTAAGGTGTTTACATTAAACTCATTAATTTTATTCAAGGTTTTTAATATCTAGGAAATCTTGTATTCATATTACAAAAAGAAGTGTTGCCTAACTAAAAATATTACGGTTTTAGCCATTGTATCGGTGGGTTTTTATATAAATATCATGTATATATATAATTTTTATTTCCAGCAACATTATTAATGAGTGAATATTTGATAACATCATATTTGTGCAAAACGTGAAAGTTTGTTATGACAGGTTTAGCACGTGTCTAGAAATTATACGTTTTAGCAGAGATATTAGTATATGAATCATCAAATTGGTTATTTACAACTCGACACAAATTAAATTACTTATGTAAAATATATTTGTACTTCTTAATATCCTTTTGATATTTTAATTGTGTATAATGAAATCAAATTTAAATTATTGCTAATTACGTTCATGTCATCATTATCAGAGATTATGTACATTCCACTACTGGATTCGAGCCCCCCTCTATGATTATATGCAAATTGACATACTGCTGACAGATGGTTTAGTATAAGCTTTTATTTCGACCTTTCCTTCTCTTGCTGAGATGTCATCTATAATGATCCTTTAGTCGTTTTTTATGATATCAACAGGTAAATAAACCGGCTAAGTGCAAGTCGAGTCGCGCACGAAGGGTTCCGTACCATTATCCATAAAAAAACCCTCTTTTATTGTATGGGAGCCCCCTTAATTATTTATTTTATTTTAATTAATTATATTTAAAGAGAACATAAAACTAAATATTCTGTGAATAGTTAAAGCGTCTACCTGTCGCCGTTATTAGCATCGAGCAAGAAACGGTAAAAAAATCAAGTTTGTTGTATGGTAGTCCCCCTTAAATATTTATTTTATTTTATTTTTAGTATTTGCTGTTATAGCGGCAATAGAAATACATCATCTGTGAAAATTTCAACTGTCTAGCTATCACCGTTCTTGAGATACAGCCTGGTGACAAATGGACGGACGGACGGACGGACAGCGAAGTCTCAGTAATAGGGTCCCATTTTTACCCTTTGGGCACGGAACCCTAAAAAGGGTAGTGAATTGTATTCTTACTCCGCCATCATACGGCAACGTAAATGGTGTAGGTGCGGTTCCTTAAGAATAATATTTTTTATTACATGAAAGATATAATAATCTTGACCTCCCGAAAATATTTATACGAAATTTCAAGTCAATCTGTTCAATAGTTAAAAGGCTGTAAGGTGTAACAAACAAACAAATTCATATTTATAATATTAATTAATGTTATAAGGACTATCTATGTGGTGACGGAGAATGAATACAATTCACCACTCCTTATCCTACCCGTGGGTGATGTAAAAGACGACTAAGGGATATATTATGCATATAACGCCCATCTTGCTTATGAATGTCGTCAAAGAACACCAAGAAATGTGTGCAAATAACATAGATTCAAGAGAAGGAAATCTCAAAATGAAACCGTATGCCAACACGTCTGACTAGCGTGGTATAGTGGGTCAAAATCCCTCTCAAAGTGGAGGCTAAATGAGCCCAACAGTGGGACGTGTACAGGCTGAGTTGATGACGATAAGAGCTAGGTAGTAACATACCTAACCATTATTATTATATAGGGGGACCGTCCTACACTGTCGATTGATTCGTGGTTGCTACTCGAGAACTCACTTTTATTTGCCTTAGATAAATTAAAAAAAATATATAAACAAGATTGATATGATTGCCTATTTTGAGTTTCTTAGTTTAGATTAATATTAAAACGTAAATTTATCGTTTGCCCAAAACTTGTGCAATTAATATCCGAGTTACCCATTTATAGGTATATATGAGGCAAGTATATTTTGTCAGTCCTATTTTAGAAAAATGAATATTAATATAAAGTTCAACGTAACTTTTCGAAATTACAATATTTATCATAAATAAATATTGTAATACTAGCTGACCCAACAGACGTTGTTCTGTTCAAATAAGCGCCTACCGGGTCCAATTGTGAATTTAAACCATCCTCAAATCCCCTTGAATACACACAAAAAATTTCCTCAACATCGGTCCAGCCGTTTAGGAGGAGTTCTGTGACATACACACGTACATATGAAACTTATATATAGCTGACCCGGCGAACTTCGCACCGCCTTTTTCGTAATTATTTTGTTTTAGTATTTATCAGTTTAGTTTTAGTATTATCCGTGCGATGACGGAGTATAAATACAATTCACCACCCATGTGTGTCGTAAAAAACGACTAAAGGATATACCGCCTTTTCTTATCGATTCCAAAACCTTTTTTAATCTAGATCTACATGTAATTATGCTAAAAATGTCGAACCGACGGGACGAACTTCAAATGTTGGACAGGTAAGAACAGTTTATGTAGGAAAATAAAATTATTGTTTTTTCGTATTTTACTCGCAATTTTCCATATTTTCTCACCGTATAAACCTTCCCTGGACTTCCACAAATAATTCAGGAAGAAAATTAGCCAAATCGGTCCAGCCATTCTCGAATTTTAACGAGACTAACGAACAGCAATTCATTTTTATATATATAGATATTATTATCATTTCAGTTCATATATGTCGTATTGCTGTGCTTAAGTTACAAATATCTGGTTGACCGAGCTTCGCTCGGCATATTTTTGTTATATTTTTGTCGTATTTATTATAAGGAGTGGTAGGACCACACTGTCGACAGTTATCTGTCTACAGCCGCGGGCCGGACCGTCCGCGGCAGTAGGTACCATGCTCTCGCAGAAACTCGACGTCTGAGTAGTAGCAATTTGTTACTGCGCTTCGTTCGGTGAGCGAGAGAGCCGGAAGCCCAACTTTCTGAGGGTGATTGCGTGTAGAGGGTTTTGGTGGTGCCCTTGGTATCACCGAGCCTCAATGCACGCATTCACACTCCCTTCGCTTTCTTCGCGGTAAGCAACGGCCTTGTAAAGGTCCATGAGCAGCAGCAACACTTACCATCAGGTGTACTGTTTGCTCGTTTGCCACCGTTTGCAATAAAAAAAAAAAATTATTAATAAAAAAATAAAAATTATATAATGAAAAAAATATCAAAAATTACAAAAAGAGTATAATGATAACTCCTAGATTCGCTCCCACACTGTTTGAATACTAAAACAAAACAAAAAGAAAACTGGACACCTTCCCAACTGAGCTATTGACACTCTTGACAATGACGACGTAATTTTAATAATTAATAACATTTTAGGTCATTGTATTGATTAGCTAAAAACACCGACAAAACAACATTTTCTATAAATAGATCAATAGCTAGATCGATTTTTTGGACCTGAAACTTCTAATATGCCAAATTTCATCAAAATCGTTGGAGCCGTTGCCGGGATCCTGAATATATATATATATATATATATATATACAAGAATTACTCGTTTAAAGATATAAAATAGGAGGGAAATTGACATACTATACCACGTATTCAGGCGATTTGTTTTTTTTTATGGGTGGGCTTTGGTAAGCGCACACGCGGTCCCTACCGTCCGGAGCGACAAAAGGACGGTGCGCGGGCCCTCGCCTTCATCGTTGGGCCGACCACCAGTGCAGAGTTCCTTATTGTCAGTGGTCGGCCCGTCAGAATACCCTTTCGGGTACCTTCAGTTCTCGACGTCCCTGTCCCGGGACGTCGTTCGCCATCCCGCGGTCAGCCTCTCTGCGGGTGCTGGACTAAAGTCCCCGACCCGGTCACTCGCGGCCTCGGCTAGGGACTATGCCACGCTGGCCACATGTTTTAGTATAGGCTTTTGTTTCGAATTTACCTTCTCTTATATTGCGATTACATGCATATTATATCTCTTATACGACACCTCTTACTGTTTTCCGAATATAATTAAAGTAAATCTTAAATATTGCAAAATACCAAGAACCCTCAATATATACATATGTATTTTAATACTTACATTGTATTTAAATCATAACCATATTACTTATCATTACCAACGAATTACAGTCACATAAGCAATGACCTAATTCGAGTAGAATCGATTCAACTCGGGCCGCAAACAATTGTTATTGTTTTATACATAATGTGTTACGTGTTGGACTATGATAGTGAAGTTCTTATGCTTATGGCATACCGTGGGACCGTTTCCCACGGGTGGACCCTATTGTTTTATCTCATTAGTCGTTATTTTTTTTAATAACACTTTATTATAAGCATAATGGTCAATTGTCTGATAGAATTTCGATTTTGAGGTCATTGTGGTAAATGTCGATGTTCACATGATTGTGACAGGGTTATTCAATTGAGAATCGATTGGTGATTTTTTTTTCAATTTTCGGTTTATTTTGTATTTACGCATATAAATTGATGTAATTTTATCATATGCTAAAGAAATAAGATTTTTGAAGAGGATTTTTTTGATGTTATCATTTTTAACCGGATTCACCTTATTTTTTTAAATCATCATTCATCATCACTTCGGCTCATATACATCCCACTGTTGGGCTCGAACCTCTTCTTTAGTAGGAGGGAAATTGACCTACTATACTAAGCTGATCAGACGTGCTGGTATAGGGTTTTGTTTAGAGTTTTCCTTCTCATGCATAAATTTTATATGCATATTTTATACCTTAGTCGTCTTTTACGACACCCAAGGACAAGAGAGGGATTGGTGAATTGTATCCTTACTCCGTCACCACACGGATATTATTAATTGTATATTAATAATTAATTAGTAAATATAACTTAGGGTCATGGTTATCATAATTTAGAAAATATCTTAACGTATCGTTAACATAATATCATGTCACATATTTTTTAATGTCTCAAAATTTATTCATATCTCTACTTATTTATCTAATTGATAAATATCTGTAATTTGCAGTCGGCGTTTCTTTTAGATTAATAGATTTCTGTCTTCAGGGCAGAATGCGTTAGATCTACTCGTATGTTAGGGATGACCAGAGAAGAATTCTTTATCTTTAACCGTCACGTGCGATGCAGAAAAATCCTTGTTTTATAATTCTACTATCGTGTGGTGTCGGCGTTAGAATACAATCCACCACTCCCATTCTTACCCATCGATGTCGTAAAAGACGACCAAGGGATATAATACATATAACGTCTATGCAAGAGAAGGAAAGTTCGGAATAAAACCCTATACTAACCCGTCTGACCATCGTGCCGTAAGTAACTTTTTCTCCCATTACGGAGGAGGCTCGAGCCCAGCAGTGGGACATATATGCGCCGAGATGAATCTTACCACGTTTAATACATTAACTACCGCTTTAGGTAAACCATTCGGCGATGGTATTTGCTGTTGAAAATTTCGTAGTGTTCTGCTCATTCTTCTGATAACTCTTCAGCCGCGATTTTCATTTCAAATGTGGTGACAGATTGCATTTTAAATTGTCACCATAATAGATTTATACATAAGTTTATTATATATATAAATAGTTATACAATATTACACAACTGCTTTCTTTCCTGTGTGAGTAGTATGTAATGACCAAGGAAACAAAATCGAATATCGCGTAAAAAATGGGATTATATACTATACGCTTATATTTTATTTTTAAAATCGTATAGTAGGCCAAATTTACACTCTGTGTAGAGGAAAACATAGCTAACTGTGGTCTGTATAAGGGCTGAGAAAAGAAACAAAATGGATAGCTGACTTATCGAAAATTTTACTACATTTACATTACCTTGCCAACAGATGGCGTTGATAGCAGTTCAGTATGATATATCTGTAGAATTTTGATAAGTTTACGTCGCTAACCTTCAACGATAATTTTATTACGGTTTGGAGAGAATAATACGAATACGTTTGATATGAAAATATTTATTAATATTGCGAATACTTTATATTCAAGATCACAAAGTTAATTTGCATGACAAAGTTTATACTTATTATAAAATAGAATTATGCTGTTTTTTTCTCTTTGTAGGAAACAATACAATGTATCTTACACGAGAGAATAAATCTCTGGTCTCAATTATTGTTATCGTAACTACACTTTTGGATTTCAAGGGTCAACCAAAATATTTTCTGCAAAATAAGCGCAAATTTATGGAAAAAAAAAAATATTATCTATGAATTAGTGCAATTAGTTAAAAATTCAGATCTTAGTGTCAATTTTATCCACCCATCATCGCATCGACGTCCGCTATTTGACAAAGCCCTTCTTCATCTCGGCTCATATGGGTCCCTCTGCTGGGCACAAGTCTCTGAAGTCTCCTCCATAATAGCCACGCTGGTCAGATGAGTTGGCATAGGATTTTATTTCGAGTTTTCCTTCTTAAACATGTTAAATGGAAATAATATCCTTAAGTTATCTTTTACAACATCTATCTTATTCCATCACCACACGGTTATATTTATAGGCCTTCTTATAGAAGAATAATACCATTACCTCCATGTTGGGCAAGAAAGTTTGTAATCGCAGTTGCTATTAATAGTTTCTAGGAGGGGGCTGCTATCCACTTCACATTCGTCTTATATACAAATGTTTATATTTGACGCGAAAATTTTTGGTTTGGTTCTGTATAGAAATAGAATCCGTGACATTGAAATGAAAGTTTTTAAGGTTAATTGTAACATAATATCGTAAAATATATCTTCATATAAGTACCTATATTATTTCTCCAAGAAAATTTTTCTATTAATGAAATATCTTCCATAATATCTTATCAATATTAATATTTAAAATATCATATTGAAGATTATTTTCTCCTCTAATGACGATAATTAACAAAATATGTAAAATTTATGTTATAATTAAAAATTACTATTTAAAACTTACGTTTCTAACACGCCACCTGGTGGCAATTGATTTTCTCGCGTGTACCAACAGTTAAGAACAAATTATTATCAATTTATAAAGTTAATATTGCTAGTTATATCATCGTTATCATCATAAGCACATAGACGTCCAACTGCTAGGTTCGGACCTTCTCCACTATGGGAGGGAAATTATCATATTTTTATTTTATAATTACAGGTCATATACGTCCCACTGTTGGGCTTGAACCTTCTCCACAATAGGAGGACAACCGACCTTACTATACCACGCTAATCAAACAGGTTGGTATAGTTTCTTTTTCAAGACAGGCAGTGCTGAATTGTATTCTTACTCCGTCACCACACGATCAAGAAGACCCAATAAAAATTATTTGATTATAACTAAAATCGCGCATAAAACCCATTAATAATCATGTTTAATCTATTTTAATGACCTTTTTGCGTCATAAAAAATATTTATCAAGCTTTAGGTCCCGAATCAAAAACAAGTCTTTTGCAAACAACTATGACTCATGTAAAGTATTTAGAACAAATAAATCTCCTACCCAATATGTATTTTAGTTAGTTAGTTATAGTTACCATTACGCATATTTCGATTTCTAATAAGTGTTATGTAGATACTTAATATAATTTTTTCAATATCTTTATTATCTTAAAAGGAGGCGTAGGTTACCGTATTAATGACAGACAATTTTATTTAATTATATAATAAAATGATGATCAAGATCTAGCTAAAATAGATACAATTAAGGAAACATTGACTCAGTCGATGTCAATATATTTATTTTCTCGCCAACGTATTTTGGCTAGTATTTTTAACGCCGTTATGTAATTTTTGGTCCGTATGATTCTTTAGAGATCACGAAAGTCTGGGCTGGACACAGACATCAAGGATTTGAAACCAAAGGTATACTTTGGTTTTAACCTAGTAATATTATGTTTTTATAATAATTAAACTGTAATTTTTGAAGACCAAAATTTTGATATATCTATTTTTTTTTTTTTTATATATTCACGCCTTTTTCCCATAGGGGTAGGCAGAGTCCACTGCCCTCCACCTGCTACGATCTTTTGACATATTCAGCGTAGCGAAGCGGTTCTCTGTGGGCCACTTTTCGCCCCCGACGGAAACGAGACGTGACGTGTCGCGAGCCACATCGCCGCCATTCGTACAGTTTTTTAATTTTTGAAACTCATTGCGTTTCCGCGAGAAATACATACACATATAATTAACGGACACAAATTACATCCAGACTCAGAACAACAATTTGTGGATCGCACAAAGTGTTGTCCTGCGTGGGATTCGAACCCCCGACACTGGCGCTGTAGGTCACTAGCATTAACCACTACGCCATCTGTGCAGTCTATATCTATTTATTTTTATCATTTTCATCATCATACATCCTATCGCTGTCCCCTGCTATCGTAGGTCTCCCCCATATTTCTCCACAAAGTTTGATCCTGTATTGCCTACCTGCATGTAACAATGCTTAAACTTTCAATAGGTGATCACACAGAACCGATCTTCCCCAGTGGTTGTCGATTTGTCGAGCAATGTCGCCTGGTATGCCATTAATATACTAGTATTTTTAATACGTACAAATTTATTTCAACTCGCAATAACTGTTTGTCGATCGCCTAAAGATTTTTAATACACTGCAATCGACCAGCTAACACTTCTTTTAGGCGATCTATACTAAGACTACAACGCCATATATGCATTAGAATATTATTTAAATAATTTTTTTGATAATTAGTGAAAACGCTTTATTAAAATGGAACTAGTTTCAAAAATCTATATTTGACTTTTAACCTTTCTTTTAATTATTCTAGATTCTATAAAACGTTCCTTTAAGTGGTTAATTTGAATCTTTAATAGATGATATAAAAAATAAATATTATTAGCTTAATTGAAAGACAATCGAGCATCTATCGAACACCGCGGCACTTTAAGTGTATTATTTACTTATGACCCATAAACGTAATTTGCATACTCGTTAAAACTGTATTTATATAAAATTCTAAAAAAAACTGTACCATAGCAAGCCGCTTGCATTTAAATTTCAATTATGTACAGATGGTGGTTAAGATATCGGCCTATCATACCAGTGTCATGGTTTCAATTCCCAACATTCACAAATTGTTTTTCTGTGTCAGGGTGTAATTTATGCCCGCTAAATTATATGTTTGCAAAGTCCACCGTAAGATAAGGATTATTACATCAGTGCAGGGTATTTTTATTGCAATTGGTGGCAAATGAGCAGAGAGTACAGGTGTACTACTACACTTACTATCTGGTGATGGTAAGTGTTGCTGCCGCTCATGGACCCTTGCAAGGCCGCTATGCGCCTACCGCAAAGAAAATGAAGGGAGTGTGAATGCTTGCAATGAGGTTCGATGATACTAAAGGCATCACTAAAACTCACGACACGCAAACACCCTCAGAAAGTTGGGTTTACAGCTCTCTCGCTCACCAAACGAAGCGCAGTAACAAATTGCTACTACCCAGACGTTCTGATTTTCTGCTCAGTGTGATATACTACCCTGGATGGACCGGCCCGCGGCTGAAGACAAATAACTGTCAACAGTGTGGTCCTACCACAAATATAGGTGTATTGTCCACAAATAAAGGGTAATATTAGGTTGACCGAGCTTCGCTCGGAGTATTTTTGTAGCATTTATTTAGATATATATTAATAAAAAATAAAAAAATAAATAATGAAATTTATATAAAAAATTACAAAAAGAGAATAATAATAACACCGAGATTCGATCCGACTCCGTTTGTCGCCAATGTCAAAAATAAAATGAAACCTGACTACTTCGCCACTGAGCTATCGTAACTCATGACATTGATGGCAAAATTTGAATTCATATTCTTTTAAAATTTAATGTCATTATATCGTCTGCCAAAAACACTGACAAAACAACATTTTCTATACATAAAACCTAGCTAGATCGATTTTTTGGGCCCGAATCCTCTAGTATGCCAAGTTTCAACAAAATCGTTGGAGCCGTTTCCGAGATCCTCAATATATATATATATATATATATACAAGAATTGCTCGTTTAAAGATATAAGATTGTCTTGTAACAAAAAAAAATGTTTTGAGTTTGAGTAGTTTGTGTCCGTTAATTACGTATTTGTGAAGTTCAACGCGATACTAGTTTTAGTCTTTAGTGCAAAACGTTGAATTAAAAAAAAAATAAGGAGAAAATGGTAAAGAACGGCCAAACATGCAATCATAATAATGATGATATATTAAGAACTTGAAAGTATAAACTTAGGTTTAAGTTAATAGATAATACGACCTAATGAAGTACCTATTGACCTCCCGAGTGTCACATTTTGGTTTTCACATAGGACAATAATTTGTGATTCAGAAATAATTATGCTCAATACTCGGACCAGTATTTTGTATAGTCTAATACATTATGCAAATATTCAATAAAGGATAAGATATATTTTTTTGCCTGGTAATCTGTCAGACAGGATTTCTTAGTCTCTCAGATGTGCTACCCAAAAGCTTAAATTAATAGTAAATCTAGAAATTTTGTAAGTACCTTTGTGTCCGAAAATAAATACAATATATATTATAATTTCCGTGCGGTAACGGAGTAAGAATACAGTTCACCACCCCCTCTTGTTATTCGATTAGTACTTTTTGAATAAAGATAGCTTACGTAAATTATAACAAAAAAAAATATTATTTTGAAAAAAAAACGACTTCAAAACGCAATGCAGAGTAAACGAAAAGATCGTTAATCTTGACAATGTAGATAATTTTTTAGAGCTTTGTTGATTTTTCAAAAACGGCTTGTCCGATTTCGATAAAATTTTCATGGGACCATTTGGCAAGTACCTGTACTATTTCCAACAGAAAAAGAATTTTTCAAATCGGTTGGCAAGTGACGGAGTTATGAGCGAGCAAACATAAAAGAAACTACTAGCATCCCAATTGAGAACCTCCTTTTTTAGAAGTCGGTTAAAAATACTCGTGAAAACTATATCAAGAATAAAATATATACTGTTGAAACCTAATGAGGTTTTATGACTTTGAGAACGCGTACGTTTTCATATAGATGAATCAAAATGTTTAAAAAAGTTGATACGAATTTATAAGTACGGATAATCATCCAAGACTTTCATTTAATAAACACCAATATGATCAAATAAGCTTTTAACACACCTTGGCGCGATATCTACGTTTTTATACATGAAATTTGACAACTGATTTGAAATCCATTTTCGTAAATAACGAGCTAAGTTGCTTTAAGATCATATTTATTCAGCGCGAATATGAAACCTGCTCAGGTTAATATTAGAATGAGGTAATAGATTGCCATACGATATAATATAAAAAAAAACGAATTAATAGTCCGATTATTTTTGATCTCAAAAATGTTATATTGACTATTGAATATTTTAGACTGTAATCTCTAAGTTAGATAGATTTAATGCTATCAAGCCGGCCTGTTGACGCGACAGCATTTCTATCTACAACAGAACAAAATTTTTATGTAGAAACGCCTAATTTATAGTTTCTAAATGTAAATTCGATTTATACATATTAATATTTTTGACACCTGTATCGTGTTATGGTATGATGTAAAAGCCGACTAAATACTGGTATGTAGACGTCGGCCTAGGTCAATTACGTTAGGCGAGTAGCCCGAAATAAAATTTTGCTAAAACTATACTGGATATTTAACTTTGTACGAACTTCAAAAAAGAAAGACGTTCTCAATTACATATTTTTTTATTAATGTTCATATTACTGTTCGTTTTATGAACCAAATTAGACGATTTTATTAGAAACTAGCAACCCGCCCTCGCTTCGCTTCGGTTATAGGTTATAGTCGTTTTACCCGCGTAGTTCCTGTTCCCGTAGAAATACCGGGATAAAATATAGCCTAGTTTACGCCCTGATATTATAGCTTTCCATTGGTGATAGAATTTTTGAAATCAGTCCAGCCGTTTTGAAGATTACCCGGAACAAACAGACAAACAGACAGACAGACGGACAGACAGACAGACGGACAGACAGACAGACAGACAGACAAAAATTTTTTAATTGCTATTTTAGGCATAGGTCTCGTGCAAATAACCGTGTGAGCATGAAAAAAGCCTATTATTTTGACATTACAAACAGACACTCCAATTTTATTTATCTTACCTCAAAGATGGGTTTGCAATTGCAATTTTTTTAATTTTACATATATTTTGGTTTAGGTTAGTCCCACTTGCTTAACCGCAATTGAATCATGTTTTTCATGTGGTGACGAAGTAAGAATACTATTCACCACCCCTTCGCTTTTTTTTTGGGGTGGGCTGCGGTCGGCGCGCTCTTCGCACCACTCCGTCCGGGGTGACAGAGGGGCGTAAGCACGCAACACCCGCAACCCACCCGAACACTACGTCGCCTTCATCGTTGGGCCGATCACCAGAGCAGGGTTACTTGTCATCAGTGGTCGGCCCGACGAAATCCACCCTGAGGAGTACCCTCCCATCGACCGACGTCCCCAGTCGCTGGCGGCGGGTCGCTTCGTCGAGGCTGTGCTCCTACCACCCTTTCGCTTACCGTCTGACTAGGGGTAAGTAAATTTTATTTCTATCCCCTTGGATAGGCGTGAAATTGAGCTACTACTAGGAAGAGGTTCGAGCGCAGTATTAGGACGTGCTGAATTAAAATGAATGAGTGAATGAAAAATCCTCTTTAACGGTCCAGGTTGACCAAAAAGAGACTTCGTGTCTTATAGCCCCCTTTAAGTTGTCCCACCGCTTTATGACTGAATCGCCTACACTGTGATCTCGATTTTGAAACTATCGAATTCCTCGAACTTCAAAATATAAGCGAAAATGATTTTAAACTCCAAAAACATGATAGGTATTAGAAGTTTTTTTTGTTAACTTACTAGAAGATGACTACTTATGACTTGTATGAATAGCATTTTCATTATAAAGTTCCTACTATAGCGATACTAAATGTATATTAAGGTACCAGCATATATACCATGCTGGTCAGACAGGTTGGTACAGGGTTTTGCATCGATTTTTCCTTCTCTTGCATAGATATTATTGCATATCATACCCTTTAGTCGTCTTTTACGACATCCACGGGCAAGATAGGGAGTGGTGAATTGTATTCTTACTCCCTCACCACACAGATATAATAATAATAATTACTTATATATAATTATGTGTATAGACACATCCTTCCTTACTAATATTATAAACGCGAAAGTTTGTGAGTATGTGAAGATGTTTATTGCTCTTTCACGCAAAAACTACTGAATGGATTTTGATGAAATTTCACAATAATATAACTTACATATCAGAGTAATACATAGACCATAATTTATCACGATATTCCCACGGAAAGAGCAACTGCGGGTGAAACCGCAGGGCGCTACTAGTTTTAATAGCGCACGAACTGCCTCCCAATAGGAGGCGAAATCACACACTGTACTACGCTATAAATAAATATTGGTTGAATACAATTATGTATATAAATGGATTTCAATATGAATGCAAACATTTATCTATACCAATAAATAAAATTGGAGTGTCTGTTTGTAATGTCAAAATAATAGGCTTTTTTCATGCTCACACGGTTATTTGCACTGTAACATGCCTAAAAATCACTTTATATTTTTTTTGTCTATCTGTCTATCTGTTTTATCCGGGTAATCTTCAAAACGGATGGACCTATTTCAAAAATTCTTTCACCAATGTCAGGGAGTAATTTAGGCTATATTTAATCCCGGTTTTCCCAGGGGAACGGGAACTACGCGGGTAAAACGACTAAAACCGAAGAGAAGCGAGGGCGGATTGCAATTGTATAAAATACAATTGTTATTTCTTAATACTAATTCTAACTGAAATGAAAAGTGTTAGATTGGAACAATTAGTGTACATTTTATAATAGATGGCGCACGTCTCCCGTAAAGACGACATTGTAAGTGAACGTGGATTCGAGTGCCACGTGTTGCAATCCTTTTTTCACTCGTATTAAAGTTTTATAAATAATCATTATCTCTGGTCATATATATTTCACTGCAGGGCTTGCGTTTCCTCCACATTAAGAGTCAAATTAACCTACTATACCACGCTGGTTAGACATATTAGCATAGGATTTTATTTTTAATTATCTTCTGCTATTTATAAAGAATCTAGCATATTAAATTTTAAATCTCTGTAATTTTTAAATAAAATTATTTTACAAAATCGTTTGTATTTATAATTAAATTTTTCTGACGGTTCCTACATTTATAAACGTTCATAGTCACGGACGAACAAAGGCGTTACACGTCCAATAAATCATAGTTATCACCGAGGTTTTTGTCTACCCGCTGCAGTATTGATTATAAACATTTAGTCCCACTTTTTTTTGATACAGAGGTCCATGTATATCTAATTACATATACACCATAAAGATAGTGATATATTTTCGTGTGGCGATGGAATAAAAATACAATCAACCACCTCCAATGCTTTGCAATATTTAGGTATCTTTTATATCCAAATATAATTTAGGAATGGAAAAGTAAATCCAATAAAAATCTTTGGATAGTAAATCAATTTACTTTATGAAGAAGGCATTAATCCATGTGCCTAATATTGAGTCATTTATGAGTTGGTAAGAATAATAATAAAAATTATAAAATAACTTTTCAGTTGATTTTTTTAAAGTCATCATCTCTACCCATGCACGTCTCACTGTTGGGCTTGTCAGACGTGTTAGTATAGGGTTTTGTTTCGAGTGTTCCTTCTCCCACATAGATGTTATACCTATGCATATCCCTTAGTCCTCTTTTACGACACCCACGGTCAAGAGAGGGGGTTGTGAATTGTATTCTTATTCCATCACCACACGGAATATTTTAACGTATGTACATGTAACTAATTTTATTATATTTTATTGGATAATGTGATTTGTTGACAGAGTTATTTATAACACTCGACAATGTATTCTTAGAATAATTTATCTGTGGATTAAGCATGTTTTTTTTTATATAAAATGCCTGAAAAAAATACTGCTATATGTTACTGTCCTCCTATTCTACGTACCAAAGTGCATTAGATCATATAATGACCCAGTAAATAATGCTATTTGTATAGATATATATATATATATATATATACAGTATAGATATTTGTTAATATACTATTCGGAAAATGATTACTTTGCTTATAGTAAAATAAATTCTGCGTCAGGCAATAAGAAATGCGTCGATGTTTTTTAGCAATTCGATGAAAGTCTTCGTTATCTTCTTAATATATTTTATCCAGGTGTGAGAGTAATGAAAAAATATAACAATTTGACATTTAGTCGTACGACCATACAAGACGGATGTTGATATTCAAATTAAAAATTATTAACTATGCATAAACTCTGCGGGGATACTTAGGTATTGCAAATTTTATATTTGGTCTTAAATTAATTAATTAGTCCATCAATGGATCGAAGCGGGGCCGCCTCTGCGAAGTTTAGGCAAAAAACTCAGTGGACCCGCCTTGACTTGTTTATTCTAAAGTCTTACTTATATAATTACAATATATTTAGTAAGTATTAACTCTAATTATGCTCCTTTTTAAACTAAGATATAATTTTCTGAATCATCGTAATTCTGTTGTTATCAAAGTTACTAAGGGTCGAAGCAATATGTTCTCTCCAACAGACAGCGGATGTTCCCTCTCTATCCATATAATGCATCGCGCAGTCCATCTTTTCTTAAGTCTTCCCTTATTCCTAAAGCCATCAACATTCATACTTAAAATTTTCATATAACATTGCCTTCGTTCCGTCTCGTCACATGTCCGTACCATCTCAAGCGTTTATTTACTCCTTAACTTTTCAGTCCTTGGCACAACTTTCAAATTTTTATTGATATAATCATTGCTTATTTTATTCATTCTCGTTACAACACACATTTATCTCAATAATCGCATCTCCACTACATGCCTCACATCTGTCTACCTCTCATCTGTCGCTTTTATAGCCCAACATGCTGGTCTATACAGTACAGTAGGCCTTATGGCAGCAGGCAGCAGGTTTTGTAGATTTTCTTTAATCTAATGGGTACTCGGGAGTAGCAAGTTGTATCCGTGATTTGCCGCCAATTTATCCATCCTGCTTCAATTCTGTGCGCACGATCTAAATCATCATCGTTTTGGATAAGAAAATAAAGCCATCGAAAGTTCTAATATACTCATAGGTAACAAAGTCTAGGAAAATGGGTATAAATTTCGAAAGACCCCTAAAGCCGAAGAACAAGTAGGGGGTATTCCGTCGGGCCGACCACTGATGACAAGTAACCCTGCTCCGGTGGTCGGCCCAACGACGAAGGCGACGTGGTGTTCGGGTGGGTTGCGGGTATTGCGTGCTTAAGCCCCTCTGTCGCCCCGGACAGAGTACAGAGGCGCGCCGACCGCAAAAAAAAAAAAGCCGAAGAACATGATTGTATTCTATTTTAATCTGTTAATAGTCTGTTAATTTTCACACCATCATTTTTTAATATGCGGCCCCACATCTCCAAAATACTCTACCTCAAGTCTATCTTTTAATTCTTTAATTAATTTTCTAAATATAAAATTGATGTTGATTCAGGTATTATCCACAGTTACTCGATCACGAGTTAAATACTAGAATAGTTATGATGCCAAATAATGCAAAAATACCGACAGTATTCGGCTTATGAGTTTATTTTTTAAAATACTACACTATATCGAATCAAATCAGTTATTATGTATTAGTCCTTCATCATTATAGCTCATATAGGTCCCATTACGAAGCACGATCCTCATTTACAAAAGGAGGGCAATTGGCAATTACTATACGCTGGTCAGACGGGTTGGTACAGGATTGCATTTCTAGTTAATAATGCCTTAGTTGTATTTTTTGGCATCAATGGGCAAGAAAGGGGTTCATGAATTGTATCCTTACTCCATCACTACACGCCAAAACAGTTCTTAGATCCCAATAATATACCACCAGATCCGCAAGCTGAGATTCGTCAAGAAACTCAATGGGCTGGTCTTCGTTTTAAAATTACTTTTTTATTTAACGTTATAGACAAGTCATTTAATAAGCATAGGCTTTACTGTAATGCACGAACCGCGATATATTTCTTTTCTTTTTAATAATGCAAAAGAATTATGGATAAGTCTGATTCCAAAAGCTGCATCTGATCAAGAGTTATGTGGAATCACTCGATTTTAACTCGTACCACTGAAATAGAGGCGCGGCGTTCAAAACGTATATATCATTCAACTACGCCTTTTTCCATTAAACTTTAACTGTTTATAATTTGTATGTTTGTTTATTTAATTTTGATATTATTTTTATTAATATGTTCGGTTAGTTTAATTTATTGATTGTTAAAATATGGATTATCATTGATAGTTTCACTGTAATAATTAATATACGTCTTCATAGATAACATGAAGGCGTGTCATTGTTTTAATGCAAAATTTATGTTTGTTTTAATAACTTTAATTCGTCAATTAATCTTTTTTTCTTATCAGCGTCTTTCAGTTACTCTAAATTAAGAGAGCTGACCTAAAATATCGTGCTGGTCGGATTCATTACCTCCTGTTATCGGACATAATTCTTCTCATCCTACATCGAACAGTTCATTCATAATTTTGCGCACTTGATATAAATTACTACTGAAAATATAGCCTACATATAAAAACAAATTTCTTTAGAGAAGTTTCTGATATATATGTATTAATAAAAACTCATCATCTTAGTTAATGTACGGATGCAAACCTTCTCTAAAATAGAAGGGATATTGACCTACAATACAGATGTGTTGGTAGGTACAGGGTTTTAATTTAAGTTTTCTATCTCTTGCGTAGACGTTATCTGCGTATTATATCCCTTAGTTATCTATTACGATACTCACAGGTAGGAAGGAAGTTAGTGAAATGTATTCTTATTCCATCACCACAAGGATACAACAAAAGTTTTTATTTTTTTTTAGTTAAATATTGTAATGAGCGTCATAAATGGCCTTAAAATAAAATGTATTGCCACTCATAACGTTACCGCGGTTGTCATAAAAAAACTATTAGAGAACTTAACTTGATACCGTTAAAAAGAAGGAAACCCTAATGCTTATATATCCTGTGTGTTATCATAACTAAATTGATGTTTTATTGTTGAGGAAGCAAGTATAGAAAAGTAGGATGTGAATATATTGAAGTGTCATAAAATGATAAGCAGACAACGATATATGTATTCAGGTGATACGGATGTACGATATTAAGTTGACTGATACAATTTAAGAGTTGATTTTATTGACATTAATAATATAACGCGTCTAAAACTACATTTTGCACTTGTATGCAATGTTGATATATATGTTTATCGAATATCGATTGTTACAGATTTTACAGTGAATGTTAATGTGCGATTTCACATATTTGGAACACGATAATTTAATATAATATAGGAATATTTTAGTATTAGTTCAATATTTTAACAGTTACGCATTATAAATGTTGTTAATAATAGTTTTTAGATGTGATATATTACATGGAGTTTTTTTAGGATACCCGTTGATGTCTTTTGTATGGAGAAAATGCAACCGCCTAGTTAATGAATATAATTGTGGATAACTATTATTGACATATTTGGCAACGGTTTTTTAAATAGTTTTTATTTTGTAACTTTTATAAATGTAAATTGAAAAATCATCGGGTAACGGTACATTGACACCAGATGTATTTATAACAGAAATTAGTATATAAAGTGTCAAAAATTTTAAACATTATTCAACTAACATTTGGCGTATAATATATTAAATAAACACATACCTTTAATATCTTTGGTGTTTGAGAACAAAATCAAAAAAACGCTGCAGATTTCCTAAATATGCCACTCTCACTCCACAATATATTATACTCTCAATTTTTTAAGTCAATACAATTTCACTAAGACGACCCGCTTACGTGGTCCATCAATTACGAGTACTATCGATTTCAAATGTCACAGTCCAGTCACTTTCGATGAAAACAAACAACCGAATATCGTCGCGTTCAATTTACATGTAATGTATAACTGAAAACGCAAACTGAAAACGCGACGATGCATCCAACGACCGCACTACTACCTTTATTGTCTATAGTTATTGACACATCATTTTAGCAGTCTCTTATTATAACAGTTTTTAAAATAAATTGATCTAAATATATTTTTAAATTTCAAACGAGTCACTGGCATTTTCTACAGACGGGGTTGAACTCGCGCGGCCGATTCCATTTTCGAAATACAATTTTCGAACACGGGTCGCGTGTAGCTAGAGCGGCGCGCGCGCACGAATGCTCACGGAGGTGGACTCAGAGATTCGAACGTTGAGGAGGCGTGGCTAACTTCTAACGCAACATCTATCTCTCATGCTATCTTTGTCTACATTAAATATTTACGTGTACATCCATCTCTGTCTCTAACGCTGGTGCGTTACCGGTCCATAGGCATGGTATGGTGGGATCGCGTGAACTTTGCCACTGCGCCCGCGCAACTCGTATGCGATTAATAAAACGATACTCGACGTTATAGATCGCGCCGCGATTATCGTAACTCCGCAGTTTAATGCGATGCGTTGCCTTTTAAATACAACATATGCGTTTTTGTTTTTAATACTTGTATGTAATTATTTAATGTCTTAAGACCACAGTCGTGGTATCTATTGACATCTTTAGAAATGTATGTTATGTATGTTTTATATTAATTTATTCAATAAATACTTTACTTAGTTTGAATGCGATTTCAATGAATACCAACTTGACCTCCGTATAATGTTATTATAATAAAAACAAGGTAGCTAAGCGCCGTTAGGAAATTAATAATTCTCTATTCTTATAAATAATATTATTCACAATTTGATATGTTTTTGTTGTAGAATCAGACAAAAAGTATTACTTGTTTTCGTGTTTTTGTTTTTATATTATTTTTTTTTAAATAGCCAGTATAAAGGACTAAAATGTTATCTCACGTGGCATTTTACAATCGTAAAATTAACGGACACCAATAATCTCCAATCTTAAAATAACCGTTTGTGATTCGCACAAGGATTTGTTGTACTTGCGTGGGAGTCGATCCCACGATACTTAGCACGAGAGTTTGATTAGATCACTGTGTCATCTGTTCAGTTCGCGTATAGCATCGCTATTTTTGCTCTACAGATAAAGTATAGCTATACATACCTACCCATTCTGCGTGTGATGGTTCAAATTCAAATAATTTATTTTGTACTAGCAACCCGCCCTCGCTTCGTTTCGGTTATAGGTTATAGTCGTTTTACCTCCGTAGTTCCCGTTCCCGTGGGAATACCGGGATAAAATATAGCCTAGTTTACGCCCTGATATTATAGCTTTCCATTGGTGAAAGAATTTTTGAAATCGGTCCAGCCGTTTTGAAGATTACCTGGATCAAACAGACAGACAGACAAAAATTTTTTAATTGCTATTTTAGGCATAGGTGTCGTGCAAATAACCATGTGAGCATGAAAAAAGCCTATTATTTTGACATTACAAACAGACACTCCAATTTTATTTATTGGTATAGATATAGATAGGTAAACCACGCGGGGTCACTTATATATTTTTATATTTTTCCTTAAAATTACCACTGGATCGGAACGCGACCGCATTGAGAATATCCGGCGAGAAACTCAGCGCGATTGTCTATTTTTTATTAATTTTCAATTTCAATTAAATAAAATTACATACAACAACATGTTTATTAATAGCTCCAATGTAATTCTATTCAAAATATGATACGATAAAAAATACAATGAAAAGATATGGTTAGACCAGGTCCAGATCCTGCAAGCGGAACCCGATCACGAGTTAACTACTAGAGTAGCCATCACTCCCCTCAACCATAATGGAGGGAAGGGAATCCCCGAGCCGCGCCTCGCAGCTACCGCAAGTAGACCTTTCATTTAGCACATCCAATACCATTTGCCACAAACATAAAACAAGCTACGCTTTATAATTATAATATCAACACTAAAATGGAGTAAAAATACCATTCACCACCTCCCTCTTTAGCTTGTGGGTGTCGTACAGTACGACTAAGGTATGTAATATGCATACAATATCCATGTAAGGTCATTATAAAACCAAACTGTCTGGTATACTAAACTGTCTGACCAGCAGCGTGCTGGAGTTTTCGGCACGGAGGGGAATTGATTTACTATACCAAGCTGATTAAGTAGATGTGTTGGCCTAGGGTTTTGGTTCTAGATTTCTTCTTTTGCGTAGATGTTATGTACATATTGTATGCCTTAGTCGCCTTTTACGACATCTACAGGCAAGAGAGGGTTGGATTGTATACTTATCTACTCCGTCACCACACAGAGAATATATATACTAGCAACCCTCCCTCGCTTCGCTTTGGTTTTAGTCGTTTTACCCGCGTAGTTCCCGTTCCCGTGAGAATACCGGGATAAAATATAGCCTAATTTATGCGCTGATATTATAGCTTTCCATAGGTGAAAGAATTTTTGAAATCGGTCCAGCCGTTTTGAAGATTACCCGGAACAGACAGACAGATAGACATTTTTTTTTTAATCTGTATTTTAGGCATAGGTGTCGTGCAAATAACCGTGTGAGCATGAAAATAGCCTATTATTTTGACATTACAAACAGACACTCTAATTTTATTTATATACATACATATAGGTATGTTTGTATTTTAAATGTTCATGCTTAAACATAGCAAAAGTTTTTAAGTTTAAAAATGAAATTGTTGTTACCAAGAAATAGGAATACCATTAGCCAAATAGCCGTAAATAAAACTTTCTGTTGTGAATAAAAACTTGTGAAAAAGCAAAGACAATAGTTAAAATTTTTTTATTGCACTAAGTGAACGTTTAAATAAGGACAGAAAGTTTGATTGTCTACGTTATTTTTTATGAGATTCTTTTTAAGGTTTTTATTCCTTTCTTCATTAGTAATGTATTTGCCACAGTTTTTATGTATACACTAGCTGACCCAACAGACGTTGTTCTGTTCAAATAAAATAAAAGGAATTCGCCTTGAAGTCAACTGCAGCGCCACCTAATGGGTCCAATTGTGAATTTAAATCATTTTCGCATCCCCTGGAAGATACAAAAATTTCATCAACATTGGTTCAGCCGTTTAGGAGGAGTTCAGTGACACACACGTACACAAGAAATTTATATATAAAGGTATCTTCAGGGATTGCGCGGCGCAGGCGCGAGCGCCTAATGCCGCCCTAGCTGAGGCCGCGGGTGGATGGACGTCGAGAGGAGAGGATACCCCGCGACTACTGCATTCCGGCGGGCCGACCACTGACGACAGGGAACTCTACAACGGTGGTCGGCCCAACGACGAATGCGACATGCTACGGGTGGGTCATGGGGACGGAGCCGAGCAGCGGGTGCGCCGACCATGTCCCAAAAAAGGGCTAGTCGGGTACAATTTAGTATTCGACATTATGAAATTTAAACTATTTTTACGATTTTTATCGTGCTTTTATTTTTATTTATACTATCCCGATACTAGTTAGCGTAAGGCTCTTAGGCTAAAATTATATCTCGACGTTTCATTACCTTTCAGGGTTCATAGTTATTGGGGGTTTCCTATGATAATGTAAGCCAAAAGGTATTTGAGAATCATATGATTATCATTGAACTGTTTGGTAAAAGTGATGATCGCCAAGCCGTTTATCAAGAGTGACAATTAGTGACATTATCTCCTTTGGCTTATATTCAAAAGTGGGCATCAATAGATAGATGAATAGGTAAGTTATATGATCGTAACGAAAAATATTCTCATTTCTGCTGTTCTTAACATGATCATTATCTCGACTCTTATACTGCCCACTGCTGGGCTCGAGGCTCCTCCATAATAGGAGGGTAATTGACCTTAGATAATATATGCTGGTAGGTGGTCAGACAAGTTGACATGGAGTTTCCCTCCTTTTGCATAGATGCTATTTGTGTATTATATCTTTTACGATATTCACGGGCAAGATAGGGAGTGGTGCATTTTATTCTTATTACGACACTACACAGCTCTTATCATACTTGTATTTAAATATTACCAATTTATAACTTTGAAACTTATTCGGAATTGCTGGCTTAATAATATTTGTTAGTTCGGCCAAAACTTTGAAACCTGTTGAAATCCTCACTACTAGCAGTAGGTAACATTAGCTAAGTATGTATAGTCTAGAACACCATGCCATGTAAATAAAAGAATCATCAGTATTATCATCCTGCTTTCATCCCATATTCTTGAAGTCGAATCAATGTGTATTCCTCTTTCATAGTAGGTACATATTGCATAAGTTTGGCCATAGTTTTATGACCGGCCGCCTGTCTGACGACAACCTTCTTTCGAAATGTAATTGTTGACCTGACGCCATTTGGCTTTGGCTTAAGTCAATGAAAAAATCTTAGTAGTCCTTTACGACATCCACTAGCAATGTAAGGGATAAGAGTATTAAGAGTCGCCACCACACTGCAAATAAAAAAAAATATTTCGAAAACTATTTATTTTTGTGATATGATAATAAAATAATTAATAAAAAATAATATTAAAACTTATTCTTTGCTTATACTGCACAGATGGCGTAGTGGTTAAGATAGCGACCTACAGCGCCAGTGTCGGGGGTTCGAATCCCACGCGGGACAACACTTTGTGTGATCCACAAATTGTTGTTCTGAGTCTGAATGTAATTTGTGTCCGTTAATTATATGTTTGTAAAGTCCCCCGCAATACAAGGATTATTTCCTTAGTGCAGGGTGCTGTCTTAAATAAAAAAAAAAATATATACCTAATGTTTGTGATTAATGATATAGAGAATATATTAATAATAAAACAGATGAAGTTAATGATAAATTATTTTTATAGTCTTGAACCCCGAAATATATAATAGCAATACTATAAATTCTAATAAAATCAATGATAAAGGTGTTCTTAAAATTTTTATTATTCATAAAGCATATTAAAAATATGCAGCAAAATACTAAAAGTTAAAATTATTAGGAATAATTTTAACTCATGAACTCCAAAAATATAAAGTATAATAAAAATATACTAGCGGTCGCCGAGTGGTCGAAATTCGGCCATGATTCATTTAAATTAATTTTTCTGCTACACAATTTTCTTTCAATTTTATTTATGTGTAATTGTATATTGAGCAAGCTGTACTACACTAATGACTAAATATATCCATACAAATGTCTATTAGACATTGTCATAATAATTATGATTATTTGACATTCAGCTCTAGTGGTAGTCCTAGTGGTAGGACCACACTGTCGACAGTTATCTATCTACAGCCGCGGGCCGGTCCGTCTGGGGTAGTACCATGCTCTCGCAGAAAATCGACGTCTGAGTAGTAGCAATTTGTTACGGCGCTTCGTTTGGTGAGCGAGAGAGCCGGAAGCTCAACTTTCTGAGGGTGTTTGCGTGTGGAGGGTTATGGTAGTGCCTTTGGTATCACTGAGCCTCAATGCACGCATTTACACTCCCTTCACTTTCTTCACGGTAGGCAGCGACCTTGTAAAGGTCCATGAGCGGCAGCAACACTTACCATCAGGTGTACTGTTTGCTCATTTGCCACTGGTTGCAATAAAAAAAAAAAAAGCTCGTCCAGAGATTTTAACCGGAAACAAAACTGTATAAGCGTTTGTGTGTGTTGTGTAGCGATTGCATGGTAGTGTGCGTAATGCTTTTTTTAATGAATATAATATATTTCTAATCAATTATTATATGCAGTTTCAGTTTTATGCACTTTTCCCCATTATATACTTTAACTGTATCAAATTACATACTTGTCCTGTTGTGAAGACTCCTTGTATTTCGTTGTTATTATTTTAATATATGTACCTATATTATTTTAAGTATAACCATGCCATTACCGTGTGGTGACGCAATTCACTACTCCCTATCTTGCACGTGGATGTCGAAAAAGACGACTATGGGTATATCCTATAGTCGTGTTTTTCTACATATTATATATGCACATAACATCTGTGCAAGAGAAGGAAAACTCGTAATGAAACCCTATACCAACATGTCTGACCAGCATGGTATAGTAGGTCAAAATCCCTCCCATTGTGGAGGAGGTCCGAGCCCAACAGTGAAACGGGGCTGCGATGATGATGATAACACACTGGTCAGATGGGTTGATATACGGTTTAATTTCGAGGTTTCCTTCTCTTGCATAAATGTTGTATGCATATTATATCCATCAGCCACCTTTTACGACATCTACGGGTGAGATAGAGAGTGGTGAATTGTAGTCTTACTCTGTCGCCACACGGATAAACGTACACAATAATTTAATTTAAACGTTTCTAAAACGTTATACATACTGCCTTCATTTCTAAACGTAACTGTTTCTAAGTAATAAATACCCGTAACAGAGTAATAAAATAATTAAATAATTGCAACCCTAAACTAACAAAAGCTAAAAAGGCGTAAATGAAAAAAAAAGGCAAAGTTTGCAGAAAAGAAATTTTGCGCAAAAGTTAAGACATTTTTATAGTAATTATTTTATTGGTCTGTTAGGCAGTTAAAAAACGGTGAACGGGATTTTATTAGGGGTAGTTCGCTGCGGCCCGTTGTTTAGAATCTGTGGCGTCATAACCTTTTTAGGTAGATCTGAGACAGGTTTGAAGTCCCTTGTCGTAATTAATGGGGCGTATTTGCATTTAGTGGGATTATTATGACAGTTATATCAAAAAAACAATTTGAGTAATGTTGCCTAAAGTCAAAAACAAAACTAAGTGGACTGACGATATGTTGAAAGTTGCTGGGCATTGTTGGAAGCAGTCGGCATAGGACCGCACTCTGTGGTGTAATATGAGGGAGGCCTATGTCCAGTAGATGGCGATAAGCCTAAATGAGGTCTCTAATTTAGTTCGTTGTTTTGAGATCATCAGCTTATTATTATCCCATATTCATCACCTCATCATCAATTCGTCATAATCGTGATAGCTACTCGAAAACCTTTCTTCCCCAGTGGTTGTCGGTCCGTCGAACGATGTGTCCAGCCCATTGCGTTCTTCTACAGAAAACTCGTATTTCGGATTCTATCGCGCAGAGAATTCCCGTGTATAGTCCGCTACATAGAACGCTGACCGACGTTGAGGTTAGTTATGAGGCTCATACTTAGGGACCACATTTCCGTGCCGTAAGTCATCACTGGTACCACACACTGGTGGTAGACCTGTTTTCATACACATTGTCAAATTCAAAAAATAAATTTTATGACTCGAACAGATAATGTAATCGCTAACAAATTTTAAAATTTTCTTCTTACACTTGGAATAAATTTGTACTAAAATGTGGGTCAAAATTTAATAAATTTATAACTAATTATCTGTATCGGGTAGATAATTATAAATGTCTGTAATAACGATTACTTCATGGACGTGAGACACCTTAGTCCGCCCATGACCATGAATGCTGCAAAGTGTTCAAAACGTAGGGCAATCATAAATCAAATACAAACGCGATATAATCCGTAAAAGTAGTTTTATTTACAATGTGTAGTGCTCGCGTAAACATCAGATATCATTAAATTTTTAAATATTATAATTAATTTACACTTTTAATCATTTTCCATGATAGCTGTAGTCAAGAACGGTTTCTTGCTTTATTTCGAGCATCAACGAGTTTAAAGTCTTCATGTGATGACTAGTTTAACGGGGACGGACGATTTTATGATGAACAACCTGTTCAGTAGGCTTTTGCGGCTTTTTCTCTTCATAAATAAATAGTCCAAGAGTGAGCAATAGGCTATTAGTTGGATGGAATGAGGTCAATATCTCTTAAAGCTGACCTTAAATGGTAAATCCTAACCGATGACTAAATCAAAAGTCCCATCGAGTTCACAAATGCTACACAACATTGGCTTACTGCCCGATCCGTGTACATTATACATAAAACATTAACAAGGAAATAGAATATAAGTCACCTCGATAAGTACCCAATACTTTATCAAGACGTCAGTTGAAGGTGATGAAGTGTGCAAGCGATTCGGTTTCCTAGGTTCGTTTCTTAAGCAATACGTACAATTCTTTATCTTGTCAATATTAACGTCTCATTCTTGGACCCTATCCTCTTCTAAATTGGCAGGAATTTAGCCTATAATTCTGCTCTGGTTAGAGGGGTTGGTGTAGCGACTAATGTTGAGCTTTTTCTCTCTTACATCGTTATTATCTGCCTATCATATCCCTTTGACATCGTCCACGTTCACGTGAGAAAGGCTAGTAAGAAAAGTTATTTGCATACTCACTGCGTCATAATACGGATAGTTTTTTATGCGATAAATAAATCATTATTGCGAGATTAGTCTTATATTTAGTTTGGTTGTTAGTTAGTGCTTAAATTGTGTATTTATGAAGTAGTTGATGGCATGAGATTTATGGCCTAGGATGGAGAAAGGGATGACCCCTTAAATATATACCTATATTTTTTAAGATATCAATCATCCTATAATGGAATAATCCTCGTATTGCGGTCTTTATAAGCATGCAATTAACGGATTGAAATTACAACCAAATTCAGAAAAATAATTTAGGAATTGCACAAATTACTATCTTGCATGGGAATTGAACCTAGGATACTTGGCATGTTACGTTGTTATCTAAATCATTACGCGGTTTTAGTCAGATTTTGTTTTCACTAAGCTACTGGCATTAAAAAACATACAAACTTGTAAATAAAATTTAGTTGTAGTAATTTACTTTATTGTATATTCAGAATATTAGAAGCAGCTCCAACGATTACCATTTGGTATGCAGGATGCGGCAATTAATCGATCTAGCTAAGTTTAATTTACGGAAAGCTTCATTTTATCAGTGTTTGTGTTATTCAAGTAATGAAAAAAGTATAATTTAAATATGAAGGTAAGTTTAGCCATCGCATTATCATTGCCACTGAATTTAAATCAAAAATAGCTCAGCTGGGAAATCGAGCAGTCCCTTAATCCAGACGTAGTAAGACCTCTCGATTTCTGATTGGCCGTTTAATTTAAATTATTTTTTGTTTATGTCATCATCGTCATTTTAGCCCGTCGCTGACCACTCCTGGACGTATGCCTCTCTTGTATTATGCCACAGGGTGCGATGCTGTGCCGCCTGCATCCAACTACGCCCAGCAACTTTAATCAAATCATCGGTCCACCTATTTTGGGGCGACCTACACTGCGTGGTCCGATACGTGGTTGCCACTCGAGAATAGTAAATAAACAAAAGATTACTTTATTTAATTTTTCATTATTTTCTCACTATAATCAATATTTTCAAATATATATTTTGAAGTGAAAACTTCTATAGGCAAATGTGGTTAGGTAGTAAATTCATATCATTCGTCATCAATATGGTCACGTGACAAGTAAACGCTAACACTATCTGTGGCCAATAGATATCAAAACCAGATAAATATAAAAAAAAACAATATATAAATTTGAATTTAAGATTATTTCATGTGGTGTTTTGTTATCTGCATATTTAATACCTCAGTCATCTTTTACGACACCCACGAGCAAGAAAGGTCGAATTGTATTCTTATTCTGCCACCATACGGTGACATAAGTTTTAGAAAATTCAACCTTACAGCTTTTATTGTCGCCGTCCACACCCCTATAAAACGACACGATATGCGGTCACACATTTACTCCCCTCGGATGTCGCTGGTCGCCTTAAGCTGGACCTCCCTCGGGGCAACCGGGGGTCTCATTCGGCTGAGGTAGACCGCCAACCGAGGGTGAAGAGCGGAGAGGACCCGGCCGAACTATCACCCGAAGATGCGGCACTCTCTAGTGCCGAAGATGATGTCACGGTCAGAAGGCGAATGCCTTGAAAGCGTTTCTCCCACCCCAGCCAGGGTGGAGAGTATAGTCGAGGGCACACATTTACTCATTGGAATAGTGCTGAAAGCTATTATTATGTGCGTGCTTACGCCCCTCTGTCGCCCCGGATGGAGTGGTGCGAGGAGTACGCCGACCGCAGCCCACCCAAAAAAAAAAGTGGAGCTATATTACCATAATAGAATAAATAATTGAGAATAACATAATTTCTTCTCAGTAAAAATATAATTAATTCCTCTAAATATTTTTATTGACGTCCTTAAGACGATATTTTGGCTGGGATAGCTGGTGCAAGTACGGATCATAATATATCTCATAATACGTAAGAATTGATCAACGTTCCACTCAACACCGGTCCTTCAATATTACCTGGACACGTTGGGTCTTCAACTGTACGTTTTCAGAGACCATTTCTCTCACTCAAGAGCAGGGTCTGGAAAGAACTACGTATTGCTGTATTGTCCGAAGGCTACGATATATCCTTGTTTATACGAAGTTTAAGAAGATTTTCGTCACGATAGATAGCGGCCTGTGATTCTGATATGTAAAGGATTCATGTGCAATAGTATCTCTTACCATCGGTTGCTAGCTCGTTTCCTACCATCTGCAAAAAAACGGCCTCATTAACCAATTTATAAGAATAAAAACTAGACGTAAAATTCTACCTGTCTGGTCAGCGTAGTAAGCTACTGTTATTTATCTGGAGAAATAATCTTATGTTAGTCTTTAAGTAATAATATATACATAATCTAAGGAAAATGTACCCCACCACCACATTCTAATAAGTCGAGTTGACATTAGTTTGTTTTCAAGTTCAATATGTCACATCTGACGTAGCCTACGTACGTAATTTATATTTATTCCATTAAAACTTGTCTGTCCATAATATATTTATTTTAATATTAGCAATCCGCCCTCGCTTCGGTTTCAGTCGCCTTACCCGCATAGTTTCCATTTCCCGTGGGAATATCGGGATAAAATATACTCTATGTTACGCTATATTATAGCTTTCCATTGGTGAAAGAATTTTCGAAATCGGTTCAGTGGTTTAGGCGTGAAAGCGTAACGAACAAATAAACTTACTTTCGCATTTATAATATTAGTAAGGATGGCTAAGTAAAATACTCATATTTGCTATGGCGATTTAATATAATATTTCTTTAAACAAAATACTTTAAAAAAAAGAAAAGGAAAAATAAAACTAGACTCTTCGATTCCGTTACTCCCGCACTAGTAACTCAACCGGAATCTTAACTAAATCCTTACACGAAATTTTTACTTAAATAAATCTATTTTAAACATAAATCTCATTTAAAGATTAGATCTTTATACATCTCAATTTTATATAATAAATTTATAGGTACCGGTGTTAGGGGATATTTATTGTGGCGACTATACGTAATATGTCGTTATTGAGATAATGGTTCGGACTCTCCACGTGTTTCGTAACGGTGCGTGTTTCATATATCATTTTATTTTGTCATAGAATCATATTAAAATTACGTATATTTTTGTAAACGATGTGCTTCCTAATTCATTTATTCCCTGAACTTACATGAAGCGATCGCAGCATGCCTTTACTGCAAGAAAACCATGATATTGTTTGAATTGTTTATACATATGCCAACGTTTTTATGTCACCTAAGACTTTTTATTTATTAATTTGTTTATTTTTTTTTTAATCTCTAATAATTATTTTATCCTATTGATTCAGATAAGTGGGCCTACTCTCGAAATCAATTCTATTTTCGAATCCGATTCAATTCCAATCTCACCAAACTTATATTGGGTACTCTTGAAAATTGAGAATGGATTCTTCGCGTTCGCCGTTGTTATTTTCACCAAATGTGCCATATTTTCTTACTTTAAATTAATAACGTTATCGAACTCGAGCACCACAAAGACGCTTACTTGAAATTGTGCAACATTAACGATTTTAAACTATGTCAAAATTGCGTCTGGAGTAGCAAATATTTGACTTAATCGACGAGAGTCGAATTCATTTAATTTAGAAACGTTCCACCGAATTTGATTCCAATCGTGCAATCGTGCGTTAGTGTCGCTTTCAAGAGTACCAAATTTGCTGAAATTTGAGCTGCGATTGGATTGAGGATTAGAATCGAGACTCAAGAGTAGGCACACAGGATAATGAAACAAATTACTAAAATTTTGTTTTGTCATCGCTTCTTCACAAGTGTACGAAAAAGCTGTTTGAACTGGGTCAAAAAACGTTCAAAGTTTCCGTTTCAAGACACGTGGATACAGAGAGGTAGAAACTAACAAAAATGTGTTAGAGGGAATTAATTTTAGTTACTTATTGTTAAATATTATGTCCCTAATTATTTGATTACAATCATTGCATATGAGGGCGTCCATATTAAAGATCCAACAAAAGAAATTTGTCGAATATAGTACAACGTTATATATTTTTTGCTTAATAATCTTCATTGTTCCGTGTGGTGACGGAGTAAGAATACAATTCACCACCCCCTATCTTACCCGTGGGTGATCATACGAGACGACTAAGGGATATAAAACGCATATAGCATCTAGTGGTTTTAAAACTACATTATACAAAAAAAGTGTAATTATTATGGCTCCTACTATCTTTAACAAAATACGTAAATCTATGAAAGATCAAACTGTAAGAAATTTTAAAGCACAGTTTACTGACTTACTTATAACCAAATGTCCAATTCAGTGTCAGAATTTTTAAATGATGTTAGTTTATAATTAAGCCTGTTATATTATTTTTAAGTGTTCTATTAATCCTCTTTATTTTTCTTTTGTTATTATTGTCAGTTTTATCTAACTTAGTTACCTACTTATAGTTCGAGCTTAATATTGTCTAGTATGTAACTAAGCTATAAGGAGTAGTACTATGTTTTATACAAAACATTTGCATGCCTAAACGGTAGAATGTACTAGGCTCTTATTTATAATGTTTGTCACCTAATTGTAACTACCTGCATTCCAGCAAATAAAATTATTATTATTATTATGCGAGAGAAGGAAAATTCGAAATAAAACCCTAAACCAACACGCCTGACCAGCGTGGTATAGTAGGTCAATTACCCTTCCATTATGGAGGAGGCCCGAGCCCAACAGTGGGACGTATGTGGGCTGAGATGATGATGATGATGATGAATCTTCATTACCCTCTCCCTTGGCACGTGAGCTAGATATCAGTGCATGATACGTAGAAGTATTGAGACTCTGTTCCAATACTTACTAAACTTAACTTACTAATAAATACTTACTCGAGGTTATTAAATAAATTTAGGTTCATCATTTGCCTGCCCTTATCCCACGCTAAGTGGGGTCGGCACAACATGTACTTACCTTCCATAACCTCCTATCGGCCGTCATATCTGTACTCACCCTTTTCATACGCATGTCCTCATTCACACAGTCTATCCATCTCTTTTTGGGTCGCCCACGCTTCTTTCGTCCATCCACATTCATATCGATAACCCGCCTTATCACATGGCTTTCATCCCTCCTCATCACATGTCCATATCAAGACAACCTCGCGCTCCTAATCTTCTCTATCACTGGTGCTACTTTCAGGCTTCCCCTAATATATTCATTTCTTATCTTATCTAACCTTGTGACCCTACACATCCATCTTAGCATACGCATCTCTGTGGCGTGTAATCTTCTCTCATTCATCTTTTTCAATGCCCAACATTCAGATCCATACATAGCAACAGGTCTGATGACACTCTTGTATATTTTCCCCTTAAGTTTAAGGGGCATCCGTGCATCGCAAATTGTTCCCGAGACCTGTCGCCACTTCATCCACTCCATCCTGCATTCATTCTACGATTTACCTCCCGGTCGATGTTGCCGTCGTCTTGGAGAAGGGAGCCTAAGTACTTAAAGTCGGAGCAAACCGGTAGGGGTATCCCATCTAGGCCAATGTGAAAGAATTGGGAAGAGTCACCAAAGCTGCAGAACAGATGTTCAGTCTTGGTGCGGCTGATCCTAAGGCCTACTCTCTCCAACCTCTCTCGCCATTTCTCCAGTCTACTCTGTACTCCAGCTGCCTCCTCTCCAACGAGGACAATGTCATCTGCAAACAGCATACACCACGGTGCTTCCTCCTGTATATCTGATGTCAGAGCATCCATCACCAGGAGGAACAAATAAGGGCTTATGGCCGAACCCTGGTGCAAGCCTACAGTGACACTGAACTCATCAGTGACACCGGCTTCGGACCGGACATTCGTACGTGCTTCTGCATACATAGCTTTCACTAATCTCACATACTTCCCCGGCACTCTTCGTTCTTTCAAAGCCCACCACAGAACTTCCCTGGGAACTCGATCGTACGCCTTCTCTAGGTCAATAAATACCATGTGCAGGTTTTTACGCGCACTTTGGTATTTCTCCATGAGTTGGCGTAAAGCAAAAATTGCATCCGTGGTTCCCAGTCCTGGCCTAAAGCTAAACTGGTTCTGGGTTATTTCACTTTCCTCTCTCATTCTTTTCTCTATCACTTTCTCCCAAATCTTCATGCTATGTGACATGAGCTTTATTCCTCGGTAGTTGTTACATTCTTGTACGTCACCCTTATTTTTAAAGATAGGCACCAGTGAACTGGTACGCCATTCGTTCGGGATCGACTCTTCATGTAACAACTTATTAAAGAATAAAGTCAGCCACTTCCATCCATCCGCTTGTAAAACCTTCCATACTTCTACAGGTATATTGTCTGGGCCAACCGCTTTACCTCTTTTCATACTCTGGACAGCCATTCTTACTTCGTCTAAGCTTACTTCTTCTACCAAACCCAGATTGGTCGGTAGGTCGACTACCTTTCCACTCCAGACGTTCTCTTCATTCATTAATGTTTGAAAATAACTCTTCCACCGGCCTTTTATTTCTTCATCGCTGGTCAGAACTCTTCCATTATCATCTTTTATACATTTAACGTGCACGATATCTCTAGCATTCTTTTCTCTCGCTTTCACCAGGCGATACATTTCCTTTTGTCCCTTGGAGCTCTCAAGACTTCGGTATAATCTGTCTTGGGCTAAGGCCATCGCTCTAGAGATCGCTACACCTTTCTTACCCTGCTTCTTGCATTCCATATAGGCTAATCTTTTCTGCTCTTTCAACACCAGGTTATCGTCATTTACGCCTTTCCATTCTTTGAATGCATTCTTCTTTTCTTTCAAAACCTTCTGGACACACTCATCCCACCACCACGTATCTTTAGCAATCACTCCTTTACCTTTCGTCTCACCCAGCACATCCTTCGCCACTTCCCTCACACATGAGGCCATCTCGTTCCAGCATTCATTTACCGAGTTATCCTTCATTCTATTTTCCATCTCACTCATTTTATCAACCACTCTCTTCCGGCATTCATGCGCACAATCCTCTTTCTCAATCATAAACCAATTAATTTTTGGTGGGGGCTTAGGTTTAAACCCAGCTATCGGTCCTGTGATTTTAATCTCCAGTAACAATAGGCGATGCTGGGAAGTTAGAGGCTCACCTGGGATTACTTTGCAGTCTACAACTGCGCGTATGTTCGTTCTTCGAAGGAGGAAGTAGTCAATTTGGGTTCGGTGGTTCCCACTTTAATATGTTATCAAATGTTCATCTCGCTTTTGGAAAAGGTATTAACAATAGCCAAATCGAACGCTGATGCAGCCTGCAGCAGTGTTACACCCTCTGAATTGCTCCTGCCTAAGCCCCAACCCCCATGCACCCTCTCATAATCTCCTTTCATTCTTCCCACATTCTCACATTGTGGGATATTCATTAATATTGAGTCAAAATCCTCCCAAAACTTACCTTTCACTACATCATCGCATCCAACCTGTGGCGCATACACACTTATAATGTTCAATATTAATTTTTCCCACACCATTTTCACTACTATAATTCTATCATTCACTCTTTTTACATCCGTCACACATTTTTTCAGATCCTTATCCAACACCACACCCACTCCATTTCTCTTACCATCACTTCCAGAATAGAAAAATTTGTAACCCATTCCGATCTCTCTAGCTCTCGTACCCTTCCATCTTGTCTCTTGCACACAGGCTACATTCACTCTTCTTCTTTGTAGGACATCCGCAAGCTCACTTCCTCTTCCAGTCATCGTTCCTATATTCCAGCTTATCATCCTCATTCTTACTTCACGGACTCTCGTCTTACGTCGCACCCGTCCCTGATGCGACAACCCTTGTCCATTTGCCGCAGGCACCGGGTGCTGCGCCTGCGCGTCGCTTACGGGGAATGTCCTAACATTTTTGCTCTTACGTCCATGTTGTCTATAGTTCCGGCTATTTGTTTTATGACCGGCCGCCTGCCTGGCGTCAACCCTCCTCAGGAATTTTCGTTAATGGGAAAGGGGATGGGAATATGGAGGATGTTGTAGGAACTGGGTTAGGGGACACTACTGCCATGAGATATAGGATAAGAATATGACAGGAGCGTCTGGAGCAGTCCGGGATCGCGTGCCCGTAGCGACACTAACCAGTTAATGGACAGTCAACTGGTAGTGACACCCTCTGAACTCAATATTAAATAAACTTAGGTTATTTTATTAAATAAACGTTTATTTAATAAAAGTTAGATTTAGGATTAACTTTTATTAAATAAAGGATTAACTTTTATTAAATTAAATAGGAGGTTAGGTTAGGACGTTTAGGATTTGGCCTGCTAAACCATGGTGGCTAGACAGTTGGAGTATTAGGGTCCCATTTCCATTATTTACATCATCAGAGATGTAGGTAAGAGATCCTTCTGATATTATAACAGATAATTTAGTAATCATCAAACATAATACTTCGAGATAAATATGATGATACGTAGAAGTATTGAGACTCTGTTTCAATACTTACTAAACTTAACTTACTAATAAATACTTACTAAAGGTTATTAAATAAACTTAGGTTATTTTATTAAATAAACGTTTATTTAATAAAAGTTAGGTTTAGGATTAACTTTTATTAAATAAAGGATTAACTTTTATTAAATTAAATAGGAGGTTAGGTTAGGACGTTTAGGATTTGGCCTGCTAAACCATGGTGGCTAGACAGTTGGAGTATTAGGGTTCCATTTCCATTATTTACATCATCGGAGATGTAGGTAAGAGATTCTTCTGATATTATAACAGATAATTTAGTAATCATCAAACATAATACTTCGAGATAAATATATCTAGTTTTTAGAAATTTACGCAGTTTGAAATTGGATTGGGTTATAAGTTTTTAATACAAAATATATAATCACTATATTTATAAGATTAATTAGGAAGCTAATGCGATGAATAGTATTTTAACAAAAATACCGCAAATTAAATTAAATGTGGCATTCCAAAGCAAAAACTAAATATGAATATATTATAAAGTTGGATAGTATGTTTGTTTGAAAAATTCTTGTTAGAAATAGGCCTCCTCAACAGAGTATCTTCTTGAAACAATTGCTTATAACTTCTTTACTGAAGTTGTCATCTTTACACTCATGTAGGAAACTATCGACCTTTCTTTTCCAATGGTTGTCGCATCTAGCAGAGTGATTATATATATATTATATATTTAAACCTTCGGAAGAAGTCCACTACTGATAGTGAGAGGCATATGAGCTGTGATGATAATATAGATAGGTATCTACTATAAGTAGGTATTATTAATATAATGTATTAATATCTGGTTGACCAAGCTTTGCTCCGTATATATTTTTTTTGTAAATTGTATTTTCGACGCACATATTAAGATATACATTTAATAAAACAAACATGTTTAAATAAGTCACTCTTGATGGCGACGGCTAAATTTACATTCCTATACTAATGACATTTTATTGATTAGCTAATAGCTAAAAACACCAACAAGACGATAATTTCTTTAAATAAAACCTAGCTAGGTCAATTTTTGCCCCCGAAACCTGTTGCATACAAAATTTCATAAAAATCATTGGTGCATTTGCGAAATTCTGAAAAAGAAAAAATATTTAGAAATGTACAAGAATTGCTCGTTTAAAGATATAAGATTAGTGAGATCTCGTTTTTCGCGAACGACATCTTGTATGCGACCTAGTTGATAATATTAAATAATATTATTCATGTATATAATTTCGATGACATTAAAATTTTACGCCAAAAACAAGTTATAATAAATCTTATAATCGCATTTTATTTTAATGAAAACAACGATATTAGCTTGTGAATATATTGTATTTCAAATTTATTTAAATCATTACCAATTATATTAATTAAATTAATTTATGTTTTTAATTAAAATTAGGTGACGAAATAGGAAATAAAAAAAAGGATTTTAGTTTTATTTAAAAAAAATATTCAAAGATTTCATTTCATATCGTGTGATTAATATTTAATCATATTTTTAACAAAATAAGTTTTAAAACACACTCTATAATCGATCAATTACTTCGTGAAGTAACAGAGTAAGAATACATTTCACCACCGCCTTTCTTCACCCCCGACCCCGTGGGTGTCGTAAAAGACGACTAAGGGATATAATATGCATATAAAATCTATGCAAGAGAAGGGAAACTCGAAATAAATATATACCAACACGCCTGATCAGCGTGGTATCGTAGTAGATTTTCTCTCTTATGGAGGAGGCTCGAGCTCAATAAAGGAACGTAGATGTTATGCCCAAAATGCTATGAACGATATACTTATAACATTTATGCAAGAGAAGGAAAACTTTAAACAAAACCTAATACATCTAACCGATACGTTACGGTAAGTCAATCCTCATCCTCCTCCTATAATGGAAGAGGCTCAAGTCCAATAGTGGGATGTAAGTGGGCTGAGATGATAATCAATAAACTACATAAAACTAACAGGCATACTGAAAGGTAATTAGGAGATTTACTTATGTACCCTGCTGCCTGAGTTACACCACTTGTAGTCGCGGAACGACATATATACGACATAGGTATATCCTACTAATATTCTGCGCCTCATGCCGCCCTAGCCGAGGCCGCGGGTGACGTGACCGGGGATTAGTCCGTCACCCGCCGAGAGGCCGACCGCGTGAGGAAAGACCGACGTCCTCCCCGAGGGGGGGACGTCGGTCGATGGGAGGGTACCCCAATAGGGAGTATTCCGTCGGGCCGGCCACTGATGACAAGTTAACTCTGCTCCGGTGGTCGGCCCACCGACGAAGGCGACGTGGTTTTCGGGTGGGTTGCGTGCTTAAACCCCTCTGTCGCCCCGGACGGAGTGGTGCAGAGGCGCGCTGACCGCAGCCCACCCACAAAACAAAAAAGTAGTTTTATTTACAATACTTAGTTCTTATTAATATATATATCTATTAAAATGTTTGCTAAATAAAGTTTTTATTGTAAATACCTATGTTTTCAGTGGTAATTTATACCGATTGCACAAATATTGTGAATGAACTTCGGTTGGTTAATTTTCGTACCATTTTGGAGGAATCTCGAGTCCCAAGAGGGCTTACATGATACGAAATGATAAGGTGATTTGAGTGAATGTGAGTGTGATTGAATTAGACCAAAACATTGCAGTTATATTCAACCATAACCGGAATTGCAAGTTTTTGATAAAGGTACCGTAAATCCTGCTATAAAACTTTTTCATAAGCCCAGCATGAGCTTTATACCTGATACAGATATAAAATTTGAGTTTTAAAAACAAAGAAACAAAAGGTCCCCTTCTTACCAGGATTAGGGACCAGACAAAACATTGTGGTGACAATTACCACGCTCACTTAATCTCTTAAAACAAAAAAAAAACAGGTTAGGATTTTATGAATTTTTGTGAGAATTCCTTTGTCGATATTACTTAGAGTAACAAATAATAGCGTATTAAGATCCCGTTTAAATACTTTTCTAGGTTATTCGAAAGCTAATTATTTTGTTAATTTTGAAGTTCAGTTTCGCAAATAACATTTCTATCTATCCACTTGTCTGTTGTATTCTACTGTTGGGAGTTAGTTTTTTTTAACACTACACAAAGGAAATAATTCTTGTATTGTGGAGGATCTCACTAGTACCTATACAATTAACAGACACAAATTACATTCAGATTGCAGAACAACAATTCTTGAATCGTACCAAAAACAAGACAATATCGTTTTAGGAATCGATCACGCGACACTTGGCAGAATAGGTCGATTTAACTTCCATTGTGGAGGAGGTCCAACAATGGGAATTTCATGGGCTGAGATGATGAGATAATAAAATCAATGGTGGTATTATAATATATATAAAATTAGCAGCCCATCCTTGCTTCGCTTTGGTTTCAGTCGCTTTACCCGTATAGTTCTCGTTCCCGTGGGAATACCGGCATAAAATATAGACTAATTTACTCCTTTACATAGCTACTGCTACTAAAATATTATCAAAATCTGTCCCGCCGTTTTGAGGATTACCTCAAACAAAAAAAAAGACAGACAAAAATGTTTGAAACTGTATTTTAGGCATAGGTGTCTTGAAAATAACCACGTGGGCATGAAAAAAGCCCCGTCTTTTGACATTACAAACAGACACTTTAATTTTATTTATTTGTATAGATGTCTGACCCTTTTTATAGATACTTTATACAACTAAACTGCATAATTGTTTGGACTCTTAACTATCTTTTCTACCTCTGTTTCGTTCTTATCTAATCATCATATCAGCTCATATACGTGCCGCTTTTGGGCTCGAACCTCCTTCACAATAGGAGGGAAAATGTCCTACTATAACCACGATGGTCAGACGTGTTGGCAGAGGGTTTTATTTAGCCGAAGCCGCGGGTGACGTGACCAGGGAATTACTCCGTCACCCGCCGAGAGGTCGACCGCGTGAGGAAAGACCGACGTCCTCCCCGAGGAGGGGACGTCTGTCGATGGGAGGGTACCCCAAATAGGGGGTATTCCGTCGGGCCAACCACTGACGTCAAGTCACCCTGCTCCGTTGGTTGGCCCAACGACGAAGGCGACGTGCAGCGCGGGTGCGTTGCGGGTGTGCGTGCTTACACCCCTCTGTCGCCCGGACACCGGCCGCTGTCGGACGGAGAGGTGCGAGGAGTGCGCCGACCGCAATCCAACCCAAAAAAAATAGAGTTTTATTTTGAGTTTACCTTTTTTGCATAGAAGTTATATGTATATTCTATTCTTTAGTCGTCTTTTACAACACCCACGAGCAAAGAAGTGGATGCGAATTGTATTCTTAATCTGTCACCACACGGACAATTATCTAATAGTAGTAGATAAGAAAAAAGATAGTAGATAAGTATTCGATGTGAAACTGATATTTGCTAAATGGTTAAAAGTAACCGTGAAACCATCTTGTTATGTTTTCTGTTATGTACTTATCTACATTCATAAAGACATTATTCATAACTAGCAACCCGCCCTCACTTCACTTCTGTTTCAGTCGCCCTACTCGTTCTCGTGGGAATACCAGGATAAAATATAACCTATGTGACTCCCTGATACTATAGCTTTCCAATGGTGAAAGAATTTTTGAAATCGGTTTGGTGGTTTAAGCGTGAAAGCATAACAAACAAATAAACAAACTTACTTTCGCATTTATAATATTAGTAAGGATGTTAAAAGAAGTGGCTGATTATATACCCATAGATATAAACTTAAGCATTTAAATATGCTGTTATAGCATTGGACAATTTATTTCATTCAAATAGCCACTTCAAGATACCTACTTTAGTTCTAATTTTGTTTGTATAATCTCAACTAAAGGAGTCAGTTTGAACATTGGTGATAATTCTAGTGTCTAAACAAAATCCAAGAAATATATAGGAATTAAAATTTAAAGATACATTAAGATATTCTAAATTTATGCACATATAAAATGTAAATTCAATTCATCTATTGTTGTAAATGTATTATTGAATTTAAAATGTTTTTATTATGTTTTTTTTTTCTATTATTTATTATTATAATTTAATTAAAAATAAATGGATATGGAGATCTATGTAGCTTAGCACTGACTTTTAACTTTGTTATTAATAAAGAATACTATACTGCTATTAAAATCTAATCTTGCTTTTTTTATATCCATACTAATATTATAAATGCGAAAGTAAGGATGTTTGTTTGTTTGTTTGTTACGCTTTCACGCTAAAACCACTGAACCGATTTCAAAAATTCTTTCACCAATGGAAAGCTATAATATCAGGGAGTACCATAGGCTATATTTTATCCCGGTATTGCCACGGGAACGGGAACTATGCAGGTAAGGCGACTGAAACCGAAGCGAAGCGAGGGCGGGTTGCTAGTAGTTCTATATATTCGAAATCTCAGTAACGGCTTCAAGAATTTCCATAAAATTTTGTATATCTACGGTAACTTTCAGGCGGCAATAAGTAGAATATTCTTTTTTTTTATTATATAATAATATTTTTTTTTGGCAACATTAATGCTAACCCCAATGTGATAAGTGATAAGGTTTTCATTTCATGCGCTTATAATGCATTGTACCCTTTATTACGCCCATGGGGATGAAATAACTATTGTTATTTAATATTATTCAAAGTTATATAATATACACGCCCTACTATTGCATTCGAAATTTCAATATAGTAGGAAGGAATTTGATCCCTCATACCATGCGAGGCTACGACTTAATATGTTTTATTTCGAGTTTCTTTCCTCTGCAGTGATCTATCTCTAACTCTTAATCGTCTTTTATTACAGTCATAGGAAGGTAAAGCCATGGTGACTTGTAATCTTGCTTAATTATTACAAAAAAAACTCAGTCATTAATAGGTAATAATACTAACATATAATATTGATAATACTACACAATATTGCGTACTTACTCAATATCTTAGTCCGTAGGGAGATAGAATAAGAATACATTTCACCACTCCCGATGTCGTAAAAGACTACTAAGGAATGTAATACACATATAACATTATGCAAGAGAAGTAAAATTCGAAACAAAATCCAAGCTGTCTGATCAACATGGTTAATTTCTCTTCTATTGTGGATTAGGCGGGACGCTTGTAAATGAGCCGAGATAACGACTCAATACCTAATAATAATAATATTACTTAATTAATAATAATACTTAATTATAATACTACCATATAATAATAATGTTGCTCAATACTCCCTACATACTCAATACTTAACAATAATACTACCTTATAATAATACCAAAACCATAAAATAGGAGAAATTATCTTACAATACGATTTTAATTTGAATTAATAACCTCAAAGAAGTTACCAGAATTGACGCTAACATATTTGTTATATGGTCAAAGTATACAAATTGTGTTAAGTAAAATTTACCATTACAACTTCCCTATTTAACGGATTCTACCTTTATCGGCACTTGAACCCGTGACCTTAGGCTCGAGTTGAGTGTTCACAATCCTAAGTTATTGGTCGGTTATTATGAAAACGCGCAAATCTTTACCAGGAATTATTCATTTAGATAAAGCACACAGTTAGTTTTATTGAAGAAAGAAGCAACAATTTACGTTCAGAATTATATACCGACTAATATTTATTCATATTTCAATGCATTGACTATAATTTGTCTATGATTTATATCATCATCATCATCGTTGCAGCCCACGTGCGTCCCACTGTTGGGCTCGGGCCTCTTCCACAATGGGAGGGAATTTGACCTACTATACCATGCTGGTCACACACCTTTGCTAGGCCGCTGCGTACCGGGCAGAAAGTGAAAGAAATCTAAATGCGTGCCTGGTTCGGTGATACTAATTACATCACCAAAACCCGCCCCACGTAAACACCTTCAGACAGTTGGACTTTAGGTTCTCTCGCTCAACGAACGAAGTACATCAACAAATTGCTGTAACTGTCAATTTTCTGCGAAAGTGTGGTACTACTTAGGATGGACCGACCCACAACTGATCCTGTCGACAGCTTGGTCCGACCACATAAAATATATACACACAATTGACACAATTCGTAGCCATAATAATCGCTTGTGAATCGCTAATCAGTTGTTACGATATTGTATTTATTATTAAAATATATATTTACAGATAGATAATTTCAGCACGCAAACGTCCCACTGTTGGGCTCGGGCCTTGAGAGGGAATTTTATCTACCATGCCACGCTGGTCAGACGCATTACCATCCCTATGCATCCATTTTATTTCGAGTCTGCCGTTTTATTCTATTTAATGTAATATAGGTAATGCAGTAAAATGGCGAAGTGTAATGAATGTGATATAATAATAATTACATGCATTTTCATGTTTTGTCAATATTCCCAGAAGAAATACTGATTTGGTTATCAGCACACAATCAATAATAATGACTATAACTAATATGAAAATATTAAAGATATGAAAAAGTAACAATTTGTAAAAACAATTGTAACTCGACATTGGTACCAATAGCGCATACTTGTAGCTTATTGCCAATACAAAATAAGAAGAAGTTTTAACATTTTTATGTCATTCTCCGCGTGGCGATAGGATAATGGTTGCCGATAACTGTGTGTGGCCAATCCTTTCTTACCAGAGGTAGTCGTAAAAATAAGCTGAAAGCTCACTGGAGCACTTTTCTAGGAAACATATAACATCTTATTAAGATCGCCAAACGACTTGAAAAGCGCGGCAATCATGGCAAAAATCTTTTTAATAAATGACCATAAAACGAATACTCATAGAAAACTCTACATGGTATTTTGTGAGGACGGTCTGTATTTCGTAGTAGATAGTAAAAGACCGAATAATGATGATATGATTTAATCAAACCTAGATTAAATTGTTGTATGAGTATACACTAGCGAAGCAACTGAAACAGCTATTTATATATAAATAAGTTATTTCATTCATCTTTTTAAACCTATAAAGGCACAACGGCTGCAAAATCCCCGAAACGTTTCGATCAAAAGTCTAATCCTCTATTACACCGTGACACTTATCCGGGAGATCGTTTCAAATATTTTGATACAATCTTCATATAGACAAATGTGTTCGATTTATCAACAGCCCAACTCAATGTGGAACCCTTAGATCTTCATGATAATAACTAACCGTTATCTATTTATTAAGATTATCAATGACGTCTTCATTTTAGTATATATCAGCCATTTAACTCGTTCGAATATAATGTGTTGTAATTAATCAATGCTTACGATATAATCTTAACTGGTTATCGGACTTAGTGCTATCGTCTGTTCTCACATCCTACTCGTATTAAAAAATCAAATCAGATTACAGATAAATATGGAGTATAGCACAACAAATGTTGATAATTGATAAAATATTTCCTTAATATATTATTATATCAAATGTTTAATTGCTTTGATTTGAGATAAATGTTAGTTTTAAGCGTGGAAAAATCGAGGTTATTAACCAATTTGGTTTAAAAGAATGTGTGTTGATATGTATTAGGTTAGGAAGTAATAGATCTTTGGGAACGTTGGCGCCAGATATTTGATGGAGGCAGACGACCACCAATTCTTGGATGCCTGTTGATAGACTCATATAAACATATTCTAAACATTTCAAATTATTATATTATATAATAATTATTTAATTAGAAAATATAGGTACTGAATTACCGCTTAATAGAGATAAAAATAGTTCACCATCCTCTTTCTTAGTATATAACATGCAGATAAGTTCTATGAAAGGAAAGAAAAGCTTGTAATAAAATCAATTCGTACTCGTATGTCTAGCTTGGTATGTGTCAATTTGCCTCCTATTGTCAACGATGCCGAATCGTGGAAGAACATAATATGAGATGAAATGAATTGGTGACAAAGTAAAATAATAACTAGGTGGGTTAAATAAAATACATTTTGGGTTATACTCTTTTTTGAAGGGCAGAAGAGTTGGCATATTGTATTCTTCGTCTATCACCATTAAAGTTGTCAATTTCAATACCATTAAACGTCTATCAGCTTGTTGACATTAAACTCTATACTAATACGTCTGATTAGCGTGGGATAGTAGACCAATTTCCTTCCCAATGTGAAGAGAGCCCGAGCCCAGCAGTTCTTTTTCGTCTTTTTTTATAGTGATTAAGTGTGCCGTTTCCTCCTTAGCGACTCGAAGGAGCAAATATCACACTTGATGGTAAGTGATTTTATCGCACATGGACCTTTGCTAAGCTAATGCCTACCGTGAAGATAGTGAAGGGAGTATGAATGTATCTAATGACGTTCGGTGATACTAAAGGCATCACCATAACCCACCAAACTCAACCCTCAGAAAGTTTTTTTTTATGGGTGGGCTATGGTAAGCGCGCACGCGGTCCATTCCGTCCGGGGCGACGAAAGGACAGCGCGCGGGCCCATAACCCACCCGTACCTATGTCACCTTCGTCGTTGGGCCGACCACCGGAGCAGGGTGACTTGACGTCAGTGATCGGTCCGAAACCCTCAGAAAGTTGGGGATTCGGTTTTCTCGTTCACCGAACGAAGCGCAATAACAAATTGCTACTACTCGGACGTCGATTTTCTGCTCAGGGTTGTACTACCCCGAACGGAGCGGCCCGCGGCTGTAGACAGAGAACTGTCAACAGTGTGGTCCTACCTACCTATAGAAGAATTAGAAGTAAAAAAGAATTAGAATTTTATTAGAAGTACAGTATATTATTTTTACGTCAAATACCTCAAGATTCCGTGTGGTGACGGTATAAGAATACAATTCACCACGCCCTTCCTTGCTCGTGGGTGTCGTAAAAGATGACTATGGGATATAATGTGCACATAACATACTAATATTCAACATATAGATGTTGAATAGATGTTATAATCCCTTATCTAGAAAGAAAGAAAGAAAGAAAAAGATTTATTTTGTGCCACAGAGTAGAGACGTTAGGAACATATAGAAAAAAAATACCTTACAATAAATGAAACACACAAAAAATCAATAAATTAAATAAAGAGACATAATAATTGTGATAGAATGAACGTCTCAGCTGCGGCAGAAAAAAGGATAACTGCTCAGCAATTGTTGTGATGTCAATGTAATGCCACAACGCTGATTTTCAGCAGTGTCCCCGTGTGTTTCGAGTTTTCCTTCGCATACCTATGTATGAGGTAAGCTTAAATGAAACAGTTTTCCGTGTAGTGATGGAGTAAGAATACAATTCACCACTCCCTATCTTGCACGTGGATGTCGTAAAAGACGACTATGGGATATAATGTGTACATAACATCTGTGCAAGCAAAACTCGAAATACAACCCTGTTCTAATACGTCTGACCAGCGTGGTATAGTAAGTCAATTGCCCTCTGATTGTGGAGGAGGCTTTAGCCTAGCATGATGATCTCAAAAATTCAAAATTCAAATTCAAATCATTTATTATGTATAAACGCCGCGGGGGCACTTACATATTGTAATTTTTTTTACAATTTTCTTAAAGTTATAATTACCGCCGGATCGGAACGCGACCGCACTGAGAAGATCCGGCAAGAAACTCAGCGGGATTGTCTATTTTTTTTTTTTTTTTTTTAAATATCTTTTAAATAAAATTACATCTTACAACATGATTATTAATAGTTCCAGTGTAATGCCATTCGAAATATTATATAATATAGTTCACAAATATAATAATAATCACAAATGTAATATAATATGTAATGTAATAAAATTATGGTTGGACCAGATCTCGCAAGCGGCAGCCGATCACGAGTTAACTACTAGAGCAGCCATCACTCCCCTCAACCATAATGGAGGGAAGGGAGTGACCCGCTCCTCATAGCTACCGCTAGCAGACCCTTCAGTGATCATGACCAATACCAATACCAAGATCAATTATAAACACTGAAACGCTAGTTAGTCAAGTAAGAAAATTTATAAGCCTAATTTTATCTTCTAAGGGCCTCTACTTTTATTGTAGTCTTTGATCAGCCGCTAACTACAATTTTAATAATTAAATTAATAATAACTGAACAAATTAATAATTTCTCGTAGCGATTATTGATCTTAATTTTATGAGTAAAGTTTAATTATTAATTTTATTATGTATAATAAAGGTCTTGATTCACTATTAGTGCTACATATTTAATTGCAAGTGATTTATGAACGTAATATCTTTATGATGAATATATATTAATAGTGTAATTTCAATTTATAACTTATTAATAACTTATATTTGTATACATACTTTTATCTATATAAATAAATTAAATTAACGTGTCTGTTTGTAATCTATACTACCTACTTACTACTAATATATAAAGCTGAAGAATTTGTTTGAACGCACTAATCTCAGGAACTACTGGTCCACTTGGAAAAATTTTTTCAGTGATAGATAGCCCATTTTAAGACGACTAAGAGCCCCTAGATTGACCCGGACCAACTCCATCTAGTACCATTTGGGTCAACGATTACATTCCCAAGGAGGGTTGACGTCAGGCAGGCGGCCGGTCATAAAAGTCATTGCCGAAACTTTTTGCAATATGTCAAAACAGATGACATATTGCGTCGACCCCAAGTAATTGGGATAAGAGCAAGATGATGATGATGATAGATAGCCCATTTATCTAGGAAGGTTATAGGTTATATATCATCACGCCAAGATCATCAGCAGCGGAGCACCAATGAAGAATGTTTCAAAAATAAGGGATTTTTTTCCTTTTAAGAGCTTTCGCTACGTAAACGACAAAATTTTCGCAAATATCATTTGTGAGAGAATAGTATTATTAAAAAAATATTTTCATCTTCTATATAAACTAAGTCTTAGGTCAAAGTTAGCGTTAGCCTAAAGTATTATATACCACGCGGACGAAGTCGCGAGCAGAAGCTAGTGTTGAAATAATGGGCTTTTTCATACTCACATAGTTATTCGCATGACACATGCCTAAAAACCATTTAATAATGTGTTGTCTATTTGTTTGTATCGGGTAACCTTCATAACGGCTAGATAATTTTTGAAAGTATTTTTCTATCTAATATTTTTCTAGGTAGCTATCTAGATAAGGAGTAACTTAGGCTATTTTCGGCCGATATTCCCACAGGCCCGTGAACGGCATGGGTGAAACCACACTATTTTGTTAGTTGTTAATGTTATCTGCCTTCTAGTATTTTTCCGTATGATTACGGAGTACCAATACAAATCGCCAACCCCTTTCTTTCTTGTGGTAAACCACACTAGGGATGTGAAAAATAATCGATTTTTATAATAATCGATTATTACAAAAAAATAATCGATAAATAATCGCTTTTTACAATCGATTATCAAAATAATAAAAATCGATTATTAAGCGATTTTTTATTACTCGAAATTCGATTGAAATTAATCGATTATTCACTGACAGATTTCTTAAAAAAAAAAGGTCATAACGGTTGTTTCATACTATATTAGAAAATAAAGCTCACCTAAAAAAAAGGTCATCATAATCCTGTTGGGAGAAAAAATCCATTATTTTATAATCGATTATTTATTTTTAATTAATCAATTATTTTATAATCGACTTATTTTAAAGAACAAAAATCGATTAATTAAAAAATCCTCCAAGTCACATCCCTAAACCACACCCACGGGAAAGAAAGGTGATCTTTAGAACGACTAAAGAATTATCATCATCATCATCTCGGCTCACATACGTCCCGCTGCTGGGCTCGAGCCTCCTACACAAAGGGAGGGAATTAGACCTTACTATACCGTGTTGATCAAACAGGTTGATATAGGGTTTTATTTCGGGTTTGCATTCTCTTACATAGATGTTACATGCATATATCCCTTAGTCGTCTTTTACGACATCCAAAGAATTATAATATGTAGATAACATGTATGTAAGAGAAGGAAAACCCGACATAAAACCCAATGCCGGTTGGTATTGGGTTTTATGACTAGCTTGGTATAGTAGGCCAATTTCCCTCCTATTATACAGAAGAGTCAAGCCCAGTAGTGGAACGTAAATGAGTTGAGCTGATAATAATGACAAAAAAAACGGGTCTGCAATGACATCAAACCCACAATATTCAGCTATCTCAGTACCTTCCACTACCCTATATGTGAATGTAAATGGTAACAACTGTTCTATACGAAGTGGTAAGAATCATGCGGATATCCTAACATAAAATAATGCTGTATTACGGGGTCAAGGCGTGGCATAGTTCACACAGAAAACAAACGGTGACTGTCTTATTTGTCACAGTACTTGTAAAATTACTATAGTTATTGAAAAACTCTATTTTTCTGTCTGCAAATATGGCGTAACGATTGACATACTGCCTTAATGTGCTTACTATCACGAGATCGATTCCTATTCAAGACAACAATTTGTAAGATACAAAAGTTATTACTCTGAGCTCAGGGGTAATTTATGCGCAGGTGACCGGACCGGGTCCGGTTAGTTTAGTCCGGCACGCGCGGAGAGGTTACCCTCGTGACGGCGATCGGTGTCCCGGGGGGACCTCGATGGGAGAGGTTACTCCCTCGGGGTATTGCGTCGGGTCGACCACTGAAGTCAAGGAACTCTACACCGGTGGTCGATCCAACGACGAAGGCGACTGCTATATGGGTGGGTTACGGGGCCGCACGTTGCCCCTCTGTCGCCCCGGATGGAGTCGGGCGGCAGATGCGCTGTTTGTAGCCCACTCCAGAATAAAAAAGCGGTAGTTTATGCACGTCAATTAAATGTTTGTAAACTCACCCACAAAACAATGATTACTTTTTAGCGCAGTGTGCTGTCTTTTTAACTAATATTTTTAAAAGGAAAAGCAATGTACATTAAAGAGCTGAGTTGAGTTTAACTGAGAATCTTACTATAAATCATAGTCACATCATCATCGTAGCCCATACACGTCCCACTGTTGGGCTCAACCTCCTCCACAATGGGAGAGAATTCGACCTACTATAACATGTTGGTCAGACATGTTGGTATATGGTTTCATTTCGAGTTTTTCTTCGCTTGCAAAGATGTTATGTGTATTTCCCTTAGTAGTTTTACGACATCCATGGGTAAGATAGGGAGAGGTGAATTGTATTCGTACTCCGTCACCACACGGAAAACTTACTCTAAATAGCAATGGCTAAAATTAGCATCACATTAAAATTTTATTATTTCATGGCCTGAACATACTGAAAACGAGATATTCTGTATATGAAATCTAGATCGATTTGCCACCGCCGAAATCGACTGCATATAATTTTTTACATGGTCATCATTTGAATTGTTTTCGAGATTCTGAATTTATGAAAAATACTAGCAACCCGCCCTCGCTTCGCTTCGGTTTCAGTCGCTTTACCCGCGGCGTAGTTCCCGTTCCAGTGGGAATACCAGGATAAAATATAGCCTATGTTACTCCCTAATATTATAGCTTTCCATTGGTGAAAGAATTTTTGAAATCGGTTCGGTGGTTTAAGCGTGAAAGCGTTACAAACAAACAAACATCCTTACTTTCGCATTTATAATATTAGTATGGATTTTTGCCATAAAAAAACTGACTTCAAAACGCAATGCAGAGTAAACGAAAAGATCGTTAATGTAGACAAAGTGAATATTTTTTTTATTTTTGGTGATTTTTCAAAAACCGCTTGTTCAATTTCGATAAAATTTTCATAGGACTACTTGGGAAGTATATCCTTTCAAAAAAAAAAAAGAATTTTTCAAAGCAAGGCAGTTATGCGCGAAGCGCAGCGATAAAAGAAAATACAAACATCCGAATTGAGAACCTCCTCCTTTTTTAGAAGTCGATTAAAATATGGACCTACACAATAATTGTTCGTATAAAGATATTAGATGTAGTTGGTAATTTTAATTTATCACATGTGCATTAGTAACTTGTTTATATTTATCCGTTATCTGATGATCAAGCAAACAAAACAGTATTTTAGTTTATTTATATGTAGGGACTTTAGAAGAGGCAAACGTTTCCCTATTTATGTCAGACATGGCGACAGCTAGAGATGTGACACGGAGGTAAATTTATCGATGGTATAAATATGGTGCTATTAGCTGTCTCGAATAAAAATAAATGATTAGATAGCGTAGTGGTTAAGACCTACTGTGCCAGTATCGAGAGTTGGAATCCTCGAAAGGCCACCACTTTGTGCGATCCACAAATTGCTGTTCTGAGTTTGGATGTAATTTGTGTACGTTAGTTATATCTTTGTTAAATCTTATTCTTTCGTCTTGAATTCGTCTTTAAAAAAATATATTATTTATGAAAATTACATTGTAAATAAAACTATTTTTAGGCCCTTATCCGGCCGTGACTGTAAAGTATTCGAAACATTGGGCAATCAAAAATCAAATACATACGCGATAAAATCCGAAATTATTTTTTTTTATTTACGATACCTAAAATACTTTGATTGCTACTAGTCCTAGTAATAGTATATAATCCTAGTATCGATGTTTGGTTTGACATTCAATTCCATTTAGAATAATTCATTATGTAATCTACAACTATTGTTCTTAGTCTGAATTCTTACAAAATGGCAAAGATCGTGTATTGACCATCTTTGCCATTTTGTATTTTTTTAATATTTACTACGTTCGCTAGCCTGATTTATTTTAGTAATCTTGGAAATATAACGCTGGCTGATAGTACTGGTTTAAATTGACCCATATTTATGTACAAATATAAGTAGCCTCTTTCGACACATATTTAGCAGTGAAAGTATGATAGTATCAATATCATCATCATCTTGCTCTTATCCCAATTACTTGGGGTCGACGCAATATGTCATCTGTTTTGACATATTGCAAAAAGTTTCGGCAATGACTTTTATGACCGGCCGCCTGCCTGACGTCAACCCTCCTTGGGAATGTAATCGTTGACCCAAATGGTACCAGATGGAGTTGGTCCGGGTCAATCTAGGGCTCTTAGTCGTCTTTTAGGACACCCACGAGCAAAGCAAGGGTTGGTAGTATTTGAAGCCGCTACCACACAGCAAAGAAAGTATGATACACAGAAAGTATGATAGTATACTAGCATATATTCGATAAATATTATTATTTTCATATATGTATATCAATTAGTATGGTAACGGATTAGGAACCTTATTTATCACTCTATCTTGCCCGTGATTATCGTAAAAGACGACTAAGGGATATAATATGCATACGTACAATATTTATCTAAGAGAAGGAAAACCCGAAATAAAACCCTATTAAACCTTCTTATACTTAGTAGGTCAATTTCATTTCTATAGTGAAGGAAGCGTAAGCCCAGTAATCCATGAGTTGAGAACATAAAGATAATAAGTATATCGATAAATAATATTAATTTCTATCTCTCATCTCTAATATAATTAGCGCGCGATACAGCGTTGAGATGCGCTTGCGCACAGACATAGCACGACACTAGACGATCGTAATTATCAACCGCACTCATTTTCCTTCATGTACTTTGTAATAAAAGTTTACAATGTACTGTTGCACACTACAATGTTAAAATATATTTTATATTTATTTAATCCATCGATTGTTTAGTTCAAGTTTTAAATGTTCATTGCAAAATTTTGTAGTAGTAAGTGTTGACAGTTCTCTAGATAAATGAACCAGCTCCTCAAGGATAATAATACACTCTTGTATATAACTGACGCCTCCATTTATCCATCCATAAAGCGGTAGACGTCCACTATTGGATACATACATTTGCCCTGAATGTTGGCTAAACGGTCCTGTAATCCTATTTAGAGGGGTCATGTGCCACTTGCATTAAACGACTCCATGTGAATTTTAAAATGTCATAAGTCTGTCTAGTGCAGGGTTGGCGAACCTTTATGTATTAATGTGCCATTTTTTTATAAAGAAATATAAAAGGTCATTATGAAAGTCATAGACGTGCCGGATATAATTTCAATTTCGTAATTATCGACCAAAATTATTTTATTTTAAAAATAATTTGTACAAAATAACTAAACATCTTAGTTATACTACGCGTTGTAGTTTTAGTAATTAATGTTATATGATATGAAATGAATGAATGAAATTATTTATTGTGATGAGCAGAATTTACATGAAAGTATGAACTACATAGTACATTATATATTTACAGCTCGTCACAAAACGAGTCCTACTCAGCATACTGCAGGTTAAATACCTGCACTGATCTTCCGTGGACTCGTTATGTTGACGTCACTAAATAGGGCGACTTAAACAAAGTAACAAAGAGAATACAAAAAAATAAAGTAAAATTAAACATAATTTAGGATAAAACATGATTAAACCACGCCCAAGGTTAGATACTTACACACATAAACTTAAAATGCAAATAATAAAATAAAAATAAACTAGATCCATAGATACTTGTCCTTTGTACAATTAAATTATAGACATAGATATGAGTAATTATTGAAAATTAAATTCTGAATTGAAGTTATTTTTTTCGCACTAAATAATGCACCTTGTGATCGCACGCGTGCCCAAAGCATTTTAGTGTGTGCCAAAAATGACATGCGTGCTAAAGGTTCGCAATCCCTGGTATAGTGGGTGGTCGTCCAATGCTGTGTATGATTGTAGAAATTTTCTTCTTCATTTGGTGAGTGAGAAAGTGGAACGCTGGAACTCTCCTTCTCATTCCTTCTTTCAACTTGATTGTGATAGTGACTTGAGTATGAACATGGTATATATAATATTAATTATTTTTCTTAGTGCGAGCTATGGTCAGTCGTCCATTCCGTCCATTGCGACGCAAGGATAGCCCAAGAGCGTCGCGCAGCCCCATAACTCACCGAATTTCCACCTCTTCGTAATGGGGCCGACCAAAGGTACCGAGTTTCTTGTTGTCCGTGATCAGTCAATATTAAAGTGGTAACTGCACCTTATGAATATTAAATTTCATAAGTGGCAGTTACCACTTACCTTCATGTGGTCTGCTTGCTTTGCCAATAGCCATTATAATTCATCATTTAGCTTTATGCATCCACTGTTGGTTGTAGCTTTCCCCCACAAGTCTCCCACAGGTGGCGCCAGTTGTATTCATATCCTGTCGCCACATGGAGACATATATGCATGGTTGCTACGCGGTCTCCTACCAAAGATAACAAAAGAGGGATATCAAATATTAGCTATTATAATATTTTATCATAATCATCTTCTCAGATCATAGCAATCCCTCTGCTGGGCTGAAACTTCCTTCTAAATAGGATTAAAAATGACCCATTATACCAATCAAACGGTTTATTCTATACCAAACGCTATGGTTTTATTTCGAGTGTCCCTTCTCTTGGGTAGATTTTATCATCGCAATTCATAAACGTTCCAGTACTGGGCTCGAACATCTTCCACAATGGGAGGGAGTGGACCTACAATGCCACGCTAGTCAGACGGGTTAGTAAAACGATACATTGCTTATTATTCGTAGTGGCATGGACATATAAAAACCTTTTTTATTTAAAAATATCTTGAATGAAAACAATATTGAAATTAAATTCGAGTTATTTTGTCGTTGATTGTACCTGCCTATCATTTTCGCATATCCTCATAAATGCCAACAAGTTGAGTCAACATTCTAACCCCGTGTAAGGTTACATATGCACTTGATGGGTATATGACGCCTTTTAAATCGATTATTTATAATCAAGACTCGGCAATCGATGCCGGCAACTGCATTACGCCCACTCTATTCGTATATTAGATGACCATGTCACATCCCCCTATGATTTCTAAATTCTATTTATATCTCGATATTAAACTCTAGTGTTAGTTCAATAATTAAATTAAATGATTATGATTCATCGGTAATATTCGTATCGATTACATATATTGAATTTGTGTGTGATTTTTAATTTTATAGTTTTAGAAAGTTTATCTAATTATATTTCTAGTAGCTGTGGCAGTAGCTTCGCTTGGATGGATAAAGTATGTATCTAATATAATTATTTAATAGTACCTATATTATCCCGTGGCATTGATTATCGTCTCGGCCTACATAAATCCCCCGAGCCCAATGCTCGGGTTTCCTCCACAATAGATGAGAAAAGTGACCTACTATACCGTACTGGTCAGATGTGTTAGTATTTTTCTTTTTTATATGTGGTCTGTGGTAAGCGCACACGCGGTCCATTCCATCCAGGGCGATGAAAGGACGGCGCGCGAGCCCATTAAACCCACCCGTACCCACGTCGCCCTCATCGTTGGCCGACCACCGGAGCAGGGTAACTTGTCGTCAGTGGTCGAAGATGTATTGGTATAGGGCGTCATGTCAAGTTTTTCTTCTCTTGCATAGATGTTATCTGCATAGTATATCTCTCAGATTCAATTTCTCTTATAAAATATAGACAGCACACGAACGCACGAGATTTCACCCATACAAAAAGTGTCTAAGAGGTACAGCACAATGCGAGTGCGGCAGTCATGAGCATGTCGGTGACGCGAACCCAGTAGATTTTCCCTTACCAAAAAGTGCCCAACGCGGCTAAAGAAGGCGTCACTTTAAAAATAACTTATTACGATAAATAGCATGTCTAGCACAATGATGTTTTAAGGAATCCAGGTTTTAGTAGCTAAGACCAACGTGTAGGTACGCATTTAAACAAACTCGAAGCTTCGCTTCGATTTCAGTTGCTTTACATGCCTAGCTCTCGTGGGAATGCCGGAATAAAATATAGCCTATGTTACTCCCTGATATTATAGCTTTCCATTGGTGAAAGAATTTTTGAAATCGATTCGGTGGTTTAAGCATGAAAGCGTAACAAACAAACTAATAAACTTACTTTCGCATTTATAATATTAGTAAGGATAGTTATAGATTAAGTTGAACAGAGATTTAGGAATTTATGATGTTAAGTGAATAGTAAGTAGCATATTAGCCCACGCATATACTTTTAGGGATTGGTCGACATTGTTGGCGACAACTTGACGGTTATCAACAAATATGCATAATTGCTATGTTGAAAGATTATGTATCTGCATATTATTGTTATTTCTGATAGTAAATTACTGTAAATCGTACATAAATAATTAAAATTGAAGTGTCTGTTTGTAATGTCAAAATAATAGGTTTTTTTTCATGTTTTTATAATTATTGCAAAAATAATACGTTTGTTTACACAATACTTATGCTTAAAACCAATTTAAATAATTTTTGTCTTTTTGTTTTTAGATTTGTTTGTGTCAAGTAAATTTCGAAATTGCTGGACCGATTTTGATGATATTTTACTACTAATTATCTTTGTGATCTAAGCAACTTAGGCTATATTTTATCACGGTTTTCGCACGGCAAACGGGTACTATGTGGAACCGCGGGCATTTGCTAGTCACTTATAAATCTTTTGAGAAATTGCAACTGTTCTAGCGAAAAACTAAATTCTTGTTTAGTCAAATAGGTAGTCCATTCCCTTAAACTTATCAAATTATCAACTAAAAAATTAAGTGCTATTAAAAATTATATAGATTGTAAATAAAACTATTTTTACGGATTTTATCACGTTTGTATTTGATTTTTGATTGCCTGACGTTTCGAACACTACAGAGTTTATGATTACAGACGAACCTCACAGTACGCCAAACCAAATAATACAAACACGATTAAATCCGTAATAATTATTTATTGCAATAAAAGAAACCTCCTTCAATAATGTAGACAATGTAGATATTTTTTTAGATTTTTGTTGATTTTCAAAAACCGCAAGTCTGATTTCGATAAAATTTTCACGGGACCATTCGAAAAGTTTTCTCTTTTCAACAAAAAAATAATCATCAAATTCGGTTCATAAACGACGAAGTTATCAGCGAACAAACACAATAAACTTTTTTTTTTGGGGTGGGTTGCGGTCGGCACACTCCTCGCACCACTCCGTCCGGGGCGACAGAGGGGTGTAAGCACGCACACCCGCAACTCATCTGTGTGGCACGTCGCCGTCGTCGTGGGACCGACCACAGGAGCAGGGTGACTTGACGTCAGTGGTCGACGGAATACCCCCTTTTTGGGGTACCCTCCCATCCACCGACCGACGTTCCCCCTCGGGGGAGGACGTCGGTCTTTCCTCACGCAGAAAAGCATATATACGATCGAATTGAGCAACCGCCTTCTTTGAATTCGGTTAAAATAGTTTTATTTGCAATGTGTATATATATATACTTGCGTAAACATCAGAAATGATTATCAAATAGATATACCTACATTTTTATTTTATTCGCAATTTAAAGCGTCATGTCATAATATTAATTTTTTATTTATTTTTATTAATTTTATACGTCCAACAAGACACGAAAGCGAATGTAACGACGTATCATTGGTCAAAATCGGTTGCCCTGTTGACTAGATCATCATCTCAGCCTATATATGTCCCATTGTTGGGCGCAGGCCTCCTCTATAATGGAAGGGGAATTGACCTACTATTTCATGCTGGTCAGACATGTTAGAATAGGGTTTTGTTTCGAGTTTTCCTTATCTTGGACAGATATCATATGGATATTATATCCCTCAGTCATCTTTTATGACATCCACGGACAGGATAGGGAGTGGTGAATTGTATTCTTACTCCGTCACCACACGAAAAGTTGACTAGATAGGAGCAGTAAAATAAACCATCGTTTTGAACCTCACCGCTGCTGGGTAAAAAAAAAAAATTAAATTTAATGTAGCAACTGTAGTTTCAAAAATTTGTTTAATATCTTTTAGGTATTTAAGAGTACTAAGTTTAGTGTTAGTTGTATGTAGTTATTTATGACCGATGGGATCAGTAACAATACGTCTTGAAGTGCCCTCTGAGGCGAGAATTTTATATACACTCATTTGCAAAAAAAACGGGCACCTAAGCAATGAACCATTTCAAATGTTAATATTTCTTTGTTTGATAATTATAGGTAGTTTTATCCACACAATTTGCTAAATTAATAAGAAAATAATCGTTTTCATCAGTATTTCATAAAATTTAGATACAATTTATGGGAAATAATGCTAAACCTCGCTAGTAGTGAATATGCTCATGAAGTAAAAATAAAAAAGTTTTTTTGTTTGTTTTTCTTTAATAAAGTAAAAGCAGATAAATGTTTAGTATCGAGTGTGACCCCCTCTAGCTAAAATCACAGCTTGAATTCGTCTGGGCATGCTAGCGAGTATATCCCGGATACTTGCTTGCGGAATACGTTCCCACTCCGCAGTAATCACATTCTTCAGCTCTCTGATGGTCTGCGGAGCCGGGTGTACTGATCTCACACGCCGTTTCAGAACGTCCCAGACATGCTCTATGGGATTGAGGTCGGGACTTCGAGCTGGCCAATCCAAACGACGAATGCCGACCTCTTGCACATACGCATTAACATCGCGGGATCGGTGGGCGCGAGCATTGTCGTCCATAAAAATCGAGTCTTCACCTAGAGCGGCCAATGCGGGTTGTGCATGAGAAATTAGAACTTCCGTTATGTATCGATGCCCAGTCAGTGAGCCGTTTTCAATGAAGACTAACTCTGTACGATCCATTGAATTTATTCCTGCCCAAAACATAACAGAGCCCCCACCATAAGGTGTGATTTCTTCGAAACATGCCTCTGCAAAGCGTTCTCCTTGTCTTCTTAGCACTCGCCGACGTCGATCTTCACCGAACAGAGATATCCTGGCTTCATCAGAGAACAAAACCCTATTCCAATCGTCTTGAGTCCATGATTCACAATTTCTAGCGAACCTAAGCCTGTGAACTCTGTGCTCACGGAGTAATTTGGGGCCGCGGGCCGGGCGGTGACTGCGTATATTGGCAGCGAGAAGCCTCCTCCTGACCGTCCATAGACTAATATGCACATATCTTACTTCTTGGAGGTTGTTCTTAAGATCCACATACGAAGATTTGCGATTTCTCAATGCGCGACTCACAAGAAAACGATCATCCCGTGTTTGGGTACATGGTTTTCTTCCAGAACCAGGCCTTCTCTCGACGGAACCAGTCTCCTGATATCGCTGCCAGGTCCTTTGGACTGTCGAGCGACTAACATTTAGCCTCCTAGCCACGAAACATTGGCTGCAACCCTCTTCAAGCAGCGCGATAATTTTGGTAGCTTTTACCACTTTATCTACCATTTTTGATACAGCCAAACAGCATTAAATAAAGCTTTGACAGTCAAGGATATGAAATTAATCGATAAAAATTGAATAAAAGTTATGAAAGTCGATGTTAACTTCCGGAACTTCGCGCCAAAAATGTAGGATAAAAAGGGGTTTTCTGTAAAAATGAACATCAAATGAAAAATTGAATTTAGAACGTACTTTTTTAAATACCACAGCATTTTTAAAACCGGCCAGTAACGTGTACAAACGATTGAAACCTTTTTGGTATTGTATCTTTTTAAATATGAATGAAAATCAAAACCGCCCGTTTTTTTTGCAAATGAGTTTATATTCGAGAGGATAATTTTTATAGATCTCTTCAACATGCAAGTTCCTTTACGATGTTTTACATCAACGTTAAAACAAGCGATTATTAATAATTTACGATTTAATAATGCTTTAAAATGTCAGAGTTGCCCTCCGTACACTTAAATATCCTTCACGTAATAGTTTGTCGGTCGTAATTAAAGTAAATAGTAAATATTAATTTACTTTTAATGTTATTATCTAACATTTAATGTAGCAAAATGATTATAGATAGACATATGAAGACAATACAAGACAATGAACTCAGTTGACACATAACGAACTAACTGCAACAAATCACATATAATACTTTGAAGCAATATAAACCTTATATCAATGTGATAGGAACACAATTTTAGAGTATACCAGTAAAATTAATTTGTTCAAGATTTATCAAAAGCCTTTGACAGCTTCGACCTTGTAGTACCATAGTTCACACCGTCCCTTCACTGTTGAAAATGTGAAAAAAACTTGACAATAGCATGGACACGTATAGCTTAGGACAAGACAATCGATTACACATGTTTGTATGCATTTTATTGATTATTTCTTGGCTATAGTATTGAATTAAGGATCAGTTGTCATTCAAGGTTTTATATTAGGACCACCAATGTTTTTGCCGTTTGCTATTAAATATTTTTCTTTCTTTTTTTCTTTAGAAAAAACGACACCTGCGCTAAGGCAGAAATCCTTGTATTTATCACCATGTTCATTACATCTTATATATGTCCTGCACCTGCACGACAATGGAAATTTTACTAATTATACCACGCTGGTCGGACGGGTTGTTACAGAGTTCTATTTTTGATTTTCTTTTTAGAAGTGTTATGGATATTATAAACCCTTATCATCTTTAACGACACCCACGGGCAAAGAAGGGAGTGGTGAATTGTATTCTTACTCCGTCACCACACGAAAACCTTTGTATTGTCCCTTGCATTCTATGTTTACAAAATATACGGACATAAGATAAAATAAATTACATTAAAATTCAGAATAATAATTTGGACCGCACAATATAGCGTGCTGCATGGACATCGGACCCACTGTGCTTACCTTAATAGGTTGGTATCTTAACTACTATATTATATATCATTTACTGTGTGGTAGCGTCTTCGAATACTACCAACCCTTGCTTTGCTCGTGGGTGTCGTAAAAGACGACTAAGAGCCCTAGATTGACCCGGACCAACTCCATCTGGTACCATTTGGGTCAACGATTACATTCCCAAGGAGGGTTGACGTCAGGCAGGCGGCCGGTCATAAAAGTCATTGCCGAAATTTCTTGCAATATGTCAAAACAGATGACATATTGCGTCGACCCCAAGTAATTGGGATAAGAGCAAGATGATGATTATATATCATTTGCGAATTTATTCTTATTAATAGCTATTGAATAACAATCATAACCCGTTATGGTACTGAGTAGGCAAATAGAACCTATTTCTTCACCTGGGTGGTAGATTTGAATGAGTCTTAATGGATTTTTAAATGGTTTCTCTGCCAGCAGATTTATCAATGAGAAGTTTGAGGTTTGGGAGCATGACCCAGTACATGTTAATAGGTTCACCACCTTTATATGGAATTAAGAGATAAGTGGAGTATACCGTTGTGCTTATATTCGTCCCTCATCATCATCGCTGCCCACATACGTCCCACTGTTGGGCTCGGGCTTCCTCCATAATGAGAGGGAATTTGACCTACTATACCATGCTGGTCAGACATGTTGGTATAGTGTTTCATTTCGAGTCTTCCTTCTCTTGAGCAGATGTTATGTGCATATTTATCTCCTATATTCGTCTTTTAAGACATCCGCGGGCGAGATAGGAAGTAGTAAATTGTATTCTTACTTCGTCACCACACGGAAAATCTAAACTCTCAGGGATGATATATCTATAAAAATCTATTTTCATTCTACAGTCTTATTGGTTTTAAAATTATCTTAACAATAACTAGATAGTCTACCTTTAGTGATAAAAAATATAAATACGTTAGAAATGTTCTCCATTATTTTAGAAGATAATCGTAGAACAAGGAAGTCCATAATTGGTGTTAAATCAAACATGGGCTAAAATTCTGCGTGAATGGAATCTGCGCATCAGAGATGACCATAGGTTCCGCCGGCGATGCTATCGTTGAGCACCTAGCCCTACCTTCCATGAAGTAGAGTGCTGTGGATGCGGCAACATTAGGTATTAAGCCTTTAAACGAGTAGTTTTTATATATTTCTATATATTTAGAATCTCGGAAACAGTTTCAATAATTTTCATGAAATTTAATAAGCAGGAAGTTTTGAAGGCGATAAATCCAGCCAATTAACAAATTTTTATTAATATATGACGTTAAATTTAGCCACTCTCATCAAGGATAAAAACATCTGAGTTGAAAAATGGAGTAGTCACTCAATCTATTTTGATTCTTGGATTTTCTCTTTTGCATTATATTTTAGATCTTTTAATTTTTCATTCATCATAATTACCATCGCAGCCCACATACGTTCCACTGTAGGGCCCGGGCCTTCTCCAAAATGGGAGGGAGTTTGACCTACTATGCCGTGCTGGTCAGATATGTTGCTATAGGGTTTGCTATAGGGTGCATATTATATCCCTTAGTCGTCTTTTACCATGTCAACTGCAATAAAAGAAGACCTTAAAATAATACCATGTACTCACTTATTTTATTAGTGGTAACTGTTAGGGAACTTTACCAAAATTTGTCTTCCTTTCAGTTGACTCCCGGAAATCGGTTAAGAATGACCTCCAGATAGGTCGTAAGACCACACTATCGACAGTCTCCTATTTACAACGACATGCCCGTCTGTCCGGAATTGTACCGCTCTCTGGCAGAGAATTGATGTCTGAATAGTAGCATGTTTCTGTACTTCGTTCAGTAAGCAAGAGAGCCGGTAGCCCAACTTCTTGAGCGTGTTTGCGTGTGATTGGTTTAGGGGATACCTTTAGATCTTTTTGATGTGAAACTTCTATAGTTGAGGGTGAACCTGATCGTTGGCGTGGCGTTTTTTTTTTGTGACTTAGTTGTTAGCCGCAGATAGCTGCGACAATTTTACCCGGACTGTTGGTTCAGCGCTTTCAACCTGAAATTGGCGTGGCATTAAGGCCACGCTTTGATATGTACATTTGTATAACGAAACCATAGCCTGTTTAAGAATTTTGTACAACGCCATCTAGTGAGCTCAATATAAATTACTAACCTAAACATGTGTTTAGGTTAATAATTTATTTTGAGCATTAACTATTTGCGGAATATTTCATAGGTATACTTATAGTGTATACTAATGAAAATAAATGTTTATTGAACAAAAATTATCATTTTCTGGAAAAAACGGAATAATATATTTTACTAGCAACCCGCCCTCGCTTCGCTTCGGTTTCTGTCGCCTTATCCCCGTTGTGCTCCTTCCCGTGGGAATACCGGGATAAAATATAGCCTAGTTTACTCCCTGATATTATAGCTTTTCATAGGTGAAAGAATTTTTGAAATCGGGCCAGCCGTTTTAAAGATTACCCGGAACAAAGAGACAGACAGACAAAAAAAATATAAAATGTATTTTAGGCATATGTATAGTGCAAATTTTTTTTTTTAGTTATTATGCAACGGTATCTTATTTACTACTACATATTATTCTCGCCAAACGTAATTGTTTAACGGCGAGACACGCTCTTATTTACATACTATATTTATTACTATTTATTCTGTGTGAGCATGAAATAAGCCTATTATTTTGACATTACAAACAGATACTCCAATTTTATTTATTGGTATAGATTAATACTTTATGACATATTAGTTCCTGTCGTAATCTGTTCTTTTATGCATATATAATAATAATAATAATATTCATTTATTGCAGACCACAATGATCCATAAATGTTAGTAAAATAAAAAACTTAGGTAGGGTTAGTATAGACAGAAAAAAAATACATAAAAGAAAATAATAACAATATAAACAACACGGAATTAAAATAATATAAACACAGCTATAGTATATTACATTTTGCGACTGGAGCGCGTAAACGCGTCCAGTGCTCCAACAACGGACAATCCCACCTGTCGTTTAGCACTGACAGGATGCTGTGTGAGCTGAAGCGAACTCTTTGCAGTAGGGAAGCGCAAATTTTTCTGAGGAGAGCTTTGAAGCCATCAACGCCCTTCTCTGCGAACATTCCAGAAGCACTACAAAATCGATGCAGCCCCAACAGCACCCTCAAAGTGTTGTTATATTGAACACGTAGGTCATTGTATGCCCTCTGCGTGTACTTGGCCCACAGACTACACGTGTATTGTGACTGACAGTAGGCCTTCAACAGTGTATATACTTGTACAAAATAATTTCGATATTTCACATCTGTCAGGCGTCCTGAGCGACAGCTCCCTTTTTTTTTCACGATAGGCAACGGCGCAGAAAAGATCCTTGAGCGGCAGTATCACTTACCATTATATTTGCTGTTTGCTTGTTTGCCACCAACAGCGATAAAAATCTCGAAAGGTCAAGCTGTTAAGGAATACGTAGCCAAAGAAATATTGTAACCCACATATCATCACCTCAACTGACATAAGTCTGTCGGGCCTCCTTCAAAAGGGTAGGGAAATTGACCTATTACCATACCGCGCTGGTTAGTCGTGTTGGCATGGGGTTTTTGTCGAGATTTCCTTTTCTTGCATAGATGTTATCTGGGGCCACAGCAGTGCCCCCGCCAAGTCGAGCAAAAAAAAAGTCGGGCAAAACGTAACATTGCCGTACATAGTGCGATTGCCAAGTCATTCTGTTTATTTAAGACATAAAAGATCTTTAATATTGATATAGTCACTATAAGAAGTTGTTAGGTTAGCTATTTACGTAATAACTTAAGAAGAAACGTCCCTTAATCAGGGACAGAATGAGTTAACCGACTTGGTATAATATGGATCTCACAACTTTTTATGGTAGAAGAACACAGTTGCGAGGCTTGGCTTTTTTTTACAAGTTTTGTTTTTGATGGTATATGCATATTCCTTAGACATCTTATACGATATCCACGGACAATAGAAGTACTCTGTCACCACATGGAAAGCACACATGGGAAAATAAAATGAAAGAAATTATATTACAAAATATCTTATATATAAATTTATAGCGTATGTGTGTATGTCACTGAACTCTTCCTAAACGGCTGGAGCGATGTCGACGAATTTTTTTGTGTGTATTCAAGGGGATTCGAGGATGGTTTAGATTCACAATTTGACTCGGTAGGTGGCGCTGTTCGGGCAGGACAATAACATAATTTGAGAACGACTTTACCGATTTCGTCCATATTTTTTTTAAGTTTTCTAATACTTTGAAAATGACTTTTACGGAAAAAAAATTAAGAAAGTTGCGCAGAAAATTAGAAAATTTAAGAAAACTTAATGATTATATAAACTTTTCTATCTTTATATATATAAATCTTCTGTTCGTATGTTTGTAAATGAACTCCTCCTAAGTGGCTGGACCGATTATGATGTTTTTTTAGCTATTTCGATAGATATGAGAATGTTTTATTAATAATTGGAACCGGTAGGTGGCGCTGCGATCGATTTCAAGAAGAATTCCTTTTTACTATTTTTTAGACTAGAACAGAACAACGTCTGTTGGGTCGGCTAGTATAATATATATTATTTAAAATATTTTCGTCAAATTGCCGTCTCCACGTGTCCAGGTTGAGTGGCATGTGCGCAAGGAATTTAACGCCAAATCGCCGTTGCTCGGGCCCAGCGTAATTGCGGCTTATCTGCGCATTGTTCGACTAAGGAGCACAAGGCTGAGTGCTGACGTGTGAGCGGTACTGTGCGTATGTATAAACAATTGTTTTACTTTATATGAAATAAAACTATTTATTAATGATTTTTATTACGTTTGTATTTGACTTATACTGTCCCGAAGTTTTGTTTCATTTTTCTAAGTGATGATGAAGTAAGAATATATTTACAGCCCTTTATCCTGCCCATGGGTATTGTAAAAAAAGACTAAGAGATACAATATACTAATAATATCAGTGCAAGAGAAGAAAAACTTGAAATTAAATCCAATAAGTCCAATAAAAAGCCGTTTGACCAGCGTATAAGTAAGTCATCATCATCATCATCATCGCAGCCCATATACGTCCCACTGTTGGGCTCGGGCCTTCTCCGTAATGGGAGGGAAATTGACCTACTATACCGTGCTGGTCAGACATGTTGGTATTGGATTTCGTTTCGAGTTTTCCTTCTCTTGCACAGATGTTATGTGCGTATTATATGCCATTCTCGTCTTATACGACATGCACGGGCAAGATAGGGAGTGGTGAATTGTATTCTTACTCCGTCACCACACGGAAAATAAGTAAGTAATAAGTAAGTCAATTTCTATAAAATTGGCTAGGGGGCATAAGAAGGGGAGGTTGGTTCTCCTGTCAAAGCCAGGGTGGCTCCTGGATTCACGAGCACCCTATAGGTGCGCTCACCCTACGGGGTCGTCCAGCACTTCCGCGATGTTAGGCCCGATTCGTCGGACGTCTAGTTCGGTTTTCGAAAGGGGCGTTCGACCATCACGGCCTTGCTGCGTCTGCGGGCTGTGGTCACAGAGGCTATTATCGGTGAAGAAGAAGGAAAAGAAGCCAAAATTAATTATTTTATTTACACCCTTTTTTATTTTAAGAATGTTTACTATTGCCGAGTGATAGATAAATTAATGATTATTACATTAACACCGGCATAAGGACATGAATATGACAATGATTTATGGATCATAGAGAGAATTATCTCGCACGAGAATATAATACAGGGCACTCGGCATGAAAGGCCGTAACTTTAACAACGGTACTATATGTACATAGGTGCAGTCAAATTTTATTGAACAAGCGCCGTTTATCTTTACACGTATTCTAAGTTTAGAATGTTTACAACTGTATAATTCCGGTTTTCATTGAACGTACTTAATATTTAGTCATATTTACTAAACTTTGGTTAGGGGGCGTTCATAAAATACGTGAGATGTTTAAGGAGGGGAGGGGGTCGAGTCAAATCTCATCTAATCTTACGTTGGAGAGAGGGGGGGTCTCGGCAAATATCACGCAATTTCTTTTCCGATTGAAACAAAAAAAAATTGTTAAATTTTTATTACAATTATAATTAAACTCTCAGCGATATTGATTACTAGTCTTAACTAGTCGTAAATAAAAGCACGAAGCAATTTTTTTTTCTTTTTACAATAACTATCCAACGCGTTTACGTAAGAAACCCACATTTTGAAAAATCTCATGTGAGTTTGGGGGATAGGGGAGGGGGTTGAATCGAACGTGGGCGGACCGAGCGCTACGTGCCGACGGCTGTACACGGGGGTCATCCGGTCGATGGCCCTGTACGGCGCACCGGTGTGGGCGGGGTCCTTGACCGTCCGACTTAGGGCCCTTCTGTGGCGACCACAGAGGGTCATGGCGGTCAGGGCCATCCGCGGATACCGCACGGTGGCGACGGAGGCAGCGTGCCTATTGGCCGGGACTCCCCCGTGGGACCTGGAGGCGGAAATGCTCGCCGAGTTGTATCGGCGGGTGTCGGGGGTGCGCGGGGAGGGCGGTGTGATCTCGTTAAGGGATCTCACCGCCTGGCGCGTCGACGCTCGCCGAGACGTCATTGCCCGTTGGGCAGTCCGACTGGAGAGGCCTCGGTTCGGGGTGCGAACCGTGGAGGCCTTCCGGCCGGTGCTGATGCAGTGGTTGGAAAGGCGGCACGGGGTGCTCTCCTTCCGACTAGTGCAGGTGTTGACGGGGCACGGAAGCTTCGCCAAATACCTGCACAGGGTCGTAAGGAGGGAGAGTACACCGTCCTGCCACCACTGCGATTGCGACGAGGACACGGCGCGCCACACGCTCGAGGCCTGCGCGGCTTAGGCAGTGCAGCGCCGTGAACTCGTCGCAATCATCGGTGCCGACCTGACGCTGCTGGCCATCGCTAGGGCGATGGTCGACAGCGTCGGGAACTGGGACGCGGTCGCAGCCTTCTGCGAGACAGTGATCTCGCAGAAGGAGGCGGCGGATCGTCTGCGCGTGGAGCGCAGCCTCGATGAGGAGATCCGCCGCCGGCGACTGGGGCGGCGCAGGCGCAACTATCTGTGCCTCATGCCGCCCTAGCCGAGGCCGCGGGTGACGTGACCGGGGATTAGTCCGTCACCCGCCGAGAGGCCGACCGCGTGAGGAAAAACCGACGTCCTCCCCGAGGGGGGGACGTCGGTCGATGGGAGGGTACCCCGCGTAGGGGGTATTCCGTCGGGCCGACCACTGACGACAAGTAAAACTGCTCCGGTGGCCGGCCCAATGACGAAGGCGAGGTGGTTTTCGGGTGGATTGCGGGAGTTGCGTGCTTAAGCCCCTCTGTCGCCCCGGGCGGAGTGGTGCGGAGGCGCGCCGACCGCGACCCACCCAAAAAAAAAAAAAAAAAAAGGGGTTGAATAAAATCTCACGACATCTCACCAGGGGGGGAGGGAGGTACAGAAATTTTAAAAAACCACTCACGTAATTTATGGACGCCCCCTTAGTTTGTTTACAAATATATCAACATGTTTGCATAAATAATACCTACTCACGGTTTATTATACGTCCCACTGTTGCGCTCGAACTTCCTTCACAATGGGAGGGAAATTGACCTACTATACCACGCTGGTTGGTTTGTTATTTTGAGTGTTCATTCTCTTGTATAGATATTATCTGCATATTGAATAATCGTAGTCGTCTTTTAGTGATAAGGTGGTGGTGAATTATACTCTTACTCCGTCAGCACACAGAAAAATACACGCCACAAATAAAATTAATAGATTTAAATATGGTTCTTCCTTATTGAGAGTCAATTATAACATTTCCTGAATAGAGGCGACATTTTGTAGTATATCAGAATGTTACGTCCTCCCCGAGGGGGGGACGTTGGTCGATGGGAGGGTACTCCTCAGGGGGTATTCCGTGGGGCCAACCACTGACGACAAGTAACCCTACTCCGGTGGTCGGTCCAACGACGAAAGCGACGTGGTGTTCGGGTGGGTTGCGGGTATGCGTGCTTACGCCTCTCTGTCGCCCCGGACGGAGTGGTGCGAGGAGTGCGCCGACCGCAACAAACCACAAAAAAAAAAGTATATCAGAATGTCAGTTAACCTTTTAAACGACAAATTCAGGCCGCAGAGTTAGAGCAATCTATTAAGCTGGCTAAACAAAAAAAAGGTGGTTGGTTATTTGAGAATTAGTACACCAAAGAGTGGTTAAGTACTTGTGAGCGTTGTCTTAGCTTTATATTGCCAGGTTGCTGACTAGAATTCGTATCCAATGGTAAACCATCAGTCAGGACATCGAAGACAGGTAATCAGTGGAGTGGAGGTTATGGATAATAGTATTATAGGTTACGAGATCGGATTGATGCTGGTTGTCGATGGCCTCATTTTGCGAGGCCGTCATGGATCGTCATCGTCAAGGAAGCAGCGGTGCGGGAACGCGAGGCGCTTGCGTCTGCTGACTCGCTTCGTCGCCGGCGACCCGGGAAGATAAGGCGACAATATGGACACCTATTCCCACCACCCTGAATAATGATGACAGGACGTGTCCAGACGGCCATGCAGTGGAGCGTCCTGACGCTCCCTGGATTGAATGTCATCAGACGATCTCCCTGGTAAAAGCGCGGCAGGGGCCACTGTGGTTTTAGTGGGTATGCGGGCCACGAATGTAGCCGACGAGTCCTACACGCCTCCCCCGTCTGTCACTGGCGGGAGACAAAAAAAGAAGGTTACGAGATCGGACGCCGCTTTGCCATTGCCACGGTCGCTGTGGCTGAGTTCTAATCTGGATAAACTATGGTCTATCAAAATGACGATCGTCATCTTCTCAACTCATATAAGGTCCACTGATGGGCTCGAGCCTCCTTCATAATAGAAGGAAAATTGGCCAACCATACCACGCTGGTCAGAATGGTATACGCTTTTACTTCTAGATTTTTTTCTTTTGCATAGACGTTATATGCATATGATATCCATCAGTTGTCTTTTACGATATCCAGGGGCAAGATAAGGGTTAGTGAATTATATTCTTACCCAATAGCAAAATGCAATATTTATAATGATTCGCTAAATAAACGAAGACTGGACATGACTATAGTCAAGTTAAGTGTATATTTCCACATTGTTAATTCTAAAGGTTTTCTACGATAATTCTTAACAGAAAACTCGAAATTCCGCTTTTATTACGCGGCACTAAGGATTGTCTGACGCAAACATCGTTCTTTCGAAGATAATTTATAAATCGTGGAACTATATAAGATTGCGATATCTATATACGGCTATTTTTTATTATGTAGAAATATACTCAGTCAGCATCATATGAATTATCGACATGCACCACTTATTTAAATAAACAAAAAATTAGAGTTAATGAAAAAAACTTCAATGTAGAAATATTATTAGTTTTTGTATAACTGAAACAACTTTCAAGGGTAAAAAGTCACAGAATTTGTTAAAAACACAACATGAGGTCTTTCAATCAACACTTCGGGACAAAAAACGAGTATGACTTTTTAAATATATCGGGCAGTCGACGTATTTAAGTTAAAATTATGATTGTCATCGTCCTCAATATAGCTCCTATACGTGCCACTGTTAGGTTCGAGCCTCCTCCACAATAGGAGGGAAATTGACCTACTATACCATGCTGGTCAGAGATGTTTGTATAGGGTTTCATTTCCAGTTTTCCTTCTCTTGCATATATACACATTATATCCCTTAGTTCGTTTCCGTGTGGTGATAGAGTAAGAATACAATTCACTAATCCCTTTCTTCCCGTGGATATCGAAAAAACGCCTAAGGGATATAATAAGCATATAACATCTGTGCATGAGAAGGAAAACTCGAAACAAAACCCTATTCCAACACGTCTGACCAGCGTGGAATAGTGGGTCAATTCCCCTCCCATTATGGAGGAGATCTGAGCCCAACAGTGGGACATATATGGGCTGACATGATAATGATATCCCTTAGTTGTCTTTTACGACACCCACAAGCAAGAAAAGGGGTGATGAATTGTATTCTTATTCCGTCACCACATGGAGAAGTTCTGATTGTAATGTTTGAAAACTTTGCTTGTAAAATCTTAGGTCATCTACCCATACATTCTTTTCATATAGCTATATATCGATACAAACCTATGGTCGTTAATTGCTGGACTCAAATTTCCACAACAGAGCGTGGTTCAGTTTTAGACGTCTGTAATCTTGAGCAAGTCGTCTTCCAGTCCACCTACTGGGAGGGCATTGTACATTACAGAAAATACAGAAATGGTAGGAGCACATTGTCGACAGTTGTCTGTCTACAGCCCCAGGCCAGCCCGTCTTGGGTAGTATTACACTCTCGCAGAAAATCGTCGACTAAGTAGTAGTAATTTGTTCGTGCATTACGTTCGATTAGCAAGAGAGCCGAAAGCCAAACTCTCTGAGGGTGTTTGCGTGTGGTAGCTTTTAGTATCACCGAACGCCGAATTCACATTACCTTCACTTTCTTCATGGTAGGCAGCGGCTTAGCAAAGATCCATAAGCATTAATACCACTTATAATCAAGTATGCTGTTTGCACAGCAACAGCAAAATAAAATGACATTGATTAATATGCCACGCAGTGTTATAATAATATTATTCGCTTATCTCTTAATCATGAGATAATATACATATTAAGAGCATATTGTGTTATTAGTTATACGGCAAATTGTAACTAACTCCAATATAATTGCGAATAATAAATGCTCGTACGACGATAATGACACATGAAATGATTCTTAACTGTGGGTCTCTAAATTTGCAATTTAATTGTGTGCCAATTTACTTACGGCATTCATCATAAACAGACACATTTGCATCAATTAAATCTCACAATAAAAGGTCCTTCAAACCGACACAATCACTTCCAGTGTTTTTCATCAACAACATCACAGTGTATCATTGCGAGTTTTAATTTTTATATAAACGCGATTCGGACGAATTATTTTATACACAAACTTCGATGTGTTTTGTCATTTTTGACCTTGTATGTTTTAGTTGCGAATTAATATATTGGCAAGTGTATTTATTGCTCTTAAGATATATGTTTTCTTTGTTATTTCATCATCCTAAAATAAATATACAATGTTTTTCAATACGCCCAGTCATGCTTAATGCATCCTCTAAAAATGTAATAATAATATTGACTTCAGCTGACTTGATATGAATATGTGAAGAAACGGCATGAAATAATATTGGGAGAAAAGTTTTAAGTGTGAATAACGAAGGCTTTAAGGGTGAGCGAAGACCTGAGATTGATTGCGTGAAGCATAATATACATAGAAAGTTAGTAAATAGTGATAACATATCCATCTATCCATCCAGCAGCCTACAGACGTCCACTGCTGGACATAGGCCTACCTACGAGAATGTCACTGGGAACAGTCCTGCGCCACTTGCATCCAACGGTTCCTTGCGACTTTGAGAATGTCGTCATTCCACCTAGTGGTTTATTATTATAGTGATGACATATAACAGGATTTTATGATTTTTTCGTTAATTTCAAGAAATTTTAATAGGAGCAAGACGATGATTATAAATAATGACTTCATTAATATAAAAAAAATAAACATTGGAAAATGTAGAGTGTAGACATTCCACGTGGTAACAGAGTAAGAAAGCCGATGGCGGGATAAGGGCATGCTAAGAATCTTCGTGTTCCGGCAACCAAAAACGTCGGCATATGTCACTGAAACGTAGTTCTTAAGTGTCAGTCTAATAAAAAGGCTCGAAGTTTAGTAGGTATTTCTCTACGTGTTAAAATATGATATACGGAAATTCGTAGACAAACAGGTTAGCCAACATTAATGTGCCAATTAGTACGTTGAAATGACAGTTGGCAAATCACATCGCTCGGCCAAACTACAACTGTTGGGGAAAAACGACGTCTGAGTAGTAGCAATTTGTTACTGCGCTTCGTTCGGTGAGCGAGAGAGCCAGAAGCCCAACTTTCTGAGGGTGATTGCGTGTGGAGGGTTTTGGTCGTGCCCTTGGTATCACCGAGCCTCAATGCACGCATTCACACTCCCTTCGCTTTCTTCGCGGTAGGCAACGGCCTTGTAAAGGTCCATGAGCGGCAGCAACACTTACCATCAGGTGTACTGTTTGCTCGTTTGCCTCCGTATGCAATAAAAAAAAAGAAAAAATAAGGTTATCCAGAGGTGACCACAAGTCGCGCGATACAGTATTGTACCAATAGGTGGACTGAAGATATTTTGAAAATCATATGAAAATCACGTGTTGTAGAATGCAAATGGCACAGGATTGTTGTGAACGGCGTTCTCGTGGGGAGGCGTATGCTCAGTAGTGGACGACATCTTCAGGTTGATATCACAGAGGATGAGGCGCGATTTTTTTTTGTGTGTGTACAGCTGTTGGCCGCAGATGGCCTTGACAGCTCGACGCGGACTATGGGTGAGCGCTGAGGGCTCTCAACCCGGAGAAGAGTATGCTAAGCGACATCGCCCAAGGGCTCCCCCTGTGGGGAATGGACCTCAGCTTGGGGCGTCGCTGGAGGCAAAGTGGGCGTGCCCACATTTTAATTCGTGACTTTTGCGCGGCACGGTTTCGCACCTCGACGGCGAGGGCGGAACCGCGGATATTTATCTGTTAAGGCCTCGCGGGCCGTGTAGGCTCTACGTTGAGCGAGTGTGATGTTGTCGTCCTCTTCGTCGAGGACGTGATGAGGACGTCGGATGGAGATGAGGCGCGAAGCCAAGAGGATATATATATATATATATATATATATATATATATGTGCTGAGAGAGAGAGAGAGATAAGTTTGTGTTTGGAATTTAAGGCGCAGTAATTATTGTTTGTGTATAAGAGTAAATGCAAATAATTAAAAAAAATACTGTTATTGAGGATGTAATATGTACATATGTTAAACTTTATGTGTTAAGTTAAGCTATACCTACCTTAATATTTATTGATTTTATCTTTTTTGTTTTTTATCTTTTCACGCCTAAATCGCTTAACTGATTTTAAAACTTCTTTTACTATTAGAAAGCTACATTTTTAGTGATATACATAGTCTATATTTTATTACCGTATTCCTACTGGAATGGGAGCAATACAGACGAAACCGCGGGAATTTGTTTGTAAGTTATATATTTGCCTGTCCTGTTTGATTCGCCCTTGAACTTTACGATAAAATCTCAGCGAACTGAAGAGCCTTTGTCTTTGCAAATAATTATTATTATAGTAACAGCTATTGTTCTGAATTCATTATTATTTATAACGATCTTGAAATCTTACCTGCTATGTGAACTTGGACAAAAATATATTATTAAAGTGTATGATTTGATATGTTTATTTCATGCAAATTATCGCGTACATTTGACTGTATAGTGGTTTTTCCGTGTGTTGACGGAGTAAGAATATAATTCACCACTCCCTATATTGCCCGTGGATATCGTAAAAGACTAAGGGATATAATATGCACATAAGATCTGTGCAAGAGAAGGAAAACTCGAAATGAAACCCTATACCAACATGTCTGCCGACCACTGACGACAAGTCGCATCTGCTCCGGTGGTCGGCCCTACAACGAGGTGACGTGGGTACGGGTGGGTTGTGGGCCCGCGCGCCGTCCTTTCATCGCCCCGGACAAATTGATGGCGATTATGTCATAACCTTATGTAGAAATCTTCCTAAAATTTAAGTCGAGAAGTTGATGTATCCGAAAAGACTTTCACCAGCTCAACTCATGTATATTCCATTGCTGGGCTCGAGTTCCCTCCACAATGGAAGGGAAATCGACCTTTTATATCACGTTGGTCACGGTATACAGCTTAAGTAATCCTGTATAGGAATCGAACACATTATATTCGAGATGGATGGCCAATATTTATACCACTATCATCAACAGCCCACATACGTCCCACTGTTGGGCTCGGGCCTCCTCCATAATGGGAGGGAATTTGACCTACTATATCATGCTGGTCAAACATATTGATATAGGGTTTCATTTCGAGGTTTTCTTCTCTTGCACAGATGTTACGTACATATTATATCCCATAGTCGTCTTTTACGACATCCACGGGCACGATAGGGAATGGTGAATTGTATTCTCGCTCCGTCATCACACGAAAATAATTGGCATTCAGGCTATAGTCGGAATAAAACCTCGTTTAAAACCTCCGGGGCAACGGAACAGCGGCGTGCGATGCCAAAACCGCTTGTATTATCTTCCCATCACCAGGATGTCCATCGATACTGATTCCTTGATTTCAGCGTTCTGTCCAATTTATTTCCACGACTGGTTTTTCCTACAGCTACGGTAAATAAGGGGTCGTGACACATTGTTTTCTTAACCCTTCACCGCACGTGTATGTATTATGATTGTGATTTTAATTGCTGACTTAAATTACAGGTAACATCTGGTAATAAAGAGTTACTTAATTATCTTATTAAGATTTTATTAATTATTGCAGGGTTATGCACATAAAATAACAATCATAAAAGCGAGTTAAATGCACTAATTACTAATAAGCAAGTTGTATGAAATCTTACTTAAAACAAGTGACCCGCCCTCGCTTCGTTTCAGTTTCAGTCGCTTTGCCCTTATATTTGAAATCTCAAATATCTACGGTTCGATTCTTAGACGGGGCACACTTTTATATGATTTTTCTGGGAGGAAAAATGTCCAAGTTATTGTTTATATAGACAGCTACCTGGTAGTAAAATAGTATCAATCAGTCGAGCATCAATCAGTTCAGCCTTCTTTGTAGATTATCCGGCATAAAACAGACAGATAAAAAGATGTTTAAGCTGGTTTATAGGCTGGTTTTTAAGCTTAGGTATGGTACAAAAAATAGCGTTAGCCATTAAAAATAACCTACTATTTTACCATTACAAACAGATGCTTTAATTTTATTTATGTATTTAACTTAAAAGATTAAGAGTGCACTCATTTTCTTACGAAATCTCAGCTTGCGCCTGCGTTCCTATCCTGTGGCAGATTATAAAATCTTCACCGTGACGTCATTGCCCGTTGGAAAGTCCGGCTGGAGAGGCTTCAGTACGGTGCTCAGACCGTGGAGGCCCTTTGGCCTCGCGACGTTTCGAATCTAAAGTTCTTAATTTTATGTTTATAAAATCCCTCATCTTGCAAGGATTATTTCTTTAGTGAATATTGTTGCCTTTTTATTTTTTAAAAAGGAAGAGTTGTCTACTTAGTCTATAGTTATGAGTGCTAAAAACATAACAGAAAATTTACTTATAATATTTTAAATTCTTAAGTTCTTAGGTTCCAGTACAAATCTTTATATATTCATCTACAAGGCACTTCCCTTCGCTAAGTGCCATTGTTCTTGATGCGAATAAACATCCTTTTATATTTCTTAAATAGGACATTTTGACTTATAAATCCTGTTGTTAACCGCATTGTAAAATCAGGCTTATTCCATCAAATTAAAGTTTATTAACACTTGTAAAGAGTTTAACCCTTTTAACGTCTTAATCGTTACATGGTTTTGTACTGTTTGATTCTTACTGTGTTGTAAGAAGGGATATATTTGTATGGCAAAAATATCTTTTGAATGTATTGAATAAAAGGATTAAAATTATTTGAAAGGGATGTTTTTGTATAGTGATAATATCTTAATATGTTTATAATGGTAAGGGTTGCGTATAATCTGTAACTGTTCGTTTGTTTTTTTTGGTGATGTTTCGCACCTTGATAGGGGTCTATTTTGTAATCAATTATTCGTTTTATTTCATTGTCATGTCTGTGTCTTCGAAATTGAAATGGATGTGATATTTTAGAGGTAAATTTATTTTACAATGTTTGATTTGGGTTTTTGTAACTGTGATGTTAATTTAAAAAGATTTTGATCATATGATTGCAATCTGCTTTAAAATTACAATTACTTTAAGGAGTTGGAGATTAAGCTGTTCTGTTCTCTCCATCATGTCTTTTATAGATTTTTTTTCGTCAAGTTTAACATGATATCTCAATTTTTTATATGTATATTCTGTTAATAGGATATATATATTGGTTACAAGGAAGTATCTATATGCAAAAGATGCGAGCCAGTCAGACTATAATTAGTCAAAAAGGGTTGAACATATAATTAAAATCAATTGCAATATATCAATACTATTTAATGATCCCTATATCAACCTATCTGACCAGCATGGTATAGTAAGGTCAACTTCCCTCCTCTTGTGGAGGGGGTTCTAACCCAACAGTGGGGTATTGGAGGGTATATGAGCTGAAATGATGATGATTCAGTGATTGTTATCACTAGTTCATAGGAAATTTAGTGCCATTCTTTACGATATTACATAAAATTGATAACTAATCATACATTTATTCCAGCTTATATACGTTCCACTGCGTATTGGTCAGACGTGTTGGTATAGGGTTTTATTTCGAGTTTTCCTTCTCTTGCATAGATATTATATGCATATTTAATCCCTTAGCCCTCATTTACGATACCTACGGGCAAGAAAAGAGGCGCGAAATTGTGTTCTTACTTCGTCACCACAGGGGAAAGCTTCGTATATTCGTAATATTCTTTTCAATTTTTCCTTTTGTTTTTTTTAAGACTTTTATCCGGTTAATTAACAGAACAATTTGTATGTGTAGTAACGCATAGAGAATATAACGCATCATTAATTGTTCCGTCCACCGTCATTAGTGATAACAAGAGAAGATTTAGCAGGTAACGCCAGCAAGAGAATTATATCAAGAACCCATGTTTTTTGGACGCGTGGTGCAGTAGATTAATGTTTCTACCATTTTGGTTTAGGATAGTACATAGTAATGAGACATATTCGTGAACGATTACCTCAAAAAAATACATTTTTTTATTGTTGTTTGTGGTATACGTAAATGGTAAACTTGATGGTAAGTGATAATGCTGCTCATGAACTTTTATTAAGCAACTGCCTACCGTGAAAAAAGTGAAGAGAGTGTGTATGCGTTGAGGTGGTTATCGTAAAAATCTACTAAAGGATAAATACGAATAATATCTATGCAAGACAAGGAGAACTCGAAATAAAACTCTATACCAAAGTGGCTATATCCCTGTGGTATATCTCTCCTATTGTGGAGGAAGGTTCTACCACGGCAGTACCGGCGACTGAAGCGGCGCAGGCGCGATTACCTGCGCGTCATGCCGCCCTAGCCGACACCACGGATGACGTGACCGGGGAGTTAGTCCATCACCCGCCGAGAGGCCGACTGTATGAGGAAAGACCGATGTCCTCCTCAAGGGGGGGACGTCAGTCGATGAGAGGGTACCCCGAATAGGGCGTATTCCGTCGGGCCGACCACTGATGACAAGTAACCCTGCTCCGGTGGTCGGCCCAACGACGAAGGCAACGTGGTGTTCGGGTGGGCTGTGGGTGTGCGTGCTTACGCCCCTCTGTCGCCCCGGACGGAGTGGTGCGAGGAGCGCGCCGACCGCAGCCCACCCCAAAAAAAAAAACAGCCCGGCAGTAGGACGTATTTGAGCTGAGATGAGATGATATAAAACAGACCATGTAGTAGTTTATATTTATGTCTAAATATATAAAATAGTTTACAGAATTCATATTTATATCTAAACTAGCAATCCGCCCTCGCTTCGCTTCGGATTCAGTCGCCTTACGCGCGTAGTTCCCGTTCCCGTGGGAATACCGGGATAAAATATAGCCTATGTTACTCCCTGATATTATAGCTTTCCAATGGTGAAAGAATTTTTAAAATCGGTCCAGTACTTTTTGAGTTTATTCGTTACATACAAACTTACAAATTTTACCTCTTTATAATATTAGTATAGATGATTCTGATTTCATGAAGGTCATCATCATCATCATCATCGCAGCCCACATACGTACCACTGTTGGGCTTGGGCCTCCTCTACAATGGGAGGGAATTTGACCTACTATACCATGCTGGTCAAATATGTTGGTATAGGGTTTCATTTCGAGTTCTTCTCTTGCACAGATATTATGTGCCTATATATAATAGGCCCATATTCGTTTTTAACAATATCCACGGGCAAGATAGGGAGTGGTGAATTGTATTCTTACTCGGTCACCACATGGAAATAATGGAGGTATTTCTAAACATCTAAAATAGAATATGTAGTTCTTAGTGTTTATTTCTGAATACATAAAACAGAATATAAAGATTTTAATAATTACGTGAAGCTGGAAAATTCAAAACATGCAAGATTTTTAAAAATATCGTATTCGATAAATGACGAGTGTCATAAAGATAGTTATCATCAAAAGAGCATTTATGACATTTAATGTTATCTGTTCGTTATAATATTTATGCGTCGACACGGGCGAGATATACATCGGATGCGGGTTCGATATAGGGCGGTGCATTTTCTAAGCATCAGTTTAACGGTTTTATTTTAGGAAGTGATTGTAGATAAATATAAGTAAAGAAATAACGTTTGATATTAAAAGGTGTCTTTATAAATAAGTAGATATTTGTCCACGGATTTTAATTCGTAGTGATATATCAAGACATCAATTTACATAATAATTTATTTAGATATTACAGGTGTTTATATAATGGTCTTTTCGTATGGTGATATTGTAAGAATACAATATATTACCCCCTTTTTTGACCGTGGATATCGTAATAATTTATTAAGGGTTTATCTATACCAATATATAAAATTGGAGTGTCTGTTTGTAATGTCAAAATAATAGACTTTTTTCATGCTCACACGGTTATTTGCATCACATCTATGCCTAAAATAGCGAATAAAAATTTTTTGTCTGTCTGTCTATTTGTTCCGGGTAATCTTCAAAACGGCTTTACCGATTTTAAAAATTCTTTCACCAATGGAAAGTTATAATATCAGGGCATAAACTAGGCTATATTTTATCCCGGTCTTCCCACGGGAACGGGAACTACGCGGGTAAAACGACTACAACTGAAGCGAAGCGAGGGCGGGTTGCTAGTTACCAATAAACTCTGCAAATCAGAGGGTGGTGGAGGGAGGAGGGTGGGAATCGTATTCTTACTTTGTCACCACATGAAAGTTTAAGAGTTATTTTTTTGGGAGTGGGTTACGGTCGGCGCACTCCTCCCACCACTCTGTCCGGGACGACAGAGGGGCGTAAGCACGCACACCCATCTCCCACTCGTATAGCACGTCGCCTTCGTCGTTGGATCGACCACCGGTGCAAAGTTCCTTGACTTCAGTGGTCGATCCGAAAAATTTAATAATATTAAAGCACATACATAGTTACGACTTAACAATACATGAATTGTCTAGTCCGTGTGATGACGGAGTAAGAATACAATTCAACACCCACTCTATTGTCTGTGGGTATCATAATAGTCGAGTAAGGACTTAAAAAATGCATATAACATCTATGCAAGAGAAGGAAAGTGAAATCCTAGATCAACCTGTCTGACTAGCGTGGTATAGCAGATCAATTTCTCTCCCATCGCGAAGGTGGCTTAAGCCCAGCTGTGGAATGTCTATAAGCTGTCGTGATTATGTTGATATAACGGTCCTAGTGAATAGTTCTTCGATTATCTCTTCACGTAAATATTTAGTTGAGTTTCACAATATCTTTGATGAGTTTTAGACAATTAAATGTGGCCTTATGGACAAGAAGGTTTTCAAAATCTTTAAAATCGACTAAAGAAGCACTATGGCTGTTGGCGGTAGGAATATCCTGAAAAACTTATAACATCATATATTATTATGCCTATTCACCTACCAATTCTCAATCTCATTATCATTTCAGTTCTTATAAATTCCAATACTGTGTTCGAGCCTTCCACACAACAAGAGGGAATTTGATCTTCTATCTATGCTACGCTAGTTTTTTATATCTTGCATATAGGTTATCTACATATTTGATCCCTTAGATGTCTTTTACGACAGACACGTGTAAGAAAAATTACTCGGTCATCACAAGGAAATCTACCATGCTTGGGGATTATAGCATTATAATATATAGCATAGCATTATAAAAATCTGTCATAACGTTGACTTGTTTGGACGTCAGACATCTTAGATCGTCCGTGACCATGAATGCTGTAAAGTATTCGAAACGTCGGACAATTATAAATCGAATACAAACGCGATATAATCCGTAAAAGTAGTTTTATTTACAATGTGTAGTGCTCGCTTAAATATCAAATATCGATTATAGCATTTTTCTCTTTGGATGTCAGCTCATCGTCATCTTAGCCTGAACAAGGCCCACTATTGGGCTAGGGCCTCTTTCACAATGGGAGGGACGTTAACTTACTATATCGCGCTGGTCAGACGTGTTAGCATAAGCATAGTATAGCATAAGTTTTATATCGAGTTTTCCTTCTCTTGAATAGATGTTTTCTGCATATTATATCCCTTAGTCGTCTTAATTTTTTTATAAAATTTAATTACACATACAATACCTATGCAAGAGAGGGAAAATCTAAATAAAACCCTATACCAACACGTTTGACCAGCGTGGTATAGTAGATCAATTTCCCTCCCAAGTGGATTAGTGGTGGAGGCCCGTGCCCAACAGTGGGACGTGTATGGCTGAGATGGTGATGAGATGACGATATCCTTTTGTCGTCTATAACGACACACATGGGAAAGGACATGGAAACTCCTTGGATATGCCTATGGTCTATAGTGGCCATTGATATTTGGATTATTAGTGCTCATATAAAACCATAATTAATATCTACGAACTAGTCTAACTACCCACAAGTAATTATATTTGGTACGTATTAGTCGATACTATATAGCTACTGAATTAAATCACTGGTCGTACATATATAGATATCTTCGAAAGTTATTATATTATTTCTGAACGATATTTACTTATGTGTTTCACAAATATCTTTTGTAAAACTGTATTAACATTAATGTTTCATAAACCATTTTGAAGTTTGTATTTCCTTCTAAAAACGTAAAAATGTATAATTTTTGAAATATTTTCATTAAAATTTTATTTAGACCTTACAACACGAAATCTGGTAATAATTTGTACATTTTAACTACTGTTTTTTTAACCCTCTTAATTTTAACCCTATTTGGTGACGGAGTAAGAATACAATTTACTAACCCTTCTCTTGTTCGTAGATGTCGTAAAAGACGACGGATAAAACTACTTTTCAGGCTACAGCCGTAAATAAGTAGTCTCTTCCGGAATATTACATTTTTGCAGAAAATTCACTTTCGATTAATAGCAATTTTGTTAAAGCTCTTATTCTATCAAACCTATCTTACTGTGGGCAGCATCTTGATTGTACCTCTGATATTATAAAGCTCTATAAGGAGTAGCTACCCCCTCTCGTACCCGTGAGTATTGTAAAATACGACTAACGGATCATATATGTATATAACATTTATGCAAGAGAAGGCAGTGTTGAAATGAACCGGGAGTCGGCCAAATGGCGAAGGAGAGGAATTACGGTAGGTTATGGGGTCACGCGCCGTCCTTTTGTCACCCCGGAAGGAATGGACGGTGTGTGCGCCGACCGTAGCCCAAAAAAAAGTCAAAATGATAGCTATACCACATAGATCGGACCGGGGAATTGTCCGTCATCCGCAGAGAGGATGATCGCGCGATGGCGACCGACGTCCCAGTACGTCGAGACGTGAGGTTACCCGAAAGGGTATTCCGTCGGGCCGACCACTGATGACAAGTCACATCTGCTCCGGTGGTCGGCCCAACAACGAGGTGATGTGGGTACGGGTGGGTTATGGGCCCACGCGCCGTCCTTTCATCGCCCCGGACGGATAGGACCGCGCGTGCGCTTACCATAGCCCACACAAAAAAAAAATACCACATAGTATGTAGGTCAATTTTCCTTCTATTGTGGAGAAAGCTCAATCCTAATAGTAGAACGTGTATAAGTTGAAATGATGATGATACTAAGTGGCATTCCTCCCGTGATCATGTATATTGAAAAGAGTTCGAAATGACGAGAAAATATTAATCAAAAATAAACGCGATAAAAGCTGGCAAATGGTTTTCTTTTACATAATATTCATGTAAACATCTAAAATTATTGTTTTCTTGTTTTATTTTATAATGTAACTGTAAAACCTTGTCATGTGCGTACGCGCATCAAGACATGGCGAACAAGATTATAAGCTTTCAACGCGCCGCCGTTCAACGCATATATATTCTACCGCTCAATATTTCTCTATGACGTTTCAATTTTGACGGATCCCGGGTACGACACAATGGACTTTGAAAATAAAATCAATTTGTATAACGAAGTGAATCACCAGTGTAAGATGAACTCAGAGTTTTTAGGGACTCGCTAAATTATCGCTTTTCTACATCGCTCAAATAAGACTGGTGATTAAGGACGTGTGCTTCCAATGTAAACAGACCTATGATCTTTTTGGATTTGTGAAGAATTTCATCCAATTTCAATTACGATTGGAGATTTTATTATGTTGGTGACTTATATCATCTGTAGTGAGATAATTCGTATTTGATTTGAACCAATTAGAGACGGTTACGCGCAAACCTTATGTTCGCTTGACCTTTTTGTATCGATTATGGAAACGTAACACGATTAGAACATACATAGGGATAACTTATATTGTACGAACCCGATATGTATTCACGGTTATAATGCAGCTTTACAATCTTTAGATAATTTATATAGGTAAGAGCATCAGCGTGACAAAAAAAAACAAACAAATTTTATTTAACATTGAACTAATTAAGAATTAATTCGTGTGGTTAAGAATATAATTTTCCACCCTTCCTTTTGCTCGTGGTCGTAAAAGACGACTTAAGGGAAAAACATCAATGTAAGAGAAGGAAAACTTGAAGTGAAACCTTATGCCAATATATCTGACCAGCGTGGTATAGTAGACCGATTTCCCTCCCATAATGAAAAGTCTTGTGTCCGACATTGGGACGTATGTGGGCTGAGATTATGAAGTAAGAATTTCTTCTTCTTTTAGCTCATAGTTTATTCTCAAAAGTTGGCTATTCGGCTTTCTCACTCGCCAAACGAAGTACAAGCAAGCAAGCAAGCAACAAATGGTTACTACCACATTTTCGCAGAAAGTTTGGTAGGTACTAACCTAGACGGACCGCGTTTGTAGACAGACGACTGTTGATACCATGTTTACAACTAAGCATAGGATAATTTAGCTTTCTTTTACGATGAAAATCTACAACAGGTAATAGAATGTGTTTATCACGGCGTCGGGAACGGACAAAATATTTTCTCGTATGTTTTCACAGCCAATGAAATTTTGAAATTAGTCGTTACTTAGTTACTATATTAATCATCCAGCTATACAAAATCAAACTAAAGCGGTCGTTGAATAATGCTAAGAATAATTTACAAAAGCGTATTCTATATATTATTTATTTGTAAACTTAACGTTATTAGGACGGTATTACGATGAGTTTCTATAAATTTTACGGTAATTTAAATTGAAAGATTTGTAAATAATTCATCATTATCATCACAGCTCATTTACGTCCCACTGCTGGGCTCGAGCCTCCTCCACAATAGGAGGAAAATTGACCCAGTAAACCATGCTACTCAGACGTGCTGGTATAGGATTTTATTTTCAGATTCCCTTCTCTTGCATAGATATTATCTGCATATTCTCTTAGACAACTTTTGCGACACCCACGAGCAAGAGACGAAGTGGTGAATTGTATTCTTATTCCGTCACCACGCGGAAATAATTATTGCGCTTTTATTAATAACTAGCAATCCGCCCTCGCTTCGCTTCGGTTATAGATTATAGTCGTTTTACCCGCGTAGTTCCCGTTCCCGTGGGAATACCGGGATAAAATATAGCCTAGTTTACGCCCTGATATTATAGCTTTCCATTAGTGAAAGAATTTTTGAAATCGGTCCAGCCGTTTTGAAAATTACCCGGAACAAACAGACAGACAAAAATTTTTTAATTGCTATTTTAGGCATAGGTGTCGTGCAAATAACCGCGTAAGCATGAAAAAAGCCTATTGTATTGACATTACAAACAGACACTCCAATTTTATTTATTGGTATAGACTAGCAGCGCCCTGCGGTTTCACCCGCAATTCCTCTTCCCGTGAGAATATCGGGCTAAATTATAGCCTATGTGTTATTTTGATATGTAAACTTGTGAAGTTTCATGAAAATCTATTCAGTAGTTTTTGCGTGAAAGAGCAACAAACATCTTCACATCTTCACATCCTCCTATATTCACAAATTTTAGTGTTTATAATATTAGTAGGATAGGCTTACATTTAAACAATTCCTTATTTTCTGTCTATCCTAAGCGAAAGGGAAATTAGCCTACTTTGTGAAGTTGGTCTTATGATTAGGTTTTAATTTAACTTTTTATGATCTTTGTATAATCTTGGTGATGGAGTAAGAATATAATTCACCACTCTCTATCTTGACCGTGGATATCGTAAAAGAGCACTAAGGCATATAATATGCACATAACATCTGTACAAGGATGGAGAACTTGAAAGGGAACCCCGTACCAACTTGTCTGACCAGCATGGTATAGTACTCTTCTTGTGGAGGAGGCCCGAGCCCAACAGCAGGACGTATGTGGGCTGCGATGAGGATGATGATGAATCTTGCAGTGCTATTTTTGATCTACCCCTAGTCTCGTGAGTGAAAAAAATAAATAAAAGAACCACAATATATAGGATTAAAATCGAAATATGTTTAATTCTAAGCGGAACTCGGCTGCAAATTACAACATATCAATTTCATAAGTAAACATCCGACTATTTGAATGGGGAACAAAAAATACACAAATCCGTTTAGTTGCGCGCCATGCGTCCGCGCATCCATCATGTCGATCTTGTAAAGTGTGAAAGGATTATGTTATGTACATTGTATAGATATAACAGAAGGTTTGCTTCATACAATATGTTAAACAATTTCAAGAATTGATTACACAAACTGCGTAGTAGATTAAGTAGCAACCTCCCACGCTGAGAGTCATGGGATCGATCCTATGCAAGGTGATATAAATGATTAGTCGAAGTCTCTGTGTTAATTATGTTCGTTATTTATATTTTATTTGTGTAGTCATCATCATCATCATCGCAGCCCACATACGACCCGCTGTTGGGCTCGGGCCTTCTCCACAGTGGGAGGGAATTTGACCTACTATCACACATATTGGTATAGGGTTCCATTTTGAGTTTGCTCTTGCACAGATTTTATGAGCATATTATACCCCATGGTCGTCTTTTACGACATCCACGGGCAAGATAGGGAATGGTGAATTGTATCCTTCTTCATCACCTCACGGAAAGGTGTGATGATAGGATTATAATATAATTCAGCACCCATCTTACCCGTGGTTGACGTAAAAGATGGTTACAGGGTGTAATATGCATTTGTACTTCTGTGCAGGAGAAACAAAACTAGATCCCCGGACTAGAGTGGTATTGCAAGTCAATCTAAAGCCTTCCTATTGTAAAGTACGCTCAAACACAGCATTGGATATATGAGCTGAGATGATTTGGTCTGTAAAGTCCTCTCCGACGTGGAATTTTATCTTTAGTATGAACATTTTATTTAAAAAAACTTTTTATTTTGAAATTTCCTCATGATAATCGAATAAGAATTTATTTAGTAAACTAAATTCTAAACAACTTTTGTTAAAGAAACAGTTGTTTACACAAATACTTAGAAATAAATATATCAAAATACAAGTAGCAGTGAGGTATTTTTTTTTATTGCATTGATGGTAGAACACCTGATGGTTCGTGATACTGATTCTCATGGACCTTCTCTAGGCCTCTACCCACAGCAATTTGATTAAAGAATTTACGTTTTATTAAAGAATACGACTCTTCTTTAGGTATATAAAATAATTGCGGGTGACGTGACCGGGGATTAGTCCGTCACCCGCCGAGAGGCCGACCGCGTGAGGAAAGACCGACGTCCTCCCCGAGGGGGGGACGTCGGTCGATGGGAGGCCCGAGGGGGGGACGTCGGTCGATGGGTGGGTACCCCAATAGGGGGTATTCCGTCGGGCCAACCACTGACGACAAGTTAACGCTGCTCCAGTGGTCGGCCCAACGACGAAGGCGACGTGGTTTTCGGGTGGGTCGCGGGAGTTGCGTGCTTAAGCCCCTCTGTCGCCCCGGACGGAGTGGTGCGGAGGCGCGCCGACCGCGGCCCACCCACAAAAAAAAAAAAAGGTATATAAAATAATTGCAAGAAAAGAAAAATCCTACTATTATTAAATAGATTGAATATATATATACAAATTCAAATTCAATTCAAATTCATGATGTATAATCATTTATTATGTATAAACCCCGCGGGGGCACTTACATATTGTCATTTTTTTTACATATTTCTTAAAGTTATAATTACCGCCGGATCGGAACGCGACCGCACTGAGAAGATCCGGCAAGAAACTCAGCGGGATTGTCTATTTTTTATTTACTTTTCTAATTTTACACATATATAATAAATAAACTAGACAACAATGGACCATATTTCAACCCAGAAAATGAATGGCTTTTTGTTGAACAATAAGTGTAAAACGAAGTGATACTTCTGAATATCTCGATTCGTTATTATTAGTTTGAAATATTTGTTTATCAATTTGCTATAGACCCAGTATTGCAAATTATAAATTTGATTAACGTGAGAACTATATATGGGAAACACGTTATCTGAGGAATCCAGTCTGTTCGTGAGTTAGGTTAATGAACTGTCCAAAACTCAGAGCGTGAAAATCGGGCAAATATGTAAAAAAAACTGTGGTAACAATTGCTGAAATGACGGTTTTATCTATATTTTTGAGACTAGCTTCTTAGTAACTTAATTATGTATATTTAAAGTTTAGCACGCTATTCAATATCTACAGATTTTTTGCTCTTTTCGGGTAGAGACGGAGTAAACATACAAGTCATAAATCTCTATATTATCCGTGGGTGTCGTAAAAGACGACTACGGGAAGATGAAAAACTCGAAATAAAAGCTTATACCAACATGTCTGATCAGCATGATGTAGTAGGTCAATACCGCTCCTATTTTGGAACAGGCTTGAGGCCAATAGTGGTACTTATATGAGAAGAACTTGATGCCATGGTCCCAAATGGCTTAGAGAAGTATAGTACTGCTGTTACGGTTCTGCAAGCTGTCCTTTTACCACCTAGGGAGGTTTAACCAAGCTATAATCCATACTAATATTATAAATGCGAAAGTAAGGATGTTTGTTTGTTTGTAACGCTTTCACGCTTAAACCACCGAACCGATTTCAAAAATTCTTTCACCAATAGAAAGCTATAGTATCAGGGAGTAACATAGGCTATATTTTATCCTGGTATTCCCACAGGAACGGGAACTACGCCGCGGGTAAAGCGACTGAAACCGAAGCGAAGCGAGGGCGGGTTGCTAGTCTTTATATATAAATTTCTTGCGTACGTGTGTATGTCACTGAGCTCCTCCTAAACGGCTGAACCGATGTTCATGGAATTTAATTCGTGTATTCAAAGGGATTCGAGAATGGTTTAGATTTCCAATTGGTCCCGGTAGATGGCGCTGTTCGGACAAGCCAATAATATAACTTGAGAACTACTTTACCGATTTCATCCATCTTTTTGTTTTAAGTTTTCTAATACTTTTAAAAGATAAAAAGGCATATACGAAAAAAAAGAAAGTAGCGCAGGAAATTAGAAAATTTAAGAAAAGTTAACAACTATGTATATAAACTGTATACAGGACAACGTCTGTCGGTTCAGCTAGTCTTTATATATAAATTTCTCGCGTACGTATTTATGTCACTAAACTCCTAAACGACCGGACCGATGTTGACGAAATTTTTTGTGTGTATTCAAGGGGATTCGAGAATAGTTTAGATTTACAATTGGACCCGTTAAGTGGCACATATTTGAACAGAACAACGTCTGTTGGGTCAGCTAGTTCTATTATAAAAAAGTAATCAAAAATGAAAAATTAATATTGGTCACTACATTGTCATTAATTGTTTTATATCATGCCAATTGGTTATAGCGATCACCATCTAGTATAGATTAGCACGGCCATGTTGCGGCGTTTCAACAGACAAACATTGTAAATTGATAACCCTTTTAGCGTCGCAAAATAACAGTAAATAATCCATAACACTGTTTCACATACTCGTATATTATTGCAGGAAAAACTATAAACCGTCCATGGTTACACTGTATTCTTATTGGGTATGACTTCATGGGTGATCTGTTGTGTGAGATTGGTTTTATTGCATCGAATACTTGAGTGCTTATAAATTTGTATTATTATTATAAATATACTAGCTTTTGTTCGCGAACTTGTCAACGTAGAAATTATATGTGAGTCCTCGTTAAAAATTAACTTAATTCCATCCATCCATCAGCCTATAGACGTCCATTGCTGGACATAGGCCTCCCCACGAGAATGCCACTCGGAACGGTTCTGCGCCACTTGCATCCAACGGTTCCCTGCGATTTTTAAGATGTCGTCAGTCCACCTAGTACGGCGTCATCCTACGCTGTATCACCCGGTTCGTGTTCGCCACTCGAGAACCTTTATGCCTTTGGGGAATTAGAAATTAGAAATTTAATTGTGTTAAAAGTTTAACATATACAGTGGATTTCATTTATAACAACCTCAGTTGTAACGACTTTTCGGTTATAGCGACGGCGAACTTACGTCCCTAGAATTTAAGGCATCCTTTTGTAGGAAATACATTCGGCAATAGCAACTCCAGATATAACGCCGAATTGGGGTATACCGACTTGTTTTTATGAACTATTTGGGACAAATTCCTAGAAATTACATGCGGATGTTGCGACTGAGTCGGCAAAGACACGAAGACTCATTCAAAATCTTTAAGTATTAAGCTTTCTTATCCTTTGTTCACATTCGCAGATGGTCAAATGCCTTGTTTGTGTGTAGCGTTATCCTTTGTTTATATTTACAGATGGTATTTGACCATCTGTGAATGCTGCTTTGTTTTTGTGTCGAGTTACTTAGCATGTGCACTAAGTTAAAATTATGAGTAAGTTACGTAGCCAATAAGTAAACAGTGTTTCTTAAACTTTCGAACATGGTTCCTAGACGTACATTTACTGTTAAAGAAAAAATGTTGATATAATTATTTCGGATATAAAGACTTCCGGATATAGCGCCGAAATTAAAGTGGTCCCTCCGCCGTCGTTATAACCGAAATTCACTGTATTTTACTATCTTAAGAAGGTTATATCTCTGAGAGAATTACTTACAGAATATTCGTTCCCAGTGACTCTTTCCATTACCAAATTAAGAGATTGTCTAATACATATTTGTGCAATATTTTATCATAATTTTTATTGACCAACAACAATACTATGATAAGTTAAATTTTTAATTTATAGATATCCTCCTTTTTGAATTTGATGATGACAAATATTTTATTTCACCCAGCCCTACTTTCTGAGTGTGTTTGAGTGTGATGAGTTTTGGTGATGCCTTTAGTATCACCGAATCTCCAGGCATCCAAACTCCTTTCACTTTCTTCATAGTAAGCAACCGCAAAGGTTCATGAGGAACAGTTTCACTTACTATCAGATATGCTGTTTGCTTCTTTGCCACTGACAGCAAAAAAAAAGAAGAAAGTAATCATGTTTTTCATTTATCACATCATCAAGATAGGGCCTTGAGTGGTAAAATACTTTTGTTATATAAAAAACATCCGTGTCCTTATGGGCCGGATCTACCCGTATGATGACGGAGTAACAATACAATTCACCAGCCCCTATCTTGACCGTGGGTGTCGTAAAAAACGACTTAGGGATATCTTATGCATATAACAATTATGTAAGAGAAGGAAACCCCAAATAAAACTTTATATCAACGCGCCTGACCAGCGTGGTATAGTAGGTCAATTTCCCTCCCAATATGGAGGAGGCTCGAGCCCAATAGTGGCACGTATTTAAGCTGTGATAATGATACAAAAACAAACCATCACGTCAATATTTCTTGAGAATATTTCATACGTAAACGTACAAGTAGTACAATGAGATATATCATTGCTTATATATTTAATAAAGGCCTACATTTTTTCATACATATTGTATTAAATGTGAACTAAAATTTTCCTTCATCATACAAAGAAACCAATGCGATAATTTACATTGTGAACCATTAAAATTCATTATACACTATTGTTGAATGTTTTATAAACATTTTTTGCCGTGTTATATTTACCAAATGAGTCATTTGCGCATAATGGCTATAGAATAATTAAAAGTTGTGACTTTTTATGATTCGATTCTCGAAGTACAGTCATAATTGAAACTATGTAAGCAGTTTTCCGTGTAGTGACGGAGCTAGAATACAATTCACCACTTTCTATTTTGTTCGTGGATGTTGTAAAAGAGGAGTACCGAGTAAGGGATATAATACGCATATAACATCTATGAAGAAGAAGGAAAACTCGACGAAACGAAACCCTATACCAATCTTTTTGAACAGCTCAGAGAAGGACTAGAGCCATTTCTTCTTAAACTTTGATTAACGTCTAATTATAGGGTCTAGCCATTCTTTTATATTCTACTAAATTTTTAAATATTTTTGAATAATCACTATGTACTACGTTCTCCGTGTGGTGATGGAGTAAGAATAATAATTCACCACCCTCTCTCTTACTAGTGGATGTCGTAAAAGACGACTGAGGGATTTAATATGCAGATAATATCTACGCAAGAGAAGGAAAACTCGACATTAAACCCTATGCCAACTTTCATTATGAAGGAACTCAATAGTGGGTCTTACATAGGCAAGAATGATAATAATGTGCTACATATTCAATCTTTGTACCGTAGGGTTCTAAAAAATGCTGTGGGTGATTGGACCGGGGAGTTAGTCCGTCACCCGCCGCGAGGCCGACCGCGCAACGAAGACCGACATCCTCCCCGAGAGGGGGGGCGTCGGTCGAGGAGAGGGTACTCCTCAAGGGGTATTCCGTTAGGCCGACCACTGACGACAAGTCACCCTACACCGGTGGTCGGCCCAACGATGAAGACGACATGCCACGGGTTGCAATGACCGTAGCTCACCCCCCAAAAAAAAGGGTGTCTAAATAATCATACAATTGATTTATACAAAATATACGCAGCAAAATATACTCAGTGAAAAAAATTTAGAATAAATATCGAAATAATTAGGAATCGAACCAAAAGCGCTTGGCATGAGAGGTTGATATTTAGACCGCTGCGCTGTTTGTGTTTTCTGTTCAGTTACTGGGAGTGATATGATTTTAAGATACCACGCTAGTAAAATGAGTTAGAGTATGATTTTATTTAGAATTAGCAACCCACCCTCGCTTCGCTTCAATTTTAGTCACCTTACCCGCGTAGTTCCTGTGGGAACACCGGGATAAAATATAGCTTTAGTTACTCCTTATATAGACAACTTATTATCAAACTCCGTCCAACTATTTTTAAGATTACCCAAAATAAACAGACAGTCAGATAGACAGACAGACAATTTTTTTAAACCGGATTTGAGGCATAGTAATCGTGCAAATAACTATATCATCATAAAAAAAGCCCATTATTTTGACATTACAGACACTTCAATTTTATTTATTTGTATAGAGTACAGATTAACACTTATCTTCAAGTTGTATTTTGCTTGTCTCTTACTTTTCTTTAATTACAGCCGCAGAAATGGATTGTGTTGAATTGTTTTCTTTTTTACTCCATTGCCAAATGAAATAATATTATTTTTACTCGTGTGTCATAGGACTACACTATCAACAATCTTTTGCTTAGAGCCGCAGGCGAGTCCATTCCAGTTCAGTTCCAGTCCCAGTTCCAGTCCAATACCCCTGTATTACTACAGTGAGCAAAAAAATTACATTACATTTAGCCGCAATTTGTTACTGCACTTCTTTTGGTGTGCGAGACAGTCGGCAGCCCAACTTTCTGAGGGTATTTGCGGGTTGTGGGTTTTGACAAACATATTGCACGAATTCACACTCCCTTCACTTTTTGCACAGTAGGTAGCGGCCTAATAACGGTCCATGAGCGGCAGTATCACTTATAATCAGGTGTACAATTTACTCGTTTGACATTAACAGCATTAAATAAGTATATATGCATAGAACAGATTATGACAGCAGCTAATATGGTATAATACTTTATTAATAAAATATTACGATTTTTTCCAGAAATTGATGATTTTTATTCAATAAACATTTATTTTCATTAGTATACATTATAGGTATGTGTATAGGTTAAAATTTATTTTGAGCTCACTAGATGGCGTTGTATAAAATTCTAAAACAGGTTATGGTTTTGTTACACAAATGTATATATCCAAGCGTGGCGTTAACGCCACGCCAATGATCAGGTTCACCCTCGCCTATAGATGTTTTATATCAAAATGTAACATGAGATTAGAAAAATTGAAATAAAGCACTACAACAACCCGCCTGAGCAGCGTGGTCTAGTACATATATCAACTTCCCTTCTATTATAGAGAACGTTCAAGCATAGTAATGGGACGTATATACATAGGTATATGTGTGCCGAAATGATAATAATCATCATCATCATTTCAGCCTATCGCCATCCACTGCTGGACATAGGACTCATGTTATGCCACAAAGTGCGGTCCTGTGCCGCCTGCATCCAACGACGAACAGCAACTTTCACCAGGTCGTCGGTCCACCTATTGGGGAGCGTCCTACATTGCGTTGTCCGATACGTGGGCGCCACTCGAGGACCTTTCTTCTCAGCGGTAGTCAGTTCGTCGAGCGATGTGGCCTGCCCATTGCCACTTCAGCGTGCTAATTCTTCGTGCTATGTCAGTTACACCTGTTCTTCTGCGGGTTTCCGTATTTAATAGATAATAATAATATGTTAAATAAATATGGTAGGTGGTGACACAATCTATTCTGAAATAGTCACCACACATTTATGATTGCATAACTATAAATATATACAAACGATGTACAAACATTATCGTAACTTGAATCTTATAAATTTAACCACGGTAATAATCGCACCAAAAACTCTAATTAAACAGGGTATTTACGTTGTAATAAATAAAAAAAAAACAACAAACGCCTTTAAAAACACCGAATGCCTTAACAATGTAGGCTATGTTTATCTATAACAAAGTATCAATTATATTGTACTCGTTACGGATTCTCCTGTGAGTAAACCTCAAGGTCATGGTAACTTTGTCTTAATGATACTGTTGTTTAATGATACGAGAAAGATACATTTAATTATGGACCATTTTTGTGTCCGTGTGGATTTTCAAGTTATAATTCTTTTGGCGCTTTAGAGAAAAATGAAGAGTCATTTTTTACGATGCAGCCGTACACCATTGTGTAAAACCGACACCCTGAAGTTAGCTAGTCAAGATTTTTTAGGATGAGCGCTCACACCGTCACAAATGTCAACTAGATAATGATAACTAGATAATTCAATGTATTTAATACTTTTTTTATATTAGTAGTGTCATTGTTTCTACTAACGTAGGATTTTTTTTTATGGGTGGGCTATGGTAAGCGCGCACGCGGTCCATTCGTCTGGGGCGACGAGAGAACGGCGCGCGGGCCCAAAACCCACCCGTATTCACGTCGCATTCGTGGTTGGGCCAACCACCGGAGCAGGGTGACTTGTCGTCAGTCGTCGGCCTGAGTACTAACGTACGATAAAGCGGAGGATAGAATTTTTAGTAAGATTTTTACCTTGCTACGCCAAAAAAGTATAAATTCTTACGTGCGTACACAAATACACACACGTTATTTTTTCTTAAGAGATAGCACCCTGTACGACGGAAATAATCCTTGTATTCCGGGGGACTTTACAAATATTTATCTGATGGATACAAATTACATCCAGATTCAGACCAACAATATATGGATCGCACGAAATGTTATCCTGATTTGGATTTGAACCCCGGTACTGACACTATAGGTCGGTATGTTGATCTCTACGTTATCTGTGCAGTCAATTAAGATAATATATGCCCCCACTTCCTTCATAGTATGATGATGAGATAAAAAATATATCAACGATCCATATTTTCTGTAACCAATTATTGTAGTCAAAGATGGTTAAAGCTGGTTTGTGGGTTAACGGTTTGAGGATAAGTTTTTTTTTTGAGACAAGTCCTACCACACATTACCACCTACATTCTCACCACAAATGCCCACCACACATTCTCATCGTTGTAACTCCTCTAAGCCAGGATCCACTATGGTCTCCATAGATGACACCGGGTTGTCTTGCGACTCGCAAAAATTGGGAGAATGGCAAAGGAGTGTTGAAAATTATAGGACCTATCTAATCATGTTTTCATTTCTGTTTTTTTACCAGTAAAAAAGGTATCTGCCATTAGCATATTCAATGATTACGATGAATCACTAACGGAAATCTAAGTCTAAACTTTGGCTAATAAAATAAACTAATAATAAAGAATATATAAAAAATACTTTCTCCTTTTAAAATTGTCTATATATACATTCTTTTTATATATATTGCACTTTTGGTTATGGGGCCCCTTTACAAAACGGAAGGCAATATGTCTTCTTATACAACGCTGGTCAGTAGAGGCAGAATTATTTTTTTTGGGTGGGCTATGGTCAGAGCACCCGCTGCCCGATTCCATTCGGGGCGACAAAGGGGCGGCACGCGGCCCCATAACCCACCGTACCTCGTCGCCTTCGTCGTTGGGTCGACCATCGGTACCGAGTTCCTTCTCCTCCGTGGTCAGGCGGGGCAGCATAGGATTTTGTTTTGAATTTTTATTTACTTGCAGCCATGCATGAATAATAATTTGCGGGTCATTGATAGAATTATTCTGGACGGTATTGAAGCCACGAAAATATAAAAAATTTCTGAAGCCACTGTACTATCCGTGTACCCAAACCAAATATTGTTGCACAGTTGTTTAATATAATAGACATCAACGCGCGACAAACAAACGAACGAAATTTCAAGACGTAACTATATTTAAGTATCTGTATTTCAAATGTGATTTCAAGGTCTTGGCAAAGTAATGTAGGTCATAAAGAGATCTTAAATCGCAGTTTTTGTTAGCTTCATTATTATAATGGGTATCGTGGGAGTTGATACGGGCTGTTAATTACAAAGTATCTTTTCTTATTAACGTAAGCTTAATTTAACATTTCGGTTTTGTAAATAAAAACAAATGGATGGTGACGGATTAAGAATATAACACGTTATTATTCCTAATTTTGTCGAGTAAATGAAAAATATTGGCTGAGTTAATACATCATCAGTTTGGCAACAGATCCAAATTTTGTACGTCTCTTCAATAGCACGCTTCATCTCAGCAATATGTGGGTACCAACCACTATTAATCATGGAGGTCATTGAGGACGAAAATGGAAGTGAATGCATTTTAAAAATGAGAGAATTAATTGTCTATTGAACTACTCTTCTGTATGGTGATAGGGAAAGTATACATTCATCGTCTCCTCTTTTATAAATTTTGATAATTGCAATCTTACTCCGTCATCACACCCATAGTTAGAAATTAGGATAAACAGTCTAACCAAGAGAAAGACGTTTTATTATTAAAATTTAAAACAATGATAATATATTATGAGCGCTTGGAATATTCGGAATACCTTTTCTAGACGACAAGTATTTTATGTGGGAACGTAACAAGTTATTATCAATGACACAGTGTTACCAACACTTTAAATTTATTTAACCATTATTCTTGATAAATCAAGGTTAACAGAATGATGTTTGATGTTTACACGAGTATTACACATGTGAAATAAAACTATTTTTATGGATTCAGTTCTACCGCCATCATGAATATTGTAAAGTGTTTGAAACGCCGAGAATGGAATAATCTAATATAAACGCGACAAAATCTGTAAACAATATTTTATAGCACAAACACAATCTTGTTATGTTAAAATAGGTTTTGTAGGAATATAAATGTCAATTTATTCATTAATATCTTCATCAGTTCATCTATGTTAACTGTATCATTAAACCTCGTAACCCCATAATCAGGATTTAGATTACACAATAGTGTTGCAAGTTTCGTTTGTCGTCCACGAGTGTTATGTGGACATGGAGTGTCAGCGGTAGATGTCCCATCCTATTTTAAGATTTAATTTCTCCAAAGGCCTCTGCGTGTTGGATCCATATCCCCATGTTAACCTTTCAAATGACCGAGTATCTGCCACAGATAATCCCGTTAAACCGGAGATTCAATATAATAATAAAAAAGATGATAATATAATTATTTTCAGGTGCCTCTTTTAATAAAAAATATTATCTATTATAAATACAAAGTTTGGTCTTTTGTGTCTAATGTCTTGAAATCGGTTATTATTCAAAGAAACGCAAAGAAATATGGTAAAAGGCTATTAATTTTCTACTAATACATTTTGAGATAAAGACGTGATGCTATAAAATAAAATGCAAACTATATCTTCTTTTTTTTCTTCTGTTTCTCATCTAAAGTATGTCCTAATACTGAAAGCAGACCTCTTCCAGATTTGTTAAAAAAAATCTTAAACAAACTGCACCACGCTGGCTAGATAGGTTAGCGTATGTCTTTATTACAAGTTATCTATTCTAATGGCGATCTTGTTAATTTACATGCATTTTGTGATAAGCTATGAGCTAGTCACAACCTTCCCAAACCATACGGGGCATTAACAGATCAACATGCAGTGGTCTAAATTGTCGTATAACGAAAGGTTATGACTTTTGTATTCCTTCTCCACTACTAAAGAGACTAGAACGAATACGGCCAATACTTACGTATGCATCCAATAGGAAGTCAATAGGCTTACTAGCCAGTTTTGCTTATGTCTGCCTCATTACAAAGAAATTAAGTAGTATTAACAAACTCTTAATTTTTTTAATTATTTTTTTTTTTGCTGAGACTATGTCAATTAAAAGCATTTCCTCAGGCTTCCCGAGGACCAAAGCTTGATGTCTTGTGAATACCAAAAATGCCTTACATGACTTAAGAGTGGCGAATGTGTGAAGAGATACACCTTTTAAAAAAGACACATGAAATAATATAAGAAAATAAAAAAAAAATATATTGTATATAATATAAAGCTTATTAAGCTTTGTATTATAATGCCAATTCATAAATTATCTATATAATTTTGATTAAGATTAGTTAAGGTTATGACATCATAACTCTTAAAAAAACGACTTTGAACTATAATTATCTATGACACAAAATAAAAATACGCCATCGCATCTCTCATCAAAAATTATAATCAAAATTCGTTACAGTGACATTCAGCAAACAATGCTATTGCCTAACTCGACATTCACACATGACCTCTAAACGACCTTGCACTAAATTATAATCACGCTTAATTATATTACTGATAGTTATGTCACACACAATAGTGTTCCCACGACGCTGTGTACAACCTTTGTGAGTAGAACCTTGCAGATAACACACATTAAAGAACAATACGGTTGATAAGATGTTAGGATAGTGGAGACATTTTATCTTAAGCTGAAATACTTGCTAATAAATGTTGAATAATTTTAAGGGAATTATTTTAACAATATTTATATGTAATTTGCTGTGTGGTAGCGGCTTCGAATACTACCAACCCTTGCATTGCTCGTGGGTGTCGTAAAAGACGACTAAGAGCCCTAGATTGACCCGGACCAACTCCATCTGGTACCATTTGGGTCAACGATTACATTCCCAAGGAGGGTTGACGTCAGGCAGGCGACCGGTCATAAAAGTCATTGCCGAAACTTTTTGCAATATGTCAAAATAGATGACATATTGCGTCGACCCCAAGTAATTGCGATAAGAGCAAAATGATGATGATGATTTATATGTAATGTAGTAAGCATATAATATATTATTTTCTTTGTATCTTCAAGTTTTGGTCTGTGGCTGTCATACACGTAGTATGACTATCCGTTATTGCTCGTAGATGTCATAGATTATTTACATAGACTGAACTAAGTCTATTTCTTCTGTGTGGTGATGGAGTAAGAATGCACCTCACCACCAGTGTCGTAAAAGGCGACTAAGAGTTACCTTGCGCATATAGCAACTATGCTAGAGAAGAAAAACTTGAAAAAAAAAACCCTATACCAACTTGCCAAACAAGCGCGGTATAGTAGGTCAATTTTCCTCCCTTTTGACGAGGCTCGAGCCCAGACTGTGTCGCCAGAGTATCACTCTCACGCGATCGGCTTCTCTGCGTATGACGGACTAATCCCCAGCCCGTCCAGCCGCGGCCTCCGCTATCGACCATCGCTAAGGAGATGCTGAATTGAATTAAGAATTGTAGTGTAACGTTACTATCAAGATAGTAAAATAGTGAGAAGCACAAGGTCTCTGGTCATGTCAGAGGATGCCGCGGGGCAGGTTAAAAGAGAAAGGAGATGCTCAGCGGCGTCAGGAACTAAGACACGGTCGCCGCTGTCTGCAAGGCAGACGTCTCGCAGAAGGAGGTGGTGGACAGTGCACGGGAGAAACTCCTTCATGACGACACGGTCCGCCGCCGGTGACTTGGGCGACAGGCTCGAGTACCTGCGTCTGATGCTGCTCTAGCTGAGACCGTGGGTGACTTAAGAGCTGTTGCCCGCAGAGAGGCTAATCGTGTGAGAACAACATCCCAGAAGGAGCGTCGTGGCGGGACGGTAACCGAAAGGGTGTCTCACCAGGCTGGCCATGGACGATAATCAACTTGGTAATAGTGGTCGGTCTAATGTCGAAAGGGATTGATTATTGCGTCGCCCCGGATGAAGTGGACGGCATGTGTGGTGGTCATAGCCCGTCCATAAAATAAGGCAAACGTCTGGTCACTATATTAAGTAGATCTTTTTCTCTTCTATTATGATCCTTAATATGCTAAACCGAATATTGTAACACATTCGGAGACGTAACTGCCAGCAATTTTCTTTGATAACACTGTCAAATTAAACTAATAAGTACAAGCACCTTCAAGTCCCATGAGTAGGTTCTAGCCAATATATGTATATATAGCATAGAGGTCCAAATGCTCTCCATTTAATCCTTACTAATATTATAAATGCGAAAGTAACTCTGTCTGTCTGTCTGTCTGTCTGTCTGTCTGTCTGCTACGCTTTCACGTCTAAACCACTGGACCGATTTTGATGAAATTTGGTACAGAGATGGACTAAAGCTTGAGAAAGGACATAGGCTACTTTTTATCGCGAAAAAATGGGTATAAGGGGTTGAAATAGGGGATGACATTTTGTATGGAAATTCGTCATTTTCGATGATAGAACCACGAATCTTTGTATTAAGGCACCTGACAATAAATAAATAAGTATTCGTTCAAGCGTTTTGGAAATTTCATTTACATGGGGATGAAATTCAACCCCTAAAATATCAAAAAGCATACAGCCGAAACCACTGGGCCTAGAAACGTATTTTTTTTTTACACCATCGTATTTCTTGGGGTACACGAGCACTAGCAAAGGATTTTTGGAAATTCACCCCCTTAAGGGGGTGAAAAACATATAGTCTTTCACGTCTAAACCGATTTTGATGAAATTTGGTACAGAGATGGACTAAAGCTTGAGAAAGGACATAGGCTACTTTTTATCGCGAAAAAATGGGTATAAGGGGTTGAAATAGGGGATGATATTTTGTATGGAAATTCGTCATTTTTGATGATAGAACCGTGAATCTTTGTATTAGGGCACCTGATAATAAATAAATAAATATTCGTTCTAGCGTTTTGGTAGTTTCACTTACATGGGGATGAAATTCAACCCCTAAAATACCAAAAAGCATACAGCCGAAACCACTATGCCTAGAAACGTATTTTTTTTTTACACCATCGTATTTCTTGGGGTGCACGAGCACTAACAAAGGATTTTTGGAAATTCACCCCTTTAAGGGGGTGAAAAACATATAGTCTTTCACGTCTAAACCGATTTTGATGAAATTTGGTACAGAGATGGACTAAAGCTTGAGAAAGGACATGGGCTACTTTTTATCGCGAAAAAATGGGTATAAGGGGTTGAAATAGGGGATGACATTTTGTATGGAAATTCGTCATTTTCGATGATAGAACCACGAATCTTTGTATTAAGGCACCTGACAATAAATAAATAAGTATTTGTTCAAGCGTTTTGGAAATTTCATTTACATGGGGATGAAATTCAACCCCTAAAATATCAAAAAGCATACAGCCGAAACCACTGGACCTAGAAACGTATTTTTTTTTTACACCATCGTATTTCTTGGGGTACACGAGCACTAGCAAAGGATTTTTGGAAATTCACCCCCTTAAGGGGGTGAAAAACATATAGTCTTTCACGTCTAAACCGATTTTGATGAAATTTGGTACAGAGATGGACTAAAGCTTGAGAAAGGACATGGGCTACTTTTTATCGCGAAAAAATGGGTATAAGGGGTTGAAATAGGGGATGACATTTTGTATGGAAATTCGTCATTTTCGATGATAGAACCACGAATCTTTGTATTAAGGCACCTGACAATAAATAAATAAATATTCGTTCTAGCGTTTTGGTAGTTTCACTTACATGGGGATGAAATTCAACCCCTAAAATACCAAAAGCATACAGCCGAAACCACTAGACCAAGAAACGTATTTTTTTTACACCATCGTATTTCTTGGGGTGCACGAGTACTAGCAAAGGATTTTTGGAAATTCACCTCCTTAAGGGGTTGAAAAGCACAAGTAACCAGGGTTACTTGTGCTCCGGTGGTCGGTCCAACGACGAAGGCGACGTGGTGTTCGGGTGGGTTGCGGGTGTTGCGTGCTTACTCCCCTCTGTCGCCCCGGACGGAGTGGTGCGAGGAACGCGCCGACCGCAGTCCACCCCAAAAAAAAGGGGATTGAAAAGCATATAGTCTTTCACGTCGAAACCACTTAACCGATTTTGATGAAATTTGGTACAGAGATGAACTAAAGCTTGAGAAAGTATATAAGGCTACTTTTTATTGCGAAAAAATAGGTATAAGGGGTTGAAATAGGGGAAAGTATTTTCTTTTTACGTCGTCTTATTTCTTGGGGTACACGAGCACTAGCAAAGGATTTTTGGAAAATCACCCCCTTAAGTGAGTGAAAAGCGTATAGACGAAACTCTTGGAGCTAGGAACGTAAAACTTTCTATGCAATTCTCTTTCCTTTATTTTAAGTGAGCTCTAAGAAATTATTTTATTAAAATCAACTCCTAAAGGGGTGTAAAATATATAGCCGAAATCATTAGGCCTAGAAACATGGAATTTTGTATAAAGTTGCCTTTCTTGGGGGAAGAGAGATTTTTGCAATTTTAGCCCTAAGGGGGTGAAAAGCATTTAACCGAAATCACTGAGCCTAGGAAGGATCATTTTAGTACACGGTTGGCTTTCTTGGATTACCCCCAGATTTTCTTAGTGCTCACTTACCAAGCACTATGAAAATAATTTTGGCAAGGATAAGCGAGCTCTAACAATGAATTTTTGGCAATTCAACCCCTAAGAGGGTGAAAGCGTATAGCCAAAGATACCGGGCCTAAGAATGTGAAATTTTGTATACCGATCGGTTATTTGTGGTAAGCACGCACTAAGAAACAATTTTGGGCTGCCCCAAAAGGATAAAACGCATATAGTCGAAGACACCCAGCCAATGATATATCATCATTATCTTGCTCTTATCCTAATTACTTTGGATCGACGCAATATGTAGGTAGGATACCTACTACTGCCATCGTAGATATATTGCAAAGGTTCTAGCAACATTTTATGACCTGGCCGACATTGTTGGCCAGACGGCATCACCAATTGGTCCAGGTCGATGTAAATCTTTGTCTTAGTAGTATTTTGCGACACCCACGAACAATGAAAACGTGGTAATATTTCTAGCAGCTACCAGACAGTAAGTTACAATCAAAATATTATTACAATTTTCTATCTCTACAAATAAATAAATTTGAAGCGTCTGTTTGTCTATCAAAATAATAGGTTTTATTTATGCTCACACAATACGGTCCAATTTTTTTTGTCTGTCTGTCTATTCGTTACAGGTAATCTTCAAAATGGCTGGACCGATATTGATTATATTTTACCATCAGGTCTACCAGTCGTACATAAGGAATAACTTAGACTATTTTATCTCAGGCTATATTTTATCCCGGTGTGGATGAATTAAGTCGATTTTAAAATTATTTCACTAATGGAAAGCTATTTTTAAGCGAGTAACATATTTAAGCTATTTTCATCCCGATATTTCTACGGGATCGGGTACAATGCCGGTGAAATCACGGGAATATAATGGTTTAAAAAATTAATTCACTAATGAAAAGCTATATTATCAGTGAATACCATATAAAGGCTATTTTCATCCCGGTATTTGCCCAGGAACGACAACTACACCGGGGGATGTTGACTAATTTTTAAAATTCTTTCACCAATGGAAAGCTACCTATGTTGTCAGCGAGTAACATAGGCAATTTATATCTCTGATATTTCTGGGATTTATATATTTTTTTTTTACCCATGTAAATTTATAATATCAGCAAGTTACATAGGCATTTTTTATCTCGGTATTGGCATGGGAATGGGGTCTACGTGAATGAAACTGCGGGTGTTTGATTGATATAATTTTTTTTTTTCACCAATGGAAGAGTACGTTATCAGAGACTAAGGAAAGGCCACAATACCATCGTATTTGCACGGCAATCTGAACTACAAGGCTGGAAGTAATATTCAAATGTGAAAGTTTGTGAAGATATTTGGATGTTTGTTACTCAATCACGCTTAAACTGTTGAGCAGATTTGGATGAAAATTGACACGTAGATAGAGTATTTCTTAAATTAAGAAATGTAATACTTTTTATGTCGATAATATTCTTTGCGATAATAGTTCAATATGCAAGTAAATTTTTACGCGGGCGAAGCCGCGGGCAAAAGCTAGTATATAATAATAATTATTCTCACAATAGATCTTTATTCATCATCATCATCATTTCAGCTCATATACGTCCCACTAATGGGCTCGGGCCTCCTTCGCGATAGTAGGGAAATTGACCTTATTGGCTGGTCAGACAAGTTGATATAGGGTGTTATTTCCAGTTATCTTTCTCTTGCACGGATGTTATATGCATATTATATCCCTTAGTCATCTTTTACGACTATCCGGGCAAGATGCGTGTGGTGAATTGTATTTTTACTCCGGAACTACAAAGAATATAAATGAATGGTAGTGTACCTTTTTCTTTTTTTTTTATGGGTGGGCTATGGTAAGCGCACGCGCGCTCCACTCCGTCCGGGGCGATGAAAGGACGGCGCGTGGGCCCATAACCCACCCGTACCCACGTCACTTCGTTGTTGGGCCGACCACCGGAGCAGATGTGACTTGTCGTTAGTGGTCGGCCCGACGGAATACCCTTTCGGGTAATCTCACCTCTCGACGTCCTGGGACGTCGGTCACCATCGCGCAGTCAACCTCTCTGCGGGTGACGGACAATTCTCCGGTCCGATCACCCGCATGGTAGTGTACCTACCTAATATTCTTCTCATCTGTTGTTAGATCGCATTGTTGGACTTGCCATAGTAGGAGAGAAATTGATCTGTCATAGGCATAGTAAGATATATCGGCACAGGATTTTATTTCGAGTTTAATTTGTGTACTTAGATGAGATCTGAATATCATCTTCATTGAAGCTCAAATATGTTTCATTACTGGGCTGCAGCCTCCTCCAGAATAAAATGAAAATTTATCTACTATACACTACACTTGTCAAATGGGTTGGCTGATTTTATTTCAAACGTTGCTTGCGTAGAGGTTGCTGTGTGGTAGCGGCTTCGAATACTACCAACCCTTGCTTTGCTCGTGGGTGTCGTAAAAGACGACTAAGAGCCCTAGATTGACCCGGACCAACTCCATCTGGTACCATTTGGGTCAACGATTACATTCCCAAGGAGGGTTGACGTCAGGCAGGCGGCCGGTCATAAAAGTCATTGCCGAAACTTTTTGCAATATGTCAAAACAGATGACATATTGCGTCGACCCCAAGTAATTGGGATAAGAGCAAGATGATGAGTCACATTTGCAAGTTAGAGTGTGATGAATTATATTCTTACTATTTCACCACACGAAAATCTTATTAAAGCAAATACATAGTTACGACTTACTATCATATCTAATTGTCTCTATATCATTTTAAAAAGAAAATACTCGTTCTGTCAAACTTATACATAATGGTTATTAATCTGATGTAACGCATTGATTAATCAGGAATAATTTGAACAGTTAAACAACAATTATCATAAAATCATTATTTGTTTATACATTATAATAAAACTTTTCCATAAATTTCAAAACGTTGACAAATTTACAGCACATTCCTCACAGTATTAAAACGATACTCATTTACTTTAGTTCATCGAGTTAGGAAGATAAACAAGTCAATGAATAAACTAATGAATATATATATTTCATATTAACAATATACTGTATATTTAAATGTCGAACTATTAATGAAAGGTGCAACGCGAGACCATAATTATAAGATATTAATACAAAAAAATCGTTGAGTAGGCGTGATTATTGCGGTTTGTTTTCATTATACGTTAAGAAAAAGATTCAATTTTTAGATTTGTAATAAATATAGACGGCAGAGACGTTCAGTTACCGACTTCTCATGTGTGAACTAATTAATTATTACTTGAACCCATTTATTAGATAAATATATTCGATATATTTTATTTTATACTACCCACCTAATGCAATAGCTGTTTTTAGTTTTATTTACTATTTATATTTTCATCTTTGCCTTTTATCTTATCAGCTATCGATAAGTACATACATATTTGTCCATTTTATCGCGTTTATATGTGAGCTGTTATTTCCCGACATCTCGAAAAGTTTTCAACAGGAAAATTCAGACGGATTTTTCACAGTGTGGTCGTGTTCCGACTAAGTGGTAATATTCTATTCATATTAATTTTAAAATTGTCATAATAATCACTACAAATTTTATAATAATTGACCAAAATACAAAATAATTTTATATAGGTATTTTTTTTTATACTGGGAATGAATTTGTATGAAAAATGTAGATCGAAATTTTATAACTGATACTGTAGTAGGAAAATATAAATCTCTGTAATGATGATGACTTGTTGAATGTGAGACGCCTTAGTTCTGCCATGATTATGAATCCTGAAAAGTATTCCAAACATTAGAAAATTAAAAAAATGAAATACAAACGTATTGCGTTTATCCTTAAAAATAGTTTTATTTTAAACGTATATATAACACTCGTATAAAGATCATAAACCATTATTTTACTGCGTTAAGTCTTAAAATTCAATTGGAGAATGGGCGGCAGCACTTTACTCTTAATCTATTAACGCTCATTGCGATTTACAATGTGCCTAACATGCGTGGCGATTACAATATTATTCCTCATGGAAAGGTTTATTTTGAACAGTGGATGTTGAGTGGAAGATGGCATTCATTCTACATACGATACAATATTTGTTTTAAAATGTATCGTACCGTATGACTTTGGATACTAGCTGTCCATCTACGGCGTATAATATTGCCCTTAGTTTAATGCGTTCAATTGAGTGGAACAATTAGCTTCGGTATATATACGTGACGGTTCGGCCCCCCGCCGTCGACATAACTTATTGTAATTATTGTTTGTTTGTCTGTTAAAAGGAAGGTTAGATGGTCACGGATTAATTTAGAGGCTAACGCATCCTTTGACCTTTTAAAATTATAGAAAAATTAAACCCAATTTCTGATCAACGTGGTATAGTAGGTCAATTTTGAAGAAGTAGGCTCGGGCCCAGCAGTGGGACGTATATGAGCTGTTTTAATGATGATAATGATGATGAAACCCAATTGACCCAAACCAACCCAAAAAAATATATTGTATTGGTAAGTCCAAAATACTTTTGTGCCAAAATTTTTATTTTAATTGGAAATTCTTTTGTCTAAGCAATTATTGGATTCTAAGTGTCAGTGACTTATATATATGCTTGGCTTTTCTCTGCGAGATAGAAGCCAAAAACATATAAATCTGTAAATGGGTGGATGTAAGCGACATAAGACGAAGAATTAGTACGCTGAAGTGGCAATGGGTAGGCCAAATCGATGAACCGACAGCCGCTTGGTAGAAAGGTTCTCGAGTGGCGACCATATGTTGGACGACGCAGTGCAGGATAGCCCGGACTGGTGAAATTTGCTGGACGTCGTTGAATGCAGGCGGTACAGGACCGCACTTTGTGGTGAAACATAAGGCAGGCCTACGATCAGCAGTGTACGGCAATAGGATGAATGATGATAATTATTTATATATGTTAACAAAAATTCGCATTTATACTGAGTTTTACACAATTTTAGTGAACATTTTGAGAAGATAGAAAATTAAACATCACGTTACAAATTTCAAACCTATGACATAACAAACTACTAGCACATATATTCTATTACTAAATTCACAATATTCCCACACGTAGATGTTAAAATTATTTTATCATATCATACAAGAAAATGCAGTCATAAGCTAACACTGATAATTTTCACATAGCACCCACTTTCATTATTCTAAAAAGCCAAATGTTATCAACACAATTGAAGTCCAACATGTCAAGCGTGTGCATGGAATTGATTACGACCATTAGCGTCGTGTCGAAACATGGGCGTTATAAAACCAAAATATATACGTACATTTGAAAAATATTGTGTTGACAACGCCCATGTACATAAACCACGTTTATCTAAAGTTATTAAATAATAAAATGATCCTTATTTATATATAAATAAAGGTGTTGTAATATTTTTGATGTGGTAATTTATCTTGGTTTGTGTCTTACGAAATCAGTCCGGATTAATCGTTGGTCAGCGGGCATGGAAAGCAGACAAATTATATACAAAATATTGAATAAAAATCAAAGGATTGTTTTTTTTAAATCAAATCCAAGTTGTTTTATTGCTACGATTTTGTTGATTGATGTGATATAATTTAGTGCGCGGTGGGTTATTTTGATTGCTCAATGAAAAGATTTAGTAATTTTATCATCGCACAGTGTATTATGAATCTCATTTTTGTTGGATATTGTTTTTGTTAAAGAAATAGATAGTTCTTATAAAATCAAAAATTACATATGAAATAATTTTTAAGTGTAAACTTCCCTAGCGGCGTTGTGCATTTTTTTGGGATGGGTCGAGTTTAACATTGATTATGTTAAACTCGACTCGGGACACGTGACCTAAGCGAAAATTCGTAAGTCAGCGCAGGGCGCTTGCCTGAATGTGCATGTGGGGCATGCGCGCATGCACTTTGCTTTCAAATCTACAAACACCCAGGGCTAAATTTGAAATATTGTTTAACTTTTGTTGAAAGTATTGCACTACATATTTTCTAATAAATATTAACAAATATATATATATATATATATATATAAATATATCATCATTTTTTTCATCATTTCAGCCTATTGCCGTCCACTGCTGGACGTAGGCCTCCCTCATATTGCGCCACAATGTGCGGTCCTGTGCCGCCTGCATCCAACGACGCCCAGCAACTTTCACTAGGTCGTCGGTCCACCTAGTGGGGGAGCGTCCTACACTGCGTCGTCCGATGCGTGGTCGCCACTCGAGAACCTTTCTTCCCCAGCGGTTGTCGGTTCGTCGAGCGATGTGGCCTGCCCATTGCCACTTCAACGTGCTAATTCTTCGTGCTATGTCGGTTACACCCGTTCTTCTGCGGATTTCTGTATTCCGGATTCTATCTCGCAGAGAAATCCCGAGCATAGCCCGTTCCATAGCACGCTGAGCGACTTTGAGCCTTGATATGAGGCCTACATTTAGGGACCACGTTTCCGTGCCGTAAGTCATCACTGGTAACACACACTGGTCGTAGACCTGTGTTTTCAGACACTGAGGTATGTTGGACGAGAAGATCCTCTTAAGTTTCCCGAACGCTGCCCAACCGAGTTGGATTCGTCGGCTGATCTCTTTCTCGAAATTGGATCTACCTAACTGGACTGTTTGTCCTAGGTAAACATAGTGATTGACAACTTCGAGAATCGCATTGCCAACTAGGACCGGTACAGGAATGACATGGGTATTTGACATGACTTTCGTCTTGTCCATGTTCATTCGTAGACCCACTAGTTGGGATACCCTGCTGAGATCATTGAGCATAGTGCCAAGGTCCTCCATGGATTCTGCCATAACGACGATATCGTCTGCGAATCGAAGGTGAGTGATCTATTCGCCGTTAATGTTGATGCCGAGTCCAGTCCAGTCTAAGAGCTTGAAGACATCTTCCAGTGCAGTGGTGAACAGTTTCGGAGAGATGACATCTCCCTGTCTCACGCCTTTCTGCAACTGGATCGGTTTCGTACTCTTATCCCGGATACGGACTGACATTGTGGCGTTCCTATACAAACACTTCAGCACTTCGATATAGCGATGGTCGATTTGGCACCGCTGAAGGGACTGCAGCACCGCCCAAGTTTCGACTGAATCAAAGGCTTTCTCATAGTCCACAAACGCTAAGCACAGGGGCCGATTATACTCCTCGGTCTTTTGTATAATCTGCCGAAGCGTGAGGATATGGTCTATGGTGCTATAGCCTTTTCGGAAGCCGGCTTGTTCGGGCGGCTGGAAGTCATATATATATATATATATATATATATATAAATGATTCGAAATTAATAAATGTATAGGTTATACCTATACATTTATTTATTTCGAATTATTTTTGGTTTATAAAGAAGTGTTTATGATCAAGAACTAAATTTTGAATTATCGGTAGTACCTAAACACTGCCCAATTATTTTTTTTTGAGATTTTTAGGACTGGGATTATAGTGAACTTTACATATACAAAAAACTGACGTATCGGCTCCAGAGTTTTACTTTAATACTTAAAATAATAATAAATATATATTTCTATAATAAAAACAGCAATAACACTGCATTACTTAGCTTTTACGACACCAATGGAAAAGATAGAGAGTGGTGAATTGTATTCTTAATCCATCACCACATGGATAAGATATACCTACTGACAGTTTAACAATTTGTCAAACATTTATATTTAAAATTTATTAAATATTTTAATTATTATTTTATAATTTGAAACGATTGTTTTTGTAATTAGAATGGTTAATAAGATTTATTTATTTTTAAAATTTTTATTCATCACTTTTATTTCATAATTGAATTGTGTGTTCGTAAATTTAAATTATTGTGCTCTTCTTTTTGTAATTTGTATTTCTATTATTACATATTTGTTTCTTTTTATTTTGATTTATTTATTTTTGCTGTGTGGCTACAAATGCTAGTTGTACTTTTAGTCGTCTTTATATCCACAATGAATGCAAAAGTGAGTTCTTTGCATTAATTGTGGATGTTTTTTTTTTTTTTTTGGGGTGGGCCGCGGTCCGCGCGCTCCTCGCACCACTCCGTCCGGGGCGACAGAGGAGCGTAAGCACGCAACACCCGCAACCCACCCGAAAACCTCGTCGCCTTCGTCGTTGGGCCGACCACCGGAGCAGGGTTACTTGTCATCAGTTGTCGGCCTGACGGAATACCCCCTACTTGGGGTACCCTCCCATTGACCGACGTATTCCTCTCGGGGAGGACGTCGGACTTTTCTCACGCGGTCGGCCTCTCGGCGGGTGACGGACTAATCCCCGGTCACATCACCCGCGGCCTCGGCTAGGGCGGCATGAGGCGCAGGTAGTCGCGCCTGCACCGCCCCTGTCGCCGGCGGCGGATCGCCTCATCCAGGCTGCGCTCCTCACGCAGGCGATCCGCCGCCTTCTTTCGCGAGATCACTGTCTCGCAGAAGGCTGTGACCGCGTCCCAATTCCCGACGCTGTCGACCATCGCCCTAGCGATAGCTGGCAGCGTCAGGTCGGCACCGATGATTGCGACGAGTTCACAGCGCTGCACTGCCCAAGCGGCGCAGGCCTCGAGCGTATGTTGCGCCGTATCCTCGTCGCAATCATTAATTGTGGATGTAAAGATGATTAGGACTTTTGCATTGACCTGAACGAACTCCATCTGATGCCATCTGGTCAGCAAATACTTTGCTAAGGGTGGATGATATAAAGCAAGCGACCGGTCTTAAAAATATTAGCAATTTTTTGCACGATGTAGGAAGAAGAAAATAATATATAGCGTCGATTCTTAGTAATTATGATGAGAGTAGATCGAGTGTAGGTTTTATGTGGTGTGAGTGTGATCCTATCACAATATCGATAGCCATTTACATCTACTGAGTAGAGCAGCGGGCTGGTTCGTCCGGGATACTACCATACCTTCGCAGAAAATCGACGTTAGTTAGTTAGTTTTATCTTCGCCGCTCCGTAAGGAGCGGGTTTTACGCTATCAGGGCTTGAGCCCTCTGACCGTGGTTTCTTGCGCCGTGGCTGAATAGCCACGTGTCATTGGGTTTAATTAACCGAGATCCCCCCACTCTTTACGCCCGGAGGCGGTCAGCCCGAGCCAGATGAGACCCCCGGTATCCCGGGGGAGGTCCAGCTCCGAGCGACCAGCGACTGCCGAGGACTTAGGCGGGAGGGATCAACGGGTACGGTGTCTTGATGAGGTATGACGGAGCTTCAAATGTTGTTTTGTTATTTATTAGCCGTCAGTGGCGCCGCCCCGCGGATACCAACGACAACCACATACTTATGTAAGTATGCGGTGGTGTCTGGTTTAAGCGGGGGGAAATGCGTCCCGACGGCTATCTTCTCGACCTGGTTCCTTTGTAGGTTCCTCGGTGGCGGCTAGGTTGGCTTGGGCCAGCACATCGGCGAGACCCCCTGCGACGATGAGTGTCAGCTCGTCGTTGGGTCTGCCGGCGGCCAGCGCCGTAAGTAATTTCTGAAGCAATTGGATAACGGTGGTTAGCAATTGGTGGGTCCCCGTAAGGGCCCGTTGGGAGGCAGGCGACTCGAGGCGGTTCTTGGCAGCGTCGTGAGACACGGCTGATGTCGTCGCGGCGGGCGCAGGTGGCGCCGCGGCGGCGACGTTGCGCGTCGCGACGTTGTCTATGGGCGACACGACGCCTGCTATGGGCGTCGCGACGGCGGCTGATTTTTTCTTCGGCTTCTTTTTGCTTTTTGGCTTCTTGTGAGAGGAGGCGGGGTTCGCCGGCGCCATCAGGCTTGGTGCCTGCGGCTCGGCGGAGACAGTTGGTTGCTCGGTGGGCAGAGGGCCCGGCTGGGGGCCCGACTGAGGTCGGAAGGTGCGGGCTAGTGGGCCCATTCGGCGGTTCTGGGCCTCACGTCGGATGACGGGGCAGCCGTTGGCCGGGTGGGGCCCACCGCAGTTGCAGCATGTGGCCGGCGACTCGCGGGGGCGGCTGCAGTTCATGGCGCTGTGTTCACCTCCGCATCGCACACAGGCGAGCGGACGGTGGCAGTGGTGGCTGCTGTGGCGAAATTGTTGGCACCTGTGACACTGCGCGGGGCGGCGCTTGCCGCGCCACGCCTCCACGACGACGCCGGTGATGCCGAGCAATTCCGTCACTTGATAGATATCTTCTATATTGCTGGTGCGGAGGAAAATGCCATGGTATATGCACCCGGGGTGGCCTCTCCTGGCGCATATGGGCCGAATGTAATCGGCTGTGAAGTCGAGGGCTGCAAATTCAGCGGCCATGAGGTCCGGAGGGGCGTCGTACGGCAGCCCCCGGATGGCGACTTTGAAGTCTATTTTTTCAGGCGGCGAATACGAGTACCAGGAGACCTTGTCGGTGGCCTCCAGGTTCATGAGGTGTACGACCCGGTACTCGTCCTCTTCTGTTGGGGAGAAGCGAATGCCCTTCCCGAATGGGTGAGCATTCGCAAGTCTGCCCAGCTGTTTCTTAATCTCCCCTAAGTGGCGAGGCCAGTTAGGGAGGCTCTCAACCACCAAGGGGGGATATTTAGGCTTCGGCTGCACGGGTGTGGGCTGCGAGGCGGTCTGCGGGCGGCTTGTAAGCGGGTTCGCCTTGGTGATGTTCGGCGCGGGTTCGCTAGCTACGCTTGCGAATGTTCGCAGCGAGCGCGAAGGCGGCGGGGGCGGCATCGGCGGCGGTGACAAGACGCCGGGTGGCGCCGTTGTTGAGGCAGCGGGCGGGGAGGCTTCCGCGAGCGCGCGGGCGCTCTGCGGGCTCGCCCTCCGCGAGTGTGTAAGAGGCGGGGCAGGCCCAGCGGCGCGTGAGCGCTTCGCCGGGTCGTCAGTGGTATTGGGGCTGCACTGGCGTCTGACACCCACCTGGGTGTCGGGCGACTTGCATGGTGAATGTCTTTTCTTAAAGATTTTGGTCTTCATCATCCCCCTTTCGGGAGAGGCGTCGTCCTGGGACTCGCCCGATGTCATAGTAACATCGGACGGATAGTTGCAGTCGTCACGGCGCTCGTGTGAGCTCGACGGTGGCGAACGGGATGGCGGCTGCGGGCTGGTCTGGGATGCAGAAGCTACCGCGATGTCCTCGCGGCTGCGGTAAATTGTTAGTGAGCGCGTCGATGGCGCGCGCGCTAACATACACAGGTAGCGGCCGTCCTCACCCACCTAGGGACGGTCTGTGCGGGCAGCTGGGGCGGGGGGCGACAAGGCGTAATCGCCTGTGCCCGTATCCTTTTGAGACGGCGCTGAGCGCGGCGCATGCGTGAGCGCGCGCTAAGGTTTCGGCAGCGAAGGCGGCGGTGGCGAGAGCGGGGGCGTCCTGCGGCGCATTCCCGCGGGTTTCGGTGGCGATGGGCCGGCGGCTGAGGCGTCCTTAGAACGGCGGGTACCCCGCATGGGGTAGCCCCTTCTAGGGCGCATGGTAAAAATGCTACTGGGCCAGTACCCGTGCGACTATTAAGGTAGCTGGCTGCGCGTCGGCAACCGCTCCGATGCCTATGCTGACGCCGAGACGCCAACACAAACACCGAAGAAGCGGCAGACGGCAGACCGAGAAGTCCGAACACTAGTTAACACGTAAACGAGGTAAAACTGCGGTACTGAGGCACTCTAAAATCGACGTCTGAATAGTAGCAATTTATAAGTGCACTTCGTTCTTAGAGTAAGAGACGGATGCACAACTTTTTGCGGGTGTTTGCGTGTAGTGGCGGGTGACAGACTATTTGCCGGTTCAGTCACTTGCGGCCTCAGCTAAGGTGGTATCAGGCGCAGGTATATGATAACATACCTAGCCTGTAATATACCTCGAGACGTCATTGCTCGTTGGGCAGTCCGGCTGGAAAGTCCTCGGTTCGGGGTGCGAACCGTGGAGGCCTTCCGGCCGGTGCTGATGCAGTGGTTGGAAAGGCGGCACGGGGTGCTCTCCTTCCGACTAGTGCAGGTGTTGACGGGGCATGGGAGCTTCGCCAAATACCTCCACAAGGTCGTAAGCAGAGAGTGTACACCGTCCTGCCACCACTGCGATTGCGACGAGGACACGGCACGTCATGCGCTCGAGGCCTGCGCGGCTTGGGCAATGCAGCGCGGTGAACTCGTCGCAATCATCGGTGCCGACCTGATGCTGCCGGCCATCGCTAGGGCGATGGTCGACAGCGTCGGGAATCGGGACGCGGTCACAGCCTTCTGCGAGACAGTGATCTCGCAGAAGGAGACGGCGGATCGCCAGTGCGAGGAGCGCAGCCTCGATGAGGAGATCCGCCGCCGGCGAATGGAGCGGCGCAGGCGCGACTATCTGCGCCTCATGCCGCCGTCACCCGCGGCCTCGGCTAGGGACGAAACACACCTATACCAACCTCTCTGATCAATGTAATATACTCGTAATAGGTAAATTTCCCTTCTATTATGGAGGAGGCTTAGCTGTGGGACATATATAAGATGTGATGGTATTGAAGGTAAATAAAATTTATGTTTTGGGTAACACTTAAGGCGACATTTATAACACGCAACATCAATTTTACGTGTAACGTATTTTATCTTAGGTGTTACCTAAAATTTAGGTGTTGTTAGTAAAAACGTACGTTAACGTCGCTTATATTTAATATATTCAATGGAATGTTGTTTTTCTCGTTTTCATTTGATAAAAACAATAGAATTCATATATCGACCTTTAAACGGTATCTTTATACGACATTTGTTAAAGGGACAACCCGATTTATAAAACAATTTACGTACACGAAATCTAACTTTCTACTAATAAATTTAATTCACACAACGTCATATTGTTTATCTAATCTTAAGAACAATATATAGGGAAACGATAGGTGATATTTGATTTCACCGTGACCAATAAAGCATCAATTGAAAGATGTCATAAATTTATTAACAAATCAATATATGGTCGTATTTATGTCAAAATGATCCAACCAGTTATTTAAGAATTTTACAAAACAATATTCTGCACTAAAAATTAAAGTATCGACAGTACCCTATACTGAAGAATAGGCTGACTGCGCAGATGAAGTAGTGCTTAAGATACCGAGTTACCGTGCCGTGCGTGTATCGTGGGTTTGAATCCCACGCGGGACAACACTTTGTGCAATCCACAAATCGTTGTTAATTATGTTTGTAATATCCCCGACAAGGATTATTTCCTAAGTGCTGGGTGTTGTTCTTTTAAAGAAAAGGAAAAAAAAAAGTGTCGCGGAGTGTTCGCCTTCTCAGCTTTGAGCGATGGAGCTTCCTGCACTGAAGGACGGAAAATAACTTACTAAAGCACGTTGGTCAGACGTGTTGGTATAGGGTTTTACTTCGAATTTTGCTACTCTTGGAGATAGTTATTCCACTTAGACATCTTATAGGACACATATAAACAAGATAGGGTATGATGAATTGTATTCTTACACTGTCACTACATCGTGAATTATATATAATAAAAAAATATTTGGAGATCTGGTAGTCTGACCAAATTCCGACGATGACAGGTTATGGGACCGCACAGCCCCCTTTCGTGGTCCCAGACTGTTAGGATAGGATCTATCCAAAACATGATTTGTCCAAAAAAAGAAAGGGGTAATCAGTAATAGCTCATTGGCTTCGATTGCTTGAGGACCACGTCCCAGAGCCTTGTTGCCGAGTTGTCGAATGACAACTAAAAGGGAAAAGCGTCGTTGTAGTTTGGGCGGGATAATAAAAAGGACTGCCTGTAATTTTCATATTTCAGATAATAATTTATGTCCTAAAATATTATTGGGATTAATAAAAATGCCCGAACAGTAGCCCATAGACTCCTTGCTCTATGTCGTTTACACTTATCATATAACTCCATCCACATTATGTTTATCCGTGATTTGAAAAATAACTGATTCAATCAATTTTCATTTCTATTTCGTAGTTTATAAAGGTGTGAGGAATCACGTGGGTGTAACCGTGTCAGGTTTATGAAATAATAAATGAAATATTGGTGCGAATATAGAAAGCATAGGTTACAGTTGACAATCTAATATGGTGACAAAATAGCTGTCACTCAAAAGAGGGCTTGATGCTAGATGTGACAGCTTTCTCTTAACAATTTTTATATTAATTTTACCTACATTAAGTTGTAGATTTAGAACACTACTACTTAATACATTTTTGATAATTGTTGAAATGTCTATACCGATAAATAAAATTGGAATGTCTGTTTGTAATGTCAAAATAATAGGCTTTTTTCATGCTCACATGGTTATTTTCACGACACCTATGCCTAAAATACAGATTAAAATTTTTTTGTCTGTCTGTTTGTTTGCCTGTTTGTTCCGGGTAATCTTCAAAACGGCTGGACCGATTTCAAAAATTCTTTCACGAATGGAAAGCCATAATATCAGGGAGTAAACTAGGCTATATTTTATCCCGGTATTCCCACGGGAACGGGAACTACGCGGGTAAAACGACTAAAACCGAAGCGAAGCGAGGCCGGGTTGCTAGTCTATATATATATATAAAAGAAAGTCGTGTTAGTTACACTATTTATAACTCAAGAACGGCTGTACAGATTTGGCTGAAAATTGGTGGGGAGGTAGCTTAGAAGCAGGAAACGGATATAGGACACTTTTTATACCATTTCTTTTTTAATGGTCTTTTCCCGGTGACGAATGGTTCCCGTGTGACGTGACATAAAATGTCAAACAGAATACAAGTCACTATGAAACGTAGTATAAAAAAACGCATTTGATATGTAATAACAAAATGCAAATGACAGCTAAACGAAATTTTGTCTATAGTTAAGTATGGTTGAAAATTTGAAAATAATAATTTTGTCAGAAATCAATAATGAGTCATTTGTATTCTCTTCGAATCATCATTAACAATGCCGCGACCAAAACTATAGAATTTTTCCCAACAAAGCTGTAATGGTTCTTCCATTAGAGACTATATATTCGTAAATTTAGAAAATATATTTACGAAAAAAAAATATGGCGTTACGAAGTTCGCCGGGTCAGCTAGTTTTAAAATATAAAAAGCTTCTGTGTGGTGACGGAGTAAGAATACAATTCACCGCCGATACATAGGGGTATCATGCCTATGGGTGTCATTATAAACGACTAAGGAATTAAATATGCATATGACATCTATGCAAGAGAAGGAATACTTAAAATAAAACCTTATACCAACACGTCTGACCAGCGTCCGTTGTGGCCAAGTTACTTCTTATGGCGGTTTATTTAGGTTGATTCCTTCTTTTACTAAGACTAAAGGATATAATTTATCATTTAATCATCCTTTAAGATATTAGAGGCAGTGTTAGTAAATTTATATACTTATTCTGTTACACATAATCCTTTTTTAAATTTATTATTTATATTATCCTCCACATTGGTAGGGAAATTGATCTTACTATACCATGATGATCAGATAGGTTGGTATAGGGCTTTGCTTCCGATTTTTCGTCTCTTGCATAGATGTCATATGCTTAATATATCCCTTAGTCGTCTTTTACGATACCTTCGGGTACGGGAGAGGGGTGGGGAGGATAATTTTTTTGTTGACGTTGGTGGTAAACGAATAAACAATACCTGATGGCAAGTTATACTGCCGCTAGGACGCTGCCTATCGTGAAAAAAAAAGCGAAGAGGGTTTGAATGCATGCAATCAGTTTCAGTTATATTAAAGGCATCATCAAGATATATGACATGTAAAATCTTCAGAAAGTTGAGCTTCTGGCTCTCTAGCTCACTGAACGAAGTGCAGTGATAAATTGCTACTACTCCGACGTCGAATTTCTGCGAGGGTGTGGTACTACACCGGACAGACTGGCCCGCGACTGTAGACAGACAACTGTCGTCAATGGTTATACCAACATAACATTTACAATTACATTTTCTATATGGGAATTGAATCCAAGGCACTCAGCACGAGAGGTTGGTACAAATTTAAAAAATTCAAATGCAATTAAAAATTGAATTTTACATTTACTTAATAAATAATTGAATGTATTATGTATGCCTTATAGATGCCTATACATTATGGAATTGTTATATTGAGATTGAGGAATGAAAGGCATATCTATCATTTTCTCATGGCTCATCGATATACTGCATATCTTAAGAAATACAGTAATATGTAATAGGGTTAAAATGTAATGAGATACAAGAAATTAAACGATTCTTACAACTATATGATAAGCTGAGACTTATCACTTGTGATTTACCATAAAATTTTGAATATGACACGTGTTTCGACTCTAAATAAAGAATCCTCAAAATTCTGCTTTAAAATAACCAAATTTGCGCATATTTGAAACCGTATTGTTTATTCCCATTGTGTATTTTTTTCATTTAAAAAACTGTTCCATAATTTTTGTTTTACGCAATCGTTGGACAAAAAAGTTATTAGAAGGCTTGTCATAAGACTTCTAATAACTTTCAAGTACATTTGATTGCTAATTATCCATCATATGGACAAGGGTAAAATGCATAACTCAGTATCTATATCGTAGCTGAACAAGTCAATTTATTTAATACATTTTTAACGCTATAAGATAAGCTCTTAATTTGTTTTTAGATAATTCTACTAAAATTATAAAAGGAAACATTTAAAATTATTATATAAATATAAGTAAAATTTAAAATTTTGAATAATCCTAACATAAATTAAAATAATAAAAATTAGTATTATGTTATCTTTAACAGGAATTATCAATTAGTTATCATTTAACTATTATACTAGCACGCATTAAGCACTTGATTTAGTAATATGATTACGCCATTACACCATTTTCGAAAAGAGCTGATACTCTTACACTGCTGGATTATTAATAACTAAACATATCTGGGAACTACCACAAGGAAACGGGCTTTCAAATGAAAATAAAACGCAACTTTTTTTTTTTTTTTATTGTAAACGGTGGCAAATGAGCAAACAGTACACCTGATGGTAAGTGTTGCTGCCGCTCATGGACCTTTACAAGGCCGTTGCCTACCGCGAAGATAGCGAAGGGAGTGTGAATGCGTGCATTGAGGCTCGGTGATACCAAGGGCACCACCAAAACCCTCCACACGCAAACACCCTCAGAAAGTTGGGCGTCCGGCTCTCTCGCTCACCGGACGAAGCGCAGTAACAAATCGCTACTACTCAGACGTCGATTTTCTGCGAGAGTGTGGTACTACCCCGGACGGACCGGCCCGCGGCTGTAGACAGATAACTGTCGACAGTGTGGTCCTACCACTCCAAAATTGCATTCTATATTCTATAATCTTATCACAATTCCCCTCTAATAGGAACTTAACTATAATTAGACAACTCAAATACAAAACCTCGCAACAATTCTATGCTAATTTAAAAGAATGTATTTAAACTAAATACCTTTATTATCATTTCTATAATGTGCATTCATTTCAGCTCATATCTGTCCCACTGTTGGGCTCGAGCCTCCTCCACAAAAGGAGTCAAATTTATCTAATGTAAGACGTGTTGGTTTTATTTCAAGGTTTGCGTTTCCTGCACACCTGTTATATGCACATTTAATTTCTTAGTATTTTATGATACCTACGGGGATGGTGAATTGTATTCCTACTTCTGTCACCATACGATAAGTCTTCATCATCATCATCTCAGCCCATATACGTCCCACTGTTGGGCTCGGGCCTCCTCCATAATGGAAGGGTAATTGACCTACTATACCACGCTGGTCAGACGTGTTGGTATAGGGTTTTATTTCGAGTTTTCCTTCTCTCGCATAGATGTTATATGCGTTTTATATCCCTTAGTCGTCTCGTACGATCACCCACGGGTAAGATAGGGGGTGGTGAATTGTATTCTTACTCCGTCACCACACGGAACAACGATAAGTCTTAATTTAATTAAAATTATGAGTATAACATAATTTTCATTATCTATGAAACATTATTGTGAATCATCATCGTCACAGCTTACATTAATGACCTACTACTGGACTCGAGCCTCATTGGGCCGTATTGGGAAGGTTATTGATGTACTATACCACGCTGGTCAGACGTCAATTTTTTTATTTTGGGTTTTCCTTCTCTTGCATAGTTATTATATGCACATGGTATCTCTTAATCGTTTTTTACAACATCCACGGACGAGAGAGGTGGTGGCGAATTGTATTCTTACTCCATCACCATACAGAAAATGGTATTGTGAATGAGACGATTCTATTATAGACAGAAAGAGAAGTTGCTTACGACGCTAAGGTTTGCAGTTACATTAAATGAAAAATATGAAGCCATAGTCCAACACACAAATTTACAAGTATGTATTAATATTTTACTGAAATAAAATTTTAAACCTCACGATGAAACCATTAAGCAATTTCACTCATATAATCCAAAAGTTCAACGTACGAGAATCAAACAACTGCTTACTTTATTGCCGTTTATTAATAAGATCACGCTTACAGTATCGTATGATCGAATCTATTCAAGATCGAGAGTTTCTACTCGTTTTTTTATGTTAAACGCCTCTTCCATGTTCCCAGTGCAAGCATGGACATATTTCATAAAACAAATTGTGATATCCATTGTAATTTGAGAGTTATTCAGCTAGGTGTACACCTAAATATCGATTCATATTCGATAGTGTCGATTCGGATTTTATATCGATACGATTTTATTGATTCGAATTTTTGGTTCAACGCAATCAAATCGATATGATTTTCTTGTAATATTTTAGTATCAACATTCGTTAGTGATTGGCTACTGAATTAATTTTTAGCTTTGACATAATGAATAAGCAATATCGATCCGAGAAATGACATTTTTTTATATAAAATACCACGCTAAGGATGATATATCTTACTAAGCCACGATTTTATTAGTATTGATCAATTTCTCGATATAAATATTTCGAGCTTCATTTACATATCAAAATGAATTTATGATAATCTGGCCAACGAAGTACCAGATTCAAGCCTAATCCATATCAATACTAAACCATTATCTCTATATATTACTTCTTAATAGTGTTTTTTTTTGGGTTGCCGAAATTTCTTCCCATAATAATGCATCAATATTAATGATAGATTATTTTGAATATTATATTTTTGCCCATTTTGTGAAGATTTATAAGTAAACCAGCTGACCCAACAGACGTTGTTGTGTTCAAATAAAATAAGAGGAGTTCCCCTCGAAATCGTCAGCAGCGCCACCTACCGGGTGCAATTGTGAATCTAAACCATTCTCGAATTCCCTTGAACACACACAAAAAATTTCATCAACATCGGTCCAGTCGTTTAGGAGGAATTCAGTGACATACACACATACACAAGAAATTTATGTATAAAGATACACTAATATGATTTATTTCATTCCAATTTTTTTTTGTTTTGTAACGTAATAAGAATACAATTCATCTTGCCTGAATTATTGCATTCCAAAATACAATTGTATTTTTGTTTGGTGACGGAATATGAATAAAATTCACCACCAACTTTCCTGTGGGTCTCATAAAAGTTGACTAAGGGATATAATATGTATATAACATTTGTGCAAGAGAAATATGTTTACTCCGATTTATCATTATCATTTTTTAAAATATTAAAGAGAGAGTTTTGCGAGATTCACAGTAACTTTAAATCGAATTTTTAATTTAAATTTCACCATCATCATGATTTAGGCTCATATACGTCCCACTGATGGGCTGGAGCCTCCTCCATAATAGGAGAGAAATTGACCTTCTATAGCATGCTAGTCAGACAAGCTGGTATAGGGTTTTGTTTCGCGTTTTCCATTTCTTGCATAGATGTCATCTCCGTAATATATCCATTAGTCGTCTTTTACGACACCCACGAGTATGAGAGGCAGTGGTGAATTGAATTACTCCGTCATCACACGGAATTAATCAACTTAAAATAGTACCGAATATATGTGGTGACGGAGTAAGAATATAATTTCATCACCCCTTCTCTTACCCATGGGCTTTATAAAGAACGACTAAGGAATATGATATGCATATATCATCTATGCAAGATAAGGAAAACTCGGTATAAAACCCTGGCAACCCAAAAACCAATACGTCTGACTATCGCATTATAGTAAGTCACTTTCCCTCTCATTGTCGAGGAGACCTGAACCCAACAGTAGGACATATTTGAAATGATGATGAGTACCAAATATGAACGAAGTCTTCCCAAAATAATATTCTGGAATAGATATTAATATCTGGTTGACCGAGCTTCGCTCGGCATATTTTTGTCGAATTTATTTAGATATATATTAATAAAAAATAAAAAATAAATAATGAAAATTATATAAAAAACTACAAAAAGAGAATAATAATAACACCGAGATTCGAACCGACGCTGTTTAAAAGTTACATAATCCAAAATTAAAACCCGCCGCCTCCCCACCTGAGCTATCGGAACTCATGACGTTGACAACGAAATTTGAATTCATATTCTTTTAAAATTTAATATCATTGTTTGTTTTGCTAAAAACACGGACAAAACAACATTTTCTATAAATAAAACCTAGCTAGATCGATTTTTTGGACCCGAAACCTCTAGTATGCCAAGTTTCAACAAAATTGTTGGAGCCGTTTCCGAGATCCTGGATATATATATATATATACAAGAATTGCTCGTTTAAAGATATAAGATAAAACATTATTTTTTAACATTTCAAATGAAACTACTTTACGGATTTTATCGCGTTTGTATTTGACTTTTGATTGCCTGACGTTTCGAACGCTTTGCAGCGTTCATGGTCACATAATATTTAACAACTAATTTTTTGTATCGGGTAGATAATTATAAATTTTCTGTAATAACGATGACTTGTTGGACGTGAGACATCTTAGTCTGCCCGTGATCATGAACGCTTCAAAGTGTTCGAAACGTCGGGCAATCAAAAATCAAATACAAACGCGATAAAATCCGTAAAGTAATTTTATTTAAAATGTGTAATACTCGCATAAACATCAGAAATCATTATTTTTTAATTCTCCAGCATTTCTATGTTCGTAATCGATTTTGAAAGCATCGATACTATCGAAATAATCGACTAAAGAATAGTCATACACTATCGATTTTTTAAAGACCCAACTAATTTCACCATATGTTAATAAGATGGTTTTAATATAAATAGTTTATGGTGTTCCAACTACTATAACTGGCACTTGTGTGGTCTTATATCCTCGTTATTTCATTGTCTTCAACATCATTTTAATATATTATACAAATTTATACGACATTTATATCATAGAGCGTTTGATTTTGGTATATGACATTTTTGTCGTATGTTGTAGAATGTTTTCTAATATTTAAGTTTTTTAATAGCCAAGTATATCATGTATATTGACGTTATTAGGTTCGATTGGATTATAATAATGGTTTGTACTTTCTGATATGTAATGTACTCGAATGTAAGGAGGCATTGCTACTAAATTCAGTTTGAATACTATTATCATAATTTATGACTGTCGAAGCTAGTGTTGATTCGTAGTTTCTTCGAATTATTGACTTTTTTTTTGGTTAAGGACTAATTTAGGGTTTAGTGCTTATAAAAATTTCCCACATCGCTCGTCAAACCGACAACCGTTAGGGAAGAAAGGTTCTCGAGAGGCGACCACGAATCAGACGCCGCAGCGTAGGACAACCCCTTACTAGGTGGACTAACGACATTTTGAAAGTCGCAGGTAACCGTTGGATGAAAGTAGCATAAGATCGTTCCGAGGGCACTCTCGAGGGGAGGCCTATGTCTAATAGTGGACGTTTATATGCTCATGGATGGAATGTTACATGACTTGTAGTATATTTCTTGTAGTCAATAAGTAGTATGAGTTGCTTATATATTATTGTCTCAGGTCATATACTCCTCCCTGCTAGGTCCGAGCCTCCTCCACTATAGAAGGTTATTTGTCCTGCTGTACTAAACTGATCAGGCGGATTGACATAGAGTTAGATTTCGAGATTTTGCTTCTGATGATGAGATAGTTACTGATGACGAGGCGACGTCTTTCGTGACGTCAATACTCATTGGGCGGTCCGGCTGTAGAAGCCTCGATACGGTGTTCGTACCGTGGAGGCCTTCCGCCTGCATTATCGGAGATAATACCTGAAAGGGTAACCCACCCGGGAGGGAATATGGTCAGATATGGGATGGATCGACGCCCTTTTGTCACTCCAGATGGACCGGACGGCGTCTGTCCACAGCATAGCCTGCAAAAAAGGTTATTTTAGTATAAATACAGTAAACTTTAAATAGAATGTGTTTCTACTATAAATTCGTCTACAATTAGAGCTAAGCTCATGTAGGGACAAAGATAGCTATCGTTGATTTACGGGCATGAGCGCGCGTACCGTCGCGCGCCCGCCGATCTTATCAGCAACGAGTAGCGCCTTTTGGTAATGAGGACTGTGATCTATTTGCTGCGGCTACTGGATTCAATTCCCGGTTAGCGGAAAATTGGTTTTGCCGTAGAATTCTTGAGCTTAAATATTTTATTCAATAAGTTTTGAATTCTAAATTTCTATAGGCAAGTTTAGATTGTATGTAAATTCATGAAAGTCGTAATTATATCTGTGCCGATATATATCAAAACCAAATAAATGTATAAGATTTTAAATTTACAAATTTTAATTTAAGGTCGCTCATAGTTTAAAGGTTACTTCTCTCGGCTGCTGATGTTCTATTTTTATTCTTAAAGACGATACCCTCCACTAAGGAAACAGTCCCAGATATGCAGAGGATTTTACAAACATAAACATAATTTAACAAAAAAAAATTACACCTAGATTCAGCGCAACAATTTGTGGGTTGCATTATTGTCCTGCACGGGAATTAAATCTACGATAAATATGCATTGCCTTTGGGAGATTGCACAGATAGCGTAGTTATTATGGTATTATGCTAGTGTCATAGGTTTGAATCCCACACGGGACAATGCTTTGTGCGATCCACAAATTGTTGAGTCTGGATATAATTTGTGACCGTTAATTATATGTTTATAAAGTCCCCCGCAATACAAAATTATTTCCTTAGTATAGGGAGTCTTTAATTAAAAAAAAAAAGTTCTATAACTACATACATTAATAAAAAATAATTTTGATCTACATGGCATAACAACTGTTGTTTCCTCACTTGCCAGGGGGAAGTGTAAAAATTGGCTTAGAATCTCACCAGGAGACTGGTCAGCAGCTCTTTCCAGGAGAACATATAACACAGAAAATTTCTTCATAATAGAAACAGGAAATAATAATAAATACATTTTCTTATTTCTTTCACTTTCCATGTGGTGAAGGAATAATAATATAATTCACCACTCCCTATCTTATCTGTGAATATCGTAAAAAATGACTAAGGTATATAGTAAGCATATAACATGATCATCATCTATGAAAGACAAGGGTAATCCGAAACAAAATCCTTTACCAACCTGTCTAATGAACATGGTCTAGTAGGATTAATATCCCTTCTATTGCGGAGGACGCTCAAACCCAGCAATGGTATGTATGTATGGTACCTGGGCCGAATTTTTTTTATAAAGAACAAAATGGTACGATAAGCTTTTTCAAACGTAAAAGCGACGCAAATCACACCTCTCTTTTTTGGGGAGGGCTATCGTCAGCTCACACGTCGTCTAGTCTTTAAGGGTGACGAAAGGGCGGCGCGTGGCCCCATAATCCACCGTATCTCCTCTACTTCGCATTGGCCGATCATCGGCACTGAGTTTCTTGTCGTTCGCGGCCAGCCCAGCTACACAAACTACACCTAGACTTTTTTTTTTTTTATTGCAAACGGTGGCAAACGAGCAAACAGTACACCTGATGGTAAGTGTTGCTGCCGCTCATGGACCTTTACAAGGCCGTTGCCTACCGCGAAGAAAGCGAAGGGAGTGTGAATGCGTGCATTGAGGCTCGGTGATACCAAGGGCATCACCAAAACCCTCCACACGCAATTACCCTCAGAAAGTTGGGCTTCCGGCTCTCTCGCTCACCGAACGAAGCGCAGTAACAAATTGCTACTACTCAGACGTCGATTTTCTGCGAGAGCATGGTACTGCCCCGGACGGACCGGCCCGCGGCTGTAGACAGATAACTGTTGACAGTGTGTTCCTACCACTCCTTAACTCCTCCAAACAAACATTTGTGGATCGCAAAAAAAATAGTCTTGTATGGGAATCATACTCACAACACTCGACATGAGAGATCATTATCGTAACCACCTCACCATATACGCATATAAGTGATTGCTTATTTAATATAAGGTATAATGAATGAGTAATAACTCTGAGTGTTTACTCGAGACAAGTGAGTACAGATTATATTAAAATTCAACTCGTGTACTTTCGATTTCATCAGATCCTTTGTATTAGGTGATTGCACTGAGGGGGTTATGTCCTCATGACCCCTTGTCTTAAAGTATTTGAGTAGCTATCTATACTGTGGACTTGGGGTCCAGTTATTTACAATCATATCTTTGCACTGGAAATGGTAATATTGTGTTGGTAGGTATCCGAATGGGAAACTTGCTGAACGGACTCCCTAGGAAAGGAATTTATATAGCCTGAACACCTTTAATTCTAAGAGTATAACTATCTCAACGTGTATTCCGTGGGGTGATGGAGAAATAATACAATTCACCATTCCCTCTCGCTCGTGGGTGTCGTAAAAGACGACTAAGGGATATAATATGCATATAACATCTATTCAAGGGAAAAAAAACTCGAAACAAAACTCTATACCAACACGGCTGACCAGCGTAGTATAGTAATTGCCATATGCACATAGTGGATGAGGCCCGAGCCCAGCAGTGGGACATATATGGGCGGTGATGATGATAATGAACTATGTCTATGAAGAAAAGAAACTTGAAACAAAACTCTATACCAACATGTTTGACCAGCGTGGTATAGTAGATCTATTTCCTTTCCATAGTGGACGAGCCCAGCAGTGGGACATATATGGGATATGATGATGATAATGAGCTATCTGAACTGAGAGGGAGAGTGATGAAGAAAAGGTAATATTTAAGCTTATCCTAATTATTTATTTTTTTATTTATTAAATTGCATGTAATGAATATAATGGCGGACTTAATGCCAAAGGCATTCTCTACCAGTCAACCATAGGCAGTGCAGAGATAATAATTGGTAGGCACATGTATCGAGAAAGAAAGTCATATGATTAAAAAAGAAAAAAGAATACATAGGAATATACAAGAATACATAATACATACCAAATATACATAGATAAAAACACATAAATACGATATATATAAAAATATATACATACATAAATAAATACATATATAGTATATATACATAATTATACGAATGTTATATTATTTAAGTTGCGATGATTCTGCTAATTCATTTAGGAGATGTAAACGAACTCTTTTCTTGAATGTGTGACGGCTAGTAGACATTCTGATGTCCAGAGGTAGCGAATTCCAGAGGAGAACCGCCTGGACAAGAAAGGAAGAATGAACACGATCGGAATGGTGAGATGGATAAAGTAGCAGCAGATTGTTGGCGGAACGCAGGTTTCTATTGTGGTTAGTGGCGAGGTATTGAAATAAACAAGATAGGTAGCTAGGAGAATTAGGAGAATTATAAAATATTAGTAATAGAAAAATAAAGTAGTAATACAAAAATTATAATATATAAATATAAAAATAATAGTTTTTATGATAAGCCGTCAGCTTGATATTACACCTTAAGAATTTTAAGAACATAATTGGTACAGCTCTTTGAGAACATAATTGTTGACCAAACGACATCAGATGCTGTTGATTCAAATCGATGTAACACTCTTATTCGGCTTTTACGACACCTAAGAATAATGCAAAGGTCGGTTAAATATGTAGTCATACAACACAGATATAATAGCGAAATATGGTCGTTGTCACAGTTTCATATTTTTAACTAAAAATTCTTAATTAGAAGCTCAGTTTAAAACGATCTTCTGTAACTGGAACAATTTGCCCTTTAAATAGTGATATAGGTTGTATTTCTGCCTACCCTCTTCAGAAGAAAGACATGTGAATATAAATACTTACTAATATTATAAATGCGAAAGTAAGTTTGTTTGTTTGTTTGTTTATTTGTTTGTTTGTTACGCTTTCACGCTTAAACCACTGAATCGATTTCTAATATTCTTTCAACAATGGAAAGCTATAATAATAGGGAGTAACATAGGCTATATTTTATCCCAGGGGAACGGGAACTACGCGGGTAAAGCGACTGAAACCGAAGCAAAGCGAGGGCGGGTTGCTAGTAAAATTATAAATTAGTGATTTGGTTACATGTTGAACATTAATTTGTTATAGATTGCATTTAAGCCCAATAACAGATAGTGTTGACTTCGTATTATAAATGGCCCATTAGCACTACAAGTGACATAAATTTCACAGCCTGTTCAATGAAAAATAAGGCTAATAGTCACTTCCAGCTCAAATTATGTTTGCTTTTAAAACTCTTCAACATACACAGTAGTACAAAGCTTGACCATACCAAGTACCAGACGAGCCATACATAATTTACTACAAGCAACTAAACATGGTCGTAAACAACCATGAGTAACCTTGACAACAGACCACGGTTTGTCATCCAGCCTTTCTTTGTCGAGGCCGGGAAAACAATAGCCAACCATATACCCATCCTGACCTTTTAATGCTTAAAACTAATTGGTATTATTTGATGTACTTAATCCAACAGCAAAAATTCGAAAAATATACTTTATATAGTTTCAAGTAAAGTTTAAAATACAATAGGAATAATATTGGTTGTTACGCCTTTAAGAAGACGTATGGAATATTCAAATGAGGTATTTGGAGGTCGCGAATGTCTTAGTAGTAGACGCTTAACAATATTGGATTTGTTCCAAAGACCGATGCACTCACAATGCATCTTTGTTATCGCAAGGCCTATGACTTTGCCTTGAAACAACGGAGTTTCCGATTAAAAAAATAGAATAGGCTTCTGTGTATTGTTTTTGGTTTAATTGATTGTGACTGGATTGGTGAAAGATACGGGTGTTGTTTTTGAGGTTACCTTGATGATCTCAATGTGAAGGATCATTGTTGATATACTAATTTATAGCGCAACGAATATTCTCTTAATGGTTCGCAATATGCCGAAATAAATTAGTTACAATCACTAGTTATATGCCTGTTATAATAGTATGAAGATGTATTTACTGATATATTAAATACTAGCAACCCGCCCTCACTTCGCTTCGGTTTCAGTCGCTTTATCCGCGGTGTAGTTTCCGTTCCTGTGGGAATACCGGAATAAAATATAGCCTATGTTACTCCTTGATATTATAGCTTTCCATTGATGAAAGAATTTTTGAAATCGGTTCGGTGGTTTAAGCGTGAAAGCGTTACAAACAAACAAACAAACATCCTTACTTTCGCATTTATAATATTAGTATGGATGTAATTGCAGCATAATACTCTGAACTTGGTAAATGATCCTCCCTTTTAGAAGTAAGTGTAGTATGATCTGCCACTGATTCAAGTAAACAATATATTTAATTTCATCGACCTTGTCGTGCTATATGCAAGTATATGAACCAAGCGAATGAGTTTTAATATTTCAACTAAAATGGAGATTACGTCTAAGGTAAATTGTTGGCGAACATAAGTTAACTAACACCCAATATTCATCCTGTTCTTATCTCAATGGGGTCGACTCAATATCTACTCCTCTTACATCGTACATTTTGAAAAAGTTTTTAATATATTTTTATGCCCAATACCTTACGTCAATTCTCCCTGGAAATGTCATTCTTGACTCTGGTCATTGAAAAGATCTATGTCATTAGGAACCAAGTCGTTCTAATTTTACGTACAATAATTGCTTTCAGCAATGTCACTGGCCTACTTAATATGTAGTAACGGGATATTTGGTGGAAGACCTATACTTCCGTCAGAAGTGATGCCAAATTAGGCTGAGCACGGACGTCAAGAATTTGGTTCTAGTGAATGGCCTAATGGCGATGGGGTCAGAATACAAGGGTTATGGGGCCATGCGCCGCCTTTCTGTCGTTAAAACGGAAAGGACAGCTTGTCTCCAGATAATAGCGCTCCCAAAAAAAAAAAAGAATCAAGTGAGGCGGATCAAAAGCAATACTAACTGAGGTAAAGTATTATTCAATACAGTTTTTTTTATTTGCATTTGTCTAAGAATTAACTATTCTACGTAACTAGAATACGATTCTCTTTTTTTAACTTATTTTATTCGTTAATGGGTTTTTCTACAAGGCTAAGAATGCAACAATGGGCTATTCGCTTGAATTTAACAGAAACTGAGCCTAGTCAAGGAAGCTTTGAAGTATTTTTTGATCTATTTTAGTTTATTTAACTATTTAATTGTACATGTTTATAGTCTAAACTAAATTAAAATAGCGAATTGCTGGGAGTCGCTTCGATTCTATAACAATATTTATGCAATCCAGATAGTATAATAGTTGTAGAATTGTGTATAGATGTGATTTATTAATTATACATTCATTTTTTTTTTGGGTGGGCTATGGTTAGCGTACTCACCGTCCGGCTCCATCTGGGGCGACGTAGGGGCGTCGCGCGGCTCAATAATGCACCGTAGTTCCTCGCCTTTGTCATTGGGCCGACCATCGGTACCGACATCCTTGTCTTCCGTGGTCAGCCCGACGAAACACTCCGTGGGGTACCCTCTTCTTCCGATGTCCAGGACGTCAGTCGTCGTCTCGCGGTCAGCTTCTCTACGGGTGACGGACTAATCTCCGGTCTGGTTACCCGCAGCCTCGGCTAGGGCAGCATCAGGCCCAGGTACTCGCGCCTACTAGCCTCCGTCTTTGGGCCGACTACTGGTATCGAGGCCTTTTAGTCGATATAACTAATGGAGAAAACTTTAGTTATCTAATACGACCAAAAAGAATCTCCAAAAAGTATTTATTTTTATTTAAGACAACACCCTGCACTAAGGAAATAATCCTTGTATTGCGGAGGACTTTACAAACATATAATTAACGCACACAAATTACATCCAGACTCAGAACAACAATTTGTGGATCGCACAAAGTGTTGTCCCACGTGGGATTCGAACCCCCGACACTGGCGCTGTAGGTCGCTATCTTAACCACTACGCCATCTGAGCTAGTAGTATGCGTTATGACCGTATTAAAAGGAGATAAGAACAGAACTAGTTAAGACGAATTCAATGAGTCTAAACTTGCGAGTTTTTACTAATGGGCAATCCAAGATTTCATCTCTTACCTTCGAACACCATAGCCAGAGTAACTCCGTGGTACCTTTATATGTGAATGTTTTAAATATTAGCTCATATTATTTTTGAAAGTAAATTAAATATCCCTTATATTTCTAAGATAAACCTGAACAGATATTCACAAATTGTGGATGAAAGGCATTTCCATTATATTAATTTTAGATATATAGACATGAAATCTTTTTCCTTCTGAGCGGTAGACGTCTTGCGGAAGAAGATGGCGCAGTTTGCGTGGGAGGAACTCCTCTACGGTGACACGCTTTGCGACCGGCGACTGGGGCGACACAGGACGAGTACTTACACCTGATGTTGCCCTAGCCGAAGATAACTGGACCGGGGAACAGTCCCTCAACAACAGAGAGGGCGTCACTCTCACGCGGTTACCGTGAGGTTGATGCCCCGGGAGCGGCGTCGGGGAGGGTGGTACCCGATAGGGTATCCGGTCAGGCTGGTCACTGATATCAAGAATTCGATACCAGCGGCAGTCCAATGATGAAGGAGAGGGAATACGATGGGTTATGGGGATGCACACCACCTTTGCGTCACCTCGGACGTAGTGTACGGCGTGTATGCTGACCATAGCTTGCCCAAAAAAGTACACCATACCTTCTGGTTTATCATCATCATCATCATCGCAGCCCACATATGTCCCACAGTTGGGCTCGGGCTTCCTCCATAATGGGAGGGAATATACCATGCAGGTCAAACATCTTGGTATAGAGTTTCTTTTCTAGTTTTCCTTCTCTTTACCTTACCTTTAGTTTACCTTTTGGTTAAAACGAAATAAAATCGTCATCTCCCGTATCATTCAGCAAAAACAGGTGCACCTAAAGAGAACTTCTAAGCGCGCATTAATCGCAATAAAAATGGATGACAGCGCATAAATACGCTTCGCGCGCATATCTGCGCATGAGTCGTTAGCTGATCAATGCGCTGTAACAATAAGTAAAATGCTATCGCGCGCACGCTCTCTAAATCAAGACTTGAGCATACGATTAAACTCTTACAGGGTTTTTGGAGTGCAGTGCTTTATAAACGTATATTTTTTTCTTTATATTGTACTAGCTTTTGCCCGCGACTTTATACCCGTAGAAGCCATGTATGATCTCGTTAAATATGGTTATCAATATTTGTGTAATAGGCCGAAAAATATTAGGTAAAGTAACATTCACTGCCTATTGCACATCCTTGGGGGAAGAATGTATCACGTGAGAGGTTGATTTCCAGAATATCTTTTTAAATGTCGCATAGCTTTTACCGTCTCACAGAAATCGTAGAAGCTGGCTAAAAAAGGAACAAGACAACAACGATAGCTAGATGGGCCTAACTTTAAGTTCGGAGGGCTTGCGCTCGATCTACTTAGCATTTTTAAAAATTAGCTCAAACTCAAAGATGTTAGAGATTTGTATTTTTTGAGAGAAAAATAGGTATGAAATAATTTAACTTAATCATTGTTATTAAAAATAATTTAATAATTAGATTGATATTCAGAAGGCAAGAGAACGTAAGGGCCTTCAAGCCGTGTATGTATTGGATATGGAAAGTGCAGTACCCTCAAAGATCTTGACTTAGGGTCTATACTAAGTATACCATTATATTTTTTGGGATTAAATGATAATTGCTTCACGTAATAATATTTCATCCCGCCATCCATTCATCAGCCCATAGATATCCGCCGTTGAATATAGGCCTCTCCATGAGAATACCACTCGCAACGGTCCTGCGCCACTTGCATCCAACGGTTTCCTGCGATAGATAAAACATTATGGAATCCAAATTGGTTAGACTAGAAAACCGATCCTAATACAAATGGATATAATAAAGACTTGTAAGATTTTTTACCAGTATCGCACCAACCTTCATTATATTTTAGCTCAGATAATAAAATTCAATCTGTACGTCTAATTGTAAATATAAGGTTAAAAATCAAGGAAGATTAAAAGAAATATGTAAATATAGATCGATTTCAATAATCGTTAGCAAGTAATAGACGTTTCGTCTGAAATTCTAATGTTCGATACGTTACTAATATTGCTAAAACGATATTAAAATATCGTTTTTTGATACGATATATATCTGTTACAAATCAGAAAATGTAGAACGGACCAATTGTTCTCTCTCGAATAAATAAAATTTAATTTGTATCGATAGACTCCAGTTAAAATCATTTGTAAAATTTTCTATACACCGCTTGTTAGAAATTTAGACGGTACATCATACTTTATAAATTGGTAACAACAAGACCGTCTACGCACAGCACTTTTAAACGCTTATATAAAAATCGCAGCAGCTATTTCTGTTACAACTATTTTTTTCAAAGGCAACACCCAGCACTAAAGAAATAATCCTTGTTTTAACTTGTATTGACTTTACAGACGCATAATTATCGGACACAAATTACTTCCAGACTCAGAAAAGAAAATCGTGGAGCGCATTAAGTGTGTCCCGTATAGGTATTCCGATAATATTCCCGTATATAAGTGTATTCCGATAATATTCAGAAAAGAGTGAAGCGCGCTGATTAAAAAAAAAACTAATGTATCAATCTTTATGGCACAGGGGACTTTACAATAATACAATTAAAGGACAAAAATACGAGTAACATAATGACTTGAAACAGTAATTTATGGATCATACAAAGAACTGTCCAGTTATCAAATCCACGACACAGCGTAAGAAGTCGCTGTTTTGGTCACTATACCATCTGTATCAACTCAATATAGTTTTTAAGTTGATGAACGTAAATTCTTTATGGTTAGGGAAGAATTCTATATCAAATCTTAGTTTTGAATCCAGAAGAATGGGCAAAAGTTTGAGAACCTAATAGTACCAACTGCAAACGCAAAAAGGGGCGGGGTGAGGGGAGGGGACGCCCTCTCCTCTTGACGTCCCCTTCCCAGGACGTCGGTCGCCGTCGCGCGGTCGTCGGTTGCCGTCGCATGGTATTAGCAGCATCAAGCCCAACTTTCCGTGGGTGTTTGCGTGTGGTGGATTTCACCGAGCTTCATTGCACGCATTCACCCTCCCTTCACTTTCTTCACGGTAGGCAGCGTCCTTGCATAGGCCTATGAGCGGCAGCAACACTTACCATCAGGTGTACTGTTTGCTAGTTTGCCACCATTGGCAATAAAAAAATCAATAGTTTTGGTAGTCATTTTACGTGCCACCGTCAGCCCGATTAGAAGGCTCCTTGTGAATGTAATTGTTCACCTGATGGCATCAGATGAGATTTAGACCAGGTCAATGTAAAATCACTTAGTCATTTTTATGATAAATATCAAGTCAAAGCAAATATGAATGATAATAGCAGTGATTGATGATTCGTTGTTTTATATCTACCAAGTATTTAATGGCCGCAAATTTTATATGAAACTAGCTGATCCAACAGCCGCTGTTCTATTCAAATGAATTCTTCTTAAAATGGATCATAGCGTCACCTACCGGGTCCAATTATTAATCTAAACCATTCTCGAATCCACTGGAATGCACAAAAAATCGTCAAATTGGGTTCAGTCATTTAGAAGCAAGTCACATACACAGACATTTTTAGCGTTCGAACGGCCGAATGCAAAAGTTTAGTGCGTACATTTAGTTATATATAATAATATTTTATCGTCTGTAACTAAATAATTGTTTTCATAGAGACGTTATTTCAATGTATCTGTATTAATTGATATGTATATAGTCGTTTAACAAACTGTTATTATAGGAAGTCTGCGAACGGTTTCCGTATTAATTTAGAGTTTTAACTGCATTAAATAACATTGTTTTATTTTATTGGTTCATCTCATTTACTATTGTTCGGACGTAGTTTTACATTGTTTTGAAGTAATTTAGAGAAAACTTATAGAAAGTTAATTGTCGTATTTGTATCTTACATTCAAATTGATTTTTAAATGCATTTTTAATTTTAGAATTATGTTATGTATTCTTACTTAGTCACCACACGAAAAAATATGTAATTAAAATATGTAAAAAATTAAAAATATGTAATACAAATTATACTTATAGGTATTTGAAATAATCCTTTATGAATCGCACAAAAAAATATTCTGTGTAGGAATAAAACGTACGACATTCGCTATTGCAGGTCGACACTTAGACTACTGCCCCATTTACGCAATCAAAAAATTACCTATAGATAAGAAGCCTTTACTGTGAACGCAGTACTCTTAAGAAAATAATTCGCGCCCACTCTGAAACAGTCCTTATCAAGTTCATACGTATCTAAGAAGCGTCTCAAATATCGATTAATATCGAGAAAATCAAATATATAAATTACATCGAGTAACATATCGAAAGATCGATTTGAAAGAATATCCGAGTTGCGTTTGCTTGGTATCCGAAGATCGAATGCCAGTAATCTTTTTATATACGACGACGACCATCCGACATTTATAATAAACCAGCAACCATGTAACTGTTCACTTTCAAAATAAGATAGAACTTGACCTTACTGTACTACGCCTATCAGGTAGGTTATTTATTCATTTTAGGTTAATAATGAGTCGGTGTGGCGACGAAGTAAGAACACAATTCATCACCCCCTCTCTTGGTGGTGGGTGTCGTAAAAGACGACTAAGAGATACGATATGCTTATAACAACTACGCAAGAGAAGGAAAACTCTAAATCAACTTTGGTTTGACAATAATTATCGTTCCTCAGTTTATTAATTTGTTAATGATTAACATTACATTCAGCATTTCCCTTATATCCCTTCTTCGTCTTTGGCGATCACCCCTGTGACGGAGTGGAGACCGTGTTATTCTTGCTCCGATATCGAACAGATACGGAGAGATTTCAATAATTTTCAGCATTCAAATTTCTTATATATGTACAAGATAAATAATTAGCAATTGAAGCATTTACTTGTTTTTTCCATATAAATAAATATTAAGATTCACTTGTCATGTCTGCTAAGAGATAAGTAAGTCGAAGGCCAACTGGAAACAAAACTTTCATTATATTATTTCATGGTGCTAAACAGTAAATATGATTTGTAAGTGAATAAAGGTATTATTACTAGCTGGTACTACCAAACTCGGTGGCGTGTCGTGTCATGTAAATTTTCACAGACCATATACCACAGAGTCCGCAGTCCGGACAAATACCGGCGCGCTCGGCGATATCGTAAATCCTGGACATTTTTGCGGTACAAAAGTATTAGCAATAAAATGTGGCGTACCGTGATGATTTAGAACGTCGCTTTTAATATTATATTTTATTTGTTTTTGTTTATATATTTTTTTTTTATTGCAAGCAGTGGCAAACGAGCAAACAGTACACCTGATGGTAAGTGTTGCTGCCGCTCATGGACCTTTACAAGGCAGCTGCCTACCGCGAAGAAAGTGAAGGGAGTGTGAATGCGTGTACTGAGGCTCGGTGATACCAAAGGCACTACCATAACCCTCCACGCGCAAACACCCTCAGAAAGTTGGGCTTTCGGCTCTCTCGCTCACCGAACGAAACGCAGTAACAAATTGCTACTACTCAGACATCAATTTTCTGCGAGAGCGTGGTACTACCCCGGACGGACCGGCCCGCGGCTGTAGACAGATAACTGTCGATAGTGTGATCCTACTACTAGGAGATATACAATGCCTTCAGGATAAGAAAAGTATGTACTATCTCCCGTTACTCTCTTGTAGGAGTGAAAATATGAAAATCATCAGGAGAATAAGCAGCAGCATTCCACTGGGATATTTAAAATACCAATAGCCTATCAAGCATTCGAGATCTAGTGAAGAATAAGGATATCATTCTAGAATAAAGTATAATCTTGACATATATATAAATTACGTGTCACGTTGTCAGTCCGCGATGGACTCCTAAACTACTCAACCGATTTTGATCAAATTTACACACCGTGTGCAGTTTGATCCAAATTGAAAGATCGCTTACATCTTAATTTATAGTCGCAATATTATTTTATTGCAAATTATTTTTTCTATTATTTGACATTCACAATTATTTGCTAACTCCAAACGATTTTAACAGATGGCGATATCTGTTGACTGGATTGTGTAATTAATAATTATTAGATGGCGCTGCTATGTGAAACCTACAAACGTGTCATATACAATTTTAACGTGCTTTTTTACATAGATGCCATTTGTAAAAAAATATGACGACCTCCATGACAGATGTTCTCCTACAGTTCCACTTAAATAGTTTAATAAAATGTAATATAACAAAAAACATTAGCCACAGCAACGCGTGGCCGGGTCTGCTAGTTTTATATAGAATAAGGATATAAATCTGGTATACAATCTAGTATTATCTTAACTAAATTGTTTCGATATGAGGATGTTAGTGTTCCATTTTTACTTGACATGGTGGGGTCGTGCCGCACGTGCCGCCCTGCCGTTCTAGATTTATTAATATATTTAAGACTAGCAACCTGCCCTCGCTTCGCTTCGGTTTCAGTCATCTTAACCGCGTAGTGCCCGTTCCCGTGGGAATACCGGGATAAAATATAGCCTATGTTACTCCCTGATAGTATAGCTACCCATTGGTGAAAGAATTTTTGAAATCGGTCCAGTAGTTTCGGAGCCTATTCAATACAAACAAACAAACAAATCTTTCCTCTTTATAATATTAGTATAGATTACGATTGATAGGGTAATGATTATGACAATTTATAAATTTAAAAATCTAACATATCTAGTATACTACCACCGGATCTGAACACGGCCACACTGAGAAAGATTCGGCAAGAAAACTCAGGTGACATAATGCTATATTAATATTAATTTTTATTTTTAAAGGTAAGACAAACTAGGCCGCCTATATGATAATTATAAATCTCTGTAATAACGATGACTTGTTGGACGTGAAACAAATTAGTCCGCCTGTGATTATGAACGCTGCAAAATGTTCGAAATGTCGGGCAATCAAAAATCAAATCCAAACGCGATAAAATCCGTAGTTTTATTTACAACTAGCAACCCGCCCTTGCTTCGCTTCGGTTATAGGTTATAGTCGTTTTACCAGCGTAGTTCCCGTTCCCGTGGGAATACCGGGATAAAATATAGCCTAGTTTACGCCCTGATATTATAGCTTTCCATTGGTGAAAGAATTTTTGAAATCGGTCCAGCCGTTTTGAAGATTACCCGGAACAAACAGACAGACAGACAGACAAAAAAATTTAAATTGCTATTTTAGGCATAGGTGTCGTGCAAATAACCGTGTGAGCATGAAAAAAGCCCATTATTTTGACATTACAAACAGACACTCCAATTTTATTTATTGGTATAGATGTGTAATACTCGCTTAAACATAAGAAATGATAACGAAAACTTATATTATTTCATGTTGGTGACAGTTCTGCACATCATCACACAATTTATTTTGGGACTTAATTCGGTAAACGATGGAGCCGGAGGCACATCCACACTTTATAGTAGCGACCTGGCTGTGTCCCTGATATTCTAGAGGTCTATGGACAGTTTTTTTTTTTTTTTTTTTCATTGCAAACGGTGGCAAACGAGCAAACAGTACACCTGATGGTAAGTGTTGCCGCCGCTCATGGACCTTTACAAGGCCGTTGCCTACCGCAAGAAAGCGAAGGGAGTGTGAATGCGTGCATTGAGGCTCGGTGATACCAAGGGCACCACCAAAACCCTCCACACGCAAACACCCTCAGAAAGTTGGGCTTCCGGCTCTCTCGCTCACTGAACGAAGCGCAGTAACAAATTGCTACTGCTCAGACGTCGATTTTCTGCGAGAGCATGGTACTGCCCCGGACGGACCGGCCCGCGGCTGTAGACAGATAACTGTCGACAGTGTGGTCCTACCACTCCTAAAGGTTTTCAGACCTACTTTCTCGTTTACCAATAAAGGCAGTAAAATAAAACGTATCTATAATAGTTTAGTCTTTGTTAAATAATTAGCGCAATTCTCTATCAATCCTTAAAAAAAAACATTACCTGGTTAGCATAAACGATATCGGGCAATCGGCGAGAAATAGTGCGGGACACCTTACGTTGTTAACCCTAGGTCGGGCGCAACACTAAATTTATATTTAGTGATGTCAGCGTTCGATACGCAATCCCGCGCTACCGTGCCCCGGCGAGATCCCGCGATAACCATCACGGGATCCCGATAATTTGTTGACGATCGGGACTTAATTTTATGTGTTTATTTTTTAATGACTAGTGATGTGCCCCCGCTGCTGTTGATTTAAGTAATACGCAGACCAGTTTTCTTTATGGAGAACATGTAGTAATTATTATGTGAGTGATGTTATTATGGACTATATTTATGGATTATGTATTTGCGTTGGATAAATATACAATGTGTAAGAACTTTTAAAGCTGCTTTTAGATGTAAAGACATGATTTGCTGTAGACTGGTTTAATCTGATTAAACGTATTGATATAATAAATTCTGATATTTACGCGTATGCGTAAGCATATGAAATAAAACTATTTATACAACTTTTATAGGGCTATATTTGATTTTTATTTTCAAGGCGTTGATACTTTGCAAAATTTTTATGCAAATAAATATTTGGAACGTTGTGATTGTAAAGATGAAATAGTTTTTTATTTGATTTTTAGTATCCTAACGTTTCGAAATTTTAATCAAATATGTTAAATAAAATCTGTAATTATAGTTTTATTTCATAAATGTATTGAGTTTTTCTATTTAACTTGTTTTTCGTTTTCTTCTCAGCTCGCATATATTCATTCCACATTGTTCCTGAGTCTTCACAGTCCATCTATCTGTCTAATTCAATTTCCCTTTGTATTGCTTGCCTAGGAGGCTTGAGCCCAACAGTGGGGCATATATGAGCTAAAATTAATAATATTAAGATAATGATGAAAAAAAAAGAAAATATATATGTATATATATATATATATCACTATTATATAATACTTATATTTCTTAAGTGTTACCTAAAATATAAGTGTTATTATCATCAGAATACCTGAAGGACTGCATGTAGTAGATATGTCAATATTAAGATGCGGTGTGATGAGCATGGATGAATTAAGGAATGACCGCGTAAGAGAAAGTTTGAAAGTTGCGTCAGTGAGAAGTTCAGGAGTGAACGCTTGAGGTTGTATGAATATGGGATGAGATAAAATGAAAGTAATATCGTGAGAAAAGTTTAAAATATGAATGTTTGAAGGCTTTTGGGGACAAAGAGTAGATTAAAGAAAAGATGGATGAGCTACTTGAAGTATCACATTGATAGACAGGGAATAATTACAGATATGAAATCTGATAGGAATGTATTTTTTATTGCTGTTATGGTAAACGAACAAAGAATACACCTGATGGTAAGTGATACTATTGGGCATGGATTTTTGCATTACTAGGGGCATAGCTAAGTCGCTGCCTCATGTGAAGGAAGTACTCTTCTTAAACCTCGTTTAACGAAGGACTTGCCATAGCGTTTGGTTCTTGTATGGAAAAAGAAGACATATTTCTTTGACTCCAAGTAAATGGAATGATAGCAAGCACTTGAAAATGGAAAACGAATATTAGGTTACTTTTATCAAAAAAAAAAAATCTGTAGGGATTCTCTACAAAAAAGTCCATAATTTTTTTTTACTGGGACTAATCCCACCACACATTCCCACCACTGTAACTACTGTAAGCCAGGATCCACAATAGTCTCCGTATAAGACACTGAGGTTTGACCCTCAGGCAGTCTCGGGAATCGCTTTTAATTGTCTTGGGACCCGCAACAAATTTAATTAGAAAAGAAAAACAGGAGGAGTTGGAAAGATTCCATAAAATTATGAAACGCCTATTGCCCATCTAACTAGTGTATCATAGGACGACAATTGCCCTCCAATTATGATAATGATGACAATGATTAGCATAAGATAGTGACGGAGTATGTTGACTCCATAATAATACAATTCACAACACCCTGTTTTGCTTGTGGGTATTGTAAAAGTTGGGTAAAGGATATTTTGTACACATAACAAGTGTGCAAGAGAAGAGTCAATATGAAAGAGGTTGATAGGTTTTAAGAGTGGTAGGACCACACTGTCGACAGTTATCTGTCTACAGCCGCGGGCCGGTGCGTCCGGGGTAGTACCACACTCTCGCAGAAAATCGTCATCCGAGTAGTAGCATTTTGTTACTGCGCTTCATTCGGTGAGCGAGAGAGCCGGCAGCCCAACTTTCTGAGGGTGTTCGCGTGTGGAGGGTTTTGGTGGTGCCTTTGGTATCACCGAGTCTCAATGCACGCATTCACACTCCTTTCACTTTTATCGGGGTAGGCAGCGGCCTTGTAAAGGTCCATGAGTGGCATCAATACTTACCATCAGGTATACTGTTTGCTCGTTTGCCACTGCTCGCAATAAAAAAAAGAAAACCCTATACCATCCCATTTGATCAGCGTGGTGTAATAGGCTCGAGCTCAGTAGTGGGACGTATATGAGCTGTTAAAATCGAACTGCATCTTTAATAATCCTTGGCAATAATCCTTATATTACGTAGGACTTTAGAAACATATATTTAATAAACAAAAATTACTCCCAGTCTCAAAACAAGATCACCCACAGAGAGGTTGACCGCGCGACGGCGACCGACGTCCCAGGACGTCGAGAGGTGAGGTTACCCGAAAGGGTATTCCGTCGGGCCGACCACTGACGACAAGTCACATCTGCTCCGGTGGTCGGCCCAACAACGAGGTGACGTGGGTACGGGTGGGTTATGGGCCCGCGCGCCGTCCTTTCATCGCCCCGGACGGACTGGACCGCGCGTGCGCTTAACATAGCCCACCCATAAAAAAAAAATCTCAAAACAAGAATTTATGTATCGCATAAAGTATTCTCCTGCGTGGGAATCGAATCCATGACACTGGTATGATAGGTGTCTGTGTAGTGCCTTAACCACTATGCCATTTATGCAATCAACTATTTATATACTGTAAATAAAAAAAAAGTGTGTGTACTTAGTACGTACGTAACAAGTTATACTTCTTTGCCGTAACAAGATAAAAATCTTTCGTAAATATTATCCTTCGAGTTACTACTTATACTGCAAATGTATCCTAGTAGTAAAGCGACACTAGTAATAGAAAAAAAGGTATTTAATACATTAAACGTTTTATTATAACGCATAATCTAGTTGACATTTGTGACGGTATGCGTGCGCAATGTAAAAAATATTGACTAGCTAACTTCAGGGTGTCGATTTTCTTTGTTGATCACTGAAGTCAAGGAACTCTGCACCGGTGGTCGGCCCAACGATGAAGGCGACGTGCTATATGAATGGGTTACGGGTGTGCGTGCTTACGCCCCTCTGTCACCCCGGACGGAGCCGGACGAGGAGTGCGCCGACCGTAACCCATACCCAAAAAAAAGGGTGTCGATTTTTCGTGTTACTCTCATCATTTTTCCCCAACGCACCGAAAGGAGTATAATTTCAAAATATTCTGCATAAGCTTAAATTTTTTGTCCTTCAAAGTTCAGTCCACTGCGTTAATTTTTCGTTCACTCGAGTATCATACAAGTGAAAACTCTTCTATCATTCGAAGACATTATCCATCCTACTAAATATATATCAGAACCTTGTCTCAGTGTTATATTATCACGCTAAATAAAACAGAACGGACCACCCGGGTCGCTACACGGGCGCACAGATCGTATTTACGAGCGCATCGGTTCATGCGCACGCGCTACTCCTAGATAACCTGTGCATACGCATTAATACTCTGTGGGAACTTCTCGACTTAACGCTATAGAAGATGACATGAATCTATTGAGATAGGACATTATTGAGGTAATATATTGGATTAGTTTGGAAAGTTTTATAATACTTTGCAACATAGTATTTTGTTTTATGTTCTACTAACATATTCTCATGGTTTTAGTTGCGTAATTCCTAAGTGAGTCTATAGGGATAAAATATAATCTGAGATACTACTCGTTGTTTCTTTTTTTTGTTTTTTTATTGCGAACGGTGGCAAAGGAGCAAACAGTACACCTGATGGTAAGTGTTGCTGCCGCTCATGGACCTTTACAAAGCCTTGCCTACCGCGAAGAAAGTGAAGGGAGTGTGAATGCGTGCATTGAGGCTCGGTGATACCAAGGTCACCACCAAAACCTTCCGCACGCAAACACCCTCAGAAAGTTGGTCTTCCGGCTCTCTCGCTCACCGAACGAAGCGCAGTAACAAATCGCTACTACTCAGACGTCGATTTTCTGCGAGAGCATGGTACTGCCCTGGACGGACCGGCCCGCGGCTGTAGACAGTTAACTGTCGACAGTGTGGTCCTACCACTCGTTGTGGATTTCTATCGACGAAAATTTTTAAAATCGATTTAATTCTCACATATTACTACTAATAAGTTCTTCATCGTCATAATCATTTCAGCTCATATATGTCACACTGTTGGGCTTGAGCCTCCTCCACAATAGGAGGCAATTGACCTCACTATACCATGCTGGTCAGACAGGTTGGTATAGGGTTTTATTTTGAGTTTTCCTTCTCTTGCAGAGATGTTATATGCGTATCCCTTAGTCGTCTTTTACGACATCAACGGGCAAGATAGGGAGTGGTGAATTATATTCTTACTCCGTCACCACACGGAAGTTCTTGCTACTAAAATAATATATCCTATGTTACTCGCTAATAATGTGAATTTTCATTGGTGCAAGAATTTGTAAAATCGGGTTAGTGATTTAGGCGTGTAAGCGTAGCGAATAAATAAAGACACAAACTAACATTCGCATTTATAAGCTAGGATCATCATGATAATCATCACAGCTCATATACGTTTCACTGTTGACTTCATGCCTTCTCCACTATGGCAGGGAAATTAATCTATTACGCTGGTCCTAATACCACGCTAATCTATGTGATAACGGAGTTCGAATACAATTTACCACCCGTTCGTTTCCTTTTAAGTATCGTAAAAGGTGACTAAGGTATATCTTCTGCATTTAACAATTATGAAAGAAAGGAAAACTCGGAATAAATCCTTATAACATCCCGCCCGATCGGTGTGGTATGGTAAGTCAATTTCCCCCCTAATATGGAGGAGGCTCGAGCTTAATAGATGTATTTGCAATAATCCTTTAGTTGTCTTTTACAATATGCTCGGAAAAGAAAGTGTTTCACTGTGTGTATTATTAGGGGTGTAGTTGAAAACTTAGTATCATCTTGGATCAAAATAATTATAAATATTTAAGTAATCAACGCTGCTGCGAATACAACTAATTTTGAAAGTTGGTATCGGGTTTTATATCAAATTTTCTTTCTTTTGCATAGATGTTATAGGCATATTATATCCCTTAGTCGTCTTTTACGACATCCAAGGGGAAGTAAGCGAGTGCTGAATTATATTCTCACTCCGTCACCACACGGAGAAATGGTAGTTATACGTATACTAACTTAAATTATCTTCAGTTTTGAAGGAACTAAGTTTATAAGCCTTAAAAAATAATCTCAAAAGAAATCTCGAGATTGAAGCTAAAATTTTGAAAGAATAAGATGAGTACTACTAGTAATTATCATTTGTTTAACCTGTTCTCAACTTGTAGTGGCAGATTAAGAATACAATAAGCCATCATCTAAATTTCCGGTAGAGAAAACTTCTACGACAGTACCACTAGATAAATGGTTCTTTTTTTTGGGTGTGCTATTGTCAACGCCCACGCCGTCTACTCCGTCCAGGGTGACGAAAGGATGAAGCATGGCGCCATAACCCACTGTATTCCCTCCCCTTCGCCATTGGGCTGACCACCGGTACCGAGTTCCTTGTCGTCCGTAGCCAGCCCGGAGATAAATGGCTCTAAGGATTCTTCTGGAAATTTAGAAAATCAATTGCCATCGTGAATTCATTTTCAAACTTGGTAATTGTCATTTATAATTAAAATTTAGATAAAAAAATTATTACTTTTATATCAATTCCATTATCACAAAGTTCAAAGGTTTAATAAAACAGCTTCTTATTATAACTGTCCTTTTAAATTTCAATATAATTTATGATCTGTAAACGAATGCTTTACCAATTGAAATAAAAATTAGAACCATTGTTCAGTGGCGCCATCGTCAAAAATCTTTAAGAGTTTTATTACCAAACAAATAAAAAGTAACGAACTAAAAAATGGGATCAAGAGGCTATCATAAATAAAATGTCCGCTCATCAATGTCTAGAAGTCACTCTAAATCGCTGTACAAACAATAAAACTTGATTCATTTGAATCCAAATCATAAATAAACTGGACACTTTTAATACGGACCTATTTTGAACTATTACTGCGGCGTAAAGAAAACGAATTAAATTCCGAACGGAATTTTGGCTGTAAAACCATTCAAGTGTTGTTTAACGCGACAATGGTATGGTGACCATGGCATTTGATGCGATAACGTCTTCAAATTTACAAATATAGGTAAGTTCCGTTAGTATTTTTCGTGTCCATTGATGACAAGGTCGGGCACCGATGGCGCGCCACTTAGTGCTAGAGAGAGGCTCAATAGCTGCCTCCTCCATCGCCCCGGATAGATGGATGGACGGTGTACATGGCACCATAGCTGGCCGCAAAAAAAAAATGTTTTTGTGGTGGTGGACTTTTCTTGTGGTGACTGAGTAAGAATACAATTCACCACTCCTTCTCTTTCTACAGTCTCGTTCTTGGCTACAGTTAAAGAAGATTAAGGGGTATGATATACAGTTAACTTCTATGTAATAGAAGGAAAATTCGACATGAAATTCTATGCTTTCTTTTTGGGGTGGGTTGCCGTCGGTGCAATTCTCCCACCACTCCGTCCGGGGTGACAGAGGGGCGTAAGCACGCACACCCGCAACTCACCCGAACACCGCGTCGCCATCGTCGTTGGACCGACCACTGGAGCAGGGTTACTTGACGTCAGTGGTCATGAAATTCTATGCTAACATGTTTAAACAGCGCGGTATAGTAGGTCAACTTGCTTGCCATTGCGGAGGAGACGCGAGCTCAAAAGTGGACTAAGATGATCATGAACTAAGTCCCTGACGTGAGACGAGGTTAGCATTAAATTTTGCTATACGAATCGTAAAAATTGGTTAAGATTTCATCAAGTGATGGCATCAGGAGAATACTGCTGTCCAGTAGAATTTCGCCAGGTAACCTGAAAAACTCACGCTAATTCTGCTAACCCGCCAAATAGCCTACTAAGCATGGTGATTAAATCGTTATCCCATATCGTAAGAAAGCTATATCCAACAGTGAAAATTAATATAATCCCACGCAATTTTTAATCCTTGTAATATGGGACAAAATATAGTTCTTATTAACTAAGTTTGTTGCCAAAATATCTTGCAAAAATCTTCGAAAAACGAATAAATTCAAAAAACCAACATCTTTTTATCTCATCTAAAATTTAATCCTCACGATAAGATCTTGGCCGTATTATGACAGATAAAGTATAGAATATTACCTTGCCTCTTATTCCACATAAATTATTCAATAAGTAACGAATTATTCTTCCCTGGAATCGTTAAAACCGACTGAAGGAATACTAGGTGAATGCGCAATAGCACTCTCTTTTGTGAGTCATAACACCAAATACGATCACTAACCCTCCTCCAAACTGTAGGGATTGTCCTTTGGGAGGCCTATGTTTACCAGTGAACTTCGATTGGCTAATGAATGAATCAGACAGTGACTAAAACTTATCATCATCATCTTACTCTTATCCTAATTAGCTGGGGTCAACTCAATATATATTTCTCTTTCATAGTACATATGGCAAAAGTTTTTGACATTAGTTTTATAACCAGCCGCCTATTTGACTTTCCTCCCTATGAATGTCATTGTTGACAAAACGGTATTACACAAACAATGTAAGGGTTGATAATATTTGTACCGCTACCACACAGTAATAAAACAATACTATTAAAACTTACTTTCGCATTTATAGGATTAATAAAAATGTTGCTCATTGATCATTTACTTTAGGAACGGGCTATAGAAACTTGCAATACCTAATAGCATAAAGCGAACGTTGGCTATCCGCCTATACGACATTAACCCTTGTCCTCGGTCTAGTTAACGACTGGCGTGGGATAAGAAACTGATAATATTTTACATTTTATGTTATTAGCTATGTAATAGGCGCGTAAAACAGAAAAAGTGCCAGTAAAACCTCCCGAGTCAACGTTCGCAAGAATGAATGGCTTTGTGAATATTCTAGAACGGGTAAAGTCGTATACATCTTTCTAAGATGTTATCTGTTCGTAATAGGGCTTTTATTTTTCAAGTTCACAGAAATAGGATGCTAAACCATTAAATGCATTATGTTTGCTTGTGTCTGATGGCTACTCTAGTAGTTAACTCGCGATCAGGTACAAGTAACCCTTACTTGTCATCAGTGGTCGGCCCGACGGAATACCCCCTAGTGGGGTACCCTCCCACCAACCGACGTCCCCCCCTCGGGGAGCACGTCGGTCTTTCCTCACGCGGTTGGCCTTTCGGCGAGTGACGGACTAATATTCCCCTGTCACGTTACCCGCGGCCTCAGCTAGGGCGGCATGACGCGCAGGTAGTCGCGCCTACGCCGCCCCAGTCGCCGGCGGCGGGTTGCCTCGTCGAGGTTGCGTTCCTCGTGCGCGCGACCCGCCGCTTCCTTCTGCGAGATTACTGCCTCGCAGAAAGCTGCGACCGCGTCCCAGTTCGGCACCGATGTTTGCGACGAGTTCACGGCGCTACTCTGGCCAGGCGGCACAAACCTCGAGCGTATGCTGCGCCGTGTCCTCGTCGCAATCGCAGTGGTGGCAGGACTGTGTGCTCTCTCTCATAGTGACCGTGTACAGTTACTTACCGAAGCATCCATGCCCCGTCAAGACCTGCACCAGTCGGAAGGAAAGCACCCCGTGCCGCTGTTTTAGCCACTGCATCAGCACCGGCCGGAAGGCCTCCACGGTCCAGACACCGTATCGAGGCCTCTCCAGCTGGACTGCCCAACGGGCAATGATGTCTCGGCGGGCGTCAACGCGCCACCGGTGCGCCGCACAGGGTCATCAACCGGATGACCCCCGTGTACAGCCGTCGATGGTTCAGCTATAGCATTTTTGTATTAAATTTGAAAAAAAAAAATAAAGATATATGTATATTATGGATCTATGAGCATCACAGTGGAGCAAATACTTAATATATATAATATTATTTAAAAGAAATAACTCGTGAAATAAGGTCTCGCTGGGTTTCTCGCCGGATCATCGCAGTGCGGTGGCAATATGCTCGGTTAATTTCAAAGAAAATTTAAATTTGACTATTTGTAAGTGACCTCGCAGGGCTTACGCATGATAAATAATGTGATAAAAAGTATATAAATCATTTTTCTGATATAGACAAAATGTTAGTCTGAACTTTATTCTTAGTTTCACTAACTTCTCTCTGAATGGATAACCGGATATCCCATACAACCAGAACATCATAGTAAGTAAATTTGGCTCCACATGGTATTATATCTCCTACGCGCCAGTTCTCGCTCCTACGCGTGTTACTTAATAATAGTAGTTACGTAGTAGTAGAGTTAAGATATTCGATTCATCCCTCCATCAGCCCATAGATGTCCACTGTTAGTCATACGCCTCCCCACGAGAATGCCACTTGGAACGGTCTTATGCTACTAGCATTCAAATGTCGCCTTCGACTTTCAAGATGTCGTCAGTCCACCTAGTAGGGGTCGTCTACGATGCGTTGTAATATTCGTGGTGATCACTCGAGAACCTTTCTTTTCCAACGGGTGTCGGTTCTAATGTGACCAGTTCATTACAATTTCAACGTGCGATAATTCGTATGCTAGTCAATGTATAACGATAAATTTTGATGTTTCATCATCATCATCATCTCACCCCAAATACGTCCTCCTGTTGGGCTCGGTTCTCCTTCACAATGGGAGAAAATTTGACCTATCATGCTGGTCAGACACGTTGGTATAGGGTTTCATTTCCAGATTTCCTTCTCTTGCATAGATATTATGTGTATATTATATCTTAGTCGTCTTTTACGACATCCACAGGCAAGATATGGAGTGGTGAATTGTATTTTTTACTCCGTCACCTCCGGAGAATTGATGTTCATGTGAGTATTATTCATTTAAAATAAAACTGTTTTTACAGATTTTATCGTGTTTATATTTACCGCTTGCATTTAAATATGAACATGAACACTGAAAGTGTTCCAAACGTCAGTAAATTAAAAATTAAATAAAAATGCGATAAAAGCCGTATAAATAGTTTTATTTGAAACTAGCAACCCGCCCTCGTTTCGCTTCGGATATAGGTTATAGTCGTTTTACCCGCGTAGTTCCCGTTCCCGTGGGAATACCGGGATAAAATATAGCCTAGTTTACGCCCTGATGTTATAGCTTTCCATTGGTGAAAGAATTTTTGAAATCGGTTCGATGGTTTAAGCGTGAAAGCGTAACAAAGAAACTTACTTTCGCATTTATAATATTGGTAAGAATAACCCTATACAAAAAGATAAAAACTCTCTTTAAAATCTTATACCAAAACGTATGTCCGGTGTGCTAAAGTTGATAAATTTTCTTCCTATTGTAAACAAGGCAGCACCAATAAGTGGGCAATATATGAGCTAGGAGGATGGTTGTTGCGAATGACTGGACCAGAGAATAGTAACTCCCTCAGGGAGGCTGACCGCGTGAGCACGACGCCTCCATGGGGTCAGGGTCCACCCAATGATGACAGGAAGGGAATACAGCGGGTTATGGAGAAAGAAATGTTCTCTCTTCATTTTTCTCTAACGCGCCAAAAGAAGTATAATCTCAATAAATCATCATCATCATCAATACAGCCCACATACGTCCCACTGTTGGGCTCAGGCCTCCTCCTCAATCGGAGGGCATTTGACCTACTATACCATGCTGGACAGACATGTTGGTATAGGGTTTCATTTCGAGTTTTCCTTCTCTTGCACAGATGTTGTGTGCATATTATATCACATAGTCGTCTTTTACGACATCCACGGGCAAGATAGGGAGTGGTGAATTGTATTCTTGCTCTATCACCACACGGAAATCTCAATAAAAACAGCAAAAGAATTTCCGACTATCCTGTTTCCATATAAAATATGGTCTCTGTACTTGTAAAGCTCACAGCTCATCAATAAATTGTCCTAAAATCGTCCGCTTGATTCATAGCCACTGTCGAATCTAGTCAATCTTTATAACCACCTATATAATGTGTGTGGCCATATTTGAATCTTTTTATTCACTAATTAATTGTTGTCAAAGGCCTTGTTAATGGTAAAACGGTATAGTTATATCTTATATCTTTAAACGAGCAATTCTGGTATATATATATAATTATATATTCAGGATCTCGGAAACGGCTCCAACGATTTTGTCGAAACTTGGCATACTAGAGGTTTCGGGTCCAAAAAATCGATCTAGCTAGGTTTTATTTATAGAAAATGTTGTTTTGTCCGTGTTTTTAGTAAAACAATATAATGACATTAAATTTTAAAAGAATATGAATTCAAATTACGTTGTCAACGTCCTGAGTTACGATAGCTCAGTTGGGGAGACGGCCGGTTTTAATTTTGGATTATGTGACATTTAAACAGCGTCGGTCCGAATCTCGGTTTTATTATTATTCTCTTTTTGTAATTTTTTATATATATTTCATTATTTATTTATTATTTTTTATTAATATATACCTAAATAAATTCGATAAAAATATTCCGAGCGAAGCTCAGTCAACCAGATATTTATAGATTAAGAATGTGCTGTAAGGTTGAGAGTTAAAATTAGAAATAGTGTAATAAGAGCGTTGTGGAGTGAACGAAGAAGTAGTGACAAAGTTGAAAAAGGTATGTTGAGATAGTTTGGACATGCTGAAGAGGATGACGAATCAAGTATACAAAGCAAATGTGAGTGGAACGGTTAAAAGAGGAAGACCACGACGTACGTTTCTGAATCAAATTGGAGAAAGGTCATGTTAAAAGTACGCGTAACCGTTGAGCATGCATGAAGACTTTGATGAGTGTGAGTGAAGCGATGGAAGTATGTCAGGATCGTGGCTTGTGGTAATCCATAGTCTCTGTCTACCCATCTAGAAAACAGCCGTGAGGCTATGTATATATGTAGGTTAAGAATATATATTATCTCAGCCATTTTCTTTCTATGGAAATATTATAAACTAGCAACCCGCCATCGCTTCGCTTCGGATTCAGTCGCTTAAACCCGCGTAGTTCCCGTTCCTGTGGGAATACCGGGATAAAATATAGCCTATGTTACTCCCTGATATTATAGCTTTCCACTGGTGAAAGAATTTTTGAAATCGGTTCGGTGGTTTAAGCGTGAAAGCGTTACAAACAAACAAACAAACAAACAAACAAACAATCATACTTACTTTCGCATTTATAATATTAGTATGGATTAGCTACTATCCGTGGAATACTATCCGTGTAGTGACGGAGTAAGAATACAATCCACCACTCCCTATCTTGCCCGTGGATGTCGTACAAGACAACTAAGGGATATAATATGCACATAAGATCTGTGCAAGAGAAGGAAATCTCGAAATGAAACCCTATACCAACATGTTTGATCAGCATGGTATAGTAGGCCGAATTCACTCCCATTGTGGAGGAGGCCCAAGCTCAACATTGGGACGTATGTGGGCTGCGATGATAATGATAATGATTATAAATTGGCTATTCTTACTCAAACCAGCAGGAATGTGAAGTTGTGTTATGACTTTCCGTGTGGTGACGGAATAAGAATCACCATCTCATCATTTCAGCCCGTATGCAGCCCATTGATGGGCTCAGACCTTGACCTACTATACCACGCTGGTCAGACGTTGGTATAGGGTTTCGCTTCGAGTTTCCCTTCTTTTGCATACATATTATATGCATATTTTTCCTTTTGTCGTATTTTATGACACCCACGGCCACGAGACGAGGTGGTGAATTCTATTCTTACTCCGTCACCACACTGAAAGGAATAAGAATACAGTTTACAATTCCCTATTTTGCCCGTGGATGTAGCAAAAGGTGACTAAGGGATACGATATCCATATAACATCTATGCAAGAGAAGAAAATCTCGAAATAAAACTTAATATCATCCCGTCTGAATAGCTTGAAATAGGTCGATTGTCCTTCTATTATTGCTACCCATGCTCAACAGTGGGTGAATACTACCGAACTAATAGGTAGTTGGACTGGGCTGAACTAAACTGGTTCAGGGAATACAAGCAGAATGTACTAAATAAAACCACTGTATTTTGATCTACCGTTGATCTGGGTTTAAGGAGTAATCCCCGACCCACTATCCATCCATCATTTATTAAAAATATCAAAAAGCTACATATTATATTAGCTGCAATGCAACCATATCGCGATATAATTCGGTGACAACGCCATCTATCGAGTGCATCAACATGATGTAAATGGTTCGTATCTTGGTCGTGAACAGTGGGACATATGTGGGACGAGTTGTGATGAAGATCAGGTGATGGCAGCCTTCTCATGGCACACTCAATATACCAATGGTGATCGGCAGCACCCTTGTTAAATGTGGTGATTGTGTGCATTCCTCTTCGTGAAATAACGGTTGGATAAACAGTGGATGTAGACATGCTGTCTAATGGATGTTTAGAAATAGCTATTACAAAAGCTATTCTTAATTTACCACTGTAGACTTTGTAAGTCCAGCTATGATCAATTTTGTATATAATTTATATTACTATTAAGCCACATTGTTTGTTTATTTGAACGCACCAATGTTAGGAACTATCAGTTGCATTTAAAAAAAAATACTGTTTGTCAAAAAAAGGCATGTATGTACAGTATATAATGCTGCTATAAATAGGCTCGTGTAGGTCTGTTTATGTTCATACATCCAAAGTGATGAAAAATATATCTCTTGGTAAATCGTCATAAACGTTTCGCGATAGTATTTGAATTTTATATACTTGTTTACTGAACGTCACTTTCACCGTGACCATGAACGCTGAAAAGTGTTCAAAACGTCAGGCAATCAGTAATTAAATATAAACGATAATATCCGTAAAAATATTTTTGTAGTGTGTACTACACACTACAAAAATATTTTTACTCGCGTAAATATTAGAAATCCTTAGTCACTTCTAAAAAAGTTAAATCTGAACTAGGTTGAAACAAACTTTTTCGGTGGCTTCTACAACTTGGTGCCGTGTCATATTCGTAACTAATATGTTTGAAAAATATTTCGAACTATCATACGTTTTGATCCATAATAAGAATTAATTTAGCAATTTATATAAAATCGTTTTGAACAAAATGGGCGATCGATCAGCTTTAGTCTGATCGTTAACAAATTGTCGCTATCACAATTGAATGATGGATGTGATAGGTACTACTTGAATTACTTTAATAAACTCTTATTACAATGGCCTAAGGTTCAATATAGATAAGTTTGTGATCACAATGCTACAGCATAACTATGATCGATTGGGTTTATTACAAAAAGTAAATAATACAACGTTTATATGGAGATCAATTGGTGAGGGACGTCATAAAAAATGTGTTCTAGATTCAATAGGATGTGTATAAAATAGTTCCTGTTAGTAGTATTATAATATTTTTAGCCAATTTTAATAGTTATAAATAAAATTATTTACACGGATTTTATTGCATTTGTATTTGACTTTTGTTTGCGCGACGTTTCGAACACTTTTCAGCGTTGATGGTCACGCGATAATACCCGTAAAAATATTTTTAGGTACCTATAATGTCTCCCCTCTGTCGCCCCAGACAGGGTGGTGCGGAAGCGCGCCGACCGCAACCCACCCCAAAAAAAAAAAAAAGGTACCTATAATGTGTTTTGATTGCGTAAACATCAGAACTCAATTTCATTAGTTTTATGTAGGTTATAATGATAGTTTTTATATGTGATGACGGAATAAGAATGCAACTTACTATTTACCCTATTTTAGCCGTCCATATTATGAAAGACGACTAAAGGATATGGCGCTCATATAATATCTATACAGGAGACGAAAAACTTTAAATAAAAAATTTACCAGTTTTGTATAGTAGATCGATTTCTTCCCTTTTCTTCCCTATTTTGGAGGAAGTTCGAGCCCAGCAGTGGATTGTAAATGAGCTGAAGTGATGATGATGATTATATGTAATTATAATTTCTGATACTTAAGGAATGGTTACAAATTACTTTTATCGATTTTATGGCATATCTATGTGTTTAACATGTAATGTTTAAAAACATTATAATCGTCTACTGTCAAAATCCTCTTTAATAACGATGACTTGTTAGACGTTAACATACTCAGATTGTTCGTTACAATGGATACTAACTAGTGCTTGACTCGCTAAGTAGACAACAGATCATCATCATCATCATCGAGCCTTTTGCCATCTACTGCTCGACTGCTGGTGGTAGAACTTCCGCATGAATGAGAGGAATAGTGCAGTAATCGCCACGTATTAGAGGATTGACGATTCCAGTGAGGTACACTTTTCAGGACAGACCAGACGCCCACTTTTCTCGTGAGATCTTGAGCGAGATTTTATGACTCTCACTGACAAGTAAGAGGTATGAACAATTGTAATGTTTTTAACAATTGTAAATAAAACTACGGATTTTAAAGTTTAAATATTTGATATTCGATTGCCCGACGTTTTGAACACTTTATAGCGTTCATGGTCGCGGGCGGTGGTTTTTACAATTTTTATCGTGTCACCACATAAGGATGACAAATACGAACGTGTAATGAAAAAAATCCATAAAACATTTTTAAGTTTTTAAATTTTCTTTCTACGATTTTTCTTTTTATCATCATTTCAGCTCATAAACGTCCCACTGTTGGGCTCGAGCCTCCTCCTCAATAGGAGGGAAATTGACCTTACTCTACTATGCTGATCAGACAGGTTGGTATAGGGTTTTATTTCGAATATTCCTTGTCTTGCATAGAAGTTATATGCGTATTATATCCCTTAGTCGTCTTTTAAGAAATCCACAGGCAAGATAAGGTGTGGTGAATTGTATTCTTACTCCGTCACCACACGGATTATTCTTTCAGATTTCTTATTTTCACGCTTTTAATTTTTTTTCTAAGCTTTATAATTTTCTGCCAATAATTATTCTATATAACTGTTTGAAGATTTATGACAGGACGGTCACAATAATAAAATCACACAAAGATATCTAAACCTACGTGGGTTTGTCTAAAGCAAACGTTTGTGGTTTATGAATATTCATAACTAACACGCTACGATATTCGTTAAATTGACATAGAATTTCACACAAATATGAGAGAATGATATTGTATGTATACACGAGCGCCGCTGACTTTTTTTTAATTGTATTGTATTTGTACTTTTAAGACAGAGTTCCTTTATATGTCATCATGATCACAGTCCATATATATCCCGTTCTTGTGCGACATATATGAGCCAAGATGAGATGAAGATCAGAAGATGGAGATTATGGGGATAAGGCCCCATAATCTACATTCTGATATGATATTTACAGAGCATTATGTGTTAAGAGATGAAGAATAAAATGCTATCATGTCTTTCTATTTCATCTGTATCATTTCAGCTTTTTTTATTGCAAACAGTGGCAAACGAGCAAACAATACACCTAATGGTAAATATTGCTACGCTCATGACCTTTGCTAGGTCGCTGCCTACCGCGAAGCGTGAGTGTGAACGTGCAATGGGGTTCGGTGAAATTAAAGGTATCACCAAAACCCACCACATGCAAACATCCTCAGAACGTTGGGCTTCTGACGCCCTCGCTCACCGAACGAAGCGCAGTAACAAATTGCTACTACTCAGACGTCGATTTTCTGCGAGAATGTGGTACTAGCCCAGACGGACCGGCTCACGGCTGTAGACAGACAACTGTCAACAGTGCAATACTCCTGATGTCCCACTATTAGGCTCGAGCTTCCTCTACAATAAGAGAGAAATTGACCATGCTGGTCAGACAGTTTAGTATAGGGTTTCATTTCGACTTTTCCTTGTCTTGCATAAATGTTTGTCCATTGTTTTACGACATCCGCGAGTAAGATAGGGAGTGGTGAATTATTTAGGTATTTTGGTATTTATATTTGGTATTCTGACTCCATCACCACATGGAGGACGACCCAGTAATTTATGAGTATAGTATTGATAAGTAAGCAGTTAATATTACTTCAAAGGCGGGAGAGAATTTCATGTGGTAACGCTTTCTGTGTTTCCACTCTTTGCTTTCTTATGAGATTCATAAAAGTCAATAGAGCACCATAAATAACTACGTAATATTGTCCAAAGAAACTTAAATCGTAAACTGCAAACGCCAGCCTATTTAGCCAACTAGACTACAAACGTGGTAATTATGGCTTTATGATTATTCAATTATATCTAATAGTGAACGTCAATATGCTGATGGACTGACGAATTCGTTATTGTATAATTGAATAGTCCATCTTAGTTTAACAGCTATAGTAAGGTGGAATAAGGCCCACAACCCATAATCTTGGACCTTTGAGTGGTCCACTCTACACTGCGCATTTAACTTCAATGGCTAATAAAAATACCTTTAAACAATAACTGTTTAATTTTTTCATCATTCATACTGGTGAAACTCTTAGCATCCATTATTAAACATAGAAATAATGGCCTTATCGCCAGCAATTTGAGTTATTGAACATAGTAGAGCCATTGAACATAGTATATAAAAATGCAAGATGTTACATAATGTACATAAATCCTATCAAGTTCAGCCTCATGATAAAACGTACCTTGGCAGGGGGATTGTCGATTGCAGTGTTATAAATTTACCAGCAGATTGCAACTGGCCATTATCCAGGCGATTCCTCATTTAATTTTTATGACTTCCAGGAGAAAGGGGTGGTGAAATATTGTACTCATCACTACATAAGGAAACAATAGCATTATTGTACATATTATGTGCAAGTGCTGTGTGACCTGTTGACTTTTTCAACTACGTTAACATGCAAACGGCATTTAAATCAGTTTATGTTCATTTAACTGTCAAAGAGAAAATCTTTTCTTAACATTATTTGTGTAGCGACATTGGATGGTCAAGGGTCACTGGCTTTTAGGTGACTTTGATGTCACTAATTTAAAATTACACCTACGAAAATAACACATAATCGAATCTAAACCTTATGTAACACACAATAAGCAATGCTTCAAATATTTTAATTTTTAAATAGCTTTGTATTCGTGATGGGAAAAGTAACTGAATCGATGAGTATTGTTCAATCCGGTACATTTTATCTATTTAACATATATTTATATACATAAATAATGTCGCTATATTTGTATAAACCTAAAGGAAATATCGTCGTTCCGATATCAATGCATAAGATTTGTTTTTTTATGAGATTTGGTTGTTTGGGTGGCTTTAATGGGTGAACGTATTATTTAAAAACGGTTTGATGGTGATTTTTATACATCATAATGAGTGTTAAATTTGCTATGGATGACCCTTTTTTTTTGATAGGCTATAATCCGGTCACATCTCATCCAGATTGTATAGAGTGGAGAGAAACACGACATGCAGCCTCAGTACCTATTGTAACTTGCTGTGACCATTTCAATTGATCACCGGTAACCGAATCCTGTAAAAGGTTTTCATTAAAAATAATTCAACAATAGCTTCTTTGAGAGAGAAAACGCCACAGAGTGGTCTGAGGTTCTAGAAGCCTCTGGCTTGCAAAATTATATGCTTATTAAATATTGATACGATTATTGCTTGACGTAACAGTAAAAATTTTATACTTCCTTGTTCGGTTTTTGTAGAATACAAGAAAATATTTTCAAAACTATCTGAAATGCGTTCTCTCCGTATAATGACAGGTGAAAATATGTTGTATTCTTTTTACCTTCTAGTTAAAGCAACATAAACCGCCTAGACAATTACACAGTCGTAGTAATCTAGGATACTTATAAGATCACCTATTGCAGTTGGTATTATAGGCTAAGATGTCTGGCCAAACGAAACTACAAAAATATTAAATAATCTTATTTCGATTACAATATTTACATACGAAACGGTCTTTTAAATGTTTTCAATTAAGCTTATATTTATAACACTAGCAACCCGCCCTCGCTTCGCTTCGGTTATAGTCGTTTTACGCGCGTAGTTCCCGTTCCCATGGGAATACCGGGATAAAATATAGCCTAGTTTACGCCCTGATATTATAGCTTTCCATTGGTTAAAGAATTTTTGAAATCGGTCCAGCCTTTTTTTTTTTTTTTTTTTTTTTTTTTTTTTTTTTTTTTTTTTTTTTTGTGTGTGTACAGCTGTTGGCCGCAGATGGCCTTGACAGCTTGACGCGGACTATGGGTGAGCGCTGAGGGCTCTCAACCCGGAGAAAAGTATGCTAAGCATCGGTCCAGCCGTTTTGAAGATTACCCGGTACAAACAGACAGACAGACAGACAGAAAAAAAATTTTAATCGCTATTTTAGGCATAGGTGTTGTGCTAATAACCGTGTGAGCATGAAAAAAGCCTATTATTTTGAAGTTACAAACAGACACTCCAATTTTATTTATTGGTATAGATGACGGTTGCCCGGATGTACAAATTTGAATATAGAAATTTTCATCTAGGCAACTTAAAAAAATTGTAGGATTCGAATCTTCTAAAATACTTAAAATATATCTTTCTCACTCTATAAGGTACCGATAAACATTAGTGTCCGCATATTGCACCCGAGTGCATTGTATGCAAATACACAATACGTGTTCATTTAAGACAAAAAAAGTCACTACGACAAAAAAAAAGTTTAACGGAATCGCTTCTCTCGCATTCTGTTTTATATTATCTCAAAAACATAACACGAGCTTGAGACAAAATGTCGCTGCTTTTTTTTGTCGTGCGACAAAAATACGGGTGCTAAAGTCACGGATTACGTGTATGCGTTTTTTTGTTTTGTTTTTTTTTTTAGATTCATTTTTATTTGTGGCTCAAATTTTATTTAATAATATATAAATATGGGGTTTTAAGTTATTAAATGGTTTTTGTACTATTGTTTTCTATAGAGACATAATTTGAAGAGCATAGCCGTCCAAATTTTTTTTGCGTTAGATTTCCTAAGGCCTTACGTCATAGCATCGTCATATCATAGTAAAGGTGACCAGCAATAATGTATTTTTCAAACCTTGAGAACATTAATTAACATATTTCCCTTTTTGTTTCTTGGAGGCTTTTTTAGCTATGGTGCATCATTCACCGTCCTAATCATCCAGGGCGAGGAGTCCATAGCCCGCCGGGGTTACATCTCTTTCTAGCGTCAAGTGTCGGACGAGTGATCGGTAAGTAGAGTCGGTATAGAAAAGGAAAGATGGGGTCATAATTGCAGTTGGTATTATGGAGCACTGCTACTCCTTACTATGGCTATCCCTCATCCGGTATACATATGAGTAATTCAAAAATACTTATAGTACAGACCTTAGAGCTTCTCTGATTTTTTTAAAGAGAAGCCGTTACATTAATAGGAGTGCAAATATCAAAACCAAAAACATCGATGTATAGATACATCGATGGTTTAAGAACAAACATTGATGTACAAATAACCAAAAACATCGATCGATGTATCGATACATCGATGTTTTATAAACAAATATTGATGTACAAAAAACATCGACCTGAAAACATCGATGTATCGAAACATTGATGTTTTTTAGAAATCTATGTGATGAGCTTTTGTTTTTTTTTTAGCTAAATCAAGCATATTTTTTACACAAAACACCAACGTTTGCGTGATGTGAGGACCTTTTTTTTTTGCAGGCTCCGCTAAAATTAGCATACATTTTAAATCATGCAGGCAAAACATCGATGTCAAAACATCGTATAAAATAACATCGATATATCGATGTATTACAATATTTAGTGAAATCGATGGTAAACATCGATGTTTTTTTATTGAAACATCGATGTTTCAAAAACATCTATGTATCGTTTGCATCTCTATACATTAACCAAGCTTATACGTAATTTATGTTTATATGTTATTTAGCCACCATCAAGTATAAATATTACGACAGATTAAACACCCACAACCATCAATCAGTTTATGGGGTCAGGTATCATAAACAATGACACTTTTACGATGATCGTCGGGTGTTTCCGGGTACACTGTGGTGCAATTTTGCTAGTAAATCTAGTCATTATTCAACTAACGCCTATTTTTACCAACAATTACATGTATATACAATTTTACATATATGTGTGTGCGCGCGCGCGTTTGTGTATGTGTGTGTGTGTGTGTGGGGGGGGCGGGGTCTGTTTGTCTGTGTGCGTGTGTGTCTGCGCGCGCGGCTGTGTATGGTGTGTGTGTGTGCATACGGGCGCGTGCGTATCCGTGTGCGTGTGCGTTTGTGTGAATGTGTGCGTGTGTATTTTAATATTACTCATCGTCATGGTCTTATCTAAATTACTTGGTTTAACTCAATAAATACTTTTCTTTCATAGTACATATTGCAAAAGTTTTGTTTTTGTATTGAATAGGCTCCAAAACTACTGGACAGATTTCAAAAATTCTTTCACCAATGGAAACCTGTCATATCAGGAAGTAACATATGCTATATTTTATCCCGGTATTCCCCCGGGATTAGGAACTACGCGGGTAAGGCGAATGAAACTGAAGCGAAGCGAGTGTGGGTTGCTAGGTTGTAATACTTTTATGACCGGCCGCCTACTTGACTTAAACCCTCTACGTGAAGTTCTCAGTTGTCAAATTCAAGGGTTGGTGATATTTGTAGCCACACAGCAGCTGTTAAGCGACAAAGAAACCCTTATATCATGCCGAACAACACAAACATTCAATTAGGGAACGCATATTACACCCAGATGGAGACATTTTCCGTGTGGTGACAGAGTAAGAATGCATACCACCACTCCCTCTCTTGTCCATGGGTATCGTAAAAGATGATTAAGGATGCACTAAAGGAACTAAAAAAAAACTAAGCTAAAAATACACTAAAAAACACTACATGAGAAAATTCGAAATTAAACCCATTTTTCGTTTCAACCATAGGGTTTCATTTTTTTTTTTTGTGGTCGGCCCAACGACGAAGGCGACGTGGTTTTCGGGTGGATTGCGGGTGTTGCGTGCTTACGCCCCTCTGTCGCCCCGGACGGAGTGGTGCGAGGAGCGCTCCGACCGCAGCCCACCCCAAAAAAAAAAGTTTCATTTTTCGAAATGAAACCATTTGGTTTTGACCAACATATAGTAGGTAAACTTCCCTTACAAGATGAAGGAGGCCCAAGCCCAATACTAACATATGGGCACAGATGGGTACAGTATTTCAGAATAAATTAAATTTTAGCCTTCCTAAATGAGGCAATTATCCAAGGCTTAAGGAAATAAAATCTATACATAGATAGTCTTTAACCATAACTGATAATAAACCTAACCTAATTTTCTACCTCCGACCTAACTCTAATCTTAGATAGCTTGTTATAAAGGCCTTTAGCTAATAACATACCCTATTCAGTTTTACTGAAATCCAAGGCATATAAAGGTTAGATCATAAAACGAAACCTAGTACCGTTTTAGTACTAGACCGTTAGCAGTATCGAATTGTCAACACATTGCTAAGTGACAAACTGTAAATTCAAAATAACCATTTCACAGGTCGTATAATGTTAACCATGTCATTTAATACTATCGTTGAAGGATGTGGCTTAGTTTGCAATTGTTTAAAATACGTATTAAATTTGATTTAGTGTTTTCCATTATCTATTTAACCATTAATATTATAATGCGGTTAGATTTGTTTATTCGTAAAATTGTTTGTGATAAATAAAATTAAAAATTACTTATTAGGTTTAGAATTTCCTTGTATTATTTAGATTCCTTGTATTATCTGCCGCCAATGGATCTTTATCAGGTCGCTATCTACCATGAAGAAAGTAAAGGAAGTGTGAATGCATGCAATGAACACTAAAGGCAAAACTCATCATCATCATCGCAGCCCACATACGTCCGACTATTGGGCTTGGACCTCCTCAACAAAGAGAGGGGATTTGACCTACTATACCGTGCTGGTCAGACATGATGGTACAGATTTTTATTTCGAGTTTCCCTTCTCCTGTATAGATGTTATGTAGGTATATATTATATCCCTTAGTCATCTTTTATGATACCCACGGGAAAGGAGGGGGGGGGGGGGGAGAGGTTTGATGGTGGAGAAAAGTATACTTTAATTGTACTTCTATTTTATCTATAGGTGTCATAAAAATGTATAAGAGAAGATGTATATAAAATCTGTTCACGAGAAGAACAAATCGAAGTATTTTTCACTCATTACAATAGAGGCTCGCGGCCAGCTGTGGGACGTATAAGAAAGAATAATATAATAATGGAACTGAAAGAGATCAGTTTAAAGTCCTTATGGCCCTGTACGGCGCACCGGTGTGGGCGGGGCTCCCTGACGGTCCGACTCAGGGCTCTTCTATGGCGATCATAGATGGCCAGGGCGGTCAGGGCCATACGCGGATACAGCACGGTGGCAACGGAGACAGCGCGCCTGTTGGCCGGGCCTCCCCCGTGGGACCTGGAAGTGGCAATGCTCGGCGGTTTATATCGGCGAGAGTCGGGGGTGCGAGCGGAGGGCGGTGTGATCTCGTTGAGGGAGCTCACCGCCTGGCGCGTCGATGCCCGCCGAGACGTCGTTGCCCGTTGGGCAGTCCGGCTGGAGAGGACTCGGTTCAGGGTGCGAATCGTGGAGGCCTTCCGGCCGGTGCTGATGTAGTGGTTGGAACGGCGGCACGGGGTGCTCTCCTTCCGACTGGTGCGGGTGTTGACGGGGCATGGATGTTTCACCAAATACCTGCACAAGGTCATTAGGAGGGAGAGTACATCGTCCTGCCACCACTGCGATTGCGACGACGACACGGCGCAGCACACGCTCGAGGTCTGTGACGCTTGGGCAGAGCAGCGCCGTAAACTCGTCGCAATCATCGGTGCCGACCTGACGCTGCCTACCATCGCCAGGGCATGCGTGATCCAGCGTAGCCTGGTGATGGTCAGCAGCGTCAGGAACTGGGACGCGGTTGCAGCCTTCTGCGAGGCAGTAGTCTCGCGGAAGGAGGCGGCGGATCGCCTGCGTGAGGGGCGCAGTCTCGATGGGGCGATTCGCCGCTAGTGACTGGGGCGGCGTAGGCGCGAATACCTGCGCCTCATGCTGCCCTAGCTTAGGCCGCGGGTGACGTGACCGTGGAATTATTCCGTCACCTGTCGAGAGGCCGACCGCGTTAGGAAAGACCGATGTCCTTCTCCGAGGGGGGGACGTAGGTCGATGGGAGGGTACCCCAAATAGGGGGTATTCCGTCGGGCCGACCACTGACGTCAAGTCACCCTGCTCCGGTGGTCGACCCAACGACGAAGGCGACGTGCATCGCGGGTGGGTTGTGGGTGTGCGTGCTTACGCCCCTCTGTCGCCCCGGACGGAGTGGTGCGAGGAGCGCGCCGACCGCAAACCAAACCCAAAAAATAAAATGAAGGAAATGTTAATGACACAAGATCATCCTTACTAATATTATAAATGCAAAAGTACGTTTGTTTGTTTGTTACGCTTTCACGCTTAAACCTCCAAACTGATTCCAAAAATTTTTTCGCCAGTGGAAAGCTATAATATCAGGGAGTCGGCTATACTTTATCCCGGTATTCCCACGGGAACGGGAATTATGCGGCTAAAGCGACTGAACCCGAAGCGAAGCGAGGGCGGGTTGCTAGTACAATATATACATACAAAATCGACTTACTTTCGCCCCCCACAAAACGTATCATCTTTTACTGAAAGGTAATTTACAGTCGAGCCCCCGTATAAAATTTACCAACACTGTAGTTAAAAAGAAGGAGTCAGTATGTTACCTCGGCTTGGTCCTAGAGAAAAATTTTTCGTTCATTGAACATATTAAAACTGTAAGTGAAAAAGCCAAACGAAATTTCTATGCGCTTACCAGAATTTCAACTTCCACCTGGGGCCTTCGTTTTAACACACTTAAAATTATATATACAGCCACATATCTGGGCTGTATCTGTTATGGTGCACCGGCCTGAGCTGATCGTACTACCATAGGCGCGGCTCGGCGTAAGTTACTACAGAGTCAACGATTAGCGCTAATATTTCTGTGTAAGGCATACCGAACAGTTAGCACCGAAGCCTTACCAGTACTTGCAGGTGTACTTCCGGTCAACTTAGAGATACAAAATGGTGCGTCCATGTATTATTCCACTAGGAAAATCATGACTAACAATTTTTTTTTACCACGCGATCGTAATAAAATTACTAGACTTTTTGCGCCGCAATCCGTCGTTAACGATAAGCTCCTGACCGAATGGCAGACAAGATGGGATTCGTCAACAAAAGGTCGTCATCTATATCTATTCTTTCCATCTGTTCGTGAACGTTTGGAGAGAACTTGGCTAGAAATTGACCACTATGTAGCCCAATTCCTCACAGGCCATGGGAATTTTAGAAGTAAATTATTCTATTTTACACTAGTAGATTCACCATTTTGTCGATGTTTGACCTCAAACTCCAATTTTGAACAAACAGCTCATCACATCCTTTGGGAGTGCATTCTCTGGCGCAACGAGCGGAACGTCATGTTAGATAATATGCATGTCACGTCTGGGGTAGTATACTATTCGGATCTTGTAGCAACTCGAGAAAATTTCCGTGCGTTTAGGCGCTTTTGCCATACCTATTACTGTAATCAAACCTAAAGCTCACAAATAGGTCCATTAAGGTTTGTCCAATCCGTGGTGCTGTACCGCTGCGTTTCACGTAGTTGTACAAACTCTTATTTACTGGCTTATCAGCCAACTTTGCTTCATGTCTCCCGCTTTGCATAGGAGGGAAGTGGAATCTTTCCAACTCCTCCTGTTTTCTTTTCTAATTAAATTTGTTGCGGGTCCCAAGACAATTAAAAGCGATTCCCGGGACTTCCTGAGGGTCAAACCTCAGTGACTTATACGGAGACCATTGTGGATCCTGGCTTACAGGAGTTACAGTGGTGGGAATGTGTGGTGGGATTAGTCCCAAAAAAAGTACAATATATACTTTACTTTCTCAAACTATTTAGAAGATATCCTAAGGCAAATGACTAGCTTCGTTCAAAGATAAATCTTTCTTGCTTTCGAAATCCATACAAACTTGCATACTGTATAAAAAATAATGCTAGCGTATGTCGGTCTGTCTGCGTCCAGTTTATGGCCGTTGCAAATATTACGGCTATGCAAAATAACATTTTACTGCGCACCGTACAAGATGCGTGCTTACAAGATACAGATTAGAAAAATATTATAGATATGACAAAATATTATGAAATTAATGTTGTTATTTATATAAAAAAACTTCTTCCATGTAATGACGGAGTAAGAATACAAATCATCATCATCATCATTTCAGCTCATATACGTCCCACTGTTGGGCTCGAGCCCCTTCTACAATAGGAGGGAAATTGACCTTACTATACCATACTGGTCAAACAGGTTGGTATAGGGTTTTATTTCAAGTTTTTCATCTCTTGCATAGATGTTATATGCGTATTCTCTAAGTCGTCTTGTACGACATCCACAGGCAAGATAGGGAGTCGTGAACTGTATTTTTACTCCGTCACCACACGGAAAGTAAAAATACAATTCACCAAATTTTACTTACTTTGGGTGTCGTAAAAGACTATGGATATGATATGCAGATATTATCTATCAAAAAGAACGAAAAATCTAAATGAAACTTCGTATAAATCGCCTGACCAGCATGGTATAGTAAGTCAACTTCGCTGTATTGTGGAGGAAATTCGACCACAGTAGTTGAATATATATAAACTTAGATGATAATATTAGAAACTATTATGCAGATGTTTTTAGGAAACATTCTTTTCTTTTGAAGATGAAATGAAAACACTATCAAACATTTCCAAAAAAGGGAATGAGATATAACACCTTTGCTCCTTCAAGCATTGAACTATAAAAATACTTATATTTTAAATATTACCTATAACTAAATTATAGACTAATTTCTATATGCTGACGGAGTAAGAATAGAATTTAATTTTAATCAAGAATTTGGTAGTGACACACTGCCGACAGTGCTCTGTCTAGAGCTGAAAATCGACGTTGCACTAGATGGAATTTTTTACAGCCCTTCGTTCCAGAAGCCCAACTTTCTGAAAGTCTTTGCGTATGGTGGGTTTTGGTGATGCTTTGGTATCTCCGCATTCACACTCCCTTTACTTTCTTTACGGTAGGCAATGGCCTAGCAAAGGTCCATGAGCGCGAGTTTCACTTACGATCAGCTGTGTTATTTGCTTGTTTGCCAACAACAGCAACAATTGGTGTCAAAAAAAAAAAAAACAAAAGCGAATAAAGTTACTGCTAGAGTAGAAGACATCCATACAGTTGATAAATATCTCTCCCATCATGGAGGAACGATTGGAGTATGAAAATAAGAAGTTTCAGGAATGGCTATACCTTGTTTTTTTTTTGCTGCTTCTCAGCCCATATATTAGTTTTAAATAAAACTACTAAACTACCCGACGTTTTGAACAGTTTGCAGCGTTCATGGAACATTTTTTCATATAGAATCATTTTCTTCTTACACTGGCAATAAATTTGTATTAAAATGTGGGTCAATATTTAATAACTAATTTCTGTATAGGGTAGATAATTATAAATTTTCTGCAGTAACGATGACTTGTTAGACGTGAGACATCTTAGTGGTGAATTGTATTCTTACTCGGTCACTACACGGAGTTTAAAATAGAATTTAACTTATTATTCAAATTTAATTATTATAATTGATTTTATTATTTATTGCATTAGAATTTAGGAGATTTAGAGATTAGGTTGTAGGCATTATAATATTCAAGTTGTCATATCTAAAACTTTTCTCAATTTATTCAAAATTTCACACGACTGTGACGAGTCCAGTCAATACAGTTTAGACTGTAAAATGATGGCAAAAACTCTGAACTACAGAGAAAGGTGTCCATTGTGTATGGTCCATTCTACAATGGGCAGTGTAAAATGCAGGAAATATTAGATCTTTTATTGTTTTGTGCATATTGAATGATTGCATTGTTTTATTGCTGGGCAGGCTCACGTGGGAGCTAAGAAACTAGTGGCCATGAAACGAATGTAAGTAATTACAACAAAGCAAATTTGTCTTTATATGGCAAGTAATCAAACAGACAGACAATATGTATTATTTATAATACATAAAATTTGCATTCCTATATTCTTCAAATTTTTCGAATGTGCTTTTGTGATTATCAAATATCTTGAATCTAATTACATTAATTATAATATCTAATAAGCCATATTAATGATCATTTTGACTATCAAACAACAAAAATATTTATTATATTATATTTATTTCGAAAAACTAGTTGCTTTTTTCACATTTAAGAAAATGTGTTTATTAAAGTATGTAAACATGCTACTAAGTTACAGTTATAAACGTAATAAGTCTTCTACTAATTGGCTGAAGTATTTGCACAAATCTTTTAGTCTTGCGAAGAACAGTTTTAATACTTTGAAAATTCTCCGTGAGGTAACGGAATAAGAATACAATTCACCACTCCTCATCTTGCCCGGGGATGTCGTAAAGACGACTAAAGAATATAATACGCATATAGCATCTATGCAAGATAAGGCAAATTTGAAACAAAATCCTATATCAACCTGCCTGACCAGCATGGTAAGGCCAATTTTCCTTCTATTTGGTGGACGCTCGAGCCTAGCAGTGGTAAATATATGAACCGAGATGATGAATACTTTGAATATTACAGAAAAGATTTTTATTAATTTGAAAATAAACTATAGTGCATTATAAAACATCTTGCAGTTTGCTCTTAATTCCTATGAAGAATACGTAAAAAGGTGCCGATATGAACCAAATTCCTTAAAAGTTCATTGAACTGCAAGTGTCGTTAATGAGTAGGGTCTTGCGACAGACTAAAACGGGGCGTGGAATGAACCGTCACGCCTTTTACTTCAGCCAAACATACACCACAAACATTCGAGGCAAATGTTTGTCCAACGCGCGGACAAATTTCTGTGTCGGAACTGGCGCCCTCGTGACGATGTGGGAAAATAACGTGATGGATTGTCTAAGATCAATCAAATCTGTTTTTATGAGTTGATGTGTTCTATGACGTCATATCTTTTTTGTATATATGTTACCGGAAGTGTATGAAATCTAGGAATTGTATACAAATCCTAGTAAATTTGTACAAGTCCGAAGCTATTTAGGAAATGTATAAAATATTGTTTCAAAAACTATTTAATACATAAATATCGAAAAATATAATAATCTTCATATTATCTTACAAATTGAAGCTAACCTAACCTATCCCTGATCAAACGAAGCAATACCCTCCCCTCGCCCCGCTATCCCCGCGTACCCATTTATATCTCTAATGTTTTACATTTCTGATTGCTATTTAGGAAATGTATAGACTGCCTAGGAAATGTGTCTAATACAATTTATTATACCGGGTTGGGAGCGTTCCGCTCGCCCAATGACCGCGCTAAGCTGTAAAGGTCATCTCGACCAACAGTTATACACACAAAAAAAAAAAAAAAACAATTTATTTTACACATTACCGTGCGATTTTAGGCATTACACACATTTCCTAGGAATTGTATACAATGAAGGCTTACATACGTTTCCGGTAACATATTTATTTCTTGTGTACGTCTGTATATCACTGAACTCCTCCTAAACGGCTGGACCGATGTTGATGAAATTTTTTGTGCATGTTCAAGGGGATTTGAGAATGGTTTAGATTTACAATTAGACCCGGTAGGTGGTGCTGCTATCGATTTCAAGGAGAATTCCTTTTACTATTATTTTAGATTTGAACAGAACAACGTCTGTTGAGTCACCTAGTTACTTATAATTTTGTAAAGATATGGAGGACACTGTGTCTTCAGAATACAATGTACCATCACCAATTTTATGTTGATAACGTACAAACCAGTTGAGGAATTGCCATGTGAATACGCAGCTATTTTTTTTTTTTTATTGCAAACGGTGGCAAACGAGCAAACAGTACATCTGATGGTAAGTGTTGCTGCCGCTCATGGACCTTTACAAGGCAGCTGCCTACCGCGAAGAAAGTGAAGGGAGTGTGAATGCGTGCATTGAGGCTTGGTGATACCAAGGGTACCACCAAAACCCTCCAGACTCAAACACCCTCAGAAAGTTGGGCTTCCGGATCTCTCGCTCACCGAACGAAGCGCAGTAACAAATCGCTACTACTCAGACGTCGATTTTCTGCTCAGTGTGGTACTGCCCCGGACGGACCGGCCCGCGGCTGTAGACAGATAACTGTCGCCAGTGTGGTCCTACCACACTAGAAAAGCTATGGAGAGCTGTTCATATTATGATGCAAAGTCGAAACTCAGTGTTACTTTGGTGGGATTTGACTGCACTCATGCTGTGCTGTGCGGTAGCGGCTTCGAATACTACCAACCCTTGCTTTGCTCGTGGGTGTCGTAAAAGACGACTAAGAGCCCTAGATTGACCCGGACCAACTCCATCTGGTACTATTTGGGTCAACGATTACATTCCCAAGGAGGGTTGACGTCAGGCAGGCGGCCGGTCATACAAGTCATTGCCGAAACTTTTTGCAATTTGTCAAAACAGATGACATATTGCGTCGATCCCAAGTAATTGGGATAAGAGCAAGATGATGATGATGATGATGATTGAAATATTTTTAAAATGTTTTATTATATTTTTTTCTATTATGTATTATTATATTGTCATTAAAATTAAATGGATATGGAGATCAATGTAACTTAGCACTGACTTGTAACTCTAAATATTATTAATAAAGAATACTATATTATACTACTTATCATCATTTTAGCCCACGTTTGTGTCTCTGCTGGGATCTCCGCCTTTATGAGAGGGAATTCGACCTTTTATATCATAATGATTTCTGATGTTTATGCGAGTATTACATATTGTAAATAACTTTACGGATCATATAGAATTATTTCCTTCTTATACTGGCAACAAAATTTGTATCAAAATGTGGGTCATATTTAATAAATAATTTTCTGTATTGGGTAGATTAATTGTAAATTTCTGTAGTAACGATGACTTGTTGGACGTGAGATATTTTAGTCTACCCGTAACCATGAAAGCTGCAAAGTATTTGGCACGTCAGGAAATCAAAAATCAAATCCAAACGTGACAAAATCTGCAAAGTAGTTCTATTATATCATGCTGGTCAGGCGTGTTGGCGTATAATTGGCATAGACTTGTTTTATTTCTAGTTTTCCTTCTCTTGCATTGATGTTATGTACATATTACAACCGTTAATGGTATTTGACAGTCAAGGTAGGGGTGGTCCATAATACATATATGCTTTTATTGTCAAAGATTTTATGAGTAGATAATTTTATGCATTAAAAGTCGCATTTAGGAGTGGTAGGTCCACACTGTCGACAGTTATCTGTCTAAAGCCGCGGGCCGGTCCGTCCGGGGCAGTACCATGCTCTCGCAGAAAATCGACGTCTGAGTAGTAGCAATTTGTTACTGCACTTCGTTCGGTGAGCGAGTGAGCCGGAAGCCCAACTTTCTGAGGGTGATTGCGTGTGGAGGGTTTTGGTGATGCCCTTGGTATCACCGAGCCTCAATGCACGCATTCACACTCCCTTCGCTTTCTTCGTGGTAGGCAACGGCCTTGTAAAGGTCCATGAGCGGCAGCAACACTTACCATCAGGTGTACTGTTTGCTCGTTTGCCACCGTTTGCAATAAAAAAAAATATGTAAGGCTGAGAATGCTCTGTTAAATTAATATTAGTCTTAGAATAATAACGAATAGAAGGTGAGTTCGCGCACAAAAAGTGAAGCATTTCAATTGGAGCCTAATGGAGCTTACGCCGGAACCGTTCCGTAATGTACAAAGTTACTGTACTGCACGTACATAGGTACATACGTGCTCAACTCTTAAAAAATAAATAGCTAGGTATGACGGTTTGTGCATTCAAATGGTGTCACAACACATTTGAAAAACATAAAAAATATATTAACATTACTTTTAAAAGTATTCCGATGATTTCTGTTAATAAAAACAAAATTTGATTTCATAATTTATATATTGATGTACGTGTGTCCGTTCGTAATTGCTTGCACGCATGTAGTATTGTTTGCTTCATATTTTTGATGGCTTACGTATGGACACTATCCTTCTAGACGTTATTATTCTAAGATATTAGTACTAATCTATTGTTCGTAGTAACCTAGAGTCCACAGAGAGTGTGTGCAGTCCACTAATTGCTGTTCTGAATCTGAATGTAAGTTGTGTCCATTAATTATGTTTGTGAAGTCCCTTGCAATACAAGGATCATTTCCTTAATGTAGACTGTATAATAAAAAAACTTACATTGTTGAAAACAGGTATCAGTCACCTAAAATCCTTTCTAATCCAAAAAAGGGGTCGTAAGAAAAAATCCTCTAAACCAGCTCAAAGCAATTTCTTGTTATAACTATCAATGAATATTAAAAAGCTCACGTGTGCACTATTTATCAATAATTCTCACCTACACATAAAGCTAGTCCACGGTAGTTTTAATAACCTAAAACCATAATGGGAACTCAATACATCAAATTAAAGTCACTTAGTGACGAAGTATCATTCTAAATGCTACCTTATAGTTATACGTATAAAGACTTTATAGGTTGAATGTTTTATTTAAGATGTGTTCTGAGTAGAATAAACATACTACCGGGGGTACTTAATGTTGTGTAAACAGTATTGAGCTACCGCTCGTCTTGTGTGCTTGCTACCAACGAAATGGATTTGTTTTTGTAGTGTCATCAAATGCTTTGTTCGTTGAGAGTACCGCAATATTTTTTTTTAGTTCTTTTTAATATAATTTTTATTTGCATTGTAAGTTGAAGAACCTTGGAGTTGTTGTGATTTTTTTGGGTAGTAATATTTTTGCGATGTATTTTTTTATTGATTATTGTAGTTTTCAAATCTTTTTTAAGAAATTGACTCGCACCCCCTTTTTTTAAGTGTAAACAATTACAATAACATAAATTACTGAATGAAAAGGTACTCATAACTATTCTGTATTATCATCTAAATAGTCCATAATTTTATAATAACCTTTTCGACAAAGTCCACTCTTGATAGCCTTATTAAACTGATTATCATCATCATCATCAAGGCTCATATACGCCTCACTGTTGGGCTCGAGTCTCCTCCACAATGGGAGGAAAATTGACCTACTATACCAAACTAGTAAGATGTGTTGGTATTTTTTTTTTTTTATGGGTGGGCTATGGTAAGCGCACGCGCGGTCCAGTCCGTCCGGGGCGATGAAAGGACGGCGCGCGGGCCCATAACCCACCCGTACCCACGTCACCTCGTTGTTGGGCCGACCACCGGAGCAGATGTGACTTGTCGTCAGGGGTCGGAAGATGTGTTGGTATAGGCTTTCATTTCAAGTTTTTCTTCTCTTGCATAGATGTTATATGCATATATCCCTTAGTCGTCTTTTACGACACCTACAGACAAGAAAGGGGATGGTGAATTGTATTCTTACTCGGTCACCATACGGAAAATTAAACTAATACATTGGCATATCTCGGATATCTTTAAATAGTGTATTGTAGTTCATTGTAAAATTGTCCTAGATTTTAATCAGGGAATTTACGCTCAGTAGTTCCATACTCCAGAGATTATGGAGCTCCGTAACCGTAACCAGAATTATCGGATATCCGAAATGATAATCGAAACCGATATTAAAGTTTTGGATATTTTCGGATAAGGTCGGTTTGTATGAGACAGCTTATGACAAGTTTTCTATTAACCAGCTGACTTGACAGCCTAAACATAAGCCTCTACAGAGGGAAATAATACAATGATCATCACAATTACCTAAATCTTTTTACAATTCCCTAAAAAATTAATCATTATCATCCATTTCAGCTCATTTACTTCCCACTGTTGGGCTCGAGCCTCCTCTAAAATAGGAGGGAAATTGACCTTACTATAGGGGAGGGTATGCCATATTGTACCGGTTGATATATCGTACCACCCATACATTTTCTACTAAATGCACGCATTTTTTTATTTTGGCAACACAAAAGTATTGTTGGCAACACTCAGAAAGACATGATACTTTTTCACAGTGCTGTGGTGAATACTATGTTTGTGAAGAAATAAAATAAGTTTACGTGCCGCTTGATCTAATTTTTTTACTTGAAAACCTAAGCTCGACTTCGGAAACGGTAAGTTTTCAGGAATATGATATTGCATTATGTTGATTCTAGGTTATTATCCTTTTAATCTGTATAACTTGAATGACGCAATTCTTTGAGGTTAGGATATGACAAGATTATTATTCAAAATTGGGGTTGTCTTGCAAATCGTACCGGTTGGTGGTTTTTTAATCGTACCGGTACAATTTAAGGAACTAAATATTTTTGAGTTTTGAAAATGTATTGACTATCTTATTGAATAATATAATCAATATTACCTACTGAGGTTTTTACGATTGTTACACATTGAATTTAACAACTATTAACGTGTATGTATATGATTTTTTAACCTGACGTTATGAACGCTGCTGGGTGTTTCGAAACGTCAAACTATAAAAAATTAAAGTACACGCAATAATTGCGTTAAAAGTTGTTTTAGTGCTTTAACCCGTAATAGGTAAAGGGGCAATTATCTTTCGTAGATTTGTCTATTTCATAAATCTTTATTAATTTTGTAGATGGATGAACTAAAAGAAAAAAGAAAATATTATGCTTGGACAGAAGAAGATTTGAAGGAGGCGTTAAAAGCATTACAAAACAAAAGTATTGGTTTAAATGAAAGCTCAAAAAATTTTAGGGTTCCAAAACCCACATTAAAAAGACATTTAGAAAAAAGAAAAACTCGTGAAACCTAAAATTCCAACGAAAAAACTGCAACACAAAAAGAAAAGAAATACAGCCAAAGACCCTGAAACAGATTCATCTGATACTGAAGAAGAAATAGTTTTAGATGACGACTCTGACGTAGATCTTAACGAAGAATACGATGATAATTATTGCTCAATATGCAACGGCTATTATTACGACAAAAAAAGATCCAAGGTTGATTGGATCGAGTGTGTCAGATGTCACAAGTGGCTTCACATCACTTGCAACCAAATTCCTGACATTTGCCCTAAGTGCCTAAAATAAGTTATTAGATTAGTTGTTAGTTTGTAATTAGATTTTCCTTAATAAATCTCTAAACAGAGGTGTTGATAAGAAAAACAATAATTTAATTGAATACTGTGCCTTAAGTGATCTCAAAACATAAATAAATATTTAAAAGAAAGGAACTTAATTTTTGTTGACATTTGTATGGGAAATTCCTAAGTACGATTTAGAAACCGTGTGGTACGATTAAACGTGCCGGTCTCTATATCGTACCGAAACCTACTTTTTTTATAGAAGAATCGACTAAGTTAAAGGTGCTCTCTAGTTAAAAAACCATAAAGGTATATTAAAGTCGCTAAACTAAAATAAGTTACAAAGAAACAAAGACAAGAATATTCTTGATAGTATTCTCGCAAGCTTGGATAAAAGTTAAGGAGTACGATATAGCCAACTCTCCCCTACCATGCTGTCTGACCAGCAGCAGGTTGGTATAGGATTTTATTTCGAGTTTTCCTTCTCTTGCTTAGATGTTATATGCATATTATATCCCTTTGTTGTCTTTTATGATATCCACGGGCAAGACAGGGAATGGTGATTTGTATTCTTACTCCGTCACCAAAAGGAAAAAAAAAATCAATATCCGTAACCAAAACTATCCGAAATTGTCGGATAATCCAAAATAATTATATCTCCGTAACCGTAACTGATATAATCGTAATATGCGTAACTATATCCAGGTCAGTAATTCCAGCCCCATAACATCCCTACTCCACTTATTCAAGAATTTGATCTCATATAATACAAAAGACTAATTATGACTCGAAAAAATGAAATCGATACGACGATAATCGATAACTTTCGCCGAGGGCTCCGATAGAAGCGAGCACTGGAACAAATATCCACTGTGCCCAAATATGCAATAAATATAATTTATAATGTTTATACGGAGTTATCTTACGTTCTGATCGCGGAGACGCCCGACTTCGAATGTCTGAGAGAACATAGATTAATACAAAAATGTAGAGGTTATGATGTTCTTACTTACTTTTGTAAATGAAAACTTATAGGTAAGTTTGCATGCAGAGTGAATTCATGTACGAGTAAGTTGACATGTTCACGTGACGGTCTGTAGCTATGTCAATGTTAATATATCTGTGCCGATAGATCTTAAAACCAGATAAATATAAAATGTTTTAATTTACAAATTCTAGTTTTTGTGCGTGAATGTCGCAAAAGAGGACAGAGGGATATCATATCTTTAGGAGAATTGTTGAACTACTATACCGTGCTGGTCAGATGTTTGGGCAATATGAATTAAAAAAAAAACAACGAGTGTGTGTGTACAAAGTACGCATATCAGAAGTGAAACTCCTTTATCCACTATTCTTTATCCTTCATGCTTCAAGCTTTATCCTTTATCCCATTCTCTCGCCGGCTGAATTCTATACATTTACGTATTTGTCTCTCTATGGACTCGCTTTTTCATTTCATCGAGTTTGAAATCACAACGATTGAAAAGTATCACTTCAAAAAAAAATGTACTCTCTCACTCTCTCTCTCTCGATCTTTTTCACTCGCTTGCTCCCTGCTCTCACTCCATGGCTATGTGGTTCGTGTTATGTTCGATTTTTCTCACTATCTCTCAATCGCTCCTTCCAGAACTCTGCCACGACTCACCCCAATCCATTAGTGGTTGGGACGGTAAACTACGTCCCCTCAAAAATATCCGCGGTCCGAAGTCCTCGTCATCTTCTTGAAGAAGAGGATGACGCTATTACGATCGCCCAAGAAAGGGCCTACACAGCTCGCGCAGCGATAACAAATAAAACTCCGCGGTATCGGCCTCGCCGTCGAGGTCAAAAATCACGCCGCGTAAAAGTCATTAAGCTAAACGTGGCCACGTCCACTTTGCTTTCAGCGACGCCCCGAGCCGAGGTCCGTTCCCCACAGGGGGAGCCCTAGGGCGATGTTCGTTTAACTTACTTATCGGGTTGAGAGCCATCCGTGCTCGCCCATTGACCGCGTTAAGCTGTCAAGGTCATCTGCGACCAACAGCTACATACACAACAAAAAAAAATTGCTCTCTCCTTCTTCTTGGACGAAAACTTCACACATTTTTAAGTCACTAAATTGTGTTTCATCCGTATAAATTCTACCCTCATGCTCGCAAAAAAATTTCACTTCAATAATTATTTATCTGCGTTTTCGTTTTTTTAACTACTCTGTGTAAACTATAAAAGAAATAAAATCGTTATGCATTACATATGACCTGGGCAGTCTTGGCAGGTTGTATAGATATATCACCAATCGTACTTAAGAAATTCATAATTAAATAAACTAATTTATGAACAATCCCTGCCCTCAGACTGACCGACTAAACATATTTTTTTCATAATTATTACAGAGTATTAACTTACACTTATTCGAGGTTAAAATATTGCTTTATTTTCATATTTATTTATACATAATTTGATATTTAATATCTCCCAAATATTATTTTTGCTAATTAAAAATATCTCTTGAAATTTTCTTTTATAAGGTGCGAGTAGAAGGCTCGTATTAATTTTTCGGATTTGAATGACTTACTGATTGATGGATCAACGCAGAGCGTAAATCGCTGATGAAAAATATCTCAAACTTGGAGGGTGTGTTTTTTGCATGACGAAGGCAACCGATAAGAAAAGATTTGCCATAAGGGTGAAAAAGTAAGGCAATGTTCGTATAGGACAACGTGATTCCTTGGTCGAATCTACTTCAAATTTTTTTTTCCTTCTCTTGCATAGATGTTATGTGCGTATTATATCCCTTAGTCGTCTTTTACGATATCCATGGGCAAGATAGGGAGTATTGAAATATATTCTTACTCCGTCACCACACGGTAAATAAAATGTAATCTGTGATAAAGATACAGTACAGTAAATAAAGATATTGACAAGATTGTAGGTTATACTTACCCGTTAGGGCGGCGCAAGCGCATTTACCAGCACCTGTTGCCGCCCTAGCCGAGGCCGCGGGTGACTGGACCGGGGAATAGTACGTCACCTGCTGACAAATAAAAAAAATGAGAGAGATCATAAGTGCTTTTTCTTTATTTCAACTTATCTGGTTTGGAAAATTAAATGTCTTTTTGAGCATAATCTATGAAAACAGCCTATTTTTATTCAGTTTTAAGTTCTAATTAAGGAACCTATCCTTAAGTTATGCTAAATCCATGGTGCTGTACTGCTGCGCTTCACGCTGTTGTACATCCTCTTATCTACTAGCTTATTAGCCAATTTGATTCATATCTCCCGCTTTGTAAAGCGGAGAAGTGGAACCTTCCCAACTCCTTTATTGTTTTTTTTTTTTTGTAATTAAAATGACAATATAAGACAATTAAAAACGTTTCCCAGAATTTCCTGAGGTGAAACCTCGATATCTTAAATGGAGACCATTGTGGATCCTGACTTGTGTTTGGTAAGGAACATAGGAAATAGAGAGTCACTATGACTCGCTTGATATGGAATTGTATATTAAAATGGACGAATAAATTACAATTTAATAAGCTATTCGCTTCAGGGAGTATTGGTGAGTGCGGTGGAGGCGTAGTGCTACTGAGCATCCTCCCCCGCACTCCTGACTGCCCCCGTGGTCTGCGGATGCGCAGATGCGGCTACAACTTGTAGGAGTTGCAATAGGAAAATGTGTGGTAGGATTAGAAGTAAAAATAAAGTTTTGGTTAATTGACGTGTGGCCAAAGGTAAGATCTTTTTATTGCGGCATTTATTTCTTCAATGCGTGTTTTTTTATTGCAAACGGTGGCAAACGAACTGACAGTGCACCTTATTAGTTGGCTTTTACGACACCCTTGAGAGTATATATAATTTAATCTACGAGAGGCTAATAGCTTTTAGCACGAGATGTGTGAGAAAAATAAATACATAATTTAAAAAATGTGTAATGGTATTTTTCATCATCGCAGACCACATACGTCCCACTGTTGGGCTCGGGCCTCCTCCACAATGGGAGGGAATTTGACCTACTATACCATGCTGGTCAGACATGTTGGTATAGGGTTTCATTTCGAGTTTTCCTTCTCTTGCACAGATGTTATGTGCACATTATATCCCATAGTCGTCTTATACGACATCCACGGGCAAGATAGGGAGTGATGAATTGTATTCTTACTCCGTCACCACACGGACTTTTAGTGTATTTTTAGTGTGGAATTATTACGGTACGTCACATAGTTCTATGAAATAAATATTTTTATACCTATTTAAATTAATAGATATATATTTCATATCAGTATTGCATACTACAATAAAACTAATGTACGATTATATTTTTCCCAAGATATAAAGTCCAAGATTAGCTATGAAAATAAATTCAATTACCCCAAAAACGTCAAAATAAACCGTTCCAAGAACTCGCCGACACCCGAATCGAGGAGCACATCGATTATAAAATCGAATAAATTGAAACAATCGTTTATCGCGACGAATATAATGTTACATCCCGAGCCTTCCCGATTGTAATCGTTTCTCTTGCGTTGTCGTGTTATTATTATTGATATTCATGTTAACACGATCTAAAATAATCGATATCTCGGTGCCGATCTCAAATGATGTGTGGTTTGAAATGAGAACAATTTTTGAATGGCTTTTGGTCGACTTTTATTTTTAAATTATTGTTTTTTTATTTTTATTTTAGGGCTTTGGTATTGTTTTCATGTGAATCATGGCAAGATTTACGTCTCATAGAAATGGCTCCTATATATAAGTTTATGTGCCCTGCTATTTACTCCTAATAATGTATTTAAATGATGAAATAATCATAATTAAAAGCTTAATAAAATATTATAATAATTTACATTATTAACATAATTTTCCGTGTGGTGACTAGTGTTACCAGATGTCCGGAATTTCCGGGATTGCCCCGGAATTTTGCGTGTTGTCCCGTGTTCAGTAATTTTACTTTGCTGATGAAAAAAAAATACTATGTTAAATTCTTTTTGAAATAATATGTGATGTTAATGTTCAAAGTTTAATATTTAACTAAGCCTTAAAAAATTACTTACAAAAGTTGAATTACATCTTTTTTTGTATTTAACAGTTTAAGAAAGTCATTAAAAAGATTTTTACAAAAAAGTATTATTTTTCATCAACCTATAGTTCTAGGTAATTCGTACTTAGTTTAGTCTCGGACCAGAGACCATAACTCTGATTCCGTTCGTGGCCCCAGAAATGTCCAGGAAATGATCAGCCTGGATCTGGCAATCTTAGTGGTGACGCAGTAAGAACACAAATCACCTCTCTCTTGGGTGTCGTAGAAGGGATATATAATCATATCTCAGTCTTGGTAATGTTTTCAAGACCCTTTAATACTGTCTTTATCTGGAAGAACATGCGCTACGTGGTTAAAATTGCTTGTAAAAATATACTAAATACAATTTTATAGCTTTACTAGTAAACGTCATAAGAAATTTGTAACAAAATATTATCCGTGTGCTGATAGAGAAAGAATATAATTTACCACCTCTATCTTACTCATGGGTATTGTAAAAGACAGCTAAGGAAATAAATGCCTAGCTGGAAGCAGCATCGTCTCTTTCAAAGAGATTGACGCCTTATGGGACGATGCCCGCTGAGTCGTCATTGCCCAGTCAGGCAGTCTGGGTGGATGGGCCTCGGTACGGTGTTCGGGCCGTCGAGGCCTTGCGGCCGGTGCTGATGAAGTGCTTGGGTCAGTAGCACGGAGTCCTTTCCTTCCAACTGGTATAGGTGCTGACAGGGCACGGTTACTTCGCCAAGACAGGTACAGGTAGTACACGGACATGAGAGAAAGCACTTGACGATTGAAAAAGTCAATCACCTGTACATCTTTGCAGAATTACTAATAAAACTATAAAATTCCATTATAAATAAATCTGTTTTTACGGATTTTATTGCGTCTGTATTTGATATTCGATTGCCTGACGTTTCGACTATTTTACAACGTTCATCGTCACGAGCAGCCTAAGATGTTTCACGTCCAACAAGTCATTGTTATTACGGAGCCATGACGCTGACGTCGAGTAATCATAAATCAAGTACAAACGCCATAAAATCCGTAAAAAAAGGTATGGTCAGTGCATAGAGTCCGTCCCGTACGGGGTGACAAAAAGGTGGAGCGCGGTCCCATAACCCACCGTATTCCCTCTTCTTCGCCACTGGGTCGACCACCAATACCGATTTCCCTGGATAACTCGGAATTCTCTTCAAAGTAAAGATAATTTTATAACGCCTTGAAAGCATAAGATATTTACACAAAGGCACAATAACTTTTCGAGAATCCATCACATCACATAGCATTCTGAGTATCTTTAGAAACAGAATAAAATTTACGATGTATCGTAATTTAATGCTCCAGCTCATCCGGAAGACATAAAACCCTTAATGATACAATAAAAGGCTAATTATTATTAAGTTGGCAATACCAATAGTAAACATGATGTAATAAACGGCTTTTAATTTCATAACTGTTAATGTTTGTTCAAAAATATCGAACGTTTCCTGGTTTAGAACATTGCGAGTTCCTTATATGATAGAAGGAATTTGCTATATTTTTTTTTTTTTTTTTGTGGGTGGGCCGCGGTCGGCGCGCCTCCGCACCACTCCGTCCGGGGCGACAGAGGGGCTTAAGCACGCAACTCCCGCGACCCACCCGAAAACCACGTCGCCTTCGTCGTTGGGCCGACCACTGGAGCAGCGTTAACTTGTCGTCAGTGGTCGGCCCGACGGAATACCCCCTATTGGGGTACCCTCCCATCGACTGACGTCCCCCCCTCGGGTAGGACGTCGGTCTTTCCTCACGCGGTCGGCCTCTCGGCGGGTGACGGACTAATCCCCGGTCACGTCACCCGTGGCCTCGGCTAAGGCGGCATGAGGCGCAGATAGTTGCGCCTGCGCCGCCCCAGTCGCCGGCGGCGGATCTCCTCATCGAGGCTGCGCTCCTCATGCAGGCGATCCACCGCCTTCTTCCGCGAGATCACTGTCTCGCAGAAGGCTGCGACCGCGTCCCAATTCCTGACGCTGTCGACCATCGCCCTAGCGATAGCCGGCAGCGTCAGGTCCGTACCGATGATTGCGACGAGTTCACAGCGCTGCACTGCCCAAGCCCCGCAGGCCTCGAGCGTATGGCGTGCCGTGTCCTCGTCGCAATCGCAGTGGTGGCAGGACGGTGTACTCTCCCTCCTAACGAATTTGCTATATGGGATCTTTTTAAAAAATATTTATGGCTGCGAACAGTCTTGGATGAATATATATTTTGATATCACAGATGTTTTTAACATCCGATGAATATAATTGTTCAATGCACATTGAACATGCAACGCAGCAAACTCAAAAGTAGAGCATGTCAACATACAAGTAAAGCATGTCAACATACAAATGTGCAAAATTAGCACTGACATGATTTAAAGACACTGCGTTATACTTTACACGTACGACACACTAACACAAAATGGTATATGTGTGTATTAGCAATAAGTAGTATATAAGGTGTACATTGTGTAAAATAAATGAGATTTGAATTTATTCATCTCTCAGTTACATCCCTCTCACTGCGGCCAAGACACCCTTAGCCGTCAGTTCTGATTAGTCGAGTGAGTCTGCTTGACTGGCAGTGAGAGTTACCAATCCTCCACCCAAAGCTCCATCTCACTGTGGCCAAGACACCCTTAGCCGTCAGTTCTGATTAGTCGAGTGAGTCTGCTTGACTGGCAGTGAGAATAACCAATCCTCCACCCAACATCCATCTCACATCCACCTGTCACCTTAGGTAGCACGGTGCAGGTATCCCATCATATAGGCTAGGAACTTAAGGGCTTTAGGTACTTCAAACTATAACCTTAGGTTCTTCTGTCAAACACGGCGTTAGTCCACTAGCCCAGACTACGCCTTTACATTTGGTCCTTCGAGTAAAAGTAAAGATTTTTCCTCCCTCTAACCCCCCCGTAGGTTTGACATAACAGACATACGAATCAGTTAAGAACGGGCTGGTGTACTCAACAAAGCATCAGTTTCGGAATTGACTGAAGGACTTTTACTTACGTACTCTGTCAGAAAGCCTCTCGTTGCGGTTCGGTCACTGGCCTCCCACAAGCGGGACTCACCAGCTGATTGAGAAGTCGCACCTTCAGGGACGTGTTATAGCGAGAGCGCAGGTACGATAAGTATTGACTTAAAACATTAGTAGTAGGGAAGTTAGGGTAGGGCTATTAGGGAAGAAGACAAAAGAAGCACTATGGACATACAAGAAATAAACACAGCAATCAGGAGCCAGGAGGAAGATTATAACGAGATCAGGAGGATAATTACAAACATTAAAAAGGACTCCGTGAGCCGAAGAACACAAAAATACATTGACGAAAAAAGACAAACACTAACTACTATTTTCCAACGGGTGCAAGAGAATCACTCGAAACTGGAAAAACAAGAGATGTTATCATCTCACAAATATATCACTACAAATTACTTTGGAAATATCCAAAAACAATACAACGAGGGCTTAGCCCACCTACAAAACTATGAAGCAAGACTTCAACTTGTTCAGGCGATATATGAACCTGAAGAACAAAACACAAACGAAGAAGAAGGGAGAGGGAATCCCAAGACGTTTATACAAATGTTCAGGATATCCCAGATGTCAAAAAGGCTAATTCAGGCAAAAGAATCAGTCACTGAAAACAAACCTATATGGCATTTACAAACTACAATAAACAACTTACAAAAACGATGGCAGGATATTGAAGAAACACACATTGAATTATTATTGGAGGAGGATACATCGGGACACCTTTACTTCAAAAATAAATATTTTGAAAACACCCAAATTGAGTTCGATACTACAATGGAGATGCTGGAAGAAAAAATCCATGAAAGTTCCAGCGAAAAAATAACCTTAACACAGTCGTCAGGAAAACTACCCCGTATCTCTATTCCAACTTTTACTGGGAGTTATGACTCATGGTATACTTTTCATGATTTATTCAAAAAAATTATTCATGAAGATAAAAATATTTCATTGGTAGAAAAGATGCAATATTTAAAGACAAATGTAAAAAGTGACGCAGCAAAAATTATACGTCATCTAACGATAAGTGAATCGAACTATGAAACCGCGTGGAAATTGCTTACGCAACGTTATGAAGACGAACGAATGATATCAATTAAATTCATCGATAAATTATTAGATTTACCCAAGCTAAATGTTGCGAATGCAGCGGGTTTAAGAGACATGCACGACACCATAAAAGAATGTTTGGAATCGTTAAAACATCAAGGCATTGACATTTCAACATGGGACCCTATTTTGGCTAGACTTTTGGCCAGGAAATGGGACCAACAAACTGACTCAAAATACGAGGATCAGTTACAACACCCAAACAAATTGGAATCGTTTGAAGAAATGTTACAGTTTTTAGAAAAAAGATTTAAAAGTTTAAAGTCCTACGATCAGCAAAAAATTACGTATAATCACCTGAGTAATAACTCGGTGAATCATACAATAAATAAATACCGGGGAACACTCATACCAATAGCAGAATCATCAAAAAGTAAGCATTGCTGGTACTGCAAAAGCACAGAACATAATATAAATAAATGCCCTAGTTTTAAAACCTTGAACGTAACACAACGATATAAGGAAGTCTCAGACAAAGAAATGTGCAAACGCTGCTTAAATCATGATAAACAAATAAAATGCACGAGCGAGTTTTATACAAAATGTGAAATATGTCAACATAAAGGTCATAACACACTATTACACCGAACATTCGATTCAATTAAAAGACAACCAGAGTCTTCTGAGTATACGAAAAAGTTCACTCCTAAACCAACTATGAGTGATAAAAAACAAAACACAACGTTATCGAACTTATCAGCTACCAATTTAGAGGCAAAAAATACGGTCTTATTAGCCACAGCGCTATTACAAACCACGTCGTATGATGGAACACCACAATTATTAAGAGTATTGTGTGACCAAGGTTCAGAAGCGTCATTTTGCACGGAAGAAGTAGCACAACTGCTGTCGTATCCAAGACAAAAGGTTCGAGCCGAAATAAAAGGCATTGGAGACAACGAACCTAAGACATCGAAATATACAATTAACATAAACCTACAACCAAGGTACTCTAGTGAGTACAGACTACCTGTAACACTTATAGTACTACCGAAGCTTACAAACTCGTTACCAAGAAGTAACTTACAACAATTACAAGAGTTGGACAATGTTCTATTGGCAGACCCAACGTACAACAAAAAGGGACCTATAGACATAATTTTAGGTGCCCAAGAATATAGTAAAATACTATTACAAGGTTTTAAACGACTACAAGGCGGTATAATCGCTCAAGAAACAGAATTGGGTTGGATTTTATCCGGGTTATATCCGCAAGACACAAACGGTGGCATCAAAGTATTAAGCATGATGACTCGCACCGACGACATACAACAATTAACAAAATTTTGGGAATTAGAAGAAATTCCACGACACTATGCACTCACCAAAGATGATGAGTTGTGTGAAAATTACTATACAAATACTACAATACGAAGTTTCGACGGCACTTATACGGTACGACTGCCGTTTAAGGACGCGAACATAAAATATGGCGAGTCAAGGAAAAAAGCCGTGGCTCGACTATTACAACTAGAACGTCAGTTCGAAAAAAATGAAAATTTACGCCAACAATACAAGGAATTTATGTACGAGTACCTAAATATGGGTCATATGAGAAAAGTACCTAAACCAGAATATTACACAGGAGAGTATTATATTCCCCACCAAGCGGTAATAAAAGAAGACTCTCTTACAACAAAACTACGAAAATGGTCTTCAAATAGTTCGGAATTGTTGAACAATTTAACATGCGATAAAGAAGAAAGTCGGATGCTGAAACTTCCCTTAGACGAAACAAGAAAGTCGTTGGGAATTATATGGTCTCCAGGCGAAGATAAATTCTGTTTTCAAATAACTATAACAGAAAACACAAAACCCACCAAACGGTTCATTATGTCAGAGGTGGCGAAAATATTTGATCCGTTGGGCTGGTTGGCCCCCATCATCATAACACTAAAATTACTAGTACAACAACTGTGGACGTCTGGGATGGAATGGGACCAACCAGTAAATGACATAATACGAAATAAATGGACAGAAATACAAAAACAGTTAAAAAACATAGAAAATATACAAGTACCACGATGGTGTCACACGATAGACAGGACAAAGTTTGAGCTGTATGGATTCTGCGACGCCTCAGAAAAAGCATACGGGGCTGTCGTCTATAGCAGAGTAATTGGAGAATCGACATTAACGTACGAAGAAATGATAACATTTTTACATCAAATTGAAGCTTGCCTAAACTCGAGGCCGTTATGTGCACAAAGCGAAGACATAAATGATAATACAATACTAACGCCTAGTCACTTTTTAATTGGTCGGGAAGCAGTTGGAATCCCAGATCCGTTATCAAACATAAATACTGATTTAATAAATAGATGGAAACAAATTCAAAGAATGAAGAAAGATTTCTGGAAAGCCTGGTCATCTGATTATTTACATCAACTTCAACAAAGATACAAGTGGAAAGAAACTCAAGAAAATATCAAAATTGGAACCATAGTACTAATAAAAGATGAAAACATAAGTCCAAGTAAGTGGCCCTTGGCAAAAGTGGAAAGCGTTCACCCAGGAAGCGACGGGGTGATAAGAGTAGTGACACTCAAAAAATCGACAGGTTTATGTCAAAAACGATCAATACATACATTAATTCCTTTACCCGTATATCAGGAAGAATTAATGACTAACACGAATACGTTAAGAAAAAATACCGAAACGCCTGTGAATAGTAACATAGCAAATAACATAAATAAAAAGTCTAAGACACTTAAGTCAGGCGTGTTACTCTATACTACATTATTATTGTGTATCGGACAAGTAACAAGTACATCAATGTTTACTATGAAACATTTAAATCCAGGCCTATATGTAGAACAAATAGGTACTTCAACAATAAACAGAGGGAGTTTTAGAATAGAAACTAATTACGAAAGGAGTGATTTGGAACTGAATTTAAATAATACGATAAAAATAACTAATCAGTTTCAAAAGTTATGCACTGACACGCAACAGTATACAAAAGACACCCATTGTGCAGAATTTTATTATCATTTGAACGAAGAGAAAGCACGATTTGAGAAGATAAAGGACTACCTTACTGGGATAAAGATTTCTAGAAGGAGACGTGGATTATTAGGACAAATGTTAACATACGTGTTCGGAGTAAACGATGAAGTATACAGAAGTATTGACTCATTGAGTAGCAATCAACAAGAACTTATAAACGCCGCCAATCATCAAACAAACATAATGATATCTACAGTATCCGCTGTAAACCAAACCGAGGAGCGGATTAAGAAAAAATTAGAGAATTTTGAAAAGAAGTTAAATGAAGCTATAGCATTCATGTACGATAACGACGTATGGTATAAGATGGTAGACGCTAACAATGTGAAAATACAAGTAATACAAACGTATCAATTAGCGAGCAATTACATAACAGAGATTATTCACTATTACAACGGGTTACTTGAGATATACCTAAATAACGCATCGATATACACGATTTTGAGTCCTAAATACGCTAATGATATAATACAAACAACCAATCAAAAGTTACCTGGAAACTTAAGGATAATTCAGGATCAATTAATACAGACTAACATGGAAATAAATGCAACACATATAAACGTATTTGCGTACTATCCTATTCATGACATAAGAAAATATACACTAATACACATAACGGCGATTCCTCAAAAGTTGACCGGGAGTTCTTTTGAATGCTTGTCAATCCCAAGAGCATTCATAGGCTTCGACTATAACAATGAACGATACTTTGAATTAAGTAAAGACGAGTTCAAAGATTGTTTACACAAAAAATCGGAGTTTGTTTGCTATCCCGTGGCTGTTAAGAACATGCAATTGAACAAGAATTGCATTGTTGACCAGCTATTCAGCAACAATAATAACACTAAATCACAATGCACATCGAGAAGATACAACATTCAATCTACAATTCTATGGAAACAACTTTACATGCAGAATACGTGGATGTTTATCACTACAAAAACACAATCAGCTTCGATAATATGTGATGGACAAAGACAAGAGATTAACCTAGAGGATATAGGAGTACTACACATTTCAGAAAGCTGTGTAGTAAAGACGTTGAACAACATTCTTGCAGCTAAACGAATAACAACAACAACTGTGCAAGCATCATATTTTAAAAGGAGTAATTTTACTCTAGACACACAAGTAGTCCAATCAGAGATACCAGACATACCGAAGGAGGAAGTATTAGATAGCTCCACCAGTATATTTGACCACTTAGCCGGTTCAGAAGCAAAGCTAAAAACAAGATTAGATAACACAATATGGAGGCGAATAGAGTCTCATTCCTATGTGGTTAGCACCGTGACATCTCTTTCTTTAATAGTATTAGCTTGTCTTTTAATTTATTTCAGACCACTCAAACAATGTCGAGATAGACTTACGAGAAGACAAAACAAGGAGACAACTACAACACAAGCCACAGAGACAGACAAACAGCGGGCAGCTCCACCACAACCACGGCCACGGTATGGGAAACCTCGTCCCCAGACTACAGTCCAAACACCACAAACGACGGAAGGACACATTGGACCATATGAGGTTATCGAATTATACGACTTGCAGTCGTGTTCCTGAGAGACCCCAGAATGTTCAATGCACATTGAACATGCAACGCAGCAAACTCAAAAGTAGAGCATGTCAACATACAAGTAAAGCATGTCAACATACAAATGTGCAAAATTAGCACTGACATGATTTAAAGACACTGCGTTATACTTTACACGTACGACACACTAACACAAAATGGTATATGTGTGTATTAGCAATAAGTAGTATATAAGGTGTACATTGTGTAAAATAAATGAGATTTGAATTTATTCATCTCTCAGTTACATCCCTCTCACTGCGGCCAAGACACCCTTAGCCGTCAGTTCTGATTAGTCGAGTGAGTCTGCTTGACTGGCAGTGAGAGTTACCAATCCTCCACCCAAAGCTCCATCTCACTGTGGCCAAGACACCCTTAGCCGTCAGTTCTGATTAGTCGAGTGAGTCTGCTTGACTGGCAGTGAGAATAACCAATCCTCCACCCAACATCCATCTCACATCCACCTGTCACCTTAGGTAGCACGGTGCAGGTATCCCATCATATAGGCTAGGAACTTAAGGGCTTTAGGTACTTCAAACTATAACCTTAGGTTCTTCTGTCAAACACGGCGTTAGTCCACTAGCCCAGACTACGCCTGTACATAATAATAGTTTGCCGTGTGGTGACGGAGTAAAAACGTACGCGAGTATTCATCATCGTCATCATCATCGCAGCCCACATATGTCCCACTGTTGGGCTCGGGCCTCCTCCAGAATGGGAGGGAATTTGACTCACTATACCATGCAGATCAGACATATTGCTATAAAGTTTCATTTCGAGTTTTCCTTCTCTTGCACAGATGTTATGTGCACATTATATCCCATAGTTGTCTTTTACGGCATCCACGGGCAATATAGGGAGTGGTGAACTGTATTCTTACTCCGTCACCACACGGAATACGCGAGTATTACATTGTAAATGAAACTTTTTTTTTTATTATTTTTTTTTTATTGCTAACGGTGGCAAACGAGCAAACAGTACACCTGACGGTAAGTGTTGCTACCGCTCATGGACTTTTACAAGGCCGCTGCCTACCGCGAAGAAAGTGAAGGGAGTGTGAATGCGTGCATTGAGGCTCGGTGGTACCAAGGGCACCACCAAAACCCTCCACATACAAACACTCTCAAAAAGGTTGGGCTGCCGGCTCTCTCGCTCACCGAACGAAGCGCAGTAACAAATTGCTACTACTCAGACGTCGATTTTCTGCGAGAGTGTGGTACTATCCCGGACGGACCGGCCCGCGGCTGTAGACAGATAACTGTCGACTGTGTGGTCCTACCACTCGTGAACTACGAATTTTATCGCGTTTGTTTGAACCTTGCAAAGTGACCATGAACGCTCATGGAACTTTGCAAGGTCACTGCCTACCGCAAAGAAAGTAAAGGGAGTGAGAATGCATGCAAGGAGGTTCGGTGATACTAGAAGCATCACAAAAACCCACCACACGCAAACACCCTCAGAAAGTTGGGCTTCTAGCTCTCTCGCTCACCGAATGAAGCGAAGTAACAAATTACTACTACTCGGACGTCGATTTGCTGCTCAGTGTCGTACTACCCCGGACGGACCGGCCCGCGGCTGTAGACAGAAAACTGTCAAGAGTGTGGTCTTACCACTATAAAAATATAATATAAGCATAGATAATGATGATGACGTAATGAATTTGACTGTTACTTTTGTATGCTATACTTAAAATCCCTCACAGCAATATTACTCTCCCCGAGGGGGGGACGTCGGTCGATGGGAGGGTACCCTAATAGGGGGTATTCCGTCGGGCCGACCACTGATGGCAAGTAACCCTGCTGCGATGGTCGGCCCAACGACGAAGGCGACGTGGTTTTCGGGTGGGTTGCGGGAGTTGCGTGCTTAAGCCACTCTGTCGCCCCGGACGGAGTGGTGCGGAGGCGCGCCGACCGCAGCCCACCCACAAAAGAAAAAAAAAACAGCAATATTACTAAATAATAATAAATGAGTATGAGGTCTTTCAAACAAAACTTCAACTACCTATTTTATACCTTTCCGTGTGGTGACGAAATAAGAATATAATTCACCACCCCCTATCATGACCATGGATGTCATAAAAGACGACTTAGTCATTCATCCCTTAAGATATGATATGCAAATAACATATATGTAAGAGAAGGAAAACTCGAAATAAAACACTATATCAACACGTCTGATCAGTAAGATATAATTGGTCAATTTCTCTCCCATTGTGGAGGAGGTCCGATGATATATCATCATCATTCCAGCGGTCCTTGATAAGTGTAAAGTTTCAAATTAATCCAACGTTTAGAAAAGGGTGATAATCATATTCAAACGTTTCGTTTGTACACCAAGTTAATCATCATCATCTTAGCCTACATAAGTCTCACTGTTTGGCTGAGGCCTCCTCTAATGGAAGAGAAATTGATCTAGTATACCACGGTAGTCAAACCTGTTGGCATAGGATTTTATGTTAAGTCTTTCTTTCTCTTGCTTAGATGTTATCTGCATATCATATCACTTAGTCGTACTTTACGACATCCTCGAGCAAGAGAAAGGATGGTTATTCCATAACTAAACGAAAAAAATGAGCGTATTAAAGACAGCAACCTGCACTGCATACAGGGAATCCTTGTGTTTTGCCTGTGACTTTACAAACATATAATTCACGGATACAAATTACATCCAGACTCAGAAAAACTATTTGTTGATCGCACTTATTGCCCTTTTTTACATATTTTTTTTTGGGTGGGCTATGGTCAGCCCATCTGCCACCCGTCTCCGTCCGTGCCGACTCAGGGGCAGCGAGCGGCCCCATAATACCCCACTAGCACGTCGCCTTCGTCGTTGTGTCGACCACCGGTACTGAGTTCCTTATCCTCCATGGTCGGACCCACGGAATACCCTGAGGAGGTACTCTCTCCTCTGGAATTCGTTTTCCCGGAACGTCGGTCGCCGTCGTGCGGTCAGCTTCTCTGTGGGTGACGGACTAAAATCCATGGTCCGGTCACGGCCTCTGCTAGGGTGGCATCAGGTGCAACAAAGTATTGCCCTGCCTGGGATTCGAGCCTTCCACACTGATACGGTAGGTCGGTATCATAACCACTACGCCATAGCTGCAGTCGAGTAATTGCAGTATATATAAATCCGTACTCATTGTCAGTTCTCTTAATGCCACTTGTATTTATTACCGACCACTTCTATAAGTAAAAACAGGTATAATGAAACAAGACTTTCCCGTTTCACGAGATAAGTGTACAAGTTCGATTCCCAGGCGCAGACAGTGTGATGTCAAAGGTGGGGAGTGCGTAAAAATGGTCAGCCGATAGCGGTGACATCCGAGCGGGCGCGGCGTGCGTGCGGTCGAACGGTGTTATGTTAGAATGAATTATTATATTTATGGTCATATCAAATATATTAAAATTTCTTTCTGAATTTGAAGACGGCGAAACGGAAATAGATGAACATATAACTACGAATGTTATACGTTCATATAATTTTCATTTGGTGATGGAGTAGAAATAATTTTTCATCATCTCATCATATTTTAAGAAGATAAAATGGGGGCTAAATAAAAGATCTGTATGGTAGTGGCTCACTGTCTCTCTCTCGTTGTGGAGTCATAGGCAACGAGGCAGATTTTAAAATGAAAGGAGGGAAGGGAGACCCACCACTTTTCCATGGTAATCAGTATACCACACCACAATATAAGGAATACGAGATAGGATTAAGGTGGACTAGGAAATAAGGAAATCTTACTTTCACGTGATGAGCACCTTCCAGAACATGAAAACTTACAAAACAAACAAATGAGCATTTGAAGCCGCACCGTCCTGAGGGTACTTCGTTTAGAGGCGATATATGTATTCCTTCTATTGCGGTATGCGGTATATTGATTAACATGGGACAGTGGTGGATCTCCCTTCGTTCCTTACATTTTAAAATAAAAGTGGATTGCCGCAATATGTTACCTAATTCAATCAAAGAGGCAGATTTTATACATATTTTTCCATAGGTTAATTATAACTAGTTATAGAACTTATCTTCTTCATTATGAAGCTAGATGAAACTAGAAACTTAATTCTTATTTAGATGTCTCAAAATCAATGTAACCTACAATAAGTTATAGCAAAATGGACGCAAAGCTGATTGACTCACCGACGTGGAGCCAAAACTACTAAAGATAGAAACATATTGTCAATAGTTGCAAGAAAGGATTTTATGAAATTTAAATCTCAAGAGGGTGAAATGCGGGGGCAAAGATTGTATGGAAAGAAAACTGTATTATATATATATATAATTCATCACCTGTTTTGCCTGTGGATATGGTAATAGACGACTAAGAGACTCCCAGATAATATCTATGTAAAAGAATGAAACCTCGATATAAGAACCTATGCCAACAAGTCTGACCCACTGGTCTAGGCTACTTACCAAGCCCTAAATCAAATAGTAGATAATAATACGCGGATGAATAGATGAAATTTATGTAAGATTCTAGCTGACCCAACAGACGTAGTTCTATACCTATCTGAAAAAGTAAAACGAATTCTCCTTGAAAGCGACCGTAGCGCCACCTACCGGGTCAAATTGAGAATCTAAACCTTTCTCGCATCCTCTTGAACACACATAAAAAATTTCATCAACATCGGTCCGTTTAGGAGGAGTTCAGTGACATACACTCATACATAAGAAATAAAATATATTAAGATTAAACAAAATTTCAATAATTATAGAAATATTTTTGTATTACTTCAAAATCATTATCATCATTATTATTACTCTTACATTATCTTACGCTGAGTGGGGTCGGTACAACATATTCTTCCATAGACTGCCTCCATATTAATATTTATAACACTCCTTGCTACATACCATTCATGGCTTTTTATACCTATATATTTTTAAAAAGACCACGCCCTGCACTTAGGAAATAATACTTCTATTGCGGGGGACTTTACAAACATAATTAACGGACACAAATTACATTCAGACCCTGAACAACAATTTGTGGATCGCAGTGTTGTCCCGTATGGGATTCGAACCCGCGACACTGGTACTGTAGGTTGGTATCTTAACTATTACGTTATTTATGCAGACAAATATTTTATTAAAATATTATTTCTTCGCTCTGAATGAACTGATCCAAATGTGTAAAGGTGAGATGCGTTTAGTTCGCGACAAATGCGGTCGGTCAGTTGCGGCGCGCGCTCGATACATCACCACTAATAATAAATGTAGCCCTTATGGAGAACATACACTTGAATATGCGGTTGTGGGTGACTGATAATCGATTGTAGTTTGTGGAGGGCCTAATGTAGTATATGCAATTTAGTATATGTTTCAAATCCATATTAAATAAGTAATAGTATTTTAACACGAAAGTTACTCAATATATTTTTCAATTGAAAATTCTATAGGTGGGCTATACGCTTTATTTTTATGGATATTAAATAAGACTGACAAAAAATGGTTCGATAATCATTTCATCTCATTTCGGCTTATATGTCTCTCACTGCTGGGCTCGAGCCTCCTCCACAAAAGGAGGGAAATTGATCTTATTATACCACGCTGGTCAGGCAGGTTGGTATAATTACCTTCTATACCGCGCTGGTCAGACGTGTTGGGTTATATGTCAAGTTTTATTCTCTTGCATAGATTTTATCTGCATATCATACGATATCCACCGATAAGAAAGGGGGTGGTGAATTGTATTCTTACTTCGTCACCACACCGCAGCTTTACCAAAGATTTATATTTAATAAAAACAAATTACTTCCAAAGTTAATAAAACAACGTCCCCCCATCGGGGAGGACGTCGGTCTCTCCTCACGCGGTCGGCCTCTCGGCGGGTGACGGACTAATCCCCGGTCACGTCACCCGCGGCCTCGGCTAGGGCGGCATGAGGCGCAGGTAGTTGCGCCTACGCCGCCCCAGTCGCCGGCGGCGGATCTCCTCATCGAGGCTGCGCTCCTCGCGCAGGCGATCCGCCGACACCACCAACTGTGCTGTCAACACTTTAAACGACTTTTTTTTGACTGCATCGATAGCATAGCGATTAAGACGGACCTATCATTCCAGTGTCGTGACTTCCAATCCCACGCAGGACCACCTTGTGCGATCTACAAATTGTTATTTGCCGTCTGGTTGTATTCGTTAAATTACGTATTTATAAAGTCTCCGGCAATACAAAATTACATTTATATTACTTCTCGAGTGATATTATAAAATAAATCAAAAGTTTTTGAGAATATTCAGAGAAAATCATAGAAAAACGCGCAAAAAATTATTTAAACACAACACACTTTTTTTCGATTCAAAACAAAAATTTCATGTAGGCAATAATCGGAGAGCCGACTTCAAAATGATGTTAAAATTTACTTGGCTTAAAATTATATTTATTTCAACTCCAAGGGAGTCATGACAAAGGATTTGTAAACCAATAAGATATGAGCGATAACACATTATTATAATCAGGTGAAGGGCGTGATTGAATGACATACTGCGATTGTTCGTTAGTTACACTCCATCGTGAATCACAGCCAATATTGTTTGTGAAAGGTTAGTAATGTTTTGCTTACGAGTACTACATGTACATACAAATTTTTATATCATCATCATTATCTCAGCCCATACACGTCCCACTGTTGGGCTCGGGCCTCCTATGGGAGGGAAATTGACCTACTATACCGCAGGTCAGACGTGTATTTCGAGTTTTCCTTGTCTTGTATAGATATTATATGCATACCAGCAGCGACCTGCAGTTTTATCCGTATAGTTCCCCTTCCCGTGAGAATATCGAGATAATTTATAGCCTGTGTTATTCTGATATGTAAGCTATATTATTGTGAAGTTTCATCAAAATCCATTCAGTAGTTTTTGAGTAGAGCAACGAACATATTCAAATACAAACTTTCGCGTTTATAATATCAGTAGGATTATTTCCTTTAGTTGTCTTTTACGACACTCACGGGCAAGAGAGGGAGGGTGGTGAATTGTATTCTTACTCCGTCACCACACGGGTATTTTATATCATATTTTGAAGAAAATAAATATACCCTGGTTCAAATGGTATCAAATTTGTGCTAAAATTTACTAAACATGTTGTATATAATTTTATTTAAATAACTTAATAAATCACGAGTTCTCCGAGTTCCTTGCCGGATCTTCTTATTTTCCTATCGCGTTCTGATTCGATGTTTATCAGACTAATTTTAAATAAAGTGCTAAACTGAATATATATTGATACTTATAATGCTTATGAGAATAGACGATTTAATTTGTACAAAGAATTTTTAAGACACATCTTGCACTAAGGAATTAATTCTTGTATCGCGGTTTACTTTACAGTTTATGTATTTCAAGGATACAAATTATTCCCAGACACCGTATAACAATTTGAGTGTCCTAAAAAGTATTCGGGAATCTAACTTGAAGATACTTAGTGATACATTAGTATTTTAAACATGCAACCTGTGCAGTTAGTCAATGTATCTTGCAATATATTTTAAGTTTTGAAATGAGATTGTAGCTGACGGAGTAGACTTATGTTACTTAGGTTATGGGCCCGCGCGCCGTCCTTTCATCGCCCCGGACGGACTGGACCGCGCGTGCGCTTACCATAGCCCACCCAAAAAAAAAAAAAAAAGCAGACGGAGCAGATTAGGACATCGTCCAGGTCGTTAGTTAAACCATAACAAACTGCTGTTCACCAACTTTACTACTGTGAAGTACTACCATAGCACTCTCATTTTGGAGGTGACTTGAGCCCAGGAGTGGTCGCTGTAGTCATATATCAGCTTCGATGATTGTTAAAATATTTTTCAAAATAAAAGTGTATTAAAAAAGGAAAACTAGAAATGAAACCCTACGCTAACACGTTTGACCAGAGTGATATAGTGGGTTAATATTTCCTTATATTCTGGAGGATGCTCGGGCCTAGCATTGGGATTTATATGAGCTGAAACGAGAGGGGAGGTACTGACAATTACTCTCCTTTTTTTGGGATAGGTTTATAAACTGGACACATCATATCCTCCTATCATCGTCATTGAACTGACCACTTACCACCCCGGGTTACCTACCTTTTCTGGTACCATTACGATACTGTAGCTTGGGCATTGCCTGCCCGCGAAATCTCACTCCTAAGCATATATCAACACTAGAACATTATTTTACACAATTCCCTTTTAATATTAATAAAAGATAATCTCGGTACAAATACCTACACTCAAATTCTATATTTGGCGGCCGTGGGTTCGAGACATGGAGCTGTTGAATCATCCAGACAGAACAAAGACAGCCGATGAGTCGGCATAAGACAATAAGTTTTTATTTATAAGTTACAGCATGATTGTATGGGAATTTGTTTGTTTAGTCATATTACGGAAGAATATTATGAGTTATGGTAAAAATGGCGTTGTCTGACTTTAAAACAATTGTTTTATTAATATTTAATAGTTACAGAGCCAAGGTAAAAAATTGAGAAAGATAAGGAACGCATTCATTGAGACAGAAATCAACAATGTAAAACCGTTTATAGAGTTAGTAGTTCTTATAAAAATGACAGAAATCGTAATTAAAATTAATCTTTATTTAATTATTCTCTTTTTCCCCTAATTTAATGCTTTTGTCGCACGTCTTGCTCTTAACCTAATTACTTTGCATTGAAGCAATATTATATACTCCTCTTCTATAGATACAATTAAATAAAATTCGCGGCCAGCGCACCCGCGACTGCTCCTGCTGCGCTCAGCGCTGCTGCCAGGCTCAAACAGGGCTGGCAGGTGGCTGAGCGGAGCAGGAAGGCACGCGGCCAGAAGCGGTGAGCGGCGGCCAAAGGCGGAAGCCGGCAGAAAGGGGAAAAGGTCGCGTAGGGGCCTCAAGTCGCCGAAGACGGCCGCGGTGGTCATCACCGTGCTGCCTGAGGCGGCTGAGAGGGGCCTCAACTATGAGGCCGTCCTAAAACGCGCCCGGCGGGAGCTGGACGTCTCCGACATCGGGGGCGTCAAGGCGAGGACTCGCAAGGCCCGGACAGGGGCTCGAATACTCGAGTTCTCTGGGGCTGAGGGCGCGAAGACGGCCGATAGTTTGGCCACGATGCTGAGGGGGCTGTTCGGGCCGGAGGATGGTGTCCAAATCGCCAGGCCTGTCAAGTGCGCAGAGATGCGCCTGACGGGCTTGGACAATTCCGTGACGGTGGAGGACGTCCGGGAGGCCATTATGGCGCGTACCGGATGTGCCTCGGACACCGTCCGGATTGGCACCATCCGCACTGGTCCGGGCGTGCTTGACCGACTCAGGCAGGCTCCTCGTGGGCTGGAGCTCGGTGCGGGTAACCGTGCTAGAGCCCCGGCCCGCGAGGTGTTACAAATGCATGGCGGTCGGGCATATCCGACCGACATGCAAAAACTGCTTTGACTGCAGCGGGCTATGTTTCCGTTGCGGTCAGACCGGACACCAGGCGGCATCGTGCTCTGCGGTGCCCCACTGCCCCGCGTGTGCGGCAGGCAATAGGCCTACCAAACACCGCATGGGCTCTGGGGACTGCAGACCCCCGGCATCGGCCCTAAAGGGACGGGACGGCCCATCGACCGGGCCAGTCCCCACTCCGAGCGCGGCCCGATCGCCCGTCAGCGCGGAGGAGGTGACGATGGATACGGACCGTTAATGGACCCCGTATCCATTCGTCTCCTCCAGGCCAACCTCAACCACACCACCGGTGCGCAGGACGTGTTCCTGCAAGCCATGGCGGAGTGGTTGATAGAAGTAGCCGTAGCCGCGGAGCCGTACGTGGTGCCTGACCGGCCTAACTGGTTGGGTAGCACCGATGGCACCGTGGCAATCGTCGCCTCCACGTCGTGGCCTTCGTCGTCTCTGACCCTTAGGGACAGGGGCGTCGGATACGTCGCGGCGGACTGGGGGGAGATTACGCTCCTCGGAGTCTATCTCTCCCCTAACTGGAGTGTGACCGATTTCGAGGCCTCCCTCACCATCATGGAGGCCTCGTTACGGCGAGTGGCATCGCGCCAGGTTTTCGTCTTGGGGGACTTCAACGCCAAGTCCGCGGCGTGGGGGTCTCCCCGGACGAACGACCGAGGACGGGCGATCGAGGAGTGGGCGGCGGCACTGGGCCTCTGTTTGCTGAACAGGGGCTCGGTGCATACGTGCGTGCGACAACGGGGCGGGTCGATAGTGGACCTTTCGTTCGCTAGCCCCGAGGTCGCCGCACGCCTGGGGAGCTGGCGCGTCGTGGAGGAGGTGGAGATCTTGTCGGACCACCATTATATCCGGATGGAGGTCTCCCCGGCAATCCCGATGCCCAGCAGGGGTCACGGGGCGGATAGACGTCCTGCGTTCCCGCGATGGGCTGTGGGTCGCTTAGACCGGGATCAGCTGGCGGAGACAGCCATCGTTTACTCGTGGCTGTCCTCTGACAACCAGTCGGACGGGGTGGACGCCGAGGCTGGCCGCATCCGCAGTGCGTTGACGCAGATCTGCGATGCGGCCATGCCCCGGGTACGGCGTCCGCCCCCGAGGAGGGCGGTCCACTGGTGGTTCCGGGAGCTGGCGGATCTCCGGGCCGCGTGCATTCGCGCCCGGAGGGCCCACACCCGCAGCCGGTGGCGCCAACGCAACGCCGAGTGGGAGGCCTTGCTGTATGAGGGCTACCGCAATGCGCGGTCGGCCTTCAGGCTGGCCGTCCGCTCCGCCAAGGACGTCAGTCGGCAGGAGATGCTGGACGGTCTCGACCGTGACCCCTGGGGACTCCCCTATCGCGCGGTGCTGAATAAGCTCCGCGCGCGGGGCCTTCCCCTCACCGAGGCTCTCCAGCCCAGCCTTCTCACCCGGGTCGTCGAGGACCTATTCCCGCGGCGAGCGGAACACACGCCCCCGGTCATGGCGCCGCCAGAAACTGACCGGGAGGCCGACGACGACAGTGTTCCGCCCATCACGGAACCCGAGATGGGAGTGGCAGTGGCGCGCATGTGCGCAAAGTCCACCGCCCCCGGGCCCGACGGTGTTCCTGACCGCGTGTTGGGCCTGGTCCTCGACCACCTGGGTCCCCGCCTCAGGGAGCTGTTCGACGCGTGTTTAGCGTCCGGACGGTTCCCTGGGTGCTGGAAGGAGGGAAGGCTGGTGCTCCTGCCGAAACCGGGACGGTCACCGGGGTCGCCTTCGGCCTACAGGCCTGTCGTGCTGCTCGATGACACGGGCAAGCTGCTGGAGAGGGTGGTAGCTGCCCGCATCGAGCGGCACCTCGTCGGCACGGGGCCCGATCTGTCGGACGCCCAGTTTGGGTTCAGGAGGGGTCGTTCGACGATCGCGGCTCTGTTGCGCCTGAGGGCCGTGGCGACTAAGGCCGTCATCGGTGGGGGAGTGCTGTTGGCGGTGTCCCTAGACATCGCCAACGCATTCAATAGCCTGCCATTCAGCTGCATCAGGGAGGCGCTCCGGTATCACGGAGTGCCAGCTTACCTGAGGTGGCTAGTGGCAGACAATTTCGTGGGGCGCAGCGTCCTCTGTACCAACCGAGCAGGGGACGTTGTGCGAACGCCCATGACGTGCGGTGTCCCACAGGGGTCGGTCCTCGGACCCACCCTGTGGAACATCGGCTACGTTGTTAACATGGGCGTTAAGGGGGAGCCTCCCGCCCGGGCTGGGCGTGATTTGTTACGCCGACGACACGCTCGTCACAGCCCGCGGTGGGACGCTAGAAGAGGCGGTAATCCTGGCGACCTATGGCACCGAAAAGGTCGTCAGGCGGATCGAGGCGCTGGGGTTGAGGGTCGCCCTGGACAAGACGGAGGCCCTCTTGTTCCATGGGCGCCGTATGAGCCCTCTCATCGGCGTCTCGATCACCGTCAACTCGGTTGACATCAGCATCCGGGCCCATATGAGGTACTTGGGCCTGGTGCTCGACGGGCAATGGTGGTTCCGGGAGCATTTCCGCAGGCTCGCTCCACGGCTTGTAGGCGCGGCGTCCACCCTATCGTGGCTTATGCCGAACGTGGGCGGACCGAGCGCTACGTGCCGACGGCTGTACACGGGGGTCATCCGGTCGATGGCCCTGTACGGCGCACCGGTGTGGGCGGGGTCCTTGACCGTCCGACTTAGGGCCCTTCTGTGGCGACCACAGAGGGTCATGGCGGTCAGGTCCATCCGCGGATACCGCACGGTGGCGACGGAGGCAGCGTGCCTATTGGCCGGGACTCCCCCGTGGGACCTGGAGGCGGAGATGCTCGCCGGATTGTATCGGCGGGTAACGGGGGTGCGAGCGGAGGGCGGTGAGATCTCGTTAAGGGAGCTCACCGCCTGGCGCGTCGACACCCGCCGAGACGTCATTGCCCGTTGGGCAGTCCGGCTGGAGAGGCCTCGGTTCGGGGTGCGAACCGTGGAGGTCTTCCGGCCGGTGCTGATGCAGTGGTTGGAAAGGCGGCACGGGGTGCTCTCCTTCCGACTAGTGCAGGTGTTGACGGGGCATGGGAGCTTCGCCAAATACCTGCACAAGGTCGTAAGGAGGGAGAGTACACTGTCCTGCCACCACTGCGATTGCGACGAGGACACGGCGCGCCACATGCTCGAGGCCTGCGCGGCTTGGGCAGTGCAGCGCCGTGAACTCGTCGCAATCATCGGTGCCGACTTGACGCTGCCGGCCATCGCTAGGGCGATGGTCGACAGCGTCGGGAATTGGGACGCGGTCGCAGCCTTCTGCGAGACAGATCTTCCAGAAGGAGGCAGCGGATCGTCTGCGCGAGGAGCGCAGCCTCGATGAGGAGATCCGCCGCCGGCGAGTGGGGCGGCGCAGGCGCAACTATCTGCGCCTCATGCCGCCCTAGCCGAGGCCGCGGGTGACGTGACCGAGGATTAGTCCGTCACCCGCCGAGAGGCCGACCGCGGGAGGAAAGACCGACGTCCTCCCCGAGAGGGGGACGTCGGTCGATGGGAGGGTACCCCATGTAGGGATATTCCGTCGGGCCGACCACTGACGACAAGTAAACCTGCTCCGGTGGTCGGCCCAATGACGAAGGCGAGGTGGTTTTCGGGTGGGTTGCGGGAGTTGCGTGCTTAAGCCCCTCTGTCGCCCCGGTTGCCAAAAAAAAAAAAACAATTAAATAAAAGTGAAGTATCTCTTTGTAACGTCAAAATAATATATTTTTTCATGCCTACGAGGCTGTTTACACATACGCCACGTATGCCTAAAAACCAGTTTAAACATTTTTTGTCTGTCTGTCTACCTATATGTGTGTTTGTTTTGTAAACTTAAAACTATGAACGAACAGTTGTCACTTTTGAATATTCAAATATTTTTTGATCGTAAACTAAAAATTGTAAATTAAAACTGTTTACCTACAATTTAGATATCTGGTTTAAATATTTATTACAACAGATTGACATAGCTACAGATATAATGTTAGCCCTAACAGTTAAAATTTTAACCATTTTACATGAGTTTACTTCCCATCCAAATTTGCCTATAGAAATTTTCATTTCAAAAGTTTTATACAATTTCGACTCTAGCTCTTTCAGTTTATAAATGAACATAAAGTTAGAAATTTCACGCAATCGGATCACTCGTTCTGAGTAATTTAGTTTACAAAAAAATATAATTGAGCATTTTTCTATTTGATCTGTCCAAATAAAATATCGCACGTATTTATATCTATTTGGGCAAAAATGGATATTCGTCATAGTTCGAACAATTACGTTGATTACACTACATGCTGTAAAGAAGTTACAATCCTAATATATTCTTTATTTGACAGACGAAATATTGATACATGAAAAAAACATGAAAATGTTTTATTGAATTAAGAATCATCTCTTTTAATTTTGATAATTCTTAACTTTAACACAAATTTTGATATAGATAATTTGTTTCTATAAATTACTTGAATAAATTAAATTTTATATTTAAGTTTTATTTACTTTTAGTATCGCGAATTGTTGGTAACATACATTCGAATATTTACAATTCCTGGGAATTTTGCTACAAATTTCAATTCATTATTTTTACACCTTATTATTGGGAAAGTAAAAAAAACCTAATATTTTTGAAAGATTGTATAAACATGTACAAACTCAAACAGGACGAGCCTCGAAGACAAGGACTTATCATCAATGGTCCCCACAAAGGGTAATAGATTTTCCGAGGCGGGTTTAACCCAACCATAGCCCAAAAATAAAGGTAATGACTTGGCAATCGCATGAAAACACACCTCACAAATAATATTATATTAAATTGTACTAAACATAGTGCGATTGCCAAGTCAATCTATATATTTAAAACATAAAAGATCTTTAATATTTATATAGTCACTATAAGAAGTTGTTAGGTTAGCTATTTACGTAATAACTTAAGTAGAAAGGTCCCATAACCAGGGATTCAATGAGTTAACCGACTTGAAATAACATGGATCTCACAAGTTTTTATGGTAGAAGAACTCAGTTGCGAGGCTTGGCTTCTTTTTACAAGTCTTGTTTTGATGGTATCTCATTTCTTTTTGTAGATAGACCTACTTATTTGCCTTTCCGGTACCTTCTACTTCTTGAATACTAACAAAGGATTTTCTTAGAGCAAACTCTGAAAAATGAGACATCTCTCCTTTCCGCTTGAGTCAATTCTACCTAAACTAAGCGGAGAGATGTGGAAATAAAGAAATTTGATTGGTTTTTCGAAACACATCTCCTTTAGTCTCCTCTCCGCTTTGATGCCAATCGAGCCTAATGATGGCGTTCTTTCTTTCAGATAAATTTGAGGCAATTTAGTTTGCTTAATACTTTGGGAGATTTTGGTACAATTTCATAAGACACGTCCTACTCTTGCTTTTTCATTAAGTTGATTGACCATTTTACAAGTTATTTTTGAACATAATTATATCTAGGTATCTGTCTACACTTATTATGCCAATCATCATTCAGCCTATCGCCGTCCACTGTAGAACATAGATCCCCCTCATGCTTCACCATAAAGTGCGGTACTGTGGCACCTGCATCCAACGACGCTCAAAGGTAACAGAGTTGTCATGATTGGAGCTCATTTTTCTTCGCCTTATGAGGAATAATGACGTAGTCACCACGTTTGGTAGGCGGGTTGGTTTCGCAGTGAGATATCATACATTTCCCCGGCGAGAGCTGCTGCCCACTCCTGTTGAATCTTTTTTTTTTAAATGACCAACGCCTTGCAGTAAGGTAATAACAATCTTTATATTATGGGGGACTTTACAAACATATAATTCAACATTGCATCATCATTGCAGCCTCATATGTCCCATTATTGGACTCGGGCCTCCTCCACAATGGGAGGGAATCGAACCCACTATACCATGGCGGTCATACATGTTGATATAGGGTTTCATTTCGAGTTTTCCTTCTCTTGCACAGATGGTATGTGCATATTATATCCCATAGTCGTCTTATACGATATCCATTGGCAAGATAGAGAGTGGTGAATTGTATTCTTACTTCGTCACCATACGGAAAGAACCGACACAAATTACATTCAGACTCAGAACAACAATTTGTGGATCGTACAAGGCGTTGTCTTGCATGATATTCGAACCTGCGACACTAGCACGGTACGTTGGTATCATAACCGCTACGTCATCTGCGTAGTTTTTAGCCGGTTGTTACGATTCCCATAGAGAAGCAATGATGGCGACAAATGTATTCTTATTTTTTACAAAGTTACATTTCATTAACTGCAAATGTAACTTTGTAATCCTATATATTTATATGAGTTTACAAAATTATTTATACAGTTAGTGTATTTTGGAAACTAGATGAAAATTATAATGTTTCATAATTTTTCCTTCATTTATACACTAAACACTAATTGTATTCTAAATTTGAAGCTTCTATGTCTGCTAGAAGTGCCACTTTAATATTGATGATCGGTCAGTCAGTCAGTGAGTGACAAAATTACGAAATTTTGACTAGTTATAATTCTTAAACTATTAGTTCAAATTGAATGAAATTTGAAATACGCAATGTGTATACAATTCCTGCTAGGTTATTAAAAATTCAGCTTTTTAGCTTTATTAACAACGAAGTTATAGGGGGTCGAAAATGGCCTGAATGGCTTCGAGAAAAGTATGTTACGGCAGTATTGCGTTTTGCCCGACTTTTTTTTTGCTCTACTTAGCGGGGGCACTGCCGTGCCACCAGATGATCTTGAATTAATATTTGCAAATTAAAACTTATTCAATCTGTCTGGTTGTGACATCTATTGGCATAGCTATAGTGAAATTGAAGTAACAACAGAGATATTATTAGCGTTTACACCTAACATGACCAGATTGATAACAGCTTACAGGATTGTCCTCCCCAGCCAAATCTTCTTCTTTTTTATTGGCAATAGGCTACAATAATATGAGTTATTGGTGCCAGTGCCAAATTAAAAACAAGTTAATATGTTTTTATATATATATATATATGATAGTAATATTAGTCTTAGTCGTTACAATTGATCGGGAGCTGATAGCCAAATCAATAGTTTTTCTAGAAATTTTGCAGAATATGAAAATGCACGCATTTCAAAATTAAATCATATTCACTACACTTTAGAATTTTCTCTGCATTATATGTATTACATAAAATACCAGCAAAATTATTCAATATAACACTGTAAAAGACCAAAGTAATAAATAAAATTTAAAAGCGCAACATGACATTTTGACATTCTGTAAAAAATCCATTCAAATCTTCCTGTAGAAGTTCTCACTTCAAAACTATTTAAATTTTTTATCTGTATCGCTACAATTTTTTAATCTCAACACTAAAAAGTGCTATCCATTGTATTTGTAATAGTGACGTTGGCTTAATAACTATGTGTAGGCTTAGAACGATGAGTTAATATCAAACAGCGTTGGTTTGATTTGCGAAACTTCATGTACACAGATTGATTATTCCATATCAAATGTTTTGAAATATCTCTATTGATATTAATCTCTTTAATTGCAACATCGGATATTATAATTTATAAGTAATATTAATTGTTTTTTTATTAAGTAGCCACCTACTTACTAGATTTATCAAGCACTAAGTTTTTTAATTTAACTGAATTATTGAAACAAACGTGTTGTTTGTAACTTTGTGGCGTGACAGAGTAAGAACACAATTAACCGTTCCCTTACTTGTGGGTATTATAAAAGACGACTAAAGAACGTGATACATGGAAGTCCAACTTTCAAATCCAATGGTAGTATCAAATACCATTAAGTGTGCTGTTTGTTCATTTACCACCAGCATATTTTTTTCTTTAAAAGGCAACTTTCTGCACTAAGGAAATAATTATTGTATTCCGGGGGACTTTACAAATATATAATTAACGGACTCAAATTACATCCAGACTCAGAACAACAGTTTCTGCATCGCTCAAAGTATTGTCCTGCGTGGGATTCGAACCCGCGACACTGACACTGCAGGTCGGTATCTTAACCACTACGTCATCTGTGCAATTAATAAAAGTAGACTGGAATATTTCATAAATAACGTGTTATTTGCATTCTGCAGTTAACATTGAGATTTTTGAACCATGGACTAATTCTCGGGTCATCTCAAATATTAGTCTACATTATTATTCACACGCAATAAATATTCCTTTAATTGCTTTTAAATAATTATATATAATAGCAGTATGTTTGACCTTTGTATTTAAATCTGATTCAAATTTGAATATTATTGGCAAATTGACTTGTTGAACGAGTGCCTATTAGAAATGTAAATATTGGGTTAATTTCTTTATATAATAAACGTATGATTGGTCTGCAATGACTTAGAGATGAGAAGAATGACTGGCAGTAGTGAAGATTGTGGGTGACCAGACTGGGGATTCGTCACCGTTCGTCACCTGCAGAGAGGCTGGTTGAGCGACGACTTGCGAGGGTATCTCGCAAGGTATTCAGTAGCGCCGACCACGGAGTACCAGGAACTCGGTACTAGTGGTCAGCCTGATGGATTATGGGGCTGTACACCTTCGTCGCCCCAGATGGAGCCGGATGGCGGGAGCTCTGACCATAGCCTACCGAAAGGGTATAAATTACAAGATGTAAGGGTATAAATTAAGTAAGAGTATGAGAAGTAAGCCGCCTTTTAAAATCAATAATAAATATCTGGTTGACCGAGCTTCACTCGATATATTTTTGTTGTATTTTCGTTGAATTTATTTAGATATATATTAATAAAAAATAAAAATTTAATAATAAAACAAAATATCAAAAATTACAAAAAGGGAATAATAATAACACCGAGATTCGATCTCACGCTGTTTGAATGCCAAAACAAAACAAAAGGAAAACTGGACAATTTCTCAACTGAGCTATTATAACTCTTGACGTTGACGGCGAAATTTGAATTCATATTCTTTTAAAATTTAATGTCATTGTATTGTTTTGCTAAAAACATCGACAAAACAACATTTTCTATAAATAAAATCTAGCTAGATCGATTTTTTGGCCCCGAAACCTCTAGTATGCCAAGTTTCATCAAAATAGTTGGAGCCGTTGCCGAGAACCTGAAAAAAAAGTTTATATACATATATATAGGTATATATACAAGAATTGCTCGTTTAACGATATAAGATTAAGTATCATGCCTTCTGAGTTCTTGCCGGATCTTTCTTAGTGTGGCCGCGCATTCGATCCGAACGCAATTTGCTGAACACTTTACAGCGTTCATGGTCACGGGCGGACTCTGTCATTTCCCCCGTGGCCATAAACATGTAAAGTATTCGTCGCGCAATCAAAAATCAAATACAAACGCGATAAAATTCGCGCATATTATATCCTTCCTTGTGGTGATGAAGTAAGTACCTATACTATTCACCCATCTTGCCTGTGGGTAACGTAAAAGACGACTAAGGGATACAATAAGTTTACATTTGTACAAGAGAAGGCAACCGTGAGATAAAACCCTCTATCAACTAATGATATTACGTTCTTAATATATATCAAGTGAATAATATGATATTTATCTTATATCTTTAAACGAGCAATTCTTGTAAATATATATATTTTCAGGATCTCGGCAACGGCACCAACGATTTTGATGAAACTTGGCATACTAGAGGATTCGGGTCCAAAAATTCGATCTAGCTAGGTTTTATGTATTTAAAATGTTTTTTTGTCGGTGTTTTTAGCAAAACGTTACAATGACATTAGATTTTAAAAGAATATGAATTCAAATTTCGTTCTCAACGTCAAGAGTTACGGTAGCTCAGGTGAGACATTAACCGGTTTTAATTTTAGTTTTTGTGTGTCAAACAGCGTCGGATCGAATCTCGGTGTTATTGTTATTCTCTTTTTGTATTTTTTTATATATTTTTCATTATTTATTTTTTATTAATTTTGTAGAATTTATTTAGGGATACCTAAATAAATTCTACAAAAATATTCCAAACGAAGCTCGGTCAACCTGATATTATATAAAAGTGAAGATTCCAAGAACTATACCACTATTGGAATTCATTGCACATTCTTGACAAAAATGGTTCTTCACGCATGTTTTATGATCTAGCTGTAGCTACGATGTATGTTAAATATAACTAGAATAGAACCCGCTACAATAGCCGACTTCGCATGCATTAAAATACCTAAACATTTACGTATTATTCATTTAATTTATTACAAAAAAAAACTTTAAAGGTGTATTCGATTTTAAATTAGATCAAATATAAAGTGAAAATGTAAGTATTTCTTATTTTCGTACTAATATATGATATAGGAAGTTAGTATATAAAAAAAAATTAAAATGTTTGATTTGAAAATGTTGTGATTTACGCGAGTATTCATTTGCATTGTAAATAAAACTACTTTACGGATTCAGCGTTCATAGCCACGGGCAGACAGCAAAGTGTTTGAAACGGCAGGCAATGAAAAATAAATACAAACACGATAAAATCCATAGTTTTTTTTACCAATGAATAAATATGTACTAGCTTAAAGTCAATTCATCTTCATTATTACAGCTCCGCTGCTGACCTCGAGACTCTACCACCACGGCAGGGAAATTGACTTAGGTACCACGCTGGTCAGTTATGTTGACATAGGTTTTTGATCCAGTTTTTCTTTTTTGCATAGCTGTTATTTGCAAATCATAATCCCCTAGTTATTTTTTACGACACGCACGGGCAAAAAACGGTGTTGAATTATATTCTTACTCCGTCAACACACGGAGTAAGTAAATTAAAATCATCATCATCTTGCTCTTATCCCAATTACTTGGGGTCGACGCAATATGTCATCTGTTTTGACATATTGCAAAAAGTTTCGGCAATGACTTTTATGACCGGCCGCCTGCCTGACGTCAACCCTCCTTGGGAATGTAATCGTTGACCCAAATGGTACCAGATGGAGTTGGTCCGGGTCAATCTAGGGCTCTTAGTCGTCTTTTACGACACCCACGAGCAAAGCAAGGGTTGGTAGTATTCGAAGCCGCTACCACACAGCACGCAGTAACTTGGAATATAATTCTATAATCTGGGACCTCCATGAGGTCAAGTATAGCGTAATAATAGAACGTGTACAACGTAAATTTTGTAGGTTTTATACAAGAAACTGTATGGTTATTACCCCTATTTATATCATTCTCTTTATTCGGCATGCTAGGTCTTAACACTCTCTACTCTCACTCTCTGCTCTACGACGTAAGTGTGCCCTATTCTTGCATTATTACTTATTATTGAGAAACAAAGTTGAAAATTCAAATGCATTATCGCGTTGTTCGCTAACAGCACCGAACCAATACATTCGGCTTCGTTCGCGTCCTCTGCTTACGGCACCCCGGCACTGATTGCTCATTATCCGGCGGTTGATGTATTTTCCACCAAATATAATGTATTCTTAAAATTATGTTTGCATTTTATTTCACAATTATGTATTTAAATTATAGAATTGTAATGGTTCACTACAGACTTTGGGCAACTGTAAGTGTAATGAACTGCTAAATAATAATAAATAAATAAATAAAAGAAGACTAAAAATAATATGTATATAATATCTGTGTAAGAAAAGGAAAACTCGAAATAAGACTATACCAATGCGTCTAATCAGCGTAGTATAGTAGAAATGGGACAGAGTTCTGATGAAAGCTGTAAGACTTTATACAAACAGCGTTGATCTCGGATAATTCTTAATAGAGCTGGTACGATTTGGGTCAACGATTACATTCCCAAGGAGGGTTGACGTCAGGCAGGCGGCCGGTCATAAAAGTCATTGCCGAAACTTTTTGCAATATGTCAAAACAGATGACATATTGCGTCGACCCCAAGTAATTGGGATAAGAGCAAGATGATGATGATTCCAAGTTACTGCGTACGAAGGAATAATACAGCGCAATGATAGTACTCCTATTCTGAAACAAGGTTGACTGTCTCATCACAAAGCCTAGCAATTTAAAACTTTTGTTACACCTACAGGCAAAGATTAGGGGATGATAATTTTTACTTCGTCATTACAAAGGAAACTATTTATTGGCATGATTCGTCAGACAGGATGACCATTTTTATATATGAACATCACCATTTAGTTCAGTGCCAACATATTTGGGATTTCCACTTTGTGATAGGACCATCTGTATGTAGATTTATTGATGATACTATGGCGCGTGCTGTTCATGATTGGCAGCACAATGTCTTACATGCAAATTCGGTAGAGGGCGCGTCTAATACTTTACTCTTATATGAGTAAATATATATATTGGTGTGAGTGTTAAGAATTTATGTTAAAAGTCATTTATGAACGAAAAAAGATTTCATTATGCTTTCTGATGTTTATGTGAGTATTGTAACTAAAACTGCTTTACGGATTTTATCGCGTTTGTATTTGATTTTTAATTGCCCGACGTTTCGAACACTTTGCAACATTCATGGTCACGGGCGGACTGTCAGTCCACCCGTCGAGCAAACGGAAATCAGATATAAACGCGATAAAATCGGTAAAGCAGTTTTATTTACAAGGTTTCATTACTTAAATGAAATATTTATGCAATACGGAAATACTTTCCTAGTGTCTAACCTAGTAGCAATATCGCACCTAAAAGCATAAATATGAAAATAAGAGCCAATTTCAATAATCATCACCCTGCTCTAATCTATCTAAATCTTGAGATCAAAATGGGTGCCAAGTTCTCAATACTGAAATTTATTAATTAGAAGAACGTCTAATATTCTTGAGTATATTTGGCCCACAATTTCTTTTTCTATTTAATTGCTAAAATGTTACATGTAATTGTCGAATTATTTATATAAAAGTAATAATAATGATCGAGTTAATCTCAATATTTGACTAGACACTCCTGGTAGTACTAAGTTCACTAGGAGTTTTAGTAAGTTTTCAAGATGCCCACGTAGAATACAGGATTCCAAGCCTTACTTTTCATTCGAGGGATATAATAACTTCATCAACATCATCATCTCAGCTTTTTTTTTTTTTTTTATTGCAAACGGTGGCAAACAGCAAGCAGTACACCTGATGGTAAGTGTTGCTGCCGCTCATGGACCATTACAAGGCCGTTGCCTACCGCGAAGAAAGTGAAGGGAGTGTGAATGCGTGCATTGAGGCTCGGTGATACCCAGGGCACCACCAAAACCCTCCACACGCAAACACACTCAGAAACTTGGGCTTCCGGCTCTCTCGCTCACCGAACGAAGCGCAGTAACAAATCGCTACTACTCAGACGTCGATTTTCTGCGAGAGTGTGGTACTGCCCCGGACGGACCGGCCCGCGGCTGTAGACAGATAACTGTCGACAGTGTGGTCCTACCACAGCCTAACTGTATAAGTCCCACTGTTGGGCTCAGACCTCCTCCATAATGGGAGGGGAATTAGCATACTATTTCACGTTGGTCAGACGTGCTGTAATAGGGTTTTGCATTGAGTTTTCCTTCTCTAGCACAAATGTTATATGCACATCATATCCCTTAATCGTCTTTTACGATATCCACAAGCAGGATAGGGAATGGCCAATTATATTCTTACTCCGTACATGGAAAATAATGATATTTAAAAATAATAATTATTATTTATAGTATATTAATTTCTTTTTTTAAATGTAAATGTTATGAACAACATTTCTAGTAAATGAATGAAGATAATCAGTTTACAGAGCGTCAGCTCATCTATTTCATAACGCGCCCACTCGTGTTTAGTAATCTCATTATAATCTATGCGATGTGACTCATAATATCTATTTGTTTTCACGACCGTAGAGTATTTTAAGGCGGACTTATTCATTATTTAGTCTTTTACAGACTATTACTGGACAAAGATCCCAATAAAATACTAAATGGTACAGTTTTGTGCACGTTTAATAAGCGTGATGTAAGTAGGTCAATCTTTTCCCATAGACGAGGTGGTCCGAGTCTAACAATGGGACGTATATGGGCTGTGATGATGATGATGATGTTGTAGTATTGATTGCATTTAACTTTTTTCCATTATGTTTACCCATAAAGTTTTGTATCCTAATAATTGTTTTTTTTCAATAATATGTATTTTTTTTGTCCATAGAACCAGTTGTGATGGAAATTTTTGTGGATATTGCTCTAGTTAAAATGTTTCATAATTGTTAATTTGTCTGTCAATGTATTCCCTAAGCAAAGGTATAATAAAAAAAATAACTGATGATACGCAGTTCAAGTCATATAGTTTCAGATAAAATTATGTTTATGAAATTTTTCGCGTTTATAAAAGCGACTATGAACGCTTGGAAAACATCAGACAAACAAAAGAGAAATAGAAAAGCAATAAAATAGGTAAAAATAGTTTTATTTTGAATGTATTGGTTGCCAAGAATTATGATTTCTTCTAATCATGAATTTTCTGTTTATTTTTGTCTGTTTTCTGTTTAGATAGGTCACACAGCTCTAATTCTTTGATAAATTGACCTAGTTTACATAACTCTTTAAACAGTAGGCATAAAAATGCTAGGTGTTGATATGGCGTGACTAATAAGGTCACTTTTGTTAGCGCTTCGTCCCATCAAAATGGACAAGATGTGTTAAAATTTTTCACTCATTGTTTTTATAAGGTTTATTTAAGTACGAGTTTAGTTAGTATATTTTCTGTAATTACTGCTAACAGTTTACAGTAAAGAGTATATTCTAAAATTTGATCTCTTCAGAGAATTGGTCAAATTTTAGAATATTGTTAAACACTAGACTTTAGACGCTGCACTGGTAGCTTGCTATATGAGCGAAGAGCTGCTGTACATTTGGTAAAGTACGGTACTTTACCAAATGTATAGTGAATTTATATATTACTATATTCTGCATGCTATTGATTCGATTCTTGCACAGTATAATTTTTGATGGTCCACCGATAATTATTTTGAGTCTGGGCGTCATTTGAATCATTAATAGTGCATGCATTTATGTATGCATAGTATGTTTGTAAAATCTCCCATGATAGATATATTCCCCAGCGTTTTCTTAACCTAAAATCTCACACAGGTTCTTTCCATCCGGTCCATCCCTAGGTTGGAGAATCATTCTTTCTTTCAGTGCTTTAAAGCTACGCCAATCATAATTTTCTTTATGTCTGGAACTATAGGTGGAATGATTCATCTGATCTACCGTACTCGAGCAAGTGTTAAAAAAAGCTTTTATTTCACCCTTGTGGTGACAGATAAATAATACAATTCACCACTCCTTTCTTACCCTTGGGTACATAAAAGATGACTACGGGATTATAGCACGTAGATAACATCTATGAAAGAGAAGGAAAATGAGAGATAGAAGCCTTTATCAAACCATCTGACCTGTGTGCGTAATCTTGAAATCAATTCTAATTTCGAATCCAATTCAATTCCAATCTCATCTATTTTACATTTGGTACTCTTAAACATGATGGTCTTAGTATCGAGTACCTGCAACATGCGGGCAATTATCTGCCTCGAGTATTGGCCATGTTTTTCAATATTTGTGTGAATCATTGTTATTTACCTAGTGACCTAATGTAGGTATACTACCGTAGTACCTATTATTAAAAATAAAACTGGTGATACCTCTGACATTTTCAATTACAGGCCTACATCATTGGCAACCGTCATATCCAAGGTGTTGGACGGTCTGCTTGACAAACAATTAATACAGCATACCAAACTGCATGATAGTCAGTTCGGTTTTAGAGCGGGGTTTTCTACAGAGAGTGCAATTCTGTGCCTTAAACAGACTGTCCAGTACTAGGTATACGGACAGGAAAACCCCTATATTTGCCTGTTTTCTCGATTTGTCTAGGGCATTTGACCTAGTCAATTATAAAGTGTTGTGGCATAAGCTACAACATGAAACAAAATTGCCATCTGAAATAATAAAGCTGTTTATGTTTTGGTATAATAATCAACGGAACAGTGTTAAGTGGGAAGGTAAAACTTCCGATGTATACCGCTTGGAGTGCGGGGTGAGACAGTCGTTAAGCTCACCTCGTCTTTTTAATATTTACATGAATCAGCTGATTTGTGGACTCAGCAACACTAGCATCGGGTGTCATATAGACGGGGTTTGTCTTAACAATATCAGTTATGCTGATAACATGGTGTTGCTGAGTCCATCGGTCAATGCTTTGAAGGCGCCTACTGTCAGTTTGTGAAGTATATGCGGAGGCTCAAGGACTCAAGTACAATGCTAAAAAGAGTAAGATTATGGTTTTTAAGGCTGGTGCCACAGGCTATCGTACCATACCGAGGATATCACTCTGCGGATCACCTCTGCAAAGAGTTAGTAGTTTTAAGTACTTGGGTCATTGGGTTACCGAGGATTTAAATGACAACAAGGGCATAGACAGAGAGGGTAGGTCGTTGTTGGTGCGTTGTAACATGTTGGCTCGCAGGTTTGCACGATGTACTGAAGCGGTCAAGGTCACCTTATTTAAGGCTTTTTGAAAATCATTTTACACGTGCAGCCTGTGGACCAACTACAGCATGCGCATCTACAGCGACCTGCGCGTGCAATATAGTAACGCGCTCAGGATACTGTTGAGGCTGCCGTGACGCTGCAATGCGTCCACTATGTTTGCGAAGAGACGTATAGATGGTGTCAAGGTTACGTAAAAGATGCGCTTCACTGCTCACGCGCGTCCACGGCAGCAACAACACTATCCTGGGAGTGTTCATAGACAGGTGGGATTCACCAATGCTACGTCATTGGATGAAACTCCACATGGGTATGTAGTATATAGTTATATAGTTATGTAGTATATAGTTATAAAATATAAATTTGTCTACTAACATTAGCTTTAAGATTATTGTTACTAACACTATGGGCACAGTATAGTTATCTATCCAGTAATGTATTTCGGCCGTAACCTTGAATTAAATGCCTAAACGTAAGCATGTGATAGGGCTGCCCGCCTCCAGCATTTTAATAAAATTTGCCTACTTTGTGTTTCCATTTAGTTTTGTATATACTTTTCTTATATAAACAAATAAAATACTTTGTGAATTGAATAGGAAGTGTTCAATAAGAATGCGTGTTGATTTTTGATTGGTAGTTTTAATTTAAAAAAAACATGTTTATGTTTAAATAACAAATCGGTCTATAAATTTTAATTATCACTAGAGTGACAGACAGATGGTCAAATTATTTTTTTCTAGTACTATTCATACACATAGTACAATAAACATATATTATTAATAATAAAATACCACGTCTTTACTTTGAATTATATAAACTAACAAAACAAAAAACATTATGAGTTTTAACACAAGTGTACCGTAATATGATTCATGAACCGCCTATAACTACCTATTTCACTCGTCACTTTATTCACTTTATTTATTAATCCAGACAACTTTTTTTCGGGAGATAAAAGGAAATTAAAACGACACACATTATGTACCTACCTACTAGTAAGTAAAATTATTTTATAATCTTACCTTTCAGAGTTTCCAGGTAATCTAAAAAAAGTTATCTCTGTGTTCGTTATTGACGAATTCATGCAACCAAAAACAGCACAATATACCCTACTCGTCATATTAAATATGTGTATAATTATGTATTTTAGTGAAAAATTCGCGCAGTTATTGTTAAAAAAACAACACACCGTTCGTTCGTCACTGCAGCACAGTCGCGACTGTCTACATGCCGAGCGCATGCCGAGATCGAGGCGCTTAGGTATAACTCGCGTTTCGTCCGTTTCTATGAAGTTGGATTACTGCTTGATTATATTACCGTGCTATGGGCATTGCCTGCAATAAATGATGATTATTATTATTATTATATTATAAACAAAATCGAGAATGAATTCTTCGCATTTGCCGCTGTTATTTTCACCAAATTTGCCGTATTTTATTACTTTAAATTAATAAAGTTATCGCAACCGATCACCACAATGACGCTTTCTTGAAATTGAGCAGCATTAATGATTTTAAACTACGTGAAAATCACGTCGGGCGTAGCAAATATCGGACTTTTTGCTCAAATTCGAGCTGCAATTGGATTTAGGATTGGAATCGAGATTCAAGAGTAGGCATACTGATCTGTTCTGTATGGAGGAGGCTCGATAATGATCATATTTTTTTAGTTCTTTATGTTCTAATAACTTATTTGCAAGGGAAAAATAACCATACGAGGGAATTACACTCGCATTTCTTGGTAACCCTTTTCAATTATCTTAGCAACTATAGTCTGGCCGCTCAGAGATTGAGTTTCTGACAGGTCATGATTGAATGAGCGATGTAACTTTAAACTGGCGTACTATATACGGCACAATTTTAAATTTCTTAAATTTACCTTATTAACGAGTAATAATATTAAAAATTGAATAATTATGCCAACTTACAATAAACGTGTTAATTTTCGGCTAAAATTATTAACAATTACTCAATTAACAAATATAAAAACAACAGTATTTAAAGTCTTATGTTTGTTTTCGTAGTGATGGGACAAAATAACGAGGCAATTGTAATCGCATATTTTTATAATCTTAATATAATCTTTTGTTTTTTGGGGGTGGTTTGCGATCGGCGCGCTCCTCGCACCACTCCGTCCAGGGCGACAGAGGGGCGTAAGCACGCACTCCCGCAACCAACCCGCGATGCACGTCCCCCTATACAATACCCCCTATTTGGGGTACCCTCCCATCGACCGATGTCCCCCCCTCGGGGAGGACAATCACAAAGAGTCATGTCTTGCCGTCTCGCGCGCATAGACTACGTTCTCCAGTGTTTCTCAATATGTATTTTCTCGTGACTGTTATTGTTGTTTATTTGACAGATTCTCCTTGATATCAGTAAGAGGTCAGCCTCTGCGCTAATCTAGACTTTTGTTGTGTATCGTATATTACTGTTTTGCACTTTTGATGCAAAATAATAATGCCGAAACACGGTTAAATATTGAAAAGTGAAACACGAGAACTAATTATCAAGCTTCAATATTACCTTGAGCTTGAAAGATAAAATGGTGGATCCCGTAATTATAACAATACAAGAGCGCACCTCTCAGGCGCTTGGAGTAAGCGAACGGACAATAGCAAATATTAATACAGAAAAGTTTGGCTCCTCGGGCACTGGAGAAAATATTTTACGAACACCAAAAGAGGAAATGCAGAAATGAACCTATAACAGACAATGATAGCTTTGAGGCTGATGCTATAAGGAATCACATTCATCATCACTCACCACAGTTCATAAACATCCAACTACTGAGCTCGAGCCTCCTCCACAATGGGAGGGAAATTGGCCAACTGCACCACGCTAGTTAGACGTATTGGCATAGGGATTCATTTAGAATTTTTCTTCTCTTGCTTAGATGTTGTATGCATATTATGATCCCTTAGTCGTCTTTTACGACACCTACGGGCAGTAAAGAGGAGTGGTGAATTATATTATTATTCCGTCATCACACGGAAGCATATATATATATATAGTAGTTATTATCCTAGAAGTGAATACCTTAGTAAATCCTCGCTTCTAGCATCTTTGAAAGCAGCTGATTTGTTTAGGGGAGGTAAAACTGATTTATCCAAATTTTTTAAAGGTATTGGAGTTCAATATAAAAAAAACAGACATAAGGAAAATTCTTTTAGAAAGGAATATCATAATTTAAAAAAAAATTAACTTTTTGAAAGAAGCGAAAAAAAATTGATAAATGGGACAATACCGTTTTCATCGACGAGACAACCCAACCACACGCTCGTTCTTGGGCAAATGATACTCAAGCGTCAACGTCGAATGTGCCAATGGGTAAAAGAACACGACTCATAATACGCCACGCTGGTTGTGCGAAGTACGGTTTTGTGGAAAACGGTTTATTGGTTTTTAAGTCAAACACTACTGCTGACTACCACGAAGAAATGAATGCGACTGCATTCAAGGAGTGGTTCCACGATGCGTTGCTACCTGGAATCCCAGAGCCTTTAGTTATGTTAATAGATATCGCCCCTAATCATTCGGTGCAATTAAATAAAGCACCTACCAAAGCTACTAAAAAGAGGAATCAGTGGCTGCAAAGACGTGGCAATAACAAAAATATGTCTACACTAAAAGCAGAGTTGATGAAATTAGTCAATGACTATAAGCCGGCATAAGTTCGTTATGTTTTAGATCAGCTGGCTCTGGAGCACGCTTATTGCGTTCTTCGAATTTCTCCATTTCACTGCCAATGCAATACCATAGAGCTAATCTGGGCTTAAATTAAAGATTATGCAGCCGGCCATAATACTTCTTCACCGTATAGCATAAAAAAGATGAAGGCATTTTAAAAAAATCATGCGAAATAATTCCTATTTGAACAAAATCTATATTGAATTGAATAAACATTCATTTTGAATGCAATAAATAACATTATTAAATATAATGAATGTTATTTATTGTACTTGACTAGTTACGACGAATTGACGGGTGTCAGAAACGCAATCTCTGAGCGGTCGGAGTATAGGCTAGTGTAGGTAGGCACGTATGATTTTTTGTGACTTACATTATCTTTACAGCAGACGTTCTACATCGTCATTATTTCAGCTCATATACGTCCCATTGTTGGGCTCAAGCCTCCTCCACAATAGGAGGAAAATTGACCTTACTATACCATGCTGGTCAGACAGGTTGGTATATGATTTTGTTTCGAGTTTTCCTTCTCTTCCATAGATGTAATATGCGTATTATATTCCTTAGTTGTCTTATACGACATCCACGGGCAAGACAGGGGGTGATGAATTGTATTCTTACTCCGTCACCAACGGACAGCAGACGTTATATGGTCTAAAATATCACTTATCATGGGTTTTCCATCTATGACAGCATATCTAAATATAATTAGGCGCAAGTAATAAATATATTATGTTAAATTTGTGTGCAGTTAATAATAGAAGTGCGTAGCGTGCGCGGGCGCCAAACGTGATCTCAAATAAAGCAAGCTCGCACATTCCAAATGTACTTAAATTTTGTAGTGACACCACATTTATAGAAGGATTTATATGATATTTCCTAATAGTATGCAATAAAAGAGTAATACAATGTAATTTGATTATTATATAATTTGGTATACTTATAACTATTCGCGTGGTGACGGAATAAGAATACAATTCACCACTCCCGATCTTGCCTTTGGATGTCGTAAAAGATGACTAAGGGATATAATATGCGTGTGACATCTATGTACGAGACGGAAAACTCAACGTGTCTGATCAGTTAGTATAGGAAGGTAATTACCCGTTTCTTGTGAAGGAGGTTCGAGCCCAACAGTGGGAAGTATATGAGCCGAGATAGTGATGACCTATAACGTATGAAATACAAAAAAAAAATGTTCCTACGTTCGTTTAGACTTTGAAACCATCCATACATCAGAATTGATTATTCAAAATGTATTCAAATTTCATAATTAGGTCCGTATACTTCTTTCCTTCACTGCGTCGTAATAGCTTATTTAAATTTGCCTATGAAGGTTGGACTGCACATATCGCGTAGTGGTTAAAATACCAACTTACCGTGCCAGTGTCGCGGGTTCGAATCCCACGCAGAACAACACTTTGTGTGTACCACATATTGTTGTTCTGAATCTGGATATAATTTGTATCCGTTAATTATATGTTTGTAAAGTCCTCCGCAAAACAAGGATTACTTCCTTAGTGCAGGGCGTTGTGAAAAAAAAAATAGTGGACTGGAATAAATATCGATCTCTAATACAGAGCGTCGTAGGCTCAATATCCACGCTGGACAATCCATTGTGCGGTTTACAAATGATTGCTTCGAGCTTGGAAGTAATTGGCGTGGCTTAATTATATGTTTGCATAGTCCTCCGTGCCATATGAAATTATTCCTTAGTTAGGAGCTGTTGTCTTTGAAAAATAGATATAATTTATCATCTAACCAATACTTTCTTTTGAAATTGACAGAAAGATGGACAGTTTTTAAACATAGAGTGAATGTAAGTTCCTCATTAATTTTAAACTAGCAAATTCTCGTGGATTCACCCATGTCGTTCCTGTTCTAGTGAGGATAGTAATGTATGTAATAACATATGTAATGGGGGTAAAAGTAAGCTTATGTAAATCGCTGATAATGTAGCTTGCCATTGGTGAGAGAATTTTTAAAATTGGTCAATTGCCTGAGGTTTCCTTCTTGTATAGTTCGCGTGCCCGTGAGAACAAGGGGGCTATGCATAGCCTATGTTACTTCCTGATAATGTAGCTTTCAGTCGGAGAAAAAAGAAGTAGCGTCGTTTTAGTGGTTTAGGTGTGACAAGATCTATACCAATAAATAAAATTGGAGTGTCTGTTTGTAATGTCAAAATAATAGGCTTTTTTCATACTCACACGGTTATTTGTACGACACCTATGCCTAAAATAGGGATTAAAAAATTTTTGTCTGTCTGTCTGTTTGTTCTGGGTAATCTTCAAAACGGCTGGACCGATTTCAAAAATTCTTTCACCAATGGAAAGCTATAATATCAGGGCGTAAACTAGACTATATTTTATCTCGGTATTCCCATGAGAACGGGAACTATTCAGGAAAGACGACTGAAACCGAAGCGAAGCGAGAGCGGGTTGCTAGTAACAAATAAACAAACTCATTTTTATATTTATAACTAGTGATCCACCCTCGCTTCACTTTGGTTTCAGGTGTTTTGCCCTTGTATTTTTTGAATCTTTAATATACTTAAAGTCCATGCGGCCTCGGATTCGGTGCCAAAATAAAAAAGGCAATATGCTTTACAGTGTTTTCTAAACAGAAAAATAGCTTAAACTACTCCGCATATACACATTTATCTGGTAGTATAATATCATCAAAATTGGTCCAGCCGTTTTAAATGTTACTCGCATTATATAGACAAAAAAATTAAACTAATTTTTACATAGGTATCGTGCCAATAGGTTTCCGTGTGGTGACGGAGTTAGAATTCAATTCACCACTCCCTATCTTGGCCGTGGATGTCGTAAAAGACGACTAAGTGTTGTAATATGCACATAACATCTGTGCAAGAGAAGCAAGACTCGAAATGAAACCAACATGTCTGAAGAGCATGGCAAAGTATGTCTGATTCCTTCCCATTGTGGTATAGGCCCGAGCCCAACAGTGGGACGTATGTGGGCTGCGATGAAGATCATTGTGCCAATTATCATTGACATTACAAACAGACACTTCAATTTTATTTATATACTAGCAACCCGCCCTCGCTTCGCTTCGGTTATAGTCGTTTTACCCGCGTAGTTCCCGTTCCCGTGGGAATACCGGGATAAAATATAGCCCAGCTTACGCCCTGATATTATAACTTTCCATTGGTGAAAGAATTTTTGAAATCGGTTCAGCCGTTTTGAAGATTACCCGGAACAAACAGACAGACAGACAAAAATTTTTTAATCCCTATTTTAGGCATAGGTGTCGTGCAAATAACCGTGTGAACATGAAAAAAGCCTGTTATTTTGACATTACAAACAGACACTCCAATTTTATTTATTGGTATAGATATGTTAGGATATATGTATTAGAGGATATTATTTGAGAACGAATTGAGTTATGAACATATAAATTGCCTCGGGCTATACAAGTAATATACGAGTGTGAATCTTTGACAAGACCAATATAATTGCTTGAAGGTGCAAATAAATATGATTTATTAAGTTTAAATTTTGTTTTATTGCTCGCAATTTATCATACATAATGATTGCTTAAACATATTTTTTTTTGGCGTCATATAAATCAATGGTCGTCGGAATTGGAGTGAAAAATTATGCTCCAATCTCACTTTTGGCTTTCGTAATACAATTATTTAATAAGATATTTCCTTAGTTTCAATATGGTAATGGCGGATCATTTCATGGGAGATTCTCCGTGTGGTGATGGGGTAAGATCACAATTCGGCAGCCTGTTTCTTCAATTAAAAACTTCTACAGGTTTGGATGAGGGGGGTAAATTTATATGTAAGGTGTCAACGACATAGTCGCCGACCAGGTGATAGACAGACGGACGGACAGACGGACGGACAGACGGACGAAAAGACGGACAGACAGACGGACAGACGGACAGACAGACGGACGGACAGACGGACGGACAGACGGACGGACAGACGAACGGACAGACGAACGGACAGTTAGAGAAGTCTTAGTAATAGGGTACCGTTTTTAGCCTTTGGATACGGCACCCTAAAAACAACAACTGTTTATAGTTTAAGTTTTCACTCTTGTTGAATGCTCATGATTTTTTTTTTTAGTTTTGTAGTGATATTATTTATTTCGACAATGGAAGGGGTGATGTAACTTTATAGTCTTACTGCACTTGACTAATGAAATTAACTGATCGATTTTAGTTCCTTTTCTCCTAGTAAGGAATGAGATGGTGACATTTGTATTCTTCATACATTACTACACGGATATACGTATAGCACGTAAGACATTGACAAGCTTATATTACTATTCTTACTGTTTAACATTAGATTTGCTAAAGCTATTGCACTTTAAATACTAGAAGCTTGCCAACTAATCAATCCTACAATGCTAAACAAGCAAAGTTATAATAAAACACGTGTACTTAGGTATCACAAGTTGTGGTCACTGTAGCGAGCGTGCGTTGAATACAAACCGCACTCGATCGCCGCACGCGTCGCGATATTGATATGAATTTAAATCGGATTAACGTTTAGACATTTGATTTTGTGGTCGAATTTTGATTTTGGTAAAATTTTGTTGGTATTTATTTGATTTATTTATATACCTACAGTAGAATTCATATATAACGACTTCGCTTATAACGACTAACCGTTTTTAACGACGATAATGTTTACTCAAGTTAGGTTTCATAGTTAGGTACAGAGAAAATATAACCGTTTAGTGCGACTCCGGTTTAAACGACGATCTGCTTATAGCGACCATTTTTTGTGATTAATACGTCCGGTTAAAACGACGCGTAATGTTTTGTTTATACAACTTACGCACCAATACTTCGGCGGCCCAACTTCATCCCGCCCCGCGAGCTTCTCCTTTCCTTATTGGCGCGCGTAAATCACAGTTAGTGTTTGTCACTTGTTATGAAAAGTTCTTAAAGCTTGACAAATGAGTTCTGTGAAGCGAAAGTGTTTTACAATTGAAGAAAAAGTGCACTATTACACCGATTAGAAGGCGGTGAATCAAATGTAACCCTTGCGAAGGAGTTTGGCGTGTACATATTTATGTATTCGTAGGTTAGGTACTTATGTACTTCAGAAATAATCCTACCATTTTGTACGTCATCCGGCTAGTACGACATAGTATCGCCGGTCCCTTAAAGGTCGCTATATCCGGATTCTACTGTACTACGTTTCTCTGTGTGGTGATGGAGTAAGGTATTATTCACCACTCCCTATCTTGCCCATGGATGTCGTAAAAGACGACTAAGAGATATAATATGCATATAATATCTGTGCAAGAGAAAGAAATTGAAATTATTGTACGTGTACTTATTTCACAATACGAATGTAGTGCAAGGCGTTAATGAAACGATGATATATGGTTAACTGCGTAGGTGACTGCAGACACATCGAGATTATCAAGTTACGGATAATTTGGTGAAATAATAAGTACGCCCGCGTGTTAAAATCGCGTGGGCAGCTTCAATTACAGTGTAGGCCATAATTATGTATATACCCTTTCGATATATTATTATTGCTAGCTGTTTTCTTATAATCAGGTTGACTTTGAAGCCACAAGTAGATAGTGTAGGCAAATATACAAGCAAGTATTCCATGAGGAGGTATATGTACCAAAATGGATAACGCTAAATTGATCCTCGAATGAATAGTAGTAGTTTTTTTCATTTATGACTTAAATAAGTTGATATCTGATGTTTACGCGAGCACTACACATTGTAAATAAAACTACTTTTACGGATTATATCGCGTTTGTATTTGATTTATGATTGCCCGACGTTTCGAACACTTTGCAGCATTCATGGTCACAGGCGGACTAAGGTGTCTCACGTCCAACAAGAAAATTTATAACTAATTTTCTGTATCGGGTAGATAATTATAAATGTCTGTAATAACGATTACATGTTGGACGTGAGACACCTTAGTCCGCCCGTGACCATGAATGCTGCAAAGTATTCGAAACGTCGGGCAATCATAAATCAAATAAAAACGCGATATAATCCGTAAAAGTAGTTTTATTTAAATAAGTTGATTATCTGCATAGATGGCATAACGAATTAGGCAAAGATTTTTCTTATTAAGTATGTCCTAACTAATATTATAAATGCTAGTCTCTATGTTTGTTACACTTTCTTACCATGACTACTAAACTACTAATTATCTTGTAAATTTGCATATTCGTTGTCAGGGTTACAAAAATGCTGTAAAGTGTCTCTTACTTCTGCAAAAGTGTGGTTTTCGAGGGATAGCCAATTGATTATTGGAATTTATATTAATGCAATTAGAGTTCTGGTCATAGCCAATTATAAATAATACCAAGTACTATATTATCCTAATACAAATTGTAGTCTCCCTTAAAACAGATTTTTGTTTTATTAATTAAACAAGATCAATAGAAACATTTTTTTTTTGCTTCAGTAAATGACATTTTTGTAAAGTGAAAAATAATACTTATTTAGAGATAAACTAATAAACGTGCTGGAAGACGCTATTCACCTAAAAAGAGAATCACATCTATGGACCCAACTTACATTCTTACTAAGTATACGATTGACTTCATTGCGCATATTTAGTTATTAAATTTATTCGTTTCTCAACTAAAATGGTACTCTAATTCAAACTAAGCTTTAATGCAAATAAAAACCAAATTACGTTACATACATACATATTCCAAACTCACTAAATGAGCATCCTCAATAATCACCATAGGCACTTTAAGATTATTATTAGAACAATTATAATGGCCTGAAGTGTATGTGCCATCCTACTTCTCGAATAATCATTACAGTGTTACAAAACCCTGGTTTATTAGTTTTGATGAACCACCTTAAATATTTTGATATCAAAATATTTAGTGCCTCTGATAAAATTTCTTTCATGCTGATAACCGCATATAATTAAGTGACATATGATATTTATGTTTAAAAGCGGTATCGTGTGGTGTGTTAATGTAAGATACCGAATGGTATACAGAAGGTGTAGGGAAAGAATTTTTGGATTAAAGATTTTTATCATACCGTATTGACAGAAAGAAATATTGACTATACCATGCTGATTAAATAATTGAACGTTTGATTAGTGTAAGGTTAATTAATGAGATTCAACTTGTAGATATTGGGTATTTTTTTTTCATAACGATAACTTAAACTTAAAAATACAATTCACCACTCCCTATCTTGGCCATGGATTTCGTAAAAGACGGCTAAGGGATATAATATGCACATACATAACACCTGTGCGAGAGAAGAAATACTCTAAATGAGAAGAGTGATTGTTTACCCCTTAGGGTAAACAATGCCTCCGCCGATGTCCTCCCCGAAGGAGGGACGTTGGTCGAGGAGAGGGTACTCCTCAAGGGGTATTCCGTCGGGCCGATCACTGATGACAAGTCACCCTGCTCCGGTGTTCGGCCCAACGACGAAGGCGACGTGTCACGGGTGGGTTACGGGTGTGCGTGCTTACGCCCTTCTGTCGCCCCGGACGGAGTGGAGCGAGGAGCTCACCGACCGTAACCCAACACCAAAAAAAAGGGTAATCAATCATTCTTCTTATTTCGATTGTCCGTAGACATTGTCCTTAGACAATGAAGACTTGTATAACGTATTGTGCTGCATGGGATTCGAACCCATGATAGTTATTACTACTCTTTACTACTACTGTGCATTCAAATTGTCTAAGTACATATTATAATTGAACTAGAAGATAGATGAAACTAGTTGGCACCGTTTCTCAATAAGGATAATAAGGTAAATAATGACGTATATTTAAGGTATATTTATAATATGTCACACATTACATAGAAACGTATCATAAAACTTTAAAAATGCGTGACTACGGCTTTGAAACTTGAATATGTGTATCTCTGTACACTGATAATTATGTACTACTAGCAACCCGCCCTCGCTTCGCTTCGGTTATATAGGTTGTAGTCGTTTTACCCGCGTAGTTCCCTTTCCCGTGGGAATACCGGGATAAAATATAGCCCAGTTTACGCCCTGATATTATAGCTTTCCATTGGTGAAAGAATTTTTGAAATCGGTTCAGCCGTTTCGAAGATTACCCGGAACAATCAGACAGACAGACAAAAATTTTTAAATTGCTATTTTAGGCATAGGTGTCGTGCAAATAGCCGTGTGAGCATGAAAAAAGCCTATTATTTTGACATTACAAACAGACACTCCAATTTTATTTATTGGTATAGATATAGATAGTATCGTATCGTAGGACATAATTATCAAACTGTAACGAAGGCATATTGATAGAGTCTATGTGTCGATTATCGTGCTTCTTCAGTGACGTTGTTTAACCCTGTGTCCCAAAAATTTTATTTCATATTTTTCAGCCTCTTTTTTTGTCGTAGTTGGGTTTTAGTTTTTACTGTTTTTTATTAGTTGTTGTATTAGTTGTTGCATGTTTCTAAACTTTAATAAACATAATATCTATTATGTACTTAAGCCAATGCTTAAGTACATATATAGATATTATGTTTATCAATATACTCAAAGGAAAATAAATGAAATTTTCGAATAAAAATTTTAGAATGTTTGCTTATTTTTCTTTATTAGAGAGGCAAATAAGTTGCGAAATGGCATTTATCATAGCAACAAAAAATAATTTTGAGAAATACATCATCATCATCGTCTCGGCTCATATACGTCCCACTACTGAGCTCGAGCCTCTTCCACAATAGAAGGGATACTAACTTTACTACACCATGCTGGTCAGACAGATTGGTATAGGAGTTTCTTCCGACTTTTTCTTCCTTTTCATAGATATTTAATACCTTTAGTCGACGCCCTGACGGTTTGCGTCGTCAAGGCTTCGTTCTCAGGCGATCGATCTCTTCTCGGGTCCCCGGACTATAAATCCCTGGTCCAGTTCCCGAGCTAAGGCTAGGTTAATACAATCGTAGACAATATATTAATATACATAGTAAATGAAAAGAAAAATACTTTCGTTGAGCTAGGCTACCGAAAAAACGAATTACAATGCTTATGCATTGTACACGTTTTTTAATGTGACAAATAAACATACAAATACGTCCACATTAATCGGACAACCAAAAAAATCATAATCCCATTGTGAAAGTACTTCAATCGTCAAACTTGCATACAATGCATACAAATAAATAATAAATAAAAGTTTACAACAAAACAAGTAAATAATAAGTTTACAAATGTTGAGTCCTTTATTATTATTTTTTTTTAATAAAGATAACAACTTGCTCTAAGAATTTATACTTCTATTGCGAGGGTCTTTACAAACATATAGTTAATGAACACAAATTACACCATGGTCACCACCATCCGAAAAACAATATGTCGGCGACGCATAAAGTTTTTATACTTTTAATAAAATTTCTTTGGGTGTAATAGACCTGGCTGGTTTTGATATTATTAAAAAAAAAATTCAAAAAAAGAAATAGTTTAGGAAAATATTGTTTCCCGCCATTTTTCTTTTGGTCAAAATGAGTGAATCAAATGAACAAATTCGATACATTTTAATACGATTTTATTAGCTTCAGACGTATGTATGTTAGTATGTAACGGAATCTTTGAAGATGATTTTGATCTCCTTCAAAACGTCGGATTAACTCAAAATTTGGCATACTTATTAAAGACCGATGACAATTCAATATTTTAAACAGTTTGACCCGTTATCCTTACTAGGATAATCAGGATTAGCGATTTTTGTTTTCCTGAGACCCGGAGTGTAAAGCGTATTTTTTTAGTTTTTTTTAACTATTTTCTATAACTATTGACAACATACACCCTACGCTTTTTTACAATCAAAAATAATTTTCTATAACTTAATTGTAAAAAAGAAAATGCAACGCATGCCGCGAAAAAAATTGTGACGTTTATGGTCCATAAACGTCGTTTTTGTCAACAAAGAAACTATTCACCTTTATAATTTTAATAAAGACATACTTGTGGTGATGGAGTAAGAATACAATTCACCACTCCCTATCGCTCCCGTGGATGTCGTAAAAGACGACTAAGGGATGTAATACGCATGTAAGAGGAAGGAAACTGGAAATAAAACACTATACCAACATATCTAACCAGCATGACTAACTAATATCAATTTCCCCCCTATTAGGGAGGAGGTTCGAGCCCGCCAGTTTGACATGTATGAGCTGAAGCTAAGACGAAATATATAATTTTTTTATTACATATTTTTCATACATAACCGAGAACGGATGTTACTGACCCAGCACAAAGAATTGACGAACTGACAACCGCTGAGGAAGTACCCGAGTGGCCACATATCGGAGGAGGCAGTGTAGGACGCCCCCCCACTAGGTAGACCGACGACCTGGGTAAAGTTGCTGTACGACAGGATGTATGCTTTTTTTTTTTTTTTTTTTTTTTTTTGTGTGTATTTAGCTGTTGGTCGCAGATGACCTTGACAGCTTAACGCGGGCAATGGGCGAGCGGAAGGCTCTCAACCCGGTAAGTAAGTTAAGCGAACATCGCCCGAGGGCTCCCCCTGTGGGGAACGGACCTCGGCTCGGGGCGTCGCTGAAAGCAAAGTGGGCGTGGCCACGTTTAGATTAATGATTTTTACGCGGCGCGGTTTTCGACCTCGTCGGCGAGGCCGATACCGCGCAGTTTTATGTGTTATCGCTGCGCGAGCTGTGTAGGCCCTTTCTTGGGCGATCGTGATGGCATCATCCCCTTCTTCAAGGAGATGACGGGGTCGTCGGACCGCGGATATTTTTGATGGAACGTAGTTTACCGCCCCAACCACTAGTGGATTGGGGTGAGTCGTGGCAGAGTCAAAATAGCGCTGGGAGCAACGCTTCATATACTGCCTGATGGTCGGCAATTCGAGGTCGATGTGTAAATCGACATTACGAACGAACCACGGTGCTCCCGTTGCCCGTCGCATGAATCTATTTTGTAGTGTTTGTAACCTGTGGATCCTGTTTGGCCTAACGTGCGCGAACACTACACTGGCATACGTCATGATCGGCCGTATGCAGGTAGTGTATAATCGGACTTTAGGATGTATGCGGCACAGGACAGCACTTGAGGTTAGGGATGTGACTTGGAGGGAAAATAATCGATTTTTTAAATAATCGATTTTTTGTTCTTTAAAATAAATCAATTATAAAATAATCGATTAATTAAAAATAAATAATCGATTGTAAAATAATCGATTTTTTCTCGCAACAAGATTATGATGACCTTTTTTTTAGGAAATGTGAGCTTTATTTTCTAATATAGTATGAAACAATCATGATGACGTTTTTTTTTTTTAGGATATTTGGCAGTGAATAATCGATTAATTTCGATCGAATTTCGATCGAATTTCGATCGAATTTCGAATAATAAAAAATCGATTAATAATCGATTTTTATTATTTTGATAATCGATTTTAAGATCGATTTTTAATCGATTATTTTTTTCACATTCCTACTTGAGGGTGGCCTATGGCCAGCAGTGGGCGGCAATAGGCTGAAACGATAATGATACGTATATATTTATCGATTCTGTTAATTAAAATTAACAAACATCAAAGATGTTTTACATCTGTTGAACATATCATGATGGCCATATATATTTTTTTCTGTATCCAAACTTTATTTTATCACAGTTTTTATATTGGTATTTATCTTTATCAGATAAGAGGTAAAAGTACCGTGTCTCCTATGACATAGTAAATCAAATGACCCACATAAGATAGAATAATAATTGGTCGTATTCAACGGTAGGTTTTTGCCTTTAAGATATAGGAATAGTGCACACTGGTTGCTTTAAATAAAATAAGGATTAGTATATAGTATAGTATATGATAAGAATAGTAATTTTATTTTTTGAGTAGTTCAATCTTTCACAATTTTACGACTTTTAATCGGCAAAGTTATTTCTTAAAATATAACCAATCTGTCAGTAAAAGTCTCGTCAAAATCGGACCGTCGGAATCGGAGATGGACAAAAGATTATTTGACTGATTCTTTATCATTAGTAACACATCATATGGTCCACTATTGTTCACGGACCTTCGGGAACTGCAGGGAATTAGGCCATTACTAAATGTACTTTTAAGTTACTAATAGGACAGCAAAGAGTAGTAGGAGAAGTCACTGTTGCATTCCTACTCCGTTACATAAACCCTAGTCTAACTACTAAATTATTGCTTAATACTATAACTTAGCTTTACGTTATGCATCTTACATCAAACGTTTGCGTGCGTGGGCGTTTTCAAGATATTTTTAACATAAATACCAATTAATACGTGATTCTACTAAGTGATAACAGCTATCTTATCTCAAATGCTAACATTTAGATTCAACTAATGGTAATGACGGCCGAATTATTTCTCGGAACGATACCTTAAGATTTTGAGTACATATATTACGTGGGTGAACCTGATTAGGTTTGTTTCTGTTTTGTTCCTTATGTTTTTTTGTATTAAATTGATAAGAAAATATGTCTGTGGTGTGAAAAGATGTGTCAGGCCATATTTATCCCTTCCTTCCTTATTAGTAACCATTCCCTTAACGCAGGTACCTTAAGAGAAAACTAAAGAATATAAGCAGATAATATCGCTGTTACAGAAAAAAAATCTTGAAATAAAAGTCGATGACAACGCGTTGGATCAACGTAGTAGAATATTTTGATTTCCTTTCCTCTTTAGGTAAGAACTTATATTAATATTATTAATTAAGAAAGGTAAAAATTAACAGAGAAGAAGAAGTGTTAATCCTCACATGCTTTATTGCTTTTATATTATAAAAAAGACAGCCCCAATAGGGAATAAATCTTTATATTGGGAGAGACTTTATAGATAGAAATTAAGAGATGCAAAACCCTGACTTAAAACAATGTTTTATGAAACAATAATTTTGGATTTTACATTTTCATTCTGTCATTGGATAGTCCTGTTTCAGGATCAAACATCATGACTGGACATTAGAGATCCGCACTTAATACTAATCTGCTACCTATGCTGTCTGAGCTCTAGATATATAAACTGAAGATTAGCCGTTAAATGTATCGGCATTGCTTCTTCACTTCTGTTGTCTTTTTCAGCAGGAAAGGTGCTCAAGTTATTCTGTCAAACCACAATCTTTGGATCGATTGTCGAATGTCGATTTTGATGTTACGAAAATATATGATTCAGTTTTGACCGCACAGATGATGGAATAGCTTAAGTTAAATTTTAAGACAACAAACGTTTGTGCCGAGTCTAGGTATAATTTTTACATCGTTAGGTGCATATTTGTAAAACTTTCGGGATATAAGGATTTAATTTAGCGTACAAATTATTGTCTTTTTCTTTCTTTTCGCTTTGTAGAGGATAGGATATCTGTAAGGGTAATCTGCCGAGCTGCTCATGGATGTTAAAGAATCGGTACTAATGGTCAGCCCAATGATGATGAAAAGGGCAGGGTGTGTCTACATTATAAACCTACCATATAAAAAAATATGTGTTTACTTATTTGCGTCCGTAAGAAGTTATACTTCTTTGGCGTAATAAGATAAAGATCTTTATAAAAAAATTATCCTTCGCATAATCCTATGTTTGTAGAAAAAACTACACTAATAATAATCATCATTTATTGTTTCTTTCAAAAAGTTATCTTATTGCTAATGTTAACATTTATATATACACAAGCTGACCCAACAGACGTTGTTCTGTTCAAATAAAATAACGCCACCTACCGGGTCCAATTATGAATCTAAACCATTCTTGAATCCCCTTGAGCACAAAAAAAAAATCATCAACATCGGTCCAGCTGTTTAGGAGGAGTTCAGTGACATACACACGTACACAAGAAATCCATACTAATATTATAAATGCGAAAGTAAGGATGTTTGTTTGTTTGTTTGTTTGTTTGTAACGCTTTCATGCTTAAACCACTGAACCGATTTCAAAAATTCTTTCACCAATGGAAAGCTATAATATCAGGGAGTAACATAGGCTACATTTTATCCCGGTATTCCCACGGGAACAGGAACTACGCGGGTTTAAGTGACTGAAACCGAAGCGAAGCGAGGGCGGGTTGCTAGTTTATATATAAAGGTAATAATAGAAAAAAAGGTATTTAATACATTGATAGTTTTATTATAACACATTATCTAATTGACATTTGTGACGACGTGCGCGCGCATCGTAAACAATGTTTACTAGCTAACTTCAGGTTGTCAGATTTTCCTTTTTTAAATTTTAAACTTTAAAATAAAAATTTACTTTCATAATTTTTTCTTAACGCATCAAAGGAAGTATAAATATAAAAATAGTCTCGTCTTTTAATAAAGAGCAAAAACCCATCTTAATTAAAATTTCACAGTAGGCTTATGTATCCATGAACCCATTAAAAATAATCCGTTTATGTTGTCTTAACAATCTATACCAATAAATAAAATTAGAGTGTCTGTTTGTAATGTCAAAATGATAGACTTTTTTCATGCTCACACGGTTATTTGCACGACACCTATGCCTAAAATACATTTTAAAAAATTTTTGTCTGTCTGTTTGTTCCGGGTAATCTTCAAAACGGCTGGACCGATTTCAAAAATTCTTTCACCAATGGAAAGCTATAATATCAGGGCGTAAACTAGGCTATATTTTATCCCGGTATTCCCACGGGAACGGGCACTACGCGGGTAAAACGACTATAACCTATAACCGAAGCGAAGCGAGGGCGGATTGCTAGTAATATTAATAAAACAATACAATGACAGCTAATTCTATATTGCATACTTAAAATGGTCGCTAACACCTTATCCGCGATCAAATACCAATATTATTTTCAACAAGAAAGATCATCGCCACCAGTTAAACGTGACTTGTAAACTAATCGACGATTTTGTTTATTAAAAGTTAGTTGTTACACCAAGACTCGCTCGTATTTTTCCATTATTTTATTCTTTATTATAATCGTTTTATTTGACGCGTGCTAGGAAATGCTAATATCTATTTAGTTACAGTTCCCGGTATTCATAAATATTCCGCTCGGTTTTGTGTGGTTTTGCTGTTATGTTAACGGTTTATAATGCAAGATGACACCTAATATTGATAGGAACTAAAGCTATTTTTAAGGAATTTCATTCATCATTATCTCAGCTCAGATACGTCCTACTATTGGGCTCGAGCTCCCTCCGCAATAGGAAGAAAAATGACCCATTACAGCATGCTAGTCAGACGGGTTGGTATAGGGTTTCATTTCGAGCTTTCTTGTTCTTCTATAGATGTTTTTATACATATTTAATCCTTTAGACATCTTATGATACCCACGGGTAAGATAAGGGGCGGTGAACTGTATTCTTACTCCGTCACCATACGAAAAATTTTGGAGAGAACAAGTATCATTGCCTGTCCATTTAAAAAAAAAATGGAATCTCAAAACTATTATATTACCTAATTATTGTATTAGCCATATTTTAAACCCATACTTCTATACAATACTTAAAAAAAGAGCACATATTACGACGACCCCATGTAATTAATGTTAACAGGAAAATGATGATGACGATAATGATTTTTATAGAATATTAATTGCCAATGAATGGTGTTGCAAAGGTGTGGGCATTATCAGCTTGCTCGTTTGACACCATTGTCAATAAAAAAGTCTTTTTTATGATAATGTATCATTATATTTACATGGGTATCCTAAGAAAAGATCAAAAGAACATAATAATTACTGTAATATAAAATAAATATATTAGACCCAGCCAGATGATAGAGTAGGCTAATTGTTTAGTGTGGAGTTCTCTTGAGCCTATAGGCTGTGAAGAAAGAAAAAATAAGAAATTATTCGAAGATGAGATGTTATAGATGTGTAAAAGCCTCCTCTTAACTTTACTGTGAGGTGACGAGGTCGTTGTTACCAATTTTAAGAATAATATCGCACAGTAACAGTCTAATAAATAATTCATTGCCTCTATTAGGAGAAAAAATTTTTAATGGTTTCTGATATTTACCCGAAATTTAATACTTGGCAATAAGTAAACACCAGACATCGCCAATAATTATATTTGATTTTTACTTTCCGGAACACTTTTCAGTATTCGTGGTTGCATGTGCATTTATGATTAGTGTCTTCCCTAATATAAAAATATTTAAAAATAGGACTCCTCTCGTGACCATGAACGCTGAAAAGTTTTCGAAACGTCGGGCAATCAAAAATCAAATATAAACGCGATAAAATCCGTAAAGATAGTTTTCAAATGTAAATCCGTAAAAATTGATTTAGAATGTGTAATACTCGCGTAAACATCAGAAGTCATTAGTGTTTAAAAAGTCAAATACAAACGTGATAAAACCAAAATAATATATAAATTTTTTTAAGTATGTGTCTTAATAATAAAACTTGTTGGAAATAAATTAGAAACTGTTTGGGTGACTATGGATACCGTAATATATTACAAATGTATTAAAAATATATATAAACGTGTTAAAATCCGTAAAAATAGTTTAACTTCATTTGTATATTCGCGTAAACATCAGAAATCATGATATAATTACGTTGTTAGCACAACAATTTATGGCCTAGTACTTGTAATAAAGAAGATTCGGGTCGATCCTATATAAAGCATAAAAAAACAACCATAAATTCTGCCATTCAGACACATATATCTCACACACATTTACCATACATTAGAATAATCTTAAACTGTATATTTACGAGTAAAACACAATTGTTCATTGAATCAACATAATGTTATTGAGCGCTGTGAAAATTGCATTGTCTTTTTTTTATAAGATTTTATAACATTGTATTCCGTTGTGTGTTGCAAGCAAATTATCAGGTGCAATTCGGGCTTTTCCAAGGATTTGATTTATATGTTTTGTGAAAGATTGTGCCAGAAATGACTTACACTCCTCCGTATGGTGACAGAGTAAGAATCATCATCATCATCATCTCAGCTGATACGTTCCACTGTTGGGCTTGAACTTCCTCCATGATCGGAAGGAAATGAGCTTTACTATACCATGCTGGTCTCTTGCATAGATATTATATGCGTATTATCCCATAGGCATTTTTACGACATCCATTGGCAAGACTGGCAGTGAATTGTATTCTTAATCCGTCACTACAGAAGTACGAATACAATTCACCAAACCGTCTTTTGGTCAAAGATATTATAAAGACGACTAAAGATATAATGTGCGGATAACATCAATGCAAGAGAAGTAAATCTCTAAAGAAACCTTATATCAAAACATCTGAACAGTAGGATATAGTAAGTTAATTTGCTTTTCATTTTGAAGCAGTTACGAGCCAAACAGTGGAACGTATAAAAAACTGAGATTATAACAATAATAATGTGTATTTGATCTTTCGTGAATTGTTGTATCCTCGTGAAACGGGCAAAGAAGAAAAAATATCACCACTTAAAAATAGAGTTTTTTTTCGATAATTAGCGATTACTTGTTTTGAGCACAAAGATGAAAAATTGGAAATATAAGTTTATGGAAATATTTAAAGCCAAAGACATAGTGTGCCACTTACAATTCCATTGCGAAGAAGGTTTCTGCTGAGGGCATTAGAAAGAGAAAAAAAATTTGGAATCAGGTCAGGACTGGAGATCATAAAACGTCTTTGTATTTAAATACATATGTAAAACTGTTCGCGTATTAATAACCCAGATTTGGCTGGATTCAGGCGCTTAGCCAAATTGTTTTTATAGTAAGAACAATGGCTTAATATTATCACACTATGTCATAATATATGGTATCTTGCACTTGAACTCTACAGAAATTAGCACATTTAATGAATTATGTTCATTTGGTAAAAGAATAGAAATACTCCCTTATATACTCATAGTAATAGTCATCGCTCTCATTTCTGTCTTTATCATTCACCATCGTCGTCATCACTCAACCTATCATTCACAGCTGGACGAAGGCATCCACCATAATTGAGAGTATAGTACTAAAATCTCGACGCTTGCAGTCTTAAGTACAACTTTTACGAGCAATTCAAGGGTGACAGTGGTGAATTCTTAGTATGTCGCGACACGTGAAAATTCTCGTGGTTGTGGTAAAAACTCATAAACCAAAGATAAAGTTACTGCAAAAGAAAGAAATGTCTAGAGCTTCTAAAGCTCCACGTCTTATTTCCCTGTTCCAAACGAGGGAGAAACAAAGATGAAGAATTAATATAAAATTAATTATTAATTAAATAAACCCGCTTCGCTTTGGTTTTACTCGCTTCGACTCCGCGTTATAAATCTGAAATATCTCCTAAATTATTGTAATACGCGATTGTAGTCCACGAGGCTTGGAGTTCAATTCCCGAGTGAAATATTATCAAAATCAGTTCAGCTGCTTTGAAAATTACGCGAATAAACAGAGAGGTAAAAACTATTTGAACTGGTTTTTACGTAAAGCAACCATGTAAACAACCGCATAAGCATAAAAAAACCTATTACATACTTTGACATTATAGTAACTTAAAATTGTATTTGCAAAAAAAAAATGTTAATCCTAAATAAGTTTATTTTAGAAGTATGGTTTTATGAACGACAGTGATAACTCAATACAATTGAAAAACCAATACTACTAATACAAAAAGGAAGCTCAAAACAATACGTATTGAATTAAAATTCTTGTTGACAACGGAATTTTAGTAAAACATACATAAATAGCCGCTACTAACACGAATCACGATCGAATTCGAGCTTCCTGTCATCAACATTCATCTCACTATGTTTTCGGGAAACGACGCAAAAGCAATTTAACTACATGATCGTATTAAAATGTGAACTAGCTGTGAGTCATATACGCTTTTGTTAGTGTTAATAGGCAGGTAGCGTAGCCTAGCGCTAAATCTTTTGCGATGCACAATGATGTCACATAGTGGACAGGTTATCTTTGAATTCACCTCCCGTATTTACGTATGGTGTAAGTTATAAAAGATTAGCTGTTCTTAATCTACGGGAAAGTATAGAATAAATGGTAGGATCACACTGTCGACAGTTGTCTATCTACAGACGTGGGCACGTCCGTCCGAGGTTTTCTCGCAGAAAATCGACGTCTGAGTAGTAGCAATTGATTACTACATATTGTTTGGTGAGAAAGAGAGCGTCGCAAACGCAATTTTCTGAGGGTATTTGTGTGTGGTTGGTTTTGGTGATGTCTTTAGTATTAGCGAATCTCACTGCACGTATTCACGCTCCCTTCACTTTTTCACAGTGGGTAGTGGCCTAGCGAAGTTTCACGAACAGTATCACTTACCATCAGGATTCTTGTTTGCTTTTTCGTCACCAAAAGCTATAAAAATAATAACTTCTGGACGTCGTTAAAGGCGAGTGTTAAAGTTAAACATAAACCTGGGATAACTCCACCTGATGGCATCAACAATTCTCAAACAATTCCCAAGGAGTACTAAGGTCTGCGGGTGGACGGACCGTGGATTATACTGCCATCCACAGAGAGGCCGACTGCGTAAGGGCGATGCCACAGCAAAACTTTTTTATTGCTGAGGTATCAAAGGGTACGGTACTCGAAAGAGTAACTTGCCAAGCCAGCCACAGATGTCAAGGAATCAGTACCAGTGGTTGGCCCAATAGCGATAGGAAGATTATGGGGCTGGATGCAACTTATCCATCTCCCCGGAGAGATTGGGTGGGTGTGACCAAACCATAGATTACCATAAAGTGGCAGGCGGCCGAGCATGAAACTTTTGTTAATTTTTATTTTTAGAATTTGTTGAGTATATATTATATCGACCCCAAGAAATTCAATAAGAATAGAATGGCGGCAGATGATGGTCATTGTTTTTTCATAGTTAAAAATCGTTCCGCTTATGATTTTATACTACACATGGTAACGACACAAACTGACAACAAATCAATCGAGCACGCGCCAACATTTGACATGTATACGCGCAAACGTACGGAATGTCGATCGAAGCTATGCATTACTAAAAGTATACAATATATTACTGGTATCAATACATTTTGAATACGATTCTCGAAGTTATCAATCACTATATTTACCTAGGACAAACAGTTCAGTTAGAATTAATTTCGAGAGCAGTAATAAGGAAATTTAGGAAGATCTCGTATAATTTTCGGCAGTGCGCCAAACAAATTCCTATTACCAAAATGTGTTATCGGTGATGATTCCTGGCCATGTGCCACCCAGCCTCTAAGTGGATTATTTTTGAGTAAAAAAAAGCCTTCAAAAACATCACAACCGCAGCCCATACACGTCGCACTGTTGGGCTCGGGCCTCCTCCATTGAGAGAGAGAGAAATGGAGCCACGCTGGCCAGGCGGGGTGGTATAGGGCTTTTTATCGAGTTTTCTTTCTCTGGCATATATTTAGTATATCATGTTCCGTAGTCGTCTTTCATGACTCCCACGGGCAAGATAGGGGCTGGTGAATGGAATTCTTACTCCGTCACCACAAGGAAAAAAAACAGAGGAATTAAAATGCAAAACAGATGGATTTTGGAAATCGGCTTATCATTTCAGCTCATATACGTTCCACTACTTGGCTCGAGCCTCCTCTGCAATAGGACGGTAATTGGCTTACTATGTGACGCTACTCTTACAGGTGCGTTTTTTATTTCGTACTAGCAACCCGCCCTCGCTTCGCTTCGGTTTCTGTCGCCTTATCCCCGTAGTTCCCGTTCCCATGGGAATTCCGGGATAAAATATAGCCTAGTTTACTCCCTGCTATTATAGCTTTCCATTGAGGAAAGATTTTTTTAAATCGGTCCAGCTGTTTTGAAGATTACCCGGAACAAACAGACAGACAGACGGATAAAAAAAATATAAAGTGATTTTTAGGCATATTTATAGTGCAAATAACTGTGTGAGCATGAAAAGGCCTATTATTTTGACATTTCAAACAGACACTCCAGTTTTATTTATTGGTATAGATGTTCTTTTTCTCGCATAGATAGTGGTGGATAGGACCACATTATTGATAGTTGTCTCTATCTACAGTCGTACCCCGTCCGGGGTAGTACCACATTCTCGCCGAATATCGACGTCTGAGTAGTAGTCATTTGTTACTGCGCTTCGTTCGATGAGCGAGAGAGCCGGAAGCCGGAAGTGGTGGATTTTAGTGATGCCTTTAGTATCACTGAACCTAATTGCACAAATTCACACTCACTTCACTTTTTTCGCGGTAGGCCTGGTATTGCAAAGGTCTATGAGCGGCAGCAACACTTACCATCAGGTGTACTGTTTGCTCGCTTGCCACCGTTTGCAATAAAAAGGCCTTTATGCCTATGATATTCTTCATCATCTTTTAGGACACCCAGACAATATAGAGGTTAGTGAATTGTATTCTTATTCCGTCATCATCATCGTCATCTCAGCCTATATACGTCCCGCTATTGGGCAAATTAACCTACTATACCACGCTGATCAGACATGTTGATATATACGCCACCTACGGGCAAGAGAGGGGGTTGTGAATTGTATTCCTAATCCGTCACTACAAGGAAAAAATTACAAAAATACTTAAATAATTTCAATAAAATTTGCAAATCATTGTCAAAAGTTTTTAGTGCGTTATCTAAATATCGATGGGTTTGCAATTTTGAGTTGATCTTAGGTGTAGTGCGACCGCGACCAAGACCGTGGGAATGTGATGGTGCGAGTCCGCATTTATCTCGCGCGATCTCATCTGATACGCGAGTTATCTGGCACGATCTGCGCACGAGTCGGTGTTCTGTACTGTGACCATAATATCTATGATATAAAGACCGTCTTCTATATTAATTGGATAGATACAATTGATTTCCGTGCGGTGACAGAGTAAGAATATAATTTAACAGCTCCTATCTTCCCGTAGGTATCGTAAAACACGATTAAGGCATATAATATTCATATCATCATCTGTGTAAGAGAAAGAAAACTCGAAACATAATGCAATGGTAATCCGTTTGATCAGCGTGGTATATGAAGTCAATTTCTTGCCTATAGTATAGGAAGCTTAAGTCTAAGAGTGGAACGTTTATGGATTGAAATGATGAAGATGATGAAATATTATATTCACAGAAGACTCGTTGCTGGTGGCAAGCCCAAGTGGTGATAGAGAGGTGCAATATGGTAGGTTATGGGGTTGCACGACCTTCCTTTCACCAAGCTGGATGGTTCAGGTGGGTTGCGACCGGGTAATAGCCTCAAAAATAGGAGGAGTATGTCACGAATCTTTTGTATAACCGAGAAATATTTTAATTGTTTATCAATCACTTGAATTTGGAAATATGATGAATACTCACAGCGACAGCTACATCGCGTAAATAAACAATTACGCGATGTAGTTGTTGCTAAAGATGCCTTTTACGCGAGCTTTTAGTCATACAAAAAAGTTGCGAATCCGAATTCCAAGGCTTTTATTTCAAGAAAGGTATAGTCGATTGATTGCCGTATTGAGACCGATTACAAATACAAATTGTCAAAGCCCGTATTCGGAGAATCTATCGTAAAGTTACGTTACGGGCTATGGCCAGCACAAACATTGTCCGTTCTGAACGGGTGGCGAATGGGTGCTGTGCCGCCCCATAACCTACCATATTCCCTCTCCTGCGCCATTGTGCCGACCACTGGTACGTCGGCCTTGACGTCTGTGGCTAATCCGGCGAGTTACTCTTTCGAGTACTGTCCCCCCCATGACGTCCCCCAGGTCAATAATTAGGTGAGAGACTATTCCCCACTACAGTAACCCGTGGTCTTAGCTATGGTGACATCAGGTGCGGGTACTCATTCCTGCCTCCTTCCACAAGACGATTGCCTGACAAAAGACGGTGACCGCGTCTCTAAGACGTGTTGGTACAAGGTTTAATGTTGACATTTCTATCTTTTGCAAAAATGCTACATGCATATTTTATCTCTTAGAAGTTTTTATGACACCCACACCCAAGATAGTGGAAGGTGAATATAGTGAAGGTGATAGTATATAATAATACGTATATTTTCAATAAATTCTTGAGCATAGTCACCATATTCGGGGGCGAGAGATGGCGACGCTAGCGCCCTCATCGCGATGTTTAATCGTGATTTTAGATTTTAAATGGACACGTTGAGATTCATTGGTTCAGGCAACGAATGCCAATATTTGGTTCTAAATGATTTACAACTCTTTATACGACCATTTTGTGAATGTTATTGGTTATTAAATGTTTTTATTTGAGATTACCGTTATATGATTGATGGAATTTAGATTGCTAAGATATTATCTAGTTTATATATTGATTAACTTAAAAATATATAGATGGGCGAAAAATAAATGTGTTCGTCTAAACTACTTCTGCTTTATCTCCAAAGGATGTCTCTGAATGAGCCTTTTTAAGAGGAAGATATCACCAATACACTACAGCGCATACAGGTCCTGCTGTTAGGTTCGAGCCTCCTTCCCACGCTCGTCAATCGAGTTGGTATAGGGTTTTATTTCGAGTTTTCTTCCTCTTGCACAGATTTTATATGCTTATTGTATCCCTTAGTCGTCTTTCACGACACCTTTGTTTTTTTTTGTGGTGTACTATGATCTAGACACATCCCACCCAAGACATCCCGAGCGGCGGGTGAGTGACTTGGGGCACCATAAACTACCGTATTCACTCCGCATCGCTATTGCGCTGATCACTAGTACTGATTCTCTGCCATCTGTAGCCGAGCCGGCGCCGCGGCGGACTACACTTTCGGGTACGATCCCTTTCGATGCACCGGCAACAAGAGAGTGTTACCGGGACGTCGCCCTCACGTAGTCGGTCTCTCTGTGAATGCGGCACTAATTCCCGCTTCGTCCATCCGCGTCTCTTACGATACCTACCTTCGGGTTAGAGGGCGCTGGTGCATTGTATTCTCCGTCACCACATGGACAGAAGGTATCATATTTTAAAATTATTATTTTCATTGCATTAATATTGATTGCATTAAAGGCGCAACAGTCCAAAAAAGACCTCCTATGAAGAGTGTTATAGATTCGATTTCCATGTAATGCAATTAGTTTTGCTATCTGCGAATAATTGATCTGAGTCTGGGTCATACTATATGTAAGAGCCCCGTAGAGGCACATACGAATTATCAATTTCGATTGAAATTAGTCTAATAAGCTAACACCGGATCGGTAAATGACCACAAGCTGAGAAAATCAGAAAATAAGCAGCGGGCTCGTCATTTTATTACATTACTTTTTTAAATGAAATGGTTTGTATAAATGATTATTAAGAAGTATTAGCTCCAGTATGATGTTCTTCGAGCTAGGATACCTACTACATTTCTTTCAAAGTAAAATATCATTAGTAAGAATACAATTCACCACTACCTTTCTTACCCGTGGATGTCGTAACAGACGACTAAGGGATATAATATGCATATAACGTCTATGCAAGAGAAGAAAAACTCAAAGTAAAATCCTATACCAACCTGTTTGACCAGCGTGGTATAGTAGGTCAATCCCTCCTATTACAAAAGAGGCTCCAGCCCAGCAGTGGGACGGATATGAGCCGAAACGACAACACCAAAACAAAAACGTATGGCTGGACTAGATCACATTAGCAACATCCCATTACGAGTTAACTATTAGAATAGCCATCATTCTCTCCGACCAATGTGGTTGTAGTGGGGATAAAAAGAAAGACCCGCTTTGCATTATTGTGAATAGTTGTGAAGATCCTCGCCTTTTGGTAGTTTATTATTATGAAAGGTCTTTAATGAAAGAAGAATAAATAATCACCTTTGTAATATTTAACTCTTCGTTTTTCTCTTTCTAATTTTCACTACTTATTTTTTCATTTTAATAAAAAGGTATAAGAATATTCATATTTTATTAGTGTGTAATTTTTATCTAAATATTATCAGGAGTTCAGCTCATATTCGTCCCGGTATTGAGCTTAGACCTCCTATATTGTAAAAGGGATTTACCTAGTACATGTTGGTCACTTCCGTGTGTTGACGTAATAAGAATACAATTCCCAACTCCCTATCTTGCATCCACGGTGTCGTAAAAGACGACTAAGGGATATAATACGCATATAACATCTATACCTTACATTAAGAATAGTGCAGGTGCTTACCGGACGTCGTTTCTTCGGTAAGTATCTGTACAAAATTGGAGGAGAAGAGGCTCCAGAATGCGGCGTGCTAATTGAGAATGCGCGCCACACATTAATAGTAAGTATGGTCCGCTTGGAATCTCCAGCGCCACGTCTTCTTGTCAGAGGACATTGGGACGGACCTGTTGTTGCCGACTATCAACTCAGAAATGCAGGCAGTGGAAGGTGCAAGTCGTCGATGGCCCTGGCGCTTGCGTCGCCCGACTCGCTCTGCCGGTGGCAACCAGGGAGAATATCTTTCCTCTTACCCCCAGGAATGATGACAGGACGTGACCAGACAGCAAAGCGTTGGGGCTTCGTGGATAGAATGTCATCAGACGATCTTTCTAGTATACCAAAAAAGCAGACAGGCCCCGTCTGCTTTTTTGGTCTGCGTTGTAATTTTAGTGGGCATTTTGGTCGCTTATGTGGACAGCGAGTCCAACACACCCTTCTCCGTCTGTCAAGGGTGTGGCGGACAGTGCGTAAATGTGACCTTAATGTAAATAAAAAAAAGGCTATTGTCTCCTTAAAGTAAGAGATTCGAACATCTTAGAACTTATGGGTTATAAATAAAAACGTGCAAAAATAATAATACATACTCGTATGTATTTAAAACTTGAAGAGTTAAGGTTAAAATAATTATAAAACTTTACTTTTTCTTTTAACTTTATTATGATGAAGACAATTATTAATTTGTATCGATGTTTTAAAATAAAAATAAATACTGGCAAAATATATCATCATCATCTTTGTCTCAGCTTATATTATACGTACATTCCACTACTAAGCTCAAGCCTACTTCACAATCGACGAGCAATTAACCTATATATTACCTTGATCAGAAGAGTTAATGTAGTATTATTTTGAGTTTTCTTTCTCTCGATTTTAGCTCACAGAAGTCCCGCCGCTGGGCTTTAGCCTCCTCCGCAATGAGAGGGAAACTAACTTACTATACCTCGCTGGTCATACGAATTAGTGCAGACTTTTATGTCGAGTTTTCCTTCTCTTGTATTAATATTATTCGCATATCATATTCTTTAGTCGTCTTTTACATGACCTACGGGTATGAGTGTGTGGTGATTTACATTTTCACTATTACTCCGTCAGCACACATCATCATCATTATCATCATCATCGCAGCCCACGTACGTCTCACTGTTGGGCTCGAGCCTCTTCTATACCAATAAATAAAATTGGAGTGTCTGTTTGTAATGTCAAAATAATAGGCTTTTTTCATGCTCACACGATTATTTGCACAACACCTATGTCTAAAAAAGCATTTAAAAATTTTTGTCTGTCTGTCTGTTTGTTCCGGGTAATCTTCAAAACGGCTGGACCGATTTCAAAAATTCTTTCACCAATGGAAAGCTATAATATCAGGGCGTAAACTAGGCTATATTTTATCCTGGTATTCCCACGGGAACGGGAACTACGCGGGTAAAACGACTAAAACCGAAGCGAAGCGAGGGCGGGTTGCTAGTCCACAATAAGAGGGAAATTGACCTTACCATATCACGCTGGTCAGATATGTTGATAGCAACATACCAATGAAACCCTATATGTACATATACCGTATATGTACAAATAGGGTTTCATTTCGAGTTTTCCTTCTCTTGCACAGATGTTATATGCATATTATATCCCATAGTCGTCTTTTACGACATCCACGGACAAGATAGGGAGTGGTGAATTGTTTTCTTATTCCGTCACCACACGTCATGTCAGCATACGTCATATTTAAATTATTGATATTTTGTTTTATCTATTCATCCATCTACCTAACGATGTCCACTGCTGGACATGGTCATATAAGAACTATCCTATATTATCTGCACTATAGCCTGTGACTTGGATTACGATTCTAAACTGCGTCGTTCGATGCTATTCGAGAATCTAAACTATTCATTACTAGCAACCCGCCCTCCGTTTCCGTGTGGTGACGGAGTAAGAATACAATTCACCACTCCCTGTCTCGCCCGTGGATGTCGTATAAGACGACTATGGGATATAATATGCACATAACATCTGTGCAAGAGAAGGAAAACTCGTAATGAAACCCTATACCAACATGTCTGACCAGCATGGTATAGTAGGTCATATTCTCTCCCATTGTGGAGGAGGCCCGAGCCCAACAGTGGGATGTATGTGGGCTGCCATAATGATGATGATGAACCCGCCCTCGCTTCGCTTCGGTTTCAGTCGCTTTATCCGCGGCGTAGTTCCCGTTCCTGTGGAAATACCGGGATAAAATATAGCCTATGTTACTCCCTGATATTATAGCTTTCCATTAGTGAAAGAATTTTTGAAATCAATTCGGTGGTTAAAGCGTGAAAGCGTTACAAACAAACAAACAAACATCCTTACTTTCGCATTTATAATATTAGTATGGATTTGTGAACTATTAACACAGAACAAAAACAAAACACACAATGTAAAAAACTAAATTAAACAAAAATAAAATCACTAATTATTCGACTAAGGGATAGCAAAACGAATCGATATAGAATCGATATTGTATCACAGAATCAATAGAACCATCTTAAAGGATCGAATCTTTCATCATTGGCGCATTAAAAATTTATTGAGCGTCGGCGTGTTTGAACTCGTCGTCGGCATTTGTTTGATGTTGTAATAATGCGACCAAATTAAGTCAAAGCCACTAAATGTGTGACGAATTGTATCGAAAAATATCGAAGTGTTTCATCGACTTGTTGACGGGATTGCGATGTTTTTTATACAGCATGTTTGTTGTTATTTTTTTTTTAATAATTTTGTGATGAAACATGAATGCAGTCTTTGGATTACTTTCTTATCGCGAGGTTCATAAAACACTGGAGACAGAGATGCTTGTTGATCTTTACGCCGGGTGTCGGCGACTCTGGCTTGAGCTGGCCGTCTGGCCAAATGATTCATTGAGATTGCCCACTGGGTCCAGGCCCAGTCCGGCTGGAAAGGCCTTGGATACTTATTCGAATCGTCGAAGCTATCCAGCAAGTACTGATTGATTGGTTGGACCGGAGTCACGATCATCATGATGACGGAGGAAGAATATTATTATTAATAAGTATATTATTTACGACCCCCCTTTCTTACCCGTGAGTGTCGTAAAAGACGACTGAGGGATTATAATATGCAGATAACATCTATGCAAGAGAAATAAATATCTTATATCATCTCATTTGTGCAGTATGTTATAACACATCTGCTATAGCAGATCAATTTCTCTCCCATTGTAAAATAGGGTAGAACCTACCAGTGAAACGAATTAGGTTTAGATTTATTTATTCTTATAAAAGATTACACAATCACTTACATGAGAAAACACTATAAATTACACCTTATTTTTATATATTAGTAAGCACACACAGTTGTTAACTTTACATATTTTTTCAAACTGAGAAGTGGCTGCTCTAGTAGTTAACTCGTGATCGGGTGTCGCTTGTGGGATCTGGTCCAGCCATAATCGTTTGAATTATAATTAAGGGTCTTGTGGTTCGAAGGGCCTCACACTGGAGCTAGTTCTTACGAAACATGTACACAATTGTATATCTATTAAGAAAAAAAAAATAATTAAAAATAATAGACAAACCCGCTGAGTTTCTTACCGGATCTTCTCAGTAGCGGTCGCGTTTCGATCCGGTGGTAGTATATTTTTATGGAAATTGTAAACCTGACAATATGTAAGTGGCCTCTCTTATGCATAATAAATAATTTGAATTTGTTAAACGAAAGTTAGCAAAATGATAATCTTAATCTAGGTTAGTTAGTACAATATGCGTATAGAACGAGTAATAATATATAATTTATATAAATAATTGATTAAAGTGGCAAATACTTAACCATATCATTAGTTAATTTTGTGAATTAATTCTAGTATTCTTTTAAAACATGAAATTGAAGTAGTTTCTTAAAACATGACAACGATTTGACATTTTTAATGTCTTTAGGCAGTTTATTATACAATTGTGCTCCTTCATGCAATATATTTCTCTTACCATAATTTGTTCTCCTTCCATAATTTGTTTTCGTAATTATGTGGTTGATGGTGATGAATTATACTATCTTACTTGTTAAGCTATTTGTTGCTCATAATCAACAAGAAGAATTCCGTGTAGTGACGGAGTAAAACTACAATTCAACACCTCTTCTGTTACCCGTGGGTGTCGTAAGAGACGACTAAGGGATATATTACGCATATGACATCTATGCAAGAGATGGCAGACTCGAAACAAAATCCTATACCAACCTGTCTGACCAGCATGATATAGTAAGGTAATGCTCTCCTATTATGGAGGAGGTTCGAGCCCAGCAGTGGGACGTATATGAGCTGAAATGATGATAAATCAATAAGAATATTTTGCTCAATCGGACATGATATATGGTTTATAGGGGAAGAAGGAAGAATTAATGAATGATACAATTATCATTACGACATATAATTAAGAAAACATACTACAACACAACAAATAAAGAAAATTGAATTAAATTGAAAAACATTTCATTGTTTTATGTTATTATTTTGTATTCAAAACGTACTGTATATAACACATATTGATAATGTCGAGGTTAAATTGCGCTATTTACTCATAACTAATGTCATTTTTATTCTCGCTGTCATCTTAGTTGCTGAAAGACCTGTCAGTTTATTGATACAGCGAAGAGGATGTGTCTATTTATTTTAGGGTTGATTGATTGCAATCAACTTAACACAAAAAGACTGATTTGAATCGTGACTTAAATCAAATGTCTCATAATCAATGTTGTCTTACAGTTTGATCATTGATAATAATATACTACTAATAGTGGACTATGCACGGAAAAACAAAGTAAAAAACACAAATATCTTATTATAAATAGAAAGGAAGACAAGCAAGGGGTAAAATATGCATATAAGGATAGCTCGAAATAAAAATCTATACCAACACGCCTGACCAGCGTAGTTTATGGTATGTTAATTTTCCTCCTGTTATAGGGCTCGAGCCCAACAATGGGACGTATAAGACGTCCCAAATGCAATTGCTAATCCACTTCCTAAGAATGACAATAATGACATTATCCGTCTTAGAGATGACTATGTTTTTCAGTAGACGATTAGTTAATGTCAAGTAATCGATAAGTTAATAGATAGATAGATAGATTATCTTTATATATATATATATATATATATATATATATTTCTTGTGTGCGTGTGTATGTCACTGAACTCCTCCTAGACGGCTGGACCGATTTTTATGAAATTTTTTGTGTGAGTTCAAGGGGATTCGAGGATGGTTTAGATTCACAATTGGACCCGGTAGGTGGCGCTGCTGTGTGTATGTCGCGGAACTGCTCCTAAACGGGTACACCGATGTTAATGAAATTTTTTGTGTGTGTTGAAGGGGATTAGAGAATGGTTTAGATTTATACTTTGACCCGGTAGGTAGCGCTGCTGTCAATTTCAAGGAGAATTTTTTTTATTGTATTTGAACAGAACAACGTCTGTTGGGTCGTCTAGTCCATTATATTTCTATAGTACCTACATTAGACCATTGGTGACGTTGTAGGAATATAATTCAACATCACCATTATATTATTTGGGTGAGCTATGCTCGTCGCACGTGCCTTCCGTTCCGTCCGGTGTGACGAAAACGCGGCGCGCGGCCACATAACCCACCGTATTCTCTCTCCTTCACCATGGGGCTGGTCAGCCCCGGTCAGAGGAGAGGTGACAGGTACCGAGTGCCTAGTCGTCCGTGGCCAGCCGGGTACCCACTACATTACCCTTAGGTATTGTAAACGATGGGGCTAAGGGATTACAATATGCAGATAAGATAACGCAGTAGAGGTGAAACTCGAGATAAAACCCTATACCAACCCGTCTGACTAACGTATTGCACTCGTTCAATTTTTCTCCTAAGATTGAGGAAGCTTGAGCCCCAACCCATCTGAGCAGTGTGGTATAGTAGGTCCAGTTCCCTCCCATTGTGGGGGAGACTCGAGCCCAGCAGTGGGACGTATATGAGCTGGCATAATGATGAAGGACGAATGCATTAGAAAATCAACTGTAAATGATAATATATTCTTACTACAGAACTATGTTTACAAATTTAAAAGCATTATGAAAAACATGCTTCAAATGTGACAACTAAAAATATTGTCTTCAAAACATACCTATTTAAAGTTTTGAAATTAATTTATTGTCTTTGTTTAATTATTACGGAGCATAATGTATTCTGATGTTTACGCGAGAATTCCACATTGTAAATGAAACTATTTTACGGATTTTAACGCGGTTGTACCTATTTGATTTTTTAACACTTTACAGCATTCATGGCCACGGGCGGAGTGTCCGTTGAATGCTGTAATGTGTTCAAAATGTCAGGCAATCAAAAATCGAATACAAACGCGATAAAGTCCGCAGTTTTATTTACATTATTGCAGAGCTGAGTAGTTGAAATAACTACCTATTATTGAAATAAAAATCAGTATTGGTCCTGCATTTTTAGGGTGCCGTACCTAAAGGGTAAAAATGGTATCCTATTACTAAGACTTCGCTATCTGTCTGTCCGTCTGGCTGTAACTCAAGAATAGCGATAGCTAAACAGTTGAAATTTTCACAAATTATGTATTTCTGTTGCCGCTATAATAACAAATACTAAAAAGAAAATAAAATTAACATTTAAGGGGGTTCCAATACAACAAACACTATTTTTTTGCCCCGTTTTGGATCAATGGTACGGAATCCTTCGTGTGCTAGTCCGACTCGCACTTAGCCAATTTTATTATTAAAGCTTGTACCTGATGGTTGCTGGCTGGAAGTCAACAACAATAAAAATGTGTATATGATTTTTGCCAACCTTAAATTACGTATTTCGCGATGTTGCGAAATATGTATGTCATTCAGAAGGAAAAGAATATTGGTATTCTATTTCTGGGAATTTAAGAAACTCATTCATTAATTAGAATATGAAAAATTAATTAACGTTGGTTATGGTCTGTTATCGCACATGATTCATGAAGTGTGTCATAGACTAATGATTTCATTGGATTTAAAGCGAACAACGATTTCTAAAAGATCACTATCTTATTTTTGATCAAATTGATAAGCCTATCAAAAAAGTATTATAAAAATTAATAAAATTTCACAAGATGATTCGCGATTTTTATTAGTCACAGCTGTTAAATGTTCCAAATGGCTTTTCTTTAAACGTTAAGGTTGTTCAAATGATGTTCTTTTAAGTGAATGGTGTGAATTTCATACATCTACAAAGCTCTTTTTTTATTGCTATCAGTGGCAACGAGGAAACAGTATACCAGATGGTAAATGCTGCTGTCACTCATGGGCCTTTGCAAGGCCGCTGTCTACCGTGAAGAAAGTGAAGGGAGTGTAACAAATTGCGAAGCGCAGTACAAATTACGAAGCGCTGTAACAAATTGCTACTACTCGGACGTCAATTTTCTGCGAGAGTGTGGTACTACCCCGGACGGGCCGGCCCGCAACTGTAGACAGACAACTGTCCACAGTGTATCTCTTCCTTCCACCACACTTAATGATAATAATATACTGTAAAAATTTACCCACCTAATAGAAATTAATTGCATGATGGTTTACGGATATGCGCCTGATACAGAGAGGCTATCCGCACCCCAGGGGGCGTCGTAGAGGAACCATACCCAAAGGGGTAGCGCGCCGGGCTGGTCACGGACGTCAAATACCTCGATACCAGTGATCGGCCCAATGGCGAAGGGAAGAGAATACGGTGGGTTATGCAGTTTCGTTACTCTGGATAGAACGGACGGCGTCTGTTCTGACCATATTACCCCCAAAAAAAAGATAATTTACGGATAAGTTCGAGAAATATTGTTGATTTTAAAATCATAATAACTTAATACAAAAACATTAGATCAAGATTTCTGGTTATTCTATTAAATCAAAATTGAAAAGAACCTATTTGTTAATGTAAGGAATAAACAATTTTAATTTGATATTCCAACCAAAATCTGGTTTTATAAAAATCAAATATGTTGTATACTTCCGAACATGGAAATTTAAATTTTAACGAACCTTTATTTGTATTAGATACGTACAAAAATCACTGAAATAACATTTTCTTTCTGCACATATTATTCGCTAATTCTATACCCCCGATAAGAGGCGTGTGGATAATTATCTATGTCCATCTGTCGTCGCTGTATCGCTGTGAACTTTGCCACAGATGTTTGTCGAATGACGTTAATTTATTGGCTTGGAAACTGCGTGCAGTGTCAAGTCTTAGTTAAAAACATAGTACGAGTATGTAGTTAGTAAAACGGGAAATCAGTGGAAATAGCTATTATAAAACTTGCAGAAATACCGAATGCCAGAGAACAGTTTGTGCTGTGAAACTTTGTACGGGAGGGCTTTGAAATTCTGATTACTAACTCGTTTGCGATAAAAAGCTCATGAGAAACAGATCTAAAGCGAATACTATATTGAGCATTTATGTATATTCGCCACAAGCTTGAGAAAAGTAAAACATTTTTTTAATTTTCGTTGGTGACAAACGAGTAAACAGCACACCTGATGGCATTGTCACTCATGGATTTTTGCTAGGAGACTGCCTACCGTGAAGAAAGTGAAGTGAATAACAGACCACGCACTCGTTCTCAGATAGGCTGCCGGCTCTCTCGCTCATCGAAACAAAGTATAGTAAAAAAAAATTGCTACTGCTCAGATGTCATGTTCTGCGCGAGTTTGATACTATCCCGGCAAGGCCGGCCCGCGGATATAGACAAACGACTGTCGACAGTATGGTCCTACCATATAGTTTACACTCTCCCGCTCTTCTTACAAGTTAAATTAGATTCAGAACAATCATTTGTGTGAACCAAAGAACTGTCTTGTGTAGCATTCAAATTCACTCAGTATGAGAGACTACCTAAATGTATAGAGCCACAATAAGTCAATTATCCTTATATTTATTCTAAAGAAAGATAATTAGAAAGAGCCGACATAAATTAGGTTATTGGAGAACAAAATTAATTCAATCATATATCTAATATCATTTAATCAGCTGTATTTGAAAAAGAAAAAACCTTTCAAGTAATATCAATGAGGAAATGGACAGTGATATTAACCTTTGATCGTTACAAGTATTCGTCAAGCATATCGATATATAGTTAATGACAGTTCGAAATACAATCAAAAGGAAATAAAAGCGGTCACACATTTAACAGTCTTCTAAAAAGATCTTAATTGAACTGTTATTTAGCCGAGATGAGTATTCCATGTAATGTCAAGTGATTAGACAGTAATTTTTGAAATAAAATTTATTTTACTTGCGCTATACGAGAATAAGCAGATTATTACTGTGTTTGTAACGTAAACTATTACGCTGGGTGTAAAATATTAATAATATTGCGTTACGCGAAAATGTTAAATTCGTATGTGTGTTCACAAATATAGATATTTCCGTTATATAAATCTACGGAAGTATAAGTTTTTGGGTATATGAAGTTCTTTTTATATTAAGAGAAGAAAAACTCTAAATCACGGATGCACAGACCGCGGCCCGCCGGTCAAATACTGGTGGCCCGCCGACAGCAAAAATAATACTCTCGTACATTCGAAAAATATTGAATTCTATTCCAGATTATCAATTTTTTATTGTCTTTAATTACCTATACTTCTGGCGGCCCGCCATCAGTTCATGATTTGCCCGAGTGGCCCCTAGTCTTAATAAGTCTGTGCATCCCTGCTCCAAATAAAACGCCTTACTAACTAATAAAACGTCTTGTCTGTTTAGTGATAAAGTAGGTCCAATGTCCCTCCCATTATGGTGAAGGCTTTAGCACAATCGTGGGATTTCCGAAACGCATTCCAAGTACTGTATGGCGATAATAAATATTATCCAGTTCAACAATTTTACCACATATGTATACATGTCAGTATCAAATTCTATCTAACATTACCAGGAACATCAAATAAGTAATCGCGTTAACCATACGTCGGCGCGAGCGCAAGCCCAGTCTAATAATGATCAATGATCTCGGCCCCCTGTTGAAGAATGCCAAATATTCCATACATCACTCGTACTTTGAATATTGACAGGCGTGTAGTGTTTGAAGACCATAGTCTTAAGTTTTAATAGAGTAGAACAAAAAAATATAATCTAAAAAAACTATTTGCACAAAAAAAAAAAATCATCATCATCACTCAGCCTATTGCAGTCCACTGGTAGGTATAGGCTTCCCTCATATTTCGTCACAAAGTGTGGTCCTGTGCCGCCTGTATCCAACGACGCCCAGCAAATTTCACCAGATCGTCGGTTTATTTAGTAGGGACCCCGTGCTATACGGCGTCATCCGATGCGTGGTCGCAAAAACCTCTTAGGTCATTGCAAATTATCTATATATAAATACGTGAAGCAAAAACTTTGTACCCCTTTTTACAAAAATTACGTGGATGGACAAGTACAAGTAAATTTGGCACAGTTAAGGTATATAATGAGGAGAAGTGCATAAAACTGAAATTTCATACAATAATGGATTAGAAATAAATTAAATTCATTAAAAAAGGCATTACGCACACACTACACTACAACGCAATCGCTACACACACACACACATACACACACGCACGTTTGTGTGAGTGTGTTGCGTAGTAACGCTTATAAACTTTTGTTTACGGTTAAAATCTCTGGTCGAACTGAATGTCAAACAATCATAATTATGATGACAATGTCTAATAGAGATTTGTGCTTATAAATTGGTTATAGCTTACTCAATTTACAATTATACATAAATAAAATTAAAGAAAATTGTGTAGCAGAAAAATTTATTAAATTGAATTATGGACGAATTTCGACCACACGGCGACCACTAGTATTTAGAAAACTGTGTCTAATTTAGCTATTTTTTTATCGTCCTCACACACACCGTACTTCACACCTCATTTTTCCTTCACTACTGAGCTCGAGCAAAATCCACAATATGAGGGAAATTGACTTATCGCGTTTGGTTTTTGGTTTTATTTCAAATTTTCCTTCTCTTGAATTTATGTTATTTGTATATTATATTTCCTGTGCTGTGTGGTAGCGGCTTCGAATACTACCAACCCTTGCTTTGCTCGTGGGTGTCGTAAAAGACGACTAAGAGCCCCTAGATTGACCCGGGCCAACTCCATCTGGTACCATTTGGGTCAACGATTACATTCCCAAGGAGGGTTGACGTCAGGCAGGCGGCCGGTCATAAAAGTCATTGCCGAAACTTTTTGCAATATGTCAAAACAGATGACATATTGCGTCGACCCCAAGTAGTTGGGATAAGAGCAAGATGATGATGATGATGTATATTATATTTCCTTGGTCTTCTTTTAGGACACCCACGGGCAAAAATGGAATGAATTGTATTTTTGCTCCGTGACTACATGAAAAAGGCCCAGTATTTTGACATTACAAACAGACACTTCAATTTTATTTATTTGTATAGATGTAAGAAAAATAAGTGTGCCTGTATTTATGTACACACGTAAGAAGTTATACTTCTTTGGCGTAACAAGATAAAAATCTTTCTAAAATTTAATCCGTCACGTTATCCTACGTTTGTAGAAAAAAAAAACGGTTAAGTGCGAGTCGCGCACAAAGGGTTCCGTACCATTATCTATAAAAAGGGCAAAAAAATCGTGTTTGTTGTATAGGAGCCCCCTCCTTAAATATTTATTTTATTATGATTTTAGTATTTGTTGTTATAAGGGCAACGGAAATACACAATTTGTAAAAAATTCAACTGTCTAGTTATCGCGGTTCTTGAGATACAGCCTGGTGACAGACAGACGGACGGGCAGACAGCGAAGTCTTAATGGGGTTCCGTTTTTACCCTTTGGATACAGAACCCTAAAAACGACACTAATCATTATTGGGCTATTTAAAACGGATTTCTAATGGATGTGAATTCAGGTTCCACACGTGACCATAATTTTTTGTTCGCAAGTCAATTTTTATGTACACTGCAAAAGATATTATTTGATTCAAATGACTTAGTCACTAATTACTCATTGTTTGATAATTACCTTAATTATTTAATTAACTTATTTAAACGTACCTGCTCACCCATAAGATGTCACAGATCTTGGTAAAATAATTTTGTTATTACTAGCACACTTGAAGATATTTCGTCGTAAAAATTAGCAATAAAATATATTAATTTCTAATCGTTTCTGAAATTATACTTCCTTTAGCGCTTTGGGGGAAAAAGGATAAAAGTACGATGCTCGTGCACATCGTCATAAATGTCACTACGTAAATACCTTTTTACTACTATTAGTGCCGTGTTTTCTACAAACGTAGGATAACACGTAAGATCAAACTTTAGAAATATTTTTAGGTAACTGGTTACACAATTTTTTAAAGTTATTCTTAAAGAATAATTAGAAATTATGAATTTTTACACCCCAGGAGGGAATCTACATATTGTCAATATTCATCATCATCATCGCAACCCACATACGTCCCACTGTTGGGCTCGGGCCTCCTCCATAATGGGAGAGAATTTGACCTACATTTTGGTATATTATGTCCCTTAGTCTTCTCTTACGACATCCACGGGCAAGATAAGCAGTGGTGGATTGTATTCTAACTCCGTCACCACACGGAAATTGTCAATATTATATGTCTAAAATTTATCCATAAATCTGGTCTCAAATTGACACACAACTGCAAGAAATTTCTTTTGTATAAATTATACACAAAATATTTGGCAAGAATTAATTCCAATGTCCATGACATTTTTAAGTAAAAAACATGTATCCTGGTTCGAGAAGATGCTTCTCAAACCAGGGTAAATTTCTTTTACTTAAGAATGTAATCGGCTAAGAGTCTCACAGTGGAACCTAAAAGATTTGTGATGATGATAATTAATTTAAAAGATTATGGCCGAACCAAATCTAAAAATGTCACTTAATCACGAATTATTTACTAGAGTAGCTCCGAACAAATATAACTGTATGGAGTTATTCTAATCTATATTCTTACGCCGTAACCACACGGAATAAATATAAACCAATATATTTTAATAACTGCAGCTCTATTTAATTGAACAAATATTCCGAACTCTATAATGGCCTGTGAGGTCAAAATCGAACGCTTAAAGAATAGTTTGGCGGTGTTACACGGAACCATTTGATTACTATTTGTAACGTTTATATTAAACCAATTGAATGGAGTGATTTTGTGATTGACAGGCCGTGTAACGAGTCTATTTTATTCAGGTCCAATGCAGACACCGCAATGGGAGTTGATTTATAAATAGATTTGGTAATTATTGGCAGTTATGATGGCGTTTTCCGTATAGTGACGGAGTAAGAATACAATTCACCATAGTCTACCTTGCCTGTGGGTATCGTACAAAACGTCTAAAAGATTAAATATGCATGTAAGGTCTATGGAAGAGAAGGTAAACTCGAAATAAAATTCTATACCAACACATCTGAATATCCGGGCAACAGATGGGCCGCTCCGTAACCACCAGAGCCGAGTTTCTTGTCTTCAGTGGTCTCATAAAATAGTTGCCAATATTTTTTGCTAAATGTGCGTTATTTATATTTATATAAAAATATTATTCCCGTGTGGTGACGGAAAAGAATACAATTGTCGCCATTCCTTGCTTGCCCGTAGGAGTCGTAAGAATCAGCTGAGGGCCGCACCAGGAGAATGGGCAGCAGCTATTTCCTGGGGAAACTTATTACACCTACTGCGATCGCCAACCCATCTGCCAAGCGTGGCGATTATGGTGTTACAGTAGCCATCCACACGTCTAAAATTCACTTCACGGTGGGAGACTTCAACGCGAAACTAGGTAAAAGGATAGATGATGAGCTGAGAGTGGGGCAATATGGATTTGGGTAGAAGAACTAAAGGGGCCAAAAACTGGCTGATTTTTTGGAGACGGAAGGCCTCTTTATGATGAATTCCTTCATCAAAAAGCAGCCACAAAGGAAGTGGACGTGGATTGGTCCCGATGGTTCAGACTAAAAAGACTACAAATGGACAACATACATCTATGCAACAGAAGGAAAACATGTACTAAAACTATACTAATCCATCTGACCAGGGTGGTATAGTAAGTTCCCTTCCTTTTATGGAGGAGGCTCAAGTTCAACATTGGGACGTATCAGATTTATTTTTTAAATAACTTTTATCAGATGGTTATAATATAAATCCTAAGAATAAAACTAAGGTACCTGCAAAATAAACTATGGTTGGTGTCAAAACAAAAGTTCTGGGAACCACCGGTCTATATTGTTTTGAAGAGCGTCTTTTTGGAATCTTTATTTATATAGAGTGTTTCATAATAAGCAGATATTATAATTTTTTTTAAGGTTATGATACCGAACTTTTTCAGTGTGGTGACGGAGTAAGAATACAATTCACCACTCTCTTGCCCGTGGATGTCTTAAAAGACGACTAAGGGATTTAGGTAATATACACATAAGATCTGTGCAAGAGAAACAAAACTGAAAATAAAGCCCTATACCAACATGTCTGACCAGCGTAGTATAGTAGGTTAAATTCCCTTCCATTGTGGAGGAGGCCCGAGCCCAATAGTGGGACGTATGGGGGCTGCGATGATGATGACGATATCAACCTTCATTCTTGGAATACAATATTATACTATCCCTTGATTTTTAATAGCATATACTGGTTTTAAACTTTATATGGTGACAGTATAGATCTGTCAATAAATAAAATTGGAGTGTCTGTTTGTAATGTCAAAATAATAGACTTTTTTCATGCTCACGTGGTTATTTGCACTACACATATGCCTAAAACGCATTTTATATTTTTTTTGCCTGTCTCTCTGTCTGTCTGTTTGTTCCGGGTTATCTTCAAAACGACTAGACCGATTCCAAAAATTCTTTCACCAATGGAAAGCTATAATATCAGGGAGTAAAATAGGCTATATTTTATCCCGGCATTCCCACGGGAACGGGAACTACGCAGCAAAGACGACTGAAACCGAAGCGAAGCGAGAGCGGGTTGCTAGTTAAGAATATAATTCGCCATCCCTTCTCTTGCACATGGGTGTCGTAAAAGACGACTAATGGATATAATATGTACAAAGAAGACGAGGTATGTTAGCTGATTAAAATATAAAAATTAGATGTCAGCGTATTTACAAGTACTGAATATCTCTATTAACTGTCATGAATTTTCATGTCTGGAATGGCTTAATAATTATGCTCTCAAAGGGGTAGGTTTCACATAACTTCGAGAATATATTTCCACTACTCTTTTGAATAGTATTTAGATTTGAACACACAATGGGTGCCACGCTGGTCAAATGTGTTGGTATAGGATTTTAAGTCAGGTTTCCCTTGTCTTGCATAGATATTATCTGTGGTTCCTATCCCTTAATGGTCTTTTAGCTACGGGAAAGCAAGAGGGTGGTGAATTATACTCTTACTCTCTCACAACTCTTAGCTGATATATAAATAATACCCACTGTATATACGTAACTGTCAGATACAGTAACATACTGTATATGATTTCCTGTCAAAACCAAATGCTAATCGTCTAGCGGGCGCCCTGCTGTTCATCAAAAAAAAAGTCATAATGTCATAAATATTCCATAATCTGTCAAAATTGAAGTTTCTGATGAACACAGACACGTCCCTTGAGTATTCACGGGTCTCTATATACTCAAAATCCATTGTATTATATGCTCTATTTGTATAGCAATAAGAACTATTAAACACAAATATATTATCACGCTGGTTAAGTTTGAATCTTATCTCATAGAGATAGAGTTTATATTTGATTATATGCATTGAATTAACTTAAAAATTAGTTCGAAAAATGAGTTTATTGTTTAGTAGATATTTGTGTGAAATATGTTATTGAAAAATTGACATTTTAACTTCTATATACATTTCTTTTTAGTCTGTCGTGACAAGACGACGAAATATTATCAATTTCTAGAAAACTGACTTTTAAAGAACAACAAATCGAAACAAGAAATAGAGCATCTCATGGTTTTTTGTAACCATACAATTGATGTATGGTGACAACTACGAATATTCCTCATCATTATAATTCAGCCTACAGCAGTTCACTGCTGGATGTATGCTTCCCTTATGTTTCGCCACAAAGTACGGTCCTGTACAGCCTTCATCTAACTTTTGTCAGATACGCGGTCGCTGTTTGAGGAGAGAGGTGGTAGAACCACACTGTTGACAGTTGTCTGTCTACAGTATCACTTACCATCAGGTGTACTGTTTGATCGTTTGCCACCGCTTTAACCGCACCGGTTAAGATACCAATCCACACTGTCGGTGTCGCGGGTTCGAATCCCACGCAGAACAATACTTTGTGCGATTCAAAAATTGTTGTTCTGAGTCTGGGTGTAATTTGTGTCCGTTAATTAAATGTATCGCCATCAACATTAACGGCGAATACATCACTCACCTTCGATTTGCGGACGATATAGTCGTTATGGCAGAATCCATGGAGGACCTTGGCACAATGCTCAATGATCTCAGCAGGATATCCCAACTAGTGGGTTTACGAATGAACATGGACAAGACGAAAGTCATGTCAAATGCCCATGTCATTCCTGTACCGGTCCTAGTTGGCAATGCGATTCTTGAAGTTGTCGATCACTATGTTTACCTAGGACAAATAGTCCAGTTAGGTAGATCTAATTTCGAGAAAGAGATCAGCCGACGAATCCAACTCGGTTGGGCAGCGTTCAGGAAACTTAAGAGGATCTTCTCGTCCAACATACCTCAGTGTCTGAAAACACAGGTCTTTGATCAGTGTGTGTTACCAGTGATGACTTACGGCACGGAAACGTGGTCCCTAAATGTAGGCCTCATATCAAGGCTGAAAGTCGCTCAGCGTGCTATGGAGCGGGCTATGCTCGGGATTTCTCTGCGAGATAGAATCCGGAATACGGAAATCCGCAGAAGAACGGGTGTAACCGACATAGCACGAAGAATTAGCACGCTGAAGTGGCAATGGGCAGGCCACATCGCTCGACGAACCGACAACCGCTGGGGAAGAAAGGTTCTTGAGTGGCGACCACGTATCGGACGGCGCAGTGTAGGACGCTCCCCCACTAGGTGGACCGATGACCCAGTGAAAGTAGCTGGGCGTCGTTGGATGCAGGCGGCACAGGACCGCTCATTGTGGCGCAACATGAGGGAGACCTACGTCCAGCAGTGGACGGTGATAGACTGAAATGATGATGATGAATTAAATGTATGTAAAATCTCCTACAATATACCTAAGGACTATTTCCTTGAGTCTAAAACTACACAAATTACACCCATGTTCAAAAAAATTACACATAAAAATTGTTCTACATGGGAACTAAATCCACATTAGGATCGAGAGATTATCAAAAGAAAAGAAAAAAAAACAAAAAAATTCTAACATTAAAAATCATCATCATCATCATCATAGCCCATACACGTTTCACTGGGCTCGAGCCTCCTCCACTATGAGAGGGAAATTGACCTACTATGCCACGCTGGTCAGACGTATTAGTATAAAGGTATCGAGTTTTCCTTCTCTTGCAGATATTATTTGCATATTATACAACCTTAGCCGTATTTTACGACACCCAGGGACAAGACGAGGGGTGGTGAATTGTATTTTTACTCCGTCACTACACGAAAGATTATTAATATATAAAAAAACAACAAAAATATCAATAAAATAATTCTAATAGATTAAGTATAAAATCATATTAAAGATATGTATATTCTAAACTTATTGCAATAGGTAACTTAAACATTACTCAAGTAAGGTGACAGATGTGACAATTTAATAGGCTTAAGTCTTGTTACGGTGTGTAAGTAGTGTCAGAGTACTCGTCCGCCTACGACAATCCGTTGTTAAGGCTACTTAACACACTACTAAGAAGGCTACTGTACTGTAAACTTTTATTATCTATAGATTTAAATGTAATTTTTTTCGCGATGTTCTTAAAGTACCTACTATTTGTGACTTTTGACGAGAATGTCAAAATGTCAAATTTTATTCATTATTATAGTGTTTATATTGAATAATTTTACTGATATTTTATATCATATATTACAGATAAAATGCTGAAATGCAGAGAATATGTTATAATAGCGAATTACGTGTATTTTCATATTCTGCCAAAATTCCCAGGCAAAGCATGTTTTGGTTGTTAGCACCATATCAGTGGTAATGACTGACTAAAATACAAAGATTAAAGACGTGAATAAACAATATTATAACTCAACACTGGCACCAATAGCCTATTGCCATTAAACAAGAAGAATAAATAAAGTACTATGTGGCATAAGGATTTATTGCTTAACTAAAAAAACCCACAGGTTAATCCGCGTGTAATTCGGTGTGGTGACGAAGTAAGAATAATATCTCCATCCATCTTTCTCGTGGGTGTCGTAAAAGACGACTAAGCGATATCTTTTCGGTGCCAACCTGACGCTGCCAACCTTCGCTAAGGAGATGCTCGGCCGCAAACTGCGACGCGGTCGCCGCATTCTGTGAGACCGTCATCTCACGGAAAGAGGCGGCGAATCACGCGCGAGAGGAACTCCTCTTTGGTGACACGGTCCGCCGTCGGCAACTCGGATGGCGCAGGCGCGAGTGCCTGCGTCGGGCCGACCACTGAGGAGTCAAGACAAGGAACTTGGCACTGGTGGTTGGCCTAACGACGAAGGAGATGTGGCTACGGGTGGGTTATGGTGCCGTCCTTTCGTCGCTCCGGACGGCATAAACGGTGCGTGCGCTGACCATAGCCCACCCAAAAAAAGCGATATCTTGTGCATATAAAAACTATGTGAGAGGGTTTTATTTCCGGTGTTCCATAAACTGGCAATAAAACCCTATATCAACCCGTCTGACCAGCGTCGTATGATAGGTCAATTTTCCTCCCAATATGGAGGAGACTCGAGCCCAGCAGTGGGACGTATATGAGTTGACATGATTATGATGTTAATAGAAAACTTGATTGCGTGGTAAATAATTTATATTTTAATAAGAAAGCCAACACAGTATCGTACTAAGTTTATTTGTGTAACGAGTCTGCGGTGTGACTACTCTAGGTAGAAACAAATTGTTTAATAGTTCTACCAGGATAAGAAGATTTGATACTTTATAAATAAAATTATTTTATGGATTTTATCGTGTTTATATTTGATTTTTGATTGCCTGACATTTCGAATACTTTCCAGTTATTACAGAGATTTTCATCTACCCGCTACAGAAATTAATTCTTACATTTCGACCCACATTGTTGTACAAATTTATTGTCAGCACAAGAAGAAAGTATTTCCATATGAAAAAAATATACTGTTTTTTCATTGACATCCACGCCACGGGTAAGAAAGGGGGTGATGAATTGTATTCTTACTCTGTCATCACATTAAAAATTATGTAATGATAATAAATATTGAAATGAATTTAAAAGTTTGTTTATGCATTTGAATGCACTAATCTTATGAAATACTAGCAGCGTCTTGTGGTTTTACCCGCAGTTCCCCTTCCCGTGGGCATATCGGAATAAATTACAGACTATATTATACTATGCTATGCTATGCTATGCTATACTATACTATATAATTATAGCCTAACACATATGTTATTCTGATATGTAAGCTATATTACTCTAAAATTTCATCAAATTCCATTAATTAGTTTTTGCGTGAAAGAGCAACAAACGTCTTTACATCTTCACATCCTCACATACTCACAAAATTTCGCGTTTATAATATTAGTAGAAAGGACAAGTCGAATAGAAAAAAAATACATGTTATAATTGACAGTTTGTCTACCGAGAAATATTACATATTTTTTTGTGTGTGAGGAACATTAGTCTTGCAGGCTTCAAAAGTCCATAAGTAACGATAAGAGTTTTTTAAAGCTATTGATGAAGGCATTGCTGTATGACAGCGGTAACACCAATCAATAACATATTATCAATCATAACATTGCTCGTGGAACTTTCCACATTCATCTTGGCTGACTTCATCGATGCCGAATGGTTAACAATTACATTCGGAAGGTGGATTGATGTCAAGCAAACCGCTGGTGATAAAACACCCGCCAAAATTTGTGTAATAAATATGAAGGAATAAGACTACATTTTTCGTCGAACTTATTTGAGCAGCGTTCGGGTAACTGAAGAGGACCTTCCCGTCTAATGTTTTGCAGTATCTGAAAACAAAAGTTTATAACCAGTGTGTATTACCAATGATGACTTATAGCACAGAAACGCGGTCTCTAAATGTCTCATGCAGTGGCGGCTGGTGGGTCATCAAAGTGGTGGTGCACTTTACTTCTTCACTAAGTATTAAGATCAGAAATTGCAGTGGAACAACAATTTACGTAATTTTTTTTTTAATTATTTTTGAACGCATTACATTTTGTAGGTGTACTTGCGAAGAAAAATAGGTATTTTGTTTGTTTTTTAGAAATTTCAAAAAATATTTATAAAAGAGGGCCTTGGCGGTCCCGCCAATTTATATCAACTTTATTTTAAAAAGTTTTGTTGTCTTTAATATAGTCTATATTTATACTCATTTTCACCCACTGTATACGCAGTATAAAATAGAATTAAGACCAAAATAAAAAAATCAATTAATGTAAACAAACCATATTTAACTCGTCACAGATACATTGGAACTATATCTACTTACTGTACTTAACGAGACATCATCGACAAATTTCGTCGTAAGTAGAGTTCTCTCGGCAACGTTCGGTTCGCCCGTGCGCCGTACGGGAACAGACTCATTTTTCAGCATATTTCTATGAACTATCTTCTGTCTCACGCGCCAGGCGTTTAACTCCTATCTAATACAAGTTGTATGGGTAGTCCCCGTGCGCTCGCCTCAGCGCACGAGATTTTTTTTACAAGGAATATAAGTTTTAATAGTTTAGTAATGCGCTTATATTGTTTCGTCATAATTTGAAATTTTATTTGTTATATGTTGTTTATGTTCAAAGAATAAATATTAATGGTAATTTAAAAATAAAGATGAAGTTAAATTTTGTAGTTTTTAAATATTTTGATTTGGTGGTTCAGCGCACGAACGCACTTAAGGTACAGCCGCCACTGGTCTCATGTAAAGTGGCCTCATGTTCGCTCAATGTAGGAGGGCTATGCTCGGTATTTTTCTACGTGATGAAAGCCAGAAGACGAAGGATATGAACAAAGCAGCGTAGAATGATATCCTGCTAGATGGACTGACGACATTTTAAAAGTCGTAGGGAGCCGCTGAGTGTGGGTGATAGGGGACTGTCTTGAGTGGTCTATGTCCAACTGAAGACGGATAGACTAACGGATGGATGGATAGGGTGGCCCAAAATAGTTGAATTAATGGATTATTTTTTTATATAACACACCACACCACCACTAAAGTAATAATTCTTGTGTTGCGGGTGACTTTACAAACATATAAGTTATATATAACTAACGGACACAATTTACATCCAGACTCAGACTCAACAATTTGTGGATCGCACAAAGTGGTAGGTCGGTATCTTAACTACTACGGCATCTGTGCAGTCTTCATTTATATAGCAAACAAAAACTCCCTCTTCGACGTTCCCTATTGGGACGCTGATCGTCAAACTCTACGCGGTGCCCGGACTAAATCCCTGGTCCGGTCACCCGCAGCCTTCAGGCGGGCGGCCAGCTAGGGCGGCATCAGGTGCAGGTACTCGCGCCTGCGCCGTGCAAGATATGAAGTGGTGAATTATATTCTTACTCTATACGGAAATGCAATATTATATATACTTTCCTTGAAATAAATAAAGATTCATGCGTTGCAAATGAAACATATCGCATCTGCGATTCAATCGAGTCTCGAGTCCTTGTTAAAGTTTTCATAATTGATTATTAAATATAGTACAAACCATTTCCTGATACAAACATAATTATTATTGATATATAGCAAAAAAAAAAATAACTTTAAGGTTCCGTAAAAAGTTTTTTATATGCTTTAGTTAAAGCACCGTTATTTGAAGATGGATTACATTAACACGCATATTTTTAATCTTTTTTTAATGTAAATATTTGCCTAAAAATGTTTCTATATTACTGGCTTGTCTATGTTTTATAAAATTTAGTTAATAAAATTATATGTAATAAAATTAAATAAATAAGTAATAAAATGATTAATTAGTTCAATTATTAATTAACATATACCTCTATAATGTATGCAATTATTTGCACGATATCTATGCTTAAATGTATGTCTTTTTATTTTGGGTAATCTTTAAAACGGCTGGACGGATTTTGATAATATTGTACTATCAGGTACCTGTCTATACAAAGAGTAACTTAGGCTATATTTTATCATAGTAGTCCCATGAGAAGGGGGACTACGCCGGTAAGGCAACTGAAATCGAAGTGAAGCGAGGAGGGGTTGCTAGTAATATACATTTATATTATAAACATCTAAAAATTAACTGTTCTTTTGTCAAGTGTTCTTGGTTTGATTCCCTTTAATAAAAGCTTATTCTGAGTCTGGATACAATTGGTGTTTGTTAATTGAAGTGAACATAGAAAGTACCAAAATAACAATTCGCAGTAAAATTTCAATCTTAATATGGCAACATTAACGTTTACCGCGGAAGTGTAAAAATATAATCTATTTTAAACATTTGTCGTGGCACTCTCCTAACTTTTATTATCTATTTAATGACAGAGGCCTGTGGCTTAGTACGGTTTAGTGGTTTGGTTACAAGAAGCCTATTTGTTTTACAATGTTTTTGCTACTTAACAACAAGTCAAGGTACATACAGAAATGCTATTAAAACGTATGTCTAACGTACTTAAAACACATACGTGGTACCTAGTCGGCCCTTCTCTTCACTCCGAAGTGGTTGAGGAGAGTGATGGCTGTTTTAGTAGTTAACTCGTAATCGAGTACCACTTGTGTAATTCAATGCGCATTATTGCGCATTAGTGGATCTAGTGCCTACTAAACATGTTGTATATCATTTTATATAAAATAAATTAGTTAAAAACATAAAAAAATAATAGACAAATCGAAATGGACGTCCATTTCGATTCAATGGTAAGTTTTCTTTGGATTCATTTAGTAGATATATAGTGTAAAAATTGACAATATGAAAATGACCGGCAGGGTTTATGCATAACAAATGACGTCAAATTAAAAATGTTGAAATTTGCTAATGTATATATTTGCTTGTGTCGATATACCTATTTAAATCATGACTAGACATTTTAGCATGAATCGTCCACCCATTTCTACTGCGAACCACTGATCGATCGAACAATCTATGCATTATATATACATTCCAGATATATTATAAAAAAATACATATCAGATACATTATAAGAAAATCTAATCCCAAATACTAAAAGCTTTCTTTTACAGGCGATGTAGGTAGAATGGGCGATAATCTAGCAACTGTTGATTTCTGGCTATACATGAAACTAGTTGTTATCTTTCGGTAGGCATTGACAGTAGTCTTGATACGTCCTAGGTCCTTAGCTCTCACTTACCCTCAAGTGAGCTATTTGCAACTAAAGTCAGTAAAAAAAGAACACAACAGCCACGAGGTCTGCCGACAGAAGTGAAAACTTTAAACTGAACAAAAGTTGTTATTTTTGCATATTTAAATTAATTCTTTGAGCATCAAATTATTAAATTCACCTGTATTTGATACCTTTCGGCCCAGATATAGTGATATTGATATAACTATAGATATAGTGTTAGAGTTAACATTTCGGGTGGACGGGCCGGGTATTAGTGCCAATCGCAGAGAGGTCGACTGCGTAAGGGAGATACTCCGGCACTATCCTGTTGCCGAGGCATCGAATGGGACGATGACGCCTTATATTAGTTTTCTCCCCATTCATACCTGCCTACAAAAGTTTTCACTTCAAAAATAACTCAATCAAGTTACACATACTCGTATTACAATTTCATTATTACAATTAAGTTATCATAAAATCCTCCAAGATTCACACGCGGTGGTATATGCTAAAGACTTTATAACTTCCTCTATTTGAACTGACAATCTGACAATTATATATTGACCGTTCAATCTTGATACCTTAACCGTTAGCAGTTTAAGTTACGGTTTACTACAGGGAGGCGAGGTGGGTCCAAGAATAATGGATTTAAATATTGGTGCTAACAAAAGTAATATCAGGTTATCAGACATTAATATATTTAACACTGTGATTTTCCCGTGTGAAGACGTCACGCAGGGGTTAATGTATTTGATGGAATGTCATTAGACTACCAAAGGTAATAAAAAAAATCTTTATGGACGTCCATAAGACGTAATAAATAGTTCATCATCGTCATCATTATCATCATCTCAGGCTGTATATGTCCCACTGCTGGGCTTGAGTTTCCTTCACAATCGGAGGGAAATAGTCCTACTACATTACGCTGGTCAGGCAAGTTGGTATAGGGTTTTATATGGTAGGACCATATTGCCTACAGCCGTGCGCCGGCCCGTCCAGGATACTACACTCTTTTTTTTTTTTTTTGGGTGGTTTGCGGTCGGCGCACTCATCGCATCGTTCCATCCGGGGCGACAGAGGAGGGGCGTAAGCACGTACACCCGCAACCCACCCGAACAATACGTCGCCTTCGTCATTGGACCGATCACCGGAGCAAGGTTACTTGTCGTCAGTGGTCGACCCGACGGAATACCCCCTAATATACTATATAAATAGAGTCTACATAAATAGAATACCATCACCGGCCGATGGGAGTACTCTCCCATCGGCCGCCGCCCCCCCTCGGGGAGGACGTCAGTCTTTCCTCACGCGGTCGGCCTCTCGGCGGGTGATGGACTAATTCCCCGACCTAGTCACCCGCGGCCTTGGCTAGCTCGTGGCACTCTCCTAACTACACTCTAGCATAAAATCTACATATACTCGACTCTCTGAGGATATTTGCTTATAATAACTTTCGTTGAAGCATTTAGTACCATTGAACCTAATTGCACGCATTTATACTGTCTTCACTTACTTCAAGCTAGTCAGCGGCCTACCAAAGGTCCAACAGAGTTCATTCATTTACCATCATGTGTGCTGTTTGCTCCTTTGCCATCAAAAGCAATTAAAAAAAAAAATGGCGTGAGTACTAAATACGCATGTCAGAAGTGAAACTTCTTTGGTTTCATGTGTTTTTTTATCAGTATTAAAAAAAAATCTCTTGATCTTTCTCACTCGCTTGCTCCCTACTCTCGCCCCATGGCTGTGCTTCGTGCTATGTTCGGCCTTTCTCACTCTCTCTCTCAATCGGTCTCAATCGCTCTCTCCCTCTTCTTTGACAAAAACGCTGCACATCTTCGTGACGCTAAATTACGTTTCATCCGTAAAAAAATTACCCTCATGCGCGCAAAGAAGTTTCATCATCGCAGCCCACATACGTCCCACTGTTGGGCTCGGGCCTCCTCCACAATGGGAGGGAATTTGACCTACTATACCGTGCTGGTCAGACATGATGGTATAGGGTTTCATTTCGAGTTTTCCTTCTCTTGCACAGATCTTATGTGCATATTATATCCCTTAGTCGTCTTGTACGACATCCACGGGCAAGATAGGGAGTGGTGAATTGTATTCTTACTCAGTCACCACACGGATAAAGAAGTTTCACTTCAAAAAAATTTAATTCTCCTTGTATTGCATAGATGTTATCTGCATATCCCTTAGTGATCTCTTATGATACCCAAGGGGAAAATGACAGCGTAAGAATACTCTCTATACTGAATTGAATTCTTACTTCGTCACCATGCAAAGAAAACTATTAAAATATTTATTTACTCAGTGATTGAAGTTAAAATGCATTCATACTAATATTATAAATGCGAAAGTGAGTTGTTTGTTACGCTTTCAAGCTTAAACCACCGACCCGTTTTCAAAAATTCTTTCACCAATGGAATATTAGGGAGTAACATAGACTATATCTTATCCTACGGCAATGAAAACTACGCGAGTAAGGCGACTGAAACCGTAGCGAAGCAAGGGCAGGTTGCTAGTATAATATAAAAAACTCACTTAGCCAAATACCTAATTTCAAATAATAGAAACAGATCTGGTAAGAATATATTAATAGTTAACAAAAAACGTTACGAACTCCTCATCTCTCGCCACTCAAGCGCCAATTAACATAAATGTTTTTATCTTCCGTCTGTGCAACTGAATGCGGTGCATTTAAAGGTCATTTTTTTATTAATCCATTTTGCACTGAGATCATCCAATTATAAATTAACTAAGAGAACGTAAACTCAATAAGATCAATATTGTATTGTACGTCAAATTTTATTCAAATTCAAATCATTTATTACGTATAAACCCCGCGGGAGCACTAACATATTGTCATTTTTTACATTATGCCCTAAAATTACCACCGGATCGGAACGCGACCGCACTGAGAAGATCCGGCAAGAAACTTGGTGGGATTGTCCATTTTTTATTATTTTAAAATTTCATTTAAATAAAATTACACACAATAACATGCTTATTAATAGCTCCAGTGTGATGCCTTTCGAAATATAATATGATAAAATCAAATATAATGAAAAGATTATGGCGGGATCAGATCCCGCAAGCGTCTGATCATGAGTTATTCAATTAAAATATTTCATTAGCATAGCTCGTTAATGTCCCTTCCTCTCTTGCATAGTTATCATTTATAAGAAAGGATAGAAGGACTTTCTTATAAGTGACAGCCCACATAAGTCCCACTGTTGGGCTCGGGCCTCCTCCACAATGGCAGAGAATTTAACCTACTATACCGTGCTTGTCAAACATGTTGGTATACGGTTTCATTTCGAGTTTTTCTTCTCTTTCACAGATCTTATGTGCATATTATATTTCTTAGTCATCTTTTACAACATCCATGGGCAAGATAGGGAGTGCTGAATTGTATTCTTAATCCGTCACCGCATGGAATACTAGTATTAATACTCTCTGTATTTTAAAACTATAATATAAACTATATCTTTGATTTTTGCTTCATTATCATCATTGCAGCTGAAATAGATCCCACTATTAGCATCGAGCCTCCTCTACAATTAGAGAGAATTTGACCTACTATAACCACGCTGGTCAGACGGGTTAGTAGAGGATTTTATTTAGAGTTTTCCTTAAGTTAAGTGTGTACTATAATTTCTAAGTCGTCTTTTACGACACCCACGGGCAAGAAAGAGAGCAGTGAATTGTATTCTTACTCTGTCACTACACGGAATACTAACTAATAATAATTTTTGCCTCAGTAAAGCCGTAAATAAAGCGACATTCGCGGTGCCCCTCTGTCGTGAATTCTATAGGGATCAGCAATTAAGATAATAAGAGAGCGTATCATGTTATTATCATTACTCCAAGAGAGGAAGCTCTCAAATAGGAGGGAAATTGACCTACACTGGTAACCTCACCAGTCAGGCAGGTTGATGTAGTGTATTAAGTTTTCTTTCTCCCACGGTAAAAATTGGTTTGGTGAATTTTATTTTATTGCCAATGGTGGCTAAGGAGTGAGCAGCGCATCTGATGGTAAATGATCTGTCGCACATGGACCTTTACAATACCAGGAGTACAGCCAGGCAGTTGCCTACCGTGAAGAAAATACTTTTTTTAAACCTCGTTGAATTCTTACTCGGTCACCACATAGAGACTTAATCTTAACCACCTCAAAAAAACCGCCTAAGTCCGAGTCGGAGTCGCTCACGAAGGGTTCCGTAGATAATGGTATCTATAAAGTCTCGTTTGTTGTATGGGAGACCCTTAAATATTTATTTTATTTTATTTTTAGTATCTGTTATCATAGCGGCAAAAAAATACATAATTTGTGAAACTTTGAACTGTCTAGCTATTGTGGTTGTTGAGATACAGCCTGGTGGCAGACAGATGGACGTTCAGACAGCGAAGTCATAGTAATAGGGTCCCGTTTTTACCCTTTGGGTACGGTACTCTATAAAACGATAAGTAGAATTCGATAGATAAGATGCTAGTTAGAGCACTGCGCTTAATTCGTAAAACTAAATAAAAAAATAAAATGTGCGAACGTGCGACTAAATAAAAAAAAAAGTTGCATCATGTTATTTTATCAGACGTAAATTCCTAGTGTGAACAAATCCTTAATTTGATCACGATCAAATCTTGCCCTAATTACAAAAAGGTTTCGGTATAAAGCAATATAGTTTTTGTTGGGACGAAGGTAAAAAAAAAACAATTTTATACGGACCTGTGCCAATTTGAGAAGGTCGTTGTTTACAGGTTCCTTATATGGAGACGAGCTATATTTATTCGATATTATGATTTTTTATTCAAACTTTAGTTGTTTGGTTGTACTGATGGCGTAGTGGTTAAAATACCGCTCCACCGTGTCTATATCGCGGGTTCAAATCCTATGCAGGTCAACACTTTGTACGATTTACAAATTGTTCTTTCTTTATTGCAAACGGTCGCCAAACTAGCAAACAGTTCACCTGATGGTAAGTGTTGTTGCCGCTCATGGAGCTTTGCTAGGCTGCTGCCTACCGTGAAAAAAGTGAAGGGAGTGTGAATGCGTGCAGTGGGATTCGGTGAAACTAAAGACATAACGAAAACATACCACACACCTAAATACCCTCAGAAAGTTGGCCTTCCGGCTCTCTCACTCAACAAAGCACAGTAACAAATTACTACTACTTGGACGTCGATTTTATGCGTGACTGTGTAGGTACTACCCCGGACCGACCGGTCTGCGGCTGTAGACAGACAACTGTCAAATGTAATCTAGATGTAATTTGTGTCCCGTAATTATGATTGTAAAGTCCCCCGTAATACGAGGATTATTTCCTTAGTGTAGAATGGTCATTATTAAATTTCGAGTAACTCTTCGATTCAATTACACTCTATTTTGACGGATTTTAATGCGTTCGTATTTGATTTTTGATTGCCTGATGTTTCAAATACTTTTCAAGTGTTCATGGTCACAGGCGGTTTAAGTCTTTCAGCCAGTCAGTCAAAAGAAAAGACGAAAATAAGAAGAAAAAGAGAAAAAAATATCTTTAGCGTTCACCTCTTTGTTTTCAGATGAGATAATTTATTCTCAAGACAAGGACTCGATACCGATTACCTTAATGGCAGTAAATGGGTACTGTCGTTCTAATAGTTTTGAATGGAGTGCGACTGGGCCATAGCTCGTCTAATAAAAGTAATGACAAATCTGCCAGCGATGATGGCTTCATCTTTAAATATATATTTCTTGTGTACGTGTGTATGTCATCGAATTCCTCCTAAACGGCTGGACCAATGTTGATGAAATTTTTTGTGTGTGTTCAAGGGAATCCGAAAATGGTTTAGATTCACAATTAGACCCGGTAGGTGGCGCTGCTTTTATTTTATTTGAACAGAACAACGTCTGTTGGATCAGCTAGTTGAATATATAATTTTGAGCTAGGATTGCGCGTTGGTCTGTGTGTTGATGGAGTAAGAATACAGTTCACCACCCCCCTCTCTTACTCATATGTGTAGTAAAAGATGACTAAGGGATATGACATGCGGCAAATATCTATGCAAGAGAAGGAAAACTCGCTACAAAGCCGTATGTTCACACGTCTAACCAACGCGATATAGCAGGTCAATTTCCCTAGCATTATAGAGAAGGCCCGAGCCCAACAGTGGGACTGATATGGACTGAGATGACAGATGAGATAATATCTAATGAAAATATGATGCTGTGCTCCTGAGCATTGCAAAAGACGAATAAGAGCTTTGCATTAATTTCGACCTGATCACAATGTCTGTCAATGACGACTGTCAACAGTTACATTCCCAAGGAAGGTTGACCTGAGGCAGGCAGCCGATCATAAAACTTTATTTTTTAGCAGGCCATGATGCGGCCGCACGCCATCCGTCCTATCCGGGATAACGAGAGGGTAGTGCGGGATCCTATAACTCGCCGCATTCCTTCTTCTTCGTCATCGGACCGACTACTGGTAACGAATCTGTGACGTCCGTGGCTAGCCCGGATCATGAAACTATTTGTTTTATAGTATATATTAGTTCTATAGTATATATTGCTGTTATATATTACCTTTTTTCCGTATGGTGACGTAGTAAGAATACAATTCACCACCCCCTATCTTACTCGTGGATGTCGTAAAAGACGACTGAGGGATATAATATGAGTATAACATCTATGCAAGAGAAAGAAAACTCGAAATAAAACCGTATACCAACCTGTCTGATCTGAAATATAGTAAGGACCATTTCCTTCCTATTGTGGAGGAGGCTCGATCCCAACAGTGGGACGTATATGAGCTGAAATGATGATTATGACATATATAGATAAAGGTAATAATAGTAATCTACCCCAATTCATTGGGGTAAGAGCACTTTACAATGAATTATCACAGTAAAACATTTTATTGCCTCGACAGCGTAACAAATTGTAATAGCCAATATTAACTATTACTGAATGTGTAAACAAACATTCCATATTAGTACATGTAAACAAAATTATAAATTATTAACATCAAACGGTTAATTTACAATAAGAAAGTTATTAAATTATTAATTTAATTTGATTAGTCACAGTTGTATTGGTATTTTATGGTGGTCATTAACGCGAAACAATTATGATTATATTTTAAAATTGCGGTGATAGTTTACAATAACTATAATTATTTAATCATAAATGGAATGAGATTAAATTTAGGGAAAGATAGGGGCAGTAGTCAGTAATAATCGATAGTACGGATGGCGGAGTATTTTGGATATCAAAGGCGTAGAGTGTTGTAGTTTTGATCTCTACTATTATTTCATCATTTCGACTAATAAACATCCCACTGGGCTCGAGCCTCCTCTCAATAGGAGGAAAGGCTGGCACATCTATATATGATGATGATGATGATGATATACTACTACTATAAATGGCATTTTAATAAAAAAAAAACACCTTACTTAGTAGTATTAAAATTTGCAGTTTAAAATATGCGAAATAGACTCTTTTATCGAGTCTGCAAGGAGAACGCTCTATGGACTAGGTCCCATCATCACTTTTTAACCATCGCTCCCCTCAAAATCGGAGTAGAGTTTACTCATAAGAAGTAGTTCATACCCTCCACATAGGACCACACTGTCGACAGTTATCTGTCTAAAGCCGCGGGCCGGTCCGTCCGGGGCAGTACCATGCTCTCGCAGAAAATCGACGTCTGAGTAGTAGCAATTTGTTATTGCGCTTCGTTCGGTGAGCGAGAGAGCCGGAAGCCCAACTTTCTGAGGGTGATTGCGTGTGGAGGGTTTTAGTGGTATCCTTGGTATCACCGAGCCTCAATGCACGCATTCACACTCCCTTCGTTTTCTTCGCGGTAGGCAACGGCCTTGTAAAGGTCCATGAGCGGCAGCAACACTTACCATCAGGTGTACTGTTTGCTCGTTTGCCACCGTTTGCAATAAAAAAAAAAACTGCAGACTCTGGAATAAACTAACTGCTGCGGTTTTTCTGACGCCGTTATGTCCTATTTTAAATGGCTTTTATTTTTCTTACGCCTGTGGTTTGGCTGTGCTCTTTGCAATTAACTATGGCTCATAGATATGAGCGGTGGTTAATATTTATCGTCAGTTAGTCTGATAGCTCGTTTGCCACTGTTGGTAATAAAAAAACAACCTCTGACCTTCCAAAAAACCTAATCATCTATATAATTATTATACCAAAAGTTGTACCTACATAATTTTTGAATCATTAGGGTTTATAATGTGGCTACCGGTTGCTTTATTTCTTTTTTCAACATTTTTATTACACTAGAGAATTAACTTTTTTTGACGTAACTTCCTTGTATTTTTTATTATTATATACACATAGTCAAGTTCACCTTTGCTACGATTTAATTTCGAGTAATGATCTTGAAAATATTTTAACTAATCGAAGTTTTTTTTTTAACACTATTGTGGCTACGTTTCCTGAATAAGTTAATCGTGTTTTATTAGTTTTTTTTAAACACGTCGGAAACTAGCGCTAATCTGTTTATTAGTTTAACAAAGATGTGACCTTTAATGTAAGGCATCTTCTTATATGTAGAAAAAAAGTGAATAAGGTTGTTGTTAAGACTTTTTCTTAGTTCATGGTTATATTCATTGTCTATGCTATTAAATGAACAAACAGCAATAATAACCTATAAATAGGATGGTGACTATAGTAGAGGCTTGATTTATCAGTAGTAAACTATGATCACAGTTTTTATACAAAAATATTTATAAAGATCATATAAAAAATATTGTAAATCTATATAACTCTAATTTGTCTGTCTGGTGAGAAGGAGTATGGATTGGATATGGATCGAGGAATTTGATGTACAGATAACAGCTATGCAAGAGAAGAATAACTGTCAATAAATCATCATCATCATCACAGCCCATATAGGTCCCGCTGCTGAGCACGAACTTCCTCCAAAATAGGAGAGAAATTCATCTAGTAAACCACGCTGGTTAGACGTGTTGGTTAGGATTTCTTTTCAAGTTGTTCATGTCTTGCTTAGATACCTTGCGACGGCGACTGGCGTCCCGAGGAGGGGAGTTCGACGGGAGAGGGTACCCCCTCAGAGTATTCCGTCGGGCCGACCACTGAAGACAAGGAACTCTTCACCGGTGACAGGCTCAACGACGAAGGCGATATGCTATGCATGCAAGGGTGGGTTATGGAGCCGCGTGCCGCCCCTCTGTGGCCCCGAACGGAGCCGAGTCAAAAAAAATTTGCTTAGATGTCCTTTAGGTATTATTTTTATCATAAGTAATTTTATGGTAAAAATAATATCTATGCTTATTATATCCCTTAATCATCTTTTACAAAACCCAAAAGCAAGATAGAAAGTGGTAAATTACATTTTTACTCCGTTACCACACGCACCAGGGCATAGTAGGTTAAATTCTAGCTCAATATCGGGATGAATATATGTATGTTTAGATGAAGAAATAGGCAATACCTATCGGGTTCAAGAAGTAAGACATAAAATAATAGACTATTTGGTATAATAATTTTGCATAATTATGGTAGTTAAAAACCATAAACAACGGGTCAATAAAGCGACACTAGAGACATCTATTACGTGAAAAAAAAACGGTCTAGACGCCATGTTACCCATTCAAACATATTCGAATCCAATTTCGAAATTCGAAATCGTATCGCGTCCTGACGTTTCCGCTACGTGCAGTTTCCGGCGCACACGCGCACCACGCATCAGTAATCGCGCTTTTACATTCAGAAATATATTTTTTTTCTACATTTTTTTTTACTCCAACTATATGTATCCTGTATTTTGATTGATGGAAGGAGATAGCTGAGGTACCATTACTGGGTTCATAGATTCCTTTTGATAAATTGGTTACTTGTATTCAGTGCATGCGTATTCGTTCGCAATTGGTCTGAGAAGCTTGTTCTTGAAATTTTAATAGGTGATTTTTTGGTTGTCCTTTTTAGTTGTTCAGGAAGAGTTGATGATTATTTTATGTTTATTAAACGGTTGTGTTGATAAACAAATTATGTAAACCTTATGATAGAATAAACTTTAATAGTATACATGGAATTAATTTGTAAAGACTGTCCAGTAAATTATTTGATTTTTGGATCCTTTTATTTCTATCTCAGCTCATATAAATCTCACTGCTGGGCTCGAGCCTCCACCAATAGGGAAGAAATTGAGCTACTATACCACGCTGGTCAGACGTATTGGTATAGGGTATTGTTTCGAGTTTTTCTTCTGTTACACAGACTTTATATGTATACTAGCAACCCACCCTCGCTTCGCTTCGGTTTTAGTCGCTTTACCCGCGTGGTTCCCGTTCCCGTGGGAATATCGGGATAAAATATAGCCTATGTTACTCCCAGATAAAATATTATAGCTTTCTATTGGTGAAAGAAGTTTTGAAATTGGTTCGGTAGTTTAAGCGTGAAAGCGTAACAAACAAATAAACAAACAAACTTACTTTCGCATTTATAATATTAGTAAGGATTATATCCCTTAGTCGTTTTTTACAACAATCATGGGCAAGATAGAGGGTGGTGAATTGTATTCTTACTCCGTCACGATACGCCAAGAAATATATAAAAAATCATATTAAAATAAAACATTACAATACAAACACAGACCAAAGTCTTACTTGCTTTTTTTTTTGGGCTGGGTTGCGGTCGGCGCGCTCATCGCACCACGCCATCCGGGGCGACAGCAGGGCGTAAGCACGCACACCCACAACCCACCCGAACACCACGTCGCCTTCGTTGTTGGGCCGACCACCGGAGCAGGGTTACTTGTCATCAGTGGTCGACCCGACGGAATACCCCGTATTTGGGGTACCCTCTCATCAACCGACGTCCCCCCCTCGGGGAGGACGTCGGTCTTTCCTCACGCGGTCGGCCTCTCAGCGGATGACGGACTAACTTCCCGGTCACGTCACCCGCAAGTCTTACTTGCTTAGGAAATTATTTATGTGGACATACAATGTTAAATTACTCGTAGTCCCACATTTCGGCTTTTAGAAAGTAAACAGGGTCTTGAAGGTCTGAGCTATTAGTCTGGGAAAGTCACAGCATGTACTGTGATTACAAGTCCATCTGCCAAGTGCGGTGATTATAACACTATAGTCCGGCCGCTCAGAGATTGCGTGCCTGATAGGTCACGATAGAATGGGCGATGTAACTTTGAACTGGCGTACTATTTACGGCACAATTTTAAATATCTTATATTTACCTTATTAACGAGTAATAACATTAAAAATTTAATAATTATGCCAACTTACAATAAACGTATTAATTTTCGGCTAAAATTATTAACAATTACTCAATTAACAAATATAATAACAATAGTTTTGAAAATCAAAACATGTCAAACTGCACTGTTTCAAGGTTTTGTCTTATGTTTGTTTTTGTAGTGATGGGACAAAATAACGAGGCAATTGTAATCGCATATTTTTATAATCTTAATATAATCTGTCGGTATAATATGAACAAAACGTTATAATTTTATTTTATAATATATAATGTATTTACTATTTAATAAAGTTAGTAATATGACAAACGTACGCCCAATCAAAACTTAAGAAAATAAAAATCGTGATAACAATCAGATCTATCAAAAAAAAAATGAAAATAAAATAACTTACTACTTTTTATTACTAGTGAAAAATGGCCACCCGTAATAGCATTGTGGGGACCGCCATTTTATGATAGTCACAAAGAGTAATTTCTTGTCGTCTCGCGCGCATAGACTACGTTCTCCAGTGTTTCTCAATATGTATTTTATCTTGACTGTTATTGTTGTTTATTTGACTGATACTCCTTATTGTGTGAGTAAGAGGTCAGCCTCTGCGCTAATATAGACTTTTGTTGTGTATCGTATATTACTGTTTTGGACTTTTGGTGCAAAATAATATTGCCGAAACACGGTTAAATATTGAAAAGTGAAACACGAGAACTAATTATCAAGCTTCAATATTACCTTGAGCTTGAAAGACACAATGGCGGACCCCGTAATTATAACAAGACAAGAGCGCATCTCTCAGGCGCTTAGAGTAAGTGAACGGACAATAACAAATATTAGTACAGAAAAGTTCGGCTCCTCCGGCACTGGAGAAAATATTTTACGAACACCAAAAAAGGAAATGCAGAAATGAACTTATAACAGACAATAATAGCTTTGAGGCTGATGCTATAAGGAATCACATTCATTCATCATCACTCACCACAGTTCATAAACATCCAACTACTGAGCTCTAGCCTCCTCCACAATTGCTACACCACGCTAGTTAGATGTATTGGTATAAGGTTTTATTTCAAATTTTCCTTCTTTTGATTAGATGTTGTATGCATATTATAATCCCTTAATCGTCTTTTACGATACCCACGGGCAGCAAAGGGGGGTGGTGAATTGTATTATTATTCCGTCATCACACGGAAGTATACATATAGTAGTTATTATCCCAGAAGTGAATACCTTAATAGGTCGTCGCTTCTAGCATCTTTGAAAGCAGCTCATTTGTTTCTTCTGGAAAATTCTTTTAGAAAGGAATAACATAATTTTAAAAAGAATTAACTTTTAGAAAGAAGTGAAAAATATTGATAATTGGAACAATACCGCTTTCATCGACGAGACAAGGCTAAACCCCAACCACACGCTTTCTCGTTCATAGACAAATGACACTCAAGCATCATCGTCGAAAGTGCCAATGGGTAAAGGAACACGACTCATAATATGCCACGCTGGTTGTGCGAAGTACGGTTTCGTGGAAAACGGTTTATTGGTTTTTGAGTCAAAAACTACTGCTGACTACCAAGAAGAAATGAATGCGACTGCATTCAAGGAGTGGCTCCAGGATGTGTTGCTACCTGGCCTCCCAGAGCCTTTAGTTATGTTAATGGATAACACCCCTAATCATTCGGTGCAATAAATAAAGCACCTACCAAAGCTAATAAAAAGAGGAATCAGTGGCTGCAAAGACGTGGCAATGACGAAAATATGTCTACACTAAAAGCAGAGTTGATGAAATTAGTCAATGACCATAAGCCGGCATAAGTTCGTTATGTTTTAGATGAGCTAGCTCTGGAGAACGCTTATTGCGTTCTTCGAATTCCCCCATTCCACTGCCAATACAATACCATAGAGCTAATATGGAGCCGGCCATAATACTTCTTCACCGTATAGCATAAAAAAGATGAAGGCACTTTTTAAAAAAACATGTGAAATAATTCCTATAAAATTAACAAAATCTATATTCAATTGAATAAATATGCATAATGAATGCAATAAATAACATTATTAAAAATAATGAATATTCTTTATTGTACATCACTAGTTATGACGAATTGACATGTGTCAGGAACGCAAACTCAGAGCGGCCGGAGTAAAATTCCCATCACGTGACAAGTCTCATGTCCAACAGATTCAGTTTCCAAGTTAGATAAAAAAATAAAAGTAATAAAATATGGGCTTTTTCTAGTGTAGTAGGTATGGACCTACTAGGAAAAGCCCATATTTAACTGCTTATAATTATCTGCTGCATAAATAGGCTCCTCCTCCGGATAAAGTACCATACACTCTCAGAAAATTCCAGTCTCAGACCTAACGGTGTGTGACAATTCGGCTGTGGTTTTAGTATTGCTGAGATTCACGAACAGCTGTCATCACTTACCATCAAGAGTTAGATACTGCTAGCTGATCTGCAACTCATCATCATCCCATTTACATCAAATTACTGAGCTCCAGCCTCCATCACAATGCGCGGAAAAATGGTACTAAGCCCAACTTTATGAGGGTGTTTGCATGTGGTGTGTTTTAGTGATGCCTTAGTATCACCAAGCCTCACTGCACGCATTCACACTCCCTTCACTTTCTTGAAAAGATCCATGAGCGGCAGCAACACTGACCACTAGCTGTACTGTTAACTCGTTTGCCACTGTTTGCAATAATAAAAAAAAGAACTGAATCGTGCTGTTGAGTCGTGTTGATATAGGGCTTTATTTTGAGTTCTTCTTGTCTTAGATGTCATCTGTATATTATAATCCTTTAGTCATTATTTACGAGATACATGGATAAGAAAGGGGTGGTGAATTATATTATTATTATGTAAACATGTGAAAAACTCTGCAACTATTTAAAAATTTCATGTAAGCTATAATCCGACAAATTTAGAAGGATATTCGGAATAAATAAGCCCGTTAATATTCAATGCTTGACCAAGTGGCGCATATTGTGACGTCACCTGTCAACGACCAATCATGGACTTGATACATATTAGCTAGCGGAGACATAAGTCAGCGCGTCAGTCGCGAGCTTCTTGAATAATTTAATATTAATAACTTGACTTTATAGTATACATATTACGTTTAGTTCATTCAGTACATACTGCTTTCCATATCGTGATGAAGTATACAATTCACCATTCCCTATCTTGCCCGTGGATGTCGTAAAAGATGATTAAGGGATATAATATGCATATAACATCTGGACAAGACAAGGCAAACTGGAAATGAAACCCTATACCAACATGTCTAACCAGGATGGCGTTGTAAGTCAAATATCTTCCATTATAAAGGAGGCCCAAGCTCAATAGTGGGACGTATGTGGGTTGAGATGATGATGATGATAAGTTCATACTGCTGCGATAGATGATTTATTTCATCATCATCACAGCTGCAGCAGCCCACTGGTGGGCGCTGGTTTCACCACTCTTCGGTTTCCTCTCCAGCCAGCCATTAAAAGGCAAGCTGTATACGAGGCCCTGATCGACTCTCTGGAGCACTCGAGACCGCAGTGTCGCCACTCACATTCAGCACGCCACAAGCTGCCCTGCAGTTTATTGACTTTCCTATAGATCTTTTGATACATTATTATTATGTATCTCCTTTTAGTTCACGGTTATTTTCCAAGGGAAGATAAAGGACCGAAGTCCTTTGAAAGGCTTACATATACACATAGGATATGGATCCAACACGCAGAGGCCTTTGGAGAAATTTAATCGAAAAATAGGATAGGTCGTCTACCGATGCCACTCCACGTCTGCACATAACACACGTGGACTGCCAACGGTAGGTGTAAAACTATTATGTGATGATGGTATCTAATACGTGATTATGGGGTTGGAGGTTAGATGGACTGGAAACGAAAAACTATTGATTTAATACTGTCGTCTGCCTTCAATACCTTTATCGTCTTGTACTTTGGCAGAGCATAGCTTTATTATTATTATCTTCATCTTCATTCCAGCACATAGACGTCCTAGTGCTAAGCTCGAGCCTCCTCTATAACTAGTGGAAATAATTACAATACAACCAAAAAAAAAAAAAATACTATACCACGCTAGCTAGACAGCGTACAGGGTTTTCGTTCAAGTTCCATTACCATGAAAAGGACTGGCGAGCCGTATTCCTACTTTATTCAACATTACGTTGTTCTCATCTTAATTAATTGACTCAATATGTCCTCTTCTTTTATAAAAGTTATTAGATATAGTTTTATGATCAGACACCTGCCTTACGTCAACCCTCCTTGGGAATCTAATCATTTTCCTGACGGTATCAGATGGAGTTTTAGCCCTTTGAATGATACCCTATGAACAAGAGTTGGCATAGCTGCCACCACACAGATTTGCTATTGTTAAATTATTGATTAAAAGTATAGTTCGTATTTTTAACACACGGAAATAGTAAGAAAATAATACCTTTGTAATAAAATATTAAAAAAGTCGCTTCTAATCCACATTAATAATATACATAAGCACATATAATATGGTACCTTTATTACATATCAAATATGGTGCTACCTTTAAGTAATATTACAGACTAATTCTAATTCAAGTTAGTTCTCAATTACTATTCGATGTGCGTCGCGACCGCTGACGATACAGGTCGTATGTTAATAGAGAACAATACGATGATCTATATACGAGTTGTACACGAGCTTAGGGATGTATATTGAATAGTTAAGCAGAGGCGTGTGGGTGGCATAGATTAAAAAAATTAATCGCGATGTTTGTGCCTACATGTGTATTGCTTTTAAAATATTTTTAGCATATTGTGTTTTTGTTGAAGCAGGTTATTTTTGGGTTACGGTTAGCGCACCCACCGCCCCGCTGCATCAGGGGCGACAGAGGGGCAGCGCGCGGCCTCGTAACCCACCCAAAAAACTCCGATTACGAGCCCGTCGGACCAGCGTGGTTATAGGTGGTATAGTAGTCAATTTCCCTCCCATTTTAAAGGAGGCTAGAGTTCAGCAGTGGGACGTATATTACCTGAGATAATGATGATGATGTTAGACTAGTAACCTTGAATCGACATAATGTGTAAACATTCCATAGGTGATGTATGGAACGTCTCCCGTAAAGATAGCAATGCGAAATTTGAAAGTGATACGCTAGTCTACGTTTGTCTAATTGGCAGCACGATTGGAACAGATTTGCAATAGGTGTTGGTTTGAGTTCCACGGGTGGCAATCATTTTTCAATACTTATAAAAATATGGTTAGGCTTAAATCTCCTTCAAAATGGGAATACTTACTACACCACGCTGGTCATTTAGAGATATGGGGTTTTAGATTTCCTTGTCTCGTTGTGGTGCTATTTGCTTGCGTCTTCCAGTCGTATTTTATAATTACCTATTATTAGAAAAGGGGGTGGTGAATTTGCTATCTATAAAAGTTAGCTAAGGGTGGTAGATCTTTCCTCTTCCGATCTAAGGACTCTAAGGATCTTCAGGTGATGCTGCGACTGCCCGTAGAAGTCAAGGAATCAGTACCAGTAGTCAGTCCAACGGTGATGGGGAGGGAATACGGTAGGTAATAGGGCCACTTGTTGCCCTTTTGCGGCCCCGAACAAATTAGGCGGGTAGTGTCCATACCATAACCGGCCAAAAAAAGGTGAAACTTCAATTACAATTTAGTTTAATATCAAAAAAAAAAAAACAATACAAATGTTATGAATGAGTTTTTTACCTTTATCAATATAAAGTCAGTTCTGTTAGTATATCGTGTTTGGATATAAATACTAAAACTTATTTAAATGTTGTATCACAAGTTAGATACTTATCTTTATACGGGATTTCCGGCGTCTGTTGCTCGTCGGGACACATCGCTAATTTCTATGGAATCCTGATTCATGTAGTGCGTTTTATGACCTGGACTTTAAATGGGAGTAAGGGCTGAAGATTTAAGATACTCATCATTCATCATCATTTCGGCTCATATGCGTCCCACTGCTGGGCTCGAGCCTCCTCCATAATAGGAGGGAAATTGACCTTACTATACCATGCTGGCTAGATAGGTTGGTATAGGGTTTTGTTTTGAGTTTACCATCTCTTGCATAGATGTCATATACCTAATAAATCCCTTATTGTCTTTTACAACATTTACGGGCATGAGAGCGGGTGGTGCATTGTATTTTTACTCCGTCACCACACGGCAAATTTAATATATAGTATGCTATTATTGCCTCCACGCCCTCTCTTGCCCGTTAGTATCGTAAAAGATGACTGTGAGTATAATGTTCATATAACATCTAAGTAGGAGGAGAAAAACTCAAAACTAAACCTTATACCAACCCGTGCGTAGATAGCGTTTGATTAGCGTAGTATTATACCTACAATACTATGCTAATCAAATGTGTTGGTATAGAGTTTTGTTTTGAGTGGACCTCCATTTCCCTCCTCTTATGAAGGAGGCTTGAGCCCAATGGTGGCAGGTATATGAGCTGTGATGATGACGATGATATTATGCTTACCAAACAGGAATTATTTGTTTTTGTTAAAATAGCCTACCTTCTATCTAACCGAATTGGCAAAGTGTTTTGCTTTGAGATATTTTTTTTCTATTTCAGTGATTTTATATATTTACTCACTCCGTGTGGTGACAGAATAAGAACACAATTCGTCACTCCCCATCTTGCCTGTGGGTGTAATAAAAGACGAGTTGGGGATATAATATGCACTTAACATCTGTGTAAGAGAAGTAAAACTCTTAATGAAACCAACCAACATATCTGACCAGCATGGTATAGTAGATAAAATTCTCTCCCGTTATGGAGTAGGCCTGAGCCCAACAGTCGGACGTATGTGGTCTGCGATGAGGATGATGACTCCTCGTCCATCAAATTTAAATTGCCAATCAATTAAATCAATTACAGTTTTTAATTTCACGATGGTTATGAGAGGACTGATTGTATATATTTATTTGTATTTGTATGTAACTGATTTCTTTCTAAACGGCTTTACCAATTTTGATGAACTGTTCTGTGTGTAATCAGGTAAATTCAAGAATGATTTAGAATAACTATTGAACACGGTAATGGTATTAAGATTGATTTTAAAGAAGACTAATTTTTTTATAATTGTACCATTCTATAGTTAGTACAGCGTCTATTCCGTCAGTTCATTTCTTTACATACTTCTATCCATCAGTATTGCCATCTACATACATTCTATAGTCTCTTACCATGATACAGAAGCATCTAGAAAAACACTAAACATATTCTTAATCCGTCAGCACACGTTTAATTCGTAATTAATTTAAAATAATGCACTTAACTAGGTAAATGTAAGACAAAGTTAATTATTCACAGGTATAACACAATCCGTTTACAAATGAAGTCACCCGTCAATCCTGTTTAACAAATAGAAATATCGTGAAAGCGTCAGGTGCATCGTGTACTAGAATATTCATTAATTGTCAACTCACTCAGTAAAGGGAGCGTACTTAACTTTGATTCGAACGATTAACACTAATTTCTGATTGGCACCTGCACTAAGAAATTGGTAGCGGAAAGAAAAAGAACCTAGCGTGGTATAGTAGGTAAATTTGCCTCCCATTGTGAAGGAGACTTTTTTTTTTGTAGACTATGGCTATGGGTTATATATTGTCCGTGTGGTGATGGAGTAAGAATACAATTCACCACTCCCTATCTTACGCATGGATGTCGTAATAGACGACCAAGGGATAAAATACGCATATAACACATATGAAAGAGAAGGAAAACTCGAAATAAAACCCTATATCAACCTGTCTGACCAGCATGGTATAGTAAGGTCAATTTCTCTCCTATTGTGGAGGAGGCTCGAGCTTAACAGTGAGACGTATATGAGCTGAAATGAAATGATGAATGATGTGGGCTATGGTCAGCGCATCCGCCGCTCAGCTCCATCCGGGGCGAGAGAGCTGCGGCGTGTGGCCCCATACCCTAACGTAGCACGTCGCCTTCGTTGATGGGCTGACCACCGGTACCGGCGTCCCCTTTCCGAGATGTCTGTATTGTGAAGGAGACATGAACACAACTTATACTGAACTAATGATCCTGTTTTTAAATTTGATTTGTATCAGCTAAATGTTGATTTATAAAGTGCTCTGTGGCACTAGAATTTATTCTTTACCAGCTGACCCGGCGAACTTCGTACCACCTTTTTCCGAAATTATTTTGTTTTAGTATTTATCAGTTTGGTTTTAGTACTTATTATCTGTGTGGTGACGGAGTAAGATTACGATTCACCACCCGTGGGTGTTGTAAAAGACGAGTAAGGGTATATATAATATACATATAATGTAATAGGTAGAGATAATTCCTGTTGAAAAAAAACCTACCTATTTTTACTATTTTAGTTTGTTTCAGGGGTTATTCAAAATTTATTAATTTTCCATATTTTCTCACCGTATAAACCTTCCCTGGACTTCCACAAATAATTCAAGGTCAAGATTAGCCAAATCCGTCTAGCCGTTCTCGAGTTTTAGCGAGACTAACGAACAGCAATTAATTTTTATATATTGTATAGATTGCGAATTATCATCTTTATGACCCCTTTGAGAGACAAAATATAAAATATATCACATTTTTTTTGTAAAAAGTCTAGAAACCGGCTCTCATCTAAGCACCAGGGTATGGAGCCGCAGCTCTTTCCTAATATACTGATCATCATTATTATCCTTGTAGCGTATTGCTGCTTTTACCCCAATTACTTGGGGTCGACACAAGAGGTACTTTTCTTTAAATGTATAATTTACAAAGCTTATCGGCATTAGTGTTAAGATGAGCCACCTATCTGACGTCAAGCCTCATTGGGTATGTAATTATTGACCATTCAAATGGAATTGGCCTAGGTCATCGTGAAGCATTTAGTAGTATTTTACGAGACTCACGAGCAATGTGTTGGTAGTGTTTGTAGCTACCACATAACTTTCTTGGGACTGGGTGTAGATGTTGATAACTTCGATCGGTAAGCTGGCTGCCGAGCGTGCTGTTTGTGAATTAATTGTGAAAGCTCATGTCTAATAGTGAACGTTGATAGTATGATTCATGTATTCTCTTTTTTTTTTTAAGACAACATTTTACACTAAGGAAATTATCCTTGTGTTGCGGGCGACTTTACAAATATATAATTAATGAACACAAATTGCATCCAGACTCACAACAATGATTTGTGGATCGTAAAAAGTGTGGTCCTTTTTTTTGGGTGGATTACGGTCGCCGCGCTCCTCATTCCACTCTGTCCGGGGCGACAGAGCGTCGGCGCAGAGCGGGCGTAAGCACGCACACCCGTAACCCACCCGCGACACGTCACCTTCGTCGTTGGACCGACCAACGGAGCAGGGTGACTTGTCGTCAATGGTTGGTCCGACAGAATACCACCTGAGGAGTACCCTCTCCTCGACCGACGTCCCCCCTCAGGGAGGACGTCGGTCTTTCCTCACGCGGTCGGTCTCTCGGCGGGTGACGGACTAACTCCCCGGTCCAGTCACCCGTGGCCTCGGCTAGGGCGGCATCAGGCGCAGGTAATCACGCCTACGCTGCCTCAGTCGCCGGCGGCGGTTCGCGTCGTCGAAGAGACGCTCCTTGCGCACGCGCTCCGCCGCCTAAAAAGTGTGGTCCTGCGTGGGATTCGAACCTATGACACTAGCACAGTAAGTCAGAATCATAGCCCCTACGCCATCTGTGCAGTCAATATAAATTTTTGTAGTATTCTAATTTTGTTCGCACCATTTGCTAGGTAAAGTAAAAATTCAAATTCAAATCATTTATTATGCATAGACCCCGAGAGGGCACTTACATATTGTCAATTTTACAAAATAAAATTAAATTATCCAATAAAAATAAACTACCACCGGATCGGAACGCGACCGCTACTGAGAAGATCCGGCAAGAAACTCAGCGGGCTTGTCTATTATTTTAAATTTTTTTTCTGCTTACTAGATATATTATATTCCGTGTGGTGACGGAGTAAGAATACAATTCACCACCCCCTATCTTACCCGTGGGTGATCGTACGAGACGACTAAGGGATATAAAACGCATATGACATCTATGCGAGAGAAGGAAAACTCGAAATAAAACCCTATACCAACACGTCTGACCAGCGTGGTATAGTAGGTCAATGACCCTTCCATTATGGAGGAGGCCCGAGCCCAACACTGGGACGTATATGGGCTGAGATGATGATGATGATTACTAGATATAAATTTTTGTACATGTTTTGCAAGACCTAGCTCCAGTGTGATGCCCTTCGAACTGCAAGATACTTAATATAATTCAAATGATTATGGCTGGACCAGATCCCACAAGCGGCACCCAATCACGAGTTAACTACTAGAGCAGCCATCACTCCCCTCAACCACTATGGAGGGAAGGGAGAGACCCGCTCCACGCAGCTACCGCAAGTAGATCCTTCAATGAGCATGACCAAGACCATATGTTACAAACATGTTACAAACGACGAAAATGCAAAATTTCCTTAGGCAAAACACGCTACGCTTTACAATATTAGAGTTATTAAAAAAGAGTTTATTTAAAATAACAAGGAAATTGCATAATGAGGAGCTGCTCACAACCAATCAGTATTATCATCTACATAATCCGAGATTTTATAATAAGCTTTCTTGCAAAGTCTATTCTTGATAGCTTTTTTAAACTTTTTTGTTGGCAGGTCTCGGATATCTTTAGGTAATCTATTGTAGAAACGTATACATTGCCCCATTAATGATTTGCTAATTTTTTGGAGACGAGTAGTATGTACAACTAGTTTGTCCTTATGCCGAGTATTCATTTCATGAATGTCACAATATCTTTTGAAGTTAGCGATATTTTTTTTGACATATAATATATTTTCGTATATATATTGTGATATAACAGTTAGAATATTTATTTCTTTGAATTTCTCTCGAAGTGAGACTCTTGGGCCCAGATTATAAATTGCACGGACAGCCCTTTTTTGAAGAACAAAGATTCTATTCAAGTCCGCAAAATTAAGGTAGTATAAGTTTCTATAACCAGGCGATTGCCTGTTCAACAAACTATTATATGCATAGTGTATTTAAAATTTCAATAAGCACATTTAGCGGATCTTAATCGCAGTTTACATCATTATTATCACAGCTCATTGGCGTCCCACTACTGGGCTCGAGCCTCCTGCACATTGGGTGGCAAATTGACGTACTATACCACGCTGGTTAGGCGGGTTGCTATAAGATTTTTGTCCAGTTTTTCTTCTCTTGCATAGATGCTATATGCGTATTAAATCCCTTAGTCATCTTTTACGACATACACGAGCAAAATAGGAGGTGAATTGTATTCTTACATAGTCACCACACGTAAGAATAAAATAAATTATTTATTATTTTTCTTGAGATAAATCTGAAATAAATTATTTACTATTTTTGTTGAGTTGACATTTAAGTGCAGTTTTATTTCGAGTCTTATTATTATCTGAGAACGAATATTTACTAGTTTACATAGTTTTCTAAAGTGAAATACTAACAAAAGAATTGCAATTATTTTTAAAATTTACCTCTTCCAAAAGGATCTAGCTTTTAAGATGATGTATATTTAAAGACAATTTAATACTAATTTGTTATTCCAATTGTTGATATGACAATGATTAATTAATGCTGCATTCATACATACATATACTCACGCCTCTATTCCAAAGGGGTAGGCAGAGATCACGTCCTTCCACTTGTTGCGATCTTAATATACCACTTTCGCCTCCACATTCATTTATCTCTTCAGGCATATTCTTCGGTTCAGGGTACTCGGGCCGCATTCATAATATCTCGTAGCTAAAAATATTGCATCAATTTCCATTCATTTATTACCTCAGCTCATATTTTATGCAATATTATGCTTTGTAGTTTATAACATTTACCGATTAACGAGCTACCGAAAAGGGTAAGGTATTTTAAATTTCAATTTTTATTCTCGAGATTCATCAAAGGTATTTCAAATTTCAATTTTTATTATTGTAATTCATCATAATTACAGTTCATATATGTTCCACTATTGAGCTTCAATTTCCCGTGTGGTGACGGAGTAAGAATACAATTCACCACCCCCTATCTTACCCGTGGGTGATCGTACGAGACGACTAAGGGATATAAAACGCATATAACATCTATGTGAGAGAAGGAAAACTTGAAATAAAACCCTATATCAACACGTCTGACCAGCGTGGTATAGTAGGTCAATTACCTTTCCATTATGGAGGAGGCCCGAGCCCAAGAGTGGGACGTATATGGGCTGAGATGATGATGATGATTGAGCTTCAGCCCTCTTTCCTACCTGCCTACTATATATAGCGTACTGGACACTGGGTGGTAAATTGTATTTTTACTTCGACATCAAACTGGACGGAGAGCTTCTGGAGTTTAGAGAATTTATGGCAACAAACCTCCTTCACAAAAGGAGGGCAATTTGCCTTACTATACCAAATCAGTAGATCAGATAGGTTGGTAAAGGGTTTTGTTTTGAATTTTCCTTCTCTTGTATAGATGTTATATGCATATTATATCCTTCAGTCATATTTCAAGATATCCACGGCAAGATAGAGGGCGGCGAATTGTATTCTTATTCCGTCACCACACGGAAATTACAATTAATACAAATAAAAATTATAAGTTTTCCTTGGTAATGGAGAAAGAATGCCATTCACATAGATATAGGTCCGAAGTCCAGTTGTCAGGTACTCTAAATTAAATCACAACCCCATATAATTAATCTAGTCTTCATTATACATGCACGCCGCCACGATCTTAACCCAACCTATTAATAGTCAATTACACGAACAAACGCTTTTGTGATCTAAATAAACTATTTAGTATTACAATTAAGTCGCTTCGCATGTTCCATCTACAAGTTTAGTTCGGTTTCATGATCATCTGATTTGGATTGGCTCGATCTATTCTAGGAAACATGCCGTGTAGTCATAGTTAAAACAATGAATAGGACATAGACTAGTTAAATTTTAAGAAGAAGATATGATTGTAGGCATAATATATATATATATATATATATATATATATATATATATATATATATATATATATATATATATATATATATATATATACGTGAAGCGATGGATAGATAAACGTATACTGATCAGCCTATCGACGTGCGCTAATATCACCCTCCCTAAAGAAGGATAAAAGGGTAACGGTTACGCTTTCAAGAGTTTAGGATTTGCCAGAGTAGTGGTACTTCCAAAGCGACACCCCCCAAGGCGTCAGGAAGGGACAGCGCCCCAAAGAGTCATTATCAGTAGTCGGCTCAATAGCGACAAGGAAATACGGTGCTTTATGGGACCGCGTACGACCCTTTCGTCATCCGGATGGAATGGACGTTATGAATTCAGATCATAGCAGGCCTAAAAAAAAAGATATCGTTGTTGAATATTCTCTCTTGCAATAATATAATAGGCCAATTGCCCATTTATTGTGAAGAAGGGTCATCAAGCTCATGCCCGGATTCTCATGCTCATGGATTTGAAGTAATCACTTTTTCGCTTCGTGTGGTGATGGAGTAGGAAAATCACTAATAATTATGATAAATGTCAACATTAGGCATGAGTTTTCTGCATAATGGGCGAGCAAATGTATGCCATGTTTATTGCTCAGACGGAATCATAAACAGTTTTATATCAACTTCTACTTTTCTTAGGATTATGTCGGTTACTTTCTCACATTAATTAGTAGTTTTTACCGCACAAAATCGTTTAATTGAGTAGACGTGTAAGAAGACCAGCTGATGGTAAGTGGTACATGAAGCTTATAGACCTCAGCAATATCAGAGGGATAGGCAGTCAAGTGTCTATCATTCTGTTCGGTTTGATGTGTGCCTTCGCCATTGCTTACCAAATCATAAGATTGTTATTATTCAGACATCGATTAACGGCAGAAAACTGTCAGAAGTGGACATTCATCATCATTATTTCAGCTTATATACGATCCGCTGCTGAGCTCGAGCTTCCTCCACAATAGGAGGCAAAATTGACCTTACTATACCTACTTTATTGGTGAGACAATTTGGTATAAGGTGTTATTTCGAGTTTTATTTCTTTTGCATAGATGTTATATGCGTTGTATCCCTTAGTCGTCTTTAACGACATTCAAGGCCAAGATAGAGAGTGGTGAATTGTATTCTTACTCTTTCACCACACAGAACAGAATGAGAACAAATTTTAATATTTTCTGGATATTATAAATCTCTATGAGACCCGATTTTTATACCTATAAAACTTTAATAATAACATTTTAAATTATTAATCTATAATTGTATTATGGATCATCTGTAAGACGCGCGTGGGCGCCATTTGAACGTGACCACGCATTTGTATCGAGTATAATTCGTTCGTATCGAGAAATTAGTATAGTATCATATATGTATGCGCTGACGCAATGCGAAGATAGAGTAATCGAATTACTTGTTAGCTTGATGTTACAATTTTACTTACACTTCAACTTGCAGTGACGTATTGAGAATATATAATGATTTTCGCTATTACATCAAAGAAATACCTCGGGATTTCATATGAACTATACAACTATACATATACTAAGACTAAATTATTGCCGTTTCAAGAAGTCTTTAATAAATAAAGTGTATTATTTCAACGATGAATTTCTTAATGACAAATGTATTTCATGCTAAATCTTATATTTTTAAACGAGCAATTCTTGTAAATATATATATTTTCAGGATCTCGGCAACGGCTCCAACGATTTTGTTGAAACTTGGGATACTAGAGGATTCGGGCCCAAAACATCGATCTAGCTTGGTTTTATGTATAGAAAATGTTGTTTTGTCAATGTTTTTGGCAGACAATATAATGACATTAAATTTTAAAAGAATATGAATTCAAATTTTGCCATCAATGTCATGAGTTACGATAGCTCAGTGGCGAAGTAGTCAGGTTTCATTTTATTTTTGACATCGGCGACAAACGGCGTCGGATCGAATCTCGGTGTTATTATTATTCTCTTTTTGTAATTTTTTATATAATTTTAATTATTTATTTTTTTATTTTTCATTTTTTATTAATATATATCTAAATAAATGCTACAAAAATACTCCGAGCGAAGCTCGGTCAACCAGATATTTTGGTTTAATTAAGATTTTTATGTATCATGTAATAATTATTAAACTAATATATTGTAAACTTCCATGTGGTAACGGAGTAAGAATACAATTCACCACCCCCTATCTTACCCGTGGGTGATCGTATAAGACGGCTGAGGGATATAAAACGCATATAACATCTATGCGAGAGAAGGAAAACTCGAAATAAAACCCTATACCAACACATCTGACCAGCGTGGTATAATAGGTCAATTATCCTTCCATTATGGAGGAGGCCCGAGCCCAACAGTGGGACGTATATGGGCTGAGATGATGATGAGGATATTGTAAACCATGTTTCACATGCCAAACAACGGCGATACAGATGGAGCAATGTATATAAAATGTATTTACCACCTATTTATTACTCTGTCTTTACTCTTCATTTTTTATTACTGTTGACAACAAACAAGCACACCTAATGGTAAGTGATACTGCTGCTCAAGGATCTTTGCTAAGCCGCTGCCTACAGTAAAAAAAAATTAAAGGAGTGTGAATGTGTCCAATGATGTTCCATGATGCTAAAGGCATCACAAATATTACCACACGCAAACACCCTCAGCATGTTGGGCTGCCGGCTCTTTCATTCACCAAACAAAGTTCAGTAACAAATTGCTACTAGTCAGAGGTCCATTTTCTGAGAGAGTATGCTACTACCTCAAACAGACCGGCCCATGGCTGTAGACAAACGATTATCGAGAGTATAGTCCTACAACATAAGATTCCACATAAGCTGAGTTCAGTTGGATTTGTATTTATTCTCGTGTGGTGATAAAGGGAATAGAGAGCGGCCCTTTCTTGAGTAGATTTAAACTTTCGAGACCGTAGGAGGACTAACCCGTTTGGACGGGCCAGTGCTGATAAGGAGGGGTAACGGTAGTCTGCCCAGAGGACGCTTAAGAGAGGTATTATGATTACATAATCCCCGGCAATATAAAAATCTTTTTGTCAGGCTCTGTTTTGTACACATTTCACCATGGAGGTGCGGCGCGCGGTCATATGACCTACCGTGAATCTTCCTTATCGTCATTAGACTGACAACCAATGCCTTGATCGTTATCTTTAAAAATAATCTCTAAAGATTTATTACGAACATGAAATTAAACGATGGATACTTTATTAAATAATACTTAATAATTTTCATTAATAATTAAAAATATTAATCATGAAGATGATTCAATGATGAATTAAGGAAATAGATAAATTAAATACACACGTCAAGTCTATTTACAGTTTCTGCTGACCACTTCACCGCTGAGGTCAAACGGCGAACATTCGTGATCATAAAAGCAAAATTCGTGACGACCATCCTCATAAAGGTCGAAACAGATCAACACGTTATCACTTGAAATGAGAATCGATTCTTATATCGATTTATTTATTTGAATGAACGATGATCTAATTTTACGGCGGGCGTGACGACTAGTTTGTTATAGATTTCGTTAATATTAGAAGTGGCACTTTAAATATATTTTTCACCTTTATATATATATATATATATTTCTTGTATACGTGTGTATGTCACTGAAGTCTTCCTAAACGGCTGGACCGATGTTTATGATTTTTTTTGTGTTCAAGGGCATTCAAAGGGATTTGACCCGGTAGGTGGCGCTGCTGACGATTTCAAAGAAATTTCATTTTATTTTATTTGAACAGTTACAACCTGATTTGTATCTGTTAGGTCAGCTAGTTATAAATAATATTATCGCCATTGCACTAAATTCACACACATTAAGCTCGGCTTAAGGCAGAACAAATATCTTTATCTCGGTTCATATACATCCTCCTGCTGAGCTCGAGTCTCCTTCACATTGGGAGGAAAATTAACTATCTACACAACGTTAATCAGACGGATGGTGTTTTATTTTCAGTTTCCCCTCTCTCCCAAACATATTTTACGCATATCATCATAGGCTTTAGTCGTTTTTTATGACACCCATGGGTAAGATAGGGGGTGCAGAATTATATTTCTCCTTCGTCACCCGAGTGATACAAGATTGAGACTGCAAAAGATAATTGCAAAAATAGGTATAATAGAATATTGTATTAAAGTAGCAAATTGATATAATTGCATTCAATTAATATACAGTCGCATTTGGATAGAAATGTAAAATCTTTACTTTTCTACCTGACGCGAGGCCTCTTTGGATTACCACCTCTGGGCTAGTTGAGTGAAAGTATAGAAATAAAACTATATCAATACACATATACTTGAACGCATTTTAGAGGACTTAATAGTAATATTAGCAATTAATGAAAGGTATACTATAAAAACTGTGAATCCGCCACATCCGACGTAAAAATTCCTGCTTCAGAAACTTGTAGATATTACATTGTCAAAATGTATGTCCTAAAGTGTTCTCATTAGAAATTATTCTTTTTAAATTGTATTATATCTATATTAAATATAGTATAGAAATTTTATTACACTGAAAAGGAATTATTATCTACCCATATAAAAAAATATAAATACCTGTATCTATGTAATCATTATAATCACCCACGTCGTACACAAACACTCATGCCATAATCAAATACGCCACACTTAATTCCCCACGGCACACACAAACACTCACGCCTCACTCAAACTCTCGCGCCACACATAATCACCCACGTCGCACCTAAACTCTCATACCCACTTAATCATCTGCTTCACCCACAAACACTCACGTCACATATGGTCACCCACGTCACACATATACACTCACTATACACAAATTTCTTATTGTAATATAGATTAATGTTAAATTATTGCAAATATTGCGAGGGCCTGGTATCCATACCACAAGTTAAATCTTACTTTGGGTACCAGTGTCCAAATAAATAATGATTCAACACATTTTCTGTTTCAAATTTGTATGTACGAGTATGTCCTGTGTATTACTTTTTGTGAAATAAAAATATATTATTATATTATTATTAATGCAATGTATACTAATATATATAGGTATATATATATATACCAATATATATATATATATTATTATGTAGGTATACCTCTCTGAGCATAAGGGATGTTTGAAATCATTTACTGTTACTCGGTTCAAAATTATTAAACGTACGTATGAAGTTTTTACTTTAAATAATATCTATGACAGCTGTGATATGGGTGCTTCACTTCAAAATACAATAGTGTATATATAGTTATATCCGAAACTATTATTATCCTCATTCATTCATATCATTCATTTTACGACGACACCTCTGTATATTACTAACTCTATGCCCCACAAAAGGAAGCGCAAGATATAGGTCATAGGAACAGCACGACTACGTTTAAATCATTCAATATTATAATCATTAACATCAGCTTCCTTGAATCGTCATGTTGATGCAGATCATTTAATGACGTGGGAACGTGATCTAAATGTTAATAATTATCATAGTAGAGTTCATGAGATGTGAATAATAATTGTACGATACAAATAATTCTTTTTAAAATCGATATTTTTAATCAATTTGAACACTTTGTTTCGTGGGTACTGAATGAGATTGAGACGTCACGCTCGGCTATATAAAAATTGTTCAAGTAAATTCGGCTAAGGAAAAAATATGAAGATAAGACTACGTTATATTCTTTTTCTTTTATTTAAAAGACATCCTGCACTAAGGAAATTAATCCTTGTATTATGGGAGATTACAAACATTTAATTCGTTCATTCATCATCATTTCAGACCATATACGTCCCACTGTTGGGCTCGGGCCTCCTCCATAAGGGAAGGGTAATTGACTTACTATACCACGCTGGTCAGACGTTTTGGTATAGGGTTTTATTTCAAGTTTTCCTTCTCTCGCATAGATGTTATATGCGTTTTATATCGCTTAGTCGTCTCGTACGATCACCCACGGGTAATATAGGGGGTGGTGAATTGTATTCTTACTCCGTCACCACACGGAACATTTAATTAACGGACACAAATTACACCCAGACTCAGAACAACAATCTGTGGATTGCGCAAAGTGTTGTCCTGCGTGGAATTTAACCCTTGAGGAGGAACTTACTATTGGACTTACTAGGACCTAATCCATGCCATATGTGCAGTCAAGAAGGATATTGGACATAGCTAAGGAAGTATTTTTAAAGGACGATATAAATTACGATCTTCATCATTTCAGTTCATATACATAGGGTTAGGATACGTAGTGTTTTATTTTGAGTTTACCTTCTCTTGCATATATCATTATATTAGTTGATATACGTCCTACTGCCGGGCTTGAGCCTCCTGCACAATATGAGGGAAATTGCCTTTATACGATGCTGGTTTGACAGACTGGTTTTTATTTTGAGTTTTCCTCCTCTTGTATTTACGTTATATGCATATTATATTCTTCGGACGTCTTTTACGACAGAGCAAGATAAGCAGTGGTGTTTTTTTTTTTATATTGCAAACGGTGGTAAACGAGCAAACAGTACACCTGGTGGTAAGTGTTGCTGCCGCTCATGGACCTTTACAGGGTCGCTGCCTACCACGAAGATAGTGAAGGGAGTGTGAATGCGTGCATAAAGGCTCGGTGATACCAAGGGCACCACCAAAACCCTCCACACACAAACACCCTCAAAAAGTTGGGCTTCCGGCTCTCTCGCTCACCGAACGAAGCGCAGTAACAAATTGCTACTACTCAGACGTCGATTTTCTGCGGAAGTGTGGTACTACCCCGGACGGACCGGCCCGCGGCTGTAGACAGATAACTGTCGACAGTGTGGTCCTACCACTCTTAATGTATTCTGGTGTATTGTATTCTTACTTCACCACACATGGTATGATGATTGGTTAAAATGAAATTAGGCAGAGTAATTATAATTGTATACATTGTAAACGATATGTGACGGAGTAAGAATACAATTCACCATCCCTTTTCTTGCACATTGGTGTCGTAAAGGACGACTAAGGGACATGTCATACATACAACATTTATACAAGAGAAGGAAAACTCGAAATCAAATCCTATACCAACACGTCTGATCAGTGTATTCTTGAAAGTCAATTGTCCTCCCACGGTGGAGGAGGCCCAAGCACAATAGTGGAACATTTATGGGCTGAGATGATGATAATGTTAAGGATATTAATTTATGACTAAACAACAAAAAATTTATGTATTTTATATTACGAACCTCGTCTTAATAAAGTTTTCAAATATCTGGTTGACCGAGCTTCGCTCGGAATATTTTTGTTGTATTATTGTCGAATTTATTTAGATGTATATTAATAAAAATTAAATAATGAAAAAATATAAAAAAAATACAAAAAGAGAATAATAATAACACCGAGATTCGATCCGACGCATTTTGAATGCCAAAACAATTCTAAAAGAAACCGCACTACTTCCCAACTGAGCTATCGTAACTCATGATGTTAACGGCAAAATTTGAATTCATATTCTTTTAAAATTTAATGCCATTATATTGTTTTGCTAAAAACACTGAAAAAACAACATTTTCTATAAATAAAACCTAGCTAGATCGATTTTTTGGCCTCGAAACCTCTAGTATGCCAAGTTTCATCAAAATCGTTGGCGCCGATCCCGAGATCCTGGAAAAAAAAATATATATATAGGTATATATATATACAAGAATTGCTCGTTTAAAGGTATAAGATTTGGTACTTCGTTATTTAAATTTTCCTGTGCGAAGATGTCTTTTTCGTTTTTTTTTGGCGTGCATATGAACGCCATGTAACGCGGCAAGAAAAATCGATACTTGGATCACTCCAACGTTTTAACTCTCAATCAATGTAAGTAAGTAAGTAAGAAGAAGAAAGTAAGATTCCATTATAATCTTAATTTATCACCATAGGAGTTATTAATAAGGTATGATTTTCAATGTCATATATGCAAATAAAAAATGTGTATATGCTTAAGAAACTTGTTCTTCAAAATAGATATAATTTGCCACGTTTATTTAAATGAGGTTTCTTTTTGCACTCAAGAAAATGATTCACTTACCAAAAATTATATTAAATAATGGCATCAGATTTAAAACGATTTCATTTTTATGGGATTTAAATAGGATCATTTTGTAATGAATCTTATTTAAACAAAAAAGATTTTTTTTTTCAAATGCATCTACATATGTATTTAATGACGTAGTTGGACCTCTTCTCCTCCTTGAGTAATGGCAATAGGCTACAATTATTAGCTATTGGTGCCAGTGTCGAGTTATAATATATATTCTTCACGTCTTTAGTCTTCGTCTTTTAGTCTTAGTCGTTACCATGGATTAGATGCTGAGAATTAATTCATGGGTCCTCAGGGAATTTTGGCAGAGCATAAAAATGCACGCAATTCACTATTATATCCTATTCACTATATTTCAACATTTTGCCCGCATTATCCATACTAATACTATAAATGCGAAAGTAAGGATGTTTGCTTGTTTGTTTGTAACGCTTTCACGCTTAAACCACCGAACCGATTTCAAAAATTCTTTCACTAATGGAAAGCTATAATATCAGGGAGTAACATAGGCTATATTTTATCCCGGTATTCCCACAGAAACGGGAACTACGCGGGTTTAAGTGACTGAAACCGAAGCGAAGCGAGGGCAGGTTGCTAGTATTACATAAAATATCAGCAAAATCCATACTAATATTATAAATGCGAAAGTAAGGATGTTTGTTTGTTTGTTTGTTTGTTTGTAACGCCTTCACGCTTAAATCTCCGAACCGATTACAAAAATTCTTTCACCAATGGAAAGCTATAATATCAGCGAGTAACATAGGCTCTATTTTATCCCGGTATTCCCACAGGAACGGGAACTACGCGGGTTTAAGCGACTGAAATCGAAGCGAAGCGAGGGCAGGTTGCTAGTATTACATAAAATATCAGCAAAATCCATACTAATATTATAAATGCGTAAGTAAGAATGTTTGTTTGTTTGTTTGTAACGCTTTCACGCTTAAACCACCGAACCGATTTCAAAAATTCTTTCACTAATGGAAAGCTATAATATCAGGGAGTAACATAGGCTATATTTTATCCCGGTATTCCCACAGGAACGGGAACTACGCCGCGGGTAAAGCGACTGAAACCGAAGTGAAGCGAGGGCAGGTTGCTAGTTATTCAATAAAACACAGTAAAACACTAAAATAATGAAAAAAATATAAAAGCGCTACATGACATTTAGACATTCGTGTCAAAAGTCGACATAGTTGTAACCAATACCTACAGAATGTTGTTAAGTCAAATGTTTGTTATGTTAAAATAGAGGGTTTTTTCATGCTCACATGGTTTAAATTTTTTTATCTGTCTGTTGTTCTGAGTAATCATTAAAACGACTAAACATATTTTGATAATATTTTACTATCAAATAGCTATCTATGTATATTATGCTATATTAGAAAAACCCAATAAAATTTTGTCCGGTGCGGGCTTCTATGGTGGATTTAAAATGCGAGGCTAAAACAGTTGAAACCGATAACAGCGAGGGCAGATTCGTGGTATAAAATAGGTAAACATCCGAATTGAGAACTTATTCCTTTATTTGAGTCGGCTAATAACCTAGACATCTCATTTATTCAGAATGAACATTTAGCACAAACCTTATTTATTACTCTCGCTAAGGGCATTCCCTTAATTTATCCACGTCGGTGTTCCCGTCGCTTTATAATTTAACTGTCTACAAAGCTTTCACATACCCATTTTAATTATTTCTTTACTTCAAGTGGAATATAGTCATACATCGGTTTATATAATTTTGAAAACTTCATCTTTTCAATTTATTTTCAAAGCTTTCGTAACCAGCGATAAATAAAACTATTTTGCTGATTTCATCGCGATTGTATTTGCTTTTTGATTGGCCGACACTTCGAACATTTTTCAGCATTCATGGGGATTAATATACCCCACTTCTAACAAGTCAGCGTTATTACAGAGATCAAGGTATATCTACCCGTTACAGAATTAGTTATTAAACATTTTGATGTCAATATATTGTTAGTCAAAAATGAAAACGATTCCATGAATGCTGAAAAGTGTTTGAAACGTTGGGCAATCAAACATCAAATATAGAGGCGATTAAATCTGTATAAACTATTTCATGTTTAATGTTTCTCGCGTAAACAACAGTAATTATTACGATTTGTAGATTGACAAAATGCGTAAACAATTGCCTTGCATGGGAATTGAGCTCAAGAGACTTGATATAGGTAGAACCACACTGTTGACAGTTGTCAGTCTACAGCTGCGGGCCAGTCCGTCCGGGGTAGTACCACACTCACGCAGAAAATCGATGTCTGAGTAGTAACAATTTATCACTGAGCTTCGTGCGGTGAGCGAGAGAGCCGGAAGCCCAACTTTTTGAGCCTGTGGTGGATTTTGGTGATGCCTTTAGTTTGACCAAACCACATGGCACGCATTCATACTCCCTTCACTTTCTTCACGGTATGCAGTGGACTAACAAAAGTCCATGAGTGGCAACACTTACCATCAGGTGTACTGTTTGCTCGTTTGCCACCATTAGCAATAAAGAAAGGAGATCATTACTTAACTGTTAGCGATCTGTATGCCTGCACAATATGGATGACACCATACCCTTACTCAATGAATATAATTCTAATAAGAATAATTAATTATATTGTGTGTAGGACGCCTCCTTACTAGATGGATCAACGACCTGGTGTCAGTTGCTGGGCGTCGTTGGATACAGTCGGCCCAGGATCGCACTTTGTGACGAAACATGAGGGAGGCCTACGTTACTTATATAAGGTAACTAGTTTCTGCCCGCGACATTTAAGAGTGGTAGGACCACACTGTCGACAGTTATCTGTCTACAGCCGCGGGCCGGTCCGTCCGGGGTAGTACCACACTTCCGCAGAAAATCGACTGAGTAGTAGCAATTTGTTACTGTGCTTCGTTCGGTAAGTGAGAGAGCCGGCAGTCCAACTTTCTGAGGGTGTTTGTGTGTGGAAGGTTTTGGTGGTGTCCTTGGTATCACTGAGCCTTAATGCACGCATTCACACTTCCTTCACTTTCTTCGCGGTAGGCAGCGATCCTGTAAAGGTCCATGAGCGGCAGCAACACTTACCACCAGGTGTACTGTTTGCTCGTTTGCCACCGTTTGCAATAAAAAAAAAAGACATCGTCCGCGTGGAATAGTTAGGTATTTTGGGCTAACGCTAACTGGCCGCGTCTTTGTTTACGTAGAAGGTGAAAATATTTTTAAATAGGTATATAATACTATTTTGTTACACATGATTTTTGCGAAACTTAACCGTTTTCATAGCGCACGCAGCGAAAACTTAAAAAAAAATACCCGATTTTGAAACATTCTTCATTGGTACTCCGCTCTTAATGGTTTTAGCATAATATATGTATATAGTCTGTAGCCTTTCTCGATAATTGGGCAATCAAACAATGAAAGAATTTTTCAAATTGAAACAGTACTTACTTCCTGAGATTAACACGTTCAAGCAAACAAACAAACTCTTCAGCTTTATACAATAGTAAAAATCTCTCCGTGTGGTGACGGAGTAAGAATACATTTCACCACCCCTTCTCTTAGGCGTGGGCATCGTAAAAGACGACTAAGGAATATGATATACAACGTGTCTGACTAACGTGGTATAATGACCTATTATAATTTCCCTCCCATTGTGGAGGAGGTTGCAACAGAGCCCAACAGTGGGACTTATTTGGACTGAGATGATGATGATAGGTAATAATGTCGTAATGGCTACGCTCGGCAGGCGGGTTGGCGATCGCAGTTCCTCAGCTATCTTTGACTACACACACGGGCAACATAAGAGGCGGTCAATTGAATTCATACTCCATTACCACATGGCAATCTCTTCTCTCTCTTTCTCAGATCATATATTAAGTTGGTTTAGTCCTGTAGAGATAACAAATGAAAGGAGATTGAGAAGGATAATTTATAGGGAGAATGGGAACGGAACTGTAGGGAAAGACCGAGGCGGACGTCCCACGTTCAAATCGGAGATATTCTTAAGAAAGGCCAGGCTAAAAGTACCCTAAATCGAAGAATATGCATGAAGATATTAATTACAGGTGAAAATTACACTGTTTAGAGCCTATTGTACATCGTTTTATACTTGCAGCCTGTGGGCTAGATATACTCAAAAATCTTACAGTGCTCTCCGCATCCAATATAACAACGCATTCAGGGTGTTGTTGGGTCTGCCCCGCTTCTGCAGCGCTTCGGGGATGTTCGCTGAAGCTCGTGTAGATTGCTTTTACACCACAATGCGCAAAAGGTGTGCATCCTTAGTGCGTAGGGTGCGGGCTAGCTCAAACAGCATCCTGGCCATGGTTGCAAGTCGGCTGGACTGCATATATGTAAATCACTGCTGTGCGATCTCTCATGGGGTGAGGCAACAGTGATTTATATTAGCAGATAATATTTTGTTTTATTTTAATTTATTTTATTTTAATGTATTCGCATATTGTTTTGTAATTATAATTGATTTTTCGAATATTTCATATGTTTACTAACAACCGTAGATTAAGTATTACTAACAAAAATGAGTCCTTGTTACTTAAATAAATGAAATTATTATTATTATTATTATTAATGAATTTGGAGGAGGCGAAAGTGGTATGTCAAGATCGTAGCAAGTAGAGGAAATTGGTCTCCGCCTAAGCCTATGGGAAAGAGGCGTGAAATTATGTATGTATGTATATACAGTGTATTTCGGTTATAATGACGGCGAAGGGATCACTCTAATGTCATCGCTATATCCGGAGGTCTCTATAACCGAAATCACTTTTTCTTTAACAGTAAATGTAGGTCTAGAAGCGATTTTCACAAGCTTAAGAAATACTGCTCACTCACTGGAAATAGCTACGTAACTAATTCATAATTTTAACATCGCGCACATGCTAAGTAACGCTACACACAAACAAAGCATTTGACCATCTGCGAATATAAACAAAGGATAAGAAAGCTTAATAGTTAAAGCTTATGAATGACACTTTGTGGCTTTGTCGACTCAGTCGCAACATTCGAAAGGAATTTCTAGGAATCTGTCCCAAATAGTTCATAAAAACAAGTCGGTATACCCGAATTAGGCGTTATATCCGGCGTCGCTATAACCGAATGAATTTCCTACGAAAGTATGCTTTAAATTCTAGGGACGCAAGTTCGACGTCGCTATAACCGAAAAGTCGTTACAACCGAGGTGGTTATTAATGAAATCCATTGTATATGTATATACGTTTTACTATTGGGCTCGAGCCTCCTTCAAAATAGGTGAGAAATTGATCCACTACACCATGCGGGTAAACCTTTTTTGGTTAGTTTATTTCGAGATTTTCTTCTCTTGCATTGATGTAACATGCAAATTATATCCCTATATCGTCTTTCATAGCACCCACGGACAAGGAAGGGAGTGGTGAATTGTATTTTTAGTTCTTCTACTGTAAAAAAAATGGTAGCAGGCTAGTTACACTTATCTGGAGGGACCTATGCTGGATTGTAGAAGATATGTAAGCCGAAAGGAGGATCAAGAAGTATAATATGTTAAATGTATAATTCTGATATTTTATCGCATTTCTTCCTCATTTTGGCTCATTTATGTTTCTTTATGTTTCTTTTTAAAGAATTCTTGGTTCGAGTCTCCACCATAATAAGAGAGGAATTGGCTGTCAATACCACGCTAGTCGAACATGTTAGTGCAGACTTTTGTTTCTTGTGTTAAAGTTATCTACATATCGTATCTCTTAGTCATTATTTACGATACTAACGGATCAGAAAGGCAATCGTGGATTGTATTCTTACTTACCATCCAAAACATGCAAGATATTTTATCGAATCCTTTTTGTTTTTGAGGGATCCGTGGTCAGCTTACCGCCCGGCTGCGTCCGGGGCGACAGAGGGGCTCCAAGTGGCCCACCGTGATGTGGCACGTCGCCTTCGTCGTCGCGCTGACCATTGGTGCAGAGTTCCTTTTCTTCAGTGGTCGGGTCGAAGGAATACCCCTGAGTAGTACCCTCACCTCTCGACGTCCCTCCTTCGGGGACGTCGGTCACCATCGCGCGGTCGGCCTCTCAGCGGGTAACGGAGTAAATCCCAGCCACCCGTGGCCTCGGCTAGGGCGGCATCTGGCGCATTTTACCTAATCCTGGAATATTTTCGCTTTGTGTACGTCATATAAACATCCTATTAAAAATATGATCTAAATATAATTGAAAATAATAAAAACTAATGATCATTATAAACCTTTATTCATACCTTTATTAATATTTGCATGAAACCATTTCGAATTATACGATTTTATTAAAAAATATTGACTCACATTTATATTCTCTTAACTACGTATTCGTGCGCAGATGCACGAGAATTTTGTATTACCCGAGTAAATGGAATCATTATGAGATCATTTAGTGTAATGATTACATATACTTGGAAACTAGTCATAAAAGAATTGCTATAATAATGTTTACTACGGCTCTAGTGACGGTCTAATTTTATTTCCTTAAACATTACTCTCATAACTAAGGTAACCCGGTATAGAAAGGATATTAGGATTTTTCTATGAAACAATGTACAGTATTTGGAAATCTATAGACGATAGGACAAAAAATTAGCACATTGATACGAAACAGGCAGGCCGAACAAGCATATAATATGGTCGACCACTGAAGTCAAGGAAATCTGCAGCGGTGGTCGGCCCAATGACGAAGGCGACGTGCTATATGGATGGGTTACGGGGTTACGCGCCGCCCTTCTGTTGTTCCGGATGGAGCCGGGCGGCGGGTGCCCTGACCGTAGCCCACCTCAAAAAAAAACAGATAAGAGAAAGTTTTAAGTTAAGTACTACAAGTTTTTTCATATATTTTTGCATATTCCTGTATTTTGCATCAATTTTTTTCATAATTTTAATTAATATTAACATGATATTTTCGCCAATCCTATTGAGTATGTTCAGATATATATTTAATTTTATAAAAGATATAATTTGGATCCAGTCAACGGAAAATCCATTGACTGGATCCAAATTATATATAGCTTGTTGAGGGGACCAAAATACAATTCACCACTCATAATAATAATCTTTTTAATATTCTAAAAAAAAGCATTATTTTTTATATAAAAAACTGAGAACTTTTTTATAGATACTATGTCTGAGGCAATAGTCCCACGCGTTATTTTCTATAAATTCAAATCAATCGAAGAAAGTCAGTATATTATTCTACCATTCCTCAATCATATTCAAATACGGCAATTTCACATAATCGGACTGTCCACACTCGTGTAAGACAAACACAATAATTCCTTGTAGCCTCGTATCAAGTGGCTTTGAGATTATTTTGTGGAAATGAAGCGCACAGTCCAGTTGCTTCTGAAGTACCCTCGAGCACTGTCAACTAAATACGGTTAAGCGTCAACATTGGGATTCGGATTTAGTTCCGAACAAATGAAAGTTTGGATGCGACATTTTATAATTTCTAACTAGAAAAACATTATCATGATCATCATTTTTGCTGTTGGGCTCAGGCCTCCTCCATATAGGGAAGGAAATTGACCTATTGGAATAGTAGGTGCTGTTTAGATGTGTTGGAATAGGGTTTTGTTTTGAATTTTCCTTGTCTTACACAGATGTTATATGCTTATTATATTCCTTAGCCGTCTTATACGATATCCACGGGCATAATAGAGAGTGGAAATGTATTTTTATTATGAAACTAAGCAAAGGATTAATTAAAAGTACCACACATCTAAGAAAGTAAACAATACATGATAGTTAGTTAAAATTAATATAAATTTAGCATTATGGGACATTGAGTTTTCTTGCCAGATCTTTTTCAGAACGGCCGCGTTCTGATCTGGTGGTAGTATACTAGATTTATTAGGTTTCAGGACCATGAACGCTGCAAAGTATACGAAACGTCGGGCAATCAAAAATCAAATATAAACGCGACAAAATCCGTAAAGTAGTTTTATTTATAAATACATTATATGCTAAAAAATAAGGCGTTTTATATACATCATCATCTCAACTCCTATAAGTCCCATTATTAGAATGGGGACTCCTTCTATGAAATGGAGGAAAGAGAGGGAGACTCATCATTGTTCATAATCCAACATTGGAGAATTTGTCAGCATAGCACATCTTACTGGGACGCGGTCGCAGCCTTCTGCGAGGCAGTAGTCTCGCGGCCGCGGGTGACACGATTGGGGAGTTAGTCCGTCACCCGCCGAGAGGCCGACCACGTGAGGAAATACCGACGTCCTAAAAGCATAGCACATCTCAAGAAAGAAAAGCAAAAGGGATCAAATCAAAGTTACCTAGTATATAAACGTTCGCGTGATAACGGAGTAAGAATATAATTTACCATCCCTTATCCCGCACCAGGGTGTTGTAAAAGACGACTAAGGGATTATGTTCGGCACCAAACATTTTTATTATAATTTTAATGATTCATTCAATGTAGGGTAGTTCCCTCTTGCTGTTTGGTTCGCGGTTAGCTCGGACGCGGGCTTTTTTCTTGCCGCCTTTTTGGTTCTTCTTCTTGCTCCGTGCGTTGGAACTAGCGGTCGCGTTAGCACATATTTGTTGTAATTGCTACGCCTTTTGTTAGCCGTGAAATCTTAGTAAATATAATGTCACGCGCCACCATTTTGTTTTGTGCTGTTTATGTACGCGATTTGATTAGAACTGTATATTTGTGAACATTTAAGTTGTGTGTGCAAATAACAAGCCCGAAGCCCGGATTTGTACGAGGTTGCCGTCATCACCGCGCCTTTGGATACTCAGCTAAGTAACCCCTCAATTAGGTTCTATTTGTCTGGCCAGACCGAACGCTGAGTTAGGTTACGTTGTAGCTGTTCCCGCGGTACTTACGTGTAAGTTGTAAAATTATAGCTTTTGTTTAATACGTTTAACATAACAATAAATAGCCTTGCGTAATCGCAAGCCATGGTTATTACCCATTTTGTTTCTCTCACTGACTTGGTGTTCCCTTCCACTGCGCATCCTAGGTCAGTCGGGGACGGTAATGAACAGATTAAATTGTCATTTATCATCTATGCAAAAAGAAAACTGGAAATAAAATTATACCTATTTACCAACCTGTCTGATCAATGTCGTACAGTAGGTCAATTTCCTTTCCATTTCAGTGAACGGCCGAACCCAACAGTGGGGCGTATATAAGCTGAGATAACGATATAATACCGTATCCATATTTTCTCTAATCATCAACACCCAAATAAATTCATTACGCATAAGCGTAGGCTTGTTATCATAGAAAGCAGATTGGAATGTTACGTGTAATACGGGAATTCTAATAATAAACATCGAATTACGTGCGCTCGTCTGTCTGTACGTGTGTTTGTTCATCTAGTTTATTTTATGAAAAATAAAATTGATTAGAAGAACGTGTATTTGAGCACTGCAATTCTAATTGAATTTATTTCTAAACTATTAAATTTATCTCAAGCTATATACATAAGTCCCACTGTTGGGTTTAGGCCTCCTCCGTAATAGGAGGGGCATTGATCTACTATTCCACGCTGATCAGGCGTGTTGGAATAGGGTTTTATATCGAGTTTTTTTTTTGCATGTTGTATCCCTTAATCGTCTTTTAAAATATTCACGGGCAAGAGAGAGCTTACTCCTTAACTACGCGATTAAACTATTCGCACCATTTCTGTTCAAATTGATTTAAATTTATACTAGCTGACCCAACGGTCGTTATTCTGTTCAAATAAAATAAAAGGAAATGCTCTTTGAAATCTACAGCAGCGCCACTTACCGGGTCCAATTGTGAATATAAATCATTCTCGAATTCCCTTGAATACACACAAAAAATTTCGTTAACATCGGTCCAGCCGTTTAGGAGGAGTTCACTGCCATACACACATACACAAGAAATATATATATAAAGATGAACTATAAGTACTATTCACCATTTTTAACTTTCTTTTTTTAGCCTAAGGGACGTTAGCAAAACTTTACTTTCTTACCAAGACGTCGGTGGGAGGATGATCAGCTGTGCTATGGAAGGCCACACATGTACGGATGGATAAAAATAAATACATTTACTGCACAAAATTGTCCGTATTGTCGTGTGGTGACGGAGTAAGAATACAATTCACCACCACCTCTCTTGCCTTTGGGTGTCTTAAAAGACGACTAAGGGATATAATATGCATATAACATCTATACAAGAGAAGAATAACTCGAAACAAAACCCCATACACGTCTGAGCAGCATGGTACGGTAGATCAATTTCCCTCCTATTGTAGAAGAGGTTCGAGCCAGTAGGATATCTAATAACCGAAATGATGTCAGCACAAATAGTATAGTAATTTAGGTCGTATCAGTGTCATTGGTTCGATTCCTACGCAGAACTTTCCAAGAGAGCCAGAAACCCAACTTTCTGAGTGTGTTTTGGTGATGTTAGTGATACTAAATCACTGAACCTCATTGCACGCATTCACACTCCCTTTACTTTCGTCAGGGTTGGCTGCGGCCTGCAAAGGTCCATGAGTGGCAGTGTCACTTACCATGAGGTGTACTGTTTGTTATTTCTTCATAAGTAATAAAAAATACTTTTTGGTCTAAAAATTGTTATTCAGAGTCTGGGTGCTCCCGGTGTGTTATTCCTTTCGGTAGGTACGTTTCACGATGTATCAGTGACATACCGGCACATCGTTACTGCAGTCCTGATCGGTCTAATGATGGCGACTTGCTACTCTATGGCAACCCTAGTGCGATCTCTGAAGAAAGTTTCGCCGCCTTCTTTTGTGTGATAACTGACTCGCAGAAGCGCCTCCATTCAAGTTCCTAATTTCACCAAGCAGTGCTCTAACGACGACCGTTCAAAACAGGCACTAATAGACTCCATCTTGTGTCTAAAAATTATAAATGATTAAATATCTGCTTAAGTGTTCAAAGTTTAAAATGCATAATTATAAAAAAATAATAAGTATATTAATCGAGCAAAAACAAAACACAAATCGGCTCCACTGACCGCTCGCTAAATGCTTTAACAAGTACTTATTTAAAATGGCGCATACATTCGCACAGATCATTATACGCACAATAATAAGTTTGTGCCATAAATCCCAACGGGGTAGGGGTCGCACGGCACAATTAATAAATTAAGGTGCACACAGTTAGTGGTCAGTCGTGGTGCTAATGTAAGCGGATAGCGGATAATAAATAGAGATCATGATGCAAATCAAATCAATTATTCTTAAAGACATTTACATATTGTCGATATTATCATTCATTTGAAATTAATCCAATAATCTACCACTGAATCGGAATGCGGCTACAAATTGAAAACATTTGGCAAGAAACTCAGCGGGCTGTCATTTCTTAAATAACTTCTTTTAAAACGAAACTGTATGTATACAAAATATAGTATACCTACAGCCTGATGCGTTTCGAAATAGAATTTTCAAAATCTAATATAAATAATAAAAGTGTGTACATATATTTATATTATGACTGTAAACACCAGTTGTGTTACTAATAACCATACCTTTGTGGCGTAACATGAGGAAGGCCTACTTCCAGCAGTGGACTGTGATAGGCTGAAATTAATGATGATGATTTAATTTACAACTCTGTCTTTTTCTTCTATCAGTCTATTGACGTCCATTGTTGACCATTCGATATTTATAGGCGCAATAGTGCCATAATTTGCTAGCACACTAGGCACGATGATATATTGTAGTTTAGAACCACGTAGATAATGGGCTTTATCATACATTCCATAAACATTCATTCATCACAGAGTTTAAGATCTCGGTTACGCTTGATTGAAAAATAACTCAACGTTTCATGTATTTGCGCTGGACCTATGCAACAACATCGCACTAAATTATCAAAAGTAAAGGCAATATTGGAGAAAAATAAACTACGTTTTGCTTGACTATTGACATTCTAAGCCGAATTTTTTTCTTCCATAATTTCAGCCCATTCAAGTTTCACTGTTGAGCTGGAGCCGCCTTCACAATAGAAGGGAAATTGACCTACTATTTACTTTGATTCGTATATTGACCGCCGCTGGGCAAATTGCGAGCTTCGTGCATCCATTAGATTAATTTACTCATAGGTATACTAGGATAGGTAAACTATCTAGGGTAAAGGAAGTTTCAGCAACGTGTATATTTATCATCACAGCTTATAATACGTCCCATTGTTGGACTCGGACATTCACCACCTTTGGGAAAAAACTCGATCTACTATACTACGTTGATCAAAAGGGTTGGAACAGGGTTTTATTTCGAATTTTACTCTCTCTTGCATAATTGTTATATGCATATTTAATCCCTTAGTCGTCTTTTACGACACCTAAGGGCAAGATATGGGATGGTAAATTGTATTCTTACACCGTCGCCACACGGAAAATAATTCTAATCCATAATAAGTAAATATATATCCATGTTTGGACTCTACCCTTCTCGCTAATCGCCTCAACTGGAGCCAAAACTTCACAGTTAAAGTACGCTAACAGTGGAATATTCATTGCTGCCATAATGCATGATAAATGTAGCGAGAAATATGCATAGTCACAAACGTGAATACTAGCCACAATACGCGAGTGCCTGTGTACTTGTAGCTCAACCAGACAACCGTATAGAATACTCGTCCTCTGATATTAATGTCGAAGTTATCGTTTCATATAGATGAAATCTATATTACTATTACATAGTTGAATTGTTCTTTTCTATTTTTTTTAAGACAACGACAGGTACTTAGGAAATTGCTCGGAGGCGTCAGAAAATGCTCAGCAGAGTCAGGCACTAGGACGCGGTCGCAGGCTTCTGTGCGGCAGTAGTCTCGCGGAAGGAGGCGGCGGAGCGCACGCGGGAGGAACGCCTCCACGGGAACGCAGTCCGCCACTGGTGACTGGGGCGGCGCAGGCGCTATTACCTGCGCCTGATGCCACCCTAGCCGAGGCTTCGTGAGACTGGACCAGGCATTTAGTCCGTCACCCGCCGAGAGGCCGACCGCGCGACGGCGACCGACGTTCCCGAGGGAGGGACGTCGGTCGAGGAGAGGGTACTCCACAGGAATATTCAAGAGGTTTGACCCTCAGAACGTCTTGAAAACGCTTTTTATTGTCTTGGGACCCGTAACAAATTTAATTAGAAAAGAAAAACAGAAGATGGAAATATTTCATTTCCCTCCTATGCAAAACGGGAGACATGAAGCAAAATTACCTTGTAAGCCAGTTTGCTCCAGTTAGTATATGTAGGTACTAGCAACCCGCTCTCGCTTCGCTTCGGTTTTAGTCGTTTTACCCGCGTAGTTCCCGTTCCCGTGGGAATACCGGGATAAAATATAGCCTAATTTACGCCCTGATATTATAGCTTTCCATTGGTGAAAGAATTTTTGAAATCGGTCCAGCCATTTTGAAGATTACCTGGAACAAACAGACAGACAGACAGACAAAAATTTTTTAATCTGTATTTTAGGCATAGGTGTCGTGCAAATAACCGTATGAGCATGAAAAAAGCCTATTATTTTGACATTACAAACAGACACTCCAATTTTATTTATTGGTATAGATATACACATATGTATATATGTATGAGGGATATAGGGAGTATGCAGATAACATCGATGCCAAAGGAGGACATAACCAAATGAAACCCATGCTAAAACCTCTGGCCAGCGTGGTATTAGGTCAAATTCTCTCCCAAAAACGGTGAAAACCCGAGTCCAACAGTGGGATGTATATGAGCTAAAAGTGTTGCCACATAATTGAGATCTTTTGTAATTAAAGCGAAAAAGGATCCTTATTATTTAATTTCGACTATTCTATAAATATGTATACGCGTTTCTCAAACCTCATTTACTCTGGATAGTTTACTTATTTTAAATAAAACTACTTTACGAATTTTATCGTGTTTGTATTTGATTTTAATTTCCCGATGTTTTGAACACTTTGCGGCGTTCATGGTCACGGGCGAACCAAGATATCTCACGTCCAACAAGTCATCGTTATTGCAGACCATCTACCTGATACAGAAAATACTTATTAAATATTGACCCACATTTTTATACAAATGTATTGCCAGTGCAAGAAATAAATTAATCTATATGAAAAAAATATATTGATTGATTGGTTGATTGATTATAAGCGTAAAGCAATTTTATTTAAAATATGTAATACTCACGTAAACATCAGAAATCATTAGTTTACCTATATGAATTAATTAATCTATTGGATGCACAACTATAACAAAGCTCGCGATACGCCCAGCGGCGGTCAATATACGAACCATCTGGCCTATTGTCTAACATTTTTATAAGTTAGGAACAATGAGAAATCATCCGACGAAAGATATGTAGATAAATAGAATAAGGCGCGGTCAGTTGGATCAGCTATTTAGGCCTTCCGTTATAGGTAAACCCTTGACCCTTTAAACGCTATATGATATGTTTCTACATAATAGCTTAAGGATCTTCTGTGATGAAGGTAATGAGTTTTGGTTGCAGACTGAGCTTTTAGAGCAGCACTCTCCCTTTTACCAATGTGTGTAGAGTGATGACTGCTTTAAAAATGGGTACCAATTATGAGCTCTGGCCCAACCATAATTATTCACATTACATTTTTATAATAAAAGTGCTACTTTTAAAGAATTTAACACTGAAGCTGTTACTATAAACTCTGGTAAATAATTTTATTTAAAAAATACCTTAATGTGTGTAATTATAATAAAATGAAAAATGTTGAGTAATCCTGACAAAAACTAAAATCTTGAACAGGAATTCTCAATTAATTCTCATTTAACGTTTATACTGACACGCACGAAGCACTTCATTGAGTAATCATACGCCAATACATTATTTTGAAAAAAAGCTGATATTATTACACTGCTGAAACGATATTAATCAAACTGAAAGGAAACTGGCTTTTACATAAAAAACAACCGCATCCAAGTCAATCCATCTGTTTGAGAGCTACCATGCTATAGACAGACACACACAAAGACAGACATCGACGTTAAATTTATAAAACCCCACTTTTTTCTTCAGGGATTAAAAAGGCGATGCAAACAAATTTCAATTGCCACAGACAATTTTTTTCTATTGTTTTTAGTCCTTTTTTAATTACTTGTTATAATGATTATCATCATCAGTCTGCCCTTATCCGAAATACTCGAGGTCAACTCAATTTGTACTCTTCTTTCATAGTACATATCAAAGAAGTTTTGGCATAATTTTTGACCTACCTGACGTCAAACCTCTTTAAGAATGTTAGTGTTCTTTAAGAGTGTTAATAAAACTACTTTCACGGGTCACGGGGGACTCCGCAGTCCGCCCGTGACCATGAACGCTGCAAAGTGTTCGAAATGTCGGATAATAAAAAATCAAATACAAACGCGATAAAATCCGTAAAGTAGTTTTACTTATAATATGTAATACTCGCGTAAACATCAGAGATCATAATGTTATTGTTGTTCTTACAGCTTTAGATAGAATTGGACCAGATAAAAGAAAATCTCTTAGTCGACATGCATGAGCAATGCAAGCAGAGCAAACAGATAGACACACTTACACACAGACAGACAGACATCGACGTCAAACTTATAACACCCCTATTTTTCGTCAGGGGTTAATAAATAACGAGCCTGATACGTTACTTGCGGATCTTCTTAGCTTGCAACCGCCCGCCAACCGGTTGTAATCTACATTCAAATTGTTCAAACATGTAAGGCTATATTTTTAACTAAAATTAAATTAATATTGAGAATTTTGAATAACCTCCCACGCGAAATAAAATAATACAAAAAAAAGTATTACGTTCTCTTCAATAGGAGTTATTAATTAATTCTCATTTAACAACTGTACTGGCGAATCAACTAAACATAGAGCTAAGAACTACCGAAACCAAACCGGTTTTCAAAAGAAAAAAAAAACGGCATCGAAATCTGTCCATCCGTTTAAGAGCTACGATGCCATAATTTAACTTCTGTATGGTGACAGAGTTAGAATATAATTCACCGCCCCTTATCTTGCCTATAAGGGCCATAAGAAACGACTGAGGGATTTAATATGAATATAATATTTATGCAAGTGAAGAAACTATTTGAAATAAAAACCTAGACCAACTCATCTGATCGGTGTAGTATAGTAGGCAAATTTCCCTCCTTTTATGGAGGAGGCTCGAGCCTAGAAGTCTCATCTATATAAGTGAAGATGATGAACAATAATTTAAGAATTCTACACTTTAATGTATAATACTGTTTTTGCCTTATGATTATTATTCGTTCACTATTTAAAGTAATTCAAAATGACAGTGTTAAAAATTATACAAATTTCAGTAGTTGACCATCCAACAACCCTAGTAATTCCTATCGCATATATGAGATGACATGGAATATGATAAAATATAACTTAGATCATAAATGCCTGGGGTGGGAATACAGTGGGTTATGAGGCCGCGCGCTATCCTTGCGTTGCCCCGAACGGAACAGACGGCGTGGGTACTGAACATAGCCCACCCAAAAAAAGGGCATAAAATGCCTGAAACAGTAACCAGTCAGGTGAGTCACATCACTCAAACTCTTTCATTATAGGTGGTGGCTTTCATCAAACGGTTATTATAAAAGGTTAATGCTATGCAGGCACCATGGGAGCTTTCAAGTTCAATGTCTGGTCGGCGCTAATGCAAATCAGAAATTCCCTTCCCTTCCAAAAATCATCATCATCATTCAGCCCATTGGCGTCCAAGGCTGGACGTAGGCTTCCCTCCTATTTCACCACAAAGTGCGATCCTATGCCGCCTGTATCCAACGACGTCCAGCAACTTTCACCAGTTCGTTGAACACCGTTAGTGGTGGCTGGGCGTCTTATACTGCATCGTCCGATACGTGGTCACTATTCGAGCATCTATCTTCACTAGCGGTCGTCGCTTCGTCGAGCGATATGTCTTGCCCATTGCCAGTTACAAAAATATTAATGTCCTAATACTTAAGCTCACAAAATATTATTTTTGTTTTAAAAACTTCAGAGATGGCGTAATATTTAAAATGCAACCTGCCTTAGCAATCGTTGCGGGTTCGATAGGCAAATAATTTGTGTAATCAAATTTTTTCTTAGTCCGAATACAATTTGTGTATCTTAATTATGTTTGTAAAGTCACCCGCAATACAAGGATTCTGCTGATCCCTACTGCAATGTTTTTTTTTAATTAAAAAAGAGACGCTTGATAATATGTCATTGTGTACATATTATACAGTTTGCTCGATACATGTATTGCACATCCTCTTGAGTTCGTATTACATAACACATAAATACAATGGACGGTGTTATTTACAGCTTGAAGTAAAAGCTTGCGTAGCAATTATTGGGGATAAAATGCTGCTATAATCATATTTAGGCACCTATAGCTCGTATTGAACTATATTTTGTCATGGGATGAAAGGAATAGGCTAAAATTCCATTTGAAACCATCGTATAACTTAATATAGAATACCTATAACACGGTATTTTACCAACTACCTACAGTTAAAACGGAGTTGCATTAGACGCACTCGTTAATCTACCCTTTTTAGGAATTTATATCATGCCTATTTGCAGGTTTTGTAAACAGAGCAAGCAGGGTTAGTAAAATGAGCAGTGCAAGGTTCGAGTAACGATATGTAATCTTTACGTAATATGAGAGTGCGTGTGGTTGCCAATATTAGTACTTAGATTGACATCCACTTTCATTTTACCTTTTACGTTAATGTAGCGAGGTCAGACCATACAGTGCCCAAAAAAAAGATCACACACCTTTCAGACAAGGTAACTCGGTTGTAATACCTATATTTGGCCGATTAGTCATTTGTTCCACATAATAAGAGTAAGATTATTGCCACGAACCGTAGACAGTTCTAAATTTTAGGCTTGTCATTGATAATAAAAAAATAAATTCTTAAAATGAAAAAAACACCTACTCAACACTTAATATTGGATTTTTGCCATCACCTAACTTCATCATAAAACCTCGAAATTATCCGACCGTCCCTGGACCGATGAGGCATTTTGTAGGCAACAATTTTTTTTTTGCATATTCAAAAGAGCAAAGGCTTGTGTTGCTGAAGACTTAATAATCATGAAACTATAAGACACATGCCCAGATTCAGATTAATCATTTGTGGATCCTGCAAATAATTACGCAGAGATCGAATACACAACATTTAACTTGAGAGGTTGGCATTTAAACGATTCCACTATCTGTGCATTCGAATTATAATATTGATAACCAAAATATCGATTACCAAAACTAATAAAATTATTAGAAATTCAGCATGATTAAAAGCTGCGCCATTTTATAGCTCACAGCTGACACAGCCAATACTAATGAGTTGGGATGCGCGCTCAGGTCGCGCATGTGACCTACGATGCACGCGATATATTGCGCGCCGACGAGCACCATCTTTGACTGGACACTCTAACTGTATTCTTAGCTGAGATACTCTATTGAGATTTTGTATTCGACATACCAGGTTATTTATAAAAACTTATAGCCAAATTACCCATGAGGCGACGAACCACTTTATCAATTAATTAATCGTCGGCAAGCTTAATTGTCTGTCTTGAAATATGTATTCTTCGGATAAAGGCAACTCTATTGTAAAATAGTAATCCATTTCGGCCTTGTATTAAATAATTCTATCAATTATAATAAAGCATTCTTTTTTTTTCCGGCGATTTATGGTGACGGAGTAAGAATACAATTTACCGCCAGGGGGTTCTTGCCCGTGGTTATCGTAAAAACTTCTTTTACGACACCCAGGGGTATAAGAGGGGTAGTGAATTGTATTCTTACTTAATCACTATATAGAAAATCTAGAATTTGATATGAATCGTAAAATCTCTTGCATATAATAATCCCTTGCAATTAATCTATATAATCTAATAATAATTTTCATATATATTTTCTTGTTACAGAATTTAAAGAGACATGGTCGATGTTTACCTCAATGTGCCTTAATTCCTCACTGGCTATGATAATTTTATAAGTAAATTATTCTTTTTTAAACCAACAGCTTCACAATTTTATTAATGTTCTACCTCTAACAGTGATTTTAAATAAACAGCACACCATTTCTTATATTAGACAATCTATAGGTCACGTCTGAGGTAGAATACTTACTACACGGACTTTCTAGCCACTGAAGAAAAGTTCCGTGCGTTCTGCAGAATCTGTAACTATTATTGCAATCAGTTTTAAAGCTCACTTAGGCCTCTTTTTCATATCTCCCGCTTTGCATAGGAGAGAAGTGTAATCTTTACTTGCGTTGTTTTCTTTTTAACCGACTTCAAAAAAAGGAGGAGATTCTCAATTCGTCAGAATCTTTTTTTTTTTTTATGTATGTTCACCGATTACGCAAAGATGCCTTTTTTTTTTTTTTTTTTTTTTTTTTTTGGGTGGGCTATGGTAAGCGCACGCGCGGTCCTGTCCGTCCGGGGCGATGAAAGGACGGCGCGCGGGCCCATAACCCACCCGTACCCACGTCACCTCGTTGTTGGGCCGACCACCGGAGCAGATGTCACTTGTCGTCAGTGGTCGGCCCGACGGAATACCCTTTCGGGTAACCTCTCGACCTGGGACGTCGGTCGCCGTCGCGCGGTTAGCCTCTCTGCGGGTGATGGACAATTCCCCGGTCCGATCACCCGCGGCCTCGGCTAGGGCGGCATTAGGCGCAGATACTCGCGCCTGCGCCGCCCGAGTCGCCGGCGGCGGAACGTGTCGCCGAATAGAAGCTCTACTCGCACACGATCCGCCGCCTCCTTCCGTGAGATAACGGCCTCACAGAAGGCGGCGACCGCGTCCCAGTTCCTGACGCTGACGAGCATCTCCCTGGCGATGGTCGGCAGCGCCAGGTCGGCACCGATAATTGCGACGAGTTCACGGCGATCCTCCTCCCATGCAGCACACTCCTCGAGCGTGTGCTGCGCCGTGTCCTCGTCGCAACTGCAGTGGTGGCAGGACGGTGTGCTCTCCCTCCTGACAATCTTGTGCAGGTACTTCCCGAAGCAACCGTGCCCCGTCAGCACCTGCACCAGTCGGAAGGAAAGCACCCCGTGCGTCCGCTCCAACCACTCCATCAGCACCGGCTGGAGGGCCTCGACGGTCCTAACACCATACCGAGGACTCTCCAGCCGGACTGCCCAACGGGCAATGACTTCTCGGCGGGCGTCGACCCGCCAGGCGGTGATCTCTGTGATGGAGACCATGCCGCCGCGGGCGCGCTTCTCCGACACCCGCCGATAAATGTCGGCGAGCATCTCCGCCTCCAGGTCCCACGGGGGGGTTCCGGCCAGGAGGCACGCTGCCTCCGTCGCCACCGTGCGGTAACCGCGTACGGCCCTGATCGCCATGACCCTCTGTGGTCGCCACAGGAGGGCCCTAAGACGGACGGTCAGGGACCCCGCCCACACCGGTGCGCCGTACAGGGCCATCGACCGGATCACCCCCACGTACAGCTGTCGGCACGTAGCACTGGGTCCGCCCACAAAAAAAAGCACGCAAAGATGCCTGGACCGATTTGCAAAATTCTTTTTTTGTTTGATAGGGTATACTTCCCAGGTAGTCCCATAGTCATCAAGTCAGGATCTGATGATGGTATTTTTGAGAAATTGGTGAAATTCTTAAAATTCTTAAAATTTTATTAGTTGACTGTTTGAAGTCAGTTTTTTTTTGTTAAAAATTATATCAAATTAAATTTATACCTAGTTTCAAGATAATTAAAAACATTTCCAGACTTTTCAATAGTCAAACCTTGGTATCTTTTATGGAGACCGTTGTGAATCCCGGTTTACAGTGCAGGAAATGTGTAGTGGGATAAGTCCCTGAAAAATACGTAAATTAAACATAAACACAAGAATTGCTCATTTAAAATACATTACAATATAAGCTACAACATTTAATAACTTGTATGCAATTTGTTAATGATGTCGCAAGCCGATAAAAACTATCGATAAAGCGTTTCACTAATTTACATTACAATGTGTATGAAGCAAGTCGAGTGCTGAGCAAATGTTGTTCTATACGTACTTTTGTTCTGTTTGTTTTATAAAACGTAATCTGATCTTTGTGACAGAGTTTGTCTAAGAAACATGAGATTATCTTGCAGTCGAGTGATTGATTAGAACCGCATGTCGAGATGTGAGCGTATGTACTTGTAAAATGAGTGAGGAATATTTAATTCGGTGGCAATTAATGTGAATCATAGTTTTAAAGAAATTCCTTTTTTTGAAGTGAATGCTTCTATAGACAGGTTTCATCATTTCAGCTCATAACGTCTCACTGCATATTATATCCCTTAGTTGTCTTTTACGACACCCACGGGCAAGAGAGGGTGTGGTGAATTGTATTCTTACTCCATCATCACGTGGCAAAGCACTGACTGCACAGATGGCGTAGTGGTTAAGATAGCGACCTACAGCGCCAGTGTCGGGGGTTCGAATCCCACGCGGGACAACACTTTGTGCGATCCACAAATTGTTGTTCTGAGTCTGGATGTAATTTGTGTCCGTGAATTATATGTTTGTAAAGTCCCCCGCAATACAAGGATTATTTCCTTAGTGCAGGGTGTCGTCTTAAAAAAAAAAAAAAAAAAGCATAATCAGGTGTGGGTAGGTAGTAGATTCACTTTTCTTTTCTTCTGAGCTTTTACGGGGCGCCGGAGAGATCGTCTGATGACATTGAATCCCCGAAGCCGTCTGGCCACATCCTATCGTCATTCAAGACGGTGGAAGGAGTTGCGCATATTGGTGTCTCCTCTTTCCTGGTCGCTGTCAGCGAAGCGAGTCAGCGGACGCAAGCGCCTCGCGTTCTCGCTCCACATCCTCCTTCCTTATAATGACGGCCTCACAAAATGAGGCCATCGACGATCAGCACCTATCGCTGTCGGGCATCTGTGTGATTATGGTCGGCAACGACAGGTCTATTCCAAATTCCATTGACAGGACGTAGCGCTGGGGCCCCCAGACGGGACAAACTTCCAATATGTGGCGCGAATCGTCGATTGCTGCGCCACTCTCATAGCATCCTCTCTCTCTCTGGGGCCTCTTCTCTTCTAATTTTATACAGGTACTTTCCGAAGATCCTGTGTCCGGTAAGCACAGGTTAAGTGAGCCTTCTCGTGAGCCAGCAGTGGAGATGCGTCGCAAGCCCCTCCATAGTCCGCCGCCCTGCTACGGGGGATTCCAGCCTGCCACTGCCGGATGACTTACCTTCGGGCTACTTATTGTGCTCTGTCCAGTGTTCTTGCGGAGACTTGCTCGCCGTTGGGCCGCCGTTGTGGTGCGGAACCGGTAAATTCTACCAACTCCTCAGCGAAAAGCGGCCAAGATGGGTCACTTGCCAGTAGCGTCGTTGCAGTCCAAGACACTGTAAGGTAACCCATATAGCCCTCACTGCCATAACCACCAATCAACCAATCTACTGTCATGTCAAGTATTGTGGGTTCGGTTTTTGCGCAGAACTGTAGGTGTACTTTGTGCAATTATGAGTATAAGTTACAACATAAAGTCTCCTCCTACAATACGAGGCATATTGCCTTAGTGCTCGTTGTTGTTTTTTTTAAAAATTCTTTCTCATACCTACATCTGGAAAATTATACCACCCTGGTTTTAAAGTTAACCATATAATTTTATGTCCAATGTTGTTTTTGACGTGATATTATTTACTTAAACCAATCAATTACGGTATTCTCGACAGTAACAGGTCAGATGAGGCGATAAATGCACTTAAGGAGGTGACGGCACCTACGTTATAAGTTTAAGGAGATGTTGCTGCCATTCTGCCGGTGATCCTTTAGCCATTTTAACGACTCCCTCGGGAATGAAAGTAACAGATTGTTTTCTTAACGTATGACCACATGTGTATTTTAACTCTATATTTACAAATATATTTTTTTCTGTGGCTGTTCCAACAGATATGAGAATGGTTTAGATTAATAATTGGAACCGGTAGGTAGCATTACGATCAATTTCAAGGAGAATTCATTTTTAACTATATTTGTAGATTTGAACAGAACAATGTCAGTTTGATCAGCTAGTTATTAGTAAAATATTTTTATGATTATTTAAGACCTTGTTGTGTATACTACGAATACCACCACCTCTTGAAAAACTATTAAGATTTCTATATAGACCTGGTTCAACTCTATCTGATGCCGTCTGGTTTACAATTAGGTACATTTCCAAGGAGGCCTTAATATCAGGCAGGTGGCCGACAATAAAACTATTGTCATATCTTTTGCAATATATAAGAATACATATGGAGTTGGCTGCAAGTCACTGGGATAAGGCAGGATGATGATCTTTATTTACCATTATTTCTAAACATATCATCATCATCATCTTGCTCTTATCCCAATTACTTGGGGTCGACGCAATATGTCATCTGTTTTGACATATTGCCAAAAGTTTCGGCAATGACTTTTATGACCGGCCGCCTGCCTGACGTCAACCCTCCTTGGGAATGTAATCGTTGACCTAAATGGTACCAGATGGAGTTGGTCCGGGTCAATCTAGGGCTCTTAGTCGTCTTTTACGACACCCACGAGCAAAGCAAGGGTTGGTAGTATTCGAAGCCGCTACCACACAGCACAATATATAATTTTTTTTATAATATATGTTTATTTCTAAACATATATTATAAAAAAATCATGATCTGTTATCTCAATTACAAATCGCATTTTTCTATAACCAAAGGTCAATTATGCTGAATAAATATATTTAATGCTTTAATTCCTTCCTTGTGGGGATGGAGTAGGAATACAGTTTACCGCGCTCTTTCTTACCTGTGGGTATTGTAAAAGACGACTAAAGGATATGTATGAGACGCAAATATTATCAATGCAAGAGAAGGAATACTCGACATAAAATACCAACACGTCTGACCAGCGCGGTATAGTAGATCAATTTACCTTCCATTATGGAGGAGACCCGAGGTCAGTGAGGCTTATATGGGTAGAGATGACGATGAATTTCTTATACCCTCAGGAAACTATTAACTTAGGCATTGTTGTAACTGTTCTTATAATTTTCTTTGAATGGTAGAAACTTGTTGGTCATAACTGTATTCAAGTAGCCAAATCAACAATTACTATTTCAAAATAACCATAACCACTGTTTCACTACAAAAATGCCTTAAAACGTCCCCAAAATATATATAAACGCTCAAAGCACGCACTTTAATTAACTTTAATTATGCGTAAAATAATTGTCGGTAGGTAACCCTAGTGTCACACTTATTAAGAAGTATAAAAATTGCTAGTTTTATTGTCAGCGACGTTTGGTGAAAGTATCAGTTCGAAACAATACGACTTATTAATTTGCTATTATAGGGTTGACACTTCTTTTTAATTAATTTTACTATGTATTTATTTATGAAGTAATAAGTAAATGTGTATATTTGTAGCTGTTTCCGTGTGATGATGGAGTAAGAATACATTTCACCGCCCCCTATCTTGCCCATGGGTAAAATATGACTAAGGGATATAATGTCATTATAACATTTATGCAAGAGAAAGAAAACTCACGATATACCAATACGTTCAATCAGCGTGATATATTAGGTGAATTTCTTCATAATGTGGAGGAGGCTAGAACCCAGTAGTGGGACGCATACCAGCTGAGATGAAGTCAAAGTATTTTAAAATGGAAGGAAGGGAGACCCACCACTTTCCCACATTTAATCTATATACCGCACACCACAATGGAATGAAAAGAATACAGGATAGGATCAAAGTGCAATAGGATGTAAGGGAATGTTACCCTCGCGTGATTTGCTCTTTTCGGAACGTAAATTTGCAATTTTCCGCAGAACTTCTAACGTTCTGGGAGGAGTTCATCACGTTAGAGTAAGATTCTCTTATATCCTATTCCACCTCGATTCCATGCCGTATTCCTTCCATTCCATTGTGGTATGCGGTGTATTGATTAACTGTGGTAAAGTGGTGGATCTCCCTTCCATTTTAAAATAGTAATGGATTGCCGCCATGTATCGCCTAATTCAATCGAATATCTGAATTCAAAGTGTAAAAAAACCATATAGTTAGTGTGTTTGATTGAAGATAAAGAATTAGCATCTTATTTTTTTATTATTAGTATCCTTTATTGCTGAATACTTAAATATAGAAACGATTTACTATAAAAATACTAACAGATCAGATTTCATAATTTATTAATCAGCGTCTCCTGGGACTCGTAGGCCTCTTCTAGCTTCTTCCATTCTTAACTTACTATAGTTTTTTTTTTCATACGCCTTTTTGCCTGTTACTATTGCGTGGTTGTCATTTTCTTATTAATATTGGCAAGCCATCGTTCCGCATATCATAATCATTTTTTGCATAATATAAAGACAACATCTCCCACTAAGGCAATAATATAAGTACTAAGGACATGTAATGTATGTAATACAATTAATGCACAAAAATTGCACTCAGACTCGGAACAAGAGTTTGTGGATAGCACAAAGTCCTGCTTGGGAATAGAACCCGGGGCACATGACACAGTAACTCGGTGTCTCAACCTCTTTGCTATATGTGCAATCAAATTTTTACTATAAAAAAATATACCTACATTTGTATTATATACACGTAGGCATAATTTATTAACCGACTTCAAAATTGAGGAGATTCTTAATTCGATTGAAATTACAACATTGTATCTAAAAAATGACGACGAGGGAAGAGTAATGTGTGGTGGTGGCGGCTACGAATATTAACGACACTTTGATTATTCGTGCGTGCCGATTAACAGCTTTTCTTTTATCTGTACCAACTCTATTTGAAGCCGTCAGGACAATAACATTATGATTTCTGATCTTATGTGAGTATTGCACATTGGTAATAAAATTACTTTACGGATTTTAACGCGTTTGTATTTGATTTTTGATAACCCGACGCTTCAAACACTTTGCAGCATTCATGGTCAAACAGTTTTATTAACAATAACACTCCTAAGGAGATTTGACGTCAGGTAGGTGGCTGGTCATAAAGTTATGCCAAAACTTCTTTGATTTGTACTATGAAAGAAGAGTTTAAATTGAGTCGACCTCGAGTTTTTCGGATAAGAGCAAGATGCTGATAATAATCATTTTACAAGAAATAAAAAAAAAAGGAATAAAAACAATAAAAAAAAATTGTCCGTGAAGATTGAAATTCATTCGTGTCGCCTTTTTATACATGTGGTTTCAAGTCAAAATAAGTATTTATACATAACTTAGCATGTTCATCATCATCATCATTTCAGCTCAATGTCTGCACATCTATAACACATACGTCCCATTGTTAGGCTCGAGCCTTCTCCACAGTAGGAGGGAAATTAACCTTATTATACTATGCTGGTCAGACAGGTTGGTATTGGGTTTTATTTCGAATTTTACTTCTCTTGCATAAATGTTATATACGTATGACATCCCTTAGTCGTCTTTTACGACATCCACGGGCAAGATAGCGAGTGCTGATTTGTATTCTTACTCCGTCACCACACGGCAAATTTAAATTAACATATTAAATCTCAATAATTTTAAAGACAATATTTTACATAGATGACAGCCCTAGCAACAGGTGTAACACATCGGCATCGATCCAACCCGTGATTTATCGACAAGTGTCTGACGTCACACTCAGATTAACACCACTGTGACTCGCATTTTTCAATAATAGCCGCCTTACGGTATTTTTATATGTAAAAGATTCGAAATTTCACACCGCCTTTGTATAACAATATAAAAATATAATATGTAGTAATAGATGTATGGAGATGTCAATACTGTTAATTTTTCGACCCACAATTCAAATACATGATACGTTTATTCAAGAGTAAACGAATAATAAAGAAATTAGTTACATGTTTAATTTACTGACAGCACTGTAAATTACTCATTCAATATATTAAAGTATCATTTCATACTATTGTTATTAGATGGTATATTTTGCTATGTCAAATATATTTATGTGAATTTATGTTGAATAGCGTAATAATAATTTATTGTATGTAATAAAGTTTAGCATAAAATATAAAAGTGTATGTTATAAAAAATGGGTGCGTGTACTTATGTACGCGCGTGAGAAGTTATACTTCTTTGGCATCATTAAAAAATAGTTTTTAATTGCATGCATATAATTAATTACAATAAAATAATAGAAGGATTGGAAAAGGATAATCAACAAAGTTCAGTTTAATAGTCATCAAATTTAAACTAAAAGAATCTTAGATTGATCTTAGATATCAATAATTAATATTAAAAATTGAAAATTAATATATTTATATAATAATATATTTAATATATATATTTCAAATATATATATTTAATATAAATTTATATAATATATAATTAATATATATATATATATATATATATATATATATATATATAATTATTAAAAACAAAATTTAGAGAATAATAAATATATAAGACATAATTTGTACTAAATATTATAAGATTCTTAATTTTAAATGTTTATTATTGATTATTTAATATTTTAAAAATAAATTTAATAATAAATTCAAAAATTGAATTTAAGGTTAAGCAGACAGCTTCATACTGTTAATTTTGTGTCACAGATGCGCGCGCATCTTAAAATTTCACTCAATGAGCAGTTAAGCAGACAACTTCATACTGTTAATTTTGTGTCACAGATGCGCGCGCATCTTAAAATTTCACTCTCATCATTTTTTCATAACGCGCCTAAAGAAGTATAACTTCAAAAACTATGAAAATAGTATTTGTTTAAAAGAAATCATTGTTGAAGGTCGTTTTTATAGGATTCCGTAACCAAAGGGTAAAAACGGAACCCTATTACTAAGACTTCGCTGTATGTTCGTCAGTCTGTTCATCCGTTTGTCTGTCACCAGGCTATCTCAAGAACCGCGATAGTTAGTTATTTTTTTTACACATTATGTATTCCTGTTGCCGCTATAACAACAAATACGAAAAACAAAAAAAAAAAAAATATTGAAGAGGGGCTTCCATACAAAAAAGGCGATTTTTTTGCTCGATATTAGTAATGGCAACAGGTTGGCACTTGAAATATTCACAAAATACTCAGTTGTAATAAATAATAAAATAAAATAAATATTTAAGGCGGGCTCCCATACAAAAAACGCCATTTTTTATAGATAATGATACGGAAATCTCCGTGCGCGACTCCAACTCGTAGTTAGCTGGATTTTTTTTATGATATCAGTGTATCATACTTTTATCAAAATTATGTAGGATGGTATATTGCTGAAATTTATTCTCGCAATGATAGACTTAATGTAGGTATACAATGTCCCTGAAAATATAAGTATCTATTCAAATATGTATGTCTTTTGGAGAGATTAATCTTTTAAAATATTCTGCGTGAAGTGACATAATGTTGAATAGTAATAAAGAAATCAAGTTTTTATAAGTGTACAACTTATATTATTATTATAAAAAAAAATATATCGAGCGACTTAGAGATAGATCCGTCAAATTGCTGAAACACTTCACAAGAAAATACGTAATTGGTCTGTGAATTAAGTGAAAGATTAAGCCTAAAAAGTTAATTAAATGAAAAGAGCCAACCCTAACCTTTCCTAATTATAAACAATACCAGATTAATACAAATATCTCAATATTATAATTATTCACCTCATCATCTTGGTTCATATACCTACGTCCGACTGCTGAGTTCGAGCCTTCTCTACAAGGGGAGAGAAATTGACATACTATGCCATGATTTTAGATCCATATTATTATATATTACGGCAAAATACTCGCGTAATAAAATTGATTTTGTCGTTCCAGGTTGCAAGCATATCCGATGATCAACGTGAAGGCCTTTCCACAGTGGTATCTTTAAGCCCTCAACGTAAACTGCAGGAGTGTAATGTGTTAAACTCTGATAGTGTCAAAACGAAAAATGTCTTAATATTAATACGTTTTAATATAAACCTGTAACATATTTGTCTAAGTAACGTATAAGTATAATGTAGGTGTTAACACAATATAATAACAAAATGGTTTTTAAGTGGTTTCTTACTACCGTTGATTCGCTTAGCGTTCGTCAGTAAAAACACTTGAGAATTAGGTTGTAAAAAATAATGTTGGATTATATAAGGCTCTCGTGAAGTATAAGAAGTCAATGTTTGTATTTTAGATGTTGTAGATGTGTTAATGATGAAATTTGTAAGTCTTTTTCAAGTAGATAATTTGGTGAAATTTCATAACAATTATTACATTGTCGTGCAGTGTACGCAATTATTATTGTAATTAAAGACAACCAAAACGAGATTATTAAAATTCAAATCATTTATTATGTATACGCCCATACTTAATAGGGGGCACTTAAATATTGTAAATTTTTTTACATTTTTCTTAAAACCGCCGGATCGGAACGCGACCGCATTGAAAAGATTAGGCAAGAAACTCAGCGGGATTGTCTATTTTTTATTTATTTTCTAATTTCACTTAAATAAAATTATATCTTACAACATGCTTATTAATAGTTCCAGTCTGATGCCATTCGAAAGATTATGTAAATCAATTCACAAATCTAATAATAATCATAAATATAATGAGAAGATTATGGCTGGACCAGCTCCCGTAAGCGGCACCCGATCACGAGTTAGCCACTAGAGCAGCCATCACTCCCCTCAACCATAATGGAGGGAAGGGAGTGACCCACTCCTCGTAGCTAATCCTCGTAGATTGATGTTTTTATCTGTAATCTGCAAGCTATCTTCATTATCATCATCATCATCTCGGCTTATACACGTCCCATTGCTGGGTTCGAGCATCCTCAGTAATACGAGGGATATCGACCTACTATACCACGCTGGTCAGGCGAATTAGTACAGTTATTTCGAGCTTCTTTCCTCTTGCTCTCGTTATATGCTTATTATATTTCTTAGTCGTCTTTTACGATATCTACTGCTAAAATAGGGAGTGGCGATGGTTGTATTGCTAATGTATCACAATACGGTTAGAGGAGAGAAAAAATCTAAAAGAACCCCCATTGCAAAAGTTTATCTACATGTGCCGAGTGATTCGTGTTAGAAAATAAAAAATGTTGCTGAAAGATATCGATTGAAAAATAACTTTTTATAATTAAAAGCATCATATCATTTAAGATATTAATATAAGTAGTTATCATAATATTGTAAATATTGATTGTACAGTATATCGACCTTCTGTGCAGAAATTCAAGCTTTGGGTTCCATGCAGAACAACGTATTGTGCTATTCACTTACTGATTACTCTAATTCCACAAGATCGGTGTGGTGACAGAGTGAGAATATAATTCACCACATTGTTATTTACCTGTGAGTGGTTATGGTGATGCCCACTGCCCTATGATCGTCCCGGACGGTACAGACGGGGTGTGTCCAGATCATAACCAGATCAAGAAAATAGGAGGTGAGTTGAAGGTATTTTGTCAAAATTATCATCATTATAAAAGTTTAAAAAATCTGTCATTTGCCAAGTCATTCTGTTTATTTAAAACATATAAGATCTTTAATATTGATCATCATCATCATCTTGCTCTTATCACAATTACTTGGGGTCGACGCAATATGTCATCTGTTTTGACATATTGCAAAAAGTTTCGGCAATGACTTTTATGACCGGCCGCCTGCCTGACGTCAACCCTCCTTGGGAATGTAATCGTTGACCCAAATGGTACCAGATGGAGTTGGTCCGGGTCAATCTAGGGCTCTTAGTCGTCTTTTACGACACCCACGAGCAAAGCAAGGGTTGGTAATATTCGAAGCCGCTACCACACAGCACTTTAATATTGATATGGTCACTATAAGAAGTTGTTAGGTTAGCTAATTACATAATAACTTTACAAGAAAGGTCCCTTAAGCAGGCACTGAATGAATTAACCGACTTCGTTTAACATGGATCTCATAATTTTTTATGGTAGAAGAAGTGAGTGGCGAGGCTTGGATTTTTTACAAGTTTTGTTTTTGATGGTAGGTATGTACTTTACTGATACCGATAAATCATAAATACCTGGTTGACCGAACGTTGCTCGGTACAATCTTTTTATGTAAATGGTATTTTTAACGAACATTTTTAAGATTATATAATAATAAAAAACTGCAAAACGATGCAATAATGAAAGAAAAATCAAGAAATATCTAAAATTAAAAATTAAGACAACAGAATAACCGAGATTCGACCTCACGCTGTTTAAATCCGACTGGACAACTTCCTAACTGAGCTAGAGTCACTCTTGACGGCGACGTCTAAATTCAAATCCCCATTCTATTGTCATTTTATGTCATTGTATTGATTAGCTAAAAACACCGACAAAACAATATTTTCTATAAATAAAACTTAGCTCTTCCTAGAAACCTCTAGTATGCTAAATTTCATGAAAATCGTTGGAGCCGTTGCCGAGATTCAGATTATAATATATATATATATATATATATATATATATATATATATATATATATATATATATACAAGAATTGTTCGTTTGAAGATATAAGATATGGATAAAAGGACTATAATTTTGCTTATATAACAATTTTAATTGTGATTTCGATACTGTGACATTAAAACACGAATATCAAAAATAGAGATGAGTCAGGCTGACATCATAAAAATCATCGATAAGTATCGCTCACCTGACCTTTATAATATGATAAATGCGTTCGGGTACAGAGGTCGGGGTGGGCCACTATATATGTTGTAATTATCATATCATCAGACCCTTTAAAATGGTTAGTTTATATATTTCTGTTAATAACTATTTAATTATGTACATATTTTTGAATTCGATAGTAATATTTAAAATGAAATATTTTAGTCTTACGTGTCGATATAATGTACGTATTTCAAAATATTTGTATCAATCAGAATTAAGTAATGATCTTGTAATTTTTACTAGTGTTTTAAATTATGAAAATCTATGAAATTATTACTTCTGAAATATTATGAACACTTAAAATCTTTACTATTTTTCTGTATGATAACGGATTAAGAATATAATTCACCACTGCCTTTCTTGCTCGCGAGTATCGGTAAGGAATGTTTAAGGGACATGATATTGCCCACGTGTATCAGTAAGTGACGATATGATATGCAGATATCCTATATCCAGGCAAATAAAAACTCGGTAGAATACCTTATACCAATTCTTCTGATCATCATAGTCAGGGTCAGGGTCAGTTTGTCTACTATTGTAGAGGAGGTTTTAGCCCAACCTTGGGACGTATGCGTGCTCAGTTGAAACCGTTATTATGATAAATTATTTTCAATAAAAAAACATGACGAATTACAGGAAATATTAAATGATGAAAAAGTAATAGATAAAATTTAAACCCATTTAATTTCTTTAAGACTTAATCGCTACTTTAAAGGCCACGCGCTTAATCTTAAATCTATAAAACAATATCGATATCGATGGTAGGGCGGCGTAGCCCCGCCCTACACGAATAAATATTTAATTAAACTTATGAGAGCGCACGCATTTCTGTTTGGTTATTTGTTTGTAACATTTTTATATAGATATAGTGATAGCAAGCGGATCTATGAATCAGTCCGTCATCGCTTTTTGCGATCAATTATAATGCCATTTGATAATATTGGGTAATGAAGCCATTTAAACGTGCTGTTTAGCAATTATCAAAGTTATTTAAAAAAGACGATCACAAAGCAGTCATGAAGACATGGATATTCAAGTTAATTATTTGATCTACTATCCGTGTGGTGAAGAAGTAAGAATACAATTCATCACTCCTTATCTTGCCCGTGGATATCGTAAAAGTTGATTAAGGGATATAATACGGATATAACATCTATGCAGGGGAAGAAAACTCGAAATAAAACCCTATACTAACCTGTCTGACCAGCATGATAAAGTAAGGTTATTTTCGCACCTGTTGTGGAGGAGGCTCGAGCTGAATAGTGGAACGTATATGAGCTGAAATGATGGAATGATGATTTGATCTAAAATAAACATTTGTGAATTAAATTTTTTACGTATATACATATCTAGTTTTGATATATAGCGACTAGCAAACTGCCCTCGTTTCGCTTCGGTTTCAGTTGTTTTACCCGTGTAGATCCCGTTCCCGTGGGCAAACCGGGATCAAATATTGTTAGCTATGTTACTACCTGATATTATAGCTTTCCATTGGTGAAACAATTTTTGAAATTTGTTCCGTGGTTTAAGTGTGAAAGCGTAAGAAACAAGCAAACAACCTTACTTTCATATTTATAAAATTAGTAGGGATATTGATAATTGCAATAGATATAGTTTTAGCGTTATCGTCATCTTGCCACCACTGTTATCGTAACGAGAAAACGGTACAGCACATGCTCAAAGTGTGTGCCACGTGGACAGCGCCGTGAACTCGGATCAATCATGGGTGTCGACCTGACGCTTCCAACCATCGCTACGGCGATGCTCGACGACGGTGAATTGGGATGCGGGCGCCACTTTTTGTGAAGTAGTCATCTCACGAACGGAGGCAAGGGAACATGTGCGGAAAGTATTTCTCTACGGCGACGCAGGTGCGAGTACTTGTGCCTAATACCGCCCTAGCTGAGGTCACGGGTGAGTGGTCCGGGGAATAGTCTGTCACCCGCAGAGAGGCTGACTGCATGAGAGGCGTTGGGGAGGGACGTTACCCGAAAGGGTCTCCCGCTGGGCTGGCCATGGACGTCAAGGAACTCGGTACTAGTCTCGTATGAAGCTGACGGCGTGCGTCAAGACCATAGCTCGCTCATAGAAAAAAAAAAGCGTTAAAACATCATGTTTTTTTTTTGGGGGGTGGGTTGTGGTCAGCGCGCTCCTCGCACCACTCCGTCCGGGGCGACAGAGGGGCGTAAGCATGCACACCCGCAACCCACCCACGACGCACGTCGCCTTCATCGTTGGGCCGACCACCGGAGCACGGTTACTTGTCATCAGTGGTCGGCCCGAGTTAAAACATCATGTGACCATGTCGATGACCACTTTCATGAATTTACTATCTATCTAAACTTTCTTATAGAAGTTTCTTCTTAAAAATGCGATGGTTTAGAAACCCGTATTTGTCTTAAAAATAAAAACAACAACATGCATTAGTGCAAAAAAGTATTTATTGCGCCCGACTTAACAAAGATATAATTCACGGATACAAATTGAAGCCAGACTCAGAACAATAATTTGTGGACCGTAAAAGGTGGAGTTTTGTGTGGGAGTCAAATCTACGATACTAGCATGGTTGATATCTTAACCACTAAGGTGTCTTAGTCACCCTGCACCGGTGGTCGGCCCAAAGACGAAGGCGATGTGCCACGGGTGGGTCATGGGGCCGCGCGCCGCCCCTCTGTCGCCTCGGACGGAGCCGGGCGGCGGGTGCGCTGACCATGGTCCACCCAAAAAAAAACCACTAACGTGTTGGTTCTTTTTTTCTTTTTTTTTTTTGTGTAAGCTATGGTAAGCGCACGCGCGGTCCAGTCCGTCCAGGGCGATGAAAGGACGCCGCGCGGGCCCATAACCCACCCGTACCCACGTCTCCTCGTTGTTGGGCCGACCACCGGAGCAGATGTGACTTGTCGTCAGTGGTCGGCCTGACGGAATACCCTTTCGGGTAACCTCACCTCTCGACGTCCTGGGACGTCGGTCGCCGTCGCGCGGTCAGCCTCTCTGCGGGTGACGGACAATTCCCCGGTCCGATCACCCGCGGCCTCGGCTAGGGCGGCATTAGGCGCAGATACTCGCGCCTGCGCCGCCCGAGTCGCCGGCGGCGGAACGTGTCGCCGAATAGGAGCTCTACTCGCACACGATCCGCCGCCTCCTTCCGTGAGCCTCACAGAAGGCGGCGACCGCGTCCCAGTTCCTGACGCTGACGAGCATCTCCCTGGCGATGGTCGGCAGTGCCAGGTCGGCACCGATAATTGCGACGAGTTCACGGCGATCCCCCTCCCATGCAGCACACTCCTCGAGCGTGTGCTGCGCCGTGTCCTCGTCGCAACTGCAGTGGTGGCAGGACGGTGTGCTCTCCCTCCTGACAATCTTGTGCAGGTACTTCCCGAAGCAACCGTGCCCCGTCAGCACCTGCACCAGTCGGAAGGAAAGCACCCCGTGCGTCCGCTCCAACCACTCCATCAGCACCGGCCGGAGGGCCTCGACGGTCCTAACACCGTAACCGAGGACTCTCCAGCCGACTAACGTGTTGGTATAGGGTTTGATTTTGAGTGTTCCTTCTCTTGCAAAAATTTTATTTGCAAATTAATACCTTAGTCGTCTTTTACGACACCCACGAAATGGGGTGATGAATAGATTCTTACTCCGTCACCACACGGAAAATGATGATTATTTTCTAGTGTTACTCCATCGTCGTGTGGAAATCCAGCTACTAACCGACTATAACAAGAAACCTTTAACCTGTACGGACTATAAACATCTTAGGCATATATCAAATAAATGTGTAATTTATATTAATTAAGAAGGAAATTGCGAGTTATAAGGGCGTTATAGAAGCTAGCAATAATTGAAATCATTAATACATGTGTTAATACAATCCCCTGCAATACACAGCTTTGTAATTACATTTGTTAAAACTAATTAAACAGATAATATGCGATTAAATTGACTTGGGGTATGTTTAATTTACTATTTTCTAAAGCCTAGATAGATTCTCGGTGTGGTGACGGAGTAAGAATACAATTCACCACTCCCTTTCTTGCCCGTGGATGTCGTAAAAACGATTAAGGGGTATAATATGCACTAGCCGAGGCCGCGGGTGACTGGAACGGGAATTAGTCCGTCACCCGCAGAGAGGCTGACCGTGCGAGGGTGACTGACGTCCTGGAAGGAGCGTTGGAAAGGGAGGGTAATAATGATAATGATGGACTATAATTATATTAGTTATAGAAGCGCTTTTTGGTTTGTCAAATTTCTGCCATAAAAATATGTCATCATTTATTTATAATACGTAGTTTAGAGGATTATATGCCCGTCTAATGACGAATAATAAATATAAAACCGACAGTATTGCTAAAATCCATAAATAACTTGGATGTCCCAACAAAAATTTTAATACAATACCAGTCCTAAAGAGAAGAAAATTTGAAACAAAACCCTATACCAACCTGTCTGACCAGCATGGTATAGGTCAATTTCTCTCCCATTGTGGAGGAGATTCAGCAGTGGGACGAATATGAGCCGAGATGATGATGACTAACCCTAATGTGACTGGAAGTCAAAGACTGAGGATTTCTTTATTAAGTAAACTATGGAAGAATAAAACACAAAATAACATGCAATATTTGTTTTAAAAAAACGTATAATAATTACCTACTGTCATATTCTACAATGAAATCTATAAAATATAAATCAAATTCTCATACAAAAATAACATACAAATATGTACGGAGCTGAAGGTGGGCGTGTATTAATTATGATTGCACCTCCCCATAGGTGCATGGGAATCGAACCGGACCGGAACCTCTTCGGGAATTATCCGCGAAATTCTATGAACTTGTAATTAACTTACGTTAAGCGTTAATATATGTATGATAACTTTGTTGTGTGTAAAATACTTATTACACAGATGCCATCTGTGTAATAAGTATTTACACACAACAAAGTGTACTACCTAACCACTAATAAGTGGTTAATACACTGTGCTATCGTGCCAATTGTCGCAGGTTTGATTTCCATCGAGGATAATACTTGTGCAAATTTATTGACGTGACAACGTCTAATAAATAGATGAACGCTGGCTGCATGCACGAAAAAGTGTCCCATTGCGCTCGTTGTCCCGTTACGCTGATTCAATTTTATTCATAAAAGTATGCAGTCATTTCATCAATGTTTTGTTATGACGTTGTCACGTTAAACTATCGTCCGTAAACCGACTTTACAGACAACCATTTTTTTTTTTGAGTTTGGGTGTAATTTGTGTTTCCACGTTAAGCAGTGGACAGCGATGGCCTGAAATGATGATGATGATGATGAATTGTATTTTTGGAAAATCCCTTTTTTACCATGGGTGATAGTAAAAGACGGATAAAGATACTATAAGGCTTACCACAAGGATCCCTAGCCGTCCGTCTCCCGTAGAGAGGCTGACCGCCCTAGGACGATAGACGTACCGGCAAGGGGGTTAGGAAGGGAGGGTACCCGAAAGGGCATCCCGCTGGGCTGAACACGGACGATAAGAAACCCAGTACTAATAGCCCACCCAAAAAAAAGACCTTACCACAAGGTTACAACTGATAAATTATAACCTAGTCATAAAATTAAATAAAAAAGAGTGTGTGTACAAAGTACGCATATCAAAAGTGAAACTTCTTCATCCTTTATCCATTATCCTTCATTCTTCGTCCTTCATCCTTCATCCTTCATCCTTCATACTTCATCCTTCATCCTTCATCCTTCATCCTTCATCCTTCAGCCTTCATCCTTCAGCCTTCATCCTTCACCCTTCATCCTTCATCCCTCATCATCCTTCATCCTTCATCCTTCACCCTTCATCCTTCATTCTTCATCCTTCATCTTTCATCCTTCATTCTTCACCCTTTATCCTTTATCTCATTCTCTCGCCGGCTGAATCCTATACATTTACGTGTTCGTGTCTCTATGGACTCGCTTCTTCGTTTCATCGAGTTTGAAATCACAACGATTCTAAAAAGCTTTCATTTCAACTAGATATTTTTTGATGGATTCACACAAATCATAATCACCCTTGTGTGAGTCAGTAATTAAGAGAATCACTCATCATAGTTCATAATCACACATAATCAAAAAGTAGTATTGAACAAAAAATGATAGACTTTAAAGGTTGTATGTTGCTACTACATACACGATATAACCTCGACCGCAACACTGATTTGCGAAAATAAAACGACTTAGGTTCGCAGGCGCCGACTTAATGGAATAGAGAGGGGAACAATTTGAAAAATATCGATAATTTTTAAAGACACGTTGACCTCTAGCCGTGTCGTGACGGAGTAATAATACAATTCACCACCCCTTTTCTTGCCAGTGGGTGGCGTAAAAATTTACTAAGGGATATAATATGCATATAACATCTATGCAAAAGAAGGAAAACTCGAAAGAAAACCCTGGTATAGGGTTTTCTTTCGAGTTTTCCGTCTCTTGCATAGATGTTATATGCATATTATAATCCTTTAGTCGGCTTTTACAACACCCACGGACAAGAAACGTCACACCCACGGACAATACGTCTGACCAACATGGTATACAAGGATTATACAGCGTGGTACTATTGTGGAGTAAGCTCGTGCCCAACAGTGGGACGTTAATGAGATATGATGATGATAAGGATTCCACGCTGTTCAGGTAGGATGATATTTTTGATGTGAAACATGTGTAGGCGAGGATGTACCCGATCGTTGACGTGGCGTTAACGCCACGCTTTGATGTGTATATTTGTGTAACGAAACTATAACCCGTTTTAGAAATTGTACAACGCCACCTAGTGAGCTCTAAAAAAATATTAACCTAAACACATACCTATATGTATACTATAGAAAATAAATGTTTAATGAATAAAAATCATCATTTTCTGAAAAGAAAAATCTATTCTTCTAAACATAAATATTTGTACAAAATAATTTCGATGTTTCATATTCGCCAGGCGTCCTGTGCGATGGCTTTTTATTTCCGGATTTGTTTCTCGTGCCTAGATGTTATATGCTTATTCTAACCAATAGTCATCTTTTAAGACACCCACGCGTACTTTTGACTTACTTTTTGTAAGATGTACTTTTTACTTTTTATACTCATCAGATCATTACATCTCATACTGGGCATATGTCCCACTACTGGGATCGAGCCACCTCCAATATGAGAGCGAAATTGACCTACTATACTACACTGGTCAGGCGTGTTGGTACAGGGTTTTATTTCGAGTTTTCCGTCTCTTGCATAGATGTTGTATGCATATTATAATCCTTTAGTCGGCTTTTACAACATCCACGGACAAGAAAGCGGGTGGTGAATTGTATTCTTATTCCGTCATCACACGGAAAACTCTATACTCAGATGTATTATAATGCTTTTCTTATTTAAAGATGCTATCATCATCTCAGCCCATCTACGTCCCACTGTTGGGCTCGGGCCTCCTCCATTATGGGAGAAAAATTGACCTACTATACCACGGTGGTCAGGCGTTAAATGTGTGAGGTTTTGTTTCGAGTTTTATTTTTTTAGCTTAGATATTGTGTGCATATTAGTTATAATAAGGGACTACAATAAGCCGACTAAGGGATTACACTTAGTCGGCTTTTACGACACCCACGGACAAGAAAGGTAGTGGTGAATTGTATTCTTACTCCGTCACCACGCGGAAAATTCTCACTGTATAAGAAAGATGCTAATAATATGAAATTATTAAACAGCCTTGCTATTATTGACAATTATAAATTATATCCGCACTATTATATAAAATTCATGAATGTATAGGTGTTAAAATGTCGTATAAATTTAATTATATTATAAATTTTACATTAATATACTTCGAATTCCTCGATTTTAATATTGAGTTTTTTGAGTAAATTAGATAAAATTAGTTTAGTTTGCATTTTTTTTGCCGTGTAGTGACGAAATAAGCTTACTATATCTTACCCGTGGGAGGCGTAAAAAAGGACTAAGGGATATAATATGCAGATAACTTTCATGCAAGATTTGGAAAATTCGAAATTAAACTCTATACCAACACGTCTGACCAGCGTTGTATAGTAGGTCAATTTCTCTTACAATGTGGAGAATACTCAAACCCAGGAGTGAGATGTACATATATAAACTATAATGAATGTATATTTACATACCTAAAGACCGTAATCCTAATTAAATGAACGATATCGAAGGAAAAATAATGAGAGATTTAGAAAAAATTAGAAGCTTCATGGCCTCAGCCTGTAGAACTTTCAAGCTTTTAATAATAATTATATATTAAATACCGATAGCCTAGTGATAAGATTGAGGAGAAATGCTTTGGCATTGATTAAAAACTGTGATCTGAATTAAAATCTCAAAATTTTGTATTACTAGCAAATGCCCGCAATTCCTGTGTACCTGCTTAGTTCCTGTGCCCATAGGAATAGCGGGATTAAATACTGCCTCAGTTATTCCTTATATAGACAGCAACTAGGTAGTAAAATATGATCAATATCGGTCCAGCCGTTTTAAAAATTACCCGAAACAAACAGCCAGAAAGACAGAACAAAATATTTTAAACTGGTTTTTAGGCATAGGTAACCGCATGATCTACTATTTCAACACCATAAACAGACCCTTTCATTTTATTTATTGGCATTATATTGTGGAAAAAACAGCTTACATGGTTAGCTCATAATTCATCAATACATAAAAATACATAGGCGCAAGTAACTGTTTCCTACACCGTTAAATCTTGCCATTCAACTTAACCATAACGTCTACTAAATGAGAACGCGGTTAAATCGAATGACCAGATTCCGCCATCGAAATAATGCTTATTGTAAAAGTGTGATATCTTTCAGAAATTTCAACGTCATACGATGTCTCTACGTCTACAAAAGCTGGGTGATGTATAGCTACGTCAAACTGTATTTATTTAAAAAATAAAGCCAGTTTTTTTAGGGTCCCGTATCCAAAGGGTAAAAACGGGACCCTATTACTAAGACTTCGCTGTCTGCCCGTCCGTCGGTTTGTCACCAGGCTATATCCCAAGAACCGCGTTAGCTAGATAGTGGATTTTTTTTACAAATTGTGTGTTTCTGTTGCCGCTATAAGAACAAATACTAAAAACAAAATTAAATAAATATTTGAGGGGGCTCCCATACAACAAATGCCATTTTGCTGGCCTTTTTTGCTCATTATAGACAATGGTATAGAATCCTTTGTGCGCGACTTTGATTCGCATTTAGTCAGTTTTTAATTTTATCTTTCTGCAGTTCATCAAATAACAATACCAACATAGTGATTTTATGATAAAGACGTTCTCCATTTTAGTCCAAAGCAATTCCACTGCTAGGCTAAGGCCTCCTCCGCAATGGGAGGGTAATTGACCTACTATGCTGTCTGGTCAAATGTATCGTTATAGGTTTTTATGTCAATTTTTTTTTCTTTTGCTCTTGCTGTGTAATATTATGTGCATATTACATCCCTTAGTTGGTGAATTGTATTATTACTCCTTCATCATACAGATCAAAACGGAATATGAAGTACATATTTGCCTAAGCATTTATCTGTTCAGTATAATATAATTTACACAGTTGTTGAACATTAACTGTAAGCACCGTTATCACATTCTTGTTAGGAGGATATCACGAATATTATCAGCATTATGAAATTAGGCGTTGGGGAGAGATAATACTCGATAGGGTAACCCGCCGAGCTAGCCAAGGACGTCAAGAAACTCGATACCAGTGGTCGGCTCTGTCGCCATCCCGGACGGAACAAATGGTCGTCCAAGATCGCCAAAACAAAAAGCATTTTCAAATTATTCGTTAACAAATCTAGTACTTAGTTTTAGGCTTTTATTTTTTATGCAAATATTTATGTAAAATTTATAAAATAAAATGCGGAACTAAGAATATATAAATATTTATCCTCACGAAAGAATTTAATCATTAATTTAGCAATTGTTAATAATAGGTCTTTCGATATATTTATCGATACTAGTAGTAGTAGATACTAATTTTTCTTGTTCGTAGTCTATATGCGGATCACACTGTATCGGTGTTTTATAGAGGAACATGTATGGGTTGTCAAGGAAAGGGATATAAAAGTTTTTTTATTGCTGTTGATAGCAAACGAGCATCAGCACACTCGTGGGCATGTGATATTACAGCTCGTGGTACTTTGCCTACCATGAAAAAAGTGAAGGGAGTGTGAATCTCTGTAATGAAGTTCTGTGATACTAAAGGTATCACCAAAACCCACCACACGCAAACACTTAGAAAGTCGCGCTTCCGGCTCTCTCGCTCACCAAACTAATAGAAGTGGTAGAACCACACTGTTAACAGTTATCTGTCTACAGCCGCGGGCCGGTCCGTCCGGGGTAGTACCACACTCTCGCATAAAATCGACGTCTGAGTAGTAGCAATTTGTTACTGCGCTTCGTTCGGTGAGCGAGAGAGCCGGAAGCCCAATTTTCTGAGGGTGTTTGTGTGTGGAGGGTTTTGGTGGTGCCCTTGGTATCACCGAGCCTCAATGCACACTCCCTTCACTTTCTTTGCGGTAGGCAGCGACCCTGTAAAGGTTCATGAGCGGCAGCAACACTTACCATCAGGTGTACTATTTGCTCGTTTGCCACCGTTTGCAATAAAAAAAAAGTAACAAATTGCTACTTCTCAGGCGTCGTTTTTCTGTGAGAGCATGATACTACCTCTGACGGACCGGTCCACGGCTGTAGACAGAAAATTGTCAATAGTCTGGTGCTACCATTATCGAGCTGTATAGACTTTAAATTGTAATTTATTTTGTGTCGGTATTATTTCAAGTAGTCCTTTTCTTTAATTATTGTTAACTGATCTATAACTCTTGGTCGCTTTTTAGGACAGCCATGGTCAAGATAGGCGGTGAATAATACACGGATATATAAATATTATTGAAACATATTTTATCGATTTTTAAGACAACGAACTCCGGCACATCACTATTTTACATCATATTCCGCACAAAGTAATCATTTGTCTACTTGACTAAACTGAATTATATTATTATTTTTTATTATTAAATAATGACCGTAATAATTGAAGGTTGCCGGACGGCGGCTTCTGTTCTAGAACAACTCATTGCTGGATTATTTGAATCATCTTTGTTAAGGGGAGACTTCATGGATATTTTTAAAACGCGATTACAAAAATATTAAAATTAAATAATATTAAATTTAAGGATTTATGATGCTTACGTGAGTATTAAGCCTTGTAAATAAAACTACTTCACGAATTTTATCGCGTTTGTATTTGATTTTTGATTGCCCGACGTTTTGAGCACTCTGCAGCGTTCATGGTCACGAGCGGACTCAGTCCGCGATACATACGCGATAAAATCCGTTAAGTAGTTTTATTTACAATATTGATCACCGATTAAAAGAATTCAATACCGACGATCTGGTCATTGGCGATGACAGCAATACCAATAAGGTTATAGGACTGCACGGCACGCCTGGCAACTTTCGGCACCGAGAAAATTGTTAGGCGAATTAAGGTTAGCTCTGGAAAAGACGGAGACCCTATTATTCCATGGGCTCTGAACTAGTCTTTCCACCGGTGCTTGGATCACCATCACCGGGCTTATATGAAGTAGGCTTAGTACTCGACGGAGATTGGCAGTTCCGGGAGCATTTCCGTCGACTTACTACGCGGAGTGAATACTGTACGCTGGAGTGATTCTGTCGAGGGCCCTATTCAGTGTATCGGAGTGGGCAGGGTCCTTGACTGTCTGTCTTACGGCTCTCTTGTGGCATCTACAGAGGGCAGATACTGCACGCTGGACTATATCGGCGGGTGTCGGCGACGCGGACCGGGCGCGGCTCAGTCTCGCTTAGCGAGATGGCCCTCTAGTGGAAGACGCCTACCCTGATCTCATTGCCTGTTGAGCAGTCCAGCAAGAGAGGCATCTGTACGGTTTATAATATTTTTTTAATAAACAGACTTTTGGAATTGAACTAGTATCCGCCAAGACTGTGTTCAATAAAACAATGAAGCCGAAGAGTTAGCTTTAAAATATTATTAAAGACATTAATGTAAGCTTGCCCTTAACTAATCACTATTAGATTATAAAGTAAATCATATGGTAGCAGGATGTAAACTGTAATACGTTTATTATCACACATATAGAGCTATATAACGATTCAAATATTGAAGAATTTTATTACTTAGTCTTTAGTATTTCATTATTTTAAATTGTATTTTTTTTAGTTTTTTTATAAATGCTTCATCATTTCAGCCTATTACCGTCCACTGTTGGACGTAGGCCTCCCTCATGTTGCGCCACAATGTGCGGTCCTGTGCCGCCATTTTATAAATGCTTAATATTTGTCTTATCCGTGTAGTGACGGAGTAAGAATACTAGTCACCACCCCCTTTCTTGCTTGTGGGTGTCGTAAAACACGACTAATAGATACATATATGCATATAACATCTATGCAGGAGAAGGAAAACTCGAAATATAATCCTATGTCAACACGTCTGACCAGTATGGTATAGAAGATTAATTTCCCTCCTATTGTGGAGGAGGCTCGAGGCCAGTAGTGGAACGTATATGAGAAGACATGAATATTTGTCAATCCATCAGATGTTGTAAAAGTAACGTATAACAAATTACGCCTTGATTCAGAATGTTTATTATTTAGACTACACAATTACACAGACATTTCTTGCATAGGAATTGAACCCATGACTCCAGAGGTTATCATTTTAATAGCGATTGTTTGTTTCAAAACACCTATCGATATAAGAAATAGCCGCACATTATAGTAATCAAATGGACCACACACTAGCGATACTGTCTCTAAGTAATGGCGTGTGAAATCGTAAATTAATTTTAAAAACAGCTATTACGATACGTGTAACCTTTATTGTTTTAAATAGCTATGCTTTGTTCCCGACCGGTGTGCCTAAGTGTTTATAATGGTATACCATGAATATAAGGGGAATTATTTTTCAATTTATATTTAGGTCTTAGAATAATAACGTATAGAAGGATAGTGTCAATACTTCGAACGTTCGAATTGAATCTTAAAATACTAATGGCGCGCAGACGATTACACACGTAAACACGCAAACCACTATACAAATTATGAAATCAAATTTTGTTTTTATTAACATAAATCGTCGAAATACGTTTAAAAGTAATGTTAAAAACCTTTTTAAGTTTTTCAAATGTGTTATGACACCATTTGAATGCACAAACCGTCATAATTACTCATTTATTTTTTAAGAATTGCGTACGCACGTGCAGTACAATGACTTGTACATTACGGAACGGTTCCGGCGTAAGCTCCATTAGGCTCCAATGCCTAATGCTTCACTTTTTGTGCGCGAACTTACCTTCTATACTATTATTATTCTATACTACTATTATTTATATGATCATCATTATCATCTTGGCTCATACACGTCCCACTGTTGGGCTCAAGCCTCCTTCCCAATAACAGAGAAATTGACTACACCATGCTGGTTAGACATGTTGGTATAGAGTTTCATTTCGATTTTTTTTTCTCTAACAAAGATCTTATTTAATTACATATGCTTAAAGATTGAAATTTGACGTCATTCACGATATGCACGGTCAGCATAAGGAGAGGTAAATTCTTACTGTGTCCCTATACAAATTAGGGATGTGACTTGGAGGGAAAAATCGATTAATAAATAATCGATTTTTTTTGTTTAAAATAATTCGATTTGCAAAAAATCGATTAATTATTTTTAATTTTTCTATTATTTTTATAATCGATTTTTTACTATTCGTAGTTCTTTTTTTAAATTTTTCTCCCGACAGGATTACGATGACCTTTTCTTTTTAGGAAATCTGAGATTATTTTCTAATATAGTATGAAACACTGACATTCAATCGAGCACTTTTCCTGGTAGTTTTTGTTAGGAAATCTGACAGTAATTTTATTTTCTATATAATAGAAAACTTTCTATTTAAACAAAAAAGCAAATAATAAAATAATCGATTAATTTTAATATAAAACAAAATCGATTCCTTTTAAATCGATTTTTATTATTTAGATAGTCGATTATTACAATCGATTATTACAAAAAAATAATCGATTAATATAAAATTCGATAATTTTTCACATCTCTAATACAAATATATACTGTAATAATCTAACCTAATTTTCCGTGTGATGAAAGAGTAAAAAGATTTTCACCACCGAAGGAGTAGTTAACCTTGCTCGTGAGTGTCGTAAAAGACAACTAAGGCATACAATATGCAGATAACATCGATGCAAGAGAAAGAAAACTCTGACCAGAGTCATAGCTGGGCCTACCATGGAGGACAAGGAACCCGGTGTCGGCGGTCGGCTCAACGTCAAAAGAGAGGAGACGGTGGGTTATGGGGCCGTGCGCTGCCTCTTCATCACCCCGGACGAGCCTGGACGGCATATACGCTGATCATAGAAAAAAAAACGTGGTATAGTAGATCAATCTCCCTCCCAAAATAGAAGAGGCCCGAGCCCAGTGGTGGGTTGTGTATAGGCTGAGATGCTATTCTAATTTGCCGCTTATTGGTTAAGCTGATATCAGACGATTCACTCGAGTGAATGTTCATTCTTCTTTCATTTTATGTTCACACGGCTAAGACGGGATTATTTAAAAAAAAACATTCACTATTCATTTCTTACAATATGTCATCGAATGAACTCGTGCGTCTTAGAATTACTTTAATTTATCATCATTTAATCAAAAAGTTGACAAAATAAGAAGCAAAAAAGATGTCAAGGATGGTGGGTGCGACCATGGATTGAAAGAAGAAATGCATTAGGAAGAAATGTATTCATCAATTTTGTAGTTCCAAAGGCAATGGTAATTTAAAAGTTCTCCAAAAAAAACAATGTATTTTGATCGTTCCACTTGAACACCATTTTTCCGCGTGCAGTCAGTGCAACGCATCGCAGGAAAAATATCAACACGTGGCGTCCTTCGGCTACAAAAATCGATAAAATAATGGCTAAACCCGAATGAACGTTCTCTCAGTGTTCAGACCGTTCATTTCTTGTTCATTCGGAGTACGAATGAAAGATGCCGAATGCCAATATCCAACACTGTTGGATCGGTTCACTAATGAATTCATTCGGCACTAATATTTCATTTTATGTTCAGATGCTTCACTTCGAGTGAAAGATGCAAAATGAAAGACAAAGGTGAATAAAAAATGAACCGTCTGATATCAGCTTTAAGAGGATTGACTTAATTGTTGACGTTGATCAGATGAATTGGTAGAGCGTTAAATTTCAAAGATTTTTTTCTCTTACCTAGATGTTATATACGTATAATATCCGCAGTCGTCTTTTACAACACCCACGGTCAAGAAAAAGAAGGCTGAATTGTATTCTTACTCCATCACCACGCAAAAACTCTTCGTTAATAAAATAATAAATATCAATACTAATTTTTTCAGTCGAAAATCGAACCATTACCGCGAGCAATTACCGAATTATTCTATTAGATGAACAAGATATTAAGTAAAAATAAAAGCGTGTTAACAACAGCTAACACGAATAACATAGCTTAGCATAACAACACTGCACTTGCAGCCCATATACGTCCCACTGTTGAGCTCGAGCCTTCTTCACAATAGAAGGAAAATTTACCTTACTATTCCATGCTGGTCAGACAGGTTGGTATAGGGTTTTATTTCGAGTTTCCCTCCTTTTTCACAGATGTTATGTGCATTTTATATCCTATAGTCCTCTTTTACGACATCCACGGGCAAGATAGTGAGGGTAGATTTGTATTCTTACTCTGTCACCATGCGGCAACTCTTTCTTAATAAAATAATAAATAATATATTCAAAATAAAAATCGAAACATTACCGCGAGCAATTACCGAATTATTCCATTAGATGAACAAGATATTAAGTAAAAAATACAACAGCTAACACGAATAACATACATTACATATTGACAGCTTGTACAGGCGTAGTCTGGGCTAGTGGACTAACGCCGTGTTTGACAGAAGAACCTAAGGTTATAGTTTGATGTACCTAAAGCCCTTAAGTTCCTAGCCTATCTGATGGGATACCTGCACCGTGCTACCTAAGGTGACAGGTGGATGTGAGATGGATGTTGGGTGGAGGATTGGTTATTCTCACTGCCAGTCAAGCAGGCTCACAAGACTGATCAGAACTGACGGCTAAGGGTGTCTTGGCCACAGTGAGATGGAGGTTTGGGTGGAGGATTGGTAATTCTCACTGCCAGTCAAGCAGGCTCACAAGACTGATCAGAACTGACGGCTAAGGGTGTCTTGGCCGCAGTGAGAGGGATGTAAATGAGAGATGAATAAATTCAAATCTGATTTATTTTACACAATGTACACCTTATATACTACTTATTGCTAATACACACATATACCATTTTGTGTTAGTGTGTCGTACGTGTAAAGTATAACGCAGTGTCTTTAAATCATGTCAGTGCTAATTTTGCACATTATGTTGACATGCTTTACTTGTATGTTGACATGCTCTACTTTTGAGTTTGCTGCGTTGCATGTTCAATGTGCATTGAACATTCTGGGGTCTCTCAGGAACACGACTGCAAGTCGTATAATTCGATAACCTCATATGGTCCAATGTGTCCTTCCGTCGTTTGTGGTGTTTGGACTGTAGTCTGGGGACGAGGTTTCCCATACCGTGGCCGTGGTTGTGGTGGAGCTGCCCGCTGTTTGTCTGTCTCTGTGGCTTGTGTTGTAGTTGTCTCCTTGTCTTGTCTTCTCGTAAGTCTATCTCGACATTGTTTGAGTGGTCTGAAATAAATTAAAAGACAAGCTAATACTATTAAAGAAAGAGATGTCACGGTGCTAACCACATAGGAATGAGACTCTATTCGCCTCCATATTGTGTTATCTAATCTTGTTTTTAGCTTTGCTTCTGAAGCGGCTAAGTGGTCAAATATACTGGTGGAGCTATCTAATACTTCCTCCTTCGGTATGTCTGGTATCTCTGATTGGACTACTTGTGTGTCTAGAGTAAAATTACTCCTTTTAAAATATGATGCTTGCACAGTTGTTGTTGTTATTCGTTTAGCTGCAAGAATGTTGTTCAACGTCTTTACTACACAGCTTTCTGAAATGTGTAGTACTCCTATATCCTCTAGGTTAATTTCTTGTCTTTGTCCATCACATATTATCGAAGCTGATTGTGTTTTTGTAGTGATAAACATCCACGTATTCTGCATGTAAAGTTGTTTCCATAGAATTGTAGATTGAATGTTGTATCTTCTTGATGTGCATTGTGATTTAGTGTTATTATTGTTGCTGAATAGCTGGTCAACAATGCAATTCTTGTTCAATTGCATGTTCTTAACAGCCACGGGATAGCAAACAAACTCCGATTTTTTGTGTAAACAATCTTTGAACTCGTCTTTACTTAATTCAAAGTATCGTTCATTGTTATAGTCGAAGCCTATGAATGCTCTTGGGATTGACAAGCATTCAAAAGAACTCCCGGTCAACTTTTGAGGAATCGCCGTTATGTGTATTAGCGTATATTTTCTTATGTCATGAATAGGATAGTACGCAAATACGTTTATATGTGTTGCATTTATTTCCATGTTAGTCTGTATTAATTGATCCTGAATTATTCTTAAGTTTCCAGGTAACTTTTGATTGGTTGTTTGTATTATATCATTAGCGTATTTAGGACTCAAAATCGTGTATATCGATGCGTTATTTAGGTATATCTCAAGTAACCCGTTGTAATAGTGAATAATCTCTGTTATGTAATTGCTCGCTAATTGATACGTTTGTATTACTTGTATTTTCACATTGTTAGCGTCTACCATCTTATACCATACGTCGTTATCGTACATGAATGCTATAGCTTCATTTAACTTCTTTTCAAAATTCTCTAACTTTTTCTTAATCCGCTCCTCGGTTTGGTTTACAGCGGATACTGTAGATATCATTATGTTTGTTTGATGATTGGCGGCGTTTATAAGTTCTTGTTGATTGCTACTCAATGAGTCAATACTTCTGTATACTTCATCGTTTACTCCGAACACGTATGTTAACATTTGTCCTAATAATCCACGTCTCCTTCTAGAAATCTTTATCCCAGTAAGGTAATCCTTTATCTTCTCAAATCGTGCTTTCTCTTCGTTGAAATGATAATAAAATTCTGCACAATGGGTGTCTTTTGTATACTGTTGCGTGTCAGTGCATAACTTTTGAAACTGATTAGTTATTTTTATCGTATTATTTAAATTCAGTTCCAAATCACTCCTTTCGTAATTAGTTTCTATTCTAAAACTCCCTCTGTTTATTGTTGAAGTACCTATTTGTTCTACATATAGGCCTGGATTTAAATGTTTCATAGTAAACATTGATGTACTTGTTACTTGTCCGATACACAATAATAATGTAGTATAGAGTAACACGCCTGACTTAAGTGTCTTAGACTTTTTATTTATGTTATTTGCTATGTTACTATTCACAGGCGTTTCGGTATTTTTTCTTAACGTATTCGTGTTAGTCATTAATTCTTCCTGATATACGGGTAAAGGAATTAATGTATGTATTGATCGTTTTTGACATAAACCTGTCGATTTTTTGAGTGTCACTACTCTTATCACCCCGTCGCTTCCTGGGTGAACGCTTTCCACTTTTGCCAAGGGCCACTTACTTGGACTTATGTTTTCATCTTTTATTAGTACTATGGTTCCAATTTTGATATTTTCTTGAGTTTCTTTCCACTTGTATCTTTGTTGAAGTTGATGTAAATAATCAGATGACCAGGCTTTCCAGAAATCTTTCTTCATTCTTTGAATTTGTTTCCATCTATTTATTAAATCAGTATTTATGTTTGATAACGGATCTGGGATTCCAACTGCTTCCCGACCAATTAAAAAGTGACTAGGCGTTAGTATTGTATTATCATTGATGTCTTCGCTTTGTGCACATAACGGCCTCGAGTTTAGGCAAGCTTCAATTTGATGTAAAAATGTTATCATTTCTTCGTACGTTAATGTCGATTCTCCAATTACTCGACGTAAATGGTACTTTACTGATTTTACGCTGCTCTCCCAAATCCCACCAAAATGGGGGGTTGCTGGCGGATTAAAATGCCACTGAGTACCTATACTGGTCATCGTATTTTGGAATCCAGGTGACTGTGTTATTTGCAATAATTCTTGTTCCAAAAATTTCGCTGCGCCTACGAAGTTCGTGCCATTGTCACTATACATATGTGACACGTGTCCTCGTCTGGCCATGAACCTCCGCAGTGCCGCAATAAATGTTTCAGTTGTCAAATCTCCCACTAATTCTAGATGAATTGCTTTTGTTGCTAAGCATACAAATACAGCAATATATGATTTGTAGGACTTGTGACCTCTTCCTTTCATTGTTCTTGTTTGTATTGGTCCCGCATAATCCACTCCAGTGTGACTAAATGGATATGATTGCGTGACTCTTGCTTTTGGAAGTATCCCCATTTTCTGTACTTTCGTTTCGGACCTGTATCTCGCGCATTTGACGCACTTTTTTAGTGTACCTTTGACAACTTGTTTTCCACCTATAATCCAGTATTTTTGTCGTAGGACAGCTGTAGTTAGTTTATTTCCTCCATGTAATGTTTTCATGTGTGCGTTTTGTATTATTAATGACGTTATATGATGTCGGCGTGGTAATAGTATAGGATGTTTTTGATTATATGGCAAGTCAGCGTTTTCTATTCGACCTCCAACTCGTAATAATCCATCGTTATCAATAAATGGATCTAGTGTGGATAATTTACTGTTTTTCTGCAGTGATTTTTTCTTTCGAATAATTTCTTTTTCATCGTAAAATTCTTCTTGTTGCAATATGCATAGAATTCGTTTCTCTGTTTCTTCTAGTTCCGTACAGGATAATGGTTCGTGCTTTTTGCGCTTGCTGATAAATCTGTAGCAATACGCTAATGTTCTTATCATTTTATTGTAGTTAGAAAATCGACTCCAGATGTCATACTTTTCATTCGTAGTATTAATTGTTGTTGATAAACAGTACTTGGCTTCTTCATTTGGCTGTGGTGCTGTTGTTGTAATAGGTATATCACTCGTCTGTAACCATGGTGGGCCGTTCCACCATAAGGAACAGTTTATTAATTTTTCTGGCTCCAATCCTCTTGATATAATGTCCGCTGGGTTTTCAGACGATATGACATGATTCCATTGAGCGTTAGGTATTATGCTGTTAATTTCTGACACTCTGTTGGCCACGAACGTATGCCATCGCCCAGGATCTCCTTTTATCCATCCCAACGTGATCATAGAATCCGTCCAGCATGAAATCACGGTATTGTTATCACCGTTTAGAGCATTTTTTATTTTTTCTATTAAATTAGCCAATAATACTGCGGCGCATAGCTCAAGACGCGGTAATGTTGTTTTTTGTTTTTTCGGTGCAACTTTTGACTTAGCTTGGAGCAATGTTATGTAGTAACTGTTATTCACCATTACTCTGCTATAGACGACAGCCCCGTATGCTTTTTCTGAGGCGTCGCAGAATCCATACAGCTCAAACTTTGTCCTGTCTATCGTGTGACACCATCGTGGTACTTGTATATTTTCTATGTTTTTTAACTGTTTTTGTATTTCTGTCCATTTATTTCGTATTATGTCATTTACTGGTTGGTCCCATTCCATCCCAGACGTCCACAGTTGTTGTACTAGTAATTTTAGTGTTATGATGATGGGGGCCAACCAGCCCAACGGATCAAATATTTTCGCCACCTCTGACATAATGAACCGTTTGGTGGGTTTTGTGTTTTCTGTTATAGTTATTTGAAAACAGAATTTATCTTCGCCTGGAGACCATATAATTCCCAACGACTTTCTTGTTTCGTCTAAGGGAAGTTTCAGCATCCGACTTTCTTCTTTATCGCATGTTAAATTGTTCAACAATTCCGAACTATTTGAAGACCATTTTCGTAGTTGGAAACCACCTTTGTTTAACATTGCTATTAATTGTTCTTGTAATTCCTTGACGGAGCTTTCCTGGGATTCTCCTGACAAAATATCGTCAACATAGAAATCCTGTAACGTTACTCTACTGGCGATAGGGTAATTGTCTTGTTCGTCTAATGCTAGTTGTTGTAATGTTCTCACGGCCAGATAAGGCGCGCTTGTTGTGCCATACGTGACCGTTGTTAGTTCGTATTCACTAATGGCCTTTTTTGGAGAAAATCTCCATAAAATTCTTTGATATTTATAGTCTTCTTGGTTTATTTTTATGAACCGGTACATTTTCATAATGTCGGCCATGAAAGCAATCTTATGCGTTCTCCAGCGTAATAATATGTTTGATAAGTCTTGTTGAAGTCGTGGTCCTTTATGTAAATTTTCATTAAGGCTTATTTTACTACTTGTTTTACTACTAGCGTCAAATACCACTCGTAGTTTTGTTGTAAGAGAGTCTTCTTTTATTACCGCTTGGTGGGGAATATAATACTCTCCTGTGTAATATTCTGGTTTAGGTACTTTTCTCATATGACCCATATTTAGGTACTCGTACATAAATTCCTTGTATTGTTGGCGTACATTTTCATTTTTTTCGAACTGACGTTCTAGTTGTAATAGTCGAGCCACGGCTTTTTTCCTTGACTCGCCATATTTTATGTTCGCGTCCTTAAACGGCAGTCGTACCGTATAAGTGCCGTCGAAACTTCGTATTGTAGTATTTGTATAGTAATTTTCACACAACTCATCATCTTTGGTGAGTGCATAGTGTCGTGGAATTTCTTCTAATTCCCAAAATTTTGTTAATTGTTGTATGTCGTCGGTGCGAGTCATCATGCTTAATACTTTGATGCCACCGTTTGTGTCTTGCGGATATAACCCGGATAAAATCCAACCCAATTCTGTTTCTTGAGCGATTATACCGCCTTGTAGTCGTTTAAAACCTTGTAATAGTATTTTACTATATTCTTGGGCACCTAAAATTATGTCTATAGGTCCCTTTTTGTTGTACGTTGGGTCTGCCAATAGAACATTGTCCAACTCTTGTAATTGTTGTAAGTTACTTCTTGGTAACGAGTTTGTAAGCTTTGGTAGTACTATAAGTGTTACAGGTAGTCTGTACTCACTAGAGTACCTTGGTTGTAGTTTTATGTTAATTGTATATTTCGATGTCTTAGGTTCGTTGTCTCCAATGCCTTTTATTTCGGCTCGAACCTTTTGTCTTGGATACGACAGCAGTTGTGCTACTTCTTCCGTGCAAAATGACGCTTCTGAACCTTGGTCACACAATACTCTTAATAATTGTGGTGTTCCATCATACGACGTGGTTTGTAATAGCGCTGTGGCTAATAAGACCGTATTTTTTGCCTCTAAATTGGTAGCTGATAAGTTCGATAACGTTGTGTTTTGTTTTTTATCACTCATAGTTGGTTTAGGAGTGAACTTTTTCGTATACTCAGAAGACTCTGGTTGTCTTTTAATTGAATCGAATGTTCGGTGTAATAGTGTGTTATGACCTTTATGTTGACATATTTCACATTTTGTATAAAACTCGCTCGTGCATTTTATTTGTTTATCATGATTTAAGCAGCGTTTGCACATTTCTTTGTCTGAGACTTCCTTATATCGTTGCGTCACGTTCAAGGTTTTAAAACTAGGGCATTTATTTATATTATGTTCTGTGCTTTTGCAGTACCAGCAATGCTTACTTTTTGATGATTCTGCTATTGGTATGAGTGTTCCCCGGTATTTATTTATTGTATGATTCACCGAGTTATTACTCAGGTGATTATACGTAATTTTTTGCTGATCGTAGGACTTTAAACTTTTAAATCTTTTTTCTAAAAACTGTAACATTTCTTCAAACGATTCCAATTTGTTTGGGTGTTGTAACTGATCCTCGTATTTTGAATCAGTTTGTTGGTCCCATTTCCTGGCCAAAAGTCTAGCCAAAATAGGGTCCCATGTTGAAATGTCAATTCCTTGATGTTTTAAAGATTCCAAACATTCTTTTATGGTGTCGTGCATGTCTCTTAAACCCGCTGCATTCGCAACATTTAGCTTGGGTAAATCTAATAATTTATCGATGAATTTAATTGATATCATTCGTTCGTCTTCATAACGTTGCGTAAGCAATTTCCACGCGGTTTCATAGTTCGATTCACTTATCGTTAGATGACGTATAATTTTTGCTGCGTCACCTTTTACATTTGTCTTTAAATATTGCATCTTTTCTACCAATGAAATATTTTTATCTTCATGAATAATTTTTTTGAATAAATCATGAAAAGTATACCATGAGTCATAACTCCCAGTAAAAGTTGGAATAGAGATACGGGGTAGTTTTCCTGACGACTGTGTTAAGGTTATTTTTTCGCTGGAACTGTCATGGATTTTTTCTTCCAGCATCTCCATTGTAGTATCGAACTCAATTTGGGTGTTTTCAAAATATTTATTTTTGAAGTAAAGGTGTCCCGATGTATCCTCCTCCAATAATAATTCAATGTGTGTTTCTTCAATATCCTGCCATCGTTTTTGTAAGTTGTTTATTGTAGTTTGTAAATGCCATATAGGTTTGTTTTCAGTGACTGATTCTTTCGCCTGAATTAGCCTTTTTGACATCTGGGATATCCTGAACATTTGTATAAACGTCTTGGGATTCCCTCTCCCTTCTTCTTCGTTTGTGTTTTGTTCTTCAGGTTCATATATCGCCTGAACAAGTTGAAGTCTTGCTTCATAGTTTTGTAGGTGGGCTAAGCCCTCGTTGTATTGTTTCTGGATATTTCCAAAGTAATTTGTGGTGATATATTTGTGAGATGATAACATCTCTTGTTTCTCCAGTTTCGAGTGATTCTCTTGCACCCGTTGGAAAATAGTAGTTAGTGTTTGTCTTTTTTCGTCAATGTATTTTTGTGTTCTTCGGCTCACGGAGTCCTTTTTAATGTTTGTAATTATCCTCCTGATCTCGTTATAATCTTCCTCCTGGCTCTTGATTGCTGTGTTTATTTCTTGTATGTCCATAGTGCTTCTTTTGTCTTCTTCCCTAATAGCCCTACCCTAACTTCCCTACTACTAATGTTTTAAGTCAATACTTATCGTACCTGCGCTCTCGCTATAACACGTCCCTGAAGGTGCGACTTCTCAATCAGCTGGTGAGTCCCGCTTGTGGGAGGCCAGTGACCGAACCGCAACGAGAGGCTTTCTGACAGAGTACGTAAGTAAAAGTCTTTCAGTCAATTCCGAAACTGATGCTTTGTTGAGTACACCAGCCCGTTCTTAACTGATTCGTATGTCTGTTATGTCAAACCTACGGGGGGGTTAGAGGGAGGAAAAATCTTTACTTTTACTCGAAGGACCAAATGTACAGGCGTAGTCTGGGCTAGTGGACTAACGCCGTGTTTGACAGAAGAACCTAAGGTTATAGTTTGAAGTACCTAAAGCCCTTAAGTTCTTAGCCTATCTGATGGGATACCTGCACCGTGCTACCTAAGGTGACAGGTAGATGTGAGATGGATGTTTGGGTGGAGGATTGGTAATTCTCACTGCCGGTCAAGCAGACTCACAGGACCGGTCAGAACTGACGGCTAAGGGTGTCTTGGCCACAGTGAGATGGAGGTTTGGATGGAGGATTGGTAACTCTCACTGCCAGTCAAGCAGACTCACAGGACTGGTCAGAACTGACGGCTAAGGGTGTCTTGGCCACAGTGAGAGGGATGTAACTGAGAGATGAATAAATTCAAATCTGATTTATTTTACACAATGTACACCTTATATACTACTTATTGCTAATACACACATATACCATTTTGTGTTAGTGTGTCGTACGTGTAAAGTATAACGCAGTGTCTTTAAATCATGTCAGTGCTAATTTTGCACATTATGTTGACATGCTTTACTTGTATGTTGACATGCTCTACTTTTGAGTTTGCTGCGTTGCATGTTCAATGTGCATTGAACACAGCTTATTATACCAAAAAAAAATACGTTACCATCCTTAAATATAATCTCGTGTTGAAATAATATGACAAATAGCTTGGAATGCCTAACCGGAGCATCGAATCTATGTTCGGTCGATATAACCATCCAATTATTTGAGCTGATTTATAACAAGTGATTACTCGTTGTCTGGGCTTATTCGCGTTTTAATTGTTAAGATTGATGCAATCGTGTAGGGTGAATTAACCAGTTATATCTTTGTCTTTATATACCTACATATTTCTTATGTACTTGCGTGTCTCTGAACTCCTCCTAAACGGCTGGATCGGTCCAGCCGTTTAGGAGGACGCTGTTGACGAAATTTTTTGTGTGTGTTCAAGGGTTTTCGATAATGATTTAAATTCACTATTGGATCCGGTAGGTGGCGCTGCTGTCGATTTCAAGGAGAATTCCTTTTATTTTATTTGAAAAGAACAGCGTCTGTTGGGTCAGCTAGTCTTTATATGTATATTTCTTGTGTACGTGTGTATGTCACTGAACTCCTCCTAAACGGCTGGACCGATGTTGATGAATTTTTTTACGTGTGTACAAGGATTTTTTTGAACAGAACTATGTCTGTTGGGTCTGCTGGTTTATATTATAAAATAAAATTACTATTGCTACTTTTATGCATAGATATTTTAAACTACGCAATAAATTTTAATATCGTCATCATTTCGGCTCTTATACGTCCCACTAGTGGGCTCGGACGTCCTCCATAATAGGAAGAATATTGATCGACCATACCACGCTGGTGAGACGGGTTGGTATAAGGTTATATTTCGAATTTTCCTTCGCTTACAGAGACGTTATATGCATATTGAATCCCTTTGTCTTCTTTTACGACAGCCACATCCAAGATAGGGAGTGCGGAATTATATTTTTACTCCACCACATGAAATTTTTATGTGGTTTTAAATAACTGTGAGCTCATATTGTATAAATTTGACCCACAATAGTAATAATAAAAATAATTTTATAAATTAAAACCTCTTAGTAATACAAAGTAAGCCGCCTTCAAAGTTAAAATTAATTTTGCATCATGTCACCTGAGTTTTCTTGCCGGATCTTTCTCAGTGTAGCCGTGTTCCGATCCGGTGGTAGTATACTAGATTGTCAGGTTTTTTTTAATATAATTACTGTTAATTTTAATGTTAAATAATTACTAACCATAAACAATATAATTTTTTCATATAGAATCATTTTCTTCTTACACTGGCAATAAATTTGTATCAAAATGTGGGTCAATATTTAATAATTAATTTCTGTATCGGGTAGATAATTATAAATTTTCTGCAGTAACGATGACTTGTTGGACGTGAGATATCTTAGTCCGCCCATGACTATGAACGATGCAAAGTGTTCGAAACGTCGGGTAACCAAAAACCAAATACAAACGCGTTAAAATCCGTAAAATAGTTTTATTTAAAATGTGTAATACTCGCGTAAACATCAGAAATCATTTTTATGTGGTTTTCGTCAATAGATAGAACAATTTAAGAGAAAGCTTTATATATATATATATATATATATATATATATATATATATATATATATATATATATATAACGCATGCTTACTACCGTAGAAAGAAGTCAAGAATATCAAAGTTTACAAAATGATGGCGTAATAAACATATTTTTGTGTTCTTCCGTTGCAAATGCTGATAAAATTTTACGAAATAAATCAAAGTAATGTACAACGAAATCATATATCTCAGAAAGAAGAAAGGTATTTCCCTTACATAATGCTAAGAATTAATCGGTTGTTTACGAATCGATTTTAAACAATACGATATTGATACATTAGATATTTGAATATTTAATTTAAATTACAAATGACCTTTGTAGCATATCATTACCATGAATATCTTAAAAGTTATCAGTAATTTAAAATACGGAGACAAAGTGTCCGAAACGAAGCGAAGCTAGGGTGGATTGGTAGTAATTAATAATATCAATATTAAAGTGAAACTTTTTGTGAGAAGGCTTTGAAATTTGAAATATTAATTATATTGAAAAGTGGGGTAAATACTGTGTGCTAAGTGCTTTGCTTGCCTTCGGTTATTGGAGAAGAGTGAGATCATATCTTCTCACTTTTTTATTTTTATGTAAATAATGTTACTCAAGATTGATTAATGAATAATTAAAATGTTTGCCTATAAGGTTACTTCTATAGTGTGTTTTTAAGACACACCTTGACCAGATTTTTTTTGCGACATTGATACGTCTACTATTTTAAATAGGCATTAAAATAAGGTATAATTCTATGAAACAGCAGGCTTAATAAAGGTGTTTGCGATCGCAGTTCGTATTATACATAGGTTTTCTAAGAGAAATCACTTGGAATATGTAAGCTACACATTATATATTTAAATGAGTATGCGAAAATTCTTTCTTTATCATCATCATCTTGCTCTTATCCCAATTACAAGTAAGGGGTCGACGCAATATGTCATCTGTTTTGACAAATTGCAAAAAGTTTCGGCAATGACTTTTTGACCGGCCGCCTGCAGGACGTCAACCCTCCTTGGGAATGTAATCGTTGACTCAAATGGTACCAGATGGAGTTGGTCCGGGCCAATCTAGGGCTCTTAGTCGTCTTTTACGACACCTACGAGCAAAGCAAGGGTTGGTAGTATTCGAAGCCGCTACCACACAGCACAATTATACTCTTTTTTCTTTATATTTATTTATATTATATATAATTTATATTATATATAATTTATATTATTTATATTATATTATTTATATATAATTCTTTCTTTATATTTATTTATATTGATTTTATCTATAATTTTATGAAGAAGAACTAAAAATACATCTCTCATTTTCATTATTTTGAAAAATTAATATTTTAGGGCGGGATATGAAACTTAATACTACATAAATCGATGATAAATTAGGTTCCCTAGATACAGCAACCTGATATTACAAAATCGAAATGATTAGTTACTTGACTGAGATATGACAAGCAAAGGTGATATGCGACTTTTATGCTTTACCCTAATCCCAAAAATGCTCAATATGAATAAAAAAGATTTCAGTTCAAAAAAAATAACGATAGAGACATAATTTATTTCACGATTTTATCATCATTACCGTCTTCATTGCTGAGTTCGAGTCTCCTCCACGATAAGAGGATATTTGATCTACAATGTCAATCAGATACAGGGATTTATTTAAGAGTTTAATTTTTTTTTTGCATAGTTATTTAAATTTTTGTCGTCTTTTGCGACAGTCATAAGCAATATAGGGGTCGGGAAATAGGCAGACAGGCAAACCGCGTGAGGGCGACCCATATTGCTGGAGCATTAGGAAGGGAGGCTACCCGAAAGGTTATCCCGCCGGGCTGACCATGCGACGCCAAGGAACTCGGTACTGGTGGTCGGCCCAATGGCGCAGGGGAGGGCCGCCCCTTTGGTCACCCCGGAAGGAGGGGACGGTGTGTGCGTTGGCCATAGCCTACCCAAAAAAAAGGGCAGTGTAGGGGTGATGAATTGTATTCTTACTCCGTCACAATACACAATACAGATTGCTTTAAATGCAATAAAAATATATATATTACTAGAACCACAAACAGGTATACTCACCTTAAGAGTAAACGATATATTTTTCTCAATATTAATAAGACCACCCGTCGAGTCCGGTTTGTACTATATTAGTTCGTATCTTCGTTATAAGTTTATTTATTTGCCGATAGATCACAAGTTTCACATTATTCTAATAAGTATATTAACATATTACTGTGTTTATAAGTTATTATGTTATTCAACTGTGTATCTCGTTCTTAATCAGGTTTAGCAATAAGGCGGTTAAAACTTATATTCAGTGTATTTAAACTCGCACTAGGCCAATGTGTTGAACTGTGACCTTTATTAGTAAAAAAGTCTTTTTACTTTTAAAATTCATGCTTAATACTTGTTTAATTTTCTTGTTTTGTTGTAAGTAATTGGATGTATAATGGATGTTTAAATTTCCGTATGGTGACAGAGTAAGAATATAATTCAACACCACTGTCTTTGTGAGTGGGTGTCGGAAAAGGCGACTAAGGGATATAATATGCATATGATAGGTATGCAAGAAAAGAAACGCTCGAAGTGAAGTCCTATATACGTTTGACTAGCGTGGCACATTAGGTAAATTTTCTCTCATATTCTGGAAAAGGCTTGGCCCAGTAGTGTATGAGCTGAGACGCGACGACAAGGACGATGTAAATTATGTTTTGAACTTTTCCTGGGCTTTCAAGTCATCTACAACTTTTTTTTTGTAAGACGAAAAATTTCGTTATGCTTACTCGGAAATTGCTCCGGTGGTCGGCCCAACAACGAGGTGACGTGGGTACGGGTGGGTTATGGGCCCGCGCGCCGTTCTTTCATCGCCCCGGACGGACAGGACCGCGCGTACGCTTACCATAGCCCAACCATAAAAAAAAAAAAATGCTTTCTCGGAAATATCAATACGCTTAAACACATTATACGTTTTCAGCAAGTACTTTTAAACTGAGTTATTTTTAATTCTCATTTCGGATTAGCGGCAAGTGAGACATACACTCTATTCGATTCGATTCCTAATTAATAAAAAAACAAAAGTGAATTATTTAACATACAAACTTATATAAATATACAAAAGTTTCACTTATGGCATGTCTTTACGACACACACTAGTTTGTTTTGTTTAAGATAAATATATAAGATAAATTATTAATATATTTTATTTATATCAATATATCAATTTATGAGTTTAACATAGAATTTATCTTCATAATCAACTGGTTAAAAGATGATGATTTGATGTTTACGCGTTCACATTTGCACGTAAGGAACGATCTCGCGTGACGACACCAAAAAGTGCTCTAAAAGTCGGGGAACTGAAATACAGCCTCGAAAAATTCCATAAAATACATTAAATTTAAATGCTACAACAATTTATATAAATCTATATATAAATACGTGAAGCGAAAACTTTGTACCCCTTTTTACGAAAATTACATGGACGGATATGTATGAAATTTGGCAGGGTTGAAGTATATAATGAGGAGAAGTGGATAAAACTAAAATTTTATACAATAATGGATTAGAAATACATTAAATTAATTAAAAAAGGCATTACGCACACCACAACGCAATCGCTACACACACACACACACACACACACACACTCAACTTTGTGTGAGTGTGTTGCGTAGCAACGCTTATAGACTTTTGTTTACGGTTAAAATCTCTGGTCGAACCAAATGTCAAACAATCATAATTACGATGACAATGTCTAATAGAGATTTGTGCTTATATATTAGTTATTAGTGAAATACAGCTTACTCAATTTACAATTATACATAAATAAAATTAAAGAAAATTGTGTAACAGAAAAATTAATACAATGAATTATGGCCGAATTTCGACCACACGGCGACCACTAGTATTAATAATTAGTCAAAAAAAGTTGTACTCAAAGGTGTCGTAATATTTGTAATCTACATACTGCTCCAAACAAATGTATCTATTCTTTTTGTAAGAAAGGAATATGTATACTTCATTTAGTCATTTATTTATTATTATTCAGCTGTTCATTACACTTACAGTTATCCAAAGCGTATAGTGAACCATTACAATTCTATAATTTAAATACATAATTGTGTGATAAAAGTGCAAACATAATTTTAAGAATACATCATATTTGGTGAAAAATATATCAACCGCCGGATAATGAGCAATCAGTGAGTTGAGCAGTGCAGCGGCCTGACTGGTAGGGGCAAAATATGCGATCCATGTTCGCACCTGGGGTGTCACAAGCAGGGGACGCGAACAAAGCCGCATGTATTGGTTCGGTGCTGATAGCGAACAATGTGATAGTGCATTTGAATTTTCAACTTTGTTTCTCAATAATGAGTAATAATGCAAGAATAGGGCACACTTAGAATAATAACGTATAGAAGGTAAGTTCACGCACAAAAAGTGAGGCATTTCAATTGGAGCCTAATGGAGCTTACGCCGGAACCGTTCTGTAATGTACAAGTCATTGTAATGCACGAACGTAGGCAACTTAAAAAATAAATAGGTAATTATGACGGTTTGTGCATTCAAATGGTGTCACAACACATTTGAAAAACTTAAAAAGGTTTTTAACATTACTTTTAAAATTATTTCGACGATTTATGTTAATAAAAATAAAATTTGATTTCATAATTTGTATAGTGGTGTGCGTGTGTACGTGTGTAATCGTCTGCGCGCCATTAGTATTTTTAGATTCAAATTTTTAAAGGTCGAAGTACTGACACTATCCTTCTATGCGTTTTTATTCTAAGAGGGCACACTTACGTCGTAGAGCAAAAGTGTTAAGACCTACCATGCCGGATACATAGAGGAAAGGATACAAATATGGATAATAACTGTATAGTTTCTTGTATAAAAACCTACAAAATTTACGTTGTACACGTTCAATCATTACGCTATACATGACCTCGTGCGGGTCCCAGATTATAGAATTATATTCCAAGTTACTGCGTACGAAGGAATAATACAGCATAATGATAGTACTCCTATTCTGAAACAAGATTGACTGTCTCATCACAAAGCCTAGCAATTTAAAACTATTGTTACAAATTGTTGTAATGTGAGTGTTAAATATCAGCCAGGTGTCCAATGTAACGCCCAGGTCACGGATTTGAGAGACCCGCTCCAGAGGTACACCAGATATTTTGTAAATGTATTTACGTGGAGCGCCTGATCGAGTAAATGTTACAGTTTTACATTTACATGTATTAAACTAGTGATTGCGCGCACCCCATGCAACAACACTATCGATGTCACGCTGGAGCGCCTCGCAGTCCTCCGCACGGTTTATTCTCACAAACAGCTTCAGATCATCGGCAAACATGAGGCATTGAGCCGAGCAGACGACACTGGGCAGGTCGTTGATCATAATTAGAAACTGCGTAGGGCCTAAAATACTACCCTGACTCACACCAGAGCGGGTGAAATATGGGTCAGATTGGTAAATTGGTTGCCCAGTTGAACACATATTGTAATTGATTATTAAAATAACTAGCAAATAAATTTAAAAATTTAGGGGTAAACCCAACATTGGCTAATTTTTATAAAAGTACATCATTATGTACGCGGTCGAAGGCTTTTAATGTCAAAATACGCTGCGACGACTTGCCTATTGTGATCCATTTTAATAGCACAATAGTCGACAAAGTTAATTAAGTTGGTAATAAACTCATTTGCAAAAAAAACGGGCGGTTTTGATTTTCATTCATATTTAAAAAGATACAATACCAAAAAGGTTTCAATCGTTTGTACACGTTACTGGCCGGTTTTAAAAATGCTGTGGTATTTAAAAAAGTACGTTCTAAATTCAATTTTTCATTTGATGTTCATTTTTACAGAAAACCCCTTTTTATCCTACATTTTTGGCGCGAAGTTCCAGAAGTTAACATCGACTTTCATAACTTTTATTCAATTTTTATCGATTAATTTCATATCCTTGACTGTCAAAGCTTTATTTAATGCTGTTTGGCTGTATCAAAAATGGTAGATAAAGTGGTAAAAGCTACCAAAATTATCGCGCTGCTTGAAGAGGGTTGCAGCCAATGTTTCGTGGCTAGGAGGCTAAATGTTAGTCGCTCGACAGTCCAAAGGACCTGGCAGCGATATCAGGAGACTGGTTCCGTCGAGAGAAGGCCTGGTTCTGGAAGAAAACCATGTACCCAACCACGGGATGATCGTTTTCTTGTTAGTCGCGCATTGAGAAATCGCAAATCTTCGTATGTGGATCTTAAGAACAACCTCCAAGAAGTAAGAAATGTGCATATTAGTCTATGGACGGTCAGGAGGAGGCTTCTCGCTGCCAATATACGCAGTCACCGCCCGGCACGCGGCCCCAAATTACTCCGTGAGCACAGAGTTCACAGGCTTAGGTTCGCTAGAAATTGTGAATCATGGACTCAAGACGATTGGAATAGGGTTTTGTTCTCTGATGAAGCCAGGATATCTCTGTTCGGTGAAGATCGACGTCGGCGAGTGCTAAGAAGACAAGGAGAACGCTTTGCAGAGGCATGTTTCGAAGAAATCACACCTTATGGTGGGGGCTCTGTTATGTTTTGGGCAGGAATAAATTCAATGGATCGTACAGAGTTAGTCTTCATTGAAAACGGCTCACTGACTGGGCATCGATACATAACGGAAGTTCTAATTTCTCATGCACAACCCGCATTGGCCGCTCTAGGTGAAGACTCGATTTTTATGGACGACAATGCTCGCGCCCACCGATCCCGCGATGTTAATGCGTATGTGCAAGAGGTCGGCATTCGTCGTTTGGATTGGCCAGCTCGAAGTCCCGACCTCAATCCCATAGAGCATGTCTGGGACGTTCTGAAACGGCGTGTGAGATCAGTACACCCGGCTCCGCAGACCATCAGAGAGCTGAAGAATGTGATTACTGCGGAGTGGGAACGTATTCCGCAAGCAAGTATCCGGGATATACTCGCTAGCATGCCCAGACGAATTCAAGCAGTGATTTTAGCTAGAGGGGGTCACACTCGATACTAAACATTTATCTGCTTTTACTTTATTAAAGAAAAACAAACAAAAAAACTTTTTTATTTTTACTTCATGAGCATATGCACTACTAGCGAATATACACTACTAGCGAGGTTTAGCATTATTTCCCATAAATTGTATCTAAATTTTATGAAATACTGATGAAAACGATTATTTTCTTATTAATTCAGCAAATTGTGTGGATAAAACTACCTATAATTATCAAACAAAGAAATATTAACATTTGAAATGGTTCATTGCTTAGGTGCCCGTTTTTTTTGCAAATGAGTGTAGTTGACTTGCCTGCTCTAAATCTGAGCTGACACTCACTAAATTGTTGTTTAACCTTTTAAATTCTATACGACATCTCAAATCCTCAAAAATCAAATAAAAAATGTATATCACTAAAAACGTAAACGTTAAATTCAGAACAAAGTTCAATATTGGATTATTACCGTATGTTGCCAATTTCTGTAAGCAATCCTTAAATGTATTGTTAGCATAGGGTTTTATTTAGAGTTATCCTTCTCTTGCATACATGTTATATGCGTATTATACTCTTAGTCGTCTTTTACGACACCCACGGGTAAGATAGGTTATATTTAGCTGATCATCTATTCATCAAATAACAAATATTTGTAATTTATTATTTAATATTTTAAGGTTCTATTTATCAAAATGTTTGATGTACTGATTATCCCAAATGAAAAGACTAAACAAATCGTCATAAATTATAATGAGAAAAAAAACTATCTTCATCATGTTGGCTTACCAGCCAAATTATAATTGGGCCATTTCTTTACTAACTACGATACAATAAACCCAAAAACTACCGAAACCCCTCTTTTTGTGTAGGGGACAAAAAAGATACAGTACTCTTATGGTAAAGTTATTTATAACAGTAATAATAGTGCTATTTTCATTATTTATTCAAATTATTAATTAGTAACAAAAACTCCGGCGCTTATGACGCAAACAATTATGTAAAAACATACTCTGAATCAAGTAAGAATAAAAACCTCCTATAAGAAAAGTCAACATTTTATGTAGGTTTTTCAAAGCAAGTACGTCAGTTTTTGTTTGATTTTATAAATATAAAATGAATACGGATCCGAACCTATGCGCTACGCTGTAAAAAAAAAACATAAAAAACGTTTCGGTCAAAAGTTTTACGTAGAAGCCTTTATTTTGATTTATTTCACAGACTTATACAATAATTTGAATACAAGTTTTTTCCTTCAGCTTTTAATAGCTCTTTCGGATTTTAAATACTGATTGAATTAATATAATATAATATTGCTGTGTGGTAGCGGCTTCGAATACTACCAACCCTTGCTTTGCTCGTGGGTGTCGTAAAAGACGACTAAGAGCCCTAGATTGACCCGGACCAACTCTATCTGGTACCATTTGGGTCAACGATTACATTCCCAAGGAGGGTTGACGTCAGGCAGGCGGCCGGTCATAAAAGTCATTGCCGAAACTTTTTGCAATATGTCAAAACAGATGACATATTGCGTCGACCCCAAGTAATTGGGATAAGAGCAAGATGATGATGATGATTGAATTAATATTCAAAATTCTATGAAAAGTAACTTTCATAAAATTTTTATAGAAAGACAAGTTCTCAATAACTGAAGGTCAAGTTCACACAGGTGTATAAATCTTCCATATTTCTTACTCCCCTTTATTTTTACCTGTATTCTCTTCTGCTTCATGGTCTGTGGTTTTATCAAACCATGGGAGAAAGGTTAGTTTTATTCTAAACTAGCAATCCATCCTCGCTTCGCTTTGGTTTTAGTTCCTTACCCGCATAGTTCCCGTTCTCGTAGGAATACCAGGATAAAATATAGCTTAAGTTACACCTAATATCAGCTACCTGGTAGTAAAATATTATCAAAATCGATCCAACCGTTTTGAATATTACCTCAAACAAACAGACAGACAGACCGACAGACAGACAGAAAAAAAACTAAGCTGTATTTTAGGCATAGGTGTCGTACAAATAACTGTGTGAGCATGAAAAAAGCCCAGTATTTTAAAACAAACAGACATTTATTTATTTGTATAGGTAGATTAAGTATATTTTAAGACGTGAAAATTGTGTAAATACATTCATTTGCTGTTGCACAGAATAAATACTTCCAACCCTTACACCACTCGTGGAAGTCGTAAAAGACAACTAAAAGGCTTACAATCGACTTCGAGTAATTCCATATCAAATACATTCATTTGCTACGTTGCCTCGTCTACGAATACTACCAACCCTTACATCACTCGTGAAAGTCGTAAAAGACAACTAAGAGGTTTACAATCGACTTCGACTAATTCCATCTGATGCTGTTTGATCAACAATTATATTCCCAAGGAAGGTTGACGTCAGGCAGGCGGCCCGTCATAAAACTATTGCAGAAGCTATTTTGAATAGGCACGATGTAGAAAGAGCGCCTGTTGCGTCAAACCCAAGTAATTTGTGATAAGAGAAGAATGATGACACATATAATAAAATTGTAACTGCAAAATTGACCTGGTCTATGAGAGTCCCTCCGGGCTAGCCACGGGCGACAAGGAAGTCGGTACCGGTGGTCAGCCCAATGGCGAAGAAGAGGGTTTACGGTGGGTTATGGGGCCGCGCGCCCTCCTTTCGTCGCCCCGGACAAAATGGATGGCGTGTGCGCCATAGCCCACCCAAAATAATAAATTCAATTAATTTAGCATTAAAAAACTACTTTTCGTCTCAGAGTATATGATAATATTATTGTCAATAAAATAAACATGTTTATTCATAAAACAGTTGCAATTGATCGTTTGATCTAACGACTGTCCATATTATGGCAAAAATAGTAATTGATCTAGCAGGAACGCTCCAGCAATTATGATAATAATGACATTGACCTTGATTGCACTCCTTTCGAATAATCAAAACAGTTAAAAAAACAATTTTTGTTTGATTTGAACTCGAAAAGATTTTCATTGAGTGTATTTTAATTATAATAAAAAATCACAATTATAAAAATAAAGTTTTATCAATAAAAAATTATGAACTTCATCGTAAGCGTGACAGCACTAGTGACAACTGCTAAGATCAATCCTTAAAATATTTTAAGGAATATAGTAGTTAGTATGTTTAATAAAATAATGACAATTTAATTATAACTTAAGCACAGCAAATATTTATGTAATCAATGTTTTTCTTTTAAAATATTTTCTTTTATCCTATTTGTAAACAATTTTCATACGTATCAATATTTGAATTTAATTAATTAATTAAATATATTTCTCAACGCTTATCTATGTTTACTATAATACCATAAATGATAGACTAATGTATGTGTCTGCTATTGAGCACGATTTTACGCCCATTTGTCCGAAACACCATAGGTAAAGATTAAAATATTTTTTTAATAAATTCGTACAACATCGACCGGATCCTATAATTTTCTATCGATTGATATTCAACCAATGTGATATTTTTAATTGGTGGAATCCAAACAGAGCAAAGGTCACGAATCTATTCGCCTTTCACTCGATTAATTTACTCGTTTAGAATTGATTTTGTAATTAGTGTGTTTTATTGGATGCATGATCCGAAGAGGTCGGACATCACAATCCTCTATTTTCATCTTTGATTTTTTTTTATTTGAAAGATTATTTGCACTCCGAAATAAATTAATAGCGATTAGACAAATATGCAAATAATTGGAATGTTGAATATATCCTTTTTACTAAGGACCCCTAAATTTTAGGTATATTCTAAAAAATAACGCAAAATCTTGATGGTATGTGTTACTTACACCAAATTTATTAGTATCTCAACCCATATAAGTTCTTCATACCTTCCACTGTTGGGCTCAAGCCACCTTCCCAATGGGAGGGCATTTGACCTACTATATCGCGCTGGTCAGACGTGTTGGTATAGAGTTTTATGTTGAGTTTTCCTTCACTTGTGTAGATGTTATTTGCTTATCATATCTTGTAGTCGTATTTTACGACATCCACGGTTAAGACAGGGAGTGGTAAATTGTGTTCTTACTCCGCCACCACACGGAACATATTTATATTTCATAATTTTGAACTTGCTTGCATTGCTTTTCCCCCAATTTTATACTGGAAACACTGCGAAGTTATGTTCTTAGGTTGGTACTTTGGTCGCTCGTTTCTTGTTTATGGTCTTGTGATATTGAGATATTGCTTGAAGATTATGTTTACAAATACTGATTATTCAAACCTCAATTTTTGATTATCAAGTGTAGAACTGCGGTTTTGATTCACTGGCACATTTTTCAGTCCTTTTTTATTACAATTTTAACAGTTCTGTTGATTTTCTATAGTTTACGCTAAGGTATTTAATTCCAGAGAGAGCACTTATATACGTCTTTTTTAATGTTATGAGATGTTAAATAAAATTATCATTTAGATAACACTTAAGGCAATAAAAATTAGATGTTATATATACCTTATTTTCTCAAGTATATTACGTTGGGCGTTATTTAAAATTTACTTAAGGGTCGTTGCATAAAATAGGCTGCAATTTTAACGATTAGGTTTTAATAATTGTATGATGAAATATTTTTTTTATCACCTTAATCATAATAGCTCCACATCTCACTGTTGCACTCGGATCACCTCTACTACAGGAGGGAAATAAACCAGCTGTATGATGCTGGTATTGGCATATTGTTTTATGTTGAGTTTTACTTTTCCTGCATAGATTTTGTATGCGAATCACTACACATCCCATTATTGGAACAGCCCTCCTCTTAGAACGAAAATGAAAGAACTTAATTCTGTCGCTGTGAATGCCCTCCATTCCTTAAAAGCTGGAGCAGTCTTTCCTTGATAAACATGCAAGCACGATTGCTCAGAATGCGACAATGTCGCACTGCTGTGGACTGGTTTGCGAGTGGCCGCGTGGAAAGCAAAAGCACTTACCAGTAAGCAACTGTACATTCTTTTTCACCTCCATTTCTATTACGTTCACTCTATGGGCGGGAAATTACCCTATTATATCATGTTATTAGACATATTGGCATATTGTTTTGTGTTGAGTTTGCTTCTGTTGCAAAGATCTTATATGAGTAGTCTTGTACGACACCCATGGGCAAGAAAGAGAACGATTAATTATATTCTTACTCCGTCACTACACGGAAAAATATATATTTAACGGTTTGATAAGTTCGACGTGTGGTAGGTAGGTACTTTATATTTAAACGTAAATTTCCGAACGGACAGTTACTTTTGCATAATATAATATTAATAATAAGTATGGGTAATTTGTTGAACGTCCCATCACAAGTAAAACAAGACTTTTTCACTTAACAAGAACTGATTGGGTACTGCGAACCTAAAGCTGTATTGCCAACTATAAATTTGTAATTCACATCGCTACGAAATTCTGGCAATATCAATTTATTGATTTTTATTTTAGAATTATATAGGTATATTTATTCTCTATTTGCATTTTTCTTATTATTTTTTTTAATTCTAAGGTGTTGTTGATTCAATGGAAAGTCAAATTGATTATATTTTAGCTTACCGTAAAAGTCCATATACGAATTTATTTTCTGCTATTGTACTGCTTCTCCGTATGGAGCTACGAACTAAGAATACAATGTATTGCCACCACCTTAACATTTAATAAGGTTTATAAAAACTGGGTAATAGATCACTAAGAGAATGAAGATTAGAGTTTCAAAATTTCCAGTAGAGTTCCTTCTAGAAAACTTATGACATAAAATGCGATCGCTAAACCGCCTGCCAAAAGTACTTTTAAAATCTTTTAGGGATGCCTACATATATCTGACAGTGGACTTCAATAGCCTAATATTTTTAAACACTGGTTGGACTATAATCTAAATTGAATTTTCCTAGGTAAGGGGGAAGCTTGAGTCCAGCAGTACTCCATTCTAAGAGGACAATTAATCTACTGTATGGTAAAGTTGATCTGACAGGTTGATATTGGGTCTTATTTCAAGTTTTTCATCTTATGCATAGATAATATATGCAAATTAAAACCATTAATCATCTTATACGGCATCCAAGGGCCAGATAGGAGCAGCGATATACATATATTCTTCACAAAAATTATCGCATTGGTAAATTTTCGCCCATTTTTGGGAAGTTGCCAAAACTGTTCCAAAAGTGAGCCTTCCAATTTCAAAATCGTTCACCTGTCAAAAATATAAAAATAACAGTCGTTTGTAAACAATTAAGAAATCAATGGAATTTCGTCAAAAAACCAATTGATGTTACAGTTATACGGTACTTGCAGGAGGCGCCTGTTATTATAATTATTCACCATGCAAACTAAATAAACCTTTGTACTTTAAAAAATAAGACTTAAATTAAGAGCAAATACATAGCTTTTAGAATGATCAACAATGTTAAACTCTACCAGTCAAGCTATAAGGTTTAAATTACATTAATAATTTCTATAAAGCCTTGCATTTGCGAAACATAATGATTCGAATTTCGAACACGCTCAAATATTTAAATTTATGAACTTTCCTTACGGGTGTGTTCCAATGCCTGTATTTATTTACTTTTTAACAAACACTGCTTGTTTCTTTAAAAATATTTTTGCGTTAATAAATAAAAACTAAACAGGTAACATTTAATTTTTATTTGTTCTATTTCCTAAAAAGTAGTTAAAAACATGACCAAAATCATTCCATGATTAAATAATTATGAAAGATGGTGATTTCCTTACGTCATGGCATTGAGAAATATAACAATTTTGGTCTTAGAATAACAACGTATAGAAGGTAAGTCCGCGCACAAAAAATGAAGGATTTAAATTGGAGCCTAATGGAGCTTACGCCGGACCGTTCCGTAGTATATAAGGTCACTGTACTGCACGTACGTACGCAACTCTTAAAAAATAAATAGGTAATTATGACGGTTTGTGCATTCAAATGATGTCACAACACATTTGAGAAACATAAAAAGGTTTTTAATATTACTTGTAAAAGTACTTCGACGATTATGTTAATAAAAACAAAATTTGATTTTATAATTTGTATAGTGGTGTGCGTGTGTACGTGTGTAATCACCTGCGCGCATGTAGTATTATTGGCTTCATGTTTTAGATCGCTCGAAGTACCGACACTATCCTTCTATACGTTATTATTCTAAGAATTTTTGTACTGTTTTGTTATAAGTTACATCCTTCAGTTATCATCTATGGGAAATCATCTGTTTGGTGAATAATATTTTAATTGCGTCACCAATCGGTAAAAATATTCTCTATTTGAAAATCTCTGAAAAATAAATTCAAAGAGTTCAGAGTGATGGAGATATGAGATGTGGAGCTCTTTCGGTTCTTGAGGACCATCTGGCTGGCATTAGTGGATCTTCTGCGAGACATATTTTTACGATAGTATCCAAGCTGTCCACCGGTGTACGAAATTGGGGGCGGTCAAAAGTAGAATGGTCATTTTACTGACATTTATTTACAGAGAATAAAAACTTGAAATAAAAACCTACAGCAACATGTCTGACCAGCGTGATATAGTAAATCGATTTCACTCCTATTGTGGAGGAGGCTCAGGTAAGAGTGGAAAAGCTGAAATAATGATAAAAAAATCCATTATTATCACGATTTATATAGAAAAAAAAAGAAACACAAGGCAAGCAAGAGAACTGCCAACAGAAGGGAAAACTTAAAACTATAAGAAAACATTTATTAATTTTGGACATTCAAATAGTTAAGTCTTGTATTAAAATTTTTAAATTTCAATTTTTTTACATTTATCTAGTTTTATGTACAGATATAGTGTCAACGTTAACGTGTCACGTGGCCAAGTATATGATTTATTCCCTATCCCAACTTGTCTATAGTATTTTAAATAAAACTACTTTACGGATTTTATCGCGTTTGTATTTGATTTTTGATTACCCGACATTTCGAACACTTTGCAGCGTTCATGGTCACGGGCGGACTAAGATGTCTCACATCCAACAAGTCATCATTACTGCTGAATTTTTTTTATAATTATCTACCCGATACAGAAATTAGTTATTAAATATTGACCCACATTTTGATACAAAATTTATTGCCAGTGTGAGAAGAAAATGATTCTATATGAAAAAAATATATTGTTTATGGTTAGTAATTATTTAACATTAAAATTAATAGTAATTATATTTAAAACCTAACAATCTAGTGTACTACCACCGGATCGGAACACGGCCACACCAGTGTGAGAAAGAGCCGGCAAGAAAATTCAGATGACATGATGCTAAATTAATATTAATTTTGAAGGCGGGAACCAATACATGCTGCAGCTCCCCAGCCAGGTGTTCATCGTCACAGATTCCTCGTGCTCTCTGCAACAAAGATTTACACACGGTAGCTAACTGTGAAGGGGATACTCGCGTAAGCATCAGAAATTATTGTCTATGGTAGTTTTCTTTAAAAAAAAACTGCAAAGAAAGGTGAGGAATGAACTATAAATATATATTATCCGAATGTTGTACTCTAAACGAGGTTTTTAGTATGCGCACCTTAGAATAGTAATGTATATAAGGATAGTGTCGGTACTTAAAACGATCATAAACAGGAAGCCAAAAATACTACATGAGCGCAGGGGTGCGTACACACGCACACCACTATACAAACTATGAAATCTGCGAGACAGTGATCTCGCAGAAGGAGGCGGCAGATCACCTGCGCGAGGAGCGCAGGCTCGATGAGGCGATCCGCCGCCGGCGACTGGGGCGGCGTAGGCGCGAGTATTTGCGCCTCATGCCACCCTAGCCGAGGCCGCGGGTGACGTGACCGGGGATTAGTCCGTCACCCGCCGAGAGGCCGACCGCGTGAAGAAAGACCGACGTTCTCTGATGGGAGGGTACCCCAAGTAGGGGTTATTCCGTCGGGCCGGCCACTGATGACAACTAACCCTGCTCCGGTGGTCGGCCCAACGACGAAGGCGACGTGCATCGTGGGTGGGTTGTGGGTGTGCGTGCTTACGCCTCTCTGTCGTCCCGGACGGAGTAGCGCGAGGAGCGCACCGACCGCAGCCCACCCTTAAAAAAAAAGGCTCCAATTTAAATGCTTCATTTTTTGTTCGCGGACTTACCTTCTATACGTTATTATTCTAAGATGAGTACCTACTTTTTTACAGTTAGTATTACCTTGTCAGTGTTCCTAGTATCACTATGATTCATGGCCGTTAGTTACTAATATCGAGTGTTTGTCAAATAGTATTGGCAATAAATACATATTGCATAATCAACAATTTATTTTAAATTATTTATTTTAACCAATTGACAAGTCACGAACAAGAAAAGATTACCACAGCTGGCAAGTTAAAGTATTTAGGAAACGTTCGAAATTTAAATATTCAATAAATTTGTCTGCTGGCTCTTTCTTGATTTGATTGATGACTTATTCATTATTCTGTGATTAATAGAAATGGCAATTATTTTGGCGCGTTTTTTGCTGTTGAAAATAAAAGAATAGGAATATGTGTATTTGAATGCGTGAATGTGATTATTCTGTATTATCATAATATTATGTAACATTTATTATAAACAAAATTAAAGTGTTAAATTCATAATAAGCAAAACTTAAATTTATTTCAATTAATCTTCGACCAATATATCTTCAAGGAATAAAGAGTTTTATCACACTGACTTAAAGTTGATAATATCTTGTAACCAAGCTTATATGACCGAAGATGTGTGTACCATAGCGAAGTTTATATTTTTTAATTGCGTACATTACCGGCTTGCATTCTCAATAGTGCATATTGCCCGGTGCGTATTGTCTACCTTACTGTAGTGTTTTAACAACCCACACACGAGGTATTTTATAGAGTAGATTTTATCTGTTTTATATTTGATACGAATAGGGCAAATGCCTTTTGAGCACGATATTAAATCGCTTAGTAATAGGTGTCTTTGAGTTCTGAGAACGCAAGGTTTTTCATTTTTTATAATCTTTATGATCTATAGTGACGAAATTAACGCCAGAGGCATATTTTTAGAGGTAAGTATGAGGTATTATAGATATGACTTTTTTGACGGGAACGTGAAAATGTCATGTTGTACTTTTAAGTTATATTTAAAATTTTTAGTATCTAATGTGTTATGTTAATTTTTTTCATGGCATTTACTTAAACGTATACATTAAAAATGTTAAAGTATAGCGCATATTAAATTACTGCGTTCTTTACCTACTTTTTATTCTGTCAAAAGTCCTAAAGAAAACATTCAGCAAGGTGTCATGACTATACTAAAGTTGACGACTTATTGATAAATACAGACATATGTACTAAATACAGTAAAAGCTTGAAAAAGAAAATACACTCAAGACCGGGACAAAGATCTCGTATAGATTTTTTCATGTTATTATAGAAGTAATATAAAATATTCCATGTGGTTACGGTGTAAGAATACAACTGAAAACTCCCACACACGGAAAGGCATGTATTCTACCAACTACATATTAAAAAAGATTGGACTATAGCTTTATGATCGCCTGTCTGCCTGACGTCAAACCTCCTTAAGCAATATCATCATCATCATTATTGCAGCTCACATACGTCCCACGTCCCACTGTTGGACTCGGGCCTCCTCCACAAAGGGAGGGAATTTGACCTACTATACCATACTAGTCAGACATGTTGATATAGGGTTTTATAAATCTGTTAATTGTGATGAACAAGACTTACAATTGATTTAAATAGAACAAAAAGTAACAAATGAAATTATTGCCCATTACAAAACGTCTCCAACTCAGCATATTGAAGAAGGAAGAAGGCAGATCAGTGCAGGTTAAAAGAAACCTGAACTGATCTGCCGTGGAGGCGCTCTACCACCAGGTAGCTGTCTGTGATCCTAGTATTCCTAAAGGAATAGGAACTGCGCGGATAACTGTGGAATACTAAGTTACCATACGGCAATTATTGTTTTAATTATTCCTTTGAATTATAAACATCAGATAATCTCTGGTAAATTTATAATCTGTTCAATTGCGTTACAATAGATATTTGACCCCAACACTATTTAGCATAACAAAGCGTTTAAATATAATATTAAGAAGTTCTGTTATATACCTATTCCATATCACGCTACTTTTATTAATCTGAACTGTTTAATAATCGATAACTCAATAATAACAACGAATGATCTCATCTTTAAATATTTTTGTAACTAAATAGATATAATAAAAATATAATATTAAAAGCCACGCGTGACATTGATGTTTTGAATTCTGCATAAAATAGTATATCAACCCATAATTAACTAAAGATTGGCACATCGGAATGTATTCGGGTATTGAAATCGCATCATTAAATAATCATATTAAATACTTTTAAGGTTTCCTTATGAATATTAAATACCTATAATAAGAATGGACGATATAATATAATTTTTAATAAATCATAAAAACTGTGATTGGCAAAAAACTTTTTATTAGTCTATTATATAAAAACTAGCTTTTGAACTCGACTTCGTACGCGTAGAAATATTTACGATGTTTGCGTCTAATTTTCATTATTTGTGTTGTGCAGTGAAAAATATGAAATGATATTTAATTTCATTTTTTACCCTTAGGGAGAGAAAATTAGAGAATATATGTGTCTTCCTAGAGACTCATTTTCGGAATATTCTTTTTGAAAGATTCCTTGGTAAAGTAAGACGCTGTCTAGTAGTTATTTAAGCAAAATAAATTGTATTTATACAAAATTTTATCCTCTATACCTACCTTCTTCTCTCTTCTTTTGGATTAAAAAATTGTACAAATACCGATACATGTATTGTATTTTTATTATATATTATTTGCTTAATTTGGTGATAATGATCAAAGATTTTTTTCTGCCCATACAAACTTTGCTGCCGCTTTCCACCCCCTTGGGGTTGAATTGAGTAAAATTCTTTGTTAGTTATTTATTGGTCAAGTAAAAGAACACTGTCTATACGCCATAATATATCATATATTGATGAAAATTATCTTCAGTAATTTTGGCTCGGCTTCTACTGCCAGTAATTTAAGCTCGACATCAAAACAGTCAACCAACATTTTTATATATAGAGATGATGGTATATTTAATGATTAAGTTTAGTCGAACAGTCGTTAGGCGAGTTGATGTCATTTCTAAATATTTGAAAGTCCATACAAAAGAAGATTCGTGAACTTTAAACTATATTTGTCAATCGGTAGCTATAGGTAATAATTTCATCATTTAAAAATATTATGATGTTGTATTTAGCAGTTTTGATTAATTAATAGCAAATTATTAACATAAAAATGTAATTTATTTCTTAATACAAGTATTCATCATTCATTTACTAATATATTAGTTGACTTGACACATTTATATGATAATTGGCATACTTTAAATAACATTTCGGACTGCTCTATGAAAGTTTCAAATATCCAACCCTTTTACGTTGCAACAACAAAAATGAAGCTTAACATTGTGGAGTTAAGGTTAATTTTTGTGTTTTTTGTGTAAAGGTAAGTTTAAAAAATTAACATCAATGGTATCTTGAGAAGATTCGCGTGCGGCCAATGGACAAATCGCTAATTTACATATAACAAATACTGAAGTCACGTTTTCAGTAAAAATGTTATGTTTGGTCTACAGAAGTGTAGGCTGTGGAGACACTAGAGAATAGTCGATTGTGATCTTCGAGGTTATGGTGGCATACATTTTTAGGGTTCCTTATTTCCATTTTTGGGGCTTTTGTGTGGTGACGGAGTAAGATTACAATTCACCACTCTTACCCGTGGGTGTCGTAAAGGATCACTATGAGATATAATATGCACATAACATTTATGCAAAAAAAGGAAAACTTGGAATAACACTATGCCAACACCAGACGTGGTATAGTAGGTCAATCTCCCTCTTATAGTGGACGAGACCGAAGCCCAACAGTGGGACGTATATGGGCTGAGATGATAATGATGACACATAATCCATTGGCATTGACCGATGACCTAGTGAAAGTTGCTGGGCGTCGTTGGATGCAGGCGGCACAGGACTGCACATTGTGGCGCTACATGAGGGAGGTCCAGCAGTGGACGGCAATAGGTTGAAATGATGAATGATGATGATGAATCCATTGGCAGGGCCACGCAAGACAAGGACTCAGTAATGATGTTCAATTCAAGCGATAGAGAGGTACCTACATTATTTTAGGTTTTGGGAATATCTTGACCTCCCTTCGGCCAACCCGGTTGGCTAAGGCAAGGTGGTACATCACCAAAGACTGTCAAAAGAGGGTTATATACTTAAAGGGAACCTGCAGTGGCGTATCTATACCGTTCGAATAAAATTGGCAAATACATCAGACTCCCCAAATATATAAGGAAGCTGAACCGACAACAACAGTATTTATGTTGGCAGTTGGGATTCTCCTCTGACAGGGGGCCTCTTCCGGCTGGAAGCCCCTGGCATTTTGCCGATTTGCCATCTTCTAGTTACGCCACTGGGAACCTGAGTTAATATAATGTGTTGTCTTGCTTTAATTTTCTGAGGCAGTCGTCGAACCTGACTAACGGGGGACCAGGGTAATGGATGCCAACGCTCGCCTGTAAAATGTATAACACCAACTACAACCGCGAAAAAGCTTGTTAAGTGTGATGATTAAAAGATTAATCCTACGTCTTGGCGCGATCTAAGTCTAATGGTTGACGTTGTTGGGTAATGGATGTGCATCCAATTGATTTTGGCATTTCTTTTTTTATTTCATTTCTTCTTTGGCGTTTCAATTCATCATTCTCTTTCTTTCCTCCGTTGGTGACTGGGGCGGCGCAGGCCCAAGTACCTGCACCTGATGCCGCCCTAGCGGAGGCTGCGGGTGACCGGACCGGGGATCGGCATCCCGGAGGGACGTCGATAGGAGAGGGTACTCCCTCGGGTTATTCCGTCGGGTCGACCACTGAAGTCAAGGAACTCTGCGGTGGTCGGCCCAACGACGAAGGCGACGTGCTACATAGGTTGATTACTGGGCCGAGCGCCGCCCCTCTGTCACCCCGGACGGAGGCAGGCGGCTGGTGCGCTGACCGTAGCCCACCGCAAAAAAAAATGTCGATTTGCCGCGAGATTTTGGTACTACCCCGGACGGAGCGGCCTGCGGCAGTAGACAGATGACTGTCAATACTGTGGTACTACCATTATGAAACAATGTTGATTGAAATGGTACCAACAGAACCCCATCATCAAGAATTCCCTATTCAGTTCATCCGTCTAATATCGAGTCATCATTTCAGCTCATGTACCTCCCACTATTAGGCTCCAGCCTCCACTACAATGAAAGGGAAAATGACCTACTATACCGCGCTGGTCAGATAGATGTTAAAGGCATAATTAATTCCTTAGTCATATTTTACGACACCCACGGGTTGGAGGGGAGGTGGTGAATTGTATTCTTACTCCGTCACCACACGGAATCATCTTAAAATAGAGTGACAGAAATAAATAACTAATTTAACATCCATGCATCCACATTTGACAGCACAGATGGCATAATGATTAAAATATCAACCGATCAATGCTTACCAATAGATTAATGTTTTGTGCGATCCACAAGAATATGACATAATCTTCACTCTAATTGACCGGTTGTGGGTCGGTGCTATATTATATTTAAGTTTTCCGAAATAGTACTACTGCCTATATTATATATATCATCACCATCATTTCAGCCCATTATATGAGTCCAACTGTTGGATTTGGGCCATTTTGTGTGTGACCCCCACTTTGGAAGGAAATTCGACCTACTACACCAGGCTGATCAGTCGTGTTGGCATAAGGTTTTATTTTGAGTTTTCCTTCTCTTTTATCGATTTTAACTGGATAAAATATCCCTTAGTCGTCTTTTACGATACCCACCGGCAAGAGAGGGGGTGGTTAATTCTATTTTTACTCTGTGACCACAATGAGGATTTTAAAAAAAATCACTGGTAAGTGTATATATAGAAATATTTTAAATTAAACTTATTTAATTAATAAACTTATTTAATTACTAAACTAATTTAATTTAACATAAAACTTATAAATAAAAATATTTTTCGGATTTTATCGGGTTTTTATTTAATATTTGTTTGCCGGACGTTTAAAACATTTTTCAGGTTTTATGCTCACGGGCGAACTGTTCCAAATTAAATAGTTTTATTTATAAAATGTAATAAACAACAAAAATCATTATAAAAATGAAGAATCACATATTAAGAATATGGATTTATTACTTACTTTCTCAATACCAATCGCTAAGAGGATACGGAACAATATTCAAGCAAGTTGGGAATCGAGCTTGGCCGGCATTTACTTCAAGCCTTTACTTTGCACTTAACTCTACGGTCATTTTGAATTCAAGACACGCCTTCAGGGACTTTGAAAACTATATAATTTTAAAATCCTAAAGCATTTCACAAATTGTCATACAATAGACTTAGTACCTAGAAGCTGTCTGGTGACAGCTACTAGTATTGCTAGTGGGCGTCGCAAAAGACGACTAAGTGTTGTCATGGACCTGGGTCAACAATTACATTCCCAAGGAGAATTGACGTTAGCAGGTGGCCGGTCACAAAACTATTGCCAAATCTAAATAAAACAACTACTTTACGGATTTTATCGCGTTTGAAGTAGACTTGTGATTGCTCGAGGTTTCGAACACTGCAGCGTTCATAGTGCGGCCGTGTTCCGATCCGGTGATATTAGATTGTTAGGTTTTAAATATAATTACTATTAATTTTAATATTAAATAATAACTAACTATAAACAATATAATTTTTATAAAATAAATAAATTCGTATAAAAATGTGGGTCGATATTTAATAACTAATTTTCTGTATCGGGTAGAGAATTATAAATTTTCCGTAATAAAAATATCTTGTTGGACGTGTCACATCTTAGTCTGCCCGTGACCATGAACGCTGCAAAGTGTTAGAAACGTCGGGCAATCAAAAATCAAATACAAATGCGATAAAATTCGTAAAGTAGTTTTATTTACAACGTGTAATACTTGCGTTGCCGCGTGGCGAGTAAGAACACAATTCACCACTCCCTTGCCCGTGGATGTCGTAAAATACGACGACTGTCGACGGTCTAGTCCTAACAAATTAAATTTGTAAATTTGCCGGTGTAGTTTTTCGTCCAATGTACATATATCGAGAAAGATTATATTCTATGACACATATCCCTACGACTAATAGGAATGAGGTTAGTATCTTTAAATGTTATCAAATCGGACAAAACTTTATAACAATGGTATTCAGGTAGGCGCTGCTGACATAATAACTGTCGAGATAACAAAAACTTGATGTATTATGGATATAATTATCATTATGGCTCATATACGTCCCACTGTTAGGCTCGGGCCTCTTCCACATTAAGAGGCAATTTAACCTACTATACCTACCAGGCTGGTCAGACATGTTGGTATAGGGTTTCATTTCGAGTTTTCCTTCTCTTGCACAGATTTTATGTGCATACTAGCAACCCGCCCTCGCTTCGCTTCGGTTATAGGTTATAGTCGTTTTACCCGCGTAGTTCCCGTTCCCGTGGGAATACCGGGATAAAATATAGCCTAGTTTACGGCCTGATATTATAGCTTTCCATTGGTGAAAGAATTTTTGAAATCGGTCCAGCCGTTTTGAAGATTACCCGGAACAAACAGACAGACAGACAGACAGACAAATTTTTTTTTATTGTTATTTTAGGCATAGGTATCGTGCAAGTAACCGTGTGAGCATGAAAATAGCCTATTATTTTGACATTACAAACAGACACTCCAATTTTATTTATTGGTATAGATTATATTCCTTAGTTGTCTTTTACGACATCCACGGCCAAGATAGAGAGTGGTCAATTGTATTCTTACTCCGTCACCACACGGACAACATTTACGGGACATAAATATGTAAATAATCCATACTAACGAAATTGCTCAAATTTTATCATATAGGAACGTGTATGAATAAATCTAGCCATCTTATTACAGTAGAGGGGTCAAGTAACCATATATTACAATACCTTGAGAGTACGGCACAATAACTGAGCATACTGTTAGAGCGATCACTGTAAAGGTGCTTCAGATTATATAATATTAGTCGTTGCGTTTTGCAGTTTTTAAGCTTACGTCACATAATATGTATTGTGTTAATGCTGAAGTGTTCTAAGTATTGATTTCTCGTGCTGAGTATGGTGATCTTCAGCCTTACGTACGATAATTCCTGTATACGAATGAGTGAGTATAATTGGGTTTGTCTCCTGGGACCCAAAAAAAAAAAGATTTCGGTTTTGTGTAGTATTTGAAAAGAGAAAATCAATATGTTCGTTCTCAAGGATGGTCGTCAAATACGACTAAAATATGTAAGAAGATAGCATTCTTACAATAGAGGGTAAACTCGAAATAAAATTCTATATGAACCCGTCTGACCAGCGTGGTACAATAGGTCAACCTATTGGTCGATTGCCCTCAGATTATAGGAGAGGGATACATTTCTGACAGTAATAGTGAGACAAAGGAGTGGTAGGACCACACTGTCGACAGTTATCTGTCTACAGCCGCGGGCCGGTCCGTCTGGGGCAGTACCACACTCTCGCAGAAAATCGACGTCTGAGTAGTAGCAATTTGTTACTGCGCTTCGTTCGGTGAGCGAGAGAGCCGGCAGCCTAAATTTCTGAGGGTGATTGCGTGTGGAGGGTTTTGGTGGTGCCCTTGGTATCACCGAGCCTCAATGCACGCATTCACACTCCCTTCACTTTCTTCGCGGTAGGCAACGGCCTTGTAAAGGTCCATGAGCGGCAGCAACACTTACCATCAGGTGTACTGTTTGCTCGTTTGCCACCGTTTGCAATAAAAAAAAAAAAATAATAATTCTGGGTTTAGATGAATATTTCGCTATCGCCTGTTGATTCCATAATTATCCTCTTATATATTTATCTGTGGAAGTTATAAAAATGGGCTGAGTGATAAATAGCAGCATCAATAAAGTAAATAGATGAGCTGAAAAAGAAGATGAAGGCAGTTTATTAAAGCACAGAAATGACGAAACTAAACTCCCTATTATCAATGTACTAATGAAGAGATATGAGGGAATTTTATCACAAACTTGGATATTAAATTCATGTACAATAAGAACTAAGGTATAAAAAATAAGCTCAAAATCGTTAGCAACTGCAAACTAGTCTGGATACGCCTTTAGTCGATCTTGGTAATAACAGGTCCCGTCTTCAGACACAATTAAAGCGTAAACCTATCACATAAGGTATAGCATTAAATCTATACTAAATTATAAGCATTTGTACTGTATATTGGCGAATTATTCACTTACAACGCTTTCTTAAAATTGTATGAAATCCCTCTTTTGCTATAAAATAAGAATACAACTGTCGCCACTCCTTAGTGCTGGGTGGTGGCAGCTGTAATCTGGACCAAGTTCATCTGATGCCTTCTAGTCAACAATAACATTCCCAAGGAGAGTGACATCAGAGAAGAATAGTGGTAGGACCACACTGTTGACAATTGTCTACAGCCACAGGCCGGTTCGTCCGAGGTAGTACCACTGTCTCGCAGAAAATCGACGTCTGAATAGTAGCAATTTGTTACTGCGCTTCAGTGAGCGAGGGAGTCGGTAACCCAACTTTCTGAGGGTGTTTGCATGTGGTAGGTGTTAGTGATGCATTTAGAATCACCGAACCTCATTGCACGCACTCTCCCATCAATTTCTTCGCGGTAGACAGCGGCCTAGCTGTGCCTCTGGTATTGCAAAGGTCCATGAGCGACAGCAACACTTACCATTAAGTGTAATGCTTGTTCGTCTTCCACCGTTTGCAATAAAAAAAAAACGTCAGCTGGTCATAAAATTATTATTAAACTTATAATATGTACAGATAAAAAGAAAGATACATATTGTAAGTTCGACTCCACATAATCGAAAGAAAGTAAGAAAGAAATACATTTATTCTGTTCTCGTAAAATGTAATAAAAAATAGGAAAAACAGGAACAAGATGTATATATATATGTATAGCTGACCCGGCGAACTTCGTAACGCCATAATTTTATTTCGTAAATATATTTTCTAAATTTCCGGAAATATAGTCTCTAATGGAGGAACTATTACAGTTTTGTCGGAAAAGATTCGATAGTTTTGGTCGCGGCATTGTTAATGATGATTCAAAGAGAATACAAATTACTCATTATTGAGTTTTAACAAAATTATAATTACCAAATTTTGCAACCATAATTAACTATAGACAAAATTTCGTTTAGATGTCATTTGCATTTTGTCATTACATATCAAATGCGTTTACGCACAACTACGTTTCATAGTGACTTGTATTCTGTTTGACACTTTATGTCATGTCACACGGGAACGCGATCGAACACTATTACAAAAAAGAAACGGGATAAAAGTATCCTTTGTCCGTCTCCTTGTTCGAAACTACCTCCCCACCAATTTTCAGTCCAATCGGTACAGCTGGAATACAATTCACCACTCCCTATCTTGGCCATGGATGTCGTAACAGACGACTAAAGGATATAATAAACATAAAACAACATCTGTGCAAGAGATGGAAAACTCGAAACAAAACCCTATTCCAACACGCCTGACCAGCGTGGAATACTAGGTCAATACTCCTCATATTATGAAGGAAGCCTCAGCCCAACAGTGGGACATATATAGGCTGATTTGATGTTAAATACATAATCGAGTTAAGTTCGGTCATTCAAATATTAAAAACCATTCACTACAAATAATTTCATTGTACTTCGCCAAAGTATTTTTCAATGCTCCATTGCTAAACTCCACCCACTCTTTCGTTATCTCAACTTCGATTCACTTGCATCTGTACCAATTAAATGATTACTTAAATATAACCTTCACTTGTAACTCAAAATTAATTATTTCTATTGTATTTACAACACATGATAACAAACTTTTATAGACACTTCGAATTAAATAATTCAATCTCTATTGCATTGTAATAAGCTTTATGTTTATAGAATAATAGGTTTATTAAAAATTATATTCCTAGTCTTTATTTCCTTGGAATAAGATTAATGGTTTTAAAAATAGTATTTGATTTTATGTAGTAATAACGATTTAATCTAATTACAAAATCTTCACAGATTGGTTTTAAAACGAGAGCTTGGTTTTTGCGAACGTATTACGCATCTCATTAAAGAACATTGTGTAGTGACAGAGAAAGACTACAATCCATAAAACAACCTCTCAATTTGGCCATGGGTATCGTAAAAGGTGACTAAGGGATTAGATATGTATTTAACATCAATGCAAGTTACCGATAACTTAAAATAAAAACCTGTACTAACATGTCTGACCAGCGTGGATATCATCATTTCAGCTCTCATTAGGTCTGATATCGAATCCAAGAACATCGATGTATATACATCAATGTTTCAGAAAAAACATCAATGTACTAAAAAGTGAACGTCGATGTCAAGCATCGATCTTTTTTTATTGAAACATCCACGTATCGTTTGCATCCTTAGCTCACATACGTCCTACTTCTGGGCTCTAGCCTCCTCTACAATAAGAGGAAAAATGAGCTTACTGTAACGTGCTGGTTAGACAGATTAGTATAGGGTTACATTTCGAGTTTTCCTTCTCTTGCATAAATGCTATGTGCGTATTATATCCCCTTAGTCGTCTTTCACGACATCTACGGGTAAGATAGGGAGTGTTGAATTGTATTCTTATTCCATCATCACAAGGAGGACTAACGTGGTTATAGTAGGTCAATTTGCCTCTTATTGTGGAGGACACTTGAGCCCAACAGTGGCACTTATATGAGCTAAAATGACAAAGATGATTAAAGATTACCATGTTAGGAGAAAACATAGACATTTTTTGATTGTAATTTAATATTATAATCTGTGCTTTTTATAATTATGATTTATTTCTTTACCTTCGTGAAAAAAAAAGTTCATAACAGTGGTTAAAAAGTAATAAAAGAAAAACACAACAGGGTGTACCATAAAGGCACACGAATGAAGCTTTCGCATTATAGGAAAATATTTTAATTATTCATGACGAATACGTATATTGCGTACTTACGCGTATTCGCTTAAGCTTTTGCGAACTTATCGTCATTACCAATTTTTTTTTTTGGGAGGCCTACGTTCAGCGCACCTGCCGCCCGGCTCCGTCCGGGGTGATAGAGCCACCCATATAGCATGTCGCCTTCGTCGTTGGGCCGACCACCGGTGCAGAATTCCTTGACTTTAGTGGTCGACCCAACGGAATACCCCGAGGGATTACCCTCTCCCATCGACGTCCCCCCGGGACGCCGATCGCCGTTGCGAGGCTAACCTCTCTGCGGGTGCTGGACTAAATCCCCGGTCCGGTCACCCATAGCCACTGCTAGGGCGGCATCAGGCGCAATTTAAAAATGCATGACGAATGCAAGTGCTGGACATAGCAGTCATTTTAGCTCTTATACTCGCGAACCTATAGTTATTTAAAACTGCATGCGAACATTTCGCTGTACAAAAAAGTTGCGTATCAGAATTGCAAAGCCCTATAAAAATAGTGCCTCAAAACTAAAGTATATTTATAAAATAAAACAATATTAACGTTACGTAATTATTGAACAAGGAAATACGTATACTATTTATTTCAATTATATTTCGACAATCTCAATTAACCTCGGCAACTCAACATTAAATTTGAGAGCGCTTCAAAATATACTTAAACATCTTCAAGTTAAGCTTTTAATTTTACGTGGGCGGGTACATCAAGTGTGGGTCTAACAGACCTCAGTAATTACTTTCCAATGAAGCACAAAAGGATCACGAATATGGGAAACCAAGGCTGTACTATTTAGTGTTAATGAATATAAAGTGGGTGTCTTTTCATTTGCGTATTGTCTTTGTAATGTAACCTTGTGATGATTTCGTTTTTATTGTATTGTGGGATGTTGTATTAGATTTGTATTGCGTAATTCATTATTAAGTGTTAATTAATGATATAGTTTATTTCACATAGGCGTATGTAAACCACATATTACAATGAATGTTGTGTAGGTTGGCTTAATGCCGTTTTGAACGCTCAGATTTGATTTTGAAATTTAAATGAAAAGGGCTTGCGTGAATGTAGATCAAATTTAGTCATTAATCTCTTTTTTTAACCTATATTCTAACCTTTATTCATCATTATATCAGCCCGTATAATTCCGACTGTTGGGCTCGACCTGCCTCCATAATAGAAAGAACTTTGACTTATTATACCACGCGGCTTATGCCAGAATGCTAATTATGAACATGAAAGTTGATATGTGTATAGATAGAAGAAATGGAAGAAATGTGTAAAGCTATCCTTTAGGTATGTGTAAATAGACCCAGAGTCTTGCCATATCTCATCGAAATAATCGAGCTGATAGTAGGGCGGTGTTGATTCCTTCAGAAATGCTCACCATTAGCAATTTGTAAAAGGGCAAGAGAATAATAATATAAATTAATTTTAGACTCTAAATCTATGTATCTATGTAAAATGAACCAATCATGAATGTAATAGAATTATTTTTATGAATATTAGCACGTTTATATTTAATTTTTATTTACCCGATGTTTCAAATACTTACCTAGATGGTCACGGGCGATTATAATGTATGACCATGGATAGCATTATATAAATTGTATAATTACAACTATGGCATAATACATTTGATATGACTACAATTGTCGTTATTAAAATCAACAATGAATCTCACCGGGAAGGTGAGTGCATTCAGCAGCTTTCTTTCAAAAATCATTTCATTGTAATCACCATCCCACTTGTCAAGCGACAAAATACTATAAAATACGTAAAAATAGTTTTACTTAAAATATATAAAACTCGCGTAAACATTATAAATCATTATGTTAACCGATCGTGGCTAGAATTGATCGCAGCGCTTAAATCCAAAATATTCTAACTGTTAAACAACGGAATCAATCATAATATTGTTTGTTAGATAACAATCTTATTACTATTATTATGTTATATTACGTAATTTAATTCATGGGTATTTGTGTGAACGTGACTCATATACTCCTCGAGTGTTTACGAATACGATTCACCATACTATTTCCGCGAATTATTATAAAAGACGACTAAAGGACTCAAGAAGTTAATAACACTGCAAGAGAGAGATTTTGAAGTGAAAACTTAGTCTTTTTTTCGAATGGGTAATAAAGGTTAAACTCGCGTCAGGACAGGTGACCTGATCAAAAATTCATAAGAAGGTGCAGAACGCTTGCGCGAATGTACGTTGATGCGGTTTTTATTAGACATTTAAATAGATCCGAATCATAATTGTTCGTTTCGTACTTCAGTTAGTTAGTTTTAGAGATTGGCGATGATAATGCTGGTAATGGTAAAAAAGTCGTTGAAATTATGGAAGAAAATAGATTTTTCTGAGAGCTTAACTTTTTAAAGCAAAATAATTGTAATAGTTCTGACGTGTTAAATATTTTATCTTTATATATAAATTTCTTGTGTACGTGTATATCACTGAACTCCTCCTATACGGCTGGACCGATTTTTATGTTTTTTTTCTGTGTATTCAAGAGGATTCGAGAATTGTTTAGATTCACAATTGGACCCGGTAGGTGGCGCTGCTGTCGATTTCAAAGAGAATCCCTTTTATTTTATTTGAACAGAACAACGTTTGTTGTGTCAGCTAGTGTAATATAAATTGTTATGTTTGTGTTCGACAGAGCAATAAATGAATTATGAATGAATTGTGAATGAATTATGAATTTAACGACATAAATGATGCTGATAAATAAAGCAATTCGTGCATGAACTTTATTGAGTGTTTCTTCATACAGCTTTTAAACATTTTGCATACTAGCACGGGATTCCGTTATAATGTTTGGAGGTTTTGTTTTGCAAATAGTTTTGGCAATATTTCATGACCGGCCGTCTTCTTGACGTCAACCTTCCATGAGATTGTAATTATTGTCTAAACAGCATCAGATAGAGTTTTTTTTTTATTGCCGATGGTGACAAACGAGCAGGCAGCACACCTGATGGTAAGTGATACTGTCGCACATGGACCTTTGCAATACCAGGGGCACAGTCAGGCCGTTGCCTACCGTGAAGTAAATGCTCTTCTTAAACCTCGTTTAAAGAAGGACATGTCATAGCGCTCGGGAAACACAGCAGCAGGTAGTTCATTCCAGAGCCTGCACGTACATTAATTAAGATCTATCTTAAGTTCTTCGGCGTCTTTTACGACACCCAAGAACAATATAAGGGGAGGTCGTATTCGTAGCCTTCATCACATTGGAAGGCATCTTTACATGTCCTACTATTGGGCTAGGGTCTCCTCGACTGTGTAAGTGAAATTGATCTAGATACTATACCACGCCTTTCGCGCGTATTCATCATTGCAGCCACATACGTCCCACTGTTGGGCTAGGGCCTCCTTCACGGTGGGAGGCAATTTGACCGACTATACCATGCTGGTCATGTTGGTATTGAGGTTCATTTTGAGTTTTCCTTCTCTTGTACAGATGTTATGTGCATATTATATCCCATAGTGGTCCTTTACGACATCTACGGGCAAGATAGGGAGTGATGAATTGTATTCTTACTCCGTCACCACATGGATATGAGGCGTATATTATAGGGCTTTATGTCAAGTTTTCCTTCTTTTGTAGTGATATAATCTGTATATTATATTCCTTTTTTCTCTTTTAGAAGGGTAAGAAAGGGCGACGAATATAATTTTTACTCACCACACAGAAAATTCTATAAGCCCTAAAATAAATAAATCGAAAGTACTTTTACCTATCATTGAATAGAACACATTTAATGAACCTTGAACTACTTAAGACATTGAGTTCCTGTGCTCAAACACCCACACGTGAACTCACAGACATGATCCATTGTTATATTCAGATTATATTAGTCATACTTATATAATAACCTCGTGGGAACTGTTTCTAATATTACTGATTTGATTTCCGCCTACAAATACGTATAACCTTTTAATCGTTAGTATTTGTTTTCTGTGTGGCGACGGCGAATGGTCTTCACTAGCCCCTTTCTTTTATATGAGTGTCATAAAAGACGATTAAGGGATTATAAAATGCATACAACGTCTATACAAGAGAAGGAAAGCTTGAAATACCCCTGGCAATATGTCTCACTAGCTTGGTATAGTAGGCCAATTTGCCTGACCAAAATGGTGCAGTAGGTTAATTTCCATTTCATTATGAAGAAGGTTCGAGCCCTGCAGTAGGATGTATATGAGCTGAGATCAAGTGAGATATAGTGACGTGATATTTTTATTTATTTATTTAGTCTACATACAAACGTTATTACTTGTAGTAGCGTACCTAAATCAAGTTGTACAAAGTGTTACTAATATTGTAATTTTAAATACTTGAAGTATTTTGATTCGGCTAAGTGAGTAGTTTGGAGAGTGAGCAGCATCTCTTTCCTAGAAAATGTATTACAACTCACTGCGTTCAACAACATGTCTCGGTATCCAGCTAAGCGTAACATTTACGATACTACCCATTCATTTGTAGGACAAATTTACGTCCAATAATGGACGCTGAAAAACTATTTTAAAATGAATACAAGTAAGAAGTTCTATAATATTTGAATAAATATCAGATTTTTTTTGTGACTATGAACGCTGAAAGGTGTTCGAAACGCTGAGAAAACATTGATGAAAGTCTACATACTCTTATGAACTGAATTGAATAATTATCACTGAATCATCATTATTTTGTATTATACCAAAGTGTTAAAAGAAAATTAAATTTTTGTCCATAAATTCACATTTATTTGCACTCGTTAATTCAAATATTTTTCATTCAAATTAGAGATAGATGCGCCACAAGCAGAATGCTTAAGCCGATCGTGCCTTTTCTATCGATTGTTGTGTGCCCTTGCTTGCTCGGCTCAGGCCGAACGTGACAATGAGTCATACTTTTTCATGCATGCAGTCGGCGTTATCATATCAATAAAACACAAATGCGATAAATTCGTAAAAAACAGTTTTATTTTACGTAAACATCTGAAATCATAAAGTCGGATATCGTTCGGTAAAATATATGAATAGATTGTGCAATAATAATTTATAAGCTCATCTTCGAGACATTCCTGAGCTACCGTTTCAATCTGTATCCCACGATTTAGTATAGTGACACATCATCCAAACAATTCGTGAAATGCAATGAAATAATAAGCTAAAGTTGTATTTATGCTAGTGTAGGCGTCAACGTGACGTAAATTATACGATGCCTTATTCAGAACTAGTGTTAGTTTAACACGTACTTATGAATTATTATATTAATTATATTTCGCACGTATAGAAATACAACTCAACACCCTCTTTCTTATGCATAGGTACTACAAAAACTAATTCACTGAACTGACTAATGGATCATCATCATCATCTTGCTCTTATCCCAATTACTTGGGGTCGACGCAATATGTCATCTGTTTTGACATATTGCAAAAAGTTTCGGCAATGACTTTTATGACCGGCCGCCTGCCTGACGTCAACCCTCCTTGGGAATGTAATCGTTGATCCAAATGGTACCAGATGGAGTTGGTCGGGGTCAATCTAGGGCTCTTAGTCGTCTTTTACGACACCCACGAGCAACGCAAGGGTTGGTAGTATTCGAAGCCGCTATCACACAGCACTGACTAATGGATATGATATACAAATAGCATCTATGCAAGGGAAAAGCTCGACATCGGACACAGGGCCTTTTTTGGGGTTCGTTGCGGTGGGCGCACTCCTCGCACCCCTCCGTCCGGGGCGACAGAGGGGCGTAAGCACGCACACCCGCAAACCACCCGAATGGAGATCGGACTTTCCTCGTGCGGTTGGCCTCTGGGCGGATGACGGACACAGGGCCTTGACGCTAATTAATCTGACTAGCGTGGTTATACTGTATTTTTCGTTGTTGTTGGTGGCAAACGAGCAAAAAGAACCTCTGACGGTTAATGATACTGCGCTTATGAACCTTTGTTACGCCGCTGTTTACCGTGAGGAAAATAAAGGGAGTTTCAATGTATGCAATAAGTTTCGATGATTCTAAAGGTGATTTCTGATGTTTACGTAAGTATTACGCATTTTAAATACAACTACTTTACGGATTTTATCGCGTTTGTATTTGATTTTTGATTGCCCGACGTTTCGAACACTTTGCAGCGTTCATGGTGGACATTTAGTCCGCCCGTGACCATGAACGCTGAAAGTAGTTTTATTTAAAAAGATTCTAAAGGTATTACCAAAACACACCACACGCACACATCCTCAAAAAGTTGAGCTACCGGCTCTCGCATTCACCGTACGAAGTGCAGTATCAAATTGCTACTACTCAGATGTTAGTTTGCTGCGAGAGTGTGGTACTACCCTGGAGAGACCGGCCCACGACTGTCGACAGTGTGCTCCTACATTTCATTTGATTACTGAAACGCAGTATTGAAATACGAACTCATTCCAAGCCAACTAATAATAACTATAGGCTTTATAACAAATCAGAATAAGGCTTTATTATTTGATTATGTCTAAGGTTTGGCCGTTATGAGATCGTGATTTCACATTATTAGGTATCTGTGCAAGTATGCGCATCAACTGTCTGTGAGATACTATATTTATTTGATAAATATCACGGCCTTATGTTAGTTGAGAATTCAATTGTTGAGTTAAATATAGGTATTCCTTAATTGCGAATTATTCATTTAGCATTTGAAATTAAGTTTATGCTTTGTGTATATACGTTACTTAAAGTCTACGCAATATATCCTTTCTTATAAATAAAACTGTTTTACGGATTTTATCGCATTTTTTATTTAATTTCTCGACGATGGTCACGGGCGGACTAAGATGTCTCACGTCCAACAACTCATCGTTATTACAGAAATTTATATCTACCTACTACAGAAATTAGTTATTAAATTTTGACCCACATTTTGGTACAAATTTATTACCAGTACTAGAAGAAAATGATTCTATATGAAAAAATATATAGTTTACTAGCAACCCGCCCTCGCTTCGCTTCGGTTATAGGTTATAGTCGTTTTACCCGCGTAGTTCCCGTTTCCGTGGGAATACCGGGATAAAATATAGCCTAGTTTACGCCCTGATATTATAGCTTTCCATTGGTGAAAGAATTTTTGAAATCGGTCCAGCCGTTTTGAAGATTACCCGGAACAAACAGACAGACAGACAGACAAACATTTTTTAATTGCTATTTTAGGCATAGGTGTCGTGCAAATAACCGTGTGAGCATGAAAAAAGCCTATTATTTTGACATTACAAACAGACACTCCAATTTTATTTATTGGTATAGATGATTAGTAATTATTAAACATTAAATTTGTAGTAATTATTATGACAATTTATTAACTTAAAGCTTACAAATCTATTACACTACCACTGGATCTGAACGCGACCACACTGAGAAAGATCTGGCATGAAAACTAAAAGCTCGCCGGCAAGAAAACTCATAGCTCGGGTAAAACATCAAATATCATTATATCCTCTCTTTCTATACAGCTCTGTAAGACATCATCCCTTTAATCACTCTCCGTCTAGTCATATCATGCTTCACCTAATCCGTCTTTGGTCTACCCTTACCTCTAAAGCTTTCAAAGATATGTACCCTTACAATATTCATCAACCAGCTTCTCGAGCCAGCGTGGTGTAGGTTTTTTTATATAGTAAATTTCTCTCCCATTGTGTAGGAGGTTCGAGCTTAGCAGTGGGACGTATATGAGCTGTGATGATGATGATCACTTTTATCTCGTCTAATCACATTGCCATATTTCGCCACGCTTTCATACCTTATCTTTTCTATCACTACTATCGCCATAAGGTCATAAACTCCTTCTGTTAATATTCAATATATATTATTTTAATAGGTATTTACAAGTACAGGGTGACTACTTTTTTTTGTGCGAAAGCTTAACACGTTCAACGCCGAGGGTGTCAAAATACTACCTATATAAATGTCGTCCAACCTGGCGTTCAGTGTGTTAATGTTTTTTTTTATACACTTTCTATAGACTCTTTACTGCTTTTGTGACAAAGAATACAAAAATTATGTAGTTTTATAATAATGTTATCTATTATTTTCAGGTTAGCCGAAAATCCAATTCGCCTGAGCAACGTTCGGAAAATTTAAGAGGATCTTCTCATCCAACTTACCTCAGTGTCTGAAAACACATCGATGACTTAAGACACTGAAACGTGATCACTAAATAAGAGTCTCATAACTAAGCTTAAAATCACTCAGTGTAGAGCGGGCTAAGCTCGAGATTTCTCTGCGAGATAGAGCCTGGATAAAAGAAAGGGTGTAACCGACATAGCACGAAGAATTAGCATGCTGAAGGGGTAATAGGCAGGACACATCGCTCGAAAAACCAAAAACCGCTGAAGAAGTAAGGTTTTCGAGTGGCGACCACGCATCGCACGATGCGGTGTAGGATAAATAGATGGACCGACGACCACACTTTGTGGCATACCATGAGGGAGGCCTACGTCCAGCAGTGGACGGCGATGGGCTGAACGATGATGACGATGATTATTTCCAGGAATTTTCTTACCCTTAACAATTATACAATTAGTGTCTTAATTCGATTAACTATAATGCAGGATGGAATTCTGTTATCTATTGTATTAAAATGATTTTTATGTGCATCAGTCCAAAAAAAAAAGTTTATCATTTAATGGTAAATAATTTGAGAAAATGACTTCAGTATCAAGAAAGATGTACTACGCATTATAAATTGACCCTTTCTAGGTCGATTATGTCCATATAATGTAAGAATCTAATGAGATTGGGTTGAGATGTAGGGCTCTACAGATAATGGTTGTAGGGTTATCTTTGATTAAAAAATAAGTTGAAAATCAAGAATAATAGAGGTTGTCAGTATGTTTGAATGTCGTAATAAAATAAACCTTTTGTTTAAACTCGATCTTCGCTTATGTTTCAAGATGGCATATATCATAGAGATATGAGAATTGTGGTTCAAAAGATAATATTTGTTTCTTTGGACGTTATTAATTACGAGATAATTTGTAATCTTAAAATATATCATGAATCAAAGTGAAACCTTTTCCGAGTAGTCACTGAGTAAAAACCTATTCAGCATCCTTTCTTGCAATGGGTGTCCTTGTCGACTAAAGTTTATAACATTCATATATATCTATGCAAGAGAAAAAAAATTGAAATAAAACCTTATGCTAACATATGACTACCGTGGTATTATCATCATCATTTCAGCTCATATATATCCCACTATTGGGCTTGGGCCTCCTCCACAATAGAAGGGAAATGGACCTTACTATACCATACTGGTCAGATAGGTTGGTATAGGGTTTTGTTGCGAGTTATCCTTCTTTTGTATAGATGTTATATGCATATTATATCCCTTAGGCGTCTTTTACGGCATCCACGGGCAAGATAGAGAGTGGAATTGTGTTCTTACTCCGTCACTACACGGAGGATCGTGTACCGTGGCATAATAGGTTTTTAATTCTCCTATTACGTTGGAGGTTCAATACCCGGCAGTAGGACGAATATGAGCCAAAATGATTCTAGCTGTTGCAAATAACATAGAAATAGAGGCAAATTTCTTAGAACTTTATATGTTAATATAACAAAAAAGATTCTCGCTAAACGGTAGGTAATAATAAGTAATGTGAATTGTAATAAAATGAAGAGACGAGCATGAACAAACGGGCTCAGATAGATCTCTATCCAGCCTCACGGAATACGCGAGCGTAATATTAACGTGGATGTGTTTTAATTCTTTTTAGATAAAACACAAAAGATTGAAGAGATCTAGTCCCTAGCAAGACTTAATTAACATATGCTTCACTGCTTTAGGCCATCAATAACATAATTTAAAGAAAAAGTACCAAGATTCGTAACTCAGTTATTCTGCAGTAAAACGTTGCAAGATCCACGATTATATGAAACAAGTCGGCTAATTTATTGACTCCCTATTCTAAAAGACAATAAATTGACTGCCTTGGTATTACAAGCAACTTACTATTTTGATATAACAAATAGACAATTCAATTTTATTTATTTGAATGTATTTATGCGCACACGAGAATCTTGAAAATAAAACATTTGGACAGTTAGTAGAGCTAGTGAAAGTTCACCTCAAGACACAACACAGAGGAGAATCTATAACCATCTATGCCTCAAGCCTTCGGAAATCGTCTGGAAGAGGCACAGAATTTATGTCAGGTCTAGCTAACGAGGTGATGTGGTCTCGTAGTTTTGTAAAGAGCTCTATAGATTAGAAGAAAGCGGTGGAGTTAACACTGGCTCTGGAGGCGGCAGATGATCGCGACGAGAAGTACATTTAGGAGTGTTGACAATTCTGGCACAGGTGAAGCGTTACACATGGTCCGCGATCGTCTTAGCTGTAAGCGACAACCGAGCGATATAAAATTTGAAATACAATGCGCACGCGCGATTTGTTGGCGACAGCAAGGCGCTCGACGGCGGAGCATGCTGGCGGTAAGGCGCACACTGCAAACAGGTGTCATTATCTCAATTATAATTGCGGTAATTGCAATCACCGCGGACACTTACGCGTAATGTGTACTAAATTCCATCCGCCAACATTTCGTGGATGTGAGCTCCAAGGATGAGCTGTTCTTAAGTGTTTAGAGATTGGGCTGACATTTAAGTTAGGTAAGTGTAGTTTGTTTACAAAAATTTGAAAATTATTTAGAATACACTATCGGTAAAGATGGATAATCCACCTTCATTTCACACGATTTCTCAATCTTGCTAAGATTGACGTAATTTGCAAACATAGCTACCCCTTTTCTCATGCTACTAGTAAAAAGTAATGGTTATTACGGCCAGTTTGAGTTTATTAATTAGCCCTTTACACAACCTTTTAAGAAAAGATATAAATTTTAATTGGGATTCGAGTTGTTGTCGAGGTATTTAATAAAGCACAAAGCGTATTTTTAAGCGATTAAGTGTTAGCTCATTACGAGGAGGGACGAACGGTTGTCTTGACAGTGGACAGTAGCGCGTACGGCATGGGTGGGCTGCTAGTGCATCGCTACGATGACGGCAATGAGTGGCCAATCAATTGTGCTTTGTTAAGCATGCGGCTTAACTGTGCAAAAATACAGCCAGTTTGATAAAAAGGCATTAACTATTTATTAAGGGATTACAAAACATCATCATTATCTATATGCTATTCCGTGTGGTGACGGAGCAAGGATACAATTCCCCACCTCCTCTCTTGCCCGTGGTGTAAAAGGCAGCTAACATATCTATACAAGAGAAGCAAAACTCTATATAAAACCCTGTACCAACAAACATAACCAGCAAGGTATACGAGGGTAGGTAAATAAGTTCGCGGAATGGGGGCTAAAAAGATAAAGTAAAAATCAAAATTATTCTTCTTTCTCAGTATATTCTCCCTTAACCCTAATACATTTCTCAGATCGTTCAATTATTTATTTATACCATCAAAAAAAAATTATTTTTCTTTGTCGTTAAAATAGGCTGAAATTGCGTTCTTCACCTCATCATCAGGCAAAAATTTCTTCCCATGGAGTTCTTTTTTTCATTTTTGGGAATAAATAATAATCACTGTGGGCTAAGTCTGGACTGTTGGGAGGATATTCCAACATTTGGAAGCCCACTTTTTGTATGGCAGACATCGCAACTTGCACCTTGTGCACGGGTGCATTGTCGTGTAAAAGCAGCACCGTTTTGGTCAATTTGCCCCGCCTCTTCTCCTTCACAGCATCTCGCAAGTATTCTAGCAGTGCAGCGTAGTACTCTCCGGTTATATTGACACCCTTTTCCTTATAATCTATTAGCAAAATTCCTTTTGTATCCCAGAAAATCGTCGCCATGAGCTTTCCAGCCGATTGGGACACCTTAAATTTCTTGGGAGGTGGTGTACACTTTTTGTGCCACTGCATGGACTCCGCTTTGACTCAAGCTCATAATGGTTAACCCAAGTTTCATCCCCAGTCACAATACGGCCTAAAATGTCTTTTTTATCCTCAGCACAGAGGTCCAAAAACTCTCGACAACACGCAACTCGTCGCTGCTTCTGATGTGGCGTGAGCATTCTCGGTACCCACCTTGCGGACACCTTTGACATGCCAAGACTGTTGTGTAGCATATTTAAAATGGTTGCATCTAATATTCCAATAATTTCTGCGAGTTGTTTTTTCTTTGAACGTGCATCTTCCAATATTAATTTTTCAAGTTTATCGACGTTTTCTGCAGTGGTCGTTTCAATAGGCCGCCCTGCCCTGGGGCCGTCTTCTAGTGAGTCTCTGCCGTGTTTGAAGAGGTTGTGCCACTTGTAAATCATGGTTTTACCAGGAAAAGGGTCTCCCTATACAGAAGACATCTCTTCTAAAATGGTTTGAGGAGGTTTTCCTTTCTTGGTAAGGAATTTGATGACAGCACGAAACTCAATTTTCTCCATTTTTGTAGTTTTCTTCCGGATTGACTTGTTTGATCGATGATAGCTCAATGAATATTGACCTGATTTTTATAAAATTTGATAATTATACTTATAAGTAGGCCCGCAATTAGTGTAGGTAAAAAAATTATAATAATAAAACTCCTTTGCTTTTGCCATAGGAAGTGTATTAAGGCGCAATATAGGCAATTTGTATTCCGCTTTTTTTACGGAAACAGAGACGATGTATATAAAACCGAGGACAATTTAACCGATTAAAACAGAAACGTTATTGGAAAACTACATTTAACGGGTAACATAAGCTATAGATACTTTAACTCGATATTCCTACGGAAACAGGATCTGCACGGATGAAACGACGGGATTTAGATTGATTTTAAAAATTCTTTCACCAATGAAAACTAAATTATTAGTGAGTTATATAGGCTATACTTTATATCGGTATTCCCACGGGAACGTGACATACGCAGGAGAATCCGCGGACATTTGACCAATTTTAAAAATTATTTAAACTAACGAAAATATGGCTGGAACAGATCCCACAAGCAGCACTGGAGCACGAGTTAACTACAAGAGCAGCCATCAATCGCCTCAACCCTATTGGGGAGAAAGGAACGACCCACCCCACAAAGCTACCGCAAGCAGAACCTTGTTCAGTGAGCATGTTCAACCAAACCAGTGAATTAAATTGGAGCTGGTGTTATATAAACACCACAGGGGGAAATCAAAATGACCGACGTCCCTTTCGTTAAGAAGAAAGGATGTCCCCATTTGGCTGGTTGACGACAGAGCATTAGGTACCGGTGGTCGGCCCAGTGGTGAAGGTGAGAAAATAAAAAAGAGGGGGAAATCAAAATTCATATATCCATATTAATCTAACATTGAATGTTGCGTGGGTGTCGATACGCGAACATAGCACATCTCGCACGACCACAGCTCCCATTGGGCGCGCGATCATACTATTGTCATGAGAACCGTGCACCATATCCGGCCATTCTTACCATGAGTTTGCTTATGCACCATGATATTGTTTAGTTTTAAATTAATAGCTATCAATAACTTCATCGTTTCTATTTGAATAGAGCAATATAAAGCAGTTTGCCGCATGGTGACGGAGTAAGAATACAATTCACCACCTATATTTCTCGTAGATATCCTAAAATATCTTATGTAGTGTAAGGCTGAAAGATAAAATTAGGAATAGTGTGATAAGACGCTGTGTAGTGAATGACGAAGGACAAAGATTAAAAAAGGTATGCTGAGGTGGTTTGAACATGTAGAAAGAATGAGTGAGGAGAGAATGACGAAGCAAGTATACAAATAAGTGTGAGTGAGACGGTTGCAAGAGGAATACCACGCCGTACGTTTCTGGATCAAATTGGAGACGTGCTGGTGAAAGGTGATCTTAAGAGTTCGCGTAACCGTAGAGCTTGCATAAAGACTTTGATGAGTGTGAGTGAAGCGATGGAAGTATATCAGGATCGTGGCTTGTGGCAATCCATAGTCTCTGCCTACCCCTCTGGGAAGCAGGCGTAAGGCTATGTATGTATGACCCAAAAAAATACTGGGAAATATAACATCTATGCAAGAGAAAGAAAACTCGAAATTTAACCTCATACCATCCCATTTATCCAGCGTGATATAGTAGGTCAATTTCAGTCCTATTTTGGAAGAATCTCGCGGCCAGTAATAGAAGATACATTCTACTGCTGGGCTGAGATGATGACGATGAATGACTTAAAATATAATTCTCTACCCTCTATCCGTCCTGATATAATATGTATGCATATAAATCATATTTTCTGAATATGACAAGAATAACTTGAAATGAAATCCTACAATAATCCTTTGACCAGCACTGTTCATTAAATTGAATTTCCTACTGATTTTGGAGGAGTCTTGAGCCTAACGGTGATATGGATACCCATTCATTTTTCGCGAAAGTCATAAAAATCGGTGATAAAATCACAGGGAGAGTAGACAATACCAAAATTAAGAAATCCGTTACAGTAACCCTCTCAAGGCAGGCGAGGGCTACGACAGGACCAGAGGTAACCGCTGCCCTTCTATTGTTGCGGACGATTTGGACGTGCTATGGCTAGATCATAAAATAATGGAAGAGATTCAACAGTACTTAGATGGGATATGACCAGACCTTGGCGTTCTAAATAAAAAATGCGAGCTGTCGCTCAGGCAGATGTGAAACATTGAAATGTACATGTAACATGCATAAAAGAACAGATTACGACAGATACTAATATGGCAAAATGTAAAAATAAAACATTTTTTTTTTCTAGAAAATGATGATTTCTATTCAACAAATATTTATTTTCATAATTAAAAACTAAAAAACATTTCAAATTGTGACAACTCAATTCTTTTTGTCAGTGTCTTCGGTAATCCTTACTAATATTATAAATGCAAAAGTAAGTAATTTGTTACGCTTTCACGCTTAAACCACCAAACAGATTACAAAAATTCTTTCATCAATGGAAAGCTATCATATCAGGGAGTAACATAGGTTATATTTTATCCCGGTATTTCCACGGGAACTACGCGGATAAGACGATTGAAACCGAAGCGAAGTGAGGGCGGGTTGCTAATAATTTAATGTATAGTGACATTCGATGCCGCTGACTATATTACTGACAATTGTTCGGAATGGTACCATACTAAAAATCTCCTTACTATCATATAAGTACCATGGCAACGCGTCACACGCGTCGCAATACCAGCAATCGATTTTACGTACAATCTATAGATGTTTCACATCAAAAGAGAGATTGAGCAGTACTCCCCTAAAAAACTTATAAAACAGCTATACAACCAATGTGCCATTAAAATTATAGTGTTAAGCGATTGCGTGTAGTAACGGACTAAGAATACAATTCACCACCCTCTGATTTGCCCATGGATGTTATTAAAGACGACTAAAGGATTATTAAAGATAATAGCAAGAGAAGGAAAAAGCGGAATAATACCCTATACCAACCGTTATTAGCGTGGTACGTAAATTTTTCTCCTATTATTGAGGAAGCTTGAGCCCAGAGGCCTGAGTGTGAGTTTTGTCGTTAATATTACGCGTTCTACCGTGAGCGCGTAAACTGTCATTTGTATGAAGAAAAGTACAGCGCCACTAGCGGTGCGTATTTGAAACAATGTTTTAAATACGCACCGCTAGTGGCGCTGTACTTTTTTTCATACAAATAACATGTTTACGCGCTCACGGTAGAACGCGTAATATTAACGACAAAACTCACACTCAGGCGGCAGCTGTGGGACGTATATGAGCTGAAATGATGACGATGATGATACCAAGGGATTATAGTGTCAACCAATTCTACGAAGACCATGTTCTATCACATTGGACGATATGCTGATGGATGAATTTATTTATTTATTTATTTATTTGGTTTGCTAACAAATGTAACAGTAATACAACAACTAAAACTAGCACTTACATTTAAAGAAAAAGTTACACTCAATTATAAGCAAACACCGCATGCACAGTATCTACCTATAACTAGTAATTTGAGGGAAAATTAAAGTATTATAAAGCATAATAAATTAGTATGATAAATTACAAAAAGTTCAACGCTCGTATTATTTTGCGAAAGCAACCTAGAGAATCCGAATATATATCTACAGAATCACTACATTCGTTTAACAGCTTGCTCATACGAGGAATGGGAGAACTGGAGCCCAAAACAGTTTTTCTTAATGGTGGATATAGAGGTGTGATGCATACCCGAGGGAGCCTGTACGGCACTCTAAAATTAAGCCTTGCCAGCAATTGTGGACATGATATTCTATTACGAACCAGTTTGTATAGAAACATTAGATCTAAATATTTTCTTCTATTTTCTAGTGTATCTATTTTAAAATATATGAGTTTATCTTTGTATGACATTTTTTTTTATGACTGTTGATGCTGAGTGTGATAAGTGCCAGAGAAATCGCTTTTGAATTCTTTCAATTCTTACAATATGAGTAGCATAATGCGGACGCCACACAATACTGCAATATTCTAATACGCTTCTTACAATGCTATTATATAGGTTCACTTTAGTACGTATATGGCGAAAAACCTTTCCAGTTCGCATAACAAATCCTAGCGTTCTTGATGCTTTTTTAATAATCATTTCCAAATGAGCAGTAAATGTAATTTTTTTATCCAGCAAGACGCCCAAATCCAGGACACAATCGGCTTCCTTTAACTTTATATCACTTATCTTGTACTCAGATTTAATTTCATGTATTTTGCGTGTAAATCTAATATATTGACATTTATTTGCATTTAGTAACATACCATTATCATGACACCACTTGGATAGTAAGTTCAAATCTTTTTGCAGTAAACTGACATCACTATGTGTTTCTATAGTTTTAAAGATTTTTAAGTCATCTGCGAACATAAGTGGTGTAGCATGAAGAAAGCAACTTGGAAGGTCATTAATAAATATATTAAATAACAATGGGCCCAAATGTGAACCTTATGGCACGCCAGAAGCGATGCCAAAATTGGCTGATTTAAAACCATTTAGGACTACATTGAAAAGACGCTCACTCAGATACGATTCGATCCATGAGTACATAGGACCCGCGAAACCGTATGCATCCAACTTTATAAGTAGCATTTGATGAGAAACCCTATCGAAAGCCTTGCTAAAATCATTGTATATTACGTCTACCTGTTTGTGATTATCCAGAGCCTCCGATAAGATCTCCACAAAAACGGTTAGATTTGTACAAGTTGAACGGGACCTCACAAAACCATGTTGATAGTCGGATAGGTAGGGCTGGAAATATGATTCCATAAAAGTATAAACCATGTATGCTGTGTGGTAGCGGCTTCGAATACTACCAACCCTTGCTTTGCTCTTGGGTGTCGTAAAAGACGACTAAGAGCCCTAGATTGACCCGGAGCAACTCCATCTGGTACCATTTGGGTCAACGATTACATTCCCAAGGAGGGTTGACGTCAAGCAGGCGGCCGGTCATAAAAGTCATTGCCGAAACTTTTTGCAATATGTCAAAACAGATGACATATTGCGTCGACCCCAAGTAATTGGGATAAGAGCAAGATGATGATGATAAAAGTATAAACCAATGATTCAAATACTTTACCCATACATGATAGTATAGATATTGGTCTGTAATTACTTACCAAATGTTTGTCATTGGATTTGTGGACCGGGACCACATTTGCAGTCTTCCAACGTTTAGGGAATAATACAGATTTTAAAGATTCATTAAATATGATATGAAGTGGTGTAACCAAACTTGTCGCGCTTGAAAAAACAAAGAAAGGAGGAATTCCATCGGGACCAGCTCCTTTTGTTGTGTCAAGTTGCTTAAGGGTATCTAGTAGTTTTTCAGGTGCAATGTACAATGACGTAAATCTGCTTTCGTGTCTTGCAACTTTGCTAGTATTTGGAAAATTGGAACGCGAAGCGTGATCTATGTCGTTAGTATACGTTGATGCAAAATATGAGGCAAACATGTTACTTATCTCTTCCCCATCACAACTTTTACGTACTCCATTTGACATCATGGAAGGGTATGGACTCGATCGGTGCTTTTTTGCCTTAACATAGGACCAAAAAGCCGATAAGGCTTTGTTTGTTATTGTTTAAAATGTTTATTTCAATTTTTTCAATATAATTATTGAAGCAAGATCTAGATAGTTTCTTGCAGTCAGCGTTTAAAAAATCTAACTCGATCATATCCAAAGGGTTTTTAAAGACTTTAAGACGACGCCTTAATTTATCTTTCTTATGAAGACTACGTATCAAAGTACGGATAAACCAGACAGGGTATCCACCACTTCTGTTCTTACACTGAGGTACAAAACGCTGAATGGTCTCATATAAGATATCGTAAAATTTTCGTGTCATTTCATCTACATCCTTGTCACCCAACAATGAATACCAATCAAATTCATCCAGGTAATTACGTATTACAGTGTAATCGGCTTTGTAGAAATCTAATTAATATTATTGTCTCCAATTTTCCTCCATAATAACTCTATATCAAAAATCATGTCGTTATTATTGCGATTGTTTTTGTAACTGAATCATAATAATTTTGAGTTCCTTCCCATGACGGTGTTATGTGCTAATGACTTTGACACTATTCAGTGGATTTTTCAAGTGTAAGTCTGTCCATCGTAATATTTAGAAGCGTTATTTTTGCGAAGATGAAGTTCTTAAAGATGAGTAGTGTTCATGATAAATATGGCGTATGTTCTAATTACCGAGTGCTATAGATTTCGTTCCCGAAATATAAGAAGTCTCTTGCGTTGAATGCAAGCACTCGGTATAAGTTTAAGACGATGATGAACAAAATATAAAACAACACTATATTTATGCATTTGTTTTTACAACACCCTGCACTAAGGAAATAATCCTTGTATTGCGGGGGACTTTACAAACATATAATTAACGAACACAAATTACATCCAGACTCAGAACAACAATTTGTGGATCGCACAAAGTGTTGTCCCGCGTGGGATTCGAACCCCCGACACTGGCGCTGTAGGTCGCTATCTTAACCACTACGCCATCTGTGCAGTTTAATCGCATTTGATTTTTAATTTGCCAATGTTTCGATCACTATTCAGTTTATGGTCATGGCAGGATTCTTTTTTCGGGTAGTATTTTTTTATTTATATTTTTTTCGGGTAGTATTTTTATATATATATATATATATATATATATATATATAGTCAGCGCACCCGCTGCCCGCCTCCGTTTGGGGCAACAGAGGGGTGGCGCGCAGCCCCATAAACCACCCGTAGCCACGTCTTCTTCGTCATTGGGCCGACCGCCGATGCCGTGTTCTTTGTCGTCAGTGCTCGTCTCGACGGAATACCCAGAGGGTACTCCGTCATGGGAGGATAAAAAATAGTTTTACCAAATATAAGCTAATTACTGTAGTTTCATCTGCATAGTTGCCATCCCCGTAGGAATAATAAATTATAAGCTATTATGAGAAGAAAAACTTGATATAAAACTATTTAATAACCGGTTTGCTAGTCAGGTCAATATTCCTCCCATAGTGGAAGGGGCCCGAGTCTAGCAATGGGAGGCTGTAATAATTATGAAGATGAACCTATGTTTCGCTGATAATGTAGCTTATCATTAGTAAAATCATTTTAATATCAATTTAGTGGTTTAGGAGTAACAAACAAACAAATTCACTTTAGGATTTATAATATTTACTACAATATCAAACTAAATATCTATAACTTGACTGCACAAATGGCGTAGTAGTTAGGATACCGACCTACCGTAAAAGTGCCGTGCCGTTTGATTCTAACGAAAGTCAATACTTCGTGCGATCCACAATTTGCTGTTCTGAGTCTAGGTGTAATTTGTATCTGTTAAATTATATATCTATCTATTTGTAATGTCTGTCACAATACTAGGATTATTTACTTACTGACGGGTGTCGTCTTAAAAAAAGTGTGTGTTTACCTATGTTCGCACGTAAGAAGTTATGCTGTTTTGGTGTAACAAGATAAAAATCTTTCTAAAAACATTTCTAAAAATATTATCAGTTTGTAGAAGAAATAACACTAATAGGTAATAGAAAAAGGAATACATAGAAAGATTTATTATAGCGCATTATTTAGTTGTCATTTGTGACGGTATGCGTGCGCAACGTAAAAAATTTTGATTAGTTAACTTCAGGGTGTCGGTTTTTCGTGACTGTGTGCGCACTCATCGTATAAATTTACACCCATATTTTTTCCATAAGGCACCAAAAGAAGTACCTATAACTTCAAAAATCTATAACATAAGCACAGAGTAATTAAGATTACATTATTAATCAGTATAGTCGGTAATCTATAATAATACTTCTCACTACCAGCGTCGAGGTTAGTTCAAATAATCATCACAAAAAAACTATCGAAATACAGTTCTCACATACACTCTATTTCTATAATAAGTAAATAATTATAGTTGTCAGTGCTGCTGGTTTGTATGAGGGGATAATATTAAAAAGTTATCATGTTTGTTATGGTGTGAGAAATATTATTGCCGGAAAGAGGTCACTAACGGACTCTTCCTTATTTCTCACCTGTCGGATTAGGAAGCTGTCAAGCGTTAAAAAGTAAACTGAGTTTTTTTTTAAATGATAACATTCCAGGAAATAATCCTCAAGTATTGTGATGGATGCCGTAAAAGGCGACTAAGGGATACGCATATATATTTGTGAGTGGTAGGACCACACTGTCGGCAGTTATCTGTCTACAGCCGCGGGCCGGTCCGTCCGGGGCAGTACCACGTTCTCGCAGAAAATCGACGTCTGAGTAGTAGCAATTTGTTACTGCGCTTCGTTCGATGAGCGAGAGAGCCGGCAGCCCAACTTTCTGAGGGTGTTTGCGTGTGGGTTTTGATGATGCCTTTAGTATCACCGAGCCTCAATGCACGCATTCACACTCCCTTCACTTTCTTCGCGGTAGGCAGCGGCTTTGTAAAGGTCCATGAGCGGCAGCAACACTTAGCATCAGGTGTACCGTTTGCTCGTTTGCCACTGCTTGCAATAAAAAAAAATATGCAAGAGAAGGAAAACTCGAAATAAAACCTTATACTGTACCAATCTGTTTAACAAGCATGGTATAGTTAAGTAAATTTCTTTCCTATTATGGAGGAGCCTCGAGCCCAACAGTGAGACGTATATGAGCTGAAATGAAGATGGTGATTCTAACGGCAGACTTTATAACCATATCTATTATATTAATACGTGAAGCAAAAACTTTGTACCCCTTTTTACGAAAATTACGTGGATAGACAAGTATGAAATTTGACCCTCAGGTGCTTACCGGACATGGGGTCTTCGGTAAGTACCTGCACAAAATTGGAAGAGAAGAGGCCTCGGGATGCCATGAGTGTGGCGCGCTAATCGACGATGCGCGCCATACCCTGAAATCCCCGCCTGGGAGCCTCATCGCCACGTCCTGTCAACGGAACTGGAAATAACAGACCTGTCGTTGCCGACCATCATCTCCAGGATGCTCGGCAGCGACGGCTGTTGGTCATTGATGGCCTCCTTCTGTTAGGCTGTCATGACAAGGAAGGAGGCCGTGGAGCGGGCATGCGAGGCGCTTGCGTCCGCTGACTCGCTCCGCCGGCGAAGACCAGGGAGGAGGAGACGCCGCTATGCACGCCTCCTCCCACCGCCCTGAATGATGACAAGACGTGGCCAGACGGCCAAGCGTTCGGGTGTCAGGGATAGAATGTCACTGTAACCGGCGGGGGATAGTGCGTAAAGGCATTTCCACAGCGTGAAAAAAAAAGTATGAAATTTGACATAGTTGAAGTATATAATGAGGAGTAGTGCATAAAACAGAAATTTCATATAATAATAGATTAGAAATACATTCAATTCATTAAAAAAAATATTACGCACACTACAACGCAATCGCTACACACACACGCACGCGCTTATACACTTTTGGTTACGGTTATAAAATCTCTGATCAAACGAATGTCAAATAAACATAATTAAGATGACAATGTCTAATAGGCATTTGTACTTAGTACTTTATATACAGTAAAACCCGTTTAAGATGATTTCGCAGGGACCCGACCAAAAACGCGTCTTATGGGCGCGAAATCGTATTAAAAAGTATTTAAAGGCAGGAAATCGTATTATGCGGGTAAGGGAAAAACGTGCCATTATTATTTATTATATTATTATTTTGAATACCTACGTATTGAATTTAACATTTAAAAAATACCTAAATAAAATGTTGTTTATTGTCATTACGTTACTTAAAGTAATCACTTATTTTAGTTTGACAAAAAAGTTTTGAGGCATTAGCAATTACAATATTTTCAACGAAATTTAATTTTCGCAGTGCGTCTTCGCTTTGATTCAAAGATGTTACATGGCGTCTTAAATCATTAACTGCTGATAATGCCTGGGCGTGTGACAAAATCGGAGTTGACTCATCTTCTTCTTGATCATTATCACTTAGGGTCGCTCGACAGTCGCTGGCCGCTGCCGGAAGGGGTAATATGTGTATTTGAGTGGCACGTGTTGGCGTATTAAACGGAATTACGATCATATTAAGCGTTAAGAAATGTATGAAAACATGTCTCAAGTTGCTGGGACTGACGCAAAATGGCGTATTATGCGGGCAATCGTATTAAACGTGATCGTATTAAACGGGTTCTACTGTATTAGTTATTAGTGGACTACAGCTTACTCAAATACATAAATAAAATTAAAAATAAAATAGTGTAGCAGAAAAATTAATTAAAATGAATTATAGCCGAATTTCGACCACATGGCGACCACTAGTAAATATAAAAACAGTAAAATAAATTATTATTTTTGTCATTAAAAGTTAAAAAAGAGAACACAGCGTAGTCCAAAGGACTGGTAATAGAAGTTAAAACTTAAAACAATGAACAATAGTTGTTTTGGATATTCAAATTAATTATTTGATCTTAAAATCATCATCATCTTAGTCTGAGGAGAGGAGAGAATTTGACCTTATATACCACGCTGGTTAGATCCCTTGGTATAGGGTTTAATTTCAAGTTTTCTTTCTCTTGCATCAATGTTATATGCACATTATACCTATTTTACGACCCTCACGGGTAAGAGAGAGGACTGATTAAGAATCGCCATCAACATACGAAAAAGAGGACAAAATGTGAGTGACAATTAGATTGTCCTACGCCAGTCCATATTGATACGAAAATAGGAAGATTGAGATAATTTGTTTTATCTATCTTATATAAATTACGTGTCACTTTGTTTGCCCGCGATAGGCTCCTAAACTACTTAATCGATTTTAATCAAATTTGCACACCGTGTACAGTTAGCTCCAAATTGAAAGATAGGATAGCTTCCATCTTAATTTATAGTCGCAATATTATTTTATTGCAAATTATTTGTCTATTATTTGACATTCACAATTATCTGTTAACTCCAAATGATTTTAACGTTGGCGATATCTGTTGACTAGATTGAGTAATTAATTAATAGATGGCGCTGCTATGTCAAACCTACAAACGTATCATATACAATTTTAATTTACTTTTTTACAAATTCTCTCTTAATGAGAGAATTTGTAAAAAATAATTCTCATGAAATATATGAGAATATACCTCAATGACAGTGTGTGTTCTCCTACAGTTCTACTTAAATAGTTCAATAAAATGTAATATAACAATAACATTTATCGAGGAAGGCTATAGGCTATATATATCATCACGCTAAGACCAACACGAGCGGAGCACAAATAAAGAATGTTTCAAAATTAAGGATTTTTTTTCTTTTGGGAGCTTTCACTGCGTAAACGGCAAAATTATTGCAACTATCACGTGTGGCAGATTTATATTATTAAAAAATATTTTAATCTTCTACGTAAAAAAATCTTAGGCTAAAGTTAGAGTTAGCCCAAATTATCTATACCACGCGGACGATATCGCGAGCAGAAGCTAGTTATAAATAAAACTATTATTACAGAGCTTTAATATTTAATTTTTCATTTGGAGAATTCTCATGTCAAAAATCAAATACAACGATAAAATGCGTAAAAATAACTGGTTTTATTTACAACAAAATAACCTTTTATCAAATTATTTATGTAAAAACACTATAGTTTTTAATAGCTATTTATTTATTAAGCATATTTAAATACAATTATCCGATACATTAACAATATTTATAGTTGAAATAAATAGATTAAATTTAAATATTAATGGAAGTTTTATCTTCAGTAACTGAACTAAAAGGAATAAAGCTTAGATTATTTCTATCACGTATGAAAACTGTTTCACTAATTAACTGTAATGATAGTCATTTAAATATCAATATTAGATAGCAGACGCCCCGTTGCGTAATTATATACCATGAAAAAATACGAGCATTGCAACCTTTAAACCAAGTAACTTCACCGTCTTAAGATATAATCATTTGAAATTGTGTCTTAAGATTTTAGTATTAAGGTACGAAATAAATGCTATACTGTTTTTGATACATATTGAAAACTGTTATAGTATTAACTTAATAGATAATCAAACACCTGTACTGTACCTATATGTGACATACTGGAGAATGAGTTGGCGAGCATAAAAATTCTTATTTTGAAAATAAAACTATTTTACGGATTTCATCGCGTTTATGTTTGATTTTTGATTGCCCGACGTTTCGAACACTTAACAGCGTTCATGGTCACGGGCGGACTAAGGTGTCTCACGTCCAACAAATCAAAAAATCAAATACAAACGCAATCAATTCCGTAAAATAGTTTTATTTACAATGTTTAATACTTGCGTAAACATCATAAATTCTTTTATTGTATATTCTTTAAGGATTTTATGGCGTTCGTATATGATTTTTGATTGCCCCACGTTTGCTAGTCCGCCCGTGACCATGAACGATGTAAAGTGTTAGAAATGTCGTATCGTACTACTATATCGTACTATTGTCCACGGAATCGACACAAAGATAGACAACTTTACTACTATTCAGGAGGAAGCTCGAGCCCAGCGATATTCCAAGAGAACATATTACCAACATAAATGTATCCTATGTGTTAATCCAGAGTGTCAACTACATCCATGGCTAATTTTATTAAAATTGGTCGACTGGTTACAGCCTGTAAAGGTAACAAACTTAACCTGTCTGAATAGCGTGTCAGAGTAGGCCAAGATTCCTTCCACTGTGGAGGCGGCTCGAGCCAAGCTGTGGGATATATTTATTTAGCCAAGATGGTGATAACAGGTATTTTATGAGTGATGAAATATGCCCCGCTTTACAATACTACAATAAATTATGATTAGGTACAAGTTCGTTAGCTTCAATATCTAACATTCTGCATTTATACGCAACAAATCAAGCAATCTTGTTGCTAGTATGTATCATGGATACTTAACAAAAATAATTACCTAAAGTGCAATACTAATGCACTAGCAAATAGCAGATATTCCTATCTACTCGATTTGTGCTTCGATACTCGCATAAAATCGTTTTTATTAACACAACCTTATCGATTTAAAGAGAGCATCGCGCCGCAAAGATGGCATTTCGATTACTTATTCAACTACTAGTTTTTAATTTTGTTGGTTAATCTATCGTAATGTGTCTCATGAATTAAGTTAATTAAATAAGGTACTAGAAATTTAATTATTGATATAGACTTTATCATGTTTGAATTTTATTTAAATACAAATATTTTAGATATTTTAAAGTGTTCTAAAGCATCCGTGGTCACGCAAGGACAAAGACATTTAATTATAGTATTGAAATTATCGTAAGATTGATACATCCTTACTAATATTATAAATGCGAAAGTAAGGATGTTTGTTTGTTTGTTTGTTACGCTTTCACTCTTAAACCACCGAACCGATTTCAAAACTTCTTTCACCAATGGAAAGCTGTAATATCAGGGAGTAACATAGGCTAAATTTTGTCCCTGTATTCCCACGGGAACGGGCAAATATCATATTTAAGAATCATAAAAAATGTACATGAAGGCACTCTATAGTCGCAGATTAGATAGGAAATAATTGTAGCTTTTTAAGCTAAAATAAAAAGTTCTCGTTTATTTTAAACGGTATTCACATAATAAATTATCATCTTGGATGCGAGGTATTAAAACATTCATGAGTTATAACGCTTTAGTTGAATGTCGCACGATTGTCGCGCTCGTGTTATCGTTGCGACTGAGCACGACAAACGCAGCGTACCTGTATACATGCAGCGATTAAAACGCGCGTTTCAAACGCTTCACAAACTGTAGATACTATGTTTTTGCTAAAACACTACTTAAACAGTAACATAATGAAATACAGTGTAAACTCTATGTAATGACACTCAAGGGACTGTGAATTTTTTGACGTTACAGAGAGTTGTCGTTAATTGGAGTGAAAAAAAAATTGATATTATTTTACTATTCTAATATTTATTTACTAATATAGCGCAAATTTTACAAACGTAACAACAACTATGATTAAGGTAACGTTTAACAACCTAACGACAGCCCAGTGGCCGAGTAAACATGTACAAGTCAATCACACAAAAACAAAAGAGAATTTTTTACAACGTTTCATAGGTAAGCTGGGGTAAACACGTGCTAGATAATAAAATAACAAAACAATAAAGAAGAGAACGTACACAGCTGCAGTTCTTACTAATTTTGGCAATTAAGAAAGTACTGCTGAATGCTAAATAATGCCGTATTGTCGTCGTTATTTCGAGTGAACGTGATGCTATATAGAGTGTATCATTGTATGGATAATATGGCAAACCAACCAAAATCAAGTTATTTCGATATTTTAAGGAGTTTGTCGTTAAATCGAGTGACGTTATAAAGAGTTTACACTGTAATGCAAAAAGTGCGTATGTGTGTGCATGTGTGCTTGCTTGGGTGCATGCATGCATGTGTGCATGCTTGCATGCACGCACACAAGCACGCATATACGCATACAAGCACGCACGCACGCATGTACCTTACCAGTGGCGGCTCTACCTTAAGTGCGCTCGTGCACTGAACCACCAAATCAAACGATTTGAAAATTACAAAATGTTGCTTCACATCATCTTTATTTTTAAATTACCATATTATCTAATATTTATTTTTTTAACATACAAAAACATATAACAAATAAAAGTTCAAATTATGACGAAACAATTTAAGCATTTTACTAAACTATTAAAACTTATTTTCCCTGTAAAAAAAATCTCGTGCGCTTAGGCGAGCGCACGGGGACTGTCCATACAACTTGTATTAGTTATGAGTTAAAACCTGGCGCGTGAGACGGAAGATAGTTTATAGAAATATACTGAAAAATGAGCCTGTTCCCGTGCGCCGTACGAGCGAACTGAACATTGGCGAGAGGACTTGACTTTCGACGAGATTCGTCGATGACGTGACGTCTCGTTAAGTACAGTAAGTATTAGGTATGTTTTCGATGTATACGTATATGACGTGATAATTATGGTTTGTTTACTTTAATTGTTTTTTTACTTTCGTCTCAGTTCTATTTTATACTGCGTATACAGTGTGTGGTGTGAGTGAAAAGGAGCATAAATATAGACTATATTAAAGACAATAACAAAACTTTTCAAAATAAAGTTTATATAAATTAGTGGGGCTTAGTGAGCAAGTAAAGTGTACCACCACTTTGATGACCCACCAGCCGCCATTGTACCTTACCATACCTTTTGTTAACCCGTGTCTGCAAACCGTTTTAAAATAGAGTAATTGCCATCCGTGTGGTGACGGAGGAGTTTCAATTGTATTAAAAAACTAATAAGGAACGAAAAAGCGCCTCATGTGTATTTTCCTAAGTTAGCGTTTTTGACAGAGCATCGTTCAAATATTGAATAGAAATTACTATGGGACTATGGGGCGTTCGAACACTATTCAATACTAAGCCAAATGCAGAATAAATGGGATTTAATTATACAAAGGTTTTGCACGTGTTGTTAATTTGCTTGTAATGCTACCTGAACTACTGAACTGATCATTATGATATTGCTCACTGGTTATAATCAACATTGACTATATAGGAAAAAATAGAAGATACCTTTTATTTTGAAATAAAAAGAAACTTAGAAATTAATCGTCCATCATTCTCATAAAATTAAATGGCAAAGAAATTCACGGAAGATATCATCTACGTTAACCTAATCTAAGTAATCCTAATCTAAATATAATTTATTTGATAGGCTGCGGCCTATCGTGAATAAAGTGAAGGGAGAATGCGTGCAATGAGATTCGGTGATACTAAAGGCATCACCAAAACCTACCACACGCAAACACCTGCAGAAAGTTGGGCTTCTAGCTCTCTCTGTCACCGAACAAACAGCAGTGACTGATTTTATGATTGATTGATTTTATGCAATAGTGATACTACTCGGTACGGGCCGGCTCGTGGTCCTATGTCGGCCTCGGTCGTACTACGTCTTATGTACCGATATCACCCCGCTATCATCCCTGGAAGCTATTAAAAAATAAATTGTACAAGTGGCTTAGTGGTTAAGATCGATCGATTGTTCTGATCTACAGTGCCATTGTCACGCGTTCAATCCCAATTTTTTCGATCCACAAATTATTGTTCCGAGTCTAGATGTAATTTGTGTCCGTTAATGATATGTTTGTAAAGTCTCCCGCAATACAAGGATTATTTTCTTAGTGCAGGGCGTTACCTTTAGAAAAATCAACGTGCTCTCACCTTTAGAATGTCGTGATTATCCCTTCACCAATTTCACGAAGCCTTATTAAAGATGAATTGTTATTATATTGAAGATTTTTCATTACATTACTGCCGCTGTCTGTAGCGTTTGGCAGGTTCGCTTGATTGGAACCCATTCACGATTTCCGTGTAGCTTAGAACTATTACGGTATTCATGCAATTTATGTTTCTATAGCTTATAATAGTGTTTATTTCAAAACAACTAGTAACTAAACTCATATTTTTTTATTGTTGGTGGTAGCAAATAGTACGCCTGATGGTTTTTTTCTTTTTTTTTTTTATTGCAAGCAGTGGCAAACGAGCAAACATTACACCTGATGGTAAGTGTTGCTGACGCTCATGGACCTTTACAAGGCCGCTGCCTACCGTGAAAAAAGTGAAGGGAGTGTGAATGCGTGCATTGAGGCTCGGTGATACTAAAGGCACCACCAAAACCCTCCACACGCAAACACCCTCAGAAAGTTGGGCTTCCGGCTCTCTCGCTCACCGAGCGAAGCGCAGTAACAAATTGCTACTACTCAGACGTCGATTTTCTGCGAGAGCATGGTACTACACCGGACGATCCGGCCCGCGGCTGTAGACAGATAACTGTCAACAGTGTAGTCCTACCACTAGTAAGTGGTAGGACCTAGTAGATGGTAAGATAATACCGCTCATAGACCTTTGCTAGGCTGCTGTTTACTGTGAAGAAAGTGAAGAGAGTGTGAATACGTGCAATGAGGTTCGCTGATACTAAAGTCATCACCAAAACTGGTGCTACGTGCAAACAACTTCAGAGCTTCTAGCTCTCCGCCCTAGCCGAGGCCGCGGGTGGCTGGATCGGGGTTTTAGTCAGTCACCCGCAGAGAGTGTGGCCGCGCGACGGCGATCGACGTCCGCAAGGGGGAACGTCAAGAGGAGAGGGTACCCCGCGACCGGGGTATTCCGTCAGATCGACCACTGGAGACAAGTTATCTTGCACCTGGTCGACCCAACGACGAAGGCGATATGTCATGAGTGGGTTATGGGGCCGCGCGCCACCCCTCTGTCTCCCCGGACGGAGCCGTGCGGCGGATGCGCTGACCATGTCCTACCCCAATGAAATACAGTAACAAATTGCTTATTGTGATATTGATTTTATGTCAATGATCTAATTTGAAAATCAGTTTGCTTGCGGTAGTTAGCTGTTTGGTTAATATCGGTCCATCAGTGTTAGAGTATCAGCTCTTTACCAAAATGATGTAATGGCGTATATTTACTCAATTAAGTGCTTCACGCGCCCGTATAATCATTAAATAACAATTTATTGATAGTTTCTATTGAAAAGAACATAATACTTTTTTTTTAGTTTCTGTCGGGGATTATTCAAAATTTTGGCTTTCAAATGAATAAAACTGAATAGATTCTTTTTTTTTATTTATTTAATTTACAAAAAGAAAACACATATTAATTGTTATTGTACAATAACAATTAATATGTGTTTTCTTTTTTTAAACTTTTTTAAGTTTGTACAGGTACTCACATTCAAATAGCGAGGCCAATAAAGATGTCTTATGATAGTAATTACGTTACATTATAAATATATATATATATCTTAATTAACAATATAGAAATAAAAAAAAAATAACAATAATAAAAAATAAAAAAAAAACATAAATTTAAAGAAAAAGTAAGAAACGCCTATTTTAATAATAGCAAGCATATTTTCAATTAATTTTAAAGAGTAAATCGGTCCATCTCTTTGAGTGCTACGATTCTAGAGACAGATATTCACACACACATACACACACACACATACACATATCAGCCATCGCAGTCAAAATTATAAAACCCCTCTTTTTGCGTCGGGGGTTAAAACTATTGAATTTGAAAATAGAATTCCTTGTTATTAAACTCTACACTGTAATTAAAACATAAATTCTCGTATTATATTTTTATTTTCTTATCTGTCATGTAACTGGTCAAATATAACTCAATAGTGAATTCTAAAGAACAACTTTACCAAAAGTATAGCTAAAATTTAAATAAACATTTTGTTGTTATAAAAAAAAAACTACAAATCGACATTATAGTCCATAAAATATCATCCTATCTCTGTGACAGTTGTCCCTAGTGCTGTCACGCTTACGATAAAGTCCATAGTTTTTTTATCGATAAAACTCTTTATTTTTATAATTGTGATTTTCTATTATAATTAAAATACTATTAATGAATATCTTTTTGAACTCATTTCAAACAAAAACTATTTTTTGACTGTTTTAATTATTCAAAAGGAGTACAATCAAGGTCTAGGTCACTATAATCGTCATTACTGGAGAGTGTCTACTAGAACATTTATAATTTTTTACCAAATAGGGACAGTCGTTAGATTAATCAATCAATAACGACTGTTTTATACATAAATATGTCTAGTTTATTGACACTAATGCGTACATAATATTATCATTTACTCCGAGACGAAAAATAGTTTAATGTTTAACTAATTCAATTTATGTATTTTATAATGTAACGGTCTGTTTTAATTGTAAAAAATATGTTGAAAGTTTTATATAGGTACTGTATTGGGTTTATTTCTTTTATGAATAATTTAATAAAGATCGGCTATCGATTTACGTATATCGACTGTCCCATCTCTTTTTTATTTTCGGTCCAGTATGACGTTGTAGGTGCGTAAGCGTCATTTATGTATAAAATGTTTACTAGGTATTTCAGTACTTATGCGGTTCATTTTAGGCATGAATATTAATATTTTTATATTAATAACATATTGCAATTCAGTTGCATTAAAATTGGCACGAAAAAAATGAAAATATATTTGACACAAAATGAAATTGTAAACATATCGCTCGTTTAAACGTAGTTCGTTGGTTTCGTTGACATCTGTCACAGGGATCAAGCTATATTTTATGGTCTATAATAACTGTTATTTTTTTTAAGATAGCACTCTGCACTAAAGTAATAATCCTTGTGTTGCGGGGGACTTTATGAATATAAATGACGGACACAAATTACATCTAGACTCAATACAAAAATTCGTTGATTGCAGAAAGTGTGGTCCTGCGCGGGATTTGAACACATGACACTGCCATGGTAGATCGATATTTTAACCACTACGCTTTTAGAGCGAATATTGAATATTTTCTCAACAGATCTCTAATTTGACATAAACACAACATTACACTTAAGGGATTGCTCAGATAGATGAGTTCTGGGCTTTATTGTCGCCGAGTGATGCGCAGGAGTTGCGAGTAGGGTGACCAAATTTTATAGTAATTGGAGAAAATAATATTGTGACGGGTGGTGGGGGCAACGAATACTGCCAACCTTTATATTACTTGTATGTGTCGTAGAAGACGATTAATAACTATACATCAATCTGGACTAACACCATGGTGATTGATCAACAATTACATTATGGAGGGTTGACGTCAAGTAGCTAGCCGGTAATAAAATTATTTATTTATTTATTTAGTACTTGGAAAACCAACAGCTGTACAAAACAGTAATGAAAACTACAATAAGAAACATAAACAACCAATAACAGGTTTTCACGGATAGCAGTGGTACACACCTACAATAAGTCCGATGACAATTTGTAATATGTTAATGAACACTAACACAGAGTATGACAGAAAAAGGAAAAACAATGATAATTAATTATTAAAAAAGTTAAGATTTAGCTGTCTCCGTGCCACCTTGCTCCCAGTATTGAAAGGGTCTAAAGAAAACTCTTTTCATAATTTGTTAAAATCTATGCTCGCTCGCACAATATATGAATTCTGCCTATAATTGGTGCCTATAATTATAGCCAAAACTTTTTCTTTGACCTTTTTTCCTAGATAGTAGATATATATTACATATGTAGGATCTAAGAAAAACTACATATTGCGTCGATTTATTTATAACGCGCGAGACTAAAATGTTAAAAAAATATAACTGTAAAAACTAAAGAACGTGTTTTTTATAAAAATTGAAACTAAAAATAAATAATAAATTACAGATTTAAAAAAAAGAAGAACTGTGGTATGCCTTATACGTTTATTTCTGTAATGACCCTAATTCTTTTATTAATGAATAATGAATGATTGATATAATATTGGATATCAAGCATTCCAAGCATTTTTTATACAATTTTATAAATAATATCTTAGTATAGTTTTTATTTTTGTTTTTCATCGTAGCCTTTTTCAATATTCCAATACTAGTTTCAAGCCTTTTCCACATTTGTGCTCCGGCGGCTACCATTCATATTTCAATTTAATTTAATTTATTATTCCTTCTTTTCTTCTCCTACCACTGCTAGATGATACCTTTGCCAGAAATTAGAGTGCCGTAATCACCACTGTCATTGATGACCGCACTGAAATGTTATAGGTTTCTCCGTAGGGAGTTATTTTCAATACTATTTGCTATTTACCAAGAATAAGTAAGGGGTAACGATAACTCTTACTCCGTCGCCACAGGGTGATTTTATTTTCATTCGCCTCATTTCAAATGCACAGATGGCGCAGCGGTTAAGAAACTGACCCACCGTGCCGTTGTCGTGGACTTGAATCCCACGCAGGACAACATTTTGTGCGGCAGAGCGCGTGCGCGAGGAGCGTCTCCTCGACGACACGAATCGCCGCGGGCGACTGGGGCGGCGAAGGCGCGATTATCTGCGCGTGATGCTGCTCTTTTTTTTTCACGCTGTGGAAATGCATTTACGCACTATCCCCCGCCGGTTACAGACAGGGGAGTGTGTGTGGGACTCGCCGGCCACAAAAGTGACCGAAATACCCACTAAAACCACAACGGCCCCGTCCGGGCTTTTACGGGGTGCCGGAGAGATCATCTGATAACATTCTATCCCCGATACCCCAACGCTTGGCCGTCTGGCCACGTCCTGTCATCATTCAAAGCGGTGGGTGGAGGAGCGCATAGCGGCGTCTCCTCCTCCCTGGTCGTCGCTGGCCGAGTGAGTCAGCGGACGCAAGCGCCTCGCGTGCCCGCTCCGCGGCCCCCTTCCTTGTCATGACAACCTCACAGAAGGAGGCCATCGACGACCAACAGCTGTCGTTGAGCATCTTGGAGATGATGGTCGGCAGCGACAGTGCTGTTATTCCCAGTTCCGTTGACAGGACGTGGCGCTGAGGCCCCTAGGCGGGGCATACTTCCAGTGTGTGGCGCGTATCGTTGATTAGCGCGCCACACTCATGACATCCTGGGGCCTCTTCTCTTCCAATTCTGTGCAGGTACTTACCGAAGACCCCATGCGTGATGCTGCTCTAGCCGAGGCCGCGGATGACTGGACCGGGGAATTCCGGGGGTGATGGACTAATTAGTCCATCACCCGCCGAGAGGCCGAGCACGTCAGGAAAGACCGACGTCCTCCCCGTGGGGGGCCGTCGGTCGATGGGAGGGTACCCCTCAAGGGGTATTCCGTCGGGCCGACCACTGACGTCAAGTCACCGGAGCAGGGTGATCGGCCCAACGACGAAGGCGACATGTCACGGATGGGTTACGGGCGTGCGTGCTTCGCCCTTCTGTTGCCCCGGACGGAGTGGTGCGAGGAGTGCGCCGACTGTCACTCACCTCAAAAAATAAGAAGAAAGGATAACATTTTGTGCGATCTAAAAATTGCTGTCCAGAGCGTTGTTTTAAAAAACTGGCCAAGTGCGAGTCGGAGTCGCGCACGAAGGGTTCCGTACCATCTATAAAAAAGGGCAAAAAATCACGTTTGTTGTATGGGAGCCGCCTTTAAATATTTATTTTATCTTTAGTATTTGTTGTTATAGCAGAAACAGAAATACGTAATTTGTAAAAATTTCAACTGTCTAGCTATCGTAGTTCTTGAGATACAGCCTGGTGACAGACAGACGGACGGACAGCGAAGTCTTAGTAATAGGGTCCCGTTTCTACCCTTTGGATACGGAACCCTAAAAAAAGTAAAGTGATGTCTTAAAAAAAAGTAAAATATAATGTCATATAACATGTGTACCCTACTAATAAATGTGTTTAGTCCCCGCTCAGGACTAGTTGAAATGGTTCAGATACGTACCAAGACTGATAATACCATTACACTATCTATCTGTCCAACATGATTAAGCGTTTTACGTATCTTTTTTGACATTCAACTTTGTATTGAATAAATTATTTATAAGAATATTTCCTTCTTTTTCTAGATGAACTTGAAAAATATATGTTTGTAAGTTTTGTAAATTTGAAAGATCTTCGTGTGGTGACGGACTAAGAATACAATTCACCACCCCCTCCCTCTTTCCCGTGGGTATCGTAAAAGCCGACTAAGGCATGAAATAGGCATATAATATATATACAAAAGAAGGAGAACTCGAAAAAAAAACCTAATGCTAACACGTCTGAAAAGAGTGGTATAGTAGGTAAAATTCCCTCCCACCGTGGAGGAGGCCAAAACTCAACAGAAGAACGTATATGGGCTGAGATAATAATGATGAAATTCTAGCTTTTCATTTCTAAAATTTCTATCTTACATCTTTAAACGAGCAATTCTTGTATATATGTAGGTATATATATATTTTCAGGATCTCGGAAACGGCTCCAACGATTGTGATGAAATTTGGCATACTACAGGTTGCGGCGCCAAAAAATCGATCTAGCTATGTTTTATTTATAGAAAATGTTGTTTAGTCGGTGTTTTTAGCTAATCAATACAATGACATAAAATGTCAATAGAATATGCATTCACATTTTGCTGTTGACATCATGAGCGATGATAGCTCAGTTGGGAAGTCGTCCACTCTTTGTTTTGTTTTGGCATTCAAACAGCGTGGGATCGAATCTCGGTGTTATTATTATTCTCTTTTTGTAATGTTTGATATTTTTTTCATTATTTAATTTTTATTTTTTATTAATATATATATATCTAAATAAATTCGACAAAAATACAACAAAAATATACCGAGCGAAGCTCGGTCATCCAGTTATTGTGCTAATAATTGCTGATAATAACGCGAGTATAGCACATTTATATATAATACTATTTTACGGATTTAATCATTTACATCGTTATTACAGCGATTTATCGTGAGACATCATAGTTCGCCCATGACCGTGAACGATAATAAGTGTACGAAATGCCGGGAAATAAAAAAACAAACGCGATAAAATCCGTAAAAATAGTTTTATTTATAATTCTTAAGTACTTTAAAAGACCTTCATTCTTTCTATTACATCATCTTAATGCGATTTTATTTCAATACTTCTGGGCCTTATTCTTCTTTATAAGGTGTAGAAATTAGGTTCCAGAAATCATTATAAAATAGAAAACCTCGTATCTATTATCCAATTTCTATTTATTTAAATAACTAAAGAAATAAAACTAAGAACTTAAAGAATCTTTGAACATTCCACAGAGCGTGTTTTTCTTCTCTGTATGGATGGTATCGCAGTTCGATTCCCAATGAATGGGTCGTGTTCCATTCAGCGCAACGTCGTTCACTCTACGCGAAGTTGTTTTATTTGTTGGTTTAAGTTATGAGAGGAGAGAATAAAATAAATATAAGATACTAGTTACTAAAGGAGTAGCTATATTTTGTTATTAAGACACTACCTTTTGTTTAGGAGAGATACCGCCTGGATACACGCTATCCATTCCGTCCGGGGTGATGAAGGGCAGTACGCGATCCCATAATCTACCGTACTCCTTCCTTATCAACATTGGACCAACCACTGGTTCTTCACGCTCGTGGCGAACAAGAAAGAAAGAAGAAAGAAAAGAAAGTAGTTAGTAACATCTTCATGGTACCTTTTAATGTTTCATATTTATTTCTTAATTATCAACACACACAAGTCAATCTTTCAACAACGCCAAGTCAATCTGATTATTTAAAACATAAAATATCTTAAATATTGATATGGTCACTATAAGAGGTTGTTAGGTTAGCTAATTACGTAATAACTTAAGATGGAAGCACCCTTAAGTAGCGACTCAATAAATTAACCGATTTGGTATTACATGCAACTCACAACTTTTTATGGTGAAAGAAATGAGCTGTGAGACTTGGTTTTTTACAAGTTATGTTTTTGATGGTATTTAAAGTTTCATTCATCATTATCATTTCAGCCTATCGCCTTCCACTTCTGGACGTAGGCCTCCATCATGTTACGCCACAAAGTGCGGTCCTGTGTCACCTGCATCCTATGACGCCCAGCAACTTTCACCGGGTTGTCGGTCCACCTAGTGGCGGGGTCGTCCTACACTGCGTCGTCCAATACGTGGTCGCCACTCGAGAACCTTTCTTCCCCAGCGGTTGTCAGTTCTTCGAGTGATGTGGCCTGCCCTTTGCCGCTTCAGCGTACTAATTCTTGGTGCTATGTCGGTTACACCCGGAACTTCTGCGGATTTCCGTATTTCGGATTCTAACTCGCAGAAAAATCCTGAGCATATCCCGTTCCACATAGCACGCTGAGCGACTTTCAGCCTTATTATGAGGCCTACATTTAGGGATCACGTTTCTGTGCCGTAAGTCATCACTGGTAACACACACTGGTCGTAGACCTGTGTTTATTTAAAGTTTACACATGCTTTTTATATAAAGTTGCGTGTAAAAGGTACTCTTATTTTTGAATGGACCGCCTTCTCAATAAAAAACAATCTCAGCTAACGATTTCTGATGTTTACGCGTGATTGTAAAAACTACGGATTTTATCGCGTTTGTATTTGTTTTTGGATTGCCCGACGGTTCGAACATTAATAATTATAATTTTCTCATATAGAATCATTTTCTTCTTGCACTGCCAATAGATTTGTAACAAAATGGGGGTCAAAATTTAATAACTAATTTCTATAGCGGGTAGATATATATATATATATATATATATATATATATATATATATATATATATATATATATATATATATATATATATATATATATATATATATACTAGCAACCCGCCCTCGCTACGCTTCGGTTATAGGTTATAGTCGTTTTACCCGCGTAGTTCCCGTTCCCGTGGGAATACCGAGATAAAATATAGCCTAGTTTACGCCCTGATATTATAGCTTTCCATTGGTGAAAGAATTTTTGAAATCGGTCCAGCCGTTTTGAAGATTACCCGGAACAAACAGACAGACAGACAGCCAGACAAACAAAAATTTTTTAATTGCTATTTTAGGCATATGTGTTGTGCAAATAACCGTGTGAGCATGAAAAAAGCCTATTATTTTGACATTACAAACAGACACTCCAATTTTATTTATTGGTATAGATATACATATCTGCATTGCATTCTTTATTTACAATCGGAGCTAAGATCGGTCATTTTGGTACTAAGTATTATATAGCAAGAAATATGAGTTAGTAAAATTATGTTCGCTCTCTAGTTAATGGTAAAATATACCGTAGTTCAGTTCGCTGAGGTTATCATACGATTTAGTCCGTATACACTATAGTGGCTATCGAGACGAACAGAATATGTTTCAAGTTCACATCTGGGACACGGAGGTAGAAATTAATGAAGGTGTTAAATTAGTTAATAACGGTTATTTAATTTGTGATTGCTCACCGTACGATGACGGAGTAAGAATTTAATTCACCGCATCCTCTCTTGTCCGAGGGTGTTGTAATAGAGTTGATATGCATATAGTATGTATAGAAGAGAAGAAAAATTAGATATAAAACCCTATACCAACACGTCTGACCAACGTGATATAGTAAGTCAATTTCCCTCCTACTGTGGAAGTGGCTCGAGCCCAACAGTGAGAATTATTTGGGCTAAGATGATGATGATGAAATTAGGGATGTGAAAAAATAACCGATTTTTATAAAAATCGATTATTAATCGATTATTTTTTAGTAATAATCGATTTTTACAATCGATTATCAAATTAAGAAAAATCGATTATTAATCGATTATTTTTTAGTAATAATCGATTTTTACAATCGATTATCAAAATAAGAAAAATCGATTATTAATCGATTTTTTGCTATCAATTTTTAATCGATTATTCACGGCCAGAGTTACTAAAAAAAAGTCATCACAATTGTTTCATACTAAATATAGTATGAAACAATCGTGGTGACGTTTTTTTAGAATTTTAGTAGAAAATAAAGCTCACATTTCCTAAAAAAAAAAGGTCATCACAATTCTGTTGCGAGAAAAATCGATTATTTTATAATCGATTATTTATTTTTAATAAATCGATTATTTTATAATCGATTTATTTTAAACAACAAAAAATTTATTATTGAAAAATCGATTATTTTCCCTCCAAGTCACATCCCTAGATGAAATATCTTCCATAAAATTTCTTGTATCAATATTAAAGTTTAATACGCTATTTGGTAGTTCATTATCCTCAATTATAAAAGTAGGTATTTCGTGTCGTTATCTCAGCTCAAATACGTCCCACTGTTGGGCTCGATCCTTTGCCATAATAGAAGCGAAATTGGCCTACTATACCATCCTGGTTAGCTGGGTTGTTATAGGGTTATTTTAGTTTTCCTTCTTTCTCCTACATAATATTATACTTATCCTTACTAAACAAAATCATGAATGCGAAAGTAAGTTTGTTTGTTACACTTTCACGCTTAAACCACCGAACCGATTTCAAAAATTCTTTCACCAATGGAAAGGTATAATATCAGGGAGTGACATATGGCTATATTTTGTTCCGGTATTCCTATGGAAATGGGAACTACGCGGGTAAGGCGACTGAAAACGAAGCGAGGGCGGATTGCTAATAATGTAATATTTTCTAAAAAAAAAAGACGGATGTGATTTTTACAAAGAGAGTTTCAATATATGGATTAGATTGTATTCTTTGGATCCTGTTAATTAATAAACGACCTTGCTTAGTTAAATTTCTTATTAAATTGTTATTACACCTGTGAGGAAATGGAAGTGGTTTTAGAATCTTAATCTGTCGCCTTATAACAATGTAAGTAATGCATATACATAAAGACCGGCCTTAATTATTTATGAGCAAAATATTACTGAGTTACAACAAGTTGGAGCTAGAATAACATAATTACTTATCTTTATTTACGGTTAGTGTTAATTTTTTACAATACCCTGATTGAGGTAGTATTCCTTTTAATTCCGGGTTTGAACCTTATATCAACCTGTCTGACCAGTATGGTACAATAAGGTCGATTTTGATTATATGATTCGATGATATATAGACAATGAATATAATCATATATTATATCAAAATACATTCATCATCTCAGCCTAAAAGTCCCACTGTAAGGTTCTAGCATCCTCCACCTTGACCTGCTTTTTTTTTTTTTTTTTTTTTGTGGGTGGGCTGCGGTCGGCGCGCCTCCGCACCACTCCGTCCGGGGCGACAGAAGGGCTTAAGCACGCAACTCCCGCAACCCACTCGAAAACCACCTCGCCTTCGTCGTTGGGCCGACCACCGGAGCAGGTTTACTTGTCGTCAGTGGTCGGCCCGACGGAATACCCCCTACGTGGGGTACCCTCCCATCGACCGACGTCCCCCCCTCGGGGAAGACGTCGGTCTTTCCTCACGCGGTTGGCCTCTCGGCGGGTGACGGACTAATCCCCGGTCACGTCACCCGCGGCCTCAGCTAGGGCGGCATGAGGCGCAAGTAGTTGCGCCTGCGCCGCCCCAGTCGCCGGCGGCGGATCTCCTCATCGAGGCTGCGCTCCTCGCGCAGACGATCCGCCGCCTCCTTCTGCGAGATCACTGTCTCGCATAAGGCTGCGACCGAGTCCCAATTCCCGACGCTGTCGACCATCGCCCTAGCGATGGCCGGCAGCGTCAGGTCGGCACTGATGATTGCGACGAGTTCACGGCGCTGCACTGCCCAAGCCGCGCAGGCCTCGAGCGTGTGGCGCGCCGTGTCCTCGTCGCAATCGCAGTGGTGGCAGGACGGTGTACTCTCCCTAAATTGACCTGCTATACCACGCCAGTCAGACGAATTGGTACAGGGTTATATTTCCAGTTTTTCTTCTCTTGCATAGATGTTATATGCATATTGTAATCCCTTACTCGTCTTTCACGATACCACAGCCAACAAAGAGTGATGAATTGTATTCTTACTTCGTCACCGCACGAAAAAAAACATATTACCACATCCAAATAAAAATATATTTTGGTTCGTAGCCCTTGAATACCTTAGAGATGCACCTCGTCCAGCCCACGCGGGAAAGGGCAGATGATCGAACTCACGCCCCTCGCGGAGATAATAACTTCGTTCTATTGCGTTTGCGTTCAAGACCTAGTTTCATACAAGTCTTTGAGAATGTGGTAAGGTTAAAGTACAAACTATAACTAATTAACTGTGATGGGAATAAACAGCTACATTATTCAACCATTCCCTATACTATTACTAGCAGGTCAATTTTAGGGTTCCGTACCCAAACGGTAAAAACGGGACCCTATTATTAAGACTTCGCATACGTCCGTCTGTCTATCACCAGGTTGAAGATCTCAAGAACCACGATAGCTAGACAGTTTAATTTTTTACAAAAACAAAATAAAATAAATATTTAAGGAGGGCTTTCATACAACAAATGTAATTTTTTTTCCCTTTTTATAGATAACTAGCAACCCGCCATCGCTTCGCTTCGGTTTCAGTCTTTCCTGCATAGTTCCCGTTCCCGTGGTCATACCGGGATAAAATATAACCTAGTTTACTCCCTGATATTATAGTTTTCCATTGGTGAAAGAATTTTTGAAATCAGTCCAGCCGTTTTGAAGATTACCCGGAACAAACAGACAGACAGACAGACAAAAAAAAATATAAAGTGTATTTTAGGCATATGTATAGTGCAAATAACCGTGTGAGCATGAAAGAAGCCTATTATTTTGACATTACAAACAGACACTCCAATTTTATTTATTGGTATAGATAATATGGAACCCTTCGTGCGCGACTCTGATTCGCAATTAACCGGTTTCTCACTGTGGACGAGGTTCGAGCTCAATAGTAGGATGTATATGCGCTGAGTTTTTTTTTTCCTATGGTGGCAAATGAGCAAGCAGCACACCTGATAATAAGCGATACTGCCACACGTGGACCTTTGCAATACCATGGGTATAGCTAGGCAACGGCCTAGCTAGACCCATGGCCTAGGTAGACAACGGTCTACCTTGAAGAGAATGCTCTTCTTAAACCCCGTTTAAAGAAAAACATGTCATAGCGCTCGGGAAACACAGCAGCAGATATTTCATTGAAGAGCCTGTACGTACCTGGGAGACATAATCGCTGGAAACGTACAGTTGAAGATCATAACGTTTCCAGGTGAAATAGATGAACCCTGGTGCTGTATCGAGTAGTATGGTGCAGGCGCGAGGCGCCCTAGCTGAGACCGCGGGTGACTGGACCGGGGAATATTCAGTCACCCGCAGAGAGACAGACCACGCGAGGGTGACTGGCGTCCCGAGAGGGGCGTTGGAAAGGGAGGGTATACAAAAGGGTATCCCGCCGGGCTGGCCACGGACGATAAGGAACTTGGTACCGGTGGTCGGTCCAATGGCGAAGGGAAAGGAATACGGTGGGTTATGGGCCCGAGCGTCGTTCTGTCGTCGCCCCGACGAAATGGACGATGTGTGCACTGACCATAATGGCCCACCCCAAAAAAAATGGGATTAAAGTTCAAATTATAAGTATTTATTTATTTAAGGAAACTCAACAGCTTTTTAACACACATAGTTTCACATATATAAATATGCAAACAGACTCAGCTGTTTGCATTTACAATAAGCAGAGCCAATTACAGAGTTCCACGGCAAGATAATTTGAGGTGATATATATAGCAATTTTTTAGTTATCATAATTCTTCAAAAAATTAAAAAATTAAAAATAACAATTTAAAAAATAAGTAATAACATAATCAAATAGAAAAATAGAAATTATTACGAATCATTTGTATGGGAGAACAGAAAAGTGTAGTTTTTAGACCTTTTAGGCAATTTTAGAAGAACCATCCTCGTACTTCAAGGAATATTCTAAAAAAAAATAAAAAAGAATTAGTGAAATCCGTTGATTTTTATATTATAGATATTATTTATTTTGCAGTCATATATTTGCTTATATTCCTTAATCGAATGTTATAAATCGGTAGCCAAAAAATATGTACTATGAAATAAGAGTATACATAGATTGAGTCGACCCCAAGTAATTCAGATAAGAGCAGGGTGATGATGATGATGATGATGATGTAGCTTAAATAAATACTTACACTTGAATGTAATTATTATAACATTATATTAAAACAATTGTGTTACAGCTCATATAACAGTGGTTGTGGTTGCAAGGTCGAACATTGTTGGTCGGTTGCCATTCGACTCCCACGATCCCTTGACCCCAGTCGGTTCATATGAGCAAATGAAATCAGACGCATCAATCATTCAACAATCTCGCAGATGGGATGGTATTATTGTCTGTACTAGTCTTGAACTAATCGTGTTAAGGTTTAATATGTTGCTTTGGTCATAATCAAAGTCTCATGGTACCGTTGTATCTTTACTAGCGTTTAGAAAAACTTTTTCTATGTATGGGGTAAGAATATTATTCACTATCTCCTATTTTAACCGTAAGTATTATAATGACGACTACGGGATATAAGACGCATATAATATCTATGAAAAAGAAAGAAAACATGAAATAAAACCTTATACCAAGTATTACCAAGCACTCTGACTTCAAATAGGTCCATTAAGCTCTGTTAAATCTATGGTGCTTTTTAAATAAAACTACTTTACGGATTTTATCGCGTTTGTATTTGATTTTTGATTACCCGACGTTTCGAACACTTTACAGCGTTCATGATCACGGGTGGACTAAGATGTCTCACGTCCAATAAGTCATCGTTACTGCAGAAAATTTTATAATTATCTACCCGATACAGAAATTAGTTATTAAATATTGACCCACATTTTGATACAAAATTTATTGCCAGTGTAAGAAGAAAATGATTCTATATGAAAAAATTATATTGTTTATGGTTAGTAATAATTAAACATTAAAATTAATAGTAATTATATTTAAAAACTAACTAATAATCTAGTATACTACCACCGGATCGGAACACGGTTACACTGAGAAAGATCCGGCAAGAAAACTCAGGTAACATGATGCTAAATTAAAGTTAATTTTGAAGGCGGCTTACTTTATGTTACTAAAAAGGGTTTTAATTTATAAAATTATCTTTAGTTATTATTATTGTGGGTCAAATCTATACAATATGAGCTCACGGTGTCTTGCAGTCTTGTGGTGGTCTTTTTGGATTTCTTTTTAATAATGTTTATAATATCCGTGTGGTGACGGAGTAAGAATACAATTCACCACCCCCTATCTTACCCGTGGGTGATCGTACGAGACGACTAAGGGATATAAAACGCATATAACATCTATGCGAGAGAAGGAAAACTCGAAATAAAACCCTATACCAACACGTCTGACCAGCGTGGTATAGTAGGTCAATTACCCTTCCATTATGGAGGAGGCCCGAGCCCAACAGTGGGACGTATATGGGCTGAGATGATGATGATGAGATGATGAATGTTTATAACAGGATCCCAGCTTGATGGTAACACCCAGCCATCCTCTCTATTGAAATTTTTGTGTTTTTTAATCTCAATAGCCTCGCGTACCATTCTAGGCAGGTATCGGTGTTCTTTTGCAAGGATTTGTGGTTTATCAAACCTGATGTTATGGTGGGCGCGGTCCTGGCTATGTTCACAGACTGCAGACCTAGTGTCCCGGCGGTGCTTCACATCGGCTATGTGTTCTTTGATCCGAGTTCTTATGGATCTCTTTGTTTGTCCAGTTTATATACTCCTGCATCCTTTACAAGATGCAGGAGTATATAAACTTGACTGTGACTGTGGTCTCTCTTACATTGGACAAACAAAGAGATCCATAAGAACTCGGATCAAAGAACACATAGCCGATGTGAAGCACCGCCGGGACACTAGGTCTGCAGTCTGTGAACATAGCCAGGACCGCGCCCACCATAACATCAGGTTTGATAAACCACAAATCCTCGCAAAAGAACACCGATACCTGCCTAGAATGGTACGCGAGGCTATTGAGATTAAAAAACACAAAAATTTCAATAGAGAGGATGGCTGGGTGTTACCATCAAGCTGGGATCCTGTTATAAACATTATTAAAAAGAAATCCAAAAAGACCACCACAAGACTGCAAGACACCGTGAGCTCATATTGTATAGATTTGACCCATAATAATAATAACTAAAGATAATTTTATAAATTAAAACCTTTTTAGTAACATAAAGTAAGCCGCCTTCAAAATTAACTTTAATTTAGCATCGTGTTACCTGAGTTTTCTTGCCGGATCTTTCTCAGTGTAACCGTGTTCCGATCCGGTGGTAGTATACTAGATTATTAGTTAGTTTTTAAATATAATTACTATTAATTTTAATGTTTAATTATTACTAACCATAAACAATATAATTTTTTCATATAGAATCATTTTCTTCTTACACTGGCAATAAATTTTGTATCAAAATGTGGGTCAATATTTAATAACTAATTTCTGTATCGGGTAGATAATTATAAAATTTTCTGCAGTAACGATGACTTGTTGGACGTGAGACATCTTAGTCCACCCGTGATCATGAACGCTGTAAAGTGTTCGAAACGTCGGGTAATCAAAAATCAAATACAAACGCGATAAAATCTGTAAAGTAGTTTTATTTAAAATGTATAATACTCGCGTAAACATCAGAAATCACTATGGTGCTTTACCGCTGCATTTCACGTAATTGTACAGTCTTATTTCCTGGCTTCTTAGCCAATTTTGCTTCATGTTGCCGGCTTTATATTTCCAACTCCTCCTGTTTTTCTTTTCTAATTAAATTTATTGTAAGTCCCAAGACGACAAAGCCCGGTTCTTGAGGGTCAAATCTCGGTATCTTATGCGGAGAGCATTGTGGATACTGGCTTACAGGAAATTACAGTCCACTCCCTATCTTGCCCGTGGATGTCGTAAAAGATGGCTAAGGGATATAATATGCACATTAACATCTGTGCAAGAGAAGGAAAACTCAAAATGAAACCCTATACCAACATCTGACCAGCATGGTATAATAGGTCAAATTTTTTTATTTATTTATTTATTTAAGACAACACCCTGCCTGTAAAGAAATAATCTTTGTATTGCGGGGGACTTTACAAACATACAATTAATGGACACAAATTACATCCAGACTCAGAGCAACAATTTGTGGATCGCACAAAGTGTTGTCCCGCGTGGGATTCGAACCCCCGACACTGGCAATGTAGGTCGCTATCTTAACCACTACGCCATCTGTGCGTGCGTGTTCATTGTGGAGAAGGCTCGAACCCAGCAGTAGGACGTTTGCGGGATGCGATGATAATGTTGCGTTAAGGGGGTATTCTGGTCTAGAAAGCCTAAATTTTAGGCATTTTTTAAAAACTAAGATAAAAAAAAAATAAAAAATATGTTTACTCTCGCATATGGAATCGCCGATTAATCCAAAGTGAGTAATGAATGTTATTATCTGAGTTATTCTATAGAAATCGTTTCTTAAACTTTAAACGCGTTTATTTTACAAACTACTTTTTTCGAGGTGGTCGACATGATATCTTAAGTTCTACATGACTGATTCCTTTGAAATTTTATATATATTTTCTTTATATATCTGTCTGTGACCCCTGCCTTGGAATTTAAATAAAATTGATTTTAAGTCATTTTAAAAAAATCAAAATGGTCGAAAAAAGGGGTTACAATTTTTCTTTATGACGACGCCATTTTGTGTATTTTCTTTTTTTTTCTTTGGCAGAGATCAAGGTCATAGCGACATCTTTACTAATGTAGAATTTTCTTAATTTGTTTGATTTGGATCACTACAAGGGTTGACATAATGACAACCAGGAAGCACCGTATTTTTGCAGCCCCCACTTCACCGGCCTGAAATTAAACGATTTTTTATTTTTGTATATTAATTTTATTTTTATATTCTTAAAATATCAATAAAAATCATATAAAATATCCATGGTGTTTTTTTTGCTTTTTTTGTGTGTGGGCCGCGGTCGGCGCGCCTCCGCACCACTCCGTCCGGGGCGACAGAGGGGCTTAAGCACGCAACTCCCGCGACCCACCCAAAAACCACGTCGCCTTCGTCGTTGGGCCGACCACTGGAGCAGCGTTAACATGTCGTCAGTGGTCGGCCCGACGGAATACCCCCTTATTGGAGTACCCTCCCATCGACCGACGTCCCCCTCTCAGGGAGGACGTCGGTCTTTCCTCACGCGGTCGGCCTCTCGGCGGGTGACGGACTAATCCCCGCTCACGTCACCCGCGGCCTCGGCTAGGGCGGCATGAGGCGCAGATAGTTGCGCCTGCGCCGCTGCAGTCGCCGGCGGCGGATCTCCTCATCAAGGCTGCGCCCCTCACGCAGGCAATCCGCCGCCTCCTTCCGCGAGATCACTGTCTCGCAGAAGGCTGCGACCGCGTCCCAATTCCCGACGCTATCGACCATCGCCTTAGCGATAGCCGGCAGCGTCAGGTCCGTACCGATGATTGCGACGAGTTCACAGCGCTGTACTGCCCAAGCCCCGCAGGCCTCGAGCGTATGGCGCGCCGTGTCCTCGTCGCAATCGCAGTGGTGGCAAGACGGTGTACTCTCCCTCCTAACGACCTTGTGCAGGTATTTGGCGAAGCACCCATGCCCCGTCAAAACCTGCACCAATCGGAAGGAGAGCACCCCGTGCCGCCTCTCCAACCACTGCATCAGCACCGGCCGGAAGGCCTCCACGGTTCGCACCCCGAACCGAGGCCTCTCCAGCCGGACTGCCCATCGGGCGATGACGTCTCGGGGGACGTCGACGCGCCAGGCGGTGAGATCCCTTAACGAGACCACACCGCCCTCCGCTCGCACCCCCGTCCCCCCCCGATATAGTCCGGCGAACATCTCTGCCTCCAGGTCCCACGGGGGAGTCCCGGCCAGTAGGCACGCTGCCTCCGTCAAAATATCCATGGTAAAAATGTTTTTCATTTTTTTTATCCTAGTTTGAAAAATGCCAAAGATTTAGGCTTCTAGACCACAATACCTCCTTAATGAAACGACTCTAGAAAACTAAAAGACGTATGATGTGATGTATGATAGAGGCAAATAGAAATAGCTATACAGGGTGTCCAATATCATTATCTTTATCATTACAGCTCATGACTGTGCTGTGACTGCACAGATGGCGTAGTGGTTAATGCTAGTGACCTACAGCGCCAGTGTCGGGGGTTCGAATCCCACGCAGGACAACACTTTGTGCGATCCACAAATTGTTGTTCTGAGTCTGGATGTAATTTGTGTCCGTTAATTATATGTGTATGTATTTCTCGCGGAAACGCAATGAGTTTCAAAAATTAAAAAAAAAACTGTACGAATGGCGGCGATGTGGCTCGCGACACGTCACGTCTCGTTTCCGTCGGGGGCGAAAAGTGGCCCACAGAGAACCGCTTTGCTACGCTGAATATGTCAAAGATCGTAGCAGGTGGAGGGCAGTGGACTCTGCCTACCCCTATGGGAAAAAGGCGTGAATATATATAATACAGCTCATATACGTCCTACTGCTGGGCTTGAGATTCCTCCACAAAATTTATCTGCTATAGCATGCTGGTCAGGCGGGTTCTCTTGCATAGATGTTTTATGCATATCATAATCCCTTAGTCATCTTTTACAATAACCACATGCAAGAAAGGTGGTGAATTGTATTCTTACTTCGTCATCATGCGTTGTCCAATATATCTAAATTTATTTCACAAACCACATCACACAGTTCCATGTTAAGATTTCCTTCTATGGCGTCTATATTATCTGCTTAACATATCATATAATTTGGTCATCATCAGCTTAGCTATGTCTAACTGCTACGCTTGAGCCTAATGCCCAATGAAAGGTTGACTGCACAGATGGCGTAGTGGTTAAAGAGACTTATAGTGCCAGTGTCGCGGGTTCGAATCCCGCGCAGGGCAACACTTTGTATGATCCACATATTGTTTTTCTGAATTTGAATGTAATTTGTGTCCGTTAATTGTATGTTTGTAAAGTCCCCCGCAATACAAGGATAATTTACTTAGTGCTAACAAAAAAGGACGGGAATTTAACCTATTATACCACATTGGGCAGGCAAGTCAATATAGAGTTTTATTTATCTTTCTCTTACGTAAATGTGGTCTGCATTGCCTTTAATAGTCTTTTACGACGCTAAAGAGCGTGAAAGGGGTTCGTGAATTAATTTTCTTACTCCGTCACCACACGGAAATTTTCTATATTATAGAATGAATTTTAATCGACTTCAAAAAAGAAAGAGGTTATTCGGATGTTTATATATTTTTGTTGAATACCCAAACCTAATTTCATCAAATATAGACGGATTTGCTAAACTAATTTTATATTTAACACAGGTTTATGTTTTATTATAAGATCGCGTTTAAAATTTGTTAAAATTAGACGTAGTCATTTTTTTTTGTTAAAAATATTTTTTTATAGATTACATTATCAATGATTTATTCAAATGTTTTTGAGAATAACCGGTAAGGAATAAATCTTTGAAGGTGTTGGGATCGGGGCAAAGTCCATCACCCGCAAGGAGTCTGAGCGCGTAAGGGCGACGTACCTGAAGAGATAACCTGCCAGGCTAGTCGCGAACGTCTAGAATTCAGGCAAGTAGCTCTATATAACACATATGGATCACACGAGACGATCTCATAGGTAATATATTATAAGCGATAGACCCAGTGTTTGTGAATTGGGTATCGAAATTGACGCCTCAGTTTTAGACCAGATTATGTGATCTCTAAGCCAAAAATGTAGCATCTAAAATAGCAAAAAGAAGGCAGCTTTAACTTTAGATTCAGAAGCGTTAAAAGTTGTCAAGAAATGTATATTTCATTTTATAAGGACAGTAGCTAAATACAACTATATGGCAAGAATACTCCATAATAATCATGAAACTGATAGTATAGATGATAGGATTATATAATATTGTTAAATAATTTGGAGTGGTAGGACCACACTGTCGACAGTTATCTGTCTACAGCCGCGGGCCGGTCCGTCCGGGGCAGTACCACGCTCTCGCAGAAAGTCGACGTCTGAGTAGTAGCAATTTGTTACTGCGCTTCGTTCGGTGAGCGAGAGAGCCGGAAGCCCAACTTTCTGAGGGTGTACTTGTAAAGGTCCATGAGCGACAGCAACACTTATCATCAGGTTGTACTGTTTGCTCGTTTGCCACTCCTTGCAATAAAAAAAAAAAATTACCAATCATTTTTAATTTAGGAATACTCTAAGCCCAATTCCTTCAAGTCGTTGCAAAATGTTTGCACGCAAAAGTTTTGGCAACAGTTTTGTGACAGTTCTACTGAAGCCAACCATTCTTACATCATCATTATCATTTACCTGCCCTCATCTCACGCTAAGTGGCGTCAGCACAACATGTTGTATTACTTTCCATATCTTCTTATCAGCCGTCATATCTGCACTTATTGCTTTCACACGCATATCCTCATTCACACAATCCATCCATCTATTTTTGGGTCACCCACGCTTCTTACGTCCATCCACAATCATCTTGATGACTCTCCTTGTCACATGTCTCCAAGAAAATCTTGCGCTCCTAATCTTCTCTGTCACTGGTGCCACTTTCAGGCTTACCCTAATAACCGTCAACCCTTCTTGCAAATGTAAGTATTGAGTAGATGGCATGAAATGGAGTTGGCGCAGGTTTAGTTAGGTTTAGTTAGTTTAGTTCGGTACCAAGTACATGAAAAATTAAATTAAAAATACAAATGGTAGGACCACAATGTCGTCAGTCTTCTATCTACAACCGCGGGCCGGTCCGTCCGGAGCGGCAATACACTCTTGCAGAAAATCGACGTCTGAATAGTAACAATTTTTTACTGCACTTCATTTGTTGAGCGAGAGAGACGGCAGGCCAATTTTCGGTAGGTGTTTGCGTGCTTTTCGGTAGGTTTTGTTGATGCCTTTAGTATCGCTGAATCTTATTACACGCATTTATACATATTTCACTTTCTTCACGGTTGCTAGCGGCATAGCAAAAGGTCCATGAGCGGTAACCACCACTTACGATCAGATGTGCTGCTTGTTCGTTTGCCTGCCCGAGTGTTGTCAACACTTGGTAAAGATGGCCACTTGTCACTAGGACTTTAAAAAAGGAATATTAATACTAAATTATTCTCTTCACTACGAAATTTCTACTATCCTGAATATAAAATCATGATGATGACAGATCTTTGTGATACATATGGAACACACAATACAATCTTAAAGGTTCATATATTGATAATATAGATCAATTGTTCGGGAATTGGTTAGGTATCCAAAGATGGAAATTCACGCCTCAGCGTTAGCCCAGCTTTTGTGACCTCTAAGTTAAAAATGTAGCATCAAAAATGGCAAGAAGAAGACAGCTGTTTAGGCAGCTTTATCTTTTGTTTTAGAAGCGCTAAGTTAAGAGCGACCGACAGCAATAAAACATTAATAAAGTTTCCACACTCTTGAGAATCCATTACAACCTCTCGTTAAGAAATATGACGAAATTTGATAATGATATAAAATTACGTATCAATTTTGCGACAAATGACATTTGAAATGATATTTTGGACGTCATTAGTTTTCGTGCGACAATTTTATCGCATTAGCGATTGTATTTGAAGACAACTCGATCGCAAGGTCGTAAGAACCTTGTAATATCTCATCGCAAACGGATATTGCGATCAACAAAAAGTTGTGACTTGCATTATAAAACCAATTGGGGTCAGGTAGGTCGATTGTGGTCGTCAAAATGGAATCTGTTTGAATTATAACCAAATCAATGACGTGATTTGAGATCATGAATATTCTTGTATTATTATTTTAGGTGATCAGGGGAGTATGTTTTATTGCTATATATAAACAAACTTTTTCCTCGTAGTGACGAAGTAAGAATACAACTCTCCGCCATCTTATCAGTGAATGTTATAAAAAATGACTAATGGATTAAATATGTCTATAATATCTATTCAAGATCAAATTATTTGACCAGCGTGGTATGGTAGGTCAATTTCTTTTTTAATGTAGGCTCCAACTTAGCACTTCGGTCCCCCGCGACACAGGAATTAATTCCTTAAATGAGGCTAGATATTAAAAAAAAAGGGAACCATCGCTCAGGACGCTTCGCAGATGTAAAACATCGAAATTATTTTGTACAAGTTTATATGCATAAAATAACAGATTACGACAGGAACTAATATAATAATAATTCATTAACATAAAATATCAATGAAATATTACGCTTTTTTTCCAGAAAATGATGATTTTTATTTCATAAACATTTATTTTCATTAGTATACACTATACCTACCTATAGTGTGTGTTTAGGTTCATTTATTTTGAGCTCACTAGATGGCGTTGTATAAAATTCTAAAACTGGTTATGGTTTCGTTACACATAGGTTCATATACAAGCGTGGCATTAACGCCACGCCAACGGTCAGATTCACCCTCGCCTATAGCTGTTTCACATCAAAATGTTTACTAATGTACGCACGTAACTATTTACGTTACCTACAGTTCTTTGGCATAACTAGATAAAACTTTTTCTAAAAATTTCATTCTTCGTTTTTAGAAAAAAAACGACACTAGTAATCTATACCAATAAATAAAATTGGAGTGACTGTTTGTAATGTCAAAATAATAGGCTTTTTTCATGCTCACACGGTTATTTGCACGACACCTATGCCTAAAATACAGATTAAAAAATTTTTGTCTGTCTGTCTGTCTATTTATTCCGGGTAATCTTCAAAACGGCTGGACCGATTTCAAAAATTCTTTCACCAATGGAAAGCTATAATATCAGGGCGTAAACTAGGCTATATTTTATCCCGGTATACCCACGGGAACGGGAACTACGCGGGTAAAACGACTAAAACCGAAGCGAAGCGAGGGCGGGTTGCTAGTAGAAAATAAAACTGGCTAAGTGCGAGTCCGAATCGCGCATAAAGGGTTCCGTACCATTATCTAGAAAAAACGGTAAGAAAATCAAGTTTGTTGTATGGGAGCCTCCCTTAAATATTTATTTTATTTTAGTTTTAGTATTTATTGCTATAGCGGCAATAGAAATACATCATCTGTGAAAATTTTAACTGTCTAGCTATCACCGTTCTTGAGATACAGCCTGGTGACAAACGGACGGACGGACAGCGAAGTCTCAGTAATAGGGTCCCGTTTTTACCCATTGGGTACGGAACCCTAAAAAGGTATTTAATACATTGAAAGTTTTATTATAACGCATTACCTATTTGACATTTGTGACGATGTGCGCTTATCGTAAAAAAATGTTGACTAGCTAACTTCAGATTGTCGGTTTTTCGCGCCAAAAGAAGTATAAATTCATAAACAAAAAATACTTAATACACTATAACTTATTCCATATAACCTCGATTGTACCATGATATGTAACCGCAGTGAATTAAAACTTAAGCTAGTCATTATAAGTAATACTCATTTTGTTCGTAATTATTGTTAATATACACACAAGGTTGTGTTGTAAATGTATCGTTAATATAACTACCGATACATCAGAGATATTTTTAATAAAAAAACACAATTTATTGTCTGAATAGCTTCTACTATTTACCACAGCTACTACCAAGAAAGATCTTAGTTTAAGTGCCAATATCTGGTTGACCGATTTGTTCGGTATAATTTTTATTTTTGTAAATTGTATTTTTGATGAAATTATTTAGATATATTAATAAAAAAATTAAAATAATGTGAAAATGAAAAATATAAAAACAGAATAATAACAACATTGAGATCCGATCTCAGACTGTTTGAATGGTGTGCGTTCCATAGCCCACCCATAAAAAAGGACTGTTGCTTTCACTAATGGAAAGCTATAATATCAGAGAATAACTCCGGCTATATTTTATGCCGGTATTCCCACGGGATTGTGAACTACGCGAGTAAGGCGACTGAAACCGAAGCGAAGCGAGGGCGGGTTGCCAGGAAAATAAATGTTGATCGAAAAAAAAAACATCATTGATCATTTCAGCTCATATACGTCCCACTGTGGGGGCTAAAGTCTGCTCCAGAATAGAATGGAAATTTATGTATATACTATATCATTTATAATACAATTTTTCACAACATTTCTTGTCCGTGGTTGTTGTAGCAGATGACTAAGGGATAATAAAATGCGTATAACATCTATGCAAGAAAAGGACACTAAATAAAACCATTTTTTTTTTTGTGGGAGGGCTGCGGTCGGCGCGCCTCCACACCACTCCGTCCGGGGCGACAGAGAGGCTTAAGCACGCAACTCCCGCAACCCACCCGAAAACCACCTCGCCTTCGTCATTGGGCCGACCACCGGAGCAGGTTTACTTGTCGTCAGTGGTCGGCCCGACGGAATACCCCCTACGTGGGGTACCCTCCCATCGACCGACGTCCTCCCCTCGGGGAGGACGTCGGTCTTTCCTCCCGCGGTCGTCCTCTCGGCGGGTGACGGACTAATCCCCGGTCACATCACCCACGGCCTCGGCTAGGGCGGCATGAGGCGCAGATAGTTGCGCCTGCGCCGCCCACTAAATAAAACCCTATTTTTATTTTTTTTTTTTTATGGGTGGGCTATGGTAAGCGCACGCGCGGTCCTGTCCGTCCGGGGCGACGAAAGGACGGCGTGCGGGCCCATAACCTACCCGTACCCACGTCACCTCGCTGTTGGGCCGACCACCGGAGCAGATGTAACTTGTCATCAGTGGTCGGCCCGACGGAATACCCTTTCGGGTAACCTCACCTCTCGACGTACTGGGACGTCGGTCGCCATTGCGAAATAAAACCCTATACCAATATGTTTGACCTGCGTGGCATAGTAGGTCAATTTCCCTCCCATTGTGGAGGAGGTTCTAGCCCAACAGTGGGATGTATATGAGCTGTGATGATGATGATGACCACTATATCACGCTAATCAGACGTATTAGCTTTATTTAGAGAGTATTGTTTATGTTATTTTTATATTTAATCCCTTAGTCATCTTTTACGACACACATGTATGAGAAAGGGGTGGTAAATTGTATTCTTACTCCATCACGATACGGAAAAATATATGTTAAGTAGTTTTTGTTTGTTGATTAGCTATTAGCCACAGGTGGCTTTGACAGCTTTTATCTTTTTTTGGCGTGGGCTACAGTCAACGCACTCCGCTTCTGTCCAGGGCGACAAAGGTGCACGGCCCCATAACCCACCGTAGCTCGTCGCCTTTGTCGTTGGGCTGACCACCGTTACCGAATTATTTATCCTCCGTGGTCGACTCGACGGTATACCCTGCGGTGTACCGCCTCTCGACGGCTCTCCTCTCGAAGTCCCTTTCCCGGGACGTCGGTCGCCGTTGCGCTGTCAGCCTCTCTGTGGGTGACGGATTAATCCCCGATCCGATCACACCCGGCCTCGGCTAGGGCGGCATCAGGCGTAGGTACTCGCGTGTGCTTTACCCGAGGGCTTTGACAGCTTGACCCAGACTATTGTTAACCAAATATTTCATTACAATTTTTAACCGCCGACGCAAAAAGAGGGGTATTATAAGTTTAACGTCGATATCTGTCTGTGTGTGTATGCGTCTATCTCTGGCATCGTAGCTTTCAAACTGATGGATTGATTTCAATGCGGTTTTTTCATTTAAAAGCCAGTTTCGTAGCGGTAGTTCTTAACTATGTTTGATTAATATCGGTACAGCAGTGTAAGAGTATCAGCTCTTTTCCAAAATGATGTAATGGTGTATGATTACTCGATTATGTGCTAACGCGTGCTATAATATAATATAATAATCAATAAATGAGAATTAATTGATAATGCCTGTTGAAGAGAACATAATACTTTTTATATTATTTTAGTTTGTGTCGGGAATTATTTTTTTTTTTTAAATTTTACTTATTATATAGTCAAACTTTATACGTTAGTAAACCAATAGTAGCCGCTTCTATCGCAAATATGATGGACACTACCTAGCGTCTAAATGACAGTTAGCTTACGTCAATCAAATATTTAGTGAAACCATAAATTCTATCACTTTAAAGACAATTATTTATCTCAATTTACAAACAAATAGCTCAGTGCCTTAAATAACTTCACATGGTGGTGACGGTTGAAGTATATTATTCACCTATCTTACCCGTGGTTGTCGGACAAGAACTACTTTTGTTTGTTTTTAGGGGTTCAAGCATGGGCTCAGGTCCGTACTCTACAGGAGGTGCTATTGGTCCCCATTGCTTAAATGTTTTGGCTGTAAATGTGTGTGTCTCAAATGGTGAAACCATTTACAACCAGACACACAGTAGTCGAAGAAAAAAATAAAAAAAAGACCCTCGATTTGGGCTCTCTCTCCGCCTCCTCCGTCGCCCCGGATATATCCTGTTTGTATATCACAACATGCGGACAAAAAAAAAGATATCAATCTGTACTGTATAATGTATACTGTACCATATGGATTACATATGGCATAGTAGGTTAATTTTCGCGTGAGGAAAGACCCACGTCCTCCCCGAGGGGAGGACGTTGGTCGATGGGAGGGTACCCCAATAGGGGGTATTCCGTCGGGCTGACCACTGATCAAGTAACCCTGCTCCGGTGGTCGGCCCAACGACGAAGGCGACGTGGTTTTCGGGTGGGTTGCGAGAGTTGCGTGCTTAAGCCCCTCTGTCGCCCCGGACAGAGTGGTGCGGAGGCGCACTGACCGCAGCCCACACACAAAAAAAAAAAAGTAGGTTAATTTTCTTCCAATTATAAAGGCGGCTTATTGCCCAGCGTATATGTGTTGTAATATGTATTTTACAAGCATATAGTAGTAGGCCAGGTAACTAATCGCTTTATGAAGAACTACACTGTCAACAGTCACATGTTAACAGCTGCGAGCTGGTCTATCCGGGGTAGTACCACATTTTCACAGAAAGCGACGCCAGAATAGTAGCAATTTGCTACTGCACTTCGTTCGGTGAGCGAGAGAGTTGGTGGCCCAAATTTCTGAAGATGTTTAAGTATGGCGGGTTTTGGTGAGCCTTTAGTATCACTGAACCTCATTGCATCTAACCACACTCCCTCCACTTCCTTCACGGCAGGCAGTGACCTAGCAAAGGTCCATAAGTGGCAATAGCATTTACCATCAAGTGCTCGTTTGCCACCAACAGCATTAAAAAAAATGTAGCAGTTCTGTGTGAAAATAATTTTGGTTAGATTTGTCTTTTTATTTTATAAAATGATGGTGACACGATTAAAGACACCACACTAATGCTTCGCATTAAGATTAAGGACATATCTAGTTGCTTTACCGGAGATCGTGTTTTTATATTGCTATTATAATTTCAATCATAAACATTCATGTGTTAGCATATCTAGTTGGATGCGGCATTTATTCTTCTCCATTTTTCAAAGACTTTGAGGACGGCGATCCAGGTAATCCAGTGATGACATACGGCACGGAATCGTGGTCCTTAAATATGGCCCTCATAACCAAGCTCAAACTCGCTCGGCTTAATATGGAATGGGCTATGCTCAGATTTTCTCTGTGAGATAGAATTCGTAATATGTAAAGCCGGAGAGAAACGGGTCTAACTGACATCGCACGAAGAATTAGTACGCTGAAGTGGCAATAGGCAATTAGACATCGCTTGACGAACCGACTACTGCTGGGGCAAAAGGATTCTCGAGTGGCCACCACGTTACGGACAAAGCAGTGTAGAAAGCCCGCGCACTTGGTGGATCGACGACACAGGACTACAGGTTGTGGTGAAACATGAAGAAGGCCTACGTCCAGCAGAGGACGCCGATGGGCTGAATGATGATGATGGTGATTGAGGACGGGGTACTTTAAATGATTTGAAAGTTGGTTTACTGTACTCTGCTGGTTAGATAGTTTGGTATGAAGTTTTATTTTGAATTTATATTCAATATCAGTTATGCTATGTGCTAGGGGCAAAACTACCAACCCTTAAATTGCTCTTTGGTATAGTAAAAGACAATTGAGAACTTTACATAGAACTGGACTAATTCCATCTAATGCCATCTGGTCAACAACTACAATCCCAAGGACGTTAGGTAGACGGCCGGTCATAAAACTATTGTCAATAACTTTTGCAACGTATATTATGAAAGAAGAGTACAAACTGAACGGACCACAAGTAATTGATATAGGAGGAAAATGATTATGATTCAATATCATAGATGACATATGCATACCATATCCTTTAGTTGTCTTTTGGGACTGTACGAGCAAGAGATGGTGAGTTGTATTCTTACTCCGTTACCACACGGGAAAACTGTTGCCATATATATAATCTAAATAGTTGTTTTTTTTTAATTTATTCTTTACCACATCCAATATTTTAATAGGTTCATGTATAAAGTATCATTACAAGATGAACTCGACGATCGGTCACCTTGACTTTTCCCGATCGGCATGAAATAATTTGACATAATACAACCATGTCATTACACATCCATTATCTTTAATTTGAACATTTTTGTTAAAAATTGTTATTACACGTTAGAATACTTGTGTTGAATTGTGAAGGATGAATGTACTTATCTATGTCTGAATCTATTATCATTTCGGCTCATACATGTACCACTGCTGGACTCGAGTTTACTACACAATATGTGGGCAATGCACCTTACCATGCTGGTCAGATAGGTTGGTATAGAGTTTTATTTCGAGTTTTTATTCTCTTGCATAGGTGTTCTATACATATTATATCCCTTAGTCGTCTTTTACGACATCCATGGACACGATAAGGAGTGGTAAATTATATCCTAACTCCGTCACCACACCGAGTACTACTATTATAGGTAGTCTAATATTTTTTTAAAATTTATCCATGTGGTTGAGGAGTAAGAACACAATTCACTACCCCCTCTCTTACCCGTGAATATCGTAAAAGACAACTAAGGGAAATAATATGCCTATAACATGTAGGTATGTTAGACAAGAAAAACTCGATATAAAACTCTATACCAACTTATTGTAAATAAAACTACTTTTATGGATTATATCGCGTTTGTATTTGATTTATGATTGCCCGACGTTTCGAACACTTTGCAGCATTCATGGTCACGGGCGGACTAAGGTGTCTCACGTCCAACAAGTAATCGTTATTACAGACATTTATAATTATCTACCCGATACAGAAAATTAGTTATAAATTTATTAAATTGTGACCCACATTTTAGTACAAATTTATTGCCAGTGTAAGAAGAAAATGATTCTATATGGAAAGATTATATTGCTTATGGTTAGTAATTATTAATTATTAAATTTGTAGCAAATTATTGTTACAATTTGTTGATTTAAAACTAATAAAACTAATATACTACCACCGGATCGGAACGCGGCCACACTGAGAAAGATCCGGCAAGAAAACTCAGGGGACATGATGCTAAATTAATATTGATTTTTAATTTTAGATGCGGCTTACTTTGTCTTACTAAAAGAATTTTGATTTATAAAATTATCTTTAACTATTATTATTGTGGGTCAAATCTATACAATAAGTGCTCACAGTATCATGCAGTCTTGTGGTGGTCTCTTTGGATTTATTTTTAATTATGTTTATAACAGGATCCCAGCTTGATAGTAATACCCAGCCATCCTCTCTATTGAAATTTTTGTGTTTTTTGATTTCAATAGCCGCGCGTACCATTATAGGCAGGTATCGGTGTTCATTTGCGAGGACTTGAGGTTTATCAAACCTAATGCTACGGCGGGCGCGGTCCTGACTATGTTCACAGATTGCCGACTTAGTGTGACGGCGGTGCTTCACATCAGCTATGTGTTCATTGACCCGAGTTCTTATGGATCTCTTTGTTTGTCCAATATAAGAGAGACCATAGTCACAGTCAAGTTTATAAACTCCTGCATCTTGTAGAGGGATCTGGCACTTGACAGGTGGTAAGAACTAACTTATCCTTTTGAGTGGCTTAAAATAAGTTTTTATGGAAGCCCGTTTCAGGATATAGCCAATCTCGTCAGTGACTCCTTTCACATAAGGTAGTACTGCAGGGAGGCGCTCAATTTTACACGGTCTCTGCGACAGGGGCGTGGAACTTGCAGCTTGTTTGCACGTAGAACCTGCTTGACATGCTGCAGCTCCTCAGCCAGGTGTTCATCGTCACAGATTCCTCGTGCTCTCTGCAACAAAGATTTAGACACGGTAGCTAACTGTGAAGGGGGATGATGAGTTTTCTTGCCGGATCTTTCTCAGTGTGGCCGCGTTCCGATCCGGTGGTAGTATATTAGTTTTGTTAGTTTTAAATCAACAAATTGTAACAATAATTTGCTACAAATTTAATAATTAATAATTACTAGCCATAAACAATATAATTTTTTCATATAGAATCATTTTCTTCTTACACTGGCAATAAATTTGTACTAAAATGTGGGTCACAATTTAATAAATTTATAACTAATTTTCTGTATCGGGTAGATAATTATAAATGTCTGTAATAACGATTACTTGTTGGACGTGAGACACCTTAGTCCGCCCGTGACCATGAATGCTGCAAAGTGTTCGAAACGTCGGGCAATCATAAATCAAATACAAACGCGATATAATCCATAAAAGTAGTTTTATTTACAATGTGTAGTGCTCGCGTAAACATCAGATACCAACCCGTCTGACCATAGTGGTATAATATTTTTCCCACAGTGGAGGAGGTCGGAGCGCAGCAGAGGGACGTATAATCTATCAGTTGGTTGTGATGATGATGAATATTTTTGGTGGCAGATTTAATTATTTTGATGCTTTTATACGGTAGGTTAACGCAGTCTCACCTCATTATTTTTTCAGACAGTTTGGGCGAAGTGTAACTAGACTAACTACTTAGATTTATCTGAAAATATTTTACAGCCATCTGTGGATAAAAGGCTATGATGAGACCAGCTAACAATAAAAATACCAATTTTATTAGAGGTTTCGGGTGACTTGTGAGCAAAGCACAGTCTATCAAAAAAATCTGATAATATCGTCAAATTTGTAATAGATATTGTTCATAATACACTCAAAAATATGGGTCCCTCCGCCATCTTTACAAACCTATATTTATATTTAAAAAATTTCTTCATATCATGACGTGACACATATCGATTAAGCGTTATAATTGTTCAAACAATTTGACAATAAACACCATTAACGATTCGAATTGATTTGTCACTGAATCAAAACAATCTATCTTCTCTGTAAAAGTAATTAGAATAATAGGTATGTTATACTAGAATATACACGCGATGTCATCTGCCTTAACATTACAAATGTCCATTTATTGTTTACAAACGAATACAAGAAGCAGTTATCGAAATATGTTGAACTAATCTGGTTCAAATATTAGGAGAATGTACGAAATAAAACCATTGTATTATGATTTCTTACTGACGACGTCATTCTGACAAAGTCAAATGCCAATGTCATTCCAGTACCGAACCTAGATGGCAATGCGATTCTTGAAGCTGTCAATCATTATGTTGGACGAATAGTGCAGTTAGGTAGATCTAATTTCGAGAAAGAGGTCAGCCGACGAATCCAACACGACTGGACTGCGTTGGGAAAACTTGAGAGGATCTTCACATTCAACATACCTCAGTGTCTAAAAACACAGGTCTACGAACAGTGTGTTACTAGTGAATACTTACGACACGGAAACGTGAACCCTAAATACCTCAAAGCCAAGCTCAAATTCGCTCAGTGAATTCTGAAACATGGAAATCCGTAGAACAACGAATGACCGACATAGCACGAAGAATTTTTAAGCGGCAATGAGCAAGCCACTACTGACAACTGCTGGGAAACAAAGGTTCTCGACTAGCGAGCACACATCGGACGGTGCAGTGTAGGACGCAGTCCCATTAGGTGGACCGATTCCTTGGTCAAAGCAGAGGCCTACCGTCGAAGATGGCGATAGCCTGAATGATGTTGATTCTGATTTATCGATGAACCAAGTTTAACAAGACTATTAAATAGAATCAATATAAACATATCATAATATGACCTATTGCAGCGAAGCTATCTACGTGCCCATTATTGGGCCCGAGTCTCCTCCATAATAGACGAGATATTGACCTACCACAACACGCTGGTCTGATGAGCTAATATAGCGTTAATATCGACGAGATTTCCCTCTTTTGCTTAGACGTTCTATACACATTTAATCCCTTAGTCATCTCTTATGATACCCACGGGCAAGATAGAGGTGATGAATTGTATTTTTACTTTGTAATCACACGGAAGTAAAACTATATCAAGATATAATTAAATGACTACGCCATCTATCGAGTGCTTAAGCATAATAAAAATGGTTAATATCTTGGTCGTATATCTATACCAATAAATAAAATTGGAGTGTCTGTTTGTAAAGTCAAAATAATAGGCTTTTTTCATGCTTACACGGTTATTTGCACGACACCTATGCCTAAAATACAGATTAAAAAAAAATTGTCTGTCTGTCTGTCTGTTTGTTCCGGGTAATTTTCAAAACGGCTAGACCGATTTCAAAAATTCTTTCACCAATGGAAAGCTATAATATCAGGGCGTAAACTAGGCTATATTTTATCCCGGTATTCCCACGGGAACGGGAACTACGCGGGTAAATCGCCCAAAACCGAAGCGAAGCGAAGGCGGGTTGCTAGTACTTAATAATATCCAGTTTATCAGCAATTTTATTCAAGATAATTCAGCTATTTTTGTGTGATTGAGTAACATACATATTTTTAACAGTAAATAATTATTTAATTATATATTTACAAAGAAAATATGACTGGGAATACCTATCAATGACTATATAATGATACATTATCAATATTTCCTGTATTAAGTTTTTGCTGCGTTCTGACCAGAGAAATAAATAAAAGTTTTTTTTTAATATACATATCTTTTTTAATATAGTGTTTCATTTAGAATTTTTCACCTCTTGCATAAATTTTATACGCAGATTTAAAAAGTTATAAATTTGAAGACCTTTATGGCATAGTTTGATTATTATCTTAGCTAATATACGTCCTGTGGTGTCTGAGTAAGAATACACCACTCTCTATCTTGCCCGTGGATATTATAAAAGACGACTAACGGATATAACATCTAGAAACGGCAAACTCGAAATAAAACCCTACACCAATCTATCTGACCAGCATGGTATATTAAGGTCCATTTCCCTCTTATTGTGAAGGAGGTTCGAGGCCATCAGTTGGACGTATATGAGCTGAAATGATGATGATGAATAGGTCCTATTACCAGTCTCGAAACTCTTCCACAATAGCGGTCAAATAGAGCGATTAAAGCACGCAAATCAGACGGATTGGTAGAGGATATTATATCGAGAGTGCCTCCTTTTCTTTTACATATATGTTAAATGCGTATTATATCCCAATATTATTTACAATACCGATGGACAATATATAGGGTGCTGAATTGTATACTTCCACCGTCATCACGCGTAAATGAAATTAATTGAATTCTTTGTATTCCATACAAAGAAAAATGATCAAGGAATCACCTATTACACATATCCGTGTGGTGACGGAGTAAGAATACAATTCACCACCCCCTATCTTACCCGTGGGTGATCGTACGAGACGACTAAGGGAAATAAAACGCATATAACATCTATGCGAGAGAAGGAAAACTCGAAATAAAACCCTATACCAACACGTCTGACCAGCGTGGTATAGTAGGTCAATTACCCTTCCATTATGGAGGAGGCCCGAGCCCAACAGTGGGACGTATATGGGCCGAGATGATGATGATGATGATGAATCACCTATTTGCAAACTAAATGCCAATATTAATGAAAATGTTTTTTGTTAGTGTGTTATTTTTTTTTTTGTAATCAAATACGTATCAAGTATAAAATAAGATAAATCGACATCTAATGAAATAGATGAGCGTATGAATATAGTTTCATTAAATATACGAAGAGGATTTTATAGATAATGAAATTGTCGGTGTTAAGTAGAGGTCAAATTAGGGTTGGCACTTTTCAATTCGTATCATCTCACGATATTCGCCTTGTCTGACGATTGCGATATTATCCCTTAACTAGCAACCCGCCCTCGCTTCGCTTCGGTTATAGGTTATAGTCGTTTTACCCGCGTAGTTCCCGTTCCCGTGGTAATACCGGGATAAAATATAGCCTAGTTTACGCCCTGATATTATAGCTTTCCATTGGTGAAAGAATTTTTGAAATCAGTCTAGCCGTTTTGAAGATTACCCAGAACAAACACAACGATTTTACACTACAGACGTGACAATTTTTGTACCTACATTCATAAAAAAAACACATACTCTATTCCAATGGGATACGTTGTCGTATTTTCTGACCTTTGACAAATAAGTATTAATTGATAATATATACTATAGAAAAAAGAATATAAGCAATCAAAATAGTTTGGGGAAACATCATATTAAGTCTGTTTTTAGTCATATATATTTTTACCTCAACGAGTTGTGGAATTGGACATCTGCGTGTTTTAGTCTATGATTAAAGATGGTGATACATTTAAATGTATAATACATTTGAATATTTTGTTTTTATTGTGTTTTTCTGATATAATTACAGATTTATTCGCTTTAACAACAAAACATTTTACTTAAATGAGTAAAGAATTTTTATTCACATCCAGGTTCGCGTTTTGACTTGAATCATCCGAGTTTTCGTATTAATACCGCTGCTCTGTATGCATCCACACTACATGAAGGTCGTAGGCATACTAAAGTAAGGTGTATGGATTGCAGTACAGTTCAGTCAAACAAAGCAAGTGTTCGGATCGCGAAATCTAGTAAGTACTTAGTACATATATATCGATTCTTGTCCTCAGACTAATCTTCTGGTAACCCTATAAACAGTTTTTTGGCTGCCACGAGACATCACAGGTTGTCAAAAAATTTTATTCTTAACACGTCACGATACGATCATTATCTAATCATCTCAGTTCACATAAGTTTCACTGTTGGGCTTGGGCTTTCTCCGCAATGGGAGAGAAAATGATCTCTTATACTGCGCTGGTTAAACCTATTGTTATTTATATCGAGTTTGCCTTGTCAATGCATTACTGTTATATGTATATTATATTCTTTAGTCGTCTTTTACGACATCCACAGGTAAGACGCAGTGAATTATATCCTTACTCCGTCACCGCACGGTTACGACACGATATTTCAAGAGTGGTAGGACCACACTGTCGACAGTTATCTGTCTACAGCCGCGGGCCAGTCCGTCCGGGGTAGTACCACACTCTCGCAGAAAATCGACCTCTGAATAGTAGCAATTTGTTACTGCGCTTCGTTCGGTGAGCGAGAGAGCCGGAAGCCCAACTTTCTGATGGTGTTTGTGTGTGGAGGGTTTTGGTGGTGCCCTTGGTATCACCAAGCCTCAATGCACGCATTCACACTCCCTTCACTTTCTTCACCACGGTAGGCAGCGACCCTGTAAAGGTCCATGAGCGGCAGCAACACTTACCATCAGGTGTACTGTTTGCTCGTTTGCCACCGTTAGCAATAAAAAAAAATATATGAATCATTATTCTTTAATAATAGTGTTTTATAAACACAAAATCTAATCGACAACCCTAGCTACAAAAAAAAAAGAAAGGCATAATGTTCACTTAAACGCCAATCACACGAATGATTAATATATATTATGTTTGTAGTGAAAAGCGTTCATTAAACTTGTATCATTTTAGGTTACTGATTAAGTTTTATAATTCGAACTTAAAAATCTATAGTTGATTTTATATCAAATATATTTTTTGATATGTTTATAGTCGAAATTATTTTTTCGGATTTTATCGCGTTTCTATTTGGTTTTTACTTGCCTGAAGTATCGATAAATTTTAGCTTTTGTGGTGTTTTTTTTTTTTTTATTTCCAACGGTGACAAACGAGCAAGCAGCACACCTGATGGTAAGTAATACCGCCGCACCTTTGCAATACCAGGGGCACAGCCAGGGCATTGTCGTTTAAAGAAGGACACGTCATAGCACTCGAGAAACACAGCAGCAGGTAGTTCATTCCATAGCTTGCACGTACGTGGGAGAAATGATCGTTGGAAACGTACGGTTGAAGACCATAACGTATCCGGTGAAATGGATGAACCCTGCTACGATGTCGAGTGGTACGTTGGTAGAATGGTGGCGATGGTACCAAGTCAAACATTTCCTCGGAGCACTCCCCGTGAAAGAAACGGTAGAGTACACAGACTGACCCAAAGTCTCTTCGCCGCTCCAGCGACTCTAATCCGTTCTTAAGATTGGGATCCCTGACGATTCGAAAAGAACGCCTTTGCAGGGAATCAAGTGGGTCTAGCTGATATTTCGGCACACCTGCCCAGAGATGTAATCAGTACTCCACATGAGGACGAACTTGTGTTTTCTATAGTACAAGACGCTCCCTCGGTGTGAAGTACCGTCTGGCTCTCTCTGTTCAGGACGCCCAACTTTTTGCTTGCCAATTTAACTTTGTCTTCCAAATGACTCCCAAACTGGACTTAACTGGAGGACTGGAGGACGTAAGTGTTTTACGTCCAATCATTTCAGTTCATATACGTTTCAATGCTGATTCAAGCCTCATCCAAAATAGGAGGGCAATTTACCTACTATATATACTTACCGCGTTGATCATTTAACCAGCTCGAACTCAAAATAAAATTCTAGTTTTCTATCTCTGGCATAGCTGCATATCATATCCTTTACTCGTCTTTTACAACATCTACTTGTGGGATGGGGTATAGTGAATTGTATTCTTGTTCCGTCACCATAAGGATGCTAGGAATAATATTTCTTTTTAGACGGGTGCGTCACCCGTCGAGAGGCTGACCGCGAGAGGACAGACCGACGTCCTCCCCGAGAGGGTGACGTCGGTCGAGGAGAGGGTACTCCTCAGGGGGTATTCCGTCTCGCCGACCACTGACGACAAGTCACCCTGCTCCGGTGGTCGGTCCAATGACGAAGGCGACGTGTTGCGGGTGTGTTACGGGTGTGTGTGCTTACGCCTCTCTGTCGCCCCGGACGGAGTTAGGCGAGGAGTGCGCCGACCATAACCCAGCCCCAAAAAAAAAGGACTAATATTTCTTTAATGTAAGTGTTATTTTAAGTGCACATTATAGCTTATGTCTTTGTCATTTTAATCTCCAAACTTCAGATTTTTATTTAAATAACCAATTTATTTATATTTCCGTGTGGTGACGGAGTACGAATAAAATGCACCACTCTCTCTCTTGCCCGTGGATGTCGTAAAAGACGACTAACTGTTATGTGCATATTATGTCCCATAGTCGTCTTTTACGACATTTACGGGTAAAATAGGGAGTGGTGAATTGTATTCTTACTCCGTCACCTCACCGAAATATATATGGAAGTATTTTACTTTTTTTTTGGCGGGTTATGGTCAGCACACACGCGGTCCATTCTGTCCGGGGTTACGCCATAACCCTCCATATTCCCACCCCTTCAACATAAGGTCGATCACTGGTATCAAGTATCTTGTCATCCATGGCCAGACGGGTGGGATACCCTTTCGGGTACCCACTCTCCCCTTTTTTTTTTATATGACGTTGCCATGATCAAATGGGCGGCGCGCGGCCCCATGACCTGCCCGGGTACCTTCTCCTCTCAACGTTCCCCCTTGAAGACGTCGATCGCCGTCGCGCGATCAACCTCTGTGCGGGTGATGGACTAAATCCGGTCCAGTGACCCGCGGCGGCTAGTGCGGCGAACCACTCTCCGTTACAAAAGAAAGCACATATAGGTTTTTGCAGAGTTTTCCTTCTCATGTAGGAATTTTACAACTACACTCATTTGCAAAAAAAACGGGCACCTAAGCAATGAACCATTTCAAATGTTAATATTTCTTTGTTTGATAATTATAGGTAGTTTTATCCACACAATTTGCTAAATTAATAAGAAAATAATCGTTTTCATCAGTATTTCATAAAATTTAGATACAATTTATGGGAAATAATGCTAAACCTCGCTAGTAGTGTATATTCGCTAGTAGTGCATATGCTCATGAAGTAAAAATAAAAAAGTTTTTTTGTTTGTTTTTCTTTAATAAAGTAAAAGCAGATAAATGTTTAGTATCGAGTGTGACCCCCTCTAGCTAAAATCACAGCTTGAATTCGTCTGGGCATGCTAGCGAGTATATCACGGATACTTGCTTGCGGAATACGTTCCCACTCCGCAGTAATCACATTCTTCAGCTCTCTGATGGTCTGCGGAGCCGGGTGTACTGATCTCACACGCCGTTTCAGAACGTCCCAGACATGCTCTATGGGATTGAGGTCGGGACTTCGAGCTGGCCAATCCAAACGACGAATGCCGACCTCTTGCACATACGCATTAACATCGCGGGATCGGTGGGCGCGAGCATTGTCGTCCATAAAAATCGAGTCTTCACCTAGAGCGGCCAATGCGGGTTGTGCATGAGAAATTAGAACTTCCGTTATGTATCGATGCCCAGTCAGTGAGCCGTTTTCAATGAAGACTAACTCTGTACGATCCATTGAATTTATTCCTGCCCAAAACATAACAGAGCCCCCACCATAAGGTGTGATTTCTTCGAAACATGCCTCTGCAAAGCGTTCTCCTTGTCTTCTTAGCACTCGCCGACGTCGATCTTCACCGAACAGAGATATCCTGGCTTCATCAGAGAACAAAACCCTATTCCAATCGTCTTGAGTCCATGATTCACAATTTCTAGCGAACCTAAGCCTGTGAACTCTGTGCTCACGGAGTAATTTGGGGCCGCGGGCCGGGCGGTGACTGCGTATATTGGCAGCGAGAAGCCTCCTCCTGACCGTCCATAGACTAATATGCACATTTCTTACTTCTTGGAGGTTGTTCTTAAGATCCACATACGAAGATTTGCGATTTCTCAATGCGCGACTCACAAGAAAACGATCATCCCGTGGTTGGGTACATGGTTTTCTTCCAGAACCAGGCCTTCTCTCGACGGAACCAGTCTCCTGATATCGCTGCCAGGTCCTTTGGACTGTCGAGCGACTAACATTTAGCCTCCTAGCCACGAAACATTGGCTGCAACCCTCTTCAAGCAGCGCGATAATTTTGGTAGCTTTTACCACTTTATCTACCATTTTTGATACAGCCAAACAGCATTAAATAAAGCTTTGACAGTCAAGGATATGAAATTAATCGATAAAAATTGAATAAAAGTTATGAAAGTCGATGTTAACTTCTGGAACTTCGCGCCAAAAATGTAGGATAAAAAGGGGTTTTCTGTAAAAATGAACATCAAATGAAAAATTGAATTTAGAACGTACTTTTTTAAATACCACAGCATTTTTAAAACCGGCCAGTAACGTGTACAAACGATTGAAACCTTTTTGGTATTGTATCTTTTTAAATATGAATGAAAATCAAAACCGCCCGTTTTTTTTGCAAATGAGTTTATATTAAACTTTATCTATGGACATGTTTAGTATGAAACATATTTTAACACGTCAAGTTTAATTTAAAAGTGTAAATATACGATATTTAAAAGCAAATTTAAGCAATAACAACGTATAAATATTATAATAGGCGTTATAAATTATTTTTCTATAAAATGCACTCAATTCGACAAATAATATCTATGTAAAGTCAAAATTAGAATAAAATTAATAATTTATAAGGTTTATGAAGCGAAATATAAATAAAAATCATATATTTTCAATTACAGAATATCTAATCGTTCCATAGCTGACTCATAATGATCATACTAAATTCTATTTAATATTAATGTAAATAAAAGGCTGTATAAACGTTGATCCTTTTAGACATATACAAGGTAACACTCAAGAAAACGCTCTCTCAAGTTGGTAGTACTGGTTTTTGGTTACGGTGCTACGATGACGCTTGACCGCCCGCCATTTTGTTTCGGTTGTCATTCGCTCATTCGGCTTCATACTTCTGTTTTGAGTGCATGAATAACTTTGATTTGCCCACTGCACGTTGTTTTTATTAAATCTTCTCGACAGGCATTTTTAGACGGCCTGACTACGGGATTAAAAAATCCCACAGGAAAGGGCAAACGACTCATAATTAGTCACATAGGCGGAGAAGAAGGCTTCCTGGTCGACGGACTTCTTATGTTTTAAGCAAAGAAAGGTACAGAAGACTACCATGATGACATGAACGCGGAGTGTTTCTAGGATTGGTTCGGCGGTATTCTACCTAAACTCAAGCCGAATGCAGTAGTCGTAATGGACAATGCGCCCTATCACTCTCGGAAGATCGAAACAATCCCGAAGATGTCGTGGACGAAAGCACGAATTCAAGAGTGGCTGACTACTAAAAATATTGCGTTTGAACCAAATATGGTCAAGGCCACTCTCATAGATATTGTGAAACACTAAAATCATACTGAGAAATATGCCGTAGACGAGATGGCTGCACAAAAAGGTATCACACTTTTAAGACTGCCCCCTTATCACTGTGAATTGAACCCCATTGAGTTGGTATGGGCGCAGGTAAAGAGTCACGTCACAAACAATAATAAGACGTATAAAATGCAAGAAGTGAAAACTTTATTCCAAGAAGGAATCAAGAAAGTGACACCGGCTAAGTGGAGTGACTGTGTGTCTCACACTATTAAAGAGGAAGATAAAATGTGCCACCTCGATCATATTATAGATGAAGTGACAGATAGATTTGTTATTAGTGTGACCGAAAGCGACAGCGACAGTGATTTCGAAAAAGATTAATTAAATAACATTATTATGACGTTTTTGTTTCATTTTGAATGTACCTCCCTATACTTCCACTAAAAAAGATCAATCCTCTAGTATAGTAATAATAATAGGTTAAAAAAATACATTACAACTTAATATTAAATCTCAAAAAAAAATCCAAACTGATTATTCATTTATGATTCACTCATTTAGCTACATCCCTATTTATTTTTCATCAAAAACCGGCAACCCACAAAACGTCATTTTACTGCTGCTAATAAAAAGTTAGACTATAGGTAGACAACTAGGTTTTGTATAAGAGCCCCCCCCTAAATATTTATTTTATTTTTAATACTAGAAACACGCCAGCGCTTCGCTTCGGTTTCAGTTGCCTTACTCGCATAGTTTCCATTCCCGTGGGAATACCGGGATCAAATATAGCCTATATTACTCCCTGCTTTCCATTGGTGAAAGAATTTTTGAAGTCGGTTCGGTGGTTTAAGCATGAAAGCGTAACAAACAAACTTACTTTTGCTTTTATAATATTTGTTGTTATAACGACAACAGAAATACCTACATAATTTGTAAAAATTTCAACTTACTAGCTATCGCGGTTCTTGAGATACAGCCTGGTGACAGACAGATGGATGGACAGACGGACGGACAGACAGCGAAGTCTTAGTAATAGAGTCCCGTTTTTGCCCTTTGGGTACGGAATTCTAAAAATTAACAAGAATATAGCGTCTAGATATTGCATTAGTGAGGTTATTATTACTCGTGCAGTAGGTGTATCGATTATCGATCGATTATTTGATTTTTATTTAAATATATTTTGAAGTGGTCCGTGTGGGGACAGAATGAATACAATTCACTACTATCTTACTTGTGGATGTCGTAAAAAATGACTAAAGAATTTAATAAGCATTTTTTTGGTAGACTACAGTCTGAACGCACGCTGTTCGTTCCATCCAGGGATGACAACAGGGCAGCGCGCGGCCTATTAAACGAGCGACGTGGCCTGCCCATTGCTAATTTTTCGGACTGTATTTGCTTACACCGGTTCTTCTAAAGATTGCCGTATTTAGGATTTTATTAAGTAGAGAAATACCAAGCATAGAGCTCTCCATAGTACGTTGAGCGACTTTGAGCGTTTTAATGAGACCGACATAAAGAGTGAAACTCTTCGTTTAGAAGAAAAGGAAAACAACTTCAGAATGATTTGCTTTTTTAAACAACAGAAACATTTTTATCTATTCAAAAACGCTCCATATCTTCCACTTAGTATTGTCGTTGAATGACCGATTGTACATACACTTGCGAGTTTCAAGTCCATTCATACCGATCTACTTAGCGTAATGTTGTGATGATAAAACTGTAACTTGGACCACCCATCCGACGTTACGTTTATTCGGACTTATGAATCGGACTAAAGAATAGTGTGGACATATTAATATTATTTTTTGCCGTATGATGACGTATTAAGAATAAAATTCAATACCTATCTTATCTTGCCATGGGTGTCGTAAAATACGTAAAATAGACTATAAGGTTATAATATGGATAATATATTTATAAAGAGCAAGAGAAGGACAACTCGAAATCCTTCATTGTGGAGGAGACTCAAGTTCAGCAGTGGGGCGTATATGAGCTATAATCATGATGATTCGTGTGATGATTTTTTCTTATGCCATTGGTGGCAAACGAGTAAACAGCACACCTGATGGTAATTGATACTGCCGCACATGGACCTTTGCTAGGCCGCTGCCTACCTTTATGAAAATGCAGGGAGTGTGAATGTGTGCTATAAAGTTCGGTGATATTAAAGGCATCACCAAAACACAACACACGCAAACACCCTCAGAAAATTGGACTGCCGGCTCTTTCACTCACTGAAGTGCAATAACAAATTGATATTATTCAGACCAATTTTCCAGTCGATTTTCTGCGAGCGTGTGGTACTACTCCGGAGGGACCCTGCGGCTGTAGATAGATCACTATCTAGTCTTATCATTTAACCTGGATCATAATATAATGTGTCAATACTCTTATACAATTGCAGAACTAGTACAAGTTATTCATATTCATATCACATTATAATGGTAGATGATTTAATGCGGTCCATGTAACTAATGGACATAATGACCTTCGATAGTGGGACAATGTCATAATCGCTATGGTTTTCATTATCCACGTAAAATAGATTTGGGTGGCGACTTTTATTCTTATGTCATTATTAAAAACAGGATACTTAATGTAAGTAATTTAAGGCGGTGCAGCTGTAAATAATAGTTTTGATTATAATTTATTTGCAAATCATGAGCTTCGACTGTATTAGAAAGGAAATGTACCTACTCTACTTTTATGGTAGGTATATATTGCAACAGCAAATACGCAATAACATTATGATCGGCCGGTCGCCTGACGTCAAACCTTCTTGAATGTAATTGTTCACCAGGTGACATCAGATGTAGTTGGTTTAGGTCAATGTAAAAATTTTAATCGTCTTTTAGAATAATCATGGGCTTCTTGCCCAGAGGGAGGCGAAATGTGTTTTTACTCCATCACCCCACGAAAAATAATTACACTTATACTTTACTTTTTAATGTCGTAAACATACAATTAACGAACCTCATCTTGATTCAGAACAAACAATTATGCATTACACAAAGAACGGACTTGCATGGGCAGTAAACCTATGAAATTGAGCATACGAATAGGTCTTATGACTATGGTCTCCTTCGCCATCCTCTCCCGTCACCTCTGACAGATTGGACAGTGCGTGGTGGTGTCGTTTTTTGTTATATACCAAAGCAAGCAAGCCATGGCTTGCCGACCAAAAAAATGCCAGCAGTACTTATCTACGCCACCATCAGATTATGATTGAGAGGAGTGATGGCTGCTCTAGTAGTTAACTTGTGATCGGGTGCCGCGTGTGAGATCTAGTCCAGCCATATTCTTTTATTATTTTTTGTGTTAGATTTTTAAACTACAATCTATATCCTATCTCAAAGGGCACACTGGAGCCTTAGAAAGAATATTTAAAAAATACAGCCCATTGGGTTTCTTGTCGGAACTTATCAGCCTGTGGTCTCGTTCTGATCCACTGGTAGATTATTGGAAAGTTTCAAACAATGTCCAAATTTGACAATTTATGTAAGTGTCCTTTAGGTACTTATGCAGGATAAATATTTTTATTATATAAATTGCACTAAAAACAGGAATATGTTTATTAATAGATGTCTTATCCACATTATTCCAATGCATACGTCACTGTAATTGGATTAAACGATTTTTTCTCTGTCATTGTTTCCTGCCCATTGTTCGTATTTGTTTGTCCATCCGCTTGTGTGCTAATAAGTTAATGTGTATCAATAATTCATCCAGATATATACGAGAAAGAATAATGGATGCATAATCTTGAGCGATATAACTGTATCATTTTATTGTTTTTGGTAGAAAGTAATAAGCTGTGTGGTAATACTGCCAATCCTTACATTAAGCGTGGGTGTCATAAAATACGACTAAAAGGAAGGTTGACGTTAGGAATGCAAACGATACATCGATGTTTTTGAAACATCGATGTAAAGTTTTCATCCCTAATGTTTCAAGAACATCGATGTTCACTATCGTAAAAATTCGATGTATCAATATTATTTTATACGATTTTTTGACATCGATGTTTTACCTGCATGATTTAAAATGTATGGTACTTTTAGCAGAGCCTCCAAAAAAAGCTCCCCACATCACGCCAATGTTGGTGTTACCTGTAAAAAATATGCTTGATTCAGCAAAAAAAGCTCATCGCATGGTTTTCTAAAAAATCTAGATGTTTCGATACGATTTCGATGTTTAAGGTTTTAATATTTGCATCCCTAGTTGACGGCAGGCTGGTGGCTGGTCATTAAAACTATTACCAAAACTTTCGAGTGAACGTTGGTAGAATAATAAATGGATGAATTAATAATTATGCTAGATTAAAAAGCTGCACAGATGGCGTAGTGGTTAATGCTAGTGACCTACAGCGCCAGTGTCGGGGGTTCGAATCCCACGCAGGACAACACTTTGTGCGATCCACAAATTGTTGTTCTGAGTCTGGATGTAATTTGTGTCCGTTTAATTATATGTGTATGTATTTCTCGCGGAAACGCAATGAGTTTCAAAAATTAAAAAACTGTACGAATGGCGGCGATGTGGCTCGCGACACGTCACGTCTCGTTTCCGTCGGGGGCGAAAAGTGGCCCACAGAGAACCGCTTTGCTACGCTGAATATGTCAAAGATCGTAGCAGGTGGAGGGCAGTGGACTCTGCCTACCCCTATGGGAAAAAGGCGTGAATATATAAAAAAAAAAAAAAAAAAAAAAAAAAAAAAATTAAAAAGCTAATACTTTTTAAAAATATACAGCAGTTGGAGTAGTTGGCAATTTTGCATAAAGTTATCGTTAAAAACTAACAGGACCTTCTTGTCCAAAATACCTTAGTATCTGAAAACACAGGTCTGCAACCGGTGTGTGTGACCAAACTTACGGCAAGGAAATGTAGTGCCTAAATGTAGGTCTCATAATCCAGCTCATAGTCGCTCAGCGTGCTATGGAGCGGGTTATGCTCGGAATTTCTCTCCAAGATAGAATTTGAAATACGTCAAATCGCAGAAGAACGGGTGTAACCGACATAGGAGGAAGGATTAGCACGCTCAAGTGGCAATTTGCAGGCTATATCCCTCAATAAATGCTACTGTTACATACCTAGTTATGTATTTTACAAACAAAAAATTATTTCATCCACTTATAAACTAATCTTCCTCGTCCAATCAGAACTAACGTAGGCCTCATTTCGCGGGTATACAATTTGTGAGCATTATAAAAACTGGGTTGGACAACAGAGTATAAATTTTGCAAAATTGGACACCAGATCACATCGTAAATTTTGATATTAACGTTTTTGAACGTCAGCAGTGATTGTATGAATTAAGAGTTTTCTTTATAGCTTACTTGGCGCTTTAAGTAGTCATTATATCCATGATCTGTAATTTTGGAGGCCGCAATTTGGTTCCAGTGCGCTGACCCAGATATAAAATGATTAAAAACGATTTATTTTATTTTGCAGCAATTTAAAAAAAAAAACTGGTGTAATATGAATATTTAATAACGTACCTATAATATTCTTCTTGTACTTTTAACTGAATAATAAATTGCTATAGAATACCGAAAAAAAAAATACAATATTTTTAGATTTTTGTAGCTTATTATTATTATCTACCGTTTTATATGTCTCAAGACTTTGTTATGACTTTTCTGTTATAAAACTATCTATGGCACTAGATGCACTTTTCAATCAAACTGGTAATGCCGCAATGTTGTCAAAATATATATTCCTTATTTAATGCTAATTATTTGAGTATGGCAATGAGCAGGCCACATCGCTCGACGAACCGACAACCGCTGGGGAAGAAAGGTTCTCGAGTGGCGACCACGTATCGGACGACGCAGTGTAGGGCGCTCCCCCACTAGGTGGACCGACGACCTAGTGAAAGTTGCTGGGCGTCGTTGGATGCAGGCGGCACAGGACCACACATTGTGGCGCAACATGAGGGAGGCCTACATGGCAATAGGCTGAAATGATGATGATGATGATTTGAGTATGTATCTGTGTGGTGACGGACTAAGAATACAATTCACCACTTTCTATCTTGTACGTGGATGTCGTAAAAGACGACTAAGATGGCACATAAGATCTCTGCAAGAGAAGGAAAACTCGAAATAAAACCCTATACCAATATATCTGGCCTGAGCCCAACAGTGGGACATGTTTGGGCTGCAATGATGATGATGATGATGATCACATTCTCTTGCATAGATGTTATATGCATATGAGATCCCTTAATAGTCTTTTACGACATCCACGTGCAAATAAAGTAATGGTGGATTGTAAACTTACTCCGTGACTATACGAAATTCTTTATATAAGAAAAGAATACTCGCATAAAATTTTAATAGTATTTTGGCATAGCTGCAAAAACTACTATTTCGTAGTATTATGATAATCGAATACCATCTTTATCAACTTGTTACGAAAGCCAAGAATCATTAATATTTCATATCACGTCCAGAATTCGACACGTATCATTACGATAATTTATTTTTGTCATTTTTTGTTAAATAAATTCTTAAAATATACAGCTTCTTAAACAATTTATCAATAAACCAAAATGGTGGCGTCCAAATTTTCACATTGTTGAATGAATTTAAAGATTTTTAAATGAAAGGAAAAACTTTTCCACGTTTAATCAATATACCGCACACCACAATGCAATGGAAGGAATACGGGATGGGATTAAGGTGGTATAGGATATAAGGGAATCTTACTCTCACGTGATGAGCACCTTTCAGAACGTCAATTTGCAATTTGCCGCAAAACTTTGTATATTTATTCGACACATGTTCCGCCTCAGCAGGGTATCCCAACTAGTGGGTTAAAGAATGAACATGGATAAGACGAAAGTCATGTCAAATGCCCATGTCATTCCTGTATTGGTCTTAGTTGGCAATGCGATTCTCGAAGTTGTTGATCATTATGTATACCTAGGACAAACAGTCCAGTTAGGTAGATCTAATTTCAAGAAAGAGATCAGCTAACGAATCCAACTCGGTTGGGCAGCGTTCGAGCAACTTAAGAGGATCTTCTCATCCAACATACTAGTACCTCAGTCTCTGAAAACACAAGTCTACGACCATTGTGTGTTACCAGTGATGACTTACGGCACGGAAACGTGGTCCCTAAATGTAGGCCTTGTGAGCAAGGCTCAAAGTCGCTCAGCGTGCTATGGAGCGGGCTATGCTCGGGATTTCTCTGCCAGATAGAAACCGAAATACCGAAAATCTGCAGAAGAACGGGTGTAACCAACATAGCACGAAGAATTAGCACGCTCAAGTGGCAATGGGCAGGCCACATCGCTCGACGAACCGACAACCGCTGAGGAAGCAAGGTTCTCGAGTGGCGACCATCGGACGACGCCGTGTAGGACGCAAAGCAACTACGTGGATCTACGACCTGAAGAGAGTTGCTGGGTGTCGTTGGATGCAGGCGGCACAGGACCGCACTTTGTGGCGTAACATAAGGGGGGCCTAGATCCAGCAGTGGACGGTGATAGGCTGAAATGATGATGATATTCTGCCTCTACACGAGGCATCCTCAGGCTGGTTTGGCTTCAATTAAGCCTCAAATATCTGATTTTAAGGGTTTCAAGAAATTCAGAATTTTATATCTGTGGTAATTGTACAAGAGATATATAAATACATTTGGCTTAAAGTTTTTAATCACTATCTTCTCAGCTCTTATACTTCACACTATTGGGCTTAAGACTCGATAATGGAAGAGAAATTAACTCAAAACACCACATTAATGGTTAGGTATAGGCTTTTGTTTCGAATTTACCTTATAATTTTTTTTTTGGTAGGCAAAATTAGAAGGTAAACATGATGAGCGGCGTACCACCCCATAACCTATCGTATGCCTTCCCAGTCACCATTGGACCGATCACTGGAACCGATTTCTTGACTTCCGTGGCTGGCTCAGCCGGTTACCATTTCGGGTATCGTCCCCTTTGATGCATCGGCAACATTGTAGGGTTGCCGGCCAGGCCGTCACTCTCACGCGGTCAGCCTCTCTGCGGGTGGCGGACTAATCCCGTCTACCCACGACCTCGTCTAGGGGAGTTTACCTTCTCCTGCATAGATCTTATCTGCTTATTTATCCGTAGTTTTTCTACAACTCGCACGAGCCCTAAATAATAATGCATAATATCTTTAACTATAGGCAGAAATTTATAACAAAATACTCTAAAAATTTATTCATTTAAGCAAAATTTTAATGATGAGATTTTAATAATGAGCAAAAATTTAATGTTCATTACCCTATTCTTACTCGTTGATGATTTTAAAAGACCACTAAGGTATACAAGTAATATATATGTAATTGAAGAAACCCATGCTGTGACGGAGGAAGAATACAATTCCCCACCCCCCTCTTTTGTCCGTGGTTGTCGTAAAAAACGACTTACGGATATAGTACACATATAACATCTATCCAAGAGCAAGAAAACTCGAAACAAAACCGTATATCAACACGTCTAACCAGCCTAGTGTAGTTCATCAATTTTTCTGCCATAGTGGAGGAAGCGAGACGAGAGAGAAGTGAGACGTAGATATATGGGTTAAGATGAGGAGATAAAATGGAAAAAAGTTCGAAATAAAACAGTATACTAGTAGCATATAATAGTAGTAGTAGTAGTAGTAGTATTTAGTAGTAGTATCAGTATAGTACGGTATTCAACTTTCCGTCTTACTATAGAAAAAGTTGGAAACCGACAGATGAATCTAAAAGTCAATAACGTATAAAACTTATTAATACCGACATAAGCCAATTAATTCATTAGTGCGCTTCCATATATAAACACAAAATGAAAAAAGTATCAAATTTGTAAATTTTTAGATCGCTGATTAAATAAAAATATTCAGATTTGTAGGATAACATAAACTCGTCTGGCCTAGCCTGGGGTCAAAAGTTAATAAACTAATCAAATGAATCTTTTGATGTTTCTGTTGATATTTACGGCAATTTGTATGTTATTTGTAATTAACCTAAGCGTATAACCATAACTACAAGAATATAAACATCTGCCTAATAAAAAAATTGGTATTTTAGATTGAATAATTAAACGAAATGTATTAAAAATAATATGATATATCCATAGACATGTTTTGCAAGGCAATTATATCAATAAAAAATTACAGAGAAAGTACAATCTTTTATAGATTTGAAATTGTACAATCAAACCGAAAATTATACCGCCATAGACTAAATACATATCGATAAAAATTATAGCGCTCTCTATCTTTATATAAATTAGTCGGATGATTCTCTTATATCTATCATAAGGTCAACTTGAAAATGAATAAATCATCGGTATTGGTATCGATAAATCATTCGATTCATAGCGACGATCCAATTCGATCAATCTCTCGGTACGACGCGCACTTGAAACAATCTTTACTATTGAATAGTTATGAATAATTTGATTTTAATAATAATATTATATGATTTATTTGTGTATTTATTAAGAAGTAAGTGATTAGATAATCTTCCATAATATATGGGTATATATTTTGAGACTGAGTAATTTATGTTCACATATATATATTTTCTTTTGTGTGGTAGCGGCTTCGAATACTACCAACCTTTGCTTTGCTCGTGGGTGTCGTAAAAGACGACTAAGAGCCCTAGATTAACCCGAACCAACTCCATCTGGTACCATTTGGGTCAACGATTACATTCCCAAGGAGGGTTGACGTCAGGCAGTCGGCCGATCATAAAAGTCATTGCCGAAACTTTTTCCAATATGTCAAAACAGATGACATATTGCGTCGACCCCAAGTAGTTGGGATAAGAGCAAGATGATGATGATGATATATATTTTCTTTTGCTATCGCTGGCAAACGAGTAAACAGCACACCTAATGGTAAGTGATGCTGGCGCTCATGGACCTTTGCTAGGCCGTTGCTTACTGTAAAGAAAGATAAGGGAGTGTGAATGCGTGCAATGAGGTTTGGTGATACTAAAGGCATCATCAAAACCCACCACACGCAAACACCTTCAGAAAGTTGAGCTTCCGGCTCTCTCGTTCACCGTACGAAGCGCAGTAACAAATTACTACTACTCAGACGTGGATTTTCTGCGAGGGTGTGATTCTAGCCCGAGCGGATCGGCCCGCGACTGTAGGCAACTGTTAACAGCGTGGTCTTCCCACACTAAAAGTTACTTACTACACTATTTCTCATCGTCCTATGCATTCCACAGCTGGGATAAAGTCTTTTCCAGAATATATCACACTTGCCAAATGTAGGGGTGAAGTTTTAATTATCACTTTTCTTCAGTAATGCTGCTGTTTACTTTGTAAATAAATTATCCTAACCCTAATCCTATTGGCTGACCGGACTGAGGATTTAGTCCGGCACCCGCGTAGAGATTAGCCTCGCGACGGTGATCGGCGTCCCGGGGCGACGTCAATGGGAGAGCGTACTTCCTCGGGGTATTCCGTTGGGTCGACTACTGAAGTCAAGAAACTCTGCACCGGTGGTCGGCCCAAAGACGAAGGCGACGTGCTATATGGATGGGTTAGGGCGCTTCTCGGGGATTAAGTGTCATCAGACGATCTTTCCGGCACCCCGTAAAAGCGCGGAAGGGGTATTCCGGCCGCGAATGTGGCCGGCGAGTCCCACACGAGTCCGTCACTGGCGGGGGACAGTGCGTAAATGCATTTCCACAGCGTGAACAAAAAAGAATAAATCTATCGCCCCGGACGGAGCCGGACGGCGGGTGCGCTGACCGTAGCCAACCCAAAAAAAAAACTCCAATCCTACCAGTAAAAGTCTTTTACTGCTTCTTCTTCAATAGAAGAAATATTGACCGACTATACCACTCTGGACGTTTGTGTTGGTAAAAACTTTTATTTCGAGTTTTCCTTCTCTTTCGTACATTTTGTATGCATATTAAATCCCTTAGTCATCTTTTACGATACTCACAGATAAGAGAATTGTATTCTTACTCTGTCATCATATGTAGGAGGCTCTTGGGTATAATTATTTGATACTATAATAAAAAAATCCGTGTGGTGACGGAGAAAGAATACAATTCACCACTCCCTGTCTTGCCCGTGGATGTAATAAAAGACTACTAAGTGATATAATAAGCATATAACATCTATGTAAGAGAAGGAAAATTTGAAATGAAACCGCATGGTATAGTAGGTCAAATTCCCTCCCATTGTGGAGGAGGCCCAAGCCCAACAGTGGGACGTATGTGAGCTGCGAGGGTGATGATGATGATTATAATAAAAAAATACATGTCTCCATTACAATAGAATACCTATTCTATTATAATGGATGTCATGAACTGCCATGTTCATCCAAATCATATATAAAAAAGACACCTGACATTAATTGTATCATAGTTACTACATAGAATTAATATTAAAAGAGAGTATTGTTTGTACGTCCGTATTGTCTAGTCGGCGCCTACGCAGCCCTGGATAAATTATTAATAGTGAATATGTAACGACTATAGATTATATAAATAAGAAAAGTCAGTCTTTTGATTTGATAAAACGAAGGCGATTTATGGCGGTAATGAAAATTAAAAAAAAACCGTGTGGTGACGGAGTAAGAATACAATTCACCACTCTCTATCTTGTCCGTGGATGTCGTAAAAACCGACTAAGGGATATAATATGCACATAACATCTGTGCAAGACAAGGAAAACTCGAATTGAAACTCTAGACCAACATGTATGACCAGCATGGTATAGTAGGTCAAATTCACTCCCATCGTGGACGAGGTCGGAGCCCAGCAGTGGGACGTGTGCGGGCTGACATAATGATAATTAATGAAATATATATGAAAGAAAGAAAGAAAAATATTTTATTTTGTAAACCTCACATCTATTTACATCATAGAAAAAGAACATTATCTAAAAAAAAAACATAAATCAAAAATGATCTAGGACTTAATATAATGTCCATCACGGCTTATAAAGTAGGAGATACGATACTGACGCTGGCAATTCCGACGGGTTTGTATAATAAAGTTGCGGATTTTAAACAACAAAATAAATGAAATATAAGTAATATAAATAGTAAAATTAGTAAAATTAACCTACATTAGTCAGACGTGTTGGTATAGGGTTTTTCATTCAAGTTTTCCTTCGTTTGCATAAATGTTACACGTACGTCTAATCCGTTCATCGTCTTTTACCAGACTCACGGACAAGAGGGCGTGTGGTGAATTATATTTTTACTCCGTCACCACATGGAATTATTTAGTTATCTAATTTGATATATTATTATACCATCAAAAACATAACTTGTGAAAAATCAAGCCTCGCAACTCAGTTCTGTAATACCAACCTAAGGAAACTTCTGTCTTAAGTTATTACGTAATTAGCTAACCTAACAGCGAAATAGTGACAGTAAATAGTGACCGTATCAATATTAAAAATCATTTATGTTTTAAATAAACAGATTGACTTAGCCATCGCATGAAAACACAATGTACTTCACAAGAAATAGTTACATATCATATTAAATTATATGATTTAGTGCAATTAATTGATTGAGATGTTCACGTAAAAGTTTTGCACCTCGTCGCCGGAGTATGCCAAGGTCATTAATGGTCTTTGAGCTATAAACCCCCAATAATAAAATAATTTCTCACTATATCAAAGTAATCAAGGTCATCTTAAGCCGAGCTGGGGCTATTACGTTCACAAAGAGTAGAGGCTTAATGGCGAAATAAAAAGAAATTAAATGACGAAAATTTTTCTGTGTGGTGACGGAGTGAGAATACAATTCACCACCCCCTATCTTACCCGTGGGTGATCGTACGAGACGACTAAGGGATATAAAACGCATATAACATCTACGCGAGAGAAGGAAAACTCGAAATAAAACCCTATACCAACACGTCTGACCAGCGTGATATAGTAGGTCAATTACCCTTCCTCCATGGAGGAGGCCCGAGCCCAACAGTGGGACTTATATGGGCTGAGATGATGATGATGATGAAATGACGAAAAAAATGTTGTTTAAAATAGGTAAAATAGGTTTTCATGATTAACGTGAGTATTATGGATTTCAATAAAAATGCTGTAAAATCTGTAAAAATGATTCTATCTACAATATTTAATCTTTGATAATGTCTACTAACAACGGTTAGTCACTGGCTGACAAAGGTAATGTTTATTACGACCGACCGCGTTAGATATCGGCTCAATAAGGTATTTAGTTCGACACCCGTTCGATGTAAACATTATTGTAGCTATACAGAGTAATGTAGCTGTTCATTTGTATCAAATGGCGCCATTCAGAGTAATGCAGATATTTGTGGCTTATTTCCAATACTAGGTTATGAATGAAAATACTGGTTTATACTTGAAATGTTTGTGATTTGATTTATTGGTATTGCGATAGGTTAAAAATGTAACTATCATCACTCTTCAGTATCACCCCCTTAGTTTCCCGTGGGAGTCGTAAAAACTTTTTTCTAAAATCTTTATTAATACTACAAATGCGAAAGTTAGTTTGTTTGTTTCTTACGCTTTTACGTTTAAACCACCGAACAGATTTCATTCCGACGGCGTGCGTCTACATCTTGGCCGAACAAAAAAAAAATATAGGGTTCATCTATTTCATATAAAAATATCTTCAACTATACGTTTATAGAGACCATTTCTCACACACGTGCAGGATTTGAAATAACCTTTTGCTATGTTTCTCTGTTCATGTTCCTTCTTTACACGTGGTTTAAGAAAACACTTTTCTTTACAGTAGGCCGCGGCCAGCTGTGTCCTTAATATTGCAAAGGTCCACAGGCAGTATCATTTACCATAAGGTGGTGCTTGCTCGTTTGACACTTTCGGCAAAAAAAATGTACTAATTGAAGGGTACTTAGCAGCCTACTACCCCAATTTGCAGAGTCAATCATTCTTCAGTATATAACGAAGTCATCCATAGTCCATAGCCAATATAACAATGAGATTAATATCCACTTCCCATAACTGTGTAATAAATAAAGATTTTTTATATACTTAATATTTATAGAGGAGCTAACAAATCATGGTCTTTGTTAACGGTGTTAAGTTATTGAAAGTCAACGATGTGTTCAGATTTATTTGAGTGTATTTACGTTTAAATCTCTTCATGGATGTAATGTAAATAGAAGTGTTTAATATGTATGAATATGTAACAAAAATATTTATACGAAATTCAGAAAAAATATTAATCTATATTAAATAACATCGCACAAATCCGTATAAATCCGCCCGTGATCACGCACGCTTCAAAGTGTTCGAAACGTCGGGCATTCAAAAATCAAATACAAAGGCGATAAAAGCCGTAAACTTAGAATAATAACGTATAGAAGGTAAGTTCGCACACAAAAAGTGAAGCATTTGCAGCAGTGAGCCTAACGGAGCTTACGTCGGAACCGTTCCGTAATGTACAAGGTCACTGTACTGCACGTACGTACGCAACTATTAAAAAATAAATAGGTAATTATGACGGTTTATACATTCAAATGGTGTCACAATACATTTGAAAACTTAAAAAGGTTTTTAACATTACTTTTAAAATTATATCGACGATTTATGTTAATAAAAACAAAATTTGATTTCATAATTTGTATAGTGGTGTGCGTGTGTACGTGTGTAATCGTCTGCGCGCATGTAGTATTTTTAGATTCATGTTTCGAACGTTTGAAGTAGCGACACTATCCTTCTATACGTTATTATTCTAAGGCCGTAAAGTAGTTTTATTTAAAACTAGCAACCCGCCCTCGCTTCGCTTCGGTTATAGGTTATAGTCGTTTTACCCGCGTAGTTCCCGTTCCCGTGGGAATACCGGGATAAAATATAGCCTAGTTTATGCCCTGATATTATAGCTTTCCATTGGTGAAAGAATTTTTGAAATCGGTCCAGCCGTTTCGAAGATTACCCGGAACAAACAGACAGACAGACAGACAGACAAACATTTTTTAATTGCTATTTTAGGCATAGGTGTCGTGCAAATAACCGTGTGAGCATGAAAAAAGCCAATTATTTTGACATTACAAACAGACACTCAAATTTTATTTATTGGTATAGATGTGTGATACTCGCGTAAACATCAGAAATTAATTTGTAATTATTATGAATTATGAATTCTATCGCGTATTATTAATCATTATTAATTATGTTTTTTTTCGCGTCTTCTCTTTGTGTAAAAAATATTATATATAGTGTTCTGTAGTTTTGTCCGTGTGGTGACGAACTAAGAATGCAATTCACCACCCTCTCGTACCTATAGGTAATACCGTGGGTGTCATAAAAGACGACTAAGGGATATAATATGCAAATATGATCTATGCAAGAAAAGAAAACCGTTATTCCCTCCCTTAGTGGAGCAGGCCCGAGCCCAACAGTGGGTCGTGTATGGACTAAGGTGATGATGATGATGTAGTTATTTATTTCGATATACTTTGCCGTATAATGACAGAGTACGAATACAATTCACCACCTCATCTTTTCCCCCTAGATGTCGTAATCTCGATGAAAAATTCTTAGACCTCTTTTACGACACCCACGAGCAATGGAAGGGTTGCTAGTTTTCATAGCCATCGGTGACACTACAGGGATCACCAAATCCCACCATACACAAATACTCTCAGTTGGGCTGCCGCCTCTCTGGCTCACCGAACGAAGTACTACTACGCAGCATTAAAGACATCTATATATTAATACACGAAGCAAAAACTTTGTACCCCTTTTTACGAAAATTACGTGGATGGACAAGTATGAAATTTGGTACAGTTGATGTATATAATGAGGAGAAGTGCATAAAACTGAAATTTCATGTAATAATGAATTATAAATGCATTAAATTCATTAAAAAAGGCATTAAGCACATTACCATTCAATAGCTACACACGCACACACACACCAACGCTCATACACCTTTGTTTACGGTTAAAATCTTTGGTCAAACTGAATGTGAAACAATCATAATTATGATGACAATGTCTTATAGAGATTTGTGCTTATATATTAGTTATTAGTGAAATACAGCTTGCTCAATTTACATAAATAAAATTAAAGAAAATTGTGTAGCAGAAAAATTAATTAAAATGAATTATGGCCGAATTTCGACCACACGGCGACCACTAGTACATAATTACATATATATATCTCAATGCACCGCAGACGTCGATTTATTGCAAGACTGTGGTACTACCCTGGACGGACTGTCGGCAGTCTACAGTAGACCGTATCCTACCACACAAAAGACGTCATTAACAAAATGTTATATTTATATAATTGTAAGCTTCTGCTCGCAAAAAAACTTTCCTAAAGTTGGACTATTATAGGGAAAACATTAGCGGGATAAAATATATAGGTATTAATCCATTCATCATTTACTTAAATTTTGTTATGTAGCTTCCAAATATTATTTGAAAATTTCGTTAACCTAGTAATTTTTAAAACTCTGTCGTATCTAGTGATCTTATATCTGCAACCACTATAAATGTCAAAATATTTTAAACCTTCAACATTAGGGGTTAACTAGGGTGGCATACGTTTGTAGGGCATTGCGCCTAATTTTATTTATGTACCGTGATATCCCTATTTATAATCGAGAATATTATCAATACGTTCAAATACTATACTTATTATTGATGCAAGAAATACATTCAGTATTTTAATTTCAATCTTATTACCTGCTCGGAAAGGTATTTTTTGTAATATTAGATCTAAAATTCTTACTTAGTATGAAAGATATTCAACTACCCATAAATAAATGTCGAAAACAGAATTGTAACAATCGAATGTTTTTAAATATATTTTGTAGTTCAAAAGGCGCGACAAATCTATTGATGATTTGTTCAGGATGTTAATAAATAAGGATCTAATAGACTCTATATTATATAGAATGTATGAAAAAGTTACTGACTTTCTTTAATCGCAGTGCATTTTTTTTTTAATTGCTATTAAGCCTATTCTGGTGTCACAGTAAGGATAAAATTCACCACACCATCCCTTGGTTGTAGGTGTCGTAAAAAATTACTCATCATTCATCATCATCATTGCAGCCCACATACATCCCACTGTTGGGCTCGGGCTTCCTCCACAATCGAAGGGAATTTGACCTCCTATACCATGCTGGTCAGACATATTGGTATAGGGTTTCATTTTGAGTTTTCCTTCTCTTGCACATAGTTGTTAAATGCACAAGATATCCCTTAGTCGGCTTTTACGACACTCATGGGCAAGAGGGAGGGTAAATTGTATTATTACTTCGTCACCATACGAAAATATTCACTACTAGCAATCCGCCCTCGCTTCGCTTCGGTTATAGGTTATAGTCGTTTTACTCGTATAGTTCCCGTTCCCGTAGGAATACCGGGATAACATATAGCTTAGTTTACGCCCTGATATTATAGCTTTCCATTGGTGAAAGAATTTTTGAAATCGGTCCAGCCGTTTTGAAGATTACCCGGAACAAACAGACAGACAGACAGACAGACCAAAAATTTTTTAATTGCTATTTTAGGCATAGGTGTGTTGTGCAAATAACCGTGTGAGCATGAAAAAAGCCTATTATTTTGACATTACAAACAGACACTCCAATTTTATTTATTGGTATAGATTCACTCAGTGGATAAAAAAATTGATCTAAAGCTTAGTTTCTCTACATATTAAGAGTCACACCTATTAAAATAGTACCAGTGTCATCATCATCTCAACTCATATACGTTTTATTGTTGGTTCTAACCTTTTTTTTAATTTTTTTTTTTCACGCTGTAGAAATTCATTTACGCACTATCCCCCGCCCGTTACAGACGGGGCAATGTGTGTGGGACTCACCGGCCACAAAAGTGATTGAAATACCCAATAAAACCACAGCGGCCCCTTCCGCGCTTTTACGGGGTGCCGCAAAGATCGTCTGGTAACATTCTATCCGGACACCCCAAAGCTTGGCCATCTGGCCACGTCCTGTCATTATTCAGGGCAATGGGAGGAGCAGCGCATAGCGGCGTCTCCTCCTCCCTGGTCGCCACCCTCGGAGAGAGTCAGCGGACGCAAGCGCCTCGTAACGTTGGTTCTAGCCTCATAAAAAAGTGGATGAGAACTTGGTATATATAGCACGCTAGATTTTATGTGGTAAGATCCATCCGACGTCCTCGTCACGTTCGCGACAAAGAGGACGACAATATCATATTCACTCAACGTAGAGCCTTTACGGCCCGCGAGGCCTTAACACATAAATATCCGCGGTTCCGCCCTCGCCGTCGAGGTGCGAAACCGAGCCGCGCAAAAGTCACGAACCAAAACGTGGGCACGCCCACTTTGCCTCCAGCGACGCCCCAAGCCGAGGTCCATTCCTCACAGGGGGAGCCCTTGGGCGATGTCGCTTAGCATACTTTTCTCGAGGTTGAGAGCCCTCAGCGCTCACCCATAGACCGCGTCAAGCTGTCAAGGCCATCTGCGGCCAACAGCTGTACAAACACAAAAAAAAAAATATGTGGTAAGAGCACTGTCGACAATCGTCTATCTACAGCCGCGGGCCGGACCGTCCGAGGTAGTACCACACTCTAGCAATTTGTCACTGCACTCCATTCGTTGAGCGAGAGAGTTGGTAGCCCAACTATCTGAGCGTGTTTGTGTATGGTGAGCTTTGGTGATGCACATAGTATCACCGAACTCTATCGTAAACTTTCATATACACTTCCTTCACTGTCTTTGCGAAAGACCACTGCCTTTTTTTTTTTTTTTTTTTTTTTTTTTTTTTTTTATGGGTGGGCTATGGTAAGCGCACGCGCGGTCCTGTCCTTCCGGGGCGATGAAAGGACGGCGCGCGGGCCCATAACCCACCCGTACCCACGTCACCTCGTTGTTGGGCCGACCACCGGAGCAGATGTGACTTGTCATCAGTGGTCGGCCCGACGGAATACCCTTTCGGGTAACCTCTCACCTCTCGACGTACTGGGACGTCGGTCGCCATCGCGCGGTCAGCCTCCCTGCGGGTGACGGACAATTCCCCGGTCCGATCACCCGCGGCCTCGGCTAGGGCGGCATTAGGCGCAGATATTCGCGCCTGCGCCGCCCGAGTCGCCGGCGGCGGAACGTGTCGCCGAATAGGAGCTCTACTCGCACACGATCCGCCGCCTCCTTCCGTGAGATAACGGCCTCACAGAAGGCGGCGACCGCGTCCCAGTTCCTGACGCTGACGAGCATCTCCCTGGCGATGGTCGGCAGCGCCAGGTCGGCACCGATAATTGCGACGAGTTCACGGCGATCCCCCTCCCATGCAGCACACTCCTCGAGCGTGTGCTGCGCCGTGTCCTCGTCGCAACGGCAGTGGTGGCAGGACGGTGTGCTCTCCCTCCTGACAATCTTGTGCAGGTACTTCCCGAAGCAACCGTGCCCCGTCAGCACCTGCACCAGTCGGAAGGAAAGCACCCCGTGCGTCCGCTCCAACCACTCCATCAGCACCGGCCGGAGAGCCTCGACGGTCCTGACACCGTACCGAGGACTCTCCAGCCGGACTGCCCAACGGGCAATGACTTCTCGGCGGGCGTCGACCCGCCAGGCGGTGATCTCTTTGATGGAGACCATGCCGCCGCGGGCGCGCGTCTCCGACACCCGCCGATAAATGTCGGCGAGCATCTCCGCCTCCAGATCCCACGGGGGAGTTCCGGCCAGGAGACGGGGGAGTTCCGGCCAGGACACGGGGGAGTTCCGGCCAGGACCACTGCCTACGTAAGGTTCATGAGCGGCTGTACCACTTACCATCAGGTGTGCTGTGTGCTGTTTGCTCGATTGGTACTAGCAAAAAACGGATGCGTTGTTATAGGGTTTTATTTGGAGTTCCCCAAAGAGAAATGAAAGCTTATGGGCACTACCGGAAGTGGTAAGGAGTGGGAACAGGCCTGTCTCGAGGTGAGTCTGCGAGCAGCAGATGTGTCGGTTCGGCGGAGTTGTGGTGCATGTGAAAACTGTCCCATGACTTCGCTGTAGCCGAGGGATAGGAACAGCGTGTGATTTTTAGCTGGTAGTGGTACTGATAAGAAATCAAAGGTAATGCGTAAAAATTGCATTTTTCCACGCGAGAAAAAAAGGGTGTTATTTGGAGTTACTATTTCTTACTGATGTAGTATTATCTACATAAGTTCCCTAGTCGTACTTTACGATTAGCCACGGGGAAAAAGGATCGAGTTCCTTTATACATTTGCTCCACACGAAGTATGCTATTAAAATAGTAGCCAGTAGAATATATTTCCATAATCTGCAATATAGTTTATCTTATCTGTGTTAATGTTTATTTCGTCCATTAATTCACCCATAGTTCTGTATTTGGTGAACAATCAGTAATCTAAAGTCGATCTCACAAATCAGACATAGTTGGCCACAATTCACACTCTGCCTACCATTTGTGTTCAAATCTTAATAGTGTTGACGTGATTGGTTCACATTAAGACAAACAGACTGGCTGCTTAGAGTATTAGTCACTCGTACTGCAGATAATATTATGGTAATGAGATTTTGGTGAAGTAAATCATGCTTGGGCCAAGGTTTCTTTATTGATGTGAGATGCTTATAGTGTTATTTAAACTCTTACAGGGCTTTTAACACTGACATTATTCATTTCAGCCTATCACCGTCCACTGCTGGACATACGCATCCCTCATATTATGCCACAGAGTGCGTTCCCGTGCCGCCTGCGTCCAAAGACGCCCAGCAACTTTCACCAGGTCATCGGCCCAACTAGTTGCGTCTTACGCTGCTATACATCCTACACTGCATTATTATATCATCATAATTTATTCATTTCAGCCTATCGCCGTGCACTGCTGGACTTAAGCCTCCCTCATGTCACACCACAGAGTGCGGTCCTATGTCGTCTGCATCCAACGACGGCCAGCAACTTTCACCAGTTCGTCAGTCCATCTAGTGGGGGGGCATTCTACACTACATCGTCCCATATGTAAACACCACTCGAGAACCTTGCTTCCCCAGCGGTTATCGATTCGTCGAGCGATGATGCCTGCCCAATGCGACTTCAGCGTGTTAATTCTTATCATATATTAAAACATAAAAAGCGTTCGGGAAACTTAAGAGGATCTTCTCGTCCAACATACCTCAGTGTCTGAAAATACAGGTCTACGACCAGTGTGTGTATATAGTGATGACTTACGGCACGGAAACGTGGTCCCTAAATGTAGGCTTTATATCAAGGCTCAAAGTCGCTCAGTGTGCTATGGAGCGGGCTATGCTCGGGATTTCTCTGCAAGATAGAATCCGGAATACGAAAATCCGCAGAAGAACGGGTGTAACCGACATAGCACGAAGAATTAGCACGCTGAAGTGGCAATGGACAGGTCACATCGCTCGACGAACCGACAACCGCTGGGGAAGAAAGGTTCTCGAGTGGCGACCACGTATCGGACGACGCAGTGTAGGACGCCCCCCCACTAGGTGGACCGATGACCTAGTGAAAGTTGCTGGGTGTCGTTGGATGCAGGCAGCACAGGACCGCACATTGTGGCGCAACATGAGGGAGGCTCAACATGGACGTAGGTCCAGCAGTGGACGGCTGTAGGCTGAAATGATGATGAAAACATAAATTCATAATATAAATTAAAAAGTAATCACTATCTGCATCGTCATCTCAGCTCCTGTATGCCTCACTGTTGAGTAGGCCTCCTACACTATAGGAGAGAAATTGACTTATACCAAGCTGTTGAGATGGGCAGAATAGGATTTTATTTCAAGTTTTCCTTCTCTTGCATGCTTGTATCGCACATGTTGTATCCATGTGATATCAACGGGCAAGAGAGGGGGTGGTGAATTGTATTCTTACTCCATCACCACACAGAAATAATGGTTCAGAAAATATTTTTTATTTTTAAATAAAGATAACACCCTGCACTAAGGAAATAATTCTTATATTCTCCCTTGATTCAATAGGATTTTGCGCCGAAAAAATATATTATTTTCTTATATGCATCGGTATTCTTCTACGACACTGACCACAGCAAAATTAGTTAAAACATGCTCACTGCTAGCCCATATGTGCTGTGATGACGATGATTATGATGAAGTCTAATCTAATTTTATTTCAATGTTTTTTTTTATTACTAATGATGAAACTTTCTTTGGGTTATATATAGTTTAATGAATAATATTATGAGGTCTGTCTACATAGTGACTAAATCATTGTGAACGCATGCGCAGAGCGCGCCCACGCGTCTTTTCGCGCCAGTCCCGGCGCAAGCGCAACATTACAACACAAACATCACTATGATATGACAGGAAGTGTTCTAAGACAATGGCCCATCGAGCCCTAGTTACTGATGTTCATTTCAACTTTAGAGAAATTCATGAATGAAAATATTAAATTAAAACTATTTTTACGGATTATATCGCGTTTATTAAGAGTTATTTAAGTAAACTTGAAACAAACCCATATGCCAACACGCTTGACCAGCGTCGTATAGTACGACAAGTCACCCTGCTCCGGTGGTCGGCCCAACGATGAAGGCGACATGGGTACGGGTGGGTTATGGGCCCGCGCACCGTCCTTTCGTCACCCCGGATGGAATGGACCACGTGCGCGCTTACCATAACTCAACCATTTTTTTTTTTGTGGGTGGGCTGCGGTCGGCGCACCTCCGCACCACTCCGTCCGGGGCGACAGAGGGGCTTAAGCACGCAACTCCCGCAACCCACCCGAAAACCACCTCGCCTTCGTCATTGGGCCGACCACCGGAGCAGGTTTACTTGTCGTCAGTGGTCGGCCCGACGCAATACCCCCTACGTGGGGTACCCTCCCATCGACCGACGTCCCCCCCTCGGGGAGGACGTCGGTCTTTCCTCACGCGGTCGGCCTCTCGGCGGGTGACGGACTAATCCCCGGTCACGCCACCCGCAGCCTCGGCTAGGGCGGCATGAGGTGCAGATAGTTGCGCCTACGCCGCCCCATTCGCCGGCGGCGGATCTCCTCATCGAGGCTGCGCTCCTCCCGCAGACGATCCGCCGCCTCCTTCTGCGAGATCACTGTCTCGCAGAAGGCTGCGACCGCGTCCCAATTCCCGACGCTGTCGACCATCGCCCTAGCGATGGCCGGCAGCGTCAGGTCGGCACCGATGATTGCGACGAGTTCACGGCGCTGCACTGCCCAAGCCGCGCAGGCCTCGAGCGTGTGGCGCGCCGTGTCTTCGTCGCAATCGCAGTGGTGGCAGGACGGTGTACTCTCCCTCCTTACGACCCTGTGCAGGTATTTGGCGAAGCTCCCATGCCCCGTCAACACTTGCACTAGTCGGAAGGAGAGCACCTCGTGCCGCCTTTCCAACCACTGCATCAGCACCGGCCGGAAGGCCTCCACGGTTCGCACCCCGAACCGAGGCCTCTCCAGCCGGACTGCCCAACGGGCAATGACGTCTCGGCGGGCGTCGACGCGCCAGGCGGTGAGCTCCCTTAACGAGATCTCACCGCCCTCCGCTCGCACCCCCGTCACCCGCCGATACAATCCGGCGAGCATCTCCGCCTCAACCATAACTCAACCATAAAAAAAAGCGTCATATTGTAGCTCAATTTTCCTCTCATTGTAGAAGAGGCCAGAACCTAATAGTGACACGTATATGGAATGAGATAAAATAATGATATCGCGATTGTTTTTGATTTTCACTTGCCATAAGTTCGCAGACATTATAGCAATCCCGAACGCTAAAAGTGTAAAAATAGTTTTATCTCATATGTAATGCTCGCATAAACTTATCGTAAACTATGCAGACCATCACAGACTACCACTATTCAACATAGGCCTTTCCACAAGACTGCTACTCCAGCAGACTTCCACTATTGGACATAGGCGTATCCACAAGAATGCCACTCACAACGGTCCTATGCCACTTACATCTAACGGATTTTGCTGACTTATAAGATCGTCGTTAGTTGAGTGATTTTCTGCGTCGCCCGATTTATGATTGACACTCGAGAGGAAGGTCCTTCACAACGATTGTCGATTTGTCGAGCTACCTCGGTTCCTCTACGGATTGTCATATTATGAATTTTATTAGGGACAAAACCAAACATAGCCCACTCCATAGTAAGTGGACTGACCTTTGTGATCTCTAAATATCACCCTCACAAGGTTATTTAGAGACCACGTTTCTATACCAAAAGTAATCGCTCTAAACGCAAATCCATACTAATATTATAAATGCGAAAGTAAGGATGTTTGTTTGTTTGCTTGTAACGCTTTCACGCTTAAACCCCCAAACCGATTTTAAAAATTCTTTCACCAATGGAAAGCTATAATACCAGGGAGTAACATAGACTATATTTTATCCCGATATTCCCACAGGAACGGGAACTACGCGGGTTTAAGCGACTGAAATCGAAGCGAGGGCGGGTTGCTAGTTAGTTATAAACCTTTGTTCACGGATACTGCGGAATATTGGACGTATTTATTATTGATACAATGTATGACCCCCATATTATCACAAGTTAAGAATACAATGTGTCTTCACTCCTTAACATCCTGTGGTAGTAGTAAAAATCACCAGAGCGAACACCAGGAGAATGGATCCTGGATAATTCATAGCAACTACTGCGATCGTCAATCAATCTGCTAAACCAAGTGAAAATTGTTTGTCTACTTGAAAAGGATAATTTGAAGTACCTTTGCCTGATGCCGCTCTAGCAGAGATCATGAGTGGACGAACCGGGGATTGGTTCGCAATCCGCAGAGAGGTCAACCACGTGAGGGCGATGCTCCGGCAATACTGTTTTCTTGCCGGGATGTCGAAAGAGACGTTAACCGAAAGAGTATTCCGCCGGAACGACTACGGATGTCAAGAAATTGGTAGCAGTGATCGTCATTAAGCCGATTAAGGCGTGGGGAGGGAGTAGAGTAGATTATAGGGTCGCACGCTACCCATCCGTTCGCCCCGGACAGCTTAGGCGGGATATGTCCAGACCATAGTTTACCACAAAAAAATAATTATCTGGCATAATATAATTATGCATAAATAATTATAGAGCAGTGCCAAAAAGTAGGACTTTAATAGACTAAATAAGAAGAATGTAATAAGATTTTTGGTGATGGCGAGAAGGATTTATAGATACATATCTAATAAAATATGGGTATATTAGTCGATACGTGCGCACGTCCACAGTACACACCAAAGGTCTTCTTTATAGGTCATTCTAAATTTAAGAGAATCAGTACATTTTTATAATATAGGTCTATTTTTTGTTATTAGACAGTACAACAAGCTTTAAAATTAGAAGGTAAATTATAAAATGTAAGAAAAGGAAAATAAGTAAAACTGTCTAGAAAAATAATGTATAAGATCCGAAACCGAACAGAAGACATTTTATTCTGTGTTAGACTTCAAAAAGTTTTCTGTAGTTTATAGGCAAATAAAAACTTGCAATACCCATATTCTCGCTGATATGCGCATAACCGACGCACAGAAGATAATCTAGTGTACGTAAAAACTAAGATGTTTCATACTAACGAGCATGTATTGTGCGATATGGATCCGTGGTAATATCGAAAGCACACTGCGTCTGTGGTCTAAGTTAAAAGAGATAAACGGTAACATAAATCTGTCAATTGCTCAATGATATTTTAATGGTTTTTTAGTTGTTTATCCTTCGTTATATCTGTCTTTACAGATAAATATTTAATGAGATAATTGATATAATCGCCAATTGAAATAATTAAATAAGAAAATTCATAATTAGCTGCTAAATTTATTTAAATAATTAAATATTTTTCTCAATTTTCAAACCTAATTTAACAAGTAGGTATAAAAAATAAATTCAGAATATAAAAATATATTGCAAAATCAGATTTACGATAACACTAGGTTTTCTAGCAAAGACAAGCTTCTTTGAAGGATTAAGCAATCCCAACTCAATGAAAAAAAGTGGTACGCGCTGGTAGATGTGAAACATCGAAATTATTTTGTACAAGTATATATGCATAAAAAAAAAACAGATTACGACAGAAACTAATATGACATAATGTATAAATAAAAACATTACAATTTTTTTTTTCAGAAAATGATAATTTTTATTCAATAAACATTTATATTCATTAAATACAAGACTTAAAAATTCAAACATATTTAAAGTTGTGATAGACACGCGTAGCTTTACGCCAAGCAAAGCTTTACGTTGTACACGTAGCTTAGCGCCACTATAGATGTTTCACATCAAAAATTCTAAAAGATAAAAAAACGATAGAAAACACCAAGGAGTAAATTCTCGTTATGCAGGCAACTTGAAAAACTTAGAATTTGAGAACACCCAGAGTAATAATATGTGGATTCCACAAAGAAATAGCCTGCGTGAAAAATCTTCTAGTATACAGCCCGAAATAATATTAGATACGCCTGTAACTTGGGCGCATAAACACAAATCCGAACAAAATCGAAGTGGTACGTAACAATAGGCCGTCCTCAATACAAAATTGACAATGGTTGGAGTGAATACTAGCAAATTTATCACCTACTGTTTCTTGCACAAAACGCTAGCGAATACACTGTGACTAAATTGTTGAAAAACGTTGTTGTGTACTGTGCAGGATGATATGCGGAACGCTTTTATATTTCTATTATCATCTGTTATTTTTATAGACTAGCGTGCTATTCTAGACTTTGTGATATAGCTTAATTTCCTCACGTAATTTTTTACCGATGACCTGGTGATAATTACTGGGCGTCGTTGGATGCAGTCGGCACAGGACCGCACTTTGTGGCATCACATGAGGAAAGTCTACGTCCAGCAGTGGACGGCGATAGGCTGAAATGATGATGATGATGATGAATTTTTATTAATCATAATATGTTGCTATACGGATATGCTATTATCTGTGTAGTGACAGAGTAAGAACACAATTCACCACTCCCTATCTTTCCGTGGATGTCGTAAAAGACGACTAAGGGATAAGATATGCATATGAAAACAAGAGAAGGTAAACTCGAAATAAAACCCTATACCAACTTGTCTGACCAGCAGGGTATAGTAGGTTTATTTCCCTTCTATTGGGGAGGAGTCTCGAGCCCAGCAATGGGACGTCTATGATCCGAAACGAGAATTTGCTATATAGAGGTGACTATGAATACTATCAACCACTGAGTTGCTCTTGGATGTCGTAAAATACGACTAAATTTAAATTGAAATGGGCTAACATTATCGGATTCTGTCTGGTCAGCAATTAAATTCCTAAAAGGAGTTGACGTCACACATACGGTCGGTCATAAAATTATATTGACAAAAGTTTTGCAATATATACGATGGAAATAGAGTATCTGCATTTCTGCATTTTAAGTCCATCCCAAGCAATTGGGGTAAAAGTAATTCTAATTTTTACGCGAGAATTATCGATAAGAACTACAATTATTTTTATAGATTTCTTCCACATATATGGTTTTTACCTTCTTTAAACAATCTTATTTAATATAACATATATTACTTGTGAGGTATATTGTAATTTCATGCGATGGTCAAATCAATCTGTTAATCTAAAATATAAAAGATCTTCAGTATTGATAGGGTCACTATAAGAAATTGTTAGGTTAGCTAATTACGCAATAACTTAAGACAGAACGTCCCTTAAGTAGGGACTGAATAAATTAACAGACTTGGTATTACATGGATCTCACAACTTTTTATGGTAGAAGAACTCAGTTGCGAGGCTTGGTTTTTTACTAGTTTTGTTTTTGATGGCATTCAATTGACAGAAATAAATAGCACCGTAACTCAAAAAGAATATATGAGGATCATCAGAATTATTTCAACTGGGAATTAAAGTCTTGTACTCAACGTGATCGATCTCTAGTTGTACCACTAGAATCCATCTGAAGAACTAAAGGCACATTTAGATTATATTTAAACATAGTTGGTAACCAAATACATATTAGGAAACTTAAAAATAATTTATTGTTATAATACTTTGAATTGAGCTTGCACATATTATAACTATTCTATGTGATGATGGAGTAAGAATACAATTCACCACCTCTTTTCTGGCCTTCCGGTATCGTAAAAGACAACTAAGGCATAATAATATGTCGACAACATCAACATGCAAAAGATTGTAAACTTGAAATATAACGCTATACCAAACCATTTGACCAGCACGGTAGGTCAATTTCTTTCCTATTATGGAGGAGGCTCGAGCCTAGCAGTGAGACATATATGAGCTGAGATGATGAAGATAATGACATAATAGTATTTGGACTTTATCTTAGCTTATCTTTTATTGTTCAGCACACAGTTACTATTTATAACCGTAGTAAGTTATCAAGAAAGAAGTGCTGTGTGGTAGCGGCTTCGAATACTACCAACCCTTGCTTTGCTCGTGGGTGTCGTAAAAGACGACTAAGAGCCCTAGATTGACCCGGACCAACTCCATCTGGTACCATTTGGGTCAACGATTACATTCCCAAGGAGGGTTGACGTCAGGCAGGCGGCCGGTCATAAGAGTCATTGCCGAAACTTTTTGCAATATGTCAAAACAGATGACATATTGCGTCGACCCCAAGTAATTGGGATAAGAGCAAGATGATGATGAGTAAGTTATCAAGAAAAAGAAAACCAAACCAGCATGGTATAGTAGATCAATTTACCGTCCATTTTGGAGGTATTTCGAATCTAGCAGCGATACGTATGTAAGCTGAAAGGAGTCTGAAGTCCCTATTGCGTACTTACTTCCACCATATTGAAAGTTAGCAATGGAAGAAAAGGTAATTTAGTTATAATAATAACTAAAAACATCAATTTCTCAAAGGTTTTATCTTCAAGAGTGTGTTTTCCGTTTCTATTTATTGCCAAAAATATTCTTCCAAATAATATAATATTAAGTGGGGGTCTGTTCGACCCCAACACATATTTTTGAACAAAAACATGTCAATATTTTGAACAATGTTGTCGTTACTATTGTGTGTACCCGAAGATAAATTACTAACACTATTCACGTATAATATAGTATAATTTGTTACGATTAGTTAAGTTCATTCGATTAGTGTGGATGCGTGCTATCAAGTAATTAAAATATCATAAAATAACATTAAAATGATTATCATGATTATAACACCTTCCGTATCATGATGGAGTATTCATATGACATCTGTAAAGAAAACCTCGAAATAAAATCCTAAATTTGACTAGCATGTTCATATAGGTACATACCTTGATCGCTTGATTGATACCTTGCGGCAAGGCAAGCAATCGAAGATGGAGGAGCGGAAGAGAGAATTTCCACTTTCCCACCATTAATCAATATATTGCACCCCTTCAAGGTGGATGGAAGAAAAATTTCTTATCTCTAAGATTTCTTCTCTAAAATGATGAGCTGCCTTCAGAACTTAAATTTTGCAATTTACCGCAAAACTTCCAATGGCAACAAGGTATCTCAGAATGGCTTTAAATGTGTGCTTTAAACGCTGACCATAGCCCACCTAAAAAGTTATATAATATGCAGATAACATCGATACAAAAGTATGCATTCCCCACCTATAAGAGATGGGTATGCGTAAAGATTGCATTCTCCCACGCGAAATAAAAAAGAAAAAGCAAAAGTGAATTATTTCCTTACTCCATCACCACACAGAAACTACAATTAAAAATAAACCCTAAAATCTAAAATCTATCTATATCTATAAATTTAAAATATAACTTTGATTTAAACTTTTCAATTGAATGTATAGCCGTTACACTTTGTGGTTTAGTATACAATGTAAGTGTCAATCAAATAAATGAGTACGCATAACAACGGCTACTATAAAATGTTAAGATATATGTCAAATATGATTCACTTATAAATTTATTTTCAATAGCTTAATTTAAGTTAGGGTTGCTAATCGAAATAATCAAGCAATTATATTATTTTTATTCATATGTCTCCATGTGGTAAAGGAGTAAGAATACTCTTCACCACTCTCTGTCTTGCCTATGGGTATCGTAAAAAACGACTAAAGGTATATATGTGTATATAATATTGGTGCAGAAGTACGAAAACTCGAAATAAAACCCTATGCCAACACGTCTGACCAGCGTGATTATAGTAGATCAATTTCCGTCCTATTATGGAAAAGGTCCGAGCCCAATGAAGGGATTTATTACGTAGGCTGAGATGATGATGATATTTCATTTCTCTTGACCACATTTCTCAGATAGGCTGATACATGGTTTTATTTCAAATCTTCCTTCTCTTGCGTAATTTTAACATCTATATTTAATCCCTTAGTCGTCTTTTACAACACCCACGGATAAGACAGGGGGTGGTGAATTGTATTTTTACTTAGTCACCTCACGTTAATATTGTACATTTGAAATAAAACTACGTTTACGGATTTTATAGCGTGTCACTAGCTAAGAAGTGTTCAAAATTTCTAGAAATTAAAAATCAAATTCATAGGCGATAAAATCCGTAAAAATAATTTTATTTCAAAAGATTTATGTTTGATTTTAGATTTTTATGAACTGTAATTCTTTTAATTATCAATGAATTGCTAATTAAGCTAAGTTAAAATCATAAAATGAAATTAATTTGACTACACGGATGTCGTAAGTGTCTCAGTGGCAGATAATCTTCCATGACGAGTATAAAGAATTAGATTTCTGTACATGATAATTAATACTATGATGAATTGAATACAATTTTAATTTTGTGTCCTTTATTTATATTATTGCCGTACCATTTCCGTCACCAGATAAAGTAAGTATACAATTTACTATTACCTGTATTGCCCTTAAATGTCATAAAAGACGAATTAAAAGAGAAAAGCGGCATAAGAAGGAGAACACGAAATAAAATCCTATACTAAGATAGTAGGTCAATTTCACTCCTGTTGTTTAGAACAGCGAAGCCTAAAGGTTAGCCTTAATGAGCTGAGATTACACTGAGATACATGATTTAGTTCTTAGTGCATAATTTTCTTAGACAAAAAAATTAAAAAAGAATAAATGTGATTATAGATATTATCCATTTTCATCTTATTATAAATAAATGTAATTATCACATTTAAATTCATTGTTAATATTAACAATATTAGAATCAACCAAATTCAAATTCAAATTATTTTATTATGCATAAACCCTGAGGGGCCACTTACATATTGTCAGGTTTACAATTTCCAAAAAAAATATACTACCACCGGATCGGAACGCGACCGCTACTGAGAAGATCCGGCAAGAAACTCAGCGGGCTTGTCATTACTTTTAATTTTTTTTTTTCTTCTTTCTAGTTATACAATTGTGTACATGTTTTGTAAGAACTAGCTCCAGTGTGATGCCCTTCGAACCGCAAGACACTTAATATAATTTAAACGATTATGGCTGGACCAGATCCCACAAGCGGCACCCGATCACGAGTTAACTACTAGAGCAGCCATCACTCCTTCAACCACTATGGAGGGAAGGGAGAGACCCGCTCCACGCAGCTACCGCAAGTAGATCCTTATGTGAGCATGACCAACACCACAATATGTTACAAACGCTGAAAATACAAAAATTCGTTAGGCAAAACACGCTACACTTTACAATAAAAGTTAAAAGTACATTTACAAACAGTATATTTAAAATAACAAGGAAATTGCTGAATGAGGAGCTGCTCACAACCAATCTGTATTATCATCTACATAATCCGAGATTTTATAATAAGCTTTTTTACAAAGTCTATTCTTGATGGCTTTTTTAAACTTTTTCATAGGCAGGTCTCGGATATCTTTAGGTAATCTATTGTAAAAGCGTATACATTACCCCATGAATGATTTGTTAACTTTTTGGAGACGAGTAGTGTGTACAACTAATCTGTCCAAAACCATGATTTTAATTAATCTTATCAATGTGAGTTCGTAATAATTTCTCTTAGTGGCATGTCCATGTTAATTCCACCAGCTACTGTGGTTACCTTCTACTATTTCAAACGCAGTTCACTCGTCACCGCCTACCAAATATTCGTCTATTGTCATCTAAGCATCTGTTTACAAACGTGTGGGTACTAACGACCGGCCATAGCAACCGCACGATTGATCTTTATCACATAAAATATTTATTGATTTACGCGTGATTTTCAACAACTATACAGATCTATGATTGTTTTTTTTTTAATATTCGTATATTGAGGGTTGAGTTTAGATTTAATTTTGCGTCTAAATGTGTTAATATTGTTAACTTTTATGATATTTTGTAGGAAATAAATAATGACACATTCGTTTTTACCACAGATTCAAAGATGACACGGGGTATATATAAAAACCGGCTAAGTACGAGTCGGAGTCGCTCATGTAGGGTTCCGTACCATTATCTATAAAAATCGAGTTTGTTGTATGGGAAATCGCCTAAATATTTGCTTTTAGTATTTGTTGATATAGCGGCAACAGAAATATATAATCAGTAAAAATTTCAACCGTCTAGCTGTCGCTGTTCTTGAGATACAGCCTGGTGGCAGACAGACGGACGGACAGACAGTGAAGTCTTAATACCGAATAGAGTCCCGTTTTTACCCTTTGGGTACGGCACCTTAAAAAGTTGTAATTGGAGAACTAGAATTACTTAATATTGACTAACTATTTAGTTTACTAATTCATGATAAGGAAGAAAGGTTCTCGAGCGGCGACCACGAATCGGACGATGCAGCGTAGGACGATCCCCTACTAGGTAGACTAATAACATTTTCAAGGTCGCAGATAACGGGCACGGGACCGTTCCGAGTGGCATTCTCGTGGGGGGGCCTATGTCCAGCAGCGGACGTCTATAGGCTGATGGATGTATAAGGAAGACCCACACAACAAATATATTATGACTGTGGGCATAGGGTTTTCTTTAGAGTATTTCTTCTCTGGAAAAGATAATATAGGCATATTATGTGACTTAGTTATCTTCTACAATATCCACGGACAAGATGGAAAAGACAGGTAGCGAATTGTATTTTTACTGCATCACCACACTCTCATTTTTTGTGTATAACATATTTATGTAGGAGATATATTAAAGGTCTTCCAAAATGATACTCTCATTTAAGAGCCATTGCTACAATTCGAATTATCTTATACATATTTCTAAAATTTGATAATGTAATTGAAACCTTCATATTTATGAAATAGGGGTGAAGACTGCCCTTATTTAAGATTTATAACGTCAAGTATATTGAACATAAATATTGAACGAATCGTAATCATTCGTCAAGGTACTACACCTTTTTTTATTTTGTCAATACAATACCAGTCTTGAAATACGTCCTGCTGTTTCTAAAATTACTGTTTGTGACTTCGGTTTATATTTTCAACGAGGTTCATCGATTACTGTTGTAGTAAATAAAAGGTGAGTCAAATGTGGTAGCAGATGGTTTTCACACATTCTTTCTAAGACACTATTTTTTGGCAGGCCAGAAACATATCGAGTAGTTTAAGGGTAAAATGAACTATTTTTTGATAACACAATTCTTTGTTTTGGAGGAGGTTTTGATGATACCTGAAACTTTTTGATATCATAAAACCCCAATGTAGATGATCACAATGCTTCCTCTAATCATGGTAAGCAACAGCTTACCAGTACTTTTGGTATTGCAAAGGTCGATATGCGGCAGTCTCACTTATCATTGCAGCTACTTATTCGTTTGCTAACATCAGCAATAAATAAAAATCAAAGAAATAACTAGTTAATTTCATAATATCTATAACTATTTCAACTAAAAAGTAATAATTCTAGTCTTAGTAGAAATCATGACGTTTCCAGTGCAAAAAAAAAAATTGTGAATCCGCGAAAGAAAGTTAATTAATGTCAAACTGTTCAGTACACATCATAGATAAGAAAGACTTTTTCATTTCTCTTTCTACTTCTTAAGCTTTTTCTTGTCGCTTTTTATCAATGGAAATATATTCAATGGGCGAGAATATTATGTGTGTACGTAGCTATTAAAAATTTAGCTATTAAAAATAATTAGTCAATATTAGCTTCAACTAAAATCCGATTCAGAGCACAATACTCCAATAACCAGTTAAATTTTAAAACAAAAAAAAACTGTTAGCGATGAACATAAATGAATGACAGAATCTCAAAAGCGATGCAAAAAAATCAGTCTACATTGAAAAAAGATGGCCCAAAAACGATAAAAACTTGCCCGATGCTCAGAAGCGCATTAATCAAAATGTGAATCGCAAAAAAATATATGCAGTGTGGGCGAACGGCTATGTTGTCAAAAATATCGAGGGAATCGCAATTTATTAATATGGGTTCTGTACATATTATTTAGTGATATTAAATTATAAATAATACTTTACACAATATAAATAATATAATATTTACGGATTTTATCGCGTTTATCCTGTAATTTTTGACTTCAGTATGGTGACGTAGGTAGAATTCACTAACAACCCCTTTTCTTGCCCGTGAATGTTGTAAAAGACGATTAAGGGATAATATCATCATTTGCCTACTCTTATCCCATGCTAAGTGGGGTCGGCACAACATGTTCTCACCTTCCATATCTTCCTGTCAGCCGTCATATCTGCACTTATTGCTTTCACACGCATATCCTCATTCACACAATCCATCCATCTCTTTTTGGGTCACCCACGCTTCTTACGTCCATCCACATTCATATCGATAACCCGCCTCGTCACATGTCTTTCATCCCTCCTCATCACATGTCCATACCAAGACAACCTCGCGCTTCTAATCTTCTCTATCACTGGTGCCACTTTCAGGCTGCCCCTAATATACTTATTTCTTATCTTATCTAACCTTGTGACCCCACACATCCATCTTAGCATACGCATCTCTGTAGCATGCAATCTTCTCTCATCCGTCTTTTTCAATGCCCAACATTCAGATCCATATATAACAACAGGTCTGATGACACTCTTGTATATTTTCCCTTGTATATTTTGTATATTTTGATTAAGGGATAATAATATGCAATTATTAACTATGCAAAAGAAGGAGATCTCGAAATGCAACCCAATTCTAACACGTTTGACCACTTAGTACAGTAGGCCAATTTTCCCTCACATTCTAGTGAAGGCTCGAGCCCAGCATAACAGGCAGCACACCTGATGGTAAGTGATACTGTCGCGCATTGACTTTTGGAATACCAGGGGCACAGCTAGGCCGTTGCCTTCCATGAAGAAAATACTCTTCTTAAATCTCGTTTATAGAAGGACATGTCACAGCGCTCGGGAAGCACAGCAGCAGCAGCAGCAGCAGCAGAAAATTCATTCCAGAGCCTGCACGTACGTGGGAGAAATGATCGCTTTAAACGTACAGTTGAAGACCATAACGTTTTTTTTTTTTATTGCAAACGGTGGCAAACGAGCAAACAGTACACCTGATGGTAAGTGTTGCTGCCGCTCATGGACCTCTACAAGGCCGCTGCCTACCGCGAAGAAATTGAAGGGAGTGTGAATGCGTGCATTGAGGTTCGGTGATACCAAGGGCACCACCAAAACCCTCCACACACAAACACCCTCAGAAAGTTGGGCTTCCGGCTCTCTCGCTCACCGAACGAAGCGCAGTAACAATTGCTACTACTCAGACGTCGATTTTCTGCGAGAATGTGGTACTACCCCGGACGGACTGGCCCGCGGCTGTAGACAGATAACTGTCGACAGTGTGGTCCTACCACTCTTGATCCAGGTTAAATGGATGAATCCTGCTGTGGTGTCGAGTGGTGATGGTGGTACCAAGATAAACAAAAATTTCAGAGCACTTCCCATGATAGAGCCGATAGAGTACACAGATATACGCTATTCGGCCGATCACTGATACCGATTCCATAACATTCCTGGCTGACCCGAATACATCGGAACCCTAAAATGTATTTTATATTTTTTCATTTATAATGTCCGTTGCCCGAGTTTTTTCAATTCTTTTATTGTATCGGGACAATGAAATTTAGAGCAAAATATTAGTTTGATAAATTATGCCACTCCGATATAATCATATTGTTCGTTACTATGTAGACTTCTTGGTATTGCAATAAAAAAATTTTTAGGCATCTGGCAGTTTCTGGAAGGATGCTATATTATTTTATTATGCAAATGTTAAGTGACTCACTTAAGTCAATTCTGTTGTAGTTTTAATGCTATTTTGAATAACTTATCTATGATCGATTATTATCATCATGCTCTTAATTGCCTACTTGGGCTTGATACAATATGTACCTACTCTTCTTCGTACATATAGCAAATAGCATTGGTAGTGGTTTTATGACCAACCACTTACTTAAAGTCAACCCTTCTTGGGAATATCAATGCTAAACAGATTGCATCAGATGGAGTTTTTTTTTCTTTTTTTAGGGTTTCGTACCTAGAAAAGAAAAGCCGAACCCTTATAGGATCATTTGTTGTCCCTACATCCGCCCGTCTGCCTGTCTGTCAAGATCTTTTTTCTCAAAAATTTGAGGATTTATCAAGCTGAAATTCATATTATCAAATACTTAGGTCCACTGTCCCTTAAAGCCGTGAAAAAATCAAAGTTCTAAGCGAATGCAATCAAAAAATACAGGCGTTTATGTCGCAAATTGCCGTAAATTTTCGACACTCGCAAGGGAATCAAACCTGCAGGGTACTGCCCGTGAACTCAGAATCTTGAAATTTGGTACGAAACAACAACTTATAGCACAGATAAAGAAAATATTGCAAAAACCGTATCTTTTTAGTTACATCACGATTGTCGTGATGGGTGAACGAGTCCGACTAGAACTTGGCTGGTATTTTTTTTCTTTCTTCTAAATCGTCTTTACGATACCCACTAGTAATAAAGGGTGGTAATATCTCTTATAGTCACCACACAGCGTAACTTATCTATCTATTGTATTACATGCTCCATCTATTCACCAGCTTATCCACACCTACTGTTTGACATCATCGTCATCTCAAATCATATATGTCCCTCCGTGAAGTCGAGACTCCTCCATAATAGCAGGGTAATTTACCTACTATACTACGCTGGACAGACGGATTGGTACAGGGTTTTATTTCAAGTATGCATATTTAATCCCTTCGTCGTCGTCTTATACAACAACCAGGGACAAGAGACGGGGTGGTGAATTGTATTCTTACTCTTTCACTACACGGATACTTTGTTTAGTATTTAACATAGGCCGCCATTTGTTTAGGGTAAACTTTGTTCTAGAAATACCCCGTTTAATCCGTTCAGAGCGACGGAATGACGTCTAATAAGTTTTACTAAAAAAAAAACGTTTACAAGACTTGCAATGGCAGCCACCACCACTTAAATCGGCGTAAGGACAATAATGAGGAATCCCGTATACTACCCAGAATTTGCGGTTGAATCGTGAAGTTATTTTACTAGCTATGGCCGTGGCTTCATTGAAGGCAAGAACATGTTACTGGTTGGTGACAAGACAAGTACAATACGGCAAGTTAAAGGGCTGTACATCTTGTAAATAAAACTACTTTTATGGATTATATCGCGTTTGTATTTGATTTATGATTGCCCGACGTTTCGAACACTTTGCAGCATTCATGGTCACGGGCGGACTAAGGTGTCTCACGTCCAACAAGTAATCGTTATTACAGACATTTATAATTCTAAATCTATCCGATACAGAAAATTAGTTATAAATTTATTAAATTTTGACCCACATTTTAGTACAAATTTATTGCCAGTGTAAGAAAAAAATGATTCTATATGAAAAAATTATATTGTTTATGGTTAGTAATTATTAATTCTTAAATTTGTAGCAATTATTGTTACAATTTGTCGATTTAAAACTAACAAAACTAATATACTACCACCGGATCGGAACGCGGCCACACTGTGTCTGTACATCATCCCGAACTATTTAAGTAGGTTGTAGTCGGACTACAGACTAATTAAAAAAATCATCAACCACGGCTTTGCTGGCGTTAATTTATATTTTAACCAAAATTTTTTGTATCCCTTAAAAACAATACATGTTTCTCGTATTAAAGAGATCTTGTCGCCTATTCTGTATTTGCAAAATTTTAAGAAAATTGGTTGAGAATTAAGGCGTGTTAGCCAAACAAACATACTAACATTCGTATTAATGTTATTATTTAAGTTTCTCGTCATATAACAATAACTAACATTTCTCAGTACTCTTCAATAAACCTCCCTTTTATAACAGATCTTATCAAACTTTACGATGTCAAAAATAATAAAATATATTTTAAAACAAAGAAAGGTTTATAACTAAATAAAAAAACAATAAACACAAAACTGTACAACTGTGATAAATTTTATGAGTTTTTTTTTGTCACAACACGGAAATTTGCGAATTTACCGTGTGGTAACAAAGTAAGAATATAAATCACCACCCCATCCCTTACCCGGGGATGTCGTTAAAGATGACTAAGGAATATAATACGCATTAAATAGCATTGCAAGAGCAGGAAAACTCGAAATAAAACCCTATACTAACCCGTCTGAGCAGAGTGGTAGCTAGGTCAATTTCCTTTCTGTGGTGGAGAAGGCTCATCCCCTCTCAGGTACCATAGTAGTCTGTCAATGGCACGACAACATCTGAAGATATTGCCGGCTCCGTGAGGTCAGCCTCTGGCCTTACTGTAGCCTTAGCTAGAGCAACAACAGACGTAGGTACTTGCAGCTGTTTTGCAATATAAATCTCCCTTAGAGATATTATTGCCCTAACTGAAGAACAGGTGATCGGCTCGGGGATTAGTGCGTCAACTGCGGAGAGGGTTGACACAAGATGGTACCGAGAATAACTCATCGCATGGATATGGCAATACGGTAGATTATGGAGATGCATGCTGTCCCTTCCGTTTCTCGAGTTGGGTCGATCAAAGTGTGATCATACCATAACCTGTCCTCATAAAAAAAGAGGAAATTATTCCTCCACATCATCTGGCTTGGCTGCACTTGATAATAGTAATTTTGGTTGCCCAAACAGACATTGCTATCCATTCTCCTGATAATGTCTCAGCCGGTATTTACTACTTCTAAAGAAGAATAAGGGTTGGTTAAACATCATATATTATGTTTTTGAAAAATAGAAATCCGTAGAAGTATAGGTGTAACTGACAGCTTTGCACTCGTCTTCGCACGCGTCTTCACCGCGTAAAAAGTAACTTGCCTAAGATAACATTTTATTCAAATCCATTCAACGGATTATATTTGACTAGCTGACCCAACAGATGTTATTCTGTTCAAATAAAATAAAAGATATTCTCAGAAAAATCGATAGCAGCGCTACGCTCCACTACGCTACGCTAGGGTCCAATTGTGAATCGGAACCATTCTCGAATCTCCTTGAACACACAAAAAATTTCATCAACATCAGTCCAGGCATTTAGGAGGAGTTCAGTGACATACACACGTAACACACAAATGTCACGAACTTACTTCACTAGAAGGATAGTAGGTAGGTATCATCATCATCTTGCTCTTATCCCAATTACTTGGGGTCGACGCAATATGTCATCTGTTTTGACATATTGCAAAAAGTTTCGGCAATGACTTTTATGACCGGCCGCCTACCTGACGTCAACCCTCCTTGGGAATGTAATCGTTGACCCAAATGGTACCAGATGGAGTTGGTCCGGGTCAATCTAGGGCTTTTAGTCGTCTTTTACGACACCCACGAGCAAAGCAAGGGTTGGTAGTATTCGAAGCCGCTACCACACAGCAAGTAGTAGGTAGGTTATATTAGTACTAGTAGGTAGGTATATTAAATTAAAAATTATATCAAATTTCTATACAGTTTTACCCCCGTAGACGTAATTACCTTAATTTTTTAAGGCAGGTATTAAAGTTTACAACTTGAACCAGCAAGATATTCGTTAGTACGTACACTTAAATGGCTTGTTTATAGCACTTTTTAATCCACCACTTTTATATCTGCGTGGGCAGGCCATAGTTGTAAACCTTATCTCTTCATAAAACTTTTGACTCATTAGCCTAAATGATACCGCTAACACTATAGGTTCTAAAACTATAATTTCACCCACTTCTTTCCCATGTTTAATCTATTAACTTAATAATAATGGATTTCGATGTGGTAAATTCCTTTCTTTTTTAAATCAACACCCTGCTCTTATGAAATACTTCTTGTATTGCGGCGGATTTTACAAACATATAACTAGCGGATACAAATTACATCCAGACTTCACAAGAATTTGTGTATTATATAAAGTGTTGTCCTGCGTGGGATTTGAACCTACGACACTGGCCCTGTAGGTCATATTACCCATTACGCCATCTGTCCAAATTAAGAGAAGAAAACTTGAAATAAAATTCAAAGCGTCTGATCGGCGTCGTGGTGTAGGTCAATTTACCTCCTTTTATGGAGGAGGCTCGACCCCAGCAGTGAGACATATACAAGCTGAAATTATGACGAATTATGGAATTCAAATTCAGATCATTTATTATGCATTAACCCCACGGGGGCACTTACATATTGTAAAGTTTTACACTTTACTATGTAATTAATTAAAATAACTACCACCGAATTGGAACACGACCGAACCGAGAAGATCCGGCAAGAAGCTCAGCGGAGTTGCTATTTGTTTTTATTTCTTTTACCGACTTCTTTTAAATAAAATTATTAAATTAATAAGGTATGTGAAAATACTTTATTTGCCAACATTTACTGTAATGTTAAGAAAACACTCATTATAGGTATTGAATTCTTTAGCGGTACATATATATGAAAACGGATGATGGAAACGATTTATAATTATTGAACGAAATGTTAGATGTCAGAGGTGGTGTGAATCAGACTTTATATGTACTAAAATCACACAAAATACATTTTTAAGGCAATAAAAACATAGAATATTAGTTTCTTCCAAATATCTACTTTATGTTTTCCTATTCCATTACACGTTTTTTTTGTCAAAAAAGTTGGCAACCCTACCTGCAAAAGAATCCTCCCCCAGAATAGAAAGGAAATGAACCTACTAAACCACGCGGGTTAGAAGTGTTAATACCTATAGGGTTTTATTTCAGGTTTCCCATCAATTGCATACGATGTTATAAGCATAGGTACATTGGTTTTCCCAGATACTATTTTATTAAAGCCAACACCCTGCCCTAAAGAAACATTCCTTGTTTTGCAGGGGACCTTATAAATTTACAACTAACGAACACAAATTACACACAGACTCATAACAACAATTTATGGAACGCACAAGGTATTGTCTTTTGTAGGAAACAAAGTAGGGATGGGCGACCTTTCTGAAAAATATTGATTCTTGAATCGATTTGAATCGTCGTCCAAAGAATCGATTCACAAAAAAATCGAGATCTGAAGGATCGATTTCCAATTAATCGATCTGGCGGGATTGTGATGAGCTTTTTTTAGGAAATCTGGAGAGTAATTAAGAGTAATGTCTTACATAATAACATTCGATACTGAACACTAGTATCGAATGTACAGAAAAAAAAATCGAATGACGATTTTCTAGAAGTATCGCTTCACCGAATCGTTTCAGTGCTTCGTATCGATTTATAAAATCGGCCTGAAAAATCGATTCGTTGATTAATCGACCTCAAATCGCCATCCCTAAAACAAACGCTACTTGCCTATGTATATGATTTTATTACAAGTGTACCTTCTTTTGAATAGATGTCGCATGCATATTATGTCCCGTCGTCTTTTACAGCTTATTAAACTGTGTGGTACCGGCCACGAATACTGTTAACCCTTACACTGTTCGTGAGTGTTGTAAAAGGCACATCGACCTGGGCCAATTTGATCTAATACCGTTTGGTCCATAATAAGACTCCCATGGGGGGTTGACGTCAGACACACAACTGCTCATAAAACTATTGCCTATAACTTTTACAATATATAAGATGGAAGAGGAGTATATATTTCATCATCATCACCGGGTTGAGAGCCTTCCGCTCGCCCATTGCCCGCGTTAAGCTGTCAAGGTCATCTACGACCAACAGCTAAATACACACACAAAAAAAAATATATATATATATATATATATATCATCGATCTTGAGTAATTAGCCGTGTGATGACGGAGTAAGAATACAATTCACCACTCCCTATCTTGCCCGTGGATGTCGTAAAAGACGACTAAGGGATATAATAAGCTTATAATATCTGTGCAAGAGAAGGAAAATTTGAAATAAAACCCTATCTCAGTCATGTCAAAGATACGGCCCGCGGGTCGCATCCGGCTCCTGCGCCGTATCAATAAGGCCCGCGATCGATCGATTTTTAACACTTATATATTAAATACTATATAATTCAATAATAAAATTTCATAATATTTTTTTTTTATTTTCAATCTGGCCCGCCTACGTATTCAAAATTTAATCTGCAAAATTGAGTTTGACACCTCTGCCCTATACCAAAATGTCTGACCAGCATAGTAGGTCAATTTCTCTCTTATTGGGGAAGAGGCTCAGGTCCAACATTGGGACGTGGTTGAGCAGAGACGAAGTAGGTAATTGGTACAAGACCGGGATGATAATAATCATAAGTCTTTTACAATACCCATGGCCAAGATAAAGGTGGTGAATTGTATTCTTACTCCATGACAATACGCAAATAATCATCATCATCATTGTGGGACGCGAGTTGGGCTCAGATTTCTTCCACAATGAGAAGGAATTTGACCTACTATACCATGCTGGTCACTGTGGGTACAGGGTTTTATTTCGAGGTTTCCTTCTCTTGCAGAGATTTTATGTGCTTATTGTATCTCATAGTCGTCTTTTACGACATTCACGGGCAAGATAGGGAGTGGTGAAATGTATTCTTACTCCGTCACTACACGGAATACGCAGATAAAAAAAAAATAAAATTTGATGATTAATATAACACTGATCGTACGTCTACCGCCATCTATTGACAAAGGTAGGAACCACGACGACAGTGCGTTTACTAGTGAGTGACAAGTTGACGTGAGCTTGCTCATCTCAATACAACTTGTAATTAAATAACAGAGCCGCTGATTTTTAGAAACAGTTTAAATACAACATTTAATGATATTTTAAAATATATTACTTTTTTAAAATGATATATTGATTACGTAAAATCCTAAAAATCAATGACGTTAAAGTGAACTTAGGTACTTTTAGGATTTTACACTTTAATAATTATGTTATGATTTTTCACGTTTATGCGATGCACGTTATAAAAAATTTTTACGGATTTAATCGAGTATTTATTTGATTTTTGGTGCCGGACTTTTCGAATACTTTTCAGTGCTCCGTCAAAAATCATATAGGTAAAAAAGCCGTAAAAATAGTTTTAATTATCTTTTTAGTAAGTCCTAATTATGTTGATGTTTTAGATATGTATCTTCAGTGGCGGCCTTAGGGGGTGGCGAACAGGGCAATCGCCCAGGGCCTCGCGCTTACAGGGGCCTCGCGCTTACAGCGGCCTCACGCAACAACCCAAGCAAATTTAAAAAAATATAGATTTTAAATTACATTTTTACTTATTACAATATCTAAAACGGCAAAACACTTTTACTTATTACTTACTTTCACTTTTTACTTATTAATTATATTTTTCACTTTGTTTTCAATATTATAAAACTTAAATTTTATTTATTTGTACAACTTTAGTATTTTTCATCAAACATGACAAATCCCTAAACCAAACAACCAGACCTACTTTCGTATCTCATACTTTTCACGAAGGACAAAGGGCCTCGCAAAGACCTGCCGCCCGGGGCCTCGCAAAGACCTGCCGCCCGGAGCCTCGCAATGGGTAAGGCCGCCGCTGTGTATCTTCCCAATTTTTTTTATTGCTGCTGTTGGCAAACGAGAAAACAGCATACATGATGATAAATGATTCTTACTTGGCGTTGACTTACCTTCCTTATGCCACTGCCTAAGATAGTGTGAATACGTGCTGTGTGGTAGCGGCTTCGAATACTACCAACCCTTGCTTTGCCCGTGGGTGTCGTAAAAGACGACTAAGAGCCCTAGATTGACCCGGACCAACTCCATCTAGTACTATTTGGGTCAACGATTACATTCCCAAGGAGGGTTGACGTCAGGCAGGCGGCCGGTCATAAAAGTCATTGCCGAAACTTTTTGCAATATGTCAAAACAGAAGACATATTGCGTCGACCCCAAGTAATTGGGATAAGAGCAAGATGATGATGAGTGTGAATACGTACAATGAGGTTTTGTGATACTGAAGGCATTCAGCATGATGGCATTTCGGCTCTCTCGCTCACCGAACGAAGTGTAGTAACAAATTGCTACTAATCAGCCGTCGATTTTGGTTCGATTTGGTTAGCTGGTTTTCCGTGTAGTGACGGAGTAAGAATACAATTCACCACTCCCTATCTTGCCCGTGGATGTCGTAAAAGACGACTAAGGGATATAATCTATACCAATAAATAAAATTGGAGTGTCTGTTTGTAATGTCAAAATAATAGGCTTTTTTCATGCTCATACGGTTATTTGCACGACACCTATGCCTAAAATAGCAATTTAAAATTTTTTGTCTGATTGTCTGTCTGTTTGTTTCGGGTAATCTTCAAAACGGCTAGACCGACTTCAAAAATTCCTTCACCAATGGAAAGCTATAATATCAGAGCGTAAACTAGGCTATATTTTATCCCGGTATTCCCACGGGAACGGGCACTACGCGGGTAAAACGACTATAACCTATAACCGAAGCGAAGCGAGGGCGGGTTGCTAGTCTATATATATAAAAGAAAGTCGTGTTAGTTACATTATTTATAATTCATGAACGGCTGTACGGATTTACCTGAAAATTGGCGGACAGGTAGCTTAGAACCAGGAGACGGACATAGGATACTTTTTATTCCGTTCGACTGGGTTCTCGTGGGACTTGACATTAAACGAGAAACGAGAATACAAGTCACTATAAAACGTGGTATAACAAAAACGCATCTATCATGTAATAACAAAACGCAAATGACAGATATAGACTGACTATATTTTCGGAAATTTAGAAAATATATTTACGAAAAAAAAATTATGAAATGAAATGAAATAATTTATTATTATGACAGACACTAAGCTTAAAAAAGACTAATTTAAATAACAATAATATCGAAAAGTGTTTGCCAAAATCCAGTCTCAACTCAGCATAATGCTGGCCACAAATGACCAGCTTGATCTTCCGTTGTTATGGCGGTACGAAGTTCGCCGGGTTGGCTAGTAAATAATAAACGAAACTCTATACCAACATGTCTGACCAGAATGGTATAGTAGGTCAAATTTCCTCCCATTGTGGAGGAGACCCAAGCCCAACAGTGGGATGTATGTAGGCTGCGGTGATGATGATGATGACAGAGTAAAGATAAAATTCACTACCTCCTCTCTCGCCCGTGGGTGGGATATAATATGCAAATAACATCAATTCAAATTCAAATTCAAATCATTTATTATGTATAAACCCCGCGGAGGCACTTACATATTGTCATTTTTTTTTACAATTTTCTTAAAGTTATAATTATCGCTGGATCGGAACGCGATCGCACTGAGAAGATCCGGCAAGAAACTCAGCGGGATTGTCTATTTTTTATTTATATTTTTAAATTTCTTTTAAATAAAATTACATCTTACAACATGCTTATTAATAGTTCCAGTGTAATGCCATTCGAAATATTATATAATAATAGTTCACAAATATAATAATAATCACAAATGTAATAAAAATATTATGGTTGGACCAGATGCCGCAAGCTGCAGCCGATCACGAGTTAACTACTAGAGCAGCCATCACTCCCCTCAACCATAATGGAGGGAAGGGAGTGACCCGCTCCTCATAGCTACCGCTAGCAGACCCTTCAGTGAGCATGACCAATACCATTTGCCACAAACATAAAACACAGATCCAATAAAAAAATCGTTTGGCAAAACACGCTACACTTTACAATTATAGTAGCAACAATAAAATAATAATAATAATAAACATGTGCGTAATTTCTATCATTGTAATAATGAGGAAATTCCTGTATGAGGAGCTGCTCATTGCCAGTCCGAGTTATCATCAAGATAATCTGAGATTTTATAATAACCTTTTAGATAAAATCTACTCTTGATTGCTTTTTTGAACTTATTCACTGGCATATCTCGGATATTATTCGGTAATTTGTTGTAAAAGCGTATACTTTGCCCCATGAAAGACCTGTTAACTCGCTGAAGACGAGTACTATGTACAACTAATTTGTGCTTATTCCTGGTATTTACATGATGAATGTCACTATATTTTTCAAATTTACCTATATTTTTTTTTACATATAAAACATTTTCGTATATATATTGGGATATAACAGTCAGAATATTTACTTCTTTAAATTTCTCTTTTAGTGATACTCTTGGGCCTAAATTATAAATCGCGCGGACAGCCCTTTTTTGTAAAACAAAGATTCTATTCAATTCTACGGAACAACCCCACAGTAATATGCCGTATGACAATGAAAACATTAGTATCTTGTGAACATAACCCGATAGCACAAGTAGTCTTATGGCTAGATCATATACAATATATTCTCGAAAGAAAATGTCAATACAAAAAAATCTGCAGCTGAATCTCACTGAATGCTCTCGCATCTCCTATAGTGAAACTAATATGAGTGAAAGAAGGTGACATAAGTAGTTTCAACGTTTCAAAAGCGGTAATTTTTGAAGACAAAATGCCAAAGATTTATTGGATCGCATTGTGATTGGTGACGTAAAATGGGTTTTGTTACGATTACCAGAAGCGCCGGCAATTATGGGTGTCGGGATCTCATCAATACTTTCAAACATAATTGAACCTATAATCAGATTTCTTATAATAAAGCTTTGAATTTTGAAAATGAAACGGCGGGAGCAAATTTGTAGACCTATATAGTTCGTATGTTAATCTTTTAACCTATCAAAGTGGTACATTGGCCATTTTTTACAGTCTCTAGTCCTGATGTAGACCACTAGAACCCTCCAGGAAGACAGAAGTCAACATTTAAACCTGCCTTATTCATTCCTCTATTAAAGTAAAACAACCGGGTGGTCTTATTTCGATCACATTCGGGTCGAAGCTTGGACTTTAACGATATACCTACTAAGAAACTGTTCAAAATCTAATAGATCCTCTAGGATCTTGATTAGATTTGGAGGGTAGTTGATTGAGATTATAAAAATTGAAAGTTCTTATAAGAAGCATAAAGATTGCCGACAGAAGTGAAAACTTTAAACTATGAACAGATAGTCGTTATTTTTGGACACCTATTCAAATTGTTTGATATTAAATTAATATTTGTGAATTATAACTTTTCACATTTATCTGACTTCACTTCACTTCTTCGGCTTATGGCAATGCGACTAATTTACGCAATTTCGTCAATGTATGTTATGGACTTATGGTGACATTTATCTCATTTTGACATCTAGCGGTACAGATATAGTGACATTGACGTAGCTATAGATATAGAGTTATCAATTTATTCCCCATTTAAACCTATAGAAGTTTTATAGCTATACCAAGGTGCATTCAAATAAAACGTGAACTGTAAAAAAAACTATATTTAAAAAAACGAGGTTGCGATGAAATAAAATATATCTATAAACAAGACAAGTTCAAAAGAGTAATGTGGATATAATATATATGCACATATTAATGTAAATTATAGACAAAAACTATAAACAAACTTATAGACAATCAGTATTAAGTTACTCGAAATGTGTTTTACGAGTTCAGATAAAGAAAAAAAAAGAATTAGAATTGGAAATCTGTGTTACTTTGATTGGAATATCTTCACCGATACCTTGACGTATCAGAATATTCACACAGAATTTTAATCTTATTCGATTTTAATTTTAGTTACATTAGATTCGAATGAATTATGTACTAAATTCCTATAAGAAGTTCATTGCGTTGATTTTATTCGGTTAGAATTATTTGAATAATAATATGGTATTTTCAAAAGTTAATTTCAGTCTAACCAAGTGAATAAATTCTTGAATTGATTTTATTAACATATTTGGTAATGGTAATCAAAATTTTTGACATTTTTATTCTTAAAGACGATTTTAATGATGGGAATATGGTTGAATATAGTTTCTTATTACGAGCTTAAGTTGTTATAGTAAGTAAGTTATCATAAGTATTTAAGTTAGACGTAATTAAAAAAGCTGCAAAGGTACAAGGTAATATTTATTAACTTAGATAAGTATAAAACTCTTGGATGGAGTGAGAATACCAGCCTTTCCCTTGCCCGTGGGGGTCATAAAAGACGACTAAGGGATATGGTATGCCGATAACATCTATGCAATATAAGGAATACAGGACATAGGTAAAACCCTTAAAAACCGTTAAGAGTGGTAGGATCACACTGTCGACAGTTTTTTGTCTACAGCCGCGGGCCGGTCCGTCCGGGGTAGTACCACACTCTCGCAGAAAATCGACGCCCGAGTAGTAGCAATTTGTTACTGCGCTTCGTTCGGTGAGTGAGAGAGCCGGAAGCCCAACTTTCTGAGGGTGTTTGTGTGTGGAGGGTTTTGGTGGTGCCCTTGGTATCACCGAGCCACAATGCACGCATTCACACTTTCTTCGCGGTAGGCAGCGACCCTGTAAAGGTCCATGAGCGGCAGCAACACTTACCATCAGCTGTACTGTTTGCTCGTTTGCCACCGTATGCAATAAAAAAAACCCCTATACCAACACGTCTCACCAGCGGGGTATAGTAGGTTTTCCCTCCTATTGTGAAGGGGAGTGGGACTTATTTGAGGTGAGAAGAAGATGTTGAGTTGAGATACATACTACGTAGAGTTTTAAATAAAAGTCCTTTAATAATAATTACTAACCATAAACAATATATATTTTTTCATATAAAATAATTTTCTTCTTATACTGACAATAAATTTGGACTAAAATGTGAGTCAAGAATTATTAAATAACTTTTTTTATCGAGTAGATAATTATAAATGTTTGTAATAACGATGACTTGTTGGACATGAGACATGATGTGTGTCGAAGTGTTCGAAACGTCAGGCAATCAAAAATCAAATACAAACACGATAAAATACGTAAAATTGTATTATTTGAAATGTGTAATAGGTACTCGTGTAAATATTGGAAATCACTATGTCGAGTTTTATCAGGGCAGATTTTGAATGAGGTATCTTGTTGGACGGGCCACCTGCATCCAGGAATATGTATCGGCGGTCAATCCATTTAGCAATATAGAGGCGGTGGGGTACACCGCGGTCGTTGGTATGGCATTGCACACCGCCCTTCTTCACCCCGGGCAGTTTGGAGGAGGTGGTCTCAAGTCATAATCTGTCACAACACAGAAAAAAGCTTGAGGAGACCATCAAAGTCAAGGAATAAGTTTCATTAAAGAAGAGGCACCGGTATATTATGGGATCTTATAACGCCTTGCCGCCACTCTTGACAAGGTGGAAGATATCTAAACTTACCCAAAAAGCCAAATTATCTATAGTAATATAATTCTTCACCCTTATCTTACCCATGAGTGTCGTAAAAGATGACTCAAAGATTTTTCTATAACACGTATAAAAGAGAACGAGAAATCTATACCAATAAATAAAATTGGAGTGTCTGTTTGTAATGTCAAAATAATAGACTTTTTTCATGCTCACACGGCTATTTGCACTATACATATGCCTAAAAATCACTTTGTATTTTTTATTTTTTTGTCCGTCTGTCTGTCTGTTTGTTCCGGGTAATCTTCAAAACAGCTGGATCGATTTCAAAAATTCTTTCACCAATGGAAGCTATAATATCAGGGAATAACTTAGGCTATATTTTATCTCGGTATTCCCACGAGAACGGGAACTACGCGGGTAAAATCACTAAAACCAAGGTGAAGCGAGGGCAGGTTGCTAGTTTGCACTATACATATGCCTAAAAATCACTTTATATTTTTTGTCTGTCTGTCTGTCCGTTTGTTCCGGGTAATCTTCAAAACAGTTAAACCGATTTCAAAAATTCTTTCACCAATGGCAAGCTATAATATCAGGGAGTAACCTAGGCTATATTTTATCCCGGTATTCCCACGGGAACGGGAACTACGCGGGTAATACGGCTAAAACCGAAGCGAAGCGAGGGCAGGTTGCTAGTCCGAAATAAAATCTTTTACAATCCAGCCAACAAACATTTTATACCTAGTAGGTTATTTTGCCTCCCATTTTGTAGGAAGCTCCAGCTCAGGAATAGCACGTACCTATATGAGCTGAAATGACGATGGTGATAAGACCATATTAACTAACGCCACTAAATAAATCACTAAAGTCCATATGGTACATATGGACTTTAGTGATTTATTTAGTAGTAGTACCCGCTCGGATATTTATCCTGTAGCAATCTTCTAGAGCATTATACGATGTCCCAATTTTTTTAATAAATATCTGTTTTAAATGAATAACCCACGACACAAACTAAAATAACGAAAAAAGTATTACGTTCTCTTCAACAGGAATTATTAATTAATTGTCATTTAACGATTATACTAGCACGCGTAAAGCATTTAATCGAGTAATCATACGGTATTACATCATTTTGGAAAAGAGCTGATACTCTTACACTGCTGGATCGATATTAATCAAACATAGCTAAGGGCCACCGCAAGAAAACTGGATTGAAAAAAACCCGCATCGAAATCCGTCCTTGCGTTTAAGAGCTATCATGTCACAGATAGACACACGCACACACACACACATACAGACAGACAGACATCGACGTCAAACTCATAACGCCCCTATTTTTGCGTCTTAAAAAAGTAGTAATGGGGACTGCCGAGAGAAATAAAAACTTAGGAAAAAAACAGACATATTTTCGGATATTCAAATTAATTGTTAGATCTTAAATTAATCATCATCATCTTGCTCTTATCCCAATTACTTGGGGTCGATGCAATATGTCATCTGTTTTGACATATTGCAAAAAGTTTCGGCAATGACTTTTATGACCGGCCGCCTGCCTGACGTCAACCCTCCTTGGGAATGTAATCGTTGATCCAAATGGTATCAGATGGAGTTGGTCCGGGTCAATCTAGGGCTCTTAGTCGTCTTTTACGACACCCACGAGCAAAGCAAGGGTCGGTAGTATTCGAAGCCGCTACCACACAGCGATTAGATTAGAAGCCGCTACTACACAGCGGTTAGATCTTAATTTAATATTTGTAAATTATAAATTTTTGTATTGATTTTACTTTGGCATCTATCGGAACTTGTATAGTAACATTGACTTAGCTACAAATATAATGTCAGTGTCACGTCGATGATGACTTACATCATCATCATTTATCATCGTTTCAGCTCATATACGTCCCACTGCTGAGCTCGAGCCTCCTCCACAATAGGAGGGAAATTGACCTTACTATACCATGCTGGTCAGACAGGTTGGTATAGGGTTTTATTTAAAGTTTTCCTTCTCTTATATAGATGTTATGTGCATATTATATCCCTTAATCGTCTATTATGACATCCACAGACAAGATAGGGAGTGGTAAATTGTATTCTTACTCCGTCACCACACGGAATATGACATGACATGATTTACATGATTATCCATTATTACTTACCCATTGCCAAGCTCCATCCAAACGTACCTACAGAAGTTATCTCTTCAAAAACTTTTAAATGAAATGCCGTTATTCAAAGACTTCAGTTAAAACTTCCCGTTGGGCCGCATCCCAAACTGGGCGCGACAAAAAATATTTCGCCCGCAATTTGTTGTTCGCTCGACCCAACGATAAAACCTTAAATGTACTTCGCGACAGATTAAGTACCATGTTTGAAATTCGATTATATAGTAGCCTCTTTTGTACGCCACAGTTCTTTTTAGTATAAATTGAATGAATTGAACACATTGGGTGGTGCGTTCTCCGTGTGGCAACGGGAAAACCGTTTTCATCACCCTATATTTTTCGTGTGGTGACGGAGTAAGAATACAATTCACCATTCCCTTTCTTACACGTGGATATCTAAAAAACGACTAAGGGATATAATATGCATTTAAATCTATACAAGAGAAGGAAAACTCAAAATAAAACGCTATACCAACCCGTCAGACCAGCATGGTATAGTAGAGGCTCGAGCCCAACAGTGGGACGTATATGAGCCAAAATAATGAATGATGATATTTTTGCAGTGGAACCAAACTTGGGTGGGGAGTGAATTCATGAAAATCGTCATCATCAGCATGAGTACGTTACTTATTAACATTTACATTGTATCTGTCAATGTATATCTGTGCCAGATGGTGTGACAAATGTCAAAACCAGATAAAAGCGTAATGATTTAATAGGCAAATTTTACTTCAAGATCATAAAAAAGCCCAAAGTCGCTCAACGTGCTATGGAGAGGGCTATGCTCCGTATTTCTCTACGTGATAAAATCCGGAACACGGAAATCCGTAGAAGAACGGGTGTTACCGACATAGCCCGCAGAATTAGCACGTTGAAATGGCAATGGGCAGGCCACATCGCTCGTCGAACCAACAACCGTTGGGGAAAAAAGGTTCTTAAGTGGCGACCACGAATCGAACGGCGCAGCGTAGGATGACCCCCCACTTGGTGGACTGACGACATTCTCAAATTCGCAGGGAACCGTTGGATGCAAGTGGCGCAGGACCGTTCCGAGTGGCATTCTTGTGGGGAGGCCTATGTCCATCAGTGGACGTCTGTAGGCTGATGGGTGGATGGATGGACTTCAAGATTACAAATGATTTATGTTTTTGCTCAAAAATAGCCATTGTTTGTTTTCAATTCAAAGTTTTCACTTCTGTCGTCAGTCTACATGATTGCTGTGTTTTTATTTTGTTGGCTGGGTTTGAACACACCTCGTCCGTGTGAAAGAAGCGTGGCGTGCGGCCTCATAACCCACCGCTTTTCCTCTTGATCGCCATTGAGGCGATCACTGATATCATTTTTTTTTTTTTTATTGCCAACGGTGGCAAACGTGCAAGCAGCACACCTGATGGTAAGTGAAACTGCTGCATATGGACCTTTGCAATACCAGGGGCACAGCCAGGCCGCTGCCTACCGTGAAGGAAATACTCTTCTTAAACCTCGTTTAAAGAAGGACATGTCATAGCGCTCGGGAAACACAGCAGCAGGTAGTTCATTCCAGAGCTTGCACGTACGTGGGAGAAATGATCGCTGGAAACGTACAGTTGAAGACTATAACGTTTCCAGGTGAAATGGATGAACCCTGCTGCGATGTCGAGTGGTACGTTGGTAGAATGGTGACGGTGGTACCAAGTCAAACAGTTCCTCGGAGCATTCCCCGTGAAAGAGTCGGTAGAGTACACAGAGTGACCCAAAGTCTCTCCGCTGCTCCAGCGACTCCAATCTGTCCGTAAGATTGGGATCCCCGACGATTCGAACAGCCCGTCTTTGCAGGGAGTCAAGTGGGTCTAGCCTAAAAAAAAACGCAAAACTCTCCTGTTAAACGTATAATCATCATCATCATCTATTTGATTCGAGCCACTTCTACAATCGGAGAGAAATCTACCTGCTATATCACGCTGGTCAGATGGATTAGTACAGTGTTTTATTTCGAGTTTGCCTTCTCTTACATAGATGTGATATGTATATTACAATTCCTTAGTCGTCTTTTACGACATACACAAGCAAGATAGGGAGTGGTGAATTGTATATAGTCCATCAGCACACGGAAGCAAAGAAAACGCATTTCATTCCAATCGCCCATTCACTTGCAAAGTGTGGCGATAAGGGCAATAAAATCTCAAATAAATAAGCGAGCCATATGGCATTCTCTGGCGAGGCATTGACCACTTCCGGATCTAGATCCATGTTGGCTGCACTAATGGCGTAGTAGTTAAAGTACCGATCTACCATGCCAGTGTTGCGGATTTGAATCCCGCGTAGGACAACACTTTGTGATCCACAAATTGTTGTTGTGAGTTTGGATATAGTTTGTATCCGTAAATTATATTTGTACAGTCCCCCCGTAATTAAGAATTATTTCCTAAATATAGGGTGTTGGAAAAAGGGCTGAATGATTAATGATGGCTTTTTTCTGGTGTGATTTTGATTTCTCTGAATAAAATATATAGTTATGTCAAAAATAAATGGCTTTTGATTACACAGATGACGTAGTGGTCTAAGATGTGACCTTTTACTCACAATATCTTGGATTTGACGGTACGAAAGAAGCCGAGGCCCGAAGCGGGTTCTTTTTGTGGACCTTTCAAGATTTTTCTGTGTCTTGGTGTTGTTTGAGACAGTTAATTGTATGTTTGTAAGTTTCTTCACGATGGTTTATTACTTAGAGGGAAACCTTTGCCTTTAAACAAATATCCTTTGCATAACTACAGATATAAATTAATTTCAAATGATAAATTATATGGCCTTTACTAAGAAGATCCGGCAACAAACTCAGCGGGCTTAATTTTTTATTATTATTTTTTTTAACAAATATGTTTACAATATTTAAAGTACGAATCGAAGGTCAATTTACTAGCTACAGTGATATGCCCTTCGATCAAAATAAATTAAATTAACCTAAAAAAAAACTACTTAAATAAATCCCATAGTTGCACTTAAATGTTGTACATTTTTACATTGTACCTTAAATTAATCCAATAAACTATCACCGAATCAAAAGGCGACCTACAATGTAAAGATTCGGCCAGTAGCTCAGCGAGTATATCTATCATTCAGGACCAGTTTATCCATAAGGTGGATTAGGCAACTGCCTAGGGGCCCCGCATCCACTAGGGGCCCCGCATCCACTAGGGGCCCCGAGCAAGCATCAAGAAAAAAAATAAATTCATTTCATCGAACAATTTCTTCTTTAAATTCTCACATATCTTGTCTACTTCATCAAGAGACCTGGATCATCATTTAACTACAACTGTAACCTATTCATTAAGCTAATTTCAATAAAATTAAAAAGAAATGAGTCAAGCATGTGAGGTGATGCTATAGCATCAAGTCCAGGTGATAAAGTATGTTATTGCCATAAGCGATTAAAGTAATAGAATACTAAAGAAGTCGATCTGATCGCCTGGACTTTTGTAATAGAAAATATATATTTTAAAAAGTAAGAAAAGGGTAAAGGAAAGGAGCCCCGAGAATTGAATTGCCTAGGGCCTCCGAGAATTGATTTGCCTAGGGGCCCCGAGAATTAAATTGCCCAGGGGCCCCAAGAATTGCATTACTTAGGGGCCCTCAGAATGCATTGCCTAGGGGCTCCTGATAGAGTTAATTCGGCCCTGCTATCCATTACCTTTATTTTTTATAAATTTGTATTATTTGTTATTTATTAGCTCCATTGCGATGCCCTTAGTACCATATTATAACATAATCTATACAAATATTTAAAATAAATAATGGAAGAGAATGAAAACTCGAAACAAAACTTTTTACCAACCTCTTTACATACAACCAAAACCAATTACCAACCTCTATACATAATATATACCAATATAAGGTCAATTTCCCTCCTATTATGGCGGAACCTCTAGCCCAAGAGTGGGACGTATGTGAGCCAAGATGATCAGTTATGAAACAGAGAATAATAATATGATTGCAAGACAAGAAAAATACTCAGTAATATCCTATGTCAACCCTTCAAGCTAATAAAGTATTCAAAATAATTGATATAGGTTTTTAGTTCGAATTTTCTTTACCTGGCAAAAATTGTATTTGCATAGCATATCCCTTGGGTGTCTTATGATACGAGTAAGAAGGAGGTGTAGGTGATTTACATTATTACTGTTATCATACAAAACCGTATAATTATATCCATCCATCAGGCTATAGACGTCCACTATTGGATATAGGCCTCCCCACAAGAAAGGGAGTCGGAACGGTCCTCTGCCACTTGCATCCAACGGTTCACTACGCCTTTCAAGATGTTGTTTGTTCACTTAGTAGGGGGTCGTTCTACGCTGCGTTACGTCGTCTGATTCGTGGTCACTACTAGAGAGCCTTTCTTGCCCAATAGTTATGAGTTCGACGAACGATGTAGCTTGCCTATTGCCATTTCAACGGGCTAATTATTCAGGCTAACTATCCGTGTGGTGACGAAGTAAGAATACAAATCATCACTCCCTATTTTGCCGGTGGTATTGGTAATAGGCATATAACATTTATACAAGACACGGAAAACTCGAAATAAAACTCTATACCAACCTGTCTCATCTACATGGTAGGTGCATAGTAAGGTGGACGAGACTCGGGTCCAACAGTGGGACGTGTATGGCCTGAAGTGGTGGTGATAATGATGAGGAATTATTAAGGCTATTTCAATTACACACATTTTTTTACGGAATGCTGTATTCCGGATTTTATCACGTCGAGAAATACCGAGCATAGCCATACCGAGTATGTCCATAGCACGCAGAATGAACTGGAGCCTCTTTATGAGGCCGTAAATTTAAAGATCACGTTTCAATGCCGTATGTCATAGTTGGTAACACACATTGATTGTAAATCTCTGTTTTCAGATGCTACGGTTTAGGTCGAGAAGATCTGCCTAAATTTTGTGAATACTGCCCAGTCGAGTTGGATTGGTCAGCTGACCACTTTCTTGCAATTCATTGCTATTGGTCGCAAATGAGCAAAGGGTACCTGATGGTAAGTGATACTGCCGCTTATGGACCTTTGCTTGGCTGCTGCCTGCCATGAAGAAAGTGAAGGGAGTATGAACGCATGCAATGTGGTTCAATGATACTAAGGGCATCATCAAAACCTACCATATGCAAACACTGTTAGAAAGTTGGGCTTCCAGCTCTTTTACTCATGAAAAGAAGTTTAGTAATAGACTAGCAACCCGCCCTCGCTTCGCTTCGGTTATAGGTTATAGTCGTTTTACCCGCGTAGTGCCCGTTCCCGTGGGAATACCGGGATAAAATATAGCCTAGTTTACGCCATGATATTATAGCTTTCCATTGGTGAAAGAATTTTTGAAATCGGTCCAGCCTTTTTGAAGATTACCCGGAACAAACAGACAAAAATTTTTTTAATTGCTATTTTAGGCATAGGTGTCGTGCAAATAACCGTGTGAGCATGAAAAAAGCCTATTATTTTGACATTACAAACAGACACTCCAATTTTATTTATTGGTATAGATTGCTACTATTCAGATGTCGATTTTCTGTAAGAGAGTGGTACTTCCGTGAATAGACCGGCTCGTGGTTGTAGACAGACTACTGTCAACAGTATACCTAGTACCTACCTCCTTTTTTTTATTTTTCGGGTGGGCTATGATCAGCGCACTCGCCGCCCGGCTCTGTCCGAGGCCACAGAGGGGTGGCGCGCGTAACCCACCCGATAGCAGATCCCCTCGTCGTTAAGGCGATCACCGGTGCAGAGTTCCTTGACTTCAGTGGTCGGCCGGAACTGTATAGTAGCTACCACATAATTATTTACAAAATGAATATTTAAAAGAAATACAATTCGAATAAATTGTTCTAATTAAGTCACAGGGAATTTAATTTGAATACAAATTTCTTAGTTATGCGTGATTAAGCATCGTTCATATTGTGACTTAGCACTTAGCGACAGGTGTATCTAAAGTTATCACGCACATTTCTAACTAAAATACATAAGGGATACGGAAAAGTTATATTTCTCTTTTTGTAAAACAAAATAAAAAGAACGCCGCTTTTTTTGGCAGGCGGAAGGGCGAAGCGCATTAACAGGCTGACTATTGGTACTGATTCCTCAATTTTGGTGACCAATCCGCTGATTTACTCCTTCAGGTAAGGCAACAGCAACAAACAACAGTGGTGCCAAGGTGTCATCCTAACGCGATCGAATTCTTGCGGATGGCTGATTTATCCCCGGTCCATACGCCAAACGAACACTCTTTTTTTAGGGTAGGCTATGATCTGGACACGTTAGACGTGCGGTCCCACAACCTATCGTACTATTTCCCCATCGCCATTAAGTGGACCACCTTAACTGATTCTTTGTCATCCGTGGCTGGCACGATAGATTGCCTTTTGGAATACTGTCCCCTTTGACGCCCTGCCAACTAAAAGTGTTGCCAAGGCGTCGCCCTCACCAAGTCGACCTCTCTACGCATAGTTTTATAATCTTCAGTCTGTCTAATCGTGACCTCGGCTAGTTTGGCTACAGATATTCTGATATTCCCTGAGGAATAATCCTTGCGTCATAAAATACTTTAAAAATATGCAATAAACAAATTGCATCTATTTTTAACAAGCTATGATTTAGCCACTAATACTAACCATAGACACCCATACCAACTCGTCTAACCAGCGTGGTATAGTGATTTTTTCTAACATTGTAAAAAGCTTGAGACCTATGAGCTGTGATTATGAACAAAATTAATAATTTAGGTTAAAACCATTTTTATGGATTTTATTGCGTCTGTATTTGATTTATGATTGCCCGACGTTTCAAACACTTTACAGCATTCATGGTTACGGGCGGACTAAGATGTCTAACGTCCAAACAAGTCAACGTTATTACAGATTTTTATAATTATCTACCCGCTACAAACGCGATAAAATCCATAATAATAGTTTTATTTACAATGTGTAGTGCTCGCGTAAACATCCATCCATCCATCAACCTAGAGACGTCCACTGCTGGACATAGGCCTCCCCACGAGAAAGTCACTCGGAACGGTCCTGCGCCACCTGCATCCAACGGTTCCCTGCGACTTTGAGAATTTCGTCATTCCACCTAGTGGGGGTCGTCCTACACTTCGTCGTCTGATTTGTGGTCGCCACTTAAGAACTTTTCTTCCCCGACGATTGTCGGTTGGACGAGCGATGTGGCCTACCCATTAACATTTCAACGTGCTAATTCTACGGGCTTTGTCGGTTATACCTGTTCTTCTACGGCTTTCTATGTTTCGGATTTTATCACGTAGAGAAATACCGAGCATAGCCCTCTCCATAGCACGTTGAGCAACTTTGAGTTTTTTTATGAGGCCAACATTTAGAGACCATGTTTCAGTACCGTAAGTCATCGGTGGTAACACATACTGGTTATAAGCCTTTGTTTACAGACTGTGGAATATTGGACGAGAAGATCCTCTTAAGTTGCCCGAACGCTACCCAGCCAAGTTGTATTCGTCGGCTGACCTCTTAAACATCAGATATCATTAATTTAAAAACCTATTAAATATCCTATTAGAACCATTTTCGACTTTTACTCGGACGAAACCGCGGTTAAAAGCTAGTAATATATATCGCGACTCTTAACCGATATTTGATATCAAACGATACAAATAAAGCCTACAATGTTAATGTATTTTGTATTCATAGCTACGACAACATAGTAAGTCATTGCTTACCGCCAGTGAAAATATATCTCATTCTGACTTCTCAAGTTGTAACTTAATAACTTAGTTGATTCTTATTTATTATTATAAGTGGATACGGTAGATGTATGTATTATTTGTTTGGTAGTTTAAACATGACATGACTTAGGGTTCTCCGTGTAGTGACAGAGTAAGAACGCTATTCACTATCCCATTGCCCGTGGGTGTTTTAAAAGTCGATTAAGGGATATAATATACGCACGAGAGTCTTCCTTCTCGTCTTTCTTCACGAAAGTTTGTCTTTCCTTGCACAGATGTATATAACAGCTGTGCAAGGAAAAAAAAACTCTCATCTTTTACGACACCCACGGGCAAGAGAGGGGGTGGTGAATTGCATTCTTACTCTGTCACCATACGGAGAAATATTTAAATATTTGACGCAAAATTTATCCAGAATCAGAACAATAACTTGTGGATCGTAAAAAATAAATAGTTGCCGTGTGGTAACGGAGTAATAATATAGTTCAACCTTATTTCTTGCCTGTGGGTGTGGTAAAAGTTTGCAAAGGGCCATAATATGCATATAACATCTTTAAATGAGAAAGAAAACTCCAAATATAACTCTGTACCAACCTATCAAACCAACTTGGTATACCTATAGGTCAATTTCTCTTCTATAGTGAAGGAGACTCAAGTCCAGCATACCACAAACCGTAATAAATATGACGATGATGACCAAAATTGTCTTGCTTCGGATTCAAACCCACGACATTTGACACAAAAGGTGTCTCTACCTATTTAAACTACTATGTCATTTTGCACAATCAAATTATTTAATAATGTGCCGTGTGGAGACTGGATAAGAATACATTTGTCACCATCCCTTACTTGCCCGTGGGAGTCGTAAGAATCAGCTAATGATCCACCAGGAGTGAGCAGTAGCTGTCTTGGGAAATGTATAACGTCTCACTGTAAGCGTGGTGATTATATCATTGTCCCCTTATGACGAGCATAACAGAAATAGTCTATTCTGAAATGATCTGATGGTAGCCTACGGACTCATTTTGGTGACGGGCTCGGCAGCGGGGCATCGAGGGGTGCGTAGAAACTCCGGCAGCAATCTGGCTAACAATCAAAACGACCCTTGGCCCTGGTAACACACAACATTTGGACATTAGGAACTGACGACTCGGGACTGACGAGACCCATCGAGCTGGAAGAGGAATTGAGCAAAATCCGCTTAGCCGTTGAAGGATTACCAGGTGTGCAAAGAATATCCATAGTCCATAGTAATATCCATACTAATATTATAAATGTGAAAGTAAGGATGTTTGTTTGTTTGTAGCGCTTTCGCGCTTAAACCGCCGAACCGATTTCAAAAATTCTTTCACCAATGGAAAGTTATAATATCAGGGAGTAACATAGGCTATATTTTATCCCGGTATTCCCACAGGAACGGGAACTACGCCGCGGGTAAAGCGACTGAAACCGAAGCGAAGCGAGGGCGGGTTGCTAGTCTATTATAAATGTGCAAGTAAGGAAGTTTGTTTGTTTGTTTGTTTGTTTGTAACGCTTTCACGCTTAAACCACCGAACCGATTTCAAAAATTCTTTCACCAATGGAAAGCTATAATATCAGGGAGTAACATAGGCTATATTTTATCCTGGTATTCCCACAGGAACGGGAACTACGCGGGTTTAAGCGACTAAAACCGAAGCGAAGCGAGGGCGGGTTGCTAGTAATATATAATTTCTTAGTGTTTCTATGAGGCAATACTTGTAAATAGCTAAGAAAGATATTGGTAGGTATATTAAATCCAAATTTACTTTGACATTACTTTTGACGACTGCTACATGAAAGTTATCCATGTAGAGATGGAGTTATTATGCAATCACTCACGGCCTGACCTATAATATAAAAAAGAGCGAGTTACTCGTGTTTAAAGCTGGCACCAAATGCTACAGTAACGTGCCACCTGTTACATTGTACAATCAACCGCTAGCACGAGTAACTCAGTTCAAGTACTTGGGCCACTGGCTGACGGAGGAGCTACGAGATAACGTAGATATTGAACGAGCTCACAGAGCGCTGGCTGTCCGATGCAACATGCTGGCCCGCAGGTTTTCACGGTGTACATCAGAAGTCAAGGTGACACTGTTCAAGGCCTTCTGTCAGTCACAGTACACGTGTAGTCTGTGGGCCCAGTACACGCAGAGGGCATACAATGACCTGCGTGTTCAATATAACAACACTTTGAGGATGCTGTTGGGGCTGCCTCGATTTTGTAGTGCTTCTGGAATGTTCGCAGAGAAGGGTGTTGATGGCTTCAAAGCTCTCCTCAGAAAAAGTTGCGCTTCCCTACTGCAAAGAGTTCGCTTCAGCTCACACAGCATCCTGTCAGTGCTAAACGACAGGTGGGATTGTCCGTTGTTGGAGCACTGGACGCGTTTACGCGCTCCAGTCGCAAAATGTAATATACTGTAGCTGTGTTTATATTATTTTAATTCCGTGTTGTTTATATTGTTATTATTTTCTTTTATGTATTTTTTTTCTGTCTATACTAACTCTAGCTACATAAGTCTGTTATTTTACTAACATTTATGGATCATTGTGGTCTGCAATAAATGAATATTATTATTATTATTATCATATTCATGCTCATATCCCATATAATCAATCTATACTAATATTTAAAACTGAAAACTTTGATTGTTTGAACGCGCTAATCTCAGGAACTAGGTACAGGTCCGATTTGAAAAATTCTTTCAGCCCATTTATCGAGGAAGACTATATATCATCACGCTAAAACTAAAAGGAGCGGAGCACCAAGGAATAATGTTTCAAAATCGACATTTTATTTCTTTTGAGAGCTTCCGCTGCGTAAACGGCTAAATTTTCGCAAAAATCGTGTGTGACAGAATCGTATTATTGAAAAATATCCCGATTTTGAAACATTCTTCATTGGTGCTCCGTTCCTGTTGGTCTTAGTGTGATGATATATATATATATATATAGCCTATAACCGTCCTCAATAAATGGGCTGTCTAACACTGACTGAATTTTTCACATCGGATCAGTAGTTCCTGAGATTAGCGCATTCAAACAAACAAATTCTTCAGCTTTATATATTAGTATAGATTTGTAAAGTCCCCCACAGTAAACTAATTAGTCTTAAGATGATAATGTTGTATTTAAAAAAATATTTATTCTGATCTGTCATCACATAAATAAATAATTAAATAAAATGTCATAGGGTTACCCCGTCGAACACTCGCTGTAAAAACGAGGGAACGATTATTGAAACGGTCCCGCTGCCGGGTTCCGGAATAGGAACCGGATTCCCTTTCGCTCAAAGGGCATTATTTATCAGTTAAATCTCTCTAGTATATACTATTATTTACCTGTAAATGTTATTATCATAAATTCTATCATCAACATCATTCAACTTCATATTCGGCCCACGGTTAGACTGAAGCTTACTCAACAAAGGGCAGGGCATTAACCTACCATACTACTCTGGTCAAAGGGTCGGTGTAGGGTTATATTTCGAAGAATTGCATAGATATTTAGTATATGACTTTTATATCCCTTAGTCATCTTTTACAGTAACCACAGGCAAAAAAAGAGGGCCTGAATTGTATTCTTACTCCATCACTATACGAAATATGGGATTGATTATATGATAGACTAGTTTCTGCTCGCGACTTCGTCCACGTGGTATAGATACTTTGGGCAAACGCTAACTTTAACCTAAGACTTTGTTTACGTAGGTGAAAATATTTTACAATAATAGTTACGATTCTGCCAAACACGATTTTTGCGAAAATTTAGTCGTTTAAAATTGTATTATTAACGCAATTTATTTTTCCATATGAAACATTTATCATTACATTTAGCAAAATGCCGTTTAAAAAATAATAAGTGGGTCATCGCATATTAAAAAATCATGTTAAATATTTATTAACAATTGATTACGAAAGGGCCATGGGCATAATTAATTAAGATGTATATGTCATATGTCACAAGTCTCAACCAATTACGCGATGATCTACAAAGCCCCACTTTTAGGGGGGCAGTCATTGCCCCCCTTATAACGGGACAGGCGGGGCCTCAGCGGTACACGCCAATCGCCGCAAATGTTGAACGCGCGCGCGACGATGATCTAAGCGAATGATCTAGCTTGCTTGTCATTTCGCGAGCACCGGATTGGTCCGTGATAAAATATTTCATTTCGACCACTATTCGATTCGATCTAGTTTAGTTTGTCAATTATCATAGTTTTTATTGATCATAAATAAATCATATGACATTTTACGAGATAAATAAACTTTGACCTAGATATATTCGAAAATATTTAACGTAAAAACTTGAGGTAAAGAATATAAATCATTGTTACAAAACGAATGGAGCGCATCTTTATAGGTAACCACCTGCGCGGGCGCAACAAATAAATGAACGAAGCGGCGACGAGACGACAAAATAGCTGCCATACGGTACGTGTTTTATGGTCCCTTAGCATAGAGAAAGTAACGGTACCGAGAGCGCGGCCTTCCCACCCGATGTCCGACCGCTAACTGACTGATGGGCGAAGCTTAACCTCTGATAATAAGAAAGAGAGACGGGTATACAAACGAGTTGTGTGCTAGACAAGGACAGAGCATGTATCTTCTTCGGTGATCGTGAAGTGCAAGATGAGTATACAGTCACACAGTCACATACGAACCACATCCGAGTGAGGCCCGGCTTCGATTTTTAAAAAACGAAACGCGCGATCCGCGTTGCGCGTACGCACGGACGCGCGTTCCATTTTCGAATTCGCGAATTTTTGAATTGACTTTTTTTAACAATTATGACGTTTTGTTATTGCTGCAAGTGATTTTTAGTGTATAATTTTTGTGTAGTTTTAATAGTGTAAATATGAGAATTGAAAAGTAAGAGTTAAGTGTAGAAACTATTTTTTATTGGCGATTAAGGAAATTAGTTATTTGCTGTTAGCAGACGACGTTGTCAAGGTAAGCGATATAAGATACTTATAATATTATAAGTAGCTAGTTTATTTTTAGATACAAATTTTATATTGACACGCATAATTATAATTTTATTGCGACTCTACAAGAGTTTGATATTTTATATAAAATTTACGATTACTTTTGATCTTTTCACTTAAGTATATAAATGATGTTTTTCTTATTTGATTTATATTACAACTATTATTTTATTACCTATTATTTTAACGAATATGTAGGCATGGGTGTTACTTAAATTGTATTAATACGTGTCTCTAGATTTTAATGATTTATGTGAATATGCCTGTTTGATACAGTGGAACGAAATTAATAATTTCAACACACCCAGTTTTGAACAGGCTTAAAATATGTCAAATACCTATGAGCATGAGCTATAAGTAGGTATTTCTTTAAAATATGTATTTCATTATTATTTGTTCCTTATATTCCAAATATGAAACTTGCCTAATATTGATTTTTTTTAGTTATATTCGGCTTTTAAGATTGTACGTATTTTTAATCATGAAAATTCTTGTTTAGCAAAATTTGTAGGTAGGTACCTACTGATGACTGGTAAAGAGGTAGCGATGTATTTTTGGCAGTAAAAAACTAAATGTAGGTATAATATTTTTAGACTTTGTCATTATTTACGTCATTTTACAGCGAAGAAACTAGGCTAACATTTAAATCTACTCTGCCAAAAGCTGCAATATTTGCAATTGCTACCTGCAACCGCATGAACTCTATAAACTATTGTCTTATAAATTACAATTAGGTATATATAAATATAGATCCGTGTCGGTAGAGAGTAAGAATACAATAAACTGTCCCTTCTCTTGCCCATAGATGTGGTAAAAGATGACTAAGGGATATACCTATGTATGCAAGGAACATCAATGCAAGAGAAAGAAACCTCGATATAAGACCTTATTCTAATACGTATGACCAGCGTAGAATTAATAGGACAATTTCCCTCCTATTATGGAGAAGGTCTGAATGCGGCAACAGTGATAGAGAAGATTTGGAGCGAGAGATTGTCTTGATATGGACATGTGATGAGGAGGTATGAAAGACATGTGACAATGAGGGTTATCAATATGATTGTGGATGCACGTAAGAAGCGTGGGAGACCCAAAAAGAGATGGATGGATTGTGTGAATGGGGATATGCGTGTGAAAGCAATAAGTGCAGATATGACGGCTGTTAGGTAGCTATGGAAGGTGAGAACATGTTGCGCCGACTACACTTAGCATGGGATGAGGGCAGGCAAATGATGATGTGGAGAAGGCCCGAGCTCCACAATGGACTGAGATGATGAAATATCTATACCAATAAATAAAATTGGAGTGTCTGTTTGTAATGTCAAAATAATAGGCTTTTTTCATGCTCACACGGTTATTTGCATGACACCTATGCCTAAAATAGCAATTAAAAATTTTTTGTCTGTCTGTCTGTCTGTTTGTTCCGGATAATCTTCAAAACGGCTGGACCGATTTCAAAAATTCTTTCACCAATGGAAAGCTATAATATCAGGGCGTAAACAAGGCTATATTTTATCCCGGTATTCCCACAGGAACGGGAACTACGCGGGTAAAACGACTATAACCTATAACCGAAGCGAAGCGAGGGCGGGTTGCTAGTAGATAATAATACTGACTTCTGATGTTTACGCGAGCACTACAAATTGTACCTAAATAAAACTACTTTTACGGATTATATCGCGTTTGTATTTGATTTATGATTGCCCGAAGATTCAAACATTTTACAGTATTCATGGTCACGGGTGGGCTGAACTGACAGTCCGCCCGTGATAGATAATAATATATTTTTTTAATAACCTAATTCTGTATTAAGGGATATCATTCTTGCAGCAAACGTAAATAAATGAACACATTACACCCCGACTCCGAATAACCATTTGCAGACCACACAGAGAACCTTTTCCATATGGTGACGGAATAAGAATACGATTCACTATCCCATTTCTTGCACTAAGGAAACTTCACTAAGGAAAATAATTATCACATTATCATCCCGGCTCTAACACGTCCCACTGCTAGGCTTGAGCCTTCTTCATAACGCAAAGAAAATTATTCTACTACTAGTTGACCCAACAGACGGGTTGATATAGGGATTTAGGTCGAGATTTTCTTCTCTTGCAATGTTGTTTTTTGTATATCATATCCCTTCGTCGTGGTGTACGACACCCACGGGTAATAGAAGGGGCGATGAATTGTATTCTTATTCCTTTACTATACACAAAAAAATTCTTTGTGTGGTTTGCAATCAATTGTCTTGAGTTTGGGTGTAATTTGGGTTCGTTTATTGTGTGATTACTACAAGAATAAAATGATCTTTTTAAATAAAACTACTTTACGGATTTTATCACGTTTGTATTTGATTTTTGATTGCCCGACGTTTAATCGTCCGCTCGTGAGCATGAACACTGCAAAGTGTTCGAAACGTCGGGCAATCATAAATCAAATACAAACACGATGAAATCCGTAAATTAGTTTTATTTAAAATGTCTAATACTCACGTCATCAAAAATCAGAAATCATTAAGAATGATATCCTTTAGTGCAAGATTTGGTTATAAAATGTAGTCTAAATAAAATAATATAGCAAGACACATGGTCCGAGTGGTATTGTAGGACAATTTCCATTCGGCATAGGTAGAGATGATGACAATGACAGAGAACTGTCCTGAATATGGATCGATCCAAGAAATACCTTACGGAAGCTCATAACTTAAATCATTACGTAATCTATAGAGTCATTTGTATTTTTATTAGGCCATTGTAGGTCAAAATTATCAACATTATTTTTATTGGAGCTATTTCCACCACTGTAACTCCTACAAGCTAACATCCGCTATAGTCTCCGTATAAGACATCGAGGATGCAGCCCCAGGAAGTACTTCTTTTCACATACTAGATTAATTTAATCCCTCCATCCATCAGCCTGTTTGTGTTAGATATAGACCTCCCCACGAGAATGCCACTCAGAATGATCCTGACCACTTGCAAACAGTTCACAACGACTTTCAAAATGTCGTTAGTTCATGGTAAGGTATCATCCTGCGCTCGCCGGTGTTACGTGTCGTCTGGTTTATGGCCCATAGATGTATGAAGTATAGAAGTATTATTAATTTAATACATACACGGCATACACCTTTTTGAAAAGAAGGCGTAATTAATGTGTAAATTAATTAAAAATCATTTTCCTATATCTCGGCTCATAAATCTCGGCCCACTGCTGGGTTCAAGCCTTCTCTATAATGGGAGGGAAATCTAGTCACTTTTCAAACGAGTCGACTTAAAGTTTATAATAAGTTTTCTTGCTCTTGCAGCGATATTATTTGTAAATCATTTCACTTAGTGGTATAATACCACACCCACGGGTATAAAATAGGGTGACGATTTGTAATTATACTCCTAAAGAAAGGTAGTAAGGTAGGCTTGAATTTTCTTTCTTTCCTTCCTTAAAAAAACAGTTTATATGATTATAAACTGTTTTTTCATCAGTTTTTTTTCATCATCACAGCTCATATATGTCCCACTGCTGGGCTCGACCCTCTTCCACAATGGGAATGAAATTGATCTGCTATAACACATTGGTCAGACAGGTTAGAATAGGATTTTATTCCGATTTTTCCTTCCCTTGTATGATGTTATCTTCAATATTTTTAGTCGTCTTTTACGACACCCTATCTTTATATTCTTACTTTATCACCACCCGTTTTTTTATTTTTACCTTATTTTACTTAATTACTCGTTAAGAGTACCTATCAGTGAGTAACGTCGTGGATTTTACAGTCGTAAATATTTTCAAAACATACTTTTTATTTAATTTTTTTAACAGTGAGTAAATTTTTTTTTATTAGAATAAAAACAACACCCACACTAAGGAAATAATCCCTGTATTGTAGGAGACTTTACAAACACATAATTTAACAGACACAAATTACATCCAGTCTCAGAACAATAGTTTGTGGATTGCACGAAGTGTTGTTCTGCGTGGGATTCGATGCCGCGACACTGGTACGGTAGGTTAGTATCTTAACTACTACGCCATCTGTTCCTATAGTCAACAAATTCAGCCACTAGACTAAATGAGTTCTCATACATAATTGTGATATCTTGTAATAAATGAAGAGGCTGATTAGGATAGACATTTAAAAGGTTAAGCCGTCGGGTGAACCAATAAAGTTAATTAAAATTTAATCTAGTGATTAAAATAAATGTAATTGGTCAACTGTAAAGGCAGAGAGTGGCACGGCTATGAGCTTTATATGACCCCACTGTTATTCGCGAGACCTACTGTCTAACCGCAAAAAGCTGCACACCATTAAAAAAAAATCTGTGATTTCAAATAAGATGAACTTTATTTCTTGTACCTACAGATGTTTTCATAATTTCAGTATTTATTAAGAGTATCTAATGATCTAAAAGGCGTAGCTTCAATTTAAGTTAAAAAATTATAAGTACGAATTATTCCACCGCCGCGACCATGTATCGGACGATGCCCCCCCACTAGATGAATCGACGACTTGGTGAAAGTTGCTGGGCGTCGTTGGATGCAGGCGGCACAGAACCGCACTTTGTGGCGTAACATGAGTGAGGCCTACGTCCAGCAGTGGACGGTGATAGGCTGAAATGATGATGGTGATGAATTATTCCATATTCCATATACCTACACAGGAATTTATGGAAGGCTAATATGGATCACATCTCCAAAAGGAACCAATGATATCGCTACCTTCTTTCTTAGTTTTGTCGACATCTATGAGAAAAAAGAATATAAAGCAGTCAAGAAGACTGCCGATAGAAGTGAAAACTTAAAACTATAAACAAGAGAATAAAAACTCGATATAAAACCTTACAGACCCATCTATTTAGAGGATTCTCGAGCCCAGCGGTAGGATGTATGTGAAATATTCACTATCCCTGCAATCTATTTCAATCATTCGACATGAAGGAACAGATATCGTCTTCATAATTCTATTGTCATTAATCATATTCACGGCATGTAACTGACCACACACGTATGATCAAGATAGCTGTGAGATCAAAGTTCACACCTCATTGTTTTAGCTCTGAGAACAGAAAAAAAAAACATGACCTACAATAATGAATTTGGATGTTTATGAAAATATTACTTATTAAAAATGTTTTAAAAATAAATACACCCACACTAAGAAATAAGTCTTCCGTGTGGTGACGGAGTAAGAATACAATTCACCACTGCCTATTTTACCCGTGGATGTTATAAGAGACGACTAAGTGGTATAATACGCATTTAGCATCTCTTCACCAACCTGTCTGACCAGCATGGTATAGTAAGGTCAATTTTCTTTCTATTGTGGAGGAGGCTCGAGTAAAACAATGGGATGCATATGAGATGAAATAAATGAAGAAATTAGTCCTTATGAAATAGGAGTTTTTAAATTTCTACTTTGCCGACGTACAAACAAACAATTAACATTCTACATCTATATATATATATATATATATACATATATATATATAAGAAAGTCGTGTTAGTTACACTATTTATAACTCAAGAACAGCTGTACCGATTTGGCTGAAAACAACTAATAACTAATTTCTGTATCGGGTAGATAATTATAAATTTTCTGCAGTAACAATGACTTGTTGGACGTGAGACATCTTAGTCCACCCGTGACCATGAACGCTGTAAAGTGTTCGAAACATCGGGTAATCAAAAATCAAATACAAACGCGATAAAATCCGTAAAGTAGTTTTATTTAAAATGTATAATACTCGCGTAAACATCAGAAATCATTATAATAATAAACTAATAATAAGATGGAAATAGAGCATGTTTTTATAAATTTATAAAAATAATTAAAATATAAATGAAATGATCTTTATATAGAGTTAATAATAATCCTACATACATATAACCATCGAATATAAATAATACCCAGATAAACAAAATATGAATAGCTAAGTGTTGGTCGAAATGGGACTCGAATCCACGATACTGGCACGATATTTAACCAATACGCCACATATGCAATCAGTTTGAAATTAGCCAATACATATAATTAAATGGAATATTATTCATCTTAGATCGTCAACTTCATATGTTTATAAAAATCTTCTTAAGCGAAGATCGTGAACACGCATCACTGTATATCACCCTGCTTGCACAATATATATGTTTCGCTGTAATCAATCATAGAAAGTGATATATCTGGCAATGTTAGAGTTCATACGAGTTGTGAGGATATGTGAATTTTAGGGTTCTCTAACTATAAAAACCACTATTATATTTTAGTATTAAAATTATCTTGAGTTTAACACGTATTAGAAATTTACTAACGGCCATAAACATATGTGTTAAAATCGATTATGTGGACTCGGATTATGAACATATCCGATGCTCATCATGAGGGCGAATGCGTAGAGGCGTCTGCGAGCTCTCGGTGTACACGGTCTGCAGCATATTTATAAAAAACTTGTTTTGTGACAGGAATGTTTTATGAGAGAAAAATGATTAGCACGTGCGGGATATGAACCGATGTCTAGTGTAAATCTGATCTCATTTTCTTAACAATTAGGCGAGGGTGTATAGTAACCAAAATACCGCTCGTATTGACGTTTTTACGAGAGACGATTCGCATATGTGAGAGCTGAACACACGTCTAGTAGAAATCCATTACCATCATTTTGCGAATGAAACATGTATGGTCCTACATCATCATCATCATCATCTCAGCCCATATATGTCCCACTGTTGGGCTCGGGCCTCCTCCATAATGGAAGGGTACTTGACCTACTATACCACGCTGGTCAGACGTGTTGGTATAGGGTTTTATTTCGAGTTTTCCTTCTCTCGCATAGATGATATATGCCTTTTATATCCCTTAGTCGTCTCGTACGATCACCCACGGGTAAGATAGGGGGTGGTGAATTGTATTCTTACTCCGTCACCACACGGAATACTGGTCCTACATATAGCAACCAAATTACCGCTCGTATTGCCGTCTTTACGGGAGACAATTGGCACACGTGGGATATGAACCTACATCTATTGGAAAGCCGTTGTAAACTTTTTACTAATCGCTTGAGCCTAACAGTGGGACGAATATCAGCTGTGACGATGATGATAATGATTTTATTCGGACGTTATTACAGCAATTAGAAGTAGTAGGATCACACTGTTGACAGTTTTTTGTCTACAGTCGCGAGCCGCAGCAGCAGAAAACTGACGTCCGAGTAGTAGCAATTTGTTACTGCGCTTCATTCGGAGAACGAAAAAGTCGGCAGCCCAACTTTCTGAGGGTGTTGTGTGTAGTGGGTTTTAGTGATGCCTTTAATATTACCGAACCTCATTGGATGCATTCACACTCTCTTTACTTTCTTCGCGGTAGGCAGCGGCCTTACAAAGGTCCGTGAGCGACAGCAACACTTACCATCAGGTGTACTGTTTGCTCGTCTGCCACCGTTTGGCATAAAAAAGTCACAGTGAATGAAACAGTTTACCAGAATATATTTTTAGCATAAAGAAACTAAACGTGTAAAAAATATACCATTTTGATTTATTTATAGGTAGCATTAAAATAATGAACCGTAAACAACGTTTATTGATTCCGCAGACTTAATTCTCTAAAATTAATTGAATAATATTTTTTGTTTTGAAAATTCAATTAAATTTATTTATTTTTCATCTTTAATATATTCCAATAAGATGCGATTTAATAAAATCCTTTTCAGAATCGAATAAATTGATGTTCCAGTTATTATGATATAACTATAGAACTATAAATTTATTTGAATATTTCATGAGATGAAATAAAATGTTGTTTTACATATTAAACAACGAATTTCACACAAGCACATGCGTATCAAATAACACAAAAAACTATAACTATGCAATAGTATACTACAAGTATATATGAATAAAACATTTATTTATATATTTCTATATCATACAAATTAAAGTATATGATTCAAAAAATTTGTTTATTCGATCAGATATCTGCTACAATTTCATCTTAATCTCAATTACTATGTACCTACTCTTCTCTCTCTCTCTCTCTCTCTCCGTGTGGTGAAAAGACGACTAAGGGATATAATACGCATATAACATCTATGTAAGAGAAGGAAAACTCTAAATAAAACCCTATATCAACCTGTCTAACCAGTATGGTATAGTAAGGTCAATTTCCCTCCTATTGTGAAAAAGGCTTGAGACCAACCAGTGAGACGTATAGAAAATGAAATGATGATGATTACGCAACTAGTCTTCTTAAAAAAATTATTTAAAATTAGCAACTCTATCACTCGCTTCGCGTCGGTTTCTGTCGCCTTACCTGCGCAGTTACCGTTTCCGTGAGAATACCGAGATAAAATATAGCCTATCTTACTCCTTATATAGACTGCTACCTGGTAGTAAAATATTATAAAAATCGGTCCAGCGGTTTTGAAGATTACCTAAAATAAACAGACAAAAAAAATATTTTTAACCGGTTTTTAGGCATAAGTACCGTGCAAATAACCGCATCAGTATGAGAAAAGCCTATTATCATAATTTTCACATTACAAATAGACATTGCAATTTTTATTCATTTACATGTATAGATGTATAATACTTAAACATCAGAAATCTTTGTTTCTAACAATTTTTTATCAAGCTATTTAATATACGGAACCTTATATTATTTAAAACAGTTCATATAATGTATAATGTTATTTTAATTCGTTAAAATTCACGCGTCCAATTACCTTATTACTTCAATTCATTCGAATAAATCATATTACATTTATAAAGAGTAATGTCTTGTTTGTATAATTCAATGTAAAAAAAGAAATATTTGATAAATTAATCCTTTCAAATATACATAGTTCACGATGTCCTAATTGTCTGTTATTTTGAAACATATGTTTGCCAATTAATTATTAATTCATTATCATAGGGTGATGACATGATTGACTATGTAGATGTATAGGTGCCCTTGATATCACCTGTAAATACTTGTCAATATATCAGCTCATATACGTCCCACTAATAGGCTTGGATCTCTTACACTGTAGGAGGAAAACTTATTTCTCGTAACACGCTCATCAGACTAGTTGGTGTAATTTTTAACCGACTTCAAGCGACTTCAAAAAAAGGAGGAGGTTCTCAATTAGTCGGAATATTTTTTTATGTATGTTCACCGATTACTCAAAGATGCCTGGACCGATTTGCAAAATTCTTTTTTTGTTTGATAGAGTATACTTTCTAGGTAGTCCCATAGTCATCAGTTTAACGTTTTTCTTATACTACGTAAAGCTATTTAGGTATTTGCGCCTGGTAGTCATCATCTCGTTGCAGAGCTGATGATGGACGATACAATTTGAGGGCGGTTTTTTTTATTTGATTATTTGAAGAGTTGTTCTTCTCTTGCATGGATGTTATCTGTATATCATATCTATTAGTTGTACTTTACGATACCTACAGGTAAAAGAGGAATTAATGAATTGTATTCTTGGCGGAGTAAATCACCACGTACCCCCAATACGACACGAAAATCATAACAATAGGCATATAGGAAATATTTTTACGTTGAATTAATTAAGATGGTATCACAGCTAAAAGGAGAGTTCGTGTAGTATTTTTTAATTAACAAGCAGATATCTAAAAAAAATTGCCAAAATTGTATCAAGCTTTCACTAGCCGCTAAAAAGAGGACGTTCTCCCTATAGTAACGGAATAAGAATGCATTTGTTCCCACCCCTGACCTGGCAGTGGAAATCGGATAAGTTGTTATCTTACTAGGTCAGTGGGTTGTAGTTCCTTCTGGGAAACATAAAATATCTCATTGAGATCGTCAACGTCCATCACAAACGTCATAATTAAGGCACTAAACTGTTATTTATAAGAGAGACCTTTAGCCCAACACGGACGGAAGCTGAAAGGCAAAGTGATGAGTAATGATGATGACATAAGCAGGTATTAGACATATCCCTAAAACTTACCATTTCCAATGTACTGCTGTACCAAATTATACTTAACAGGAAAATATGATTACTTGGAAAAGATTTAGTTACTTTCTTATCATCACGTACACATTAAGAAAGTGTTGAAGTTATATTAGCTCTTGAAAACGATTTTGTTATAGTTTAGAGGTGTAGTTGTTAACTGTGGTATATTTAGGTCATTGAAACCTATATTTGTGAGTTCTTTAGAAGATCTTCTTGGAGAAAAGACTAGCTATCCTTTAATATACACCCCGATCATCATCATTATGATCATCTTAACTCATATACGTCTCATTGCTAGGCTCTTCCTCCACAATAGTAAGGTAATTAACTTATTATACCTCGCTGGTGAAACTCTGACTGATTCTCTTGCATAGATGTTAATTAAAAATTAAATGTGTCCTTATTCGTCTTTTATGATACCCACGAACAAGATAGGCAGTGATGAATAGTATTCTTATTCCGTCGCCACATAAAAAGTCATGGCTAGTAGTAAGAGCAATTAATGCTAACATTAAAACTAATAATAACTAAGAATTTTTAGTAAACTAGTTTTTGGCATACAAATTGGCGAAGGATCACTATTGTGCAAATTCAAATTCAAATCATTTATTATGTATAAACCCCGCGGGGCACTTACATATTGTCATTTTTTTTACAATTTTCTTAAAGTTATAATTACCGCCGGATCGGAACGCGACCGCACTGAAAAGATCCGGCAAGAAACTCAGCGGGATTGTATATTTTTTTTTTTTTTTAATTTCTTTTAAATAAAATTACATCTTACAACATGCTTATTAATAGTTCCAGTGTAATGCCATTCGAAATATTATATAATATAGTTCACAAATATAATAATAATCACAAATGTAATGAAAAAATTATGGTTGGACCAGATCCCGCAAGCGGCACCCGATCACGAGTTAACTACTAGAGCAGCCATCACTCCCCTCAACCATAATGGATGAAAGGGAGTGACCCGCTCCTCATAGCGCTACTACTGCACACCATTTGACTAACAAACTTTTTATGCAAAAACTGCGAATACTTTAGAATTTAAACTTCATTATAGGTACTATATAAATATAAGTATATTTAATACAGAGTGTTATAAGTATCTAATTGCATATTAATTTGATTTAATTTGATACTTTCATTTGTTTTTTAGAAAGAAGCTCCCCAAACCCAGAAATTTCGTTTACAGCAAAAATACAGCAAAAATAAAACTTACAGGCATATATACTACCTTACCTAAAAACAATTGTTTTCACGACGAAATTGCTATGGCAGACCACTATTTAGATAATTATGCTCTCTGTAGTCAGTCATCTGTCAGTCTTGTGTATAAATTTAATAATTTAAATTTTATATGTATCCTAAATAGATAATACGTACGTAAAACACTTTGGATGACATAACTTTAATTAGATGTCAACCGAATGTCGGTCTAATAGACCGCACACAGTTTTATGATTTAAGTTCGGTCTAAGTTAAAAGTTACTGAAGGTTAGGTAGGTGGAATTACTAGTAATTGGGCCAGGATGTAGATAATTTTCTATTTGTAGCTATAAATGAGGCTTGCGTTAAAACTATTCCCTAACAGAAATCGAAGTTGAAATAGTAGCAAGATGCTAGTGCACTTCACTTTACGAATGAACTCTGTTATACAGTAGGGACCAAATTAACTGTATCCCTGTTATTATAAAAGTAAATGAGTAGCAGTCACAACTTAATCTATCAAGTTGTTATTTTGGTAAGGCTATCAAGTTGGCTGCTTATTTGTCTGCTACCAAAGGCAATAAAAAATAATCGAGAAAAAAAAATATCATTCTTTATATAGACTTCGTCTCAACTCACATATGTCCCACTGCTGGGTTCAGCCTCCTTCCCAATGGAAAGGCAATTGCCCTACTATACCATGCTGGTCAGACCTGTTGGTATACGGTTTTATTTCGAGTTTTCCTTCTCTGGTACAGATCTTATATGCATATTATATACCTTACTCGTCTTTTGTGATATTCACGAGTACGACAGGGAGTGGTGAATTGTAATCTTACTCCGTCACCACACAGATAATTGTATATTATACATATATTCATCATTTCATCTCATATACGTCCCACTATTGGGTTCAAACCTCTTCCACAATAGGAGGGAAATTGATCTACTGTACTACACTGGTCAGACGTGTTGGTATAAGGTTTTGTTTCGAGTTTTTCTCCTCTTTATACATATATTATACAGACTAAAAGGTATTAATTTGATTATGTGTAGACCTTAGAATAATAACGTATAGAAGGATAGTGTCAGTACTTCGAACCTTACAAATTTGAATCTAAAAATACTAATGGCGGGCAGACGATTACACACGTACACACGGAAACCACTATACAAATTATGAAATCAATTTTTTTTTATTAACATAAATCATCGAAATACTTTTAAAAGTAATGTTAAAAACCTTTTTATGTTTTTCAAATGTGTTGTGGCACCATTTGAATGCACAAGCCGTCATAATTACCTATTTATTTTTTAAGAGTTGCGTACGTTCGTGCAGTGCAATGTCTTGTACATTACGGGACTGTTCCGGTGTAGGCTCCAATCGAAATGCCTCACTTTTTGTGCGTGGACTTACCTTCTATATGTTTTTATTCTAAGGTGTAGACCTTCTTTTCTTAAAAATCTAGACATGGCTATGTATTGGCATATTAAGGCACGGGCAACGATTGTTTTAAAATTTATTCGTATATTCATCAATCAGGTTACCCACATCATTAGACTGTTTAATATTGATGATATCTTTTTAATACATCGATATTTTATCACACCTATCGAATCTCAGAATATTGACAGTTATTACTACACTCACCTTATCTAATATAACATTCCGCTCAACATTAGTTGGAATTATAAGCGCTGATAATAAAAACGTTATAAAACTTTTAAAACTGCGCGCGTTTATGTCTTATATATGGAATGGACATAAGTACTCAAACGAAAACAGCTTTAAAGTAACATTTAACTATTTTATATAAATTTCTTAACTAAATCGGATAAATTAAATATACCTCAATACGAAGTATATACATTCATCTATCCATCAGCCTTTCCAAGTTTACAGCTGGACTCATGTGTCCCTAGGAAATGAAATTGTCAGAATCGCTACGCTTAGCAGGCGGTTTGGCATTCGAAGTCGGTTTTATAAGTATGTTTTGTATAATACTATAGACCTAATCAGTATCTTGTATAAAATAAAAAAAAAACAAAATAAAAAATCAGAATCCGAATTAATGATTTCATGATTATCTCTGTAGTTATGGAATAAAGAACTATGGTTGTAATGAGGCACTATCTTTTACATTGCCGTAAGAGCCGTAAAAACTTGCTGAGAGATATCCAGAGAAAAGGGCAGCACAAATCTCCTGGGAATCTTATTACAACAGCAAACGCGTTAGTTAAAAATGTTGTTAGTCTCATATATCACAACATTTAAGATAATTACCTATTATCGAACTATATTTCTTAATATATCTGACAAAAGATATTCATTAAAGTGATAAAACTTCCATATAATACCTCTTATCAACATTTCGAAACCTCTGGTATCCGTGGAACAAATTTTAATGATTGGGCTTTAAGGTTGCGTCTCGATAATAAAAATTTAAAACAAATATTTTTACTAATTTAGATATTTTTTTTCGTTTAGTTTTAATTTATCAAGTGAAAATGCCTATGTCCACCAGTGAAGTCTAACGTTGATCGTAGGCCTTCCTAATGGCTTATAGTACATAACTGTCATAATTTGCAATGGGCTGGCGATCGCAATTGCTGATGAGTTTCCTAGGAAAATGCTCCTGCTCTTTTCTTGTAACTTCCGTGGAGCTATTTTAACCAGTTTTTACGATATCCATGCGAAAATAATGCATAGCAACGCATTATATATTTAACCCGCCATTATGCCTACATAAAATTTTACTTTTATCAGTTAAGCTACATAAAAAAACTAATTTTCGAACGAACTAGTTTTATAACATATTGGCTGACCCAGCAGACGTGGTTCTGTTCAAATGAAATAGCTGCGCCACCTACCGGGTCCCATTGTGAATCTAAACTATTCTCGAATCCCCTTGAACACACACAAAAAATTTCGTCCATATCAGTCTAGCCATTTAGGAGGAGCTCAGTGACATACACACGTACACAAGAAATTTATATATAAAGATACGCATCACACTAGCGGAATCGGTGGACTTTATACATCATTTTTTTTTTTTGGAAGACAAATTGTTTTCATTTAAAATTAATTTATTTTTATACTTTTCAGCGGTTACATAGCCGTGTAAAATACACCAAAATCGCTTCAAGTATGCATATAATATTTGAACGGTACCCTCGATTTGCCCACGATCTCGTCATCAGATCCTAATCTCATGACCATAGGATTACCACCAAAAGTATACTAGTCTTCGAGTAATCGTATATCTTCAGATATACAAAAAGAAAGATTTTTTGTTTTTCAGACGCATTAAGAACATCTTAATTTTTTGAACTCGGTTAATAATGATACATTATGTTCCTAAACTATCACAACTATGAACTAAAAGAGTATATGACTAATATTATCATTTAAGTGAAAGTCAAATCGCTACCACTTACAAATTAAATCACCTCATCCTACATATGAGAAAGTGAGGAAACAAGGCTCGTTTTTACAGCGGGGTGTGTCTGTGGTTAGTTAGACAACGGACAGTATTTTCACCTCTCCTAGTTTTATGAGCTTAACATGTACTTGCGAATCCACTGAACTCAGTTTATGGTTAAATGTAAATTTATGTAAATTTTATAGGAAAGTTTTTATCATACTATAATTATAGTTATTTCTTTCGTAAAATAAATTTACTTGTCATATTTTAGTAGCACTCATGTTTGGCCACGAAATGGTTACGGTGATTGTGTCTTAAAAATCAACTAACAGATTTGCCTGACAGGTTTATGTTCTTTTTAACTAATGGATTGTAGTTATTAATTACAATACCAAGAAGGGTTGGTAACATATTTAAAATTAAAGGAACAGAGATGTGATATTATGCCGAATTATCTAGGCAGCATGATAAAATAGAATAATTATATTCTATTGTAAAGAAACGACTTACATCATTATTGATATAGATTAAGTTAATGGAATGTTTTTTTTTTACAGACACTGCACTAAGGGAATAAATAAGGGTTTAATACAAGAGTATTATCGAGGACGTAACAAACTTATATTTAACGGACACAAACTACACTCAAACATAGAACTACAATTTGTGGATTGTCCACAGTATTGTCCTAATTATCACATTATATACAAGAACAAATCCAAATATGATTAAAAGCACATCAAATTAATGCTCGAGAAAGCTTTGTAACCTGATTGATTTTACTAGTTATTACAATTATTGTTCTCATGTAATAGACCTATGCTTTTTTGAGAATAAATTCTTTAAACCTATTTGTCGGGCTTCAATTATTATAATGATTATTGTAAATTTTACATAAATAATTGACGAAGAGCGATATATTTATTAAATAAATTAATTTTATTTTTCACTGGCAATGAATTTGTATAGAAGATGTGGGTCAAACTTTAATACTTAATACTGTAATGGAGAGATTAAAACCTCTGTTATATCCTACTATTGGACTTGGGCCTCCTCTTCAATCAACCATCACCATCATCATGACATGGATGGACTCGGGATGAGGGACATTAACTTAGGTTGATACTTTACCACGTGGCAGACATATTTCCGCTCTTGCATAGACGGTATCTAAATATTATATCACTTTGTCGTCTTTTGGGACACAGGCAAGAAGGGAGTGGTAAATTATATTCTTACTCCATTAATATAAAGAAAGATCAAGTAAAAACGCGAAAGAATCTGTAAAATAAGTTTTATTTACAAATATGTCAAATCATAATTAAAACATTCACATCACGTTTAACCATTACAACTAACTTTAGATGAGTATCTACAAATATTTTATTGAGATTTCAACATTAAGTGTTGGTATTCGCTTCCTTATTTTCTCGTACTAAATAACGTAAGTGTTATCGTCTGTGTTACCGTTCATATACTTTTGTATAAATTAACATTTTCCTTGTACTTTTAATCGTCTTCATCGTTCACTGTTTGATTATTGTGTAGTACATGGAGATTATCCGTGTGGTGACGGAGTAAGAATACAATTCACCACTCTCTATCTTGCCCGTGGATGTCGTAAAAGACGACTAGGGGATATAATATGCACATAAGATCTGTGCAAGAGAAGGAAAACTTGAAATGAAACCCTATACCAACATGTCTGACCAGCATGGTATAGTAGGTCAGATTCCTTCCCATTGTGGAGGAGGCCCGAGCCCAACAGGGCGACGTATGTGGGCTACGATGATGATGATGACATGAACATTAGTAGCTGTTCCCCTACGGCTAAAGTATAATCCACTTTGTTCCTATTTTGCATCATATACAGTTATTACAAAATATAAAATTATCTTTATAGATTCTTGTGTACGTGTTCGTATGTTACTGAACTCCTCCTAAACGGCTGGACCGATTAACGAATTTTTTTGTGTATATTCAAGGGGATTCGAGAATGGTTTAGATTCACAATTGGACCCGGTAGGTGGCGCTGCTGTCGATTTGAAGGTGAATTCCTTTTATTTTACTAGAACAGAACAGAGTCTGTTGGTTCAGCTAGTATAATCATAAAATATTAAATCTTCCAAATGTTATGCGTTAACGTCATCATACCTTCTACATACTTAGTTATTTGTAGTATTTAATATTTTGATAGGAATGCGACCGTTATTTTGTTTAGTAAGCAAACCTGCCGCAATAATTCCAGTTTGCTTATCTTGCAACAATAATATAAACACAACACAAAGACGTATTTTTTTGTTGAGTGTATTGCTGTTAGTCCCAAATGGTTGTGACAGTTTGATGCGGACTATAAGTGAGCGCTGAGATTGAAAGTATATTAAGCGACATCGCACAAGGGCTTCCCCTGTGGGGAATGAATCTCGGCTGTGGGGCATCGCTGGAGGCGAAGGAGATCGCTGTTTTGCATATCAACTTCGAGGGCAGCAGCGCGGGTATTTACGTGTAATGGCCTCGCGATAAGCTCTACATTGAGCAACTGTGATAGCGTCAAGGACGTCGGATGGAGGAAATTTTGGAGGGCATATAGGAAACCACCCCAATCACTAATTGGTTAGCCGCCCGCATAGATCCTGTTTCCGTGGGAATATCAGGATAAGATATAGCCCATGTTACTCCCTGATATTAGAGCTTTCTATTGGTAATAGAATTTTTGAAATCGGTGCAGGGTTTAAGCGTGAAAGCGTAACAAATAAGCAAACAAACTTACTTTCGCATTTATAATATTAGTAAAGATAAAAAGAAAAACATTTTTACTGTTATCGTTAAATCTAATAAAAAACGCCAAACTAAAGAAAAAGTAGGTAATTCTTACATGAAATAATGTAATTTAAACGAGGAATAAAAAAGGCTCTTGTCGTGCTACTTCTTTTTAAAGAAACAGCGTTATTATTGTAGCAACACCTGGAAATTATATATAAATAAAATAACACAATTAAATAATAATAATTATAAAAATTAAATTTAAAAAAATTATTTCTCAAAACCCTACTTGCTATTTATGATACCTACATTATTATTCATTATTTTTTTTAATACCGCCAAATCATAGACTTCATTTAAGAATAATATACCTACCTATATTATACTGATTTAAACGTACCACATTCGATTATAGTTATTCTGTCATAGCAGAACTTATTATTATTTGAATGTATAGAATTATTATGAAAGTGAGTCAAACTAGCAACTTAATGCTGTCCTCACTAGGCAAGTACAAGTATAATGCTTACAAATGAAATAAAATTGTAAACATTTTTGTAAAGTCCTCCTCCAAAATTTATTGATTAGTCCAACAGGCTACTTCTAGAAATCATTCGTTCGCTCATTTCAGCTCATACACCTACACAGCTCAAACCTCCTCCACAATAGGAAGGAAGTTGACTTACTATACCATGCTGGTCAGATGTGTTGTTATAGGTTTTATAATATGTTGAGTTTTCCTTCTCTTACATAGATGGTATATGCATATTTAATTTCTTAATCGTCCATGGACAAAAGAAGGGATGCTGAATTGTATTCTTACTTCGTCACCATACGGAAAAATTCTAAGAACAATATTTAAAGTTATCAAAACTAATGCAAATAATTCGAATGAATATTCTAATTGTGAAATTATGTAAATTGACATATTTGGCATTCGAAATGTTAGCATAGTTCGACTTAGGCATAGTTAATATATGCTGAAATTAAATTCGATCAGTAACATATCTATTCTTATAACATCACTAGTGCAAAGGTTCAAATATAAATAAATTACAAGAATTTCGTAATAAGTATTGAGAATCACGGAATACTTAAGATTTCAAAGCAGTACGATGTCAACACGATTCGTGATTAATAGATTCTGATGTCGGAATAAAAATGAGCCGGCACTCTATTAGATTGTTAAGTGGCCATTACACTATACGTACTAGAGTTTTTACATTTCAAAAGTTTCTGACTCTTATTTAAGTGAGTGTATATAATGATGTAACGATGAAAGTAAAATTAAAGTACACTTGAAATATATAAAATACTTTATAGAAATGACTAAAAAAATATTAGTTACGAATTTATTATGATTTTTGAAGCTATGCTTTTGAAGTGACAACGTCTTATAATTCGATGGAGGCCGCTGCACATACGAAAAAACATGACGTATGCGGCGTTACCTCGCTCTGAGGCGTTCCATTTAAGGCTTGATCCATACAAAATATCTATCAAACAAATAAAATTAAAATTTTCCTTTTGAAAAATGAAACCATTCCATCAGTATTTTCTTATGACGTTGTCACGTTCAACTATCGTCAGTAAATCGACTTTACAGACAACCGATTTTTTTTTTGGCGCATTAGGGACAAATAACGAGCGCACACCGTCACGAGAAACCGACATCCTGTAGTTAGTTTTTTTTTACGATGCGAGCGCGCACCGTTGCAAATGTCAACTAGATAATGCGTTATAATAAAACTACGAATCGCTCGTGAACCTTTTACTAAAGGCATTACCAAAACCCACCATACACAGAAAGTTGGATTTCTGGCTCTCTCACTCATCGAACGAAATGCAGTAATGAATTTTTACTAACCATACGTTGATTTTTTGCAACAATGTGGTAGGTACTAACTACCATGGATGGACTGGCCCGCGGCTGTAGACACACAACTGTCAACAATGTGGTATATGGTGGCATATAAAACATGACCGATGAATACTTTCTGGATAAACTAGTTTCATCAGTCACCTTAAGGCTCTACCTTATTACCCTAGTTTGACCGATCAAGTACCTAATGATAAATTTCACCCTGTAGAAATATTAATTAGTAAATATAATATAACGGCGATGTATTGATAAAATACAATAACTATAAGAATAAAATTAATAAGAATATAATTCACCACGCCCTCTCTTGCCCGTAGGTGTCGTAAAAGATGAGTAAGGGTTATAATATGCAGATAACATCTAAGCAAGAGAAGGAAAACTCAAAATAAAACCCTATAATAACCCGTCTGACCAGTGTGATAAAGTAGATCAATTTCACTCCTATTGAGGAAGAGGCCCGAGCCCAGTAGCAGGACATATATAAATTGCTGCCATATAGCATTTGACATGTTAGGCTTTAATAAAAAGTACAAAAATTATAATCAAGTAACCATACGTAGGGTTCATACCTATACTAATCTAATTGGTAATGTAATTAAAATGGATTTCCAAAAGATGTGGGTTGAAGTCTCACGTTTAGTAATAATTTTTCGCTCACAAATAAGTTCTTGACGTGATACCGTCTCATAAATCGATGTATGCGGGCTGCACGCATGAAAAAGCGTAACTCATTGTCACGTTCAACCTGATCACAGAACAAGACATAGAGAGGTACGATTTTTTTTATTTTATTGCAAACGGTGGCAAACGAGCAAACAGTACACCTGATGGTAAGTGTTGCTGCCGCTCATGGACCTCTACAAGGTCGCTGCCTACCGCGAAGAAATTGAAGGGAATGCGTGCATTGAGGCTCGATGATACCAAGGGCACCACCAAAACCCTCCACACTCAAACACCCTCAGAAAATGGGCTTCCGGCTCTCTCGCTCACCGAACAAAGCGCAGTAATAAATCGCTACTACTCAGACGTCGATTTTCTACGAGAGTGTGGTACTGCTCCGGACGGACCGGCCCGCGTCTGTAGACAGATAACTGTCGAAAGTGTGGTCCTACCACTCCTACTTGACCTAAGCGAGCGGCTAGTAAGAACAAAAATATTTGAATTAACGAGTGTAAATAAATGGTAATTTTTCGAAAAAAAATGTAATTTTCAATTACCTCCTTTGTATATTATAAAAAATGGTAATCATTTAGTGATAATAATTAAATTTAATTCATAAAGGTACGTGATGTTCATAAATGTTTTCTTGTGATATTATTAGTTAAAATTGTTATCCATAAACCGTCTTCACAATCAATTTTTTATAGGAAAGTCGAGTGTAAAGTCCCTTTAATAGACCGGTAAGGTACGAGTGCCAGCATGCGGCAACCCGTTAATGAGCGTTCACTCAAGATTTATTCCACAGTTCCCTACTTTTTACTTCTTATCTCAAGTGAAAGACTTATATTGTATGTTACAAAACTAAGGCTCGGTTAACTAACTATAGCCCGAACTGTCTTATTATATTGATGTAGTGTCATCGTTCAGTTTGTTTCACACACAAAACTAATGTTTGTGGCGTTCTCGACTTCTGAGTCTATTAATTCTTAGTTTGTCTGTCTCTAGAGACTCTCAGAAAAAAATGATTATTTTGTTTGTTTCATCATCATCATATCTCATATACGTCCCACGAAGGAGCCTTCTCCACAAAGGAAGGGCAATTGACCTACTATACCACGCTCGTTAGACGGATAGATACAGTATTTTATTTCGAGTTTTCTTCTCTGGCATAGATATTTTCTACATATTATAATCCCTTAGTTGCTTTTAGTAACCCAGGGGGAAGAAAGGGGAGGTGAATTGTATTCTTACTCCGTTACCACAGGGAAAATCAACATCTCAGCACATAAGTCACACTCAAGGACTCAGGCTATCTCCTTAATAGGAGGGAAATTGAGTTACTATAACCACGCTGGTCAGATGTATTGGTTGGTTTTATTTCGAGTCTCTCGGTAGTCAGACAACTTCTGGATTCCTTATCATTAAATACAAAGAATAGTGCAGAGTTCAAGTGTAATTTGTACGGTCTTATGTCATACCTATATAAGTATAAATGGGAGTGTTATATATAAAAAATAAAACACTTAACATTTACTTAGATTGAATTTTAATTAACATAATAAAAGTAACATTTGATGAATAGAATTAATGTTCGGTGACATTTAATAAATGAATTGAACAGTTGTAAATCAAATTGATCGATAGATTATTGAATATTGGTTATGCCGGTTTCACTTGTGTTGCTATGAATTAATTTTCAATCCTTTGAGAACGGTACCCTTTACCTGGACTATAGGCACTATATAGAGGTTATTTTCAGTATGGTGATGGAGTAACAATATTCCGTGTGGTGACGAAGTAAGAATACAATTCACCACTCCCTATCTTGCCCGTGGATGTCATAAAAGACGACTAAGGCATATAATATGCACATAAGATCTATGCAAGAAAAGGAAAACTCGAAATGAAACCCTACACCAACATGTCTGACCAGCATGGTATAGTAGGTCAAATTCCCTTCCACTGTGGAGGAAGCCCGAGCCCAATAGTGGGACATATGTGGGCTACGATGGTGATGGAATAACAATACAATTCATCACCTCTTAACCATAGATGTAAAAGATAACTGATGCAAGAAAATGAACACTCGAATTAAAGGCCTATACTAACTTTATGATCAGTGGTTATGGAGGATACTCGAGCGCTGTAATGGGACATATTTAAGCCAAGATGATGCTGGAGTAGATTTTTTGCCCGTACGTATCATAAAGCACAACTAAAGGATATGTTATATATGATAACATTAGTGGAACAGAAGGAAATCTCTCTGACCACCATAGTATAGTAGGTATTTCCTATTTTGGAAGAGGCTATATTTAGGTGTATGCTAAATATCAAGAAGATTAATTGAATAGTTAAATGTTACAGAGTGAAAGCGTAACAAACAAATTTACATATGTATTTTTAATATTAGTTGGGATGCTTTTGTCATAGATATTTTAATTAAAAATATAAAATGTACAATAAGTTAAAAACACTATATATCAAAGTCATTGTGACATTTTATAGTTTTTGTTTTATTGTTTTTGCGGTTTTTATGTCGTTATATCAAGGAAATCAATCAAGACTAGACAATGAATTGAAGAACTTATAGCTGCATATAAATATGGGTAGATAAAATTTATTATTAATCTCGCTGACCCAACAGCGTTGTTCTGTTTAAATCTAAAAAAAATGGTAAATGGAATTCTCCTTGAAATCGATCCAAGCGCCACCTACCGGTTGCAATTATTAATCCAAACTGTTCGCATATCCATCGCAACAGTTACAAAAAAAATCATTAAAATCGGTCCAGCCGTTTAGAAGGAGTTCAATTATAAACACACGAACAGAAAATTTATATATATATATATATATATAAAGAAGATTTACAAAGAAAGTCTAAAAAAAACACAATTAGTGAATTATTTTGTGGTAGGACCATCCCGTCCACTGTCTTTTGTATAAAGCCACAGGGCGGTCCGTCTGGGGTAGTACCACACTGTCACAGAAAATCGACGTAACAGTAATAGCAAATTGTTACTGCACATCGTTTAGTGAGCGAGAGAGTAAGAATATGAAGAGAAATAAGAATAAGAATAAGATTCACCACTCCCTTAGGAATCCAAAGAAAACACTATATATTGCCTATAAGATACAAGAGAAGGGAAACTCGAAATAACACCACAACTCTCTGAGCAGTATAGTATTGTAGTTAAATTCAAACTATAGAAGAGTCTCAATCCCAGCAGTGGGACATATGAATAGAAACGAAAGTGACTACAACTTTAATACGTCCCACGACTTTCAACGATGATCCTGGATCATAAAACATTAGTACAAAATCGTTAATAAACTAAAACTAAGAAAATATTATAATCCCTAAATTGCATTAGGTACATATAATATTTTATGACGATATAACATTCTTATTCCCCGTAAAATAAAACTTAATGGGTACTCTTTAATTAAAGTTACATGCAATAAAATGGTTCGTATATATTTGTAATTGCTGTCTTTAAATCATAAAATTTATTTTATTGGTGTACTATTTAAGGTACAAGTAAAAAAAAAAGGATTAGCCGTGTTTCGCTGGTTTAAAAACATAATATTGCCATAATTCCTATTTATTTATCAGCCTATCAGCGTTCGCTGTTAGACATTAGTCTTATACGAGAATGCCATTTACAATGGAACTATGTCGCCTGCATCCAACAGTTCTCTGCCTCTAAATTTCTACTTCCTTCTTCTTGTTTCTGTTTCTTCAGTCTTTATACGTCCCTACTATTGTACACCAGGTTTTTAATAATAAAAATCAAGCTATTTTAAGTTAGTACCACAGACAGATAAGTTAGTATATCATCATTATCTGAGCTCCTATACTCCTCACTGTAAGACTTGAGCCTCCTCCAAAACGGGAGGAAAATTTACCACCTTTAATGCACAGATTAGACGCGTTCTTATATAGGTTTTATGTCAAATTTCCTTTTTTTTCATATCTTCTGTGTTATATACCTCAGTTGTGTTTTACGACACCGACACGTACGTTAATGATAGAGAGTTTGTCACCATAGGAAGATTACTTATTTTGCAGTAATATTATTTTTATAACTTTCGCATTTCTAATAGCTACAGAAAATAAAAGAACGTTGAATTGTATTCTACCCCTCAATTAGGTAATGAGGTGTAACAGGACAGTACTTTTTTTCTTCATTACTATTAAAAGCCTACATCTTTGAGAAGATTTTTACTATAGCCATTTTTATTTAGAGATCACGCAAATAACCAAATGTATATGTATGCTGTGTGGTAAAAGATACGAATAAAAATAAATATATAAATCCTTCTATCGCTTGTGGGTGTCGTAAAAGAAGACTAAGAGCTTATAGACCTCGGCTAACTCCATTTTATGTCGTCTAATCCACAATTAATTATAAAATTATTGACAATAACTTTTGAAATGTGTTCAATGAAAAAATGAGTCCCTACATATTGAATTAATACCAAGTAATAAGAGCAAGAGGCAGGATAATATAGAAAGTAGCCAACAACATTGCTTGGGTTGGTATAGAGTCTGCATCGGTGGTCGGCCCAACGACGAAGGCGACGTGTGACGGGTGGGTTACCGGGCTGTGCGCGCCATCCCTCTGTCGCCTCAGAGGGAGCCGGGCGATGGGTGCGCTAACCGTAGCCCACCCCAAAAAAAAGTCAGTATAGGGTATCCTCTTTAGTTGATGTCTTACGATACTTGTAAGAAAGGAATTGTAATGTATAGTGTTCGTTAACTGTAACGATTATTTCGCTATAAATACGCTAATAAATCGCTAACACGAAAGAATGTAACTTCAAACTAGTATTACGAAGTTTCTAAAGACCATCAAAGTCACATTACATCTTCTAATAACAAAATCCCGGCTACTTATATAAGTGTTCTACATTTTACACGTAGTTTTAACATGCACTATAAAGGCACTGACTTAAATAGCCCGCGGTACTGTGACATTCTGTGTTCGTGTTGCGTTTGAATCAACGCTAATAACTAGGCAAGAATAAAGATAGTAGTTAATCGATATCCTAATCTTTATATATATATTTTTTGTTTACGTGTGTATATCACTGAACTCTTTCTAAACCGGTAGGTGGCGCTGCTGTCAAGGAGAATTCCTCTTATTTTATTTGAACAGAACAACGTCTGTTGGGTCAGCTAGTCGATATATATTTTCTTTGTGGTAATAAAGTAAGAATAAAATTCACCACACCATATAGCGCCGTGGGTGTCGTAAAAAAAAATATTACGCTACATAATCTGCATAACATCCATAGCAAAGAATTAGAAGTCGAAATAAAACCTAATACTGACTCATTTCAAATCAAATCAAATCATTTATTCTGCATAGGCCCCTTAAGGGCACTTACATATTGTCAAATTACACGTTTGAATACAATACAATAATCTACCACCGGATCGGAACGCGGCCATAAACTGAGAAGATCCGGCAAGAAACTCAGCGGGCAGTCATTTTTTTTCTTAATCCTTTAAATATACATAATATTATGCTTCGTACAACATATATGGTATTAGCTCCAGTGTGATGCCCTTCGAAATTGTATATATGTATAAATTTTCAAGATTTAATACAAGACAAAAAAAAATTAAAGCATAAAGAAAGGAAGAAAATATGGCTGGACCAGATCCCACAAGCAGCACCCGATCACGAGTTAACTACTAGAGCAGCCATCACTCTCCTCAACCAAATTAGAGGGAAGTGAGCGACCCGCCCCCACATAGCTACCATGCGTACCATACCATTTCACCAGCGTGGTATTGCAGAATAATTTCCCTTTGATTATTTAGACGACTTGAGCCCAGCAGGGGGACTTATGTGTGCTGACATGATGACGAGATGACTTACAAAATAACTCCTTGAGGTGACGGAGTAAGAATACAATTAATCACTCTCTTCTATACGAAGAAAGGGTCATTGACCTACTAAGTCGCGCTGGTCAGATATGTCTGCGTAGATTGTAGATTTGCCCTTCTCTTGCCTACGCATCTATATATTATCTATATATCATATCCCTTAGTCGTCTTTTACGACAGTCACAGGAAAAAGAGAGGGTGGTGAATTGTATTCTTACTCCGTCACAACACAGAGATTTTGTAAGTATGCAACTTATTCAATAAAAACTAGATAAATGCGAGTCGGAGTCGCGCACAAAGAGTTCCGTACCATTATCTATAACGAGCAAAAAAGGGCAAAAAAATCAGGAGCGACCCTTAAATATTTATTTTATTTTGTTTTTAGGATTTGTTGTTATAGCGGCAACAGAAATACATAATTTGTAAAAATTTCAACTGTCTAGCTATCGCAGTTCTTGAGATGCAGCCTGGTGACAGACAGACGGACGGACAGACAGCAAAGTCTTAGTAATAGGGTGCTTAGGTACGGGTCCCTAAAAATGTTTAAATTGAGATATTTTTATTTGACCTTTTAATAATGATAATTATAGTCAATTTATCAGTCAATTTATTCATTCAGATTCAATATGAACTAATTTGTGAGAAACAATTTTAAACATTCATAAAACAATCAAATTTAATATCTATTCTTATCTTAACATTAGATTATAATACCATATTATTATAACATATGCGGTAGTGTTGGCATATTAATAATTAATTATCATAATCCATAAAAACTTAAAACTTGATTTTCTAATTGTCTTAAACTCACCATATAAGTAATCGTCCTTTATAGAACATTGTTTGAATCTAAATATTTTATGATAGTATATTTTATAGCCAAAATATTTCCTTATTCTATGTTATAATCATAGAGTTATAATTAAAGTTTGACATATGTTTAAAGTAATAAAATTATATTTGATTAACATAATTTTGAATGGAATTGTGTTACCCGTAATGGTAGGACCACATTGTCGACAGTTATCTGTCTACAGCCGCGGGCCGGTCCATCCGGGGTGGTACCACGCTCTTGCAGAAAATCGACGTCTGAGTAGTAGCATTTTGTTACTGCGCTTCGTTCGGTGAGCGAGAGAGCCGGAACCCCAACTTTCTGAGGGTGTTCGCATGTAGAGGGTGTTGGTGGTGCCTTTGGTATCACCGAGCCTCAATGCACGCATTCACACTCCCTTCATTCCCTTCACGGTAGGCAGCGGCCTTGTAAAGGTCCATGAGCGGCAGCAACACTTACCATCAGGTGTACTGTTTGCTCGTTTGCCACTGCTTGCAATAAAAAAAAAATCATAAAATGTGTGCCAGGGAGTTCTTATGTCCCACCTGATACGTATACAATTTATATTTATAAAAAAACATATAAAAAATGTTAAATGGATTTTAGTAGGATTTATTAAATAAGGTGCCTGTTTGTTAATCAATCCATATGGGACCGAAAAAGATTAAATTCAAATTCCATTATTATGTATAAAACTAGCAATCGGCCCTCGCTTCGCTTCGGTTATAGGTTATAGGTTATAGTCGTTTTACCCGCGTAGTTCCCGTTCCCGTGGGAATACCGGGATAAAATATAGCCTAGTTTACGCCCTGATGTTATAGCTTTCCATTAGTGAAAGAATTTTTGAAATCGGTCCAGCCGTTTTGAAGATTACCCGGAAAAAACAGACAGACAGACAGACGGACAAAAATTTTTTAATTGCTATTTTAGGCATAGGTGTCGTGCAAATAACCGTGTGAGCATGAAAAAAGCCTATTATTTTGACATTACAAACAGACACTCCAATTTTATTTATTGGTATAGATGGCATCTACATATCATCAATTTTGACATTTTAATCTTATATTGATTCCATAAACTACCACCGGATCGGAATGCAAGCGCTACTGAGCAGACTCGCCAAAATCGGCGAATTTGTCTATTATATTTTTAACTAACTCCTTTATATAAAATATTTAATAAGTAGGTATTAACTTCAGTGTAATAAAATTATTCTTGAATATTACTACTAATTAACTACTAGAACAGCCATCACGTCATTCATGTAAAATATTGTCAACATTAATATTATCAAATAAATATTTATAATTACAGTCACTATGCTTTATAACCTTCTAATACATAATATTAGATGAGATTATTTGATTAATTTCAAACTATTAATTGCTATTGACGTCTTAACAGGTCATAAATAACAACATTTTATTACACAATAAGATGATGTAGACTACAAAGTACTATTTTACTGTTTCGACTAGAATACAAAAGTATTAAAGTACATGTTTAATGCAAAGGTACTATTTACTTCAAGGACATAGACATCTATGAAATATAAAGTTGTAATATTAATTCGATATGTTCAATAATGACCCAATTTATATGTCATTTAAGTGCTAAAGTAATAGCTTTCCGCAATTTATTGCTTGTAAATAGTTCTAAATTTCAACATAAGAATAGATTTAAATAGTAATTATTTTATATTGATTCTTTATGTTTATCATTGACTTCGATAGTTATTTTGTATCAATGATTTCTCTTCAAGTAGTACGAGAAAAGTAGTCCTACCGTGATCATGAACGGTGAAAAGTCTTCGAAACACTAGGAAAGGCTACGAACATTATAGATCCCGGAAAGATGATTGCTGTAAATTGTAAAGTCTTAGAAACGTCGGAATATTAAAAATCAAATACAAATGCGATATAACCCGTAAAGATGGTTTTATTTCAAATATGTATACTTGCTAATAACTGGCTACTTACGTCCATTTTGGCAGCATGTAAAATTTCATATGGCGCTCTTAAATTTTATTCATGATTTTAGTGGTTTAAAATGTTATATTACATAATTTTGCTGGTATTTTATATAATGCCGAAAAAAGTACTAAATACGATATAATAGTCAATTACGTGCATTTTCATGTTCTTCCAAAATTCCCAGTGTGATCTGATTTGGTTTTCAGCACCTAATAAATGGTAAACATTTGATCTACTATCGAATTATTTTTATGAATTGTAAAGCTAACATTATTCGGCTAAAGGACTATGTATAGGGACTATGGGGTCGTGAATCAATTAAAAAAAGTAACTTGCTATTTAACCAATTTATTAAGATTACTTGCCAAGTAATAGCAAACAAGGCATAAGGAGCCCAGTTGTATAATTACGTCTAGTGAATAGGCTTAACTAACCTAATGCATAACTGTGTACTTCTCAGAACCCATACTGTTTGCCCTAAGTAAAAGTAACTTGCAGATCTTCATACTTTGCCTGTACTCAGAAATATGTGTTTAATGATATACCGTTTTGGCTAGTTGAGATTTATTCCGCACATTTTAGTGAATTTTTATTAACATTCCTCTTTGCTCGAGTGAAGTAACTATGCTAATACGATCGTGAAGTTCTAAGCTCGAATCCTGGTTAAACCAAAAAAAAAATGTGCTGGGAACATTTGTAGATTTCTTCGAATGCCATTGCTTTTATATGGAAAATCATAGCAACGAGCTTGAAGTTGTTTTATTTTTTAATTCTACTCTATAAATATCGCCATCTATAGGCAAATCATATATATACACACATATATTATAACTAGCAACCCGCCCTCGCTTCGCTTCGGTTTCAGTCGCTTTACCCGCGTAGTTCCCGTTCCTGTGGGAATACCGGGATAAAATATAGCCTATGTTACTCTCTGATATTATAGCTTTCCAATGGTGAAAAAATTTTTGAAATCGGTTCGGTGGTTTAAGCGTGAAACCGTAACAAACAAAGAAACATCCTTACTTTCGCATTTATAATATTAGTAAGGATTAGTAGTAGTATATAATGATTTCTGATGTTTACGCGAGTACTATACATTTTAAATAAAACTACTTTACAGATTTTATCGCGTTTGTATTTGATTTTTGATTACCCGACGTTTCGAACACTTTACAGCGTTCATGGTCACGGGTGGACTAAGATGTCTCACGTCCAACACGTCATCGTTACTGCAGAAAATTTATAATTAGTAGTATATAAGTAGTAGTATAATGGTAGGACACTATCGACAGTCCAATGCTGATACTAAATATACTACAGAATGTCTTTACATACAACGCTCACAGCTTTTTTGTCATTAAACAATACCAACATATTTTCTTTACAGGTTTCTCTTTAAAGAGCGACATATTTTGCATGTATTACATATAAACCTTTCTCTTGAATCACTCTATCTATTAAAAATAACCGTATTAAAATCCGTTGCGTAGTTTTAAAGATTTAAGCATACATAGGGACAGACAGACAGCGGTAAGTGACTTTGTTTTATTTATACTATGGAGTGAAGAAGTTCTTCCAATATAGACGGATGTTTATATGCTAAAGAAGAAATGATCAGATAGCTATTAGGAGCATAAAAATGATCATTAAAAGACTTCAGCTCGTGTGAATTAACTAAATTAGGCACCTATTCTGCTACCGGTTTCAAAAAATCTTCGTTTTTTTTTTTACTTTTATAAAGTATCGTAAAAATTAACGCTGATATAGTTATATTAATATAGATTTTATTACGCCTATTCGTTCGTGAGATGTGCCTTGTAACTGTATTATAAATAGATAAATGTTAATGTATTTTAATTTAAGTGTGAACATAGAAATGCTTTCTCAGTTAAAATTTTATCGATCACATTGAAATTGAATTCAATATGGTAGGAATTTTGATTTAAAGCATCGCATGACCTTTGTGACCGTAAAAATGGTATCACGCTGTCGTAATAGTATTTTAACGCCATTTTATGACTTTCTATATCATTATCTCAGCATATAATACTGCTGTACTTTAGCCTCCTTCATAAAGAAGACAAATTGACTTACTATGTGCTGGTCAGAGGAATTGATATTTTTTTTATGGGTGGGCTATGGTATGCGCACACGCCGTCCTTTCCGCCAGAGGGGCGACGAAAAAACGGCGCACGGGCCTATAACTCACCTGTACCCACGTCGCCTTCGTCGTTGGGCCGACCACCAGTGCCGAGTTCCTTGTCCTCAGTGGTCAGCCTGACGGAATAACCTTTCGGGTACCCTCACCTTTCGACGTCCCTGTCCCGGGAAGCCAATGCCGTCGCGCGGTCAGCCTCTCTGCGGGTGACGGACTAAAGTTCCCGGTCCGGAGACGAATTGATATAGGGTTTTATATCGAGTTTTTTTCTTTTGCATTGTGCATTGATGTTATCTGCTTATTATATCTGTTAGTCGTTTTTAAAGACATCCATGAGCAAGATAGGGGATGAATAGATAGGACAGGGGAGATGAATTGTATTTTAACTCCATCACTACACGGAGAATACTTAAAATTAACGCAATCAAAGCGTACTCAGATTCCGAAAAATGAATTATGGATTTTTGTAGACTGTATACATGTTACTCGGCATGAGATATCGATGGTTAAACCACTCTACTATATATGTAGTCAATTATTTAATACATTCATTCAATAGCCCATAGAGGTCCACTGCTGGACATAGGCCACACCACGAGAATGGCACTAGCCATATCTACCTAGTATGGGTTCTTGCTGCGATGCGTCATTGGATAGGTTGTCGCCATTCGAGAACCTTTTTCCTCAATCGTTGTCAGTTCGACGAGTACTGTGACAGCCCATTGCCAGTTCAATCTGCTCATTGCCATAATTCCCCACCCCTTTACTTGCTCGTGGGTATGGTAAAAGATAACTAAGGTATATGATATCTTATCTTATATCTTTAAACAAGCAATTCTTGTATATATATATTCAGGATCTCGGAAACGGCTCCCACGATTTTGATGAAATTTGGCATACTATAGGTTTCGGGGACAAAAAAATCGATCTAGCTAGGTTTTATTTATAGAAAATGTTGTTTTATCGGTGTTTTTAGCTAATCAATTCAATGAAATAAAATGTTATTGACATTCTCTGAATAGGAATTCGAATTTCGCCGTCGCTGTCTAGAGTGACAATAGCTCAGTTGGGAAGTTGTCCATTCGCATTCAAACAGCGTGAGATCGCACTTCGGTGTTATTATAATTCTGTTTTTGTAATTTTTGATATTTTTTTTAATATTTCATCATTTTTATTTTTTTTAATATATATCTAAATAAGTTCGTCAAAAATACAATTTACAAAAAGAAAATTATACCGAGCAAAGCTCAGTTAACCAGATATTGTATCATTAACAGCACAAGACTAACATATATGCAAGAGAAAGAGAACTTGAAATAAATCCCTCTAGTCTCTTCAATTGTGGAGAAGGCAAGTTAGCTTACGGCCCTAGTGGGACGTATTTGAGCTGAAATGATCATGATGAAACCGCTAGCAAATTTGCTCTCAAACCTACAGAATAAATGCGAGTAAACTGCTCATAACTTGTTGTCCGAAACCCGACGTCCTTGACAATCGTTTCATATCTGACCTCGCATCACATCCAATTAAAACGCCACTATCATCGCATTACACAAGTGAGTTGACCTGCGTTTTGATGGACAATCGGTCACGATGTTGATACATGATGGCTTGACACATGATGATATGTTTTATGCTCGTGATGTACCGGATCACGATAAATCAGATGGAAGGTATTTATAATAAGGATATTACTATAATACCTATTATAATTAGATGAAACATTTTTTTCTGTCTATCATCGACATGTTTCTTATTACTTAATCGAATTACATGAATTTCTTCTCATTTTAAAGCTTATCTTCTTGGCTAATGACGAAAAATAGTCCCGTGGTCTCAAAATGTGCCGCTTCTATTAATTTTGATATTTGAAATCATCAAAGAAGCTCCTTTCCTACTATGGAGGAGGCTTGACCTTAGCAATAGGACGTATCTTACCTGGAATGAAGGAGCTCCTGTGGTGCGCATTTCGGTATTCCGCTTCGGTCGACTACTACTACTACTACTACTATTTTTAAATTTCTCAGTTATTATTTTATATTTCTGAAATTTCCTCCATAAAACTTCATGTATTTTATTTTCTTTTTATGTTATTTTAAAGAATATTTATTCCTTTAAGGGCGAAAAATACGCAATCATTTTAAAATTATTGTTTTCATTGAACTAGCTGATTTTCTGACATTTATCGTCACATTTGAAAAGGTATTTTTAGTAAATTCTGTAACTAATTCGATGCTGAGTTGCACTTTATAGGTGCGATAATATATCCGAAATTATTATAATCAACCATGTCTATAAATTGCTTTAACAAAATATAGGATTAGATCTATATAGATCTAAATAAAAACACATGTAAACACGAAAATATTTTTCATCTATTTGAAATTGTTAGTTCTTTCATCAGAATTAAGGATTTTTTATAGCTAAATCATTTTAACATAAAAAAGTGTACAATATTCATGAGACGAGTACCTAAAATTATAAAATGTTGTTATCAATTTTATTCTTGTGGGTGTTTTAATAAACGACTAAGCAATATAAGCAAATAACTACATTTCTAAAAAGGACAACTCGACAAAATAGTCTTTATCTAAAATAGTCTTTAGTCTATCCTCAGTATTTCTTGTTCATGAGTATACAAAAAATTCTATAAATATCCTGTAATAAAAAAAAACTTTTAAATAGGTAGTTATATTAGGATGACAACATTGCACAATTATTTGTATCTGCTCTCGTGAATCACTCATTAGCGCGAAGATTTACTGATTTTCAAGCCGGAACTATAGCGATCGAAGCGAATGAGTAATAAAAAACGTGAATATTACCTGATGAATGCAAACCGTTTAATTTTATATGTTGATCATTTAATATTATTAATATTATTGCAATATTACTACTGTGATTATAAACGAGAATGTTTGTAGAAAGGTATACATGTATCTGCCTCTTTTTCAACTTTTAACTACCGAACGTATTTCAATAAAACATTAAAGTAATATAGGGAAACTTTATCTTCTTTTTAACTATTATTCATTTATTTAATTATTTTTATTGTTGATGGTGGCAAACGAGAAATAGTACATCTAATGGTAAGTGATTTTACCGCACATGGGCCTCCGCAATACTAGGGGCAAAGCTAGGCCATTGCCTACCGTGAAGGAAATGCTGTCCTTAAACCTTGTTTAAAGAAGGACATGTTATAGCGCTCGGAAAACAGCAGCAAGAGCACAACAACACTGTGATCCAAATTTTGAACTCTACGCTCATCATCAAAGCGAGTGCACAGTAGCGTCGGCTAGCTTATGGTATTGGGAAGAGACAGTATCTGAAACGGAATAACGTCAAGCTGACCATGGAGAACAAGGAATTCGGTCCCAGTGGCTGGCTCAAGTGGCTGGTGAAGTGGAGGGAATACAGTGAGTTATGGGGTCTCGCGCCGCCCTTTCGTCACCCCGGATGGAACGGACAACAGGTGTGGTGGTCATAGCTCACCTAAAAAAGCGTTTGATACCCTTCAGTGCACATCGGATATCTATGAAACCTCGACCTAATCGATCTTAGCACATGACTGTTTTTTTTTAATATGTAATTCAAATGTTCCGTATTGTTAAGCACGAATGAGACTTTGAGTTCTTTTCTTTTTGTATTCTTATTCTGTCACCACACAGATTAAAGAAGATAGATTGAAACAAATCGTGATCCAATTTAAATTGTATTCGATTTGACATTCGTTTAACGAGTGATCGTTTCGGCTGTCAAGTGCGCGCGCGTGCGTTGACATCTCATGTCAAAATCAACGCTGTAGTGACAGACGAGTTAATTTGAACGATATCCAACACGTTAAGGTCTTTGGGTTCAGTAAATAATAAACTTAATTTGAATTTAGCATACAAAAAAAAATACTAATTTTTGCTTCTTTTTATTATTTTTAATGCACTATACGATATTTCTCACCATTGTAAGTAATGATGTGTTCAGAGAAATACTTGTGTTAAACTTGTTTCGGTGATTGTTGTTGGTTTTTTTTTTGGTGATGGAGTAAGAATATACCTCATCATCCTTTTTCTTGACCACTGACGTCAAGTCACCCTGCTCCGGTCGACCTAACGACGAAGGCGACGTGTCACGGGTGGATTACGGGTGTGCATGCTTACACCCCTTTGTCGCCCCGGACGGAATGCTGCAAGGAGTACGCCAACCATAACCCACCCCCAAATAAAAAAAAAATCATCCTTTTTCTTGCCCGTGGGTGTTGTAAAATAAGACTAAGATAGAAAATATGCACATAGCATCTATTAAGGAAGAGAAAAAGAGGAAAACGCGAAATAAAACCATATACCAACCCGTCTGACTACAGCGACCCCTTTCGCGCTTTTACGGGGTGCCGGAGAGGTTGTCTGATGACATTTAATCCCCGACACCCCAACGCATGGCCGTCTGGCTACGTTCTGTCACATTACTATTCAGGGCGGTGGGAGTAGGTGGGCATATTGTCGCCTCCTCCTCCCGGGTCGCCGGCGACGAAGCGAGTTAGCAGACGCATGCTCCGCTCCAAGTACCGCCGACAGGTCGTGGCGCTGAGACTCCCAGGCGGGGCATACCTCCAATGTGTGCCGCGCATCAACCCGTCTGACCAGCATGGTGTAAGTCAATTTGTCGTCTATTTTGGGAGAGTCCAGACCCCAGCAACGGACAAATATGAGCTCAGATGACGACTGTGATGACGATGGTGGGTCAATAATAAAGTATACAGAACCCATGCTCATCATCTTTTCACGCATTCAATTTGTCTTTTAGTTATTTGTTTGTAAAGTCATCCGCATTACAGGGATTATTTCAATAGCGCAAGGAGTTCCTTTAAAAAAAAACCTTGCCTAGTAGTAAAAACCGGTTGAAGTGTCATCCGAAGATTAACTTTTAGAATTAGCGCTGAAGCATAGTCATTAGCACTCATGGGCAATTTATAATATCAAGGGCTTTCGCCAAACTATTCGCTAAGCAAAGCGATTATGAGATTAACCTTCGAGAGAAGGTTTATATTTAATAGTAGACGTCGGTACGCTGATGGATAAATAGTTTTTTCTAGTTTATTGCCGCTCTCACGGAACCCAAATGAAAAAATCTAAAGCTAGCTTGCCCCAAATTAAACAAAATCAAGGCTGTCATATTTTGAAGCGGTTATATTTTTTTATTTTTTGTGTTGCAAGCCGTGATAATGAGTTCGGTGTTGTATTTACAAAGTAAATTTGGACGAGAGAGTTGAACACTTTTGTGCATGGGTGGTTTCTTTGACAGTGAACTGTTAACTTATTATGAAGACCTACGCTTAAACTAGTCCATTTCTGTAATTGTGTAATAAATTACCAAATCGTTTTTGTGGGGTCTTCCCATAAATGTTTTTCTCTGACCACATACGTCATACTTTGGATAATGATAATCAGCCTATAACAATGTGCTGGTCAAATGTTTTATATTAGGTTTTTTTTTCTATACTAACGATGTTATCCACTATCCAAACTTAGTCAATTTTTACGATATCTATGGAAAGGATAGTAATAGTTTATGATGGTAAATGACACTACCGCAGATGGACCTTTGCTAGATCATAGCCAACCATGAAAAAAGTGAAGGGAGTGTGAATGCATGCAATGAGGTTCGGTGATACTAAAGACATCACCAAAACCCACCACACGCAAACACCTTCAGAAAGTTGGTTTCCTATTACAAAATATTATTAGATTCGAAATAATTGACTGCATAGATGGCGTAGTGGTTAAGATAGCGACTTACAACGCCAGTGTCGGGGGTTCGAATCCCACGCAGGACAACACTTTGTGTGATCCACAACTTGTTGTTCTGAATTATATGTTTGTAAAGTTCCCAGCAATACAAGGATTATTTCCTTAGTGCATGGTGTTATCTTAAAAATTATTAAATTAAATAAATTAAATCCCATACCAGTTTGAATACTATGGCAACTTTCAACCAAGGTATGGAACATTTAATTAAAAACTATATTTCTTTATCTATGGGCCGAACAAAATACATTAAAATAATTGCAGAGAACGATTTTTGTATACAAAAATTTTAATGCTTAATTAAAGCTACAGAATACCTATTTAAAGCTAGGGTTTAAGAATACTTGTTTTAATTACCCTTTCTTTTCTATGAAATTTGAAAAAACTGAGAGAATATCTTCACGGAGTATTCACTAGATAAACTTTAACGGGCTTGATAATCGTGGCTATTACGGTATTGACTTTAGTCTAGATAGTTCAGCATTATGCGTCAATATACAATAAATAGATAGATAAAATTTTTGAAGGAATATTTATTTAAGAAAATAATATTCTATATTATATAAAAAATATTAAAACGTATCTGACAGCAATGATGTCAGGTATAAAAACTTGAATCAGATATATCATATGACTCACATATGTAAGCGGATAAGCGATCTCTATTGAGGTAAAATATTTTCCAGGATTATTGCTGCTTCTCGGTGAGCATTCAGAAGATTCTTACTATTTGCTCCAAATAGCAAGAGACAGGAAAACTTGAAAATTTATTGACTGCTGTAACAAATATTAAAAATAACAGTAATTTTCAAAATAAAAAATATATTATCATCATCTCAGCTCGTGACTCAAGCCACAATTAAAGGGCAATTAACCTACTTACTATACCTACTTATATACCACGCTGGTCAGACGTGTAAGTATTTTTTATGGGTGGGCTATGGTAAGCGTACACGAGGTCCATTCCGTCCGGGGCGACGAAAGGACGACGCGCGGGCCCATAACCCACCCGTACCCACGTCGCACTCGTCGTTGGGCCGACCACCGCAGCAAGGTGACTTGTCGTCAATGGTCGGCCCGACGGAACACCCTTTCGGGTACCCTCACCTCTCGCTATTCCTGTCGGTCGTCGTCGCTCAGACGTGTCAGTGTAAGGTTTTATTTCGCATTTTCCTTCTATATGATATAGAAATAGGCGTTATATAGATATTACATCTTTTACAACATACAGGAGCAAGATGTGTAAAGGGTGTGGAGAACTGTATTATTTCACTGTCAAAACACAGAAAAAAAATATTTAAATACTTTTTTATTTAAGATAGAATAAGTTATGTTATATACTTTCTTCAAGCAGTAAACAGCGCACTAGCAAAGGGCAGTATCATTTACTATAGGTGTACCTACCGTTTGCTCGGTTGCCGCTAACAGCAATAAAATAAGACACCTTTTAAGATTCACCTAAAGTATTACGGAATTCCGAAACCAGTTGAGATTTTAAGATATAATAATTTACAGATTTCAACTCGACTAAACACGGCAGATACCGTAAAAATATGTATGTATACATTATGTTCTTGTAACAATAAATTTATGAGTGTCAATATTCTTTAAAGGTGAGATGGCAAAGTGATTTCACCGTTGATTTTTTGACATCGACTACATATATTTGGGTCAAAATGATTACCTTCAGCCCACCCAAGAAGCGTCTTTTATATTTTTTGCTGATAATGTAAATATTTTTTATATATTATCTCACGGATTTTATTCCTGAAGGGCTAAAAAGAGGTATTTCTGTCATCTCATCTCAACTCAGCCAATAGACGTCCTTTACTGGACTCGAGCTGACCTACTGGACCACAATGGCCAGACGTGTTCGTGTTGGGTTTTATTTCGAGTTTTATTTCTTTTGAGTTGATGTTCGCTGCATATCCTTTAGTAGTCTTTTACGACACCCACGGGCTAGAGAGGGGATGGTGAATTGTTTTTATACGCCGTTACCACACGGAAGCTAGCTAACCTAACCTATAAACATGCAATTTTCAGTTGAATCAATTACAGTTAACCCGAAACGCATGAAAGCTTCCCAAATTCTTCCCAAACAATAAAAAAAAGCTTCCCAAAAAAAAAAAAATGCAGAGATATTCGAAATCTTTATTTAATCTCAACAATATTTTATACAAACTTAGAAGTCAAACCTATCGATCACAGTAAAATACTTATGACATTGGACCACCAGATGTATTTTCCCTATCCCAAATTTGTTGCCGAATTACTATTTCTTTTTATAACTTTTGGACCCTTGCTGTGAGTGTTAAGATTGCGGCGTGTCTTTATCACTAAAATTTTTCTAAGAAACCGACACTAGGAAAAGATGTAGCAGGCATTCTCCTAGGAGATGGGTTGGTTACGGATAACAAGAAATCGTTATCAGTGGTAGACTCAACGGCGATGGGGAACATGGCGCCCATCCAGCACCGCTGTCTCCAAACCGTAGACTACCACGAAAAAAGGTATTTTCTGGGCAATTTATAACGATATATAAAGAAAGTTAGAAAAGAAAGAAATATTTACTTTTATAAAATAATTTGCATTCTCAACAAGGTGACCCAGAAAGCATCAAGCCTTATGACCTTTAAGCGTTATTTAATCGATAAATAAATACATTTATTTTTGCGAAAATATGTGGATTTATGCGCTTGAGTACCATTGACCTATAGCGATGATTTCTCCTTATATACATCATATTATTTGAGGTTATCGATGAGATCTTGAAATATCTATTTAACGATATATAAAAGTATAATGCGACTCTCCGTGTGGTAACGAAATATATAATTTACAACCCTTTGTCTCTCTATCTGTTCCGGATAGGTAATCTTCAAAATAGCTGTACTGATTTTAATAACATTTTACTACCAGGCAATCTATATAAGGAGAAACTAAGGCTAATTTTCCTCTCAGAAAAGCCTTTTAAATAATTTTGCTTGGCCCGGAATTGAACCTGACGCCTCATAAACTATAGTCGCGTACCATAATAGAGAGATATTGGAGATGCGGGGTCAAACCGTCTGAAATCGAAGCGAAGCGAGGCCAGGTCGCTATTATTAAAATAAAGAAATTCTTGAAATACCTATTTGTGTTCTGCAAATCTCTTGGTCTCTCTCTCTTTCTCTTTGTCTAGCCTTATCCCATTTCATTTGGGATTGGCACTCATCATCATTTTTCGCCAGACTTATCGATCGATGACCCAGTTGAATTATTTATTTGGGCTTAATTTATGCCATTACTCACTAAGGACATCCAATTTAGAAGGAGTCTACCACGCTTTTTAGTCTAGTTGTTATTAGAACTTTTCTGGACATGTGCTCTCCGAGTCTTCTCATTACATAGCCATTCCAGCCGAGACATATTTCTCTGAATTTATCTACGATTGTCGTGGTGACGGCATAAGAATACTATTCACCACTTCCTATCTTGACCGTGGATGTCGTAAAAGATTACTAAGGGACATATTAAACATATAAAATCTATGCAAGAGAAAGAAAACTCAAAACAAAACCCTATTCCAAGACGTCTGACCAGCGTGGAATAGTAGGTCAATTCCGCTTCCATTATGGAGAACGACTGAGCCCAACAGTGGGACATAAATAAGCTTAGATGATGATGATGTCTACGATTGGGCATGTTTTAAAACTTCCACGGACATGTTCGTTTCGAATCCTGTCATGTAGTGACACCTCCCGCTTATATTAGCATCCCTCTTCTCAGTCGTGTGTATTTTGCAGTGAGATTTTTTTATGGGTCAGAATTCGGCCTCGTAGGTCAAAACTGGACACACGGCGGTTTTCTATACTTTTCTATTTATTTTATGTAAATAGAAAGTGAAAATTGCTACCGCGGTTACCCATCCAGTTTAATATATTTCAAACAATATCAACGTAAAACTTTCACAGAAAACTTCATAATCTTATAGGTCCATTTAACAATATATAAGACACTTTACAATGTTGAACAAACGAAACAAACAATGGTGTTTCTCTTAAAGTTATGACTTCTAAACCGCTAACTTTCTATACACATAAAACTTAGGAAAAGCACGTTTACAACGATTTTCTATAGAAATGTTAACTTTGTCCCTCAGAATTTATCTATTTTAGTGCATTTGACATGTTGCCTTGTAGTTTCCGTTTAGTGAAATGTCTTAAACCTTCTTTCTGTGAGTCACGTTGAAATGATTTAACATTTTAGGATAATATTTGAGTTATCCGTGTGGAGACGAAGTAACTATATAACTCACCACTGCCTGTGTTTGCCCGTTGGTACCGTAAAGGACGGCTCAGATTCAGTTATACTAAAGGCATCACTAAAACTCACTACACGCAAACACCCTCAGAAAGTTGGACTTCAAGCTCTCTCGCTCACCGAACGAAACGCAGTAACAAATTGCTACTACTCGAACGTTGAATTTCTGCTCAGTGTGGTACTACTACCTCGGACGGACCGGCCCACGACTGTAGACTAACAACTGTCCACAGTATGGTCCTACCACTATGAAGATCGATGAATCATCATCACAGCTCATATAGGTCTCTATGTTGGACTCGAGCCTACTCCACAATAGGAGGTAAAATGATCTACTATATCATGTTATCGTTTGGGAAACTTAAGAGGATCTTTTCGTCCAACATAACTCAATATCTGAAAACACGGATCTATGACCAGTGTGTGTTACCAGTGATGACTTACGGCACGGAAACGTTGTCCATAAATATAGGCCTCATAACAAGGCTCAAAGTCGCTTAACGTGCTATGGAGCGGGCTATGCTTGGTATTTCTCTGCGAAATAGAATCCGGAATACGGAAATACACAGAAGAACGGTTGTAACCGACATAGCACGAAGAATTAGCACGCTGAAGTGGCAATGGGCAGGCCACATCGCTCAACGAACCGACAACCGCTGGGGAAGAAAGGTTCTCGAGTGGCGACCACGTATCGGACGACGCCGTGAAGGACGCCCCCCTACCAGGTGGACCGACGACCTGGTGAAAGTTACTGGGCGTCGTTGGATGCAGGCGGCGCAGGACCGCACTTTGTTGCGTAACACGAGGGAGGCCTACGTCCAGCAGTGGACGGCGATAGGCTGAAATGATGATATTATGTTAGTCAAACGGTTTGATATAGGGTTTTATTTCGAATTTGCCTTTTTTCCAAAGGACTTATAAATTCTTACAATGATGTTATATGCATATTATATCCCTTAGTCGTCTTTTACGACACTCACGGGAAGGATAGTAGTGAATTGTATTCTTAATCAGTCACCACAGGAAAAATAATGATAAATAATAATCAAATTTTATAGCATCAACCTGCACAATCATAAATTAGATTACATCGGTGTTAAAAATTCTAATAAATTTCACACTCAACAATCTTATCTATATTTTGACCCTAAAAACGGAAACAAATGTTTCGACACATGCTAAACACAAATTTATCCAAAATTACCATGAATTAACATGAAAATTCAACATTTAAGCGAATGTACAGCTATTTGAAATACATTTATGTAACTTTTAACACCGAATTTATAAGTCCTTTGGTACCCCAACAACGGAAGTTGATGCGTATAATTCTTACTATATAAATAAATAGATAATAAGGTGAATGCACCAATTATCGATCGGACTATGCGTATTAACACTTTTAAATGTTTTATTTATGTAAATATATTGGACTAATAGTATTATTTAAGTAGTAAAGGTGTTGGTCTTCATTTGATTAGGTATTGGTTGATTATCGTTATATGTTATATGAAACGAGTACTTTGTTGCATATCCGTAATAAAGCAATTGTTTCATTATCATAATTAATTATTCATGAGTTTATTCGTTTAGTTTTACGGGCTATGCTCGGGATTTCTCTGCGAGATATAATCCGAAATACGGAAATACGCAAAATAACGGGTGTAACTGACATAGCACGAAGAATTAGCACACTGAAGTGGCAATGGGCAGGCCACATCGCTCGAAGAACCGACAACCGCTGGGGAAGAAAGGTTCTCGAGTGGCGACCACGTATCGGACGACGCAGTGTAGGGCGCCCCCCACTAGGTGGACCGACGACCTGGTGAAAGTTGCTGGGCGTCGTTGGATGCAGGCGGCACAGGACCGCACTCTGTGGCGTAACATGAGGGTGGCCTACGTCCAGCAGTGGAGGGCGATAGGCTGAAATGATGATGATGATGAGTTTATTCCATTATAAAGTTTATTTTCCACCGGCGGCTATGAATATTACTAACTCCTAAATCGCTTGTAGGTATCTTATTAAACTAACACATTATAATTTTCGCAGCAGCATTAAACTGCTCATATACATCCCACTGTTGAACTCAAGCCCCCAACTCAAGTCCTCCGAGGAGGCCAATTTCTTTACCACACCGGTCAAACGTGTTAGTATATAGTTTAACTTCCAGTTTGTCTTCTCTTGCATAGACATGTATTATCTGCATATTACAATCCCTTGGTCGGCTTTTACGACCCCCACGTGCAAATTAGGAGGTGGTGAATCGTGTTCTTACTCCGTCACCACACTAACTATAAAAAAACGTGTTCCTGAAAATGTACAACCTACTTGGAGCTTGGATCCTGAACCTCATTATCAACAGCCGCATGCTTGTCACTATATGAACGAGTTAAATATAAAACCCATAAACCAACTGCTTCCATTAAAATTTGTCAAAAATATTTTACGGTATAATTTTATTATCATGTCTAAAGTTCTTTTATTCAAGTCATGATTTGTGACTGTCCTAAATTCTTGGGAAACGTCATTAATAAATATAAATAAATAAAATCTATAATGATCTTCCTGCCTCTGTTTTAACAGAAGTTAGATAATATAATAACGATAATAAAAACAGTGGGCGACGTTTTCAATCTATACATTTCTCATTACGCTTTTAATAAAAATAAGCTTTAAAATACTTGCCCCATTTTATGAACGTAAACCGCCTACAACAAAACTTTATGATACTTTTTATCATATACAATTGTTTATCAATTTTATAATAAAAAATATATGGCTCCCTAAAAGCTCTTATTACAATACAATATATAAAAATAAATTGTAAATGTCGTCATCGTTAATTCAAATATGTGTTTTAATACACTGCGGCTTTATATCTTGCATGACTACAAAATATAATGATACCAGAGTACAATTTCTATGATAATCAATGTTTATTTAGTTTGTTACCAGTGACGAAATATATTTTTTTTTGAACGGTAGTAAAATAATTTTGATCGAATTTTATGACTATGGATCTATTTTTACGACTTAGGGTTGACGAAATTATATAATTTCAATAATTATTTAAGTATGTGTATCTTAAATTTAAATTAAGTGACATTAAGTGACGGAAGAATATCCTGGGCATAGTTTATGGTAAACCGTAGCCCCTGCCTACCAGTCTGGAAATCGTGATGTATGTATATTCAATATTTAAAACAGTTGAATGATTAGCTATTGGTAGAAATTCGAGAATAATTAATTGATGACTAAAGAAGTACGGTATTATTAGAAAATTTTGTGTATTTGCACCTTTTTTATTAATTGTAGTATTTCTGCAAGTGACCAATCTGACAGTAAGTGATATTGACGGCTTTCAGCAATGTAAGGAGTATAGCTAATAGTGCTTAAAAAGACAGCAAAATTCGCAATCAACCAAATGCCGACCACCTTCCCCATGAAAGAGGCAGTAGAGTACACAGAGTGACCCAAAGTCTCTCCGCCCTGCTCCAGTGACTGCAGCCTGTCCGTATGATTGAGATCCCAGATGTTTTGAAGAGCACACCTTTGCATGTGGTATCTCTTGGTCGTCTTTTGAAACACCTAAGGGCAAGACAGGGGTTGGTGAATTATATTTTTACTTCCTTTCCTAATAATATTGAATATCAATAGTGGTAGGACCACATTGTTGACAGTTGTTAGTCTATAGCCGGGGGCCGGTCCATCCGAAGTAGTACCACAGCCTCACAGAAAATCGCCGTCTGAGTAGCAATTTGTTACTGCGCTTCGTTCGGTGAGCGAGAGAGCCGGCACCCCAATTTTCTGAGGGTGTTTACGAGCGTGTGATGAGTTTTAGTAATGCCTTCAGTATCACCGAACCTTATTGCACGCATTCACACTCCCTTCATTTTCTTCGCGGTTGGCAGCGGCCTTGCAAAGGTCCATGAGCGGCAGCAATACTTACCAACAGGTGTAATGTCTATGGTGTGTGTCCGTTTCCAATAAAGAAAAGAAAAATAAAATAACGATTTTGTCAACCCTTATTTAAAGACTGACTATATTCGATGACAATGACCTCAAATAAATGCTAGATACGATATTGGTTTTATGATATTAGTGGACGAGACCTGCAACTCTTATTGTTACATATGCATACGAATTGTTTTGTAAATATTATTATGTCTTCAACCAGATCATATTACATACAAATATAGTATTTTACACGTTAAGAGTTTATTCCATTTGAAAGACAGTTTATTTTATGATTTGTGAATTATATGTATGACGTATCAAATTTTTATGCTTTGTCATTCTAATGTAGAATGGCTGTTTATACTCTTTTATTACGATACGTGGACATCACTTTTGAATATTTTTCGATACATCTATTTGCCTATTGGATATATGCTTTATTTAAAGATAAAGTATCCTATATGTATCCTTGAATAAGATAGTGAATTATTTTCTCACTCCGTTAAGACAAGGTTTGATGACCACCAAGTATTCAATTAACTGGTTTAAAAAGGGTGTGTGTACTTATGTAAGCACGTAAGAAGTAATACTTCTTCGCGGTAACAAGATATTTTATTTTTCTAAAAATTAAAGCGTTGAACATAAAATATGTTTGTAGAAAAAATTACACAAATAATAGAATAAAAGGTATTTAATACATTGAAAGTTTTATTATAACGCATTGTCTTTTTTTTGGGTGGACAATGGTCAGCGCATACGCCATCCATTCCGTCCGGGGTGACGAAAGGACGGCGCGCGGTTCCATAACCCACCGCAATCCCTCTCTCCTTCGCTATTGAGCCGACTACCGGTACCGAGTTCCTTGTCGTCCGTGGCCAGCCTGGCATGATACCCTTTCGGGTACCCTCCCTTTCCAACGCTCTCCCGGGACGTCAGTCAGTCTCTCTGTGGGTGACGAACTAATCCCCGGCCCATTCCCCCACTGCCTCGGCTAAGGTGCCATAAGGTGCAGGTACTCGCGACTGCGCTGCCCGAGTTGCCGGCGGTGGACTGTGTCGCCGTAGACGAGTTCCTCTCGCATGCTCCGCTGCCTTCCTCCGTGAGATGACTGCCTCACAGAAGGCGGCGGCCGCGTCCCAGTTCTTGACGCCGTAGACCATCTCCCTAGCGATGGTCGGCAGTGTCAGGTCGGTACCGATGATTACGACACATTCACGGCGCTGCTCTGCCGATGACGCATTGCCTAGTAAATATTTGGAACGGTGTGCGCGCATAGAAAAAAAATACTGTCATCGTTTTCCCTAACCCACCAACAGAAGTAAAACTTCAAAATAAATGAATACAGGCTATAAATATAACCCTTTGACATTCGATCATACATTTCATTTCATCGTAAAACACTAGTGTTAAAGATTTCGCTATTTAATGAGAAGTTCTATATTCAATTATAATCATATGCACAGATGACGTGGTGGTTAAGATACCATCTAGCAGTGCCAAATATCGTGGGTTCCCAGGCTAGACATTACTTTGTGCGAACAAATTGTTCCTTTGAGTGTTAGTGTAATTAATATTCGTTATTTACAACACAAGGATTTTTTTCTAAGTGCACTAAGAAATAGAAAAGCCTAAAAAACTGAGACGTAAACCTCTCCATCAAGAGTGATATTATTATAACCTCAACGCTTTTCAGATCGTCTGGTTATCATAACGAGTGTAAAGAACTTATCAGAGCGCTACTGCCTACTCACCGAATGCTCCAAAGATTTTACGACTTCCACGGGAATGAATGGATGAAATGATACGTTGTGTTCGTAAACTGACTGGACCGAACAGTGGTAGTCGAGTGTTCAATTTATACACGGGATAAAGCTTTGTGCGAGCTACAAATTGTCGTTCTAAATGTAATTTGTATACGTTAGTTGTCTTTTTGTGAAGATCCCATAAACCAAGGACCCTTAGTATTTAAAAAAAAATCGTGTCTCAAAAAGAATAATTTGGCTATATATATACCTATATTATTTTTTCTATCTCCTACCGTTTTAACATAAAAGTACTTAGTCTATACAAATATAGCAAAAAATAAACACTTGACAAATTGTATTGAAACAGTATAACCATAAGATGTTTAACTTAGCCTTAACTTAGAAAGCGGCCTGTCGGGGTCAGGTGGTTCTTCATTAGGGCACAATGTCGCCCTCCGCATAAACTCAGTTATATATTACATCTTTAAACTTTCATCAGTAAAGATCATCTATGTTAGTTTTACTGATCGTATGATAGCGGTGTTTTATAATTAAAGCAAAGTAATTATAGATTATATTTTATTAATTAAAATAAGATATACAACTTTTATGTTATGACGTTGTTTTAGCGGTTGATTTTTTGTAGATAAAAAATTTGTATAAAGCGAAAATATATAAATATTGACGCCGGTTTTCAGTGATCTAAAGATAAACTTCTATGATGCGGTGCATCAAATGAATTTTATATTTTAATTATTCTAATTATAGATAAAGAAATGGTTAATGTTACACGGTATATACTTTTAAATTTATACATACTTATTCTCAACTAACATACGAGTATATAGTTTAGTCATGGAATAAGAATAAAATTCACCATCATCTTGCTAATAACTGTTGTGAAAGATCACTAAGGAATATAATTTCTATCCGTGTGGTGACGGAGTAAGAATACAATTAACCATCCCTTCTCTTATCTGTGTCGTAAAAGATGACTAAAGGATAGAGAAGAAGATACGCAGATCTATATAATAGAAGAAAAACTCGATACAAAATCCTATTTCAATCTGATCAGCGTGGAACAGTAGGTTAACTTCTTTCCCATTGTAGAGGAAGTCTGAGCCAAACAGTGGGTATAGCTCACTGTTTGGGCGAGATGATGATTCTCGGCTTACGTACATAGTCAGTTTGCTGTTTGCTGACGGAATAAGAATAAAATTCACAATACGTTTGATCACGGGTATAACACCCTCGTCTTTAATAACTAAAGACGACTAAGGGATATAATATGCAGACCACATCTCTGTTTCAGACCTATACCAACTCGTCTAATCAGCGTGTCACTATAACATTCATTCATTTTCACTCCTGTCAGTTTCATTCCTGTTGAGGAGAAGGCGTGAATCTAGTACGTATCATCATTTCAGCCTATCTCCGTCCACTGTTGGACGTAGGCCTCCCTCATGTTACGCCACAAAGTGCGGTCCTGTGCCGCCTGCATCCAACGACGCCCAGCAACTTTCAACGTCGGTCCACCTAATGGGGGGGCGTCCTACACTACATCGTCCGATACGTGGTCGCCACTCGAGAACCTTTCTTCCCCAACGGTTGTTGGTTCGTCGAGCGATGTGGCCTGCCCATTGCCACTTCAGTGTGCTAATTTTTCGTGCTATGTCGGTTACACCCGTTCTTCTGCGGATTTCCGTCTTTCAGATTCTACCTCGCAGAGCAATCTCGAGCATAATTGGTTCCATAGCGCGTTGAGCGACTTTGAGCCTTGTTATGAGACCTACATTTAGGGACCACGTTTCTGTGCCGTAAGTCATCACTGGTAACACACACTGGTCGTAGAACTGTGTTTACAGACACTGAGGTATGTTGGATGAGAAAATCCTCTTAAGTTTCCCGAACCAGTACGTATATAAGCTGAAATAATGATGAAGATGATCCTCCGTGTATAAATTATATTCTAATTTATACTGGGATAATTATTTTGCTACGATTATACAGATTATTTTTAAGGTACTTTTTTCTGAGCCTATTTTAGGCAGGCGCACAACTATATTTCTGAGGTCAACGAGTGGCAATTACCATCTGCCATTAGGTGTACTACTTACTTGTCACCGCAATAAAAATACTTCTAAAGCCCACCTACGGCCATTTTCTGTCTCTCAGTACATCATTTAAAAATAAAACTGTCCACTAAAATGAGATTTTATCATATCATAAATATTTCACTAGGCGAGCCATACAAAATTAATATAAATTAAGTTAGTAACTTTTAATAATACAGGTTATGAAGAAAGTAACACACGACATAGATCTATCGTTTAATGTGCGGGTGTGGTCTATATTAATTAAAATATTAAACTCATATATGATAGGACCACACTGTCGATAGTCTACAACCGAGGGCCGGTTCGAGGTAGTACTACACTCCAGAAAATCGACGTCTTAGTAATACTAATTTGTTACTGCACTTGATTCGGTGAGCGAGGGAGCTGGAAGCGCAATTGTGTTTGCGTGTGATAGGTTTTAGTAATGCTTTTAGTATCACCGAAACTTATTGTATGCATTTACAGTCCCTTTACTTTCTTCGCGTTAGGCAGCGGCCTAGCAAAAGTCCATGTGCGACATTATCACTTACCATCAGGTGTGCTATGCTACTAACAGTAATAAACATACGAAAATAAAAAAACATAATTTTATAAACGTAGGAACTTATTGAAATCTTCATCATTTCAGCCTATCGCCGTCCGCTGCTGGACGTAGGCCTCCCTCATGTTGCGCCACAATGAGCGGTCCTGTGCCGCCTGCATCCAACGACGCCCAGCTACTTTCACTAGGTCATCGGTCCACCTAGTGGGGGGGCGTCCTACACTGCGTCGTCCGATACTCGGTCGCCACTCGAGAACCTTTCTTCCGCAGCGGTTGTCGGTTCGTCGAGCGATGTGGCCTGCCCATTGCCACTTCAGCGTGCTAATTCTTCGTGCTATGTCGGTTACACCCGTTCTTCTGTGGATTTCCGTATTCCGGATTCTATCTCGCAGAGAAATCCCGAGCATAGCCCGCTCCATAGCACGCTGAGCGACTTTGAGCCTTGATATGAGGCCTACATTTAGGGTCCACGTTTTCGTGCCGTAAGTCATCACTGGTAACACACACTGGTCAAAGACCTGTGTTTTCAGACACTGAGGTATGTTGGACGAGAAGATCCTCTTAAGTTTCCCGAATGCTTTTAATCTTACATTTTTCTATTCCCGAATTTAAATCTTACATTAAATCATTTATATTTGTCCATAAGAGAACTTATATAGTGTCGATTTTACATTTTATTATTTGTTTAATAATCTAATAATGTGAACTAAATCAGTTAAGCATCAGATTCTTAGCTGTTGCAAGCTGAGATCACGCATAATACTCAGCGCTCTATTTTTCTTAGCGGTTTCAAATAAATTGTATAAATATGCTTAGTAAATATTAGGTCCATTAGAATGTCCTTCGAACAAGTTTACATTCGTTTTTTTTATATAAGATACAATTATCCGTGCGGTGACGGAGTAAGAATTCAATACGTCCCGCTGTTGGCTTTGAGCCTTCGCCACTATAGGAGGGCAGTTGATGTACTATACCACGCTGGTGAGATGTGATAGCATAGAGTTTTATGTCGAATTTTGCTTCTCTTGAATAGATGTCATCAGCATATCATAACCCTTCATCATCATCATTTCAATTCATACATGTCCCACTGTTAGACTTGAGCCTCCTCGACAATAGGAGGGAAATTGACCTCTTATACCACGCTGGTCAGACGTGTTGTTATAGGGTTTCATTGCAAGTATGCCTTCTATTGCGTAGATGTTATATACATATTTAATCACTTAGTCGTCTTTAACGACACCCACAGGCAAAAGAAGGGGTGGTGAATTGTAATCTTACCGCGTCGCTACCCCGATAATCAGTTTATAACTATTGAACACGTGCTATCTCCTGCTAAGGAAAGAAAGAAAATATTTGTTTTGTGCCACAGAGTAGAGACGTTAGGAACACATAGAGAAAAAAAAACACCTTACAATAAATGCAACACACAAAAAATCAATAAACTAAATAAAGAGACATAATAATTGTGATAGAGTGAACGTCTCAGCTGCGGCAGAAAAAAGGATAACTGCTCAGCAATTGTTGTGATGTCACTGTAACACCACAACGCTGATTTTCAGCAGTGTCCCTTTTTATTCTTTCGACGTCAGACATCAAAGCCACCAAGTGGCGACGTATTTGTAAGAGAATAACAAAAAGGAAAAAATTGGCATAACATAAAAATCATCATTTGAAAGAGAATCTATTTTTACTTAAATATTGATAAAAGTTATGACACATTTAACAAAAACTCATAAAATATACAAATCAAACATGGCCTCTAAATTTATTATAATATAATTAAAAATGCCCCACTATTACTCGGTAACGCCTTATTTTAGCATTTATCTTTTAAAACAATCTAGAGTTTAATATCAATGAAGTAATAATTGCCTATAATACGTATTCATTAGGAATCTTGGCCTATTTCAATTCTATTTAACTTCTATTTTAAATAACTGGACCTATGATAGTAAAGATTTTAAGATACGATCAGGAATTTTATTTTATTCTAACACGATGACGTTTTATAAACCTTTTTTTACTGTCACATTGGTCTTGACTATGAATTTAATATTTAGTTCCACATAATTAACCTCCTTATTAGAAAAAATTACGGCTTAATTTTATTGAGCCATTAAAATATTTAATTTAAGAATGAAATGAATAATTTGATGCTCATAGAAATGCAAATATTAATAACCCTCACCATCTTCACGACTGTTCTACAGACATATGAGAAAGATTAAATACTAGTTTTGGGGCACGGCAGTGCCTCACCAAGTCGAACAAAAACGCAACACTGGCGTAACATCATTTTCTCGAAATAATTCAGGCCATTTTCGACGCCATATAACTTTATTGTGAATAAAGCTAGAAGCCTGAAATTAGCGCCAAGCCAATCGATTTATTTAAAACATAAAAGGTTTAATATTGATATGGACACCATAAAAAGTTGTTAGGTTAGCTAATTACGTAATAACTTAATGTCTTAAGTTAAAGAAGGACCCTTAAGTAGGCACTGAATAAATTAACCGACTTGTTATTACATGGATCCCACAACTTTTTATGGTAGAAGAACTGAGTTGCGAGACTTGGGCTTTTTACAAGTTATGTTTTTGATGGCATCTGTATTCTTTATTTTGAATTACCAACCTCTATTTTTGAATAGGTAAGTGATTAGTATTTTTGCTCCATCACTGACGGCAAATGGCAGCTTGGTAACTACATTTATTTTCTCTTACAATGATTCTCTTACAAATGATTCTCTAAATGGGAACGGGATAAGAATATAGTTTTCACCACCACTTGCTTAACCCTGTGAGTATTAAAATCAGCTAAGGGCTTGGGTTGACTAGGTTGACTATTCCGTGTGGTGGCGGAGATTCCATGTGACAGAGTAAGATTACAATTCACCACTCCCTTTCTTGCCCGAGGACGTCGTAAAAGACAACTAAGGGAAATAATACGCATATAACATCTATGCAAGAGAAGGAAAACTCGAAATAAAACCCTATACCAACCTGTCTAATCAGCATGGTATAGTAAGGTTAATTTTCCTCCTGCTATGGAGGAGGCCTAAGCCCAACAGTTGGACGTATATGAACTGAAATGATGATGAATGATGAAGGGTTGACTAAGAGAATAGACAACAGCCTTCTATTGATAAATATACATATAACCCCTTACTGTTATAGCAAACTCGATATCCAAGTGTAGCGATTGTAAAAATAGCCACCAATGAATGTTCGGGCCTTTTATCATTCCACATGGGAGGCCTACTTCCTATTAGTTTTTATTAATATTTCTTATCTGCATATTTAAATCCCTTAGTAGTCTTTTACGATACCCACGGGTAAGATAAGAGGGGTAAGAGAGGGGGTGGTGAATTGTATTCTTACTCCGTCACCAAACGGAAATTTGTAATATTAATTAAGTAATAACTTAATGAATATGGAATAAAACAATGAATGTATTCCATATTAAAAATGCTTTGATAAAGTTTTCACTTCCGTAGTGAAATACCAGTTTTTGTTAGAAATTCAAGTTGTTACCCAATATTAGCAAGTTCAAACAAACGAAACTCAGCTTAATATATAAACATAACAACAGTTAACATAACATAAAACATTGAAATAGTAATGACCAAGACGCTTGAAATTCTCACTCTAGGGAATTAACGAGCAATGCTCGACTTTTAGAGTCAACACCCACGCGTAAAACCATTCACTAAATATAACTATTACAAATATGTATGGACTGTAAATTGTAACACTGTTCGAGATAATATCGCTTATAGTTTTAAGAAAATATTTTAATTTTATATATAATGGCTAATAGGGCGATTTTTTGTCTTTTCTATCGTTATTTTTTTAGTAATATGCAGCTGATAAAACACAGGTCTGCGACCAGTGTGTGTTACCAGTGATGACTTACGGCACGGAAACGTGGTTCCTAAATGTAGGCCTCATAACAAGGCTTAAAGTCGCTCAGCGTGCTATGGAGCGAACTATGCTCGGGATTTCTCTGCGAGATAGAATCCGGAATATAGAAACCCGCAGAAGAACGGGTGTAACCGACAATGCACGTAGAATTAGCACGCTGAAGTGGCAAAGAGCAGGCCACATCACTTGACGAACCGACAACCGCTGGGGAAGAAAGGTTCTCGAGTGGCGATCACGTATCGGACGACGCAGTGTAGGACGCCCCCCACTAGGTGGACCGACGATCTGGTGAAATTTGCTAGGCGTCGTTGGATGCAGGCGGCACAGAACCGCACTTTGTGGCGTAACATGAGGGAGGCCTACATCCGGCAGTAGATGGCGATAGGCTGAAATGATGATCATGATGATGCAGCTGACGTGTATACAGATATTAACACCTCGTACATTGCATTTTTGTGTGGTAACGGAGTGAGAACACAATTCCCCATCCCCCCTATCTTGCCCGTGGGTATCGTAAAAGACGCCTAAGGGATATAATATGTCTATAATATCTTTGCAAGAGAAGTAAAACTCTAAATAACACCCTATACCAACACCTCTGACCAGCGTCGTATAGTAAGGTCAATTTCACTCATAGAGGAGCGTTGAGCCCAACAGTGGGACGTACGTGGGCTGCGATAATGATGATGATGAAAGTCTCCCGTAATACAAGTATTATTTTCATAGTGCAGGGTTTGTTTAAAAAATGTGTATTTTATATCTGAATATGAAATTTAATACTTGTCTTGTGGAGGATTTAACAAATATATAACTAACACACATAAAATTACTAGACAATTTGTTGATCGCACAAAGTTATCCTGCATGGAGTTCGATCCCCGAAACACCTAGCACGGTAGCTCGGTATCTTAGCTACTAAGCCATCTATGTAGACAGTCATTCTCAATTTAGTCAGCGTATATAATTTTTTTTAATCACATTATTTTATTATCCCTTTCATTCCCGCAGGCTAAAAATGTCATTTTTACTATCTCCAATGTAAGATAATAAAAAAAATCAAGTAAATAGAACAACTTTAAATGGCTGAAAATACCGTATCAATGGTTCGATATCATTATTTTTATTACTGCGTGCAAGAATACAAATCACCATTCACTTTCTAGCCCGTGGGTGTCGCAAAGGACGACTAAAGGATAACATATAAAGAGGTCTATGCAAGAGAAAACTGTAAATATAATATTTGATCGACCCTTCTGAGCAGCTTGGTATAGCAGGTCCTCCTATTGTGAAGGAGACTCAAGCCCAACAGTTGGACGTATATTAATAGATGACGTAACCGTATTATTTAGATTATTCTGATTTAATCATTATACATCATTATTCAATAACAAGTTTTATTTAGCGCAATAACAAATGTCTATATGACAAATGGCAACAATTAGTTCGATCGGTATTTGTATTCCATATTAGATTCGTCTTGTTTAGCGCAATTAGATTACAAAGTAACGAACTGTTGCCAACACCCAAAAACTAAAAAACAGTAACTCACCCATAAAGAAAACAGGGAAAAAACAATATGTAAAGTGAACAAGATTAAAGTAAAAACTAAAATCCAAATATGATACAAAAACGAGTTATTGAATAAATACAGATAAAGTCAATAGCAAATAATTTGAAATGTACAAGTAACACCCTTTCTAATGAGACGAGACACGACATATTTGTCTCAAATTTATTTTTAACATAGTACTTTAAGACTTTTAGAGGGCGCCATATTAGATTCAGTGACACATCATATAGCCTATTAACCAGCGGACGATCAAGACGCTTCTAACGATAACTCATTTGTCCGATTTTAATAAGTTGTTGAAGAGATATGAGGGAACAGATACATAGCCTGTCAAAATCATAACCCTCCGTAGATGGGTAAAAAAAGGCAGATTTCATAATTTCCTTATATAATTAATGCTTGTCTTTAACCAGCCTTTGCACATATCATCCTTTAAGTACGATTTTATAAATTTCTGTTCATATTTCACATTATTCTTTTCATTTCTCAGTCGATGAATCATTATTCATTTTATCAAAGATGTTGAAGATGTTGTGATTTAATATAAAACGATCACATATATTTTTTTTGATTAAATCTGTTTTACAACATCTCTGTAGGAGTAATGATATCTGATGTTTACGCGAGCACTACACATTGTAAATAAAACTACTTTTACGGATTATATCGCGTTTGTATTTGATTTATGATTGCCCGACGTTTCGAACACTTTGCAGCATTCACGATCACGGGCAGACTAAGGTGTCATTACAGACATTTATAATTATCTACCCGATACAGAAAATTAGTTATAAATTTATTAAATTGTGACCCACATTTTAGTATAAATTTATTGGCAGTGTAAGAAGAAAATGATTCTATATGAAAAAATTATATTGTTTATGGTTGGTAATTATTAATTATTAAATTTGTAGCAATTACTGTTATAATTTGTTGATTTAAAACTAATAAAACTAATATACTACCACCGGATCGGAACGCGGCCACACTGGAAAGATCCGGCAAGAAAACTCAGGGACATGATGCTAAATTAATATTGATTTTTAATTTTAGATGCGGCTTACTTTGTCTTACTAAAAGATTTTTGATTTATAAAATTATCTTTAACTATTATTATTGTGGGTCAAATCTATACAATAAGTGTTCACAGTATCATGCAGTCTTGTGGTCTCTTTGGATTTATTTTTAATTATGTTTATAACAGGATCCCAGCTTGATGGTAATACCCAGCCATCCTCTCTATTGAAATTTTTGTGTTTTTTGATTTCAATAGCCTCGCGTACCATTCTAGGCAGGTATCGGTGTTCCTTTGCGAGGACTTGAGGTTTATCAAACCTAATGTTATGTAAGAGAAGGAAACCTCAAAATAAAACACTATAGCAGCTCGGTTAACTAGCGTAGTATAGTAGGCCAATTTCCCTCCTATTGTGGAGCAGGCTGGAACCCAACAGTGGGACGTATATGAGCTGAAATAATGATGAATGAATGACTGTATGTTTGAAAAGTCGTTGCGCTAAAAATAATTCCCTTGAGCGGATTATGTAAAAAGAAATACGAAAACATTTTTACATTTCACACCTGGTAGAAGTTAAACCTTTCAAAATTTTGTACAAGCTTTGTACTACGCATGCGGGCACCAACGCGTAATTAATACACGTATTTTTTTTTTTTTTGGGGTGGGCTGCAGTCGGCGCGCTCCTCGCACCACTCCGTCCGGGGCGACCGAGGGGCGTAAGCACGCAACACCCGCAACCCACCCGAAAACCACGTCACCTTCGGCGTTGGGCCGACCACAAGAGCAGGGTTACCTGACATCAGTGGTCGGCCCGACGGAATACCCCCTACTTGAGGTACCCTCCCGTCGACCGACGTCCCCCCCCTCGGGGAGAAATGTCGGTCTTTCCTCACGCGGTTGACCTCTCGGCGGGTGACGAAATAATTCCCCGGTCACGTCACCCGCGGCCTCGGCTAGGTCGGCATGAGGCGCAGGTATTCGCGCCTACGCCGCCCCAGTCGCCGGCGGCAGATCGCCTCATTAATACATGTATAACGAATGTAAGAAATACTGTATAATGCTTCCTATCTCATTTTCGCCCACGTTAAATCTTATGAATTCATGTGTCTGTCTCTTTTTACTGTCACTTTTTCGTTTCATCGACTTTCAAATCACAAAGATGTTAAAGAAGTTTCTAACTTCAAAAACAAAATAAAATAAACGAATTCGTATGCATAAATTTTTCAAATAGTTATCATGTGGATATCGAAGACACAATAATCGCTTAACGTGATCTGTGCAGGCCTATCACATAATATAATAAATCTTACTAATTTTTCAATTTCTATTCTTAATACAATTTATTCGGATAACTATTTATTTGTTTTATCAAAGATCTTATATTGATAAGATCAAAAATTTCTTCTTTCATAGATGACGGAATAAGAATACGAATGTACTATTTCACTTCTTCACGTGGGTGTCGTACAAGACACAAAAAAGTACTACTTGATATGTGACTTCGGTATCGAGCTAGTTACTAAGAAAATTTCTAGGTCAAAGTCAATTTTCCTTCTCTTGTGGAGAAAGCTCAAGTCCGGCAATTTTGCTTCATCATCATCATTTCAGCTTATTCATGTCCCACTGTTGGGCTCGAACCTTCTCCACAATAGGAGCGAAATACTATAACCACGCTTTTTTTTATGAGTAGACTATGGTAAGCGCACACGCGATCCAATCCGTCCGGGGCGACGAAAGGACGGTGCGCGGACCAATAACCCACCCGTACCCACGTCGCCTTTGTCGTTGGGCCGACCACCAGTGTCCTCAGTGGTCGGCCCGATACTGTACCACGCTAGCCAGACGTGTTGGTATAGTGTTTCATTTCGAGTTTTCCTTCTCTTGCGTGTATGTTATATGCATATTTAATCCCTTAGTCGTCTTTTACGATACCAACGGACAAGAAATAATGAGGCGAATTGTATTCTTACTGCCACCACACGGAAACAAAATTTTTTTGGCCAATAAAATAAATTTATAAGTGGTTATTACCTTATTACAATAATCATTATATCGCAGTCTACATATGTCCTGTTGTTGGGCTCGGATCTCCTCCACAATGAGGGAATTTGACCTATTATACCATGCTGGTCAGACAGGGTTTTATTTCGAGTTATCATTCTCTTGGATGGTTGTTATGTGCGTATTATATCCCTTAGTCGTCTTTTAAGACGTCCACGGGCAAGATAAGGGGTGGTGAATTGTATTTTTACTCCGTCATCACACGGTACTGGCTAGAGTAATGTAAATCGTATATCTTTAAACGAGCAATTCTTGTATATATATATATATATGTATATATATGTATATATATATATATATATTTTTTTTTTTTCAGGCTCTCGGAAACAGCTCCAACGATTTTGATGAAACTTGGCATACTAGAGGTTTCGAGGCCAAAAAATCGATCTGGCTAGGTTTTATTTATATAAAATGTTGTTTTGTCGGTGTTTTTAGCAAAACAATAAAATGACATTAAATTTTAAAAGAATATGAATTCAAATTTCGGCGTCAACGTCATAAGCTACGATAGCTCAGTTGGGAAGTTGTCAAGTTTTATTTTAGTTTTGTTTTGAAATTCAAACAGCGTCGAATCGAATCTCGGTATTATTATTATTCTCTGTTTGTATTTATTTATATTTTTTTCATTATTTTATTTTTATTTTTTATTAATATATATCTAAATAAATTCGACAAAAATACAACAAAATGTAGGTTTTAGTTTACTTAATTTCATCGTGAAATATGTGAGTGCTTTTGTAGTCGTTTATTTATGTATGCATGAGTACATGAATGTGCTTGTTCGTGTGCGTGTGTGTCTGACTGTGTGTACATTTCTCTATGTATGTATATTCTTGTAATCGGCGCATATTAGTATGTGTATACATCTTAATATGTATATTTCTTGTGTACGTCACTGAACTCCTCCTAAACGGCCGGATCGATGTTGATGAAATTTTTTGTGTATGTTCAAGGGGATTCGCGAATGGTAATTTTACTGTTTGACCCGGTAGGTGGCGCTGGTGTAGTCCGTATTTAAACAGAACAATGTCTGTTGGGTCAGCTAGTAAGTCTATCAATTTTCAATTGATGGCGTTAAATTGATTATTGTTTAAGTAGGTATATCATTTCCAATACATATAGCAAAATAATCCAGTCGTTGCCATTGAAATCATAGGCATATGCGTTTATGATAGTCCCGATCGTAAAAGTAAACATAAGCTAACATGAACAGCATTTCATAAAAGGTTCAATCGTAAATAGTTATAAAATTAACATGAAATCACAATTTGTAAGTGAGTCGCAGTAACGAATGAAGGCGCGACGTTGCGACAAAAATGTTTTGAATGTGTACACACATTTATGGGGATTATTTTATGTTTTGTTTGTGTGTTGTTTACATTAATTAGTGCATTTAAGAGAGGTTAATTATGTAAAGTTTTTTGTTTGTAATGAACGAGAGATAACATATTTACATTCATAATAGGCTTGTGACTGCTTGACGGTTTTGAAATATTGATATTTTATAAAAAAAAATTGTTGTTCTGTAGAATAATTAGTATTTGACTGCACGAATGGTGTATTAGTTAAGATAACAACCTTTCTTCACAGTGTCACGGGTTAGAATATCACTCAGGACATCACTTTGTGAGATCTACCTATAAACTCAGTCTATATGTAATTTGTGTCTGTTAATTATATTTTTATACAGTTCTGCTTATTATCTTTACCATCACATTATTACGGTGCCGACCTGACGCTGCCGGCCATCGCTAGGGCGATGGTCGACAGCGTCGGGAACTGGGACGCGGTCGCAGCCTTCTGCGAGACAGTGATCTCGCAGAAGGAGGCGGCGGATCGTCTGCGCGTGGAGCGCAGCCTCGATGAGGAGATCCGCCGCCGGCGACTGGGGCGGCGCAGGCGCAACTATCTGCGCCTCATGCCGCCCTAGCCGAGGCCGCGGGTGACGTGACCGGGGATTAGTCCGTCACCCGCCGAGAGGCCGACCGCGTGAGGAAAGACCGACGTCCTCCCCGAGGGGGGGACGTCGGTCGACGGGAGGGTACCCCGCGTAGGGGGTATTCCGTCGGGCCGACCACTGACGACAAGTAAACCTGCTCCGGTGGTCGGCCCAATGACGAAGGCGAGGTGGTTTTCGGGTGGGTTGCGGGAGTTGCGTGCTTAAGCCCCTCTGTCGCCCCGGACGGAGTGGTGAGGAGGCGCGCCGACCGCGACCCACCCCAAAAAAAAAAAACAAAAACCATCACATTATTAGTATTATTTAGTAATGTCTATTTTCAAAAAAAAAATCGGTTGTCTATAAAGTCGGTTTACTGACAGTTGAACGTGACAACGTCAACGTCGTCGAATATTCGACAATATATCACTGAACATAGATATTTAATCTCGAAAGAATCATTACCTTTATCGCCGCAATTATCGTTGCTATAAACAATTGACACCACATTCACTTTTCACTGCACTTCATACTTGACGAAAACATGTACCTAAATGTATTATTGTATAGCAGCTGTCCACGCGGACGCATCGCTCACTCAAGTAGGAGAGAAACAGATGTCGAACGCTGCCGAACGCGGAGGCCGATTGTGCCTCTTTGTCGCTCGTCCCGCGCTCTCGCTTGCACTTCAAGCCTTAAATGGAACGCCTCAGAGCGAGGTAACGCCGCATGAGTCATGTTTTTTTCGTGCGTGCAGCTGGCTCCATCGAATTATAAGACGTTGTCACGTCAAAAAAAAAACAGCTAAAGAATGTAAATATGATAATCTGATATAGTTCTGATTATTGCACAGAGTTGGAAAAGCAAATAGAAAATTATAGAGATGCCACAAATTCAATTATATCTTTCGACTGACAAAGAAAGTCAATCATGTAATAAAAATTTTATGACAACCTTGAAGTAATGACCACTTTGAGCACGATAATTGAACAAAGCTAATAATATGTTAAGTTTATGAGAAGATAGTTCAGACGACGACAGTAATTCGATCAAGAGGGAAACTGCGGAAATGTCAGGCACTGCGTTAAAAATTACGGTCATCTCAATAGATGACCGTATTCTAATTACATGTATATATATATATATAGACATTTTGAAATAAAAAAATATGGAAAGATAGAAAAGTTACCTATCGATTTCAAGAATTTTCAAAAAAAAAACCCACTTTTATGTGTTGATAGATAATACTCAAATTATCTCAATCATTAAAAGTTTTTCATCAGCAAAACTACTGGCTTCGAACCATCTCCACAATGGGAGAGAAATTATCCTATTATAACACTGGTCAGCCGTACCAGTATAAGGTATTATTTCGATTTTTTCCTCTTCACTAAAAGATAAGTTTCATAGAATTCCTATAAACATTCTTTACCGAAAATTTTACACTTATTTTGCATACCATAGCAAAACGATAATATGTAACATCGAGGATAGGCGTAAACTTGTCTGGGCTAGAATTACATAATTGTCGAATACATTGTTAAAAATGTAAATTCTTACCTTCCCTCTACGTATTTATTATAACGTGAGAAATAACTAAACTAGTTCAAACAAATGTTATCTTCATTATATATTTAGATTTAGAAAGAAAAATAATCTTGTAACTGTAACAGAGAAATAATCTATAATATACAGAAATTTATTAAAATCGGATTTGGATTAACGAATTTTTATGTTTCCATTCCATAAACGTTTGCAATAACAATTTTTAATATTAATATGACAGTAGAATAAGCATAACATGATATTTAATTAATCCATTTCCTTTTATGCTTATCACAAACATTTGTTATCTAAAGCGATAATTTAATGATCTAGTTTTTAGATTAGCTTAAAACGTTGTTATACATTTATAATATTAATTTTTGTGATGATTTTATTGACGTAAAATATTTTATAGCTTTTTGTGTCAAGTAATGAAGTCAATTTTAAAATTCATTACCGTTTATTATGCTTAAACCCCGCGGGGGCACTTACATGTTGTCAATTTTAAAATTTTAGCTTAAATTTATACAATAAACTACCACCAAATCGGAATATGAAGGCCGTTTAGAAGATTTGCAAATCTATCAGTTATTTTTTACCTGACTACGGAGGGTTATGATTTTGACAGGCTACGTAAGTATGTATCGAGCAATCGACTTAGCGTACATATAAAATATTAAAGTAAACGATAAACACATTACGGGTATTAAGGAGACCACGGAAGTTTTATTAAATACGTTAATTCCAGACGATGACATCTCAGTCGACAGCGAACATCATAAACAAATACGTGCTTGGGCCGCCGAGCCACCTCTCTCGCCTATGTCTGAGCTTCCATCTCTTGCCGAATTTTTGAATACCGTTAGAGCTCTTCCCCTCAACCACGCTGCTGGTGAGGATAAAATGTCAAATAAAATGATCAAAAAAGCTAGTCGAGCATTGGGCGACTCAATGTTAATAATTATTAATCGTTGCATAACTGAAGGCATTTTTCCTCGTATATGGCGTCGCGGTTATATACGTATAATTCCTAAAGACGGTGATAAGCCACCAGACGACCCGAAGTCATATCGACTAATCACCTTACTGCCTACATTAGGCAAGCTCTTAGAACGTCTCATTGTTCCTCGTTTATTGCCGGGTGGACCAACGTTCAATCATAAACAATTCGGCTTCATTCACGGTAAATCTACTATCGACGCGGCCGTTGCGGTAAGACGTGTCATTAGCGCATCCGTTTTTAAATACGTACTAGGTGTTGATAAGGCCTGGTGGCCAATGCTACTTCTTAAATTAAAGGCTCGTGGTTGCTATAGAAATATCTACCAAATCGTACAGTCGTACTTTTTAAACGGCTCGACTAAATTGAAACTTGGTCACCATGCTGTGTCGAAGCCACTGACGATGGGCTGCACTCAAGGTTCGGTATTAATTCCATATCTATGGAAATTAGGGTTTGACGATTTTCTCGAGTTACCTCTACCAAAGAATTGTTCCGACGGCTGTACGCGGGGGTCATCCGGTCAATGGCTCTATATGGCGCACCGGTGTGGGCGGGGTCGATGACCGTCCGACTCAGGGCTCTTCTGTGGCGACCATAGAGGGCCATGGCGGTCAGGGCCATCCGCGGATACCGCACGGTGGCGACGGAGGCAGCGTGCCTGTTGGCCGGGTCTCCCCCGTGGGACCTGGAGGCGGAAATGCTCGCCGGATTGTATCGGCGGGTGATGGGGGTGCGAGCGGAGGGCGGTGTGGTCTCGTTGAAGGAGCTCACCGCCTGGCGCGTCGCCGCCCGCCGAGACGTCATTGCCTGTTGGGCAGTCTGGCTAGAGAGGCCTCGGTTCGGGGTGCGAACCGTGGAGGCCTTCCGGCCGGTGCTGATGCAGTGGTTGGAAAGGCGGCACGGGGTGCTCTCCTTCCGACTGGTGCAGATGTTGACGGGGCATGGGTGCTTCGCCAAATACCTGCACAAGGTCGTAAGGAGGGAGAGTACACCGTCCTGCCACCACTACGATTGCGACGAGGACACGGCGCGGCATACGCTCGAGGCCTGCGCCGCTTGGGCCACGCAGCGCCGTGAACTCGTCGCAATCATCGGTGCTGACCTGACTCTCCCGACTATCGCTAGGGCGATAGTCGGCAGCGTCAGGAATTGGGACGCGGTCGCAGCCTTCTGCGAGGCAGTGATCTCGCAGAAGGAGGCGGCGGATCACCTGCGCGAGGAGCGCAGCCTCGATGAGGCGATCCGCCGCCGGCGACTGGGGCGGCGTAGGCGCGAATACTTGCGCCTCATGCCGCCCTAGCCGAGGCCACGGGTGACGTGACCAGGGAATTAGTCCGTCACCCACCGAGAGGCCGACCGCGTGAGGAAAGGCCGACGTCCTCCCCGAGGGGAGGACGTCGGTCAATAGAAGGGTACCCCCAAGGGGGGATATTCCGTCGGGCCGACCACTGATGTCAAGTAACCCTGCTCCGGTGGTCGGCCCAACGACGAAGGCGACGTGCAGGTGGGGGGGTTGCGGGAGTTGCGTGCGACGGAGTGGTGCGAGGAGCGCGCCGACCGCAACCCACCCCAACAAAAAAAATATACCCGAAGAATTGTCTACTGATCGGCTATGCAGACGACGGACTTTTACTTATACAATCGAATACTAGGGATGGTTTAGAGAAATTAGCGGAAACATGCCTCAATGATATATTCGATTGGGGTACACCAAACCGGCTTGCCTTCGCATCACAAAAACATATCATCTTTTATTAAAAGGACATTTACATATATTATTAGCATTTGCTCTTAACTTTATCCGTATTTATCCGATAACTCACTTTTTGTCGTACTTGGGTTTTAGTTTTTACTTTTATCTTTTTTACGATATTTTATTACTTCGATCGGTGAGCGAGAGAGCCGAGAACTTAACTTTCCGAAAATATTTGTGGATTTTAGTGATGCGTGCAATTATCGGGGTAGATTATTTATTCAGGACTTAAAAACTGAAAGCTTGTAAACGTGACAATTAATCAACCACTTAGCTGATAAACCTGCCCATACCTAGGGTTTGAGCTTCTTCTACAATTGCAGGGAAATTGAATTATTACACCACCATGTTGATTTTGTTTTAAGATTTGTCTCTCTTGCATATTTGTATCTATGCATGTATGGGAGGGTAGTTAACCTACTATACCATGCTGGTCAAACATATTCGTATAGAATTTTACTTTGAGATTCTCTGGCACAGATGTTATATGCATATTATATCTCTTACTCGTCTTTTACGACACCCACGGGTTAGTGGGTGGTGAATTGTGTTCTTATTTTGTCTACATTTACGTAAAACACAATTAGTTATATTATCAAGTTTAATCAAAACAATTACAAATATTCGAAACGTTTAATCTAAGTATTTACTAACCTTAGTTAATTAACTGTAGTTAAAGTTCGTGTTTAATCGCTCGTTAAGTTGTCACTAATGCGGTATTAAGGGTAATATGTGTTTGCCGATAACTATGAATTACTGGGTTATTGATGTCAATGAACCCCGTAATTTATGGGCACCATAATATAATAAAGGATTATAGTTGAATGATATATTGTAATAAGATTCTTAGATTAATTTCTTACATATGTTTAATGTAGTTTAAGCGTAGCGTGTTATTCGTGTTGGATTCCTATTTTTTTATGACCAACAGTGGCAAACGAGCAAGCGCCACACCTGATGGTAAGTGATACTGCCGCACATGGACCTTTGCAATACCTGGGGTACAGCCAGGCCATTGTCTATCGTGAAGTAAATACTCTTCTTAAACCTCGTTTAAAGAAGAACATGCCATAGCGCTCGGGAAACACAGCAGCAGGTAGTTCATTCCTGAACCTAACATAATGCCTCTATCCGTGTGTATATGACCAAACTCCTCCTAAGCGGTTGGACAGATTTTGATGATTTTTTGTAGGTGGACCTGTTAGACGGCCGTCTATTGTTGGCTTCTCTCAAATTTCCCTCAAGCCCTAAAGTGCTGTCCAGTGCTGTTTGCATCCGATGACGCCTAGCAACTTTCACCAGGTCGTCTGTCCACCTAGTTTTTGATCATCCTACACTGCGTCGTCCAATACGTGGTCGCCACTCGAGAACCTTTCTTCCCAAGGGGTTGTCGGTTCGTCGAGCGTTGTCCTGTCCATTGCCACTTTAGCGTGCTAATTATTCGTACTACGTCTGTTACACCAGTTCTTCTTCGAATTTCTATTGCGAAATAATATTCAAGTCAGTGAATGTAAAGTAGCCTTAAGACACTATCAATAAAAATTCAAACACGTAAGATATTGTCATTAAAACGACAATGGTATATAACTCATTATTTATGGATATATTATTATAATTAATGCAAAAATATATATAAATATTGCACATTTTTCACTGTTAATTGGCAACATCAAGCAAATGTCAATTGCCATTAGTGATAATTTAAAAAAATCGTTGTTCTAAAATTGAAATTGACAACTCTTTTCCCAATTTATATTACTTCTTTCTCGTAAGGAATAATACCATCGTAAAAAATGACTAATGCGTTTTGTCAGCAAGATGGCTGAAAATCAACATGCCATTCTTTTTTAATTTTTAACCACTAATATAAACATAGGGGTGTTATGAGTTTGACGTTGATGTATGTCTATCTGTGTGTATGTGTATCTGTCATTGGCATTGTAGCTCTCAAACAGATGAACCGATTTCATTGTGGTTTTTTTTATTGGCAAGCCAGTTTCCTTGCGGTGGTGGCTATGGTTGGTTAACATCGGTCCAGCAGTGTAAGACTATCAGTTCTTTACCCAAATGATGTAATGGTGTATCATCATCATCATCCTGCTCTTATCCCAATTACTTGGGGTCGACGCAATATGTCATCTGTTTTGACATATTGCAAAAAGTTTCGGCAATGACTTTTATGACCGGCCGCCTGCCTGACGTCAACTCTCCTTGCGAATGTAATCGTTGACCCAAATGGTACCAGATGGGGTTGGTCCGGGTCAATCTAGGGCTCTTAGTCGTCTTTTACGACACCCACGAGCAAAGCAAGGGTTGGTAGTATTTGAAGCCGCTACCATACAGCAAATGTAATGGTGTATGATTACTTGATTAAGTGCTTCACGCGTGCCACTATAAATTGAAGAGAACGTAATACTGTTTTTTTATTATTTAAGTATGTATCGGGGGTTAATTTTACTTATGTAGCTAGCAACTTAATTATACCCTTGGCATTTAAGCTCCATAAACGACAAAAAGTTTTCCCTTACCATCACTTAGATTGCTTACTCATCAGTCATTCACCTCATCACCGCAATTTTACTCCGCTTTTATGACACCCACGAGCAGTATCATAATAGTTTTTGTAATCACCCCATAAACAGTTACTTTCAAATGTCCCAATAAAAATCGTAACCACACCCTTCATTTACAAAACTAGACTTTCTAATACATGCAAACCGATACAAATGATTGAAAAAAAAAAGAAACATTTCCCATATCCATCCCATTAAAATTGCCATAACTATAAATCATCACTATTGTCTCAAAAATTATTTATTTGTCGAAACCAGTTCAAAATATTGACTCCCCGGTATGTTCTTCTTTGTTACATTAAGTACCGTAATATTATAATAATATACTTTAAGTTTAAAAAAAAATAAACTTAACCTTTGAATGCTTTGAATGATAACCGGTTGGATGTTAAAGTGTCATTGTTGGGCATAATGGTATGAATGTAGATCAGTGAAGGGTTATTTTAAGAGCTGATGGCTAAATTAAAAAGATTCATGGACGATTTCTTATGTGGAATATGATTTTGAATGGTGGTTTCTTGCTATGCGTGTCAACTGAGAGGATTCGAAGGAATGGTCTGTATTTTATCTTCACACCACCACACACCATCTGTTGCCGATATCCCTCCCATTATGCAGGAGGAACGAGTCCAATAGTGGGATTTATGTGGGCTGAGACGATGATAATAGTATCTTACTTTTGCCCAATAACAGAATAAGAATATAATTCACCATATCATTTCCTTCTCGCTAGTACCGTATAAGCCTTTCTTTCATTTCATTTCAGCTCATACACCTACCTGGCAGGATCGAGCGTCCTTCTGGATAGGATTAAATTACCTTTCCACCCTGGTCAGACGGTTTGGTATATATAGGATTTTATATCGAGTTTTCCTTCTCTTGCGTAAATGTTATATGCATTTTACAACCAAGTCTTAAATAACAGCCCGCTGAGTTTCTTGCTGGATCTTCTCAATATGTGGCCGCGTTCTGATCCGGTGCTAGATTTTTGTATTATTTCAAACGATGTGTAAGTTTAAGAATGTGTAAGTGACCTTACGGGGTTTAGGCAGATTGCAGAATGATTTGATTTGACTTGACTTGGACGTCTTTTGTGACACGACGGGCAAGAGAGGGTATGATGAATTGTATTCTTACTTTGTCACCATATATAAAATAATTTTATTTATAATGATTAACAAACCTGAGATAAATGTAAATATTTTTCATGATGCTCAAATTTTAACGGACTTTAAACAAAATTGAATTATTATTGCTTAACTCAAATATTTATAAAGGAAGGGATGGAGATCATTGTATTCTTACTATAACACTAAGAGTCTTGTTATCATTGCCACACTTATTATGTAATCGGGATATTTATAAATGTGACAGTTTCCTGTTACTTAGTTATACTACGTTACTTATTTCGGTAAATAAGGATTTCCTGTCTAGAAATTCCGTGTAAATTTGGTAAACGCTGTTTTATATTCAATAGTAATAATCAAGCCACCAGACTAAATAAACGGACATTTCAAGTACTTAAAGTCATATTATAATAACTACTTATGATCATAATTTTCAATTTTACGATTATAAGAAATATATTTTTATTAATTAACATTTGAATCATCAGTCGACATTACAAATCCATGAATAAAATTTATATAAAATATAATTTATATAAAACATATATTTCTTTATTATGCAGTCTTAACTAATTAAAATACTTAAAATAGTGTTTAAACATTTATATTCATTCATATATAATATTAGAACACCCAAATTTTTAAATATTTTATACTATATAATAAACAATTAAACTAATCATAAAATGCGAAATCGATTTCTAAAATACTAATAGAACGAAAGTTTATAAAAATATTTTTAGCGTTCTCGCTGAATTTATCGACCGGTTATTTTGACGCCGTTCGAATTTAGGTAATTCGTATCAAATTTCGTTTGTAACGATATTAAATCTATTTTTATTGATATAAATGGGTTCAGTAGCTTTATTTTTTATTACAGTAACAGTGTGTCAGTGTAATATATCTACGAGATAGATCAGTAACTTTATATGGAGAAGGTAATGGCTTATATGAATCTTGAAGAGAACACGTGAGCCTCTAATTGAAAACTGAAATGAATTTTGACTTTTCGATTTATTATTTGTATTTAAAAATTAAAGTTTGATAATACTCTTCATTTCCGTTTGGTGATGGAGTAAAAATACAATTCACCACGCCTTCTTTTACCTTTGGGTGTCGTAAAAGACAACTAAAAGATATATTATGCTCATATCTTTACAAGAAAAGGAAATCTCGACATACAAATCCTACGGCAACACGTCTAACCAACACGGTAGGTTTTTTATTTTATCACAAACGGTGGCAAACAAGCAAACAGTAGGTATGCGTAGTACGTAAGTAATGCTGCCGTTCATGGATTTTTGCTAGACCTTTTTTTTTTTTTTTTTTGTGTACAGCTGTTGGCCGCAGATGGCCTTGACAGCTTGACGCGGACTATGGGTGAGCGCTGAGGGCTCTCAACCCGGAGAAAAGTATGCTAAGCGACATCGCCCAAGGGCTCCCCCTGTGGGGAACGGACCTCGGCTTGGGGCGTCGCTGGAGGCAAAGTGGGCGTGCCCACGTTTAATAGTGACTTTTGCGCGGCGCGGTTTCGCACCTCGACGGCGAGGGCGGAACCGCGGATATTTATTTGTTAAGGCCTCGCGGGCCGTGTAGGCTCTTTGTTGAGCGAGTGTGATAATGTCGTCCTCTTCGTCGAGGACGTGACGAGGACGTCGGATAGATTTGCTAGACCTACCGTGAAGGGAGTGTAAATACGTGCAATGAGGTTCGATGATATTAAAGGCATTACAAAACCTATGGAAACACCCTCAGAAAGTTGAGTTACCGACTTTCTCGCTCATCGAACGATGCGCAGAAACAAATTGCTACAACTCAGATGTCGTTTTTCTGCGAGATTCTATTAATTTTTTTTTAAGTTAAGTATTCCAGGCTCGTCTGGTCTATTATCTACAATTATTTATATTTTACTATTTGTTCGATAACTAATATTGAAGTTCGATATGTATTTTATAAAAATCGTGTGCAGTAAGATAAGTTTGGGGCAACAATGATGAGGGACTTAATTTAAAATTTGTATATAATAATAAATGCTTGTCATTTGATAAAAAGTGTCTACTTTTTATCTCACAAAGCAGACCATATCAAATCATGTCACACGCCATCGTCAATCGATTTATAATAAAAGACCCTCACGCTTCATATTGGTAAGTAAAGTACTCCAGAAATCAAATATGTGTGAAAAAACTAATATTACAAAACACAAATCATAACTTATCACAGATACTTTAGTCACGGATAGGTCCTAATCAAGGATTGTACTCGAGTTAGTTTGAAATATTTTTTTTTATTTATTGGGAATATTCCAACCATACCTTCCCACCACTGTAATTCCTGTAAGCCACGATCTAAGAAAGTTTCCGTATAAGACACCGTGTGTTGACCTTCAGGAAGTAACGGAAAACTCTTTTAATTGTTTTGGCTCACGTAACAAATTTAATTAAAAAGAGAAACAGGAGGGTTTGAAAAAATTACACTTCCCTCTGCATAGTGGGCGACATGAATCAAAATTGGCTATTCAGTCGGCAGATAAGAGGATGTACAAGTACGTGAAGCACAACAGTACAACACCACGAATTCAACAGTTCTTAAGGGTTCTGTATCATCATCATATCGGCCTATATGTGTCCCATTATTGGTCTGAGGCCTTCTCCATAATGAGAGGGGATTTGACCTACTATTCCACGCTGGTAATGAAATGAAATAAAATTTATTTTCCTTTTAAAATTTTTATATTGTTGGTGAAGTCTCTGACCTTTGGGAGAAACCTGTGTTACAAAAGTCAGCGCCCTCCTATTCGATGTGGGGTACATATTTATATATCAAAAACTAAAATTAAATATTAATTTTTGTAGGTAGTAATCATGGTCAGACGTGTTGAAATGGGGTTTTGCACCGTGTTTTCCTTCTCTTGCACAGATGTTACATACTTGTTATATCCCTTAGTCATCTTTTACGACATCCAAGGATAAAATAGAGAATTGTATTCTTACACCATCACCTAACGAAAAACGATCCTGTATAGCTGTAGCTTAAGGTTATATAAGCTTTAGAATTGACTAACATATGCCAAAAACGCCTCAACGTACGGAAATTTTCTCGAGTCTGCTACAAGATTCATACAGAGTATCTGAGTATTAGCAATTTATTACTCAAGTTCATTCGGTGAGCGAGTCAGCCGGAAGTCAATATTCTGAGGGTATTTGCATGTGGTGGGTTTTATTGATTCCTTTGCTATCACCGAATTTCATTCCACGCATTCACACTTCCTTCACTATAGGAGGCCTAGCAAATGTCCATGATCAGCAGTACCAGGTGTGCTGTTTACACATTTGCCATTATCAGAAATAAAAAAAATTGGTTATTATAACGTATTAAGGTTATAATGTTATTAAATATTCAAGCGATTAATATAAAACATAGTTCTTAGGAATATAAATTCCTTTGTGATTTTTATGTGTTTGTATTAGATAATATATGTCACTAGTATGCATAAAGTTGCACACAAAATTATCTTTAATGTTGAATCTATAAAAATATATTAATACTAATTTTTTTATCTTAATGAAACCACCCATGTCGTGTTGATCTAAAGACCGCTATTCTATTCATTCCATTGGCATTAATAATATGAAATAAGACTATTTTGACGTATTATTTTTACTCATTTTATAGAGTTTGTAATTATTTTTAATTTCTCCTGTGACCATAAACGCTTTAAAGTATTTAAAACACCGAGAAATTAAAAGTCCTCCTATGACTATGAATGCTGGAAATTTCGCGAGTCTTACCGTTATAATGAATGCAACTGCTAGTGAAATTAAGCTACCACTCTATCAGACGTGTTGGTATAGGGTTTCATTTTGAGTTTTTTTATCTCTTGCATAGATGCTATATACATATTAAATACATTTTGTCTTTTATAATATCCATGGTTAAGAAAAGCGGTAGCGAATAGTATTCGTACTCCGCCAACACGTGGACTAATTAAAAAAATAATTTTATTTCAAATGTGTAATACTTGAGTAAACATCAATCAATTAAATTATTTATTTGCGTTGAATGTATGTACATTGATAGGGTCTTACAAAAAAATAGTTTGTTCAGATACATTCTGCCCATTGAGCATGCAAATATTAAAAAAGTCAATATAGTTAATAAATAGTCGCACCATATTTAAATTATACAAAATAAAAATTATATTAAACAAATGTCATATTCAGAAATTGTTATTAATAATATGAAATAAAATTAAATAAAATTAATTAGTTTTATTTTTCATACATACCCTATATGGCGACAGGATAAGTATATACTCGTAGTTATCGCCACGCTTTACTTACCTGTGTGAGTCGCAAAAGTTGACTACGTGTTACCACAGAATCGCGGACAACAATGTTCTCTTGGGAAACGTATACCACTACTGGAATCGCTCTCAATCATGAGGCAAGAAAAGGAGGAAGTCTACGTCCAATAGTGGATGGTGAAAAGCTGAAGATATGATTCTGGTGATGATGATAATTTTGTCATTTAATTATATTAAAGCAAACATATAAAAAATTAGAAATAGTTTTAATTAAAATAGCTTACATATCGAGGCAAATAACGGGCTATAGAATATAATAAAATTTTGTAACAAAGTATTATCATCAAATTATCTGCACAATCACCGTTGTCATCGCAACTGCTGACATAACAGATTGATTAATGTTTCATTGATATTATTTTGAATATGGTGGTCCACCGTCGATGGAACGACGTGGTGGTCCAACTAAAGTCATAATATAAAATAAGTGGGTTTTCCTAGCAAAAGCTGTAGGTATACCTACTATTACATTAATTGTTAACAATTATACTCAATACTCTGTTTACTTGCGGCAAATGGCAAAAAAAAACCTTACCACAAACTCCAGTATCTTAAATCTCGATGATAAAAAAGATGTAACCATTAATTCATCGACCGTATTTATTCAAGAAACACAACATAATGGGGTCGATGTTGCCAACAATTTATTATACTTATACAATAGTGAACAATTGCATTGTGAGAAGTTTACCAACAGTGTCGCGTGATTAGACCATGTAGTGAGGGACTTACCCTTTTAAGAAGCAAAGATAATATCGCTATAAATTGAAAAGGTAGTTATGACTTGCTGATGTTTTAAAATATTTTAGGGCTTGATAAGACTTGGTGTACAACATATTTAAGACATTAATAGAATTAATGCCCAGCCATTTTTGTAGAATATACTAATAGATAACTGTTGTATAAATACTCTAAATTTAATTATTTTAACCCTAAGTTTATTATTATTTTTCCTTTATTTCTTAGTTCACGATAACCAACGAGAAAGGAAGTATGTGGTATTGTATTCTTCATCGGTTATCATAGTGTTTTAAAATTAAGAATGTATAATTCTATAATAATAATAATAATACCTATCTTTATATTCTCAATATCACAAACTATAGCTGCCAACTATGAGGGACATTTTTACCTTAAAATACGCTTTTCAAAACGCAAAATCAATTTCTCACTTTTTCATTCAATTCGCATGTAAAGAACAAAGTATGATTTCAGTTCTAGATATACACATTAATATCCAAGCTAATGAAACTAGGTATAATAATATAGTGAAAATAAAAGTCGCTAAGGAGGCACCAGTCGATAAAATCAATCAATAATAGAAAATAAAGTCAAAACAAATCTCAATACGAACCCACCTGAAAAATAGTTTAGAAGATCAATTTTCCTTCTACTGTAAAAGTAGTAGCCCGAGCCCAACAGGAAGCACTTATTAACTGAGATGATGAAAATGATAATGATATTTAGAGAAAAATAAAACATATATTAACAAATAATAACCAATCAAGTGCAAGTTACACTCCAGATATATAATTGAATTCACATAACTACATATCAATGTTTTTCTTCGTCATTGTACAAAGAAATAATCATAAATATATACAGCAATGGTACAGTTTTGATTGAGTTATATCTCATTGTAGATATTGAATCGGTCGTGACTGATTCAAATCTAATACAATTCAACGATCTTATAAAGAGCTTCGGCAAAGTAATTCTGATTAATGGGCTACTGTTCAATATGAAGGGAACTCGGTACAAGTTTAATGAAATGTTTTTTGTACACTTATTTGATATAGTACGAGTTTAATTTGATTCACGATTATATCACTGTTGTTTAAACTACGTTTGGTACTGAATGGAATATCTGATTTTGTACCGGTAGTTATGGACTAAAATAAAATGTCACTAACTGTATTTATTTCAACAGGTTTAGTAGGATACTAAAATCTCCGTATGGTGACGGAGTAAGAAGATAATTCACTACTCCGTTTTTTGCCCACGGATGTCACGGATGTAAATGACTATAATACGCAAATAACATCAATGAAAGAAAAGGAAAACTCGAAACAAAACCCTATACCAATACATCTGACCAACATAGTATAGTAGATCAACTTCCCTCCCTTCGCGGAGCAGGCTCGAGCCCAGTAATGGAACTCATGTGGGATGATAATGATACTATAGAATACAATAAATATGTCAATATAGGTAGTTAATACTCAACCAAAATGCAATGACCTTTTCACAATATTCATAGTTTACCTATTTATAAAGGATAATTCAAAACAAATACTTCATAAATTATAATTATTTATGTAAATAGCTTTTTTCCATTACTCGTGTATTATCCGAAAACCTTCAAAAGAAATAAGTAATCGGCATTGCATTTAATGCTATGTTTTGTATACACTTGAATTTAAGCTTCGAAATCATCATCATTAGTCACATGATGAATCTAAACGTCAATTGAACAAAAACAGACCAAACAAACAAATTGAATATTCCCACATGCGAAGGTGAAAATCCAAGGGCAAATATCGGATTGAGTTTTGTGATAAATGATCTAAATTGAACCTAAGCAAATATAGTTCTTGAGTCAATGAGATCAAAAGCTAAATTTCTTCAATAGAAATCAGAATCGTTAGTGAAGACAGTGTTAAAGTTTATAATCACGACTAAGTTTCGTGTGATACAGTAAAAAGGCTAAATCCACATGTGTTCTCTGTGATTAATGATGTAACTACCGAACTATTATCTCTGGCAGAGGAAGCGAGACAATTGACATTGTAAGAACATTACAATGAAGGTTGCCAAAATCGTTTATCTTTACATTGTGATCTTATTTCTGTGATATAAAGCTTAAATTCAAATGACATTTAATTTTTTCGGTTAAGATTTTATCGAAGTAGGTTTCAATAAAAAAGTTGACTAATGATACTGGTTTGGGATCAAATATTCATGCATTTTTTCAGCGGAACGACTTGTTTTGTTCCACTTAACGCTTTTTATTCGGAGCATCTGTTGATGACATTATTTTTTTGGTTGTTTGTTAGTGTTTACCGTTGTGTTCTTTATGATTTATTGAACTATATAAAACGTTTTGTTGTACTTATAAACAGTTGTGACTGATAACTTCCCTTTGCTTTCAGGTAATGTTAATTCTGTTTCTGAAACTATATAAAAGTGAGTGGTTGCAACCAAATTAATAAGTTTAATATTGGGTAAGTCTAAATTATACAATAACATATATATATACAATCAGCACATTATAGTTATTATATAATATAGTCAGCTGTTTATTTATTTTTAAATCTCTGCTAAATCTGTGATGCTGTACTGCTGCGTTGTACGTACATAAATTGTTTTATCCACTAGCTTATTAGCCAATTTTGCTTTATGTCTCGCATTTTATATAGGAGGAAATTTAAACCTTTCCAACTCCGCCTGTTTTTTCTTTTCTAATTATATTTTTTTACGGATTCCAAAATAATTAAAAATATTTCCCGGCACTTCCTGAGGTTCAAACTTTGGTGTCTTGTACAGAGACTATTGTGTATCCTGACTTATAGGAGTTAGTTTAATGTGTGGTGAGATTATTCCTAAAAAAGCTGATTATTTAGCATTCAATTAGATTTTTTAATTAGTTTTGATACATTTTTCTATTAGAACATATTAAAGCTAAAAAACTGTATTGATCTCAAAATTAATATTATTTTCTTGTTACCATTGTTTCATTTTCACACCTTTAATAATGAAATTATGAAACTACATCGAAATGCACCGTAACTCAAGTAGTTACAACTTTATAACTCGTTAGCAACCAAGTAATAAAGACGTAACTTGGCATCAGATCGCTCACACTATTAACTTATGCAGCCCAATTACCTTACACAGATTTAGTACCAGAACGTACGCAAGTTCAGATTTGTACGATATATATTGCTGCACTTTTGCACCTAGCGCTAACGAACTAAGTTGATGTGTTACGTAAATAACGCAAACTTAGTAAGCCTCTACAAGGATAATAAGATTGTAAATTTTGTATTTAAATTACTATATAATTATGTCAAGTTTGCGACTTTTGATCTGTGGTATAAATTTAGTGAATAATAAATATTTAATTAATTCCATTCTGCTAAATTGTTTGCTAATTGATTTAGATATATTGTAAATATTTGATCTTCAGCATCTTTCCAACCGGAGAGAAATTGACCTACTATACCAAGCTCAAGCGTATTAGTACAGGGTTTTATTTCGAGTTTTTTTTTCTATAGCACAGATGTTATATGGACATTATATCTCTTAGCCGTCTTTTACGACATCCAAGATGAGGAGGAGGTGGAGGCAAGATATGGAGTAATGAATTCTATCCTTACTAGGTCAATTTCTGTTCTATTGAGAGGACGCTCAAGCCCCACAATGGGAAGTGTATGAGGTAATAGGACTAGTTGCAATATACAGACATGTGTATCTATATTTTTACTAACTGTATATTAATATTTGCCGTGTGGTGACGGAGTAATTATGCAATTCACCTCCCCTTTCTTATCAGTAGATGTCATAAAAATGACTAAGGGATTAAAATACGCAGATAATATCTACACAAGTGAAGAAAACTCGAAATGAAATCCTATACGAACCCATCTGATCAGCGTGGTTTATTAGCTCAATTTCTGTCTCATTATCGAGAAAGTTTGAGCCCAATGGTGAAACGTATATAAGCTGTGACGATAATGATGATAATAATATTTATACTGTCTGCAATGTAAATATTCTTAAGATTGCAATAAATAATTCATATCATTATATGTTAGGCACAAAATAGTTGTTCTACCTTAGAGCTTACCAATTACACATTCTTCGATTATAAATTTAACAATTTTTAAGGATTTTATCGCGTTTCAAACACTTTTCAGCGTTCATGGTTACGGATGGATTGATTTCAAGTGTTTGATACGTCGCCGGGTAATCAATAATCAAATACAAACACGATAATATTCGTAATTTTTTTTTATTAATAACTAGGTAGCTGACCCATAAGACGTTGTTCTGTTCAAATCTAAAAAAAATAGTAAAAGGAATTCTCCTTAAAATCAATCGCCCCACCTATTAGTTTCAATTATAAATCTAAACCATTCTCATATCTATCGCAACAGCCAAAAAATAATCATTAAAATCGGACCAGCCGTTTAAAAGGAGTTCAATTATAAACACACGAAAAGGAGATTTACATCTTTATATACATACTTATTTCTTATGTACGTATGTCACTGAACTCCTTCTAAACGGCTGATCCGATGTTGATGAAATTTTTTGTGCGTGTTCAAGTGGATTTGAAAAGGGTTTAGATTCACAATTGGACCTGGTAGGTGGCGCTTATTTGAACAGAGTGGTAGGATCACACTGTCGACAGTTACCTGTCTACAGCCGCGGGCCGGTCCTTCCGGGGTAGTACCACACTCTCGCAGAAAATCGACGTCTGAGTAGTAGCAATTAGTTACTGCGCTTCGTTCGGTGAGCGAGAGAGCCGAAAGCCCAACTTTCTGAGGGTGTTTGCGTGTGGAGGGTTATGGTTAGTGCCTTTAGTATCACCGAGCCTCAGTGAACGCATTCACACTCCCTTCACTTTCTTCGCGGTAGGCAGCGGCCTTGTAAAGGTCCATGAGCAGCAGCAACACTTACCATCAGGTGTACTGTTTGCTCGTTTGCCACTGCTTACAATAAAAAAAAAAAGAAAAATAGAATAACGTCTGTTGGGTCAGCTAGTACCTATAAAAAGATGGGTAATTCTCGCGTAAGCATCAGAAATTCTTCGATTATCTCATAACCAGTCTATACATTAGTGTCGAAGATCAACAATATGGCATACACGCACATATTTTTTTTGTATTACTAAAGTTATTTCTAGTTTACAATCTACGATCATTATGACCCAGATAACAATCTTAGTCAGATTCAGTTTATATTTATCATAAAATTTACAATATATTGCGTTTGACTTTTTAATGCTAAAGTGTGTAACCATATTAAATATTTCTCTGTTATTAAATCTGCTTTGGTTTTATAGTTCTATAAAATCATTAGTGTTATTATTTTCTATATAAAAACTTGATGATCTAGTTTTCAATATTATTTATTATTGTTTTGATTTTTAAATATTTTTTATATTTAAGTTTCATCATTATCTTAGCTCATATATGTCCCACTGTTGGATTAAAGACTGAAGATTATCCTAGTGGTAGGACCACACTGTCGACAGTTATCTTTCTATAGTCGCGGGCCGGTCCGTCCGGGGTAGTACCACGCTCTCGTAGAAAATTAACGTCTGAGCAGTAGCAATTTGTTACTGCGCTTCGTTCGGTGAGCGAGAGAGCCGGAAGCCCAACTTTCTGAGGGTGTTTGCGTGTGGAGGGTTTTGGTGGTGCCTTTAGTATCACCTAGCCTCAATGCACGCATTCACACTCCCTTCATTTTCTTCACGGTAGGCAGCGGCCTTATAAAGGTCCATGAGCGGCAGCAACACTTACCATCAGGTGTACTGTTTGCTCGTTTGCCACTGCTTGCAATAAAGAAAAAAGAATGACCTACCACCACTACACGATTGATATACCACGCTGGTAAGATGTGTTGGTATAGGGTTTTATATCGAGTTTTCTATCACTTGCATCGATGTTATATGCTCATTATATCCCTTGCACACCTTTTACGATACCCATGGGTGTGTGAGTTGTATTTTTACTCCGTCAACACAGGCGCAGTTTAAGATCTATAAATGTTAGGTTTTTGATATAATCTGAGCTGATTACGGAGGACAAGGAAATCGTTAGCGGTAGTAGGTTCAATGGCGATAGAGAGCAGATACGGTGTGTTGCAGGGCCACGCACCACCCTTTCATCGCCCTGGATGGACGGTTGGTATGTTGACCATAGCCCACCCAAAAAAATTGACTGTTAAATTGCTATTAATAAACCAATGTTTTGTATGAGATCTTAAATACGCTAAATATTACGCTATTTTTTTATATATAATTTTAAATATTCTTAAGACTCAATTATATCGAGGCGGCGGGTCGCCTGCGCGAGGAGCGCAGCCTCGACGAGGCGATCCACCGCTGGCGACTGGGGCGGCGTAGACGCAAGTACTTGCGCCTCATGCCGCCCTAGCCGAGGCCACGGGTGACGTGACCGGGGATTAGTCCGTCACCCGCCGAGAAGCCGACCGCGCGGGGAAAGACAAACGTCCTCCTCGAGGGGGAACGTCGGTCGATGGGAGGGTACCCCAAATATGCGGTATTCCGTCGAGCCGACCACTGATGACAAGTAACCCTCTCCGGTGGTCAGCCCAACGACGAAGGCGACGTGCATCGTGGGTGGGTTGTGGGTGTGCGTGCTTACGCCCCTCTGTCGCCCCGGACGGAGTGGTGCGAGGAGCGCACCGACCGCGACCCACCCCCAAAAAAAAAAGACTTAATTATATCTACTTTTAAATATTATGTACTACTAGCAGCGCCCTGCGGTTTCACCCGCAGTTCCTCTTCCCATGGGTATATCGGGATAACATATAACCTATGTGTTATTGTGATATGTAAGCTATATTATTATGAAGTTTCATCAAAATCCATTCAGTAGTTTTTGCCTGAAAGAACAACAAACATCTTCACATTTTCACATACTCACAAACTTTCGCGTTTATAATATTAGTAGGATTGTATTAATTTTAAATACATTTCAACTTAAATTTTAAGATCCACAAAGATAAAGTGTTTGGATACGATGGACTATTCGGTTGCTATTAATACATCAATGTCTTGTGCATAGTCTTAAGTGCGCTAATTGTTACGCTATTTCTTAAATAGTACGATTGTACTCAAGATTGAGTTTAGTCCTCATATTCTTAAGGTTCATATTACAGTTTAGATTCTCTTCGTTAAGTTATCTATCAATTTGTAATGTTTCTAGTGCTGTTGGCGGTAAACAAGCGAACAGCACACCTGATGGTAAGTGATACTGTCGCTCATAGACCTTTGCTACCCCGCTGTATATCGTAAAGAAAATGAAGCAAGTTGAATGCGTGCAATGAGTTTCAGTGACACTAAAGGCATCACCAAAACCCATCACACGCAAATATGCTCGGCAAGTTAGGCTGCCGGCTCTTTCGCTCACCAAATGTAGTGCAGTACTAAACCGCTCCTTTTTTTTTTGTTTTGGGGTGGGTTACGGTCGGCGCACTCCTCGCACTTCTCCATCCGGGGCGACAGAGGGGCGTAAGCATATATAGCATGTCGCCTTCGTCGTTGGGTCGACCACCAGTGCAGAGTTCCTTGACTTTAGTGGTCGATCCGACGGAATACCCCAAGGGAGCATCCTCTCCTGTCGACGTCCCCTACTGAGACGCCGAACGCCGTCACGAGGCTAACCTCTCCGCGGGTGCCCAGAGTAAATCCCCGGCCCGGTCACCCGCAATAAACTGCTACTACTTAAACATCGGTTTTCTGCAAAAGTGTCCCGCCGCTGTAGAGAGAAGACTATCCATAATGTACCACACAAATTTAGACAAAAATTAAGAGTATTTAGTCGTAATTTTTCTTACCTGGCCTAGCTCTCAAAACTAAAACCTCACATCTATGATTGGATGCAATTCGAAAAATCTTTTATAATTTTTTTTTCAAACCAAAACGGAAATAAATTTTAATCAGCACAATTCCCAAGCATTTTGACAGTAGCGTGTCAAATTCTATCATTTATCAAACCTTAGCTCCCGAACAAGTAAGCGTACCACACAAGAAATAGGAAAATAAATTATTATCATTGAAATTTGAAGTTTGATGCATAGTATTAAAGTAGATTTTCCTATTTAAATTTATTTTATTTCGTATAAAGTATTGTTTATTGAGGAGACATACGGACAGATGGAAAGTAAATACTTATTAATGATTTCGTTCGTGTTTAAGTGGATGTGAAAAATTGTTTGCGAATTACAAGTCACTGTGGGTTTTAAAAGATTTGGGGACATTAAGACTAATCATTATTTGATTCTATGGTTATAAATAGGGATCGCAAAAAAAAACTTAGAGGAATAAAATGATACAATACTGATTATTCCCGTGGTTTTTCACATTGTACCCGCGTATAAATTGGCTGAAAGAGTCTTTCTTTAAACGAGGTTTAAGAAAATCATTTTCTTTATTGCAGGTAAAAATATTAATTTAATGCAAATATGACTTAGAAAATTCTAAAAAGTGGACTCGAAGGAATAAAGAGGGTTGCGCAGGGCAAAGATTCTGTACTGCTAGTCAGCCCAAATACGAATGACGAATTAAAACGTCAGGTGTGCTTACAGGTTCAAATTCGAAAATCTTATCTATACCAATAAATAAAATTGGAGTATCTCTTTGTAATGTCAAAATAATAGGCTTTTCTCATGCTCACACGGTTTTTTCCACTATACACATGCCTAAAAATCACTTTATATTTTTTTTGTCTGTCTGTCTGTTTGTTCCGGGTAATCTTCAAAACGGCTGGACTGATTTCAAAAATTCTTTCACCAATGGAAAGCTATAATATCAGGGAGTAATCTAGGCTATATTTTATCCCGGTATTCCCACGGGATTGGGAACCATGCGGATAAAACGACTAAAACCGAAGCGAAGCGAGGGCGGGTTGCTAGTATATGTATATATATATATATATATATATATATACTAGCTGACCCAACAAACGTTGTTCTGTTCAAATAAGCGCCACCTACCGGATCCAATTGTGAATCTAAATCAATCTCGAATCCCCCAAAGATACAAAAAATTTCATCAATATCGGTTCTGCCGTCTAGGAGGAGTTCAGTGACATACACACGTACACAAGAAATTTATATATAAAGACATATTGGTCGTCTTCGTGCCTCTCATTTAATAAGTTGAATCTAAAACTATCTTTCCCACAGCTCTTTATTCTTATGTGTAGACCACTAAAACCACATTCAATATGCCACGGTGTCGTAACTTCGGAAGACCACCTAAGCAACGACCTAATTAATGGTTTGTCGTTTGCGACGGATTAGGCGCTCGTAAAATACTCAAAATGTATGATACGCTTTTATTGAGACCGTACATCACACCGAACAATATACAATATTTCCTTCTTTTTATATAAATGGCAGCATTACAATCCTTGCTAATATAACATCTATGCAAGTGATACATATTTATATATAGGTAGGACTACACTGTCCACAGTCGTCTGTCTGTCTGTAGTTGTGGGCTGGTCTGTCCGGTGTAGTAACATACTATCGCAGAAAATCGACGTCTAAGTAGTAGCAATTCTTTCTGTGAGCGAGAGATGGAACCCCAACTTTCTGAGGGTATTTTTATGTGATGGGTTTTAGTGATGCCTTTAATATCACCGAACCCAATATCACCAAAATTCATTGTACGCATTCATACTGCCTTTACTTTGTTCACGGTAGGCAGCGGCCTAGCAAAGATCCATGAGCGGCAACATCACTTACCGTCAGGCGTGCCGTTTACTACTAAAAGCTCGTAACTCGAAAGAAAACCCATAATATATTCTTATATCAACCTATCTGACCATTGTAGTATAAATAAATCAATTTCATTCTATTATGGAGGAGGCTCAACCCCAGCAGGGGAACGTATGTAACCTGATATTATAATAATGATGGGTGATAGACTATCTCCGGTTCATCCAAACTGTGGCAGCATCGAGTATCCGATTTAATGGTGATAGATAACACGTATTTATATTAATAATTTATGTTACGATACTGTGTAATTGTAGCCTTACGTGTAAGCTTAACTAGAACTACTAATGTACAGATGTAAAATTACAACCAGCATAGTAATATATAGTAGAAGTTGTAACGTTTTTATGGTAACACTGACACAATTACAAGCTTACAAGTTGCGTTGTAAAACATGGCAGGTTGATTTTGAAATATATAACATAAAGAAATTTGTTAGATAAAAATAAAGTTTGATAGATCAAAAGGATTGATTATTGATTATTGCCCATAAGTGATGAGGGAAGGTATCCAAAAGAGTAAGCTGCTGGCTGATCACAGAGGTCATAAAATTGATACTAGTTATCAGCCTAATAGCGATGGGGAGATAGTAAGGTAGGTTACGTCCTTTTTCACCCCGGATGGATTCGCGGAGCGATGTCAGACCATAGGCTTGCTAAAAAGAATATAAAAAAAGTTGATTTTGAAGTATATAATATAGAAAGATTTGATTAGCTATTATAATGGTAATGAAAAAGCTTTTTGTCATCATAGCTTATTATCAAATTTAAAATCAATAGTCAAACGGGGACTAAAGAATATGTATGTATGCCTATAATGTTGTAAATATTCTGTGACAATAGCCACAGATACTACCAACACCCAACTCGTGGGTGCCGTAAAAAGCCAACTAAATCATCTCTGTTATCAGTCATCTCTCTCTATACATGTAACGTTTCACAAAATTAATCCATCTTTTCTTTGGTCTTTCCTTAATTCTAAAGCCTGAAACATTCATACTTGCTTTCCTCATATCATGACTTTCATCCAGTTTCATCAGTTTTCAAAACCACGTTAGTCATTCACTCTTCAAATTCTTTATCACTGGCGCAACTTTCAAACTTTCTCTTATATGGTATTCATTCCTTATTTTAGCCTTATTCTAATATCCCTATATTATTTTTATCAAATATATACAATATATGGAAGTATAAATTGCCAGTTTGTCTTACATAAATAATGCCTATCTACTTACAACACAGAATAGTAACTACCAAAATGGTAGTTTTTTTTTATATTTATGTTGTCAATATCTTCTACATCCGTTTTCATAAATGGCTATCTCCTTTGCCATATCTAAATACCAAACCTAGCACGCATAGTGCTAACTCAAGCACGTCTTATTTTAAAACAGTTAACACGTATTTACAAATAGGGATGGGACGCTTAAGAGATCGCTATCATCCAGTTAAACAGCAGCTTAATTCATGAGAAAAAGCGTTAAAAGTTTCTGAAAGATGTTTTTTGGTCGTGTTAATATAATACCGAAAGATAGGTAACTTTTTTAAATGTATATTTTCTATCATTAATTTTTGATAGATTGAGGTGAGGATATGTCACTAATCCAACGTTAATAAAATCCCAAGAGAAATTAAACTTGAACCAATTAGTTATCCAATTCGTTTGGATAGCACATACGGTAAAATAGTCTCTATAGGGAGTCCGTGCCGATTGTGGCTTACGCAGAACAGTTTGTACTTCTCCAGTTGATACTCCACAAACTATTGTTATGAACCTGACATAATGTCTCTATTAAGTTTATGTAAACGTAAGGTACTAGGAATTATTACTTAGTATGAGGTTTTTTTCTTAGAAAAGTATCTATATAGTCTTACCTCCTATATACCCCGTTGGGCTCTAGCCCTTCCACAATAGGGGAAAATTGATCTTTACTATCCTATCAGATTAGACGTGTCCATATAGGATTTCATATCGAATTCTTCTCTTGCATAGATGTTATATGCGTGTTATCTTATATCTTTAAACGAGCAATTCTTGTATATATATATATATATATATATATATATATACAAGAATTGCTCGTTCAAAAGCAATTCTTGTATATATATATATATATATATATATATATATATATATATATACAAGAATTGCTCGTTATTGTTCGTATATTGAGGATCTCGGAAACGGCTCCAACGATTTTGTTGAAACTTGGCATACTAGAGGATTCGGGTCCAACAAATCGATCTAGCTAGGTTTTATGTATAGAAAATGTTGTTTTGTCAGTGTTTTTGGCAGACAATATAATGACATTAAATTTTAAAAGAATATGAATTCAAATTTTGCCATCAATGTCATAAGTTACGATAGTCCAGTGGCGAAGTAGTCAGGTTTCATTTTATTTTTGACATCGGCGACAAACGGCGTCGGATCGAATCTCGGTGTTATTATTATTCTCTTTTTGTAATTTTTTATATAAATTTCATTATTTATTTTTTTATTAATATATATATATATATCTAAATAAATGCTACAAAAATACTCCGAGCGAAGCTCGGTCAGCCTGATATTATCTCTTAGTTGACCTTTACGACATCCGCGGGCAAGAATGGAGATGGTACTTTATATTCTTTTTCCACTACACAATAAAAAATGTAGGCCAATTTTAATCTCAATTGTGGAGAAGACCTATCCCCATAACCGGGACGTCTATAGAAGTTTCCTTTTTTTTAATCTTTTTTTTATTTCTACTTCAATAAGTTTATAACTTGAGCTACCCACTGTACAATGTACAGTGGGTGGCAAAAAGCGGTCAGCATACCAATGTATCATTTGTATGAGTTTGATGATAGAACAAAGTGTGGATTGTGACAAGAGAATTATATTTATCTAACTTGTTGATAATTGGGAATTTTGAAATGTTTTGTATAACATATAAAGCGTGAATTGATTTGTGAGACATAGTCAAAAATTTAGATTTTTTTTTTATTGCAAACGGTGGCAAACGAGGAAACAGTACGATAGTAAGTGTTGCTGCCGCTCATGGACCTTTACAAGGCCGCTACCTACCGCGAAGAAAGTGAAGGGAGTGCGAATGCGTGCATTGAGGCTCGGTGATACCAATGGCATCACAAAAACCCTCCACACGCAAACACCCTCAGAAAGTTGGGCTTCCGGCTCTCTCGCTCACCGAACGAAGCGCAGTAACAAATCGCTACTACTCAGACGTCGATTTTCTGCGAGAGTGTGGTACTGCCTCGGACGGACCGGCCCGCGGCTGTAGACAGATAACTGTCGACAGTGTGGTCTTACCACTCCTAAATATTTTAAATACTATATATTAAAAATTCTAGAATATTTCCATGTAGTGATAAGGATACAATTCCAACTTCCTATCGTACAGGGGTACGACTACTCAGGGGGGTTTTGTAAAGGACAACTAAAGCATGTGATATGCAGCTATAAATCTAAGGTAAGAGAAAGAAAACACGACAGTCTATGCCAAAACCTCTGACAAGCGGGGTTCAGTAGGTCAATTTCCCTCTCAAGGTCGGAGCTCAACAGTGGGATTCATGTTGGCTGCCATGGTGATGATGATATTTAAAGAACATGAAATAAATCTAGATTATAAATTTAGAATATTTTTATTAATTGTTCTTTACCTCTTTTATGGAAGAGCATATGGTCACATACCACTCAAATCACCAGAAGCGGCAAGAATACCCTATAACTTGCCGTACTCGTACCTCTATATAACCATTTGAGTGTTGGAACCCTAGTTACCGCTGGTCTTAGTCATAATCTAGGATAAAATTTGCGTAACAAACGCTAGAAATATTTGCTAAAGTGTACTTAAAATATCTGAACATATATTTAACAAATACCTCTTATGTGTTTCAATAAAACTACTTCAATAAAACTGTAATTGTTTTTCTTTGCCTTCAGTTTTATTTTTGAAAATTCATAGTCGATTAAGGATATTCCTGCATTAAGTTCTTGGTGATTTGTCATAGATATATACGCCTCGTTTTAGTTAGTCAATTTTCTTAGATCCTGAAATATATAAATTAAAATAGGAATAAAAAAATAGTATAAAATAATCCACACACCCCACTCAAAACATCGAAATTTGTTAATTTTCAGGATAACCCACCTTAAATATGATAAAATAACTAACAGAATACAGAATCCAGATAAACGTTTAAAAATCGAACATTAAAATTAGAGCTTGAAAATTCCGTCCCCAAAATCGAATGAAATCGAGCGAATCAACTCAACTCGTTGCATTATTCATAATCGTTGTTGTTCGTTCCGTAGAGTGATAAATGACCAGTAATTGTATCCAAGTATCGGTGTTTTAAGAAAAATCACCGAGTCATATAACCTGTGCGTTTTGTTATCTACAAGCGGATCTTTATTAATGCGGGTGTGCAGAGTTGTAATTAGATACGTTTTGTTATTACATATGCAATTTGTATACATTTAGTTTATATGAATATTTGTATATTTTTAAAGGGCTACCCTTTATCTATATATAAATACGTGAAGCGAAAACTTTGTACCCCTTTTTACAAAAATTTCGTGGACGGACATGTATGAAATTTGGCACCGTTGAAGTATATAATGATGAGAAGTGCATAAAACTAAAATTTTATACAATAATGGATTAGAAATACATTAAATTTATTAAAAAAGGCATTACGCACACTACAACGCAATCGCTACACACACACACACACACGCACGCACGTTTGTGTGAGTGTGTTGCGTAGCAACGTTTATAGACTTTTGTTTACGGTTAAAATCTCTGGTCGAACTGAATGTCAAACAATCATAATTATGATGACAATGTCTAAAGTTTGTGCTTATATATTAGTTATTAATGAAATACAGCTTGCTCAATTTACAATTATACATAAATAAAATTAAAGAAAATTGTGTAGCAGAAAAATTTATTAAAATGAATTATGGCCGAATTTCGACCACACGCCGACCACTAGTACTTATAATTTCATCTATTTGTATAAAGAAACTAGCTTTCATTCAGCCTATTGATGTGCTCTACTGGATACATGCATCGCCAAGTTGGACTAATGTAACGTCTCCAAGGTGGATTTACAGGCGTAATTAGTGTTATAAGTAGTCTAAGAGACGACTCTCTTAGACCGGGTAGTACGACTACTACCCGGTTTCATACTGACTACGTAGCTGATTTTTCAAACTCTCGCGGTGAAACAAAAGTAGTGGGTTCAATATATTCCATATTTCATGCAAGGACATATTTGAGGTAATAAATTCAAAGTCAACAATACAATTATATTTTGATGTTTTTTTTTTAACAATTAACAGACCAGATATTATTGAGACAATTCATTTTATGACTAATAATCTTATGAGAAATAAAGACAGTTATTTAGATAGAATTAATAAATACCAAATAGTATTCATTTGTGGAAATGGTGTAATATTTTAACTCACTGGGCGGACTACTAAAGTCAAGGAATCGTTGCTAGTAGTGAAGCCAATTGGCTGTAGATCACATGGTGCGTGCTGAGACCATAGCCTATCAAAAAAGTTATTTGTGATGAAAGTACAAAACTTTATTCAAACTGTCAATATTAAAATGAGGGTCACCCTTAACAGTTTTTTAAAAAGTTAAATTATTATAATATATTTTTTTAATACAGATCACCATGTATTAATTAAAGATATGGACAAAAGGCGTCATATGAATAACGGGCGCACCGAACAACCCATTTACCAATGTCTACCGATATTAAAATCGATTTTCCTGAATTGATCTGGCGAGTAATTGTCGGTAATAATCCGAAATATCGAACGGAGGTGTCGATGTAAAGAGATATATACGGTCCGTTACTCGCAATATGCAGGTGGTCGGTACAACATACATATTTTTTAAATCGATATGCAATGAATTGATGATTTTGCGGGACTTGATCGATCGAGATATATTTGTTGATTGCGTCACGCGACGTTCCATTATGTTATTTTTTTTAATCATATTCTTAATTTAAATTTAAGAATAATTTGAATTACATTCGTCAACCTTTAATCGTCCTCTGTGGAACGCGAACGTATTGATCTTATTTGAAAACTGAACTTGAAAATGTTGTTTTAAATTTAATTTTGAATAATTTAATTATATTTAGAGCACCTGTAACGTGAGTAATTACCTTTTTAGTTTTGAAAGTTTTAAATCTTGTGAAAATATGCAAACAAAGAAATTGTATGAGGTAGATATTTATTTAATCATCATCATCATCATTTTAGCTCATATACGTCCCACTGTTGGGCTCGAGCCTCCTCCGCAAAGAGAAGGAAATTGACCTACTACACCACACTGGTTAGACGTCTCGGTATATGGTTTTATTTCGAGTTTTCCTTCTCTTGTATAGATGTTATATGTATATTATGTCCTTAAGTTGTCTTTTACGATACCCACGAGCATGAGAGAGAGTGATGAATTGTATTCTTACTCCGTCACCACACGGGGGACTTAATAAACATATAATTAACGGACCCAAATTACATCCAGACTCAGAACAACCATTTCTGTAAGCTTAGAATTAAATGTTGGCCTGTGTGGGATTCGAACCACAACAGCATAGCTTGGTAGATTGGTATCTTAACTACTACGGCATCTGTGCAGTCTAAAATGTTTATAGTGCAAATTGCATATAGGCAAATTTACTGAGGCATCACCGTTAACTTGGTTGTGTTTGCTTTTCAAACAAGAACAGCTTTACGGATACGGCTTTGAAGGTAACATGCGAGCGGTTTTCATTCGCTTTTTATGTGAAAAATTCTTTAAACGCCCTCTTTACCCGAGTACGACAAAGCCAAAAGAAGGTTATGAATTTGTCAGGCTATGTATGTATGTATGTTCATCTGTTCCCTCATTGTTCCTACTTATTAGAAGCGGACAAATGAGGTACCGTTAGAAGCGTCTTGATCGTCCACTGGTTATGGGTGTGTCACTGAATCTAACTTGGCGCCCTCTAGTGGTCATTAAGTACTGTGTTTTAAAATAAATTTTGAGATAATTATGCCGTGTTTGGTATCATTGGAAAGCGCGTTACTTGTATAATTCAAAAATGTATTGTAATTAGAATAATAACGTATAGAAGGATAGTGTCAGTACTTAAAGCGATCAAAAACATGAAGCCAAAAATACTACATGCACGCAGGCGATTACACACGTACACACGCACACCACAATACAAATTATGAAATCAAATTTTGTTTTTACAAACATAAATCATTAAAATACTTTAAAAAGTAATGTTAAAAACCTTTTTATGTTTTTCAAATGTGTTGTGACACCATTTGGATGCACAAACCATCATAATTACTTATTTATTTCTTAAAAGTTGCGTATGTACGTGCAGTACAGTGACTTGTACACTACGGAAAGGTTCCGGCGTAAGCTCCATTAGGCTCCAATTTAAGTGCGCGCACAAAAATGAAGCATTTATATGCCTTCTATATGTTATATACCTTCTATATGTTATTATTCTAAGGGGTTGGTGAACTGTGTTCTTTCTCCGGCACCACACACAAAATTTTGCGGGGCTTGCACCTTCTCCAAATTGGAAGAGAAATTAACCTATTATACGACGCTGGTCAGATACGTTAGTATAGGGTTTTATTTCAAATTTGCCTTCTCTTGCATAGTTGTTATATGCACAATATATCCCTTAATTAGTTTCTCCTATTTGTTATAATTATAATTAATAATTTGAATAAAATTTGATAATATATTTAGATTAGTAATTGAATTATTTGTTTTAAATTCTCAAAGAAATGATAATTTGAATGAAAAAATACCTTTGCAATTAGAATAACATTATAAATATATTATTCTAAGTTCAAAATCGAATCAATCGAACCAGAATGCAAAATACGAATAAAGAAACCGCCAGTCTGTTTAAAAATTTAAATAAAGAACGCGCTTCAACAAACATTGCTTATTGCCGTCTTCGTGTTGACGAACCTACAAGCTGAATGACCAGTTAGAATGGACACATAATGACCTCTTCACACATCTGCCTATGTACGGCAATTTATCAGTGAAAGGGACGCTAGGGTTCAAGGAATACTGGACATCAAGTTAACATGTGTAAACTTTTTAGAAACGAGATCGTAAGGTTGTTCATTGTTTGACATGCTATTACGAACGTTCGGAATTAGAATAATAAATGTTTCTTTGAACTTTCAAGATTTTTATGAGGCAAAGACAGCTATGCAAAACGATTTGTTTGACTTTTTATATTTATGTTACCGGTTAAATTTATTAAAGATAATTACTCATTCATAATTATTAGTATTTTCTATGCAATATCGGTTAATATTGTTCGACTATTTTTTTGTCTTTATAAGTCTATTAAGGTAACGGCTTATATGGCGGGAACTGATCATATAAAGAACAGCTTCCGGAAACAATAACAGAGACCGTTTATTCCCTATGCAGTGAAAAATAACAATATTTATTATCCATTATTTGTCGGCAGAAATCGTAAACGTCGATAAAGCGATGGCGGATAACTGAAAATTTTATTTACGTTTCGCGAAAGAGAAATACCTCTATAAAGTAAAAATCAAGTGCTCATCATCAGAAATGAATAGAAATAGTTAAATCCAATGTGCCCAAACCTGCTGTGTGGTAGCGGCTTCGAATACTACCAACCCTTGCTTGGCTCGTGGGTGTCGTAAAAGACGACTAAGAGCCCTAGATTGACCCGGACCAACTCCATCTGGTACCATTCGGGTCAACGATTACATTCCCAAGGAGGGTTGACGTCAGGCAGGCGGCCGGTCATAAAAGTCATTGCCGAAACTTTTTGCAATATGTCAAAACAGATGACATATTGCGTCGACTCCAAGTAATTGGGATAAGCGCAAGATGATGAATGTGCCCAAACCTGATGGGTTTGCTAATAGATAGTTGAGGATTTCGTCTTCTATCTTCGAGCTCAATCATCAGAGTAACTCAGTGGTAGGTATACCACATATGATATAGACTGATTCTCCATGTGGGGAGATCGCCAGGAGAGTGGGTAGCATCTCTCTCCTGGGAAATATACCTATAAAACTTCACTGCGATCACCAACCCGCCTTCCAAGCGTGGCCATTACGGGACTTTTCCTCCATATGAATGAAAATATAGCTATTACGGCAATAATCCTTCACATGAGTAACAAAATAAAAACGGCCCAAGTCACGGCAGCACCCTACAGGCTCATTCGCGAGGGAGATGTACATACGTCCAGAAATGGGTGAAAAGCGGAGTGATAATGATGAATGATAGTTAATTTAAATATTTAACCCCCAACGCAGAAAGAGGGGTGTTATAAGTTTGACGTCGATGTCTGTCTATCTGTGTGTGTTTGCCTGTAGCATTGTAGCTCTCAAACTGATGGACCGATTCTTCTTGGCCGGTTCTTTTCATTTGAAATCCAGTTTCCTTGTGGTGGTTCTTAGACATGTTTGGTTCATATCATTCCAGCAATGTAAGAGTATCAGCTCTTTTCCAAAATGGTGTAATGGCGCATTATTACTCGATTAAGTGCTTCACGAATGACCGGAATAATCGTTAAATAACAATTAATTGATAATTTCTGTTGAAGAGAACGTAACGCTTTTTTGAAGTGAAACTTCTTTGCGCGCATGAGGGTGAATTTTTTACAGATGAAACGCAATTTAGCGAAGATGTGCAGCATTTTTGTCGAAGAAGAGGCAGACAGCGATTGAGATAGAGTGAGAAAGGGCGAACATAGCACGAAGCAGAGCCATGGGGGCGAGAGTAGGAAGCAAGCGAGTGAGAAAGATTTTTTTTAAATACTGATAAAAAACACAACCAAAGAAGTTTCACTTCTGACATGCGTACTTAGTACTCACGCTATTTTTTTTTTTAATTATATTAGTTTCTGTTGGAGGTTATTCAAAATTTTCAATTTTACTTATTATTATGCGTCTTAGACCTCTACGAAAAAAAAAAACAAATAGCTGATGACCTTGAAACGCTTGATAATATACACATAAATTGTGGCGGAGAATCATCTTAATTCACGTCAACTTTGTAAATTAAAAAACCGCAATAAAATCGGTCGATTCCTTTTGAAGCTACGATGGTACAAATAGACACACAGACACGCTAAACTTATTATCTCTTGCATCGGAGTTTAATAAAAATATTAACTAATGCAGTGATATAATAATTAAGCCAAAGGGCTCGTACCCAAATTAATGTAAGTGGAATGTATTTTTTTTTAAATATGGCTTATATTCGTTCACTTTTCAAACTCGTGGTTAATGATGATGGAGTATGATTGCCTCTGAATTTACCTATATAATCGCGATTAAATTTTACATTCAAATAAATTATTTTGTCATTTTTATTTTATTTGTTTTAGAACGTTATTATTGAAGTGAAAACTTCTATAGGCAATCTGTACCAATAAATAAAATTGGAGTGTCTGTTTGTAATGTCAAAATAATAGGCTTTTTTCATGCTCACACGGTTATTTGCACTATACATATGCCTAAAAATCACTTTATATTTTTTGTCTGTTTGTTCCGAGTAATCTTTAAAACGGCTGGACCGATTACAAAAATTCTTTAACCAATGGAAAGCTATAATATCAGGGTCGGTCTTCCCACGGGATTGGGAACTACGCGGGTAAGGCGACTGAAACCGAAGCGAAGCAAGGGCGGGTTGCTAGTTGTAAATAAAACTATTTTACGGATTTATCGCGTTTCCATCCATCCATCCATCAGCCTACGGACGTCCACTGCTGGACATAAGCCTCCCCACGAGAATGCCACTCGGAACGGTCCTGCGCCACTTGTATCCAACGGTTCCCTGCGACGTTATCGCGTTTGTATTTGATTAAATACACGGATTACGGTGGGTTATGGGGCCGCGCGCTGCCCTTCTGTTGTCCCGGATGGAGCCAGCCGGCTGGGCGGTTGGGCTATGGTGCGCTGACCATAGCCCAATTCAAAAAGACAGGTTTTGATGGAGAGTAAATTCATGTTAGTCATCATGGACATGGTCGCGTGACAAGTTAACGCTATAGACGTGAAAATCAGATAAATGTATAAAGTTTTAATTTACAATTTTTAATTTATAATTAAATAATTAATTTCAATGTCCAAAAATCACGTGTTTGTTAATAGTTTCCGTGTGGCGACAGAGTAAGAATACAATTCACTCTTGCTTTCCTGTAGATATCGTAAAAGACGACCTCGTCAAGACTCGAAATAAAACCCTAAGTAGCATTGTATAAATAAGTCAGTTGTGGAGGAAGCTTGAGCCCTGTAATGGAACGTATATGAGTTGTGATGATGATGATGCTCATAGTTTTAAGTTTTCGCTTCTGTCGGCAGTCTATTGAAATTTTCATTTCAAAAAAAAAAATATTGGTTGCCTGTAAAGTCGGTATACGGGCGAAAGTTTTACGTGACAACGACTTTGAGTGGTAAAATAATTTTAATGTGAATATTCATTCGTATAGTAGGAAGAAGGATGAAATAATAGTAACAATTTAAAACATTTATTTATACAAAGAATTATATTTAAAACATTAATTTATACAAAGAATCTCGCACTGAATTTCATATTAACAAAATTTTATTTTTACCTTTACACATACATACGTATTTATATACAAATATACAATTTTTATGTCTGTCTCTCTCGCTCTTAGGCGGGCTAACCATGCCCGAGTGGAAGGGACGCGTGCCTCTCACTCGCTGTCATTGCGAGCGCATAACGTGAGCGGAGCGTAACGCAGTTTCTTGAAGTGTCACCCGGCAAACCAATTTATAAGACGTTGTCACGTCAATAAGAACCACAAAATAATACTAACGAATTACATCACATAACAGAAAAACCATAACAATTTTTTGTTAACCAAACCTTTTATTAAAATCATTATCATCGTCGCAGCCCACATATTTCCCACTGTTGGGCTCAGAACTCCTCTATAATGGGAGGGGATTTGACTTTTTACACCATGCTGGTCAGACATGTTGGTATAGGGTTTCATTTCGAGTTTTCTTTCTCTTGCACAGATGTTATGTGCATATTATATCCCGTAGTCGTCTTATATGACATCCACGGGCAAGATAGGGAGTGATGAATTATATTCTTACTCCGTCACCATACGGAATATTAATTATTTATTAAAATAAATTGCATAAAATGCTGATGATATTCATAGTTTTAAGTTTTCACTCCTATCGATATTCAGAAGTTTTCATTTCAAAAATAAGAACCGCAAAATTATTCCAATGAATTACATCACGTAACAGAAAAACCATTACCAATTTTTATTGTTAACCAAAACCTTTTATTAAAATGATTTGCATAAAACATCATTAGAAATATTATAAACTGAAGGTCGTATTGACCAAACAGATTGAAAGGTCATACGCCATTATTTAATGTAATAATTAAATTGAGCTTATAATTGACAGGTTTATAATTAACCTATAAGTATTGCAAATGCATTAGGTATGTAATTAATTTTGTAGTTTGCTTTTATTGTATTAGAACTATTATTAATATACTGATTTTAAAGATGGCGTATAGTTATGAATTTGACGTACTGTGTCATTATTTTGGGATCGATTCTCACGTAATATTAAGTCCGACGTCCGCGAGGGGGGACGTCGTGAGGAGAAGGTACCCCGCAACAGGGGCCGACCACTGACAACAAGGAACTCTGCACTGGTGGTCGGCCCAAGGACGAAGGCACAGTATAGTCATCTATCCAGTAATGTATCTCGGCCGTAACCTTGAATTAAATGCCTAAACGTAAACATGTGATAGGGCTGCCCGCCTCCAGCATTTTAATTACATTTGCCTACTTTGTGTTTCCATTTAGTTTTGTATATACTTTTCTTATATAAACAAATAAAATACTTTGTGAATTGAATAGGAAGTGTTCAATAAGAATGCGTGTTGATTTTTGATTGGTAGTTTTAATTAAAAAAAAAACATGTTTATGTTTAAATAACAAATCGGTCTATAAATTTAAATTATCTAGTGACAGACAGACGGCCAAATTATTTTTTCTAGTACTATTCATACACATAGTACAATAAACATATATTATTAATAATAAAATACCACGTATTTACTTTGAATTATATAAACTAACAAAACAAAACACATTATGAGTTTTAACACAAGCGTACCGTAACATGATTCATGAACCGCCTATAACTACCTATTTCACTCGTGTCAATCACTTTATTCACTTTATTTATTAATCCAGGCAACTTTTTTTCGACAGATAAAGGAAATTAAAACGACACACATTATGTACCTACCTACTAGTAAGTAAAATTATTTTATAATCTTACCTTTCAGAGTTTCCAGGTAATCTAAAAAAAGTTATCTATGGATTCGTTATTGACGAATTCATGCAGCCAAAAACAGCACAATATACCCTACTTGTCATATTAAATATGTATATAATTATGTATTTTAGTGAAAAATTCGCGCAGTTATTGTTAAAAAAACAACACACCGTTCGTTCGTCACTGCAGCACAGTCGCGACTGTCTACATGCCGAGCGCATGCCGAGATCGAGGCGCGTAGGTATAGCTCGCGTTTCGTCCGTTTGTATGAAGTTGGATTACTGGTAGATTATATTACCGTGACGAAGGCGACGTGCTACGGGTGGGTTATAAGACCACGCGGCGCCCCTCTGTCGCCCCGGACAGAGCCGGGCGACTAGTCCGCTGACCATGGCCCACCCCAAAAAAAGGACAGTATTAGATGTGATCTATAATATTGTTACCGTGTGGTGACGGAGTAAGAATACAAGTCACTACTTGCCCGTGGCTGTCGTAAAATACAACTAAGGGATTAATACCTATATTCAAGTGGGCGCTGAATAGTCGAAATTCGGCCATAATTCATTTAAATTATTTTTTCTGCTACACATTTTTCTTTTAATTTTATTTATGTATAATTGTATATTGAGCAAGCTGTATTTCACTTATCCTTACTAATATTATTAATGCGAAAGTAAGTTTGTTTGTTAGTTTATTTGTTTGTTACGCTTTCACGCTTAAACCACTGAACTGATTTAAAAAATTCTTTCACCAATTGAAAGCTATAATATCAGGGAGTGACATAGGCTATGTTTTGTCCCGGTATTCCCACGGGAACGAGAACTACACAGATATGACGACTGAAACCGAAGCGAAGCGAGGGCGGGTTGCTAGTCCATGCACGTAATTTTCGTAAAAAGGGGTGCAAAGTTTTTGCTTCGCGTATTAATATACAGACATAACATCTATGCAAGAGAAAAAAGAAAAGAAATATTGAAATTAAACCTTATACCAACTAGTCTGACCAGCTTGCTTATGTAGGTCAATTTTCCTTCTATGAAAGAAGAAGCTTGAGCCCAACAGTAGGACGTATATGAGCTGAAATGATGAATGATAAAATTGTTGTTATGAGTCTAGATGTCATATCTGTTCGTTAAGTTGTATGTTTATAAATTCCGCCGCAAAACAAAGAGTAGTTAGACCAGGGTCGATAATTTTTGAAACCAAAAAAAGTAGCAGTAGGATTAAACCCATTAGAAAAGGAGGGGAATATGATATAAATGAAATGAAAAATAAATTACGGGCGATCCGAGTTCGGGAAGTGGGAGGGGGTGAGCTTTTAAGGGTAAAAAATGGTTTATCTCGATTGCCGCCAAAACTACAAGTCCTACGGAAAGAAATTAAAGGACAAAGTTGTAGGTAATAAAAAGATCTACAACTTTTGTATTTACAATTTTTTCACATAACCTCAAAATTTAGGTGAAAAATTCAAATAACTAAGTTTTTGGTTTTTTATTTTAACTTATTCAATAATAATTTTTTAGCTATGAAATTTGGTGAAAACTTACCTTATTATGCCCCAAATACACTGTAATTTATTTGTTTTAAAATATTTATTTTTACGCCTTATTTTAACTTAATATCAAAAAAGCACCCTAATTTTCGATCGAAAATTCTCCCGTTAAAATATCAGTTTTTTTTAAAAAGTCGGGGGCCTTTTTATTTACTGAAATCTCTACTTTCTGATGGTGTAAAAAAAATATACATTGCTATAGTAAATGTTGTCAGAAAATTCAAAAAAACCAAAATCTTGGTTATTTGAATTTTTCACCTAAATTTTGAGGTTATGTGAAAAAATTGTAAATACAAAAGTTGTAGATCTTTTTATTACCTACAAGTTTGCCATTTAACTTTTTTCCGTAGGATTTGTAGTTTTGGCGCCAATCGAGATAAACCATTTTTACCCTTAAAAACTCACCCCCTCCCACTTCCCGAACTCGGATTACCCGTAATTTATTTTTCCTTTCATTTTTATCATACTCCCCTCCTTTTCTAATAAGTTTCATCCTCCTATTATTTTTTTTCACTTTTTACCATTTTTGAAGACTTCGGCACTGGTCTAAGTTTCTTTAACTAGCCTGTTATAACTAGCCGAGGCCGAAGGTGATGGAACCGGGGGATAGTCCATCACCTGTAGAGAGGCTGACCGCGTGAGAGTGATATAAGATGGGTTATAGGGCCAAGTATCTATAAAGTAGTTTTATTTACAATGTGTAATACTCACGTAAACATAATCATAATTTGTCGCTTGTAAGCAAGTTTTTATCAACACTCTAGTTGAATGACTAATCTCGTGACGAAAGTGAAAAGGGTGTGAATGCATGATATGAGGTTCAATGATACTAAGGGCATCATCAAAGCCAACCATAATACGTAAATACCCACAGAAAGGTGGGATTCCGTTTTTCTTGCTCTCCCAACGAAGTGCAGTAACAAATTCCAACTATTCATATGTCGATTTTCTGTGAGACCGTGGTACTGTCCCGATTATATCATTACGATTTTAATATTATAACCATTACCATCTTTTCTCTGTACTTTATTTAATTTTAATTCACTATCCCTCCCTCCATCAGCCTATAGACATCCACTGTAGGACATAGGTCTCCATACGAGAATGCCGATCGCAACAGTCCTATGCCACTTGAATCCAACGCTTCCCTGCAACTTTCAAAATATCGTCCGTTCACCTTAATCTGTAATGTAAGAAAAATCTTTAATATCAAAAAGCGTGGACTTAAAAAAATTTACAAAAATATGTAAAATTCATTTCATTTTATATAACGTCATAAAATATCTACAGCATAGATTTTTGGTGTGTGGCCATGTTGTAGACACATTGCTTAAAGGCAAAACAATTAATTAGGAATAGAGTAGTCGTTTAACTAATAAATATGTCATTATTTGATATTAAAAACATTAAAGAATTTATAATGACTTCTGTAACAAGCTATGCCTTATGTCTTTTCTTGCCTCGAGCATTTGATGACAGCTCATTAGATCTAACGATCCCTAGCCAGATTGGGCGGAGTGACATAGATATTGTGTTTTCAACCCTATTGCATATTACTATAAAATCTAATTTTAACCCATTCCATTGACATCTGGACAGGCGAGACGAATCATACAATATACTGACGTTACTAAATAATAATTGAAATTAATTTTCAATAGCGTATATAAATTAAAAAAGGCAAGTTTTGCTTATTAATCGTTTTCTTTCGTGACCGATCGGATGCGTTCGTGAAACTTCGGGCGTTTCCGTCGCCGATGCAGCTTCCCTCGGGCGCTGTTGGGTTTTGATTAATGGATTTCTGTATCCAAAAAAAAATTGCCTCTCTTTTATTTTCTCCAGAGGTGCTTGAACTCTTTTTAGGGTAGCCGCAAGTAATTAGTAGTTATTGAATATAAAATTCTGACAGACATTTCTGAAATGTTAATGTAAACTCATTTGCAAAAAAAACGGGCGGTTTTGATTTTCATTCATATTTAAAAAGATACAATACCAAAAAGGTTTCAATCGTTTGTACACGTTACTGGCCGGTTTTAAAAATGCTGTGGTATTTAAAAAAGTACGTTCTAAATTCAATTTTTCATTTGATGTTCATTTTTACAGAAAACCCCTTTTTATCCTACATTTTTGGCGCAAAGTTCCAGAAGTTAACATCGACTTTCATAACTTTTATTCAATTTTTATCGATTAATTTCATATCCTTGACTGTCAAAGCTTTATTTAATGCTGTTTGGCTGTATCAAAAATGGTAGATAAAGTGGTAAAAGCTACCAAAATTATCGCGCTGCTTGAAGAGGGTTGCAGCCAATGTTTCGTGGCTAGGAGGCTAAATGTTAGTCGCTCGACAGTCCAAAGGACCTGGCAGCCATATCAGGAGACTGGTTCCGTCGAGAGAAGGCCTGGTTCTGGAAGAAAACCATGTACCCAACCACGGGATGATCGTTTTCTTGTGAGTCGCGCATTGAGAAATCGCAAATCTTCGTATGTGGATCTTAAGAACAACCTCTAAGAAGTAAGAAATGTGCATATTAGTCTATGGACGGTCAGGAGGAGGCTTCTCGCTGCCAATATACGCAGTCACCGCCCGGCCCGCGGCCCCAAATTACTCCGTGAGCACAGAGTTCACAGGCTTAGGTTCGCTAGAAATTGTGAATCATGGACTCAAGACGATTGGAATAGGGTTTTGTTCTCTGATGAAGCCAGGATATCTCTGTTCGGTGAAGATCGACGTCGGCGAGTGCTAAGAAGACAAGGAGAACGCTTTGCAGAGGCATGTTTCGAAGAAATCACACCTTATGGTGGGGGCTCTGTTATGTTTTGGGCAGGAATAAATTCAATGGATCGTACAGAGTTAGTCTTCATTGAAAACGGCTCACTGACTGGGCATCGATACATAACGGAAGTTCTAATTTCTCATGCACAACCCGCATTGGCCGCTCTAGGTGAAGACTCGATTTTTATGGACGACAATGCTCGCGCCCACCGATCCCGCGATGTTAATGCGTATGTGCAAGAGGTCGGCATTCGTCGTTTGGATTGGCCAGCTCGAAGTCCCGACCTCAATCCCATAGAGCATGTCTGGGACGTTCTGAAACGGCGTGTGAGATCAGTACACCCGGCTCCGCAGACCATCAGAGAGCTGAAGAATGTGATTACTGCGGAGTGGGAACGTATTCCGCAAGCAAGTATCCGGGATATACTCGCTAGCATGCCCAGACGAATTCAAGCTGTGATTTTAGCTAGAGGGGGTCACACTCGATACTAAACATTTATCTGCTTTTACTTTATTAAAGAAAAACAAACAAAAAAACTTTTTTATTTTTACTTCATGAGCATATGCACTACTAGCGAATATACACTACTAGCGAGGTTTAGCATTATTTCCCATAAATTGTATCTAAATTTTATGAAATACTGATGAAAACGATTATTTTCTTATTAATTTAGCAAATTGTGTGGATAAAACTACCTATAATTATCAAACAAAGAAATATTAACATTTGAAATGGTTCATTGCTTAGGTGCCCGTTTTTTTTGCAAATGAGTGTATTTAGTTTTTATAAGACCTCGTAATCTATTTTCTTATTTTTGGAGAATTTTGAAAAGGTTATTGTCGATAATGTCCTTTTTACCTTCTCATGCACAAGGGATTATGCAAAACCATGACAAAATCATATTCCGCAAAATAGATTCCAGGCTTGCCATAGATAATATAAAAATATAGATAATATAAAAATGATATTATATTTCCTTTTTTCAAAAAAATCATAGGGACTTTACATACTTCACATATTTATTTGACGTATGCAAATTACAGCCACACTTAGATCAAATATTTGTAAATCGCATAAAGTATATTTTTTCTGGCCCGCAAATGTCATAAAGGATCATTAAAGGATATTATATACATATACCATAGATCTAAAGAAAACTTGATTTAAAATACTGCGCATATCCATCTACCCATCATTATCCTGCTCTTATTCCAATTGTCTGCACAGATGGTGTAGTGATTAAGATACGATCTACCGTGCCGGTATCGTGGCTTCGAATCCCACGCAGGGCAATACTTTGCCCACTGAAGTCAAGGAACTCTGCACCGGTGGTCGACCCAACGACGAAGGCGACGTGCTACACGGGTGGGTTATGGGTGTGCGTGCTTATGCCCCTCTGTTACCCCGGACGAGGAGGAGGAGGTGCGAGGAGTGCGGCGACCGTAACGCGCCCCAAAAAAAAAATTGTTCGCGTTAATTATATATTTGTAAAGTCACTCATAGTACAAGGAATATTTCCTTAGTCCAGGATTTTCTTTAAAAAATATATATTTGGGGTCGATACAACATTTTTATTCTTTTTTCACCACTAATATATTGCAAAAGTTTTAGCATTGGTTTTATGAATGGCCGCCTGTCTAATGTCATAAGAAAGAGTAAAATAAAACGTTCATAATCGTCTTTTACGATACCCACGAATAAGAAAGGAAGTTGCGAATTGTATTCTTACTTCATCACTACGTAATAACTCCTCTTCTTCAAATGAGTTGACCTGCAGTACTAATTTTTTGACATCGGTGGTCCACCATGCAGAATATCTTTCCGATATTATCCCCTAGTGATTGATCAAAGTACCGATACAATCGTCTTCTTTACGTTTAGTCGACTGATCCCCTGCCTTTATACCCACGATATTGCTTAGGCTGTGAATTACCATCATCATTTCAGCAGATATACGTCCCACTGCTGAGCTTGGGACTCTTCCATTACGGGAGGGAAATTGACCTTCTATACGGTGCTAGTCAGACGTGTTGGCATAGGGTTTTATTTTGACTTTTTCAGATGTTATATGCATGTTATATCCCTTAGTCGCCTTTTACAACACCCATGGGGGCAAGAAGGGGTGGTGAATTGTATTCTTACTTCCGTCACGACACGGGAACGGCAATGAATAACTTCACATTAAAATATCTTATTTCAATCAGTTCACTATTAAGAAATTCCTTTCAAAATTTGCAATACTTAATCTATTCTACGCCAATATTGTTTCAGTGTTTTTATATAAAAAAAAAGAACGGGGTCAGTTAATTTATAAAACTAATTAATCTAATGGGCGATCATCTAGATAAATGTCAGCGCATCGCTGTTGTATCACATCCTGTTAAAATACGAAATGTTATATCAAAACTTATCAAATAGCAATTAAAAATATTGTAGTTTATTAATTTTTCCTAAAGCGAAATCTCGATCTATACAGATTTATTGCTCTTATAACCTTAGAGGATTAAAAGGAGTTTTATCAGAAGTAGAATTCTCCGTGTGATGACGGAGGAAGAATGCAATTCACCACTCCCTCTCTTGTTCGTGGGTGTCGTAAAAGACGGCTAAAAGATATAACATGCATACAACAAGAGAAAGAAAACTTGAAATAAAACCCTATATTAACCCCTAACTAGCGTGTTATAGTAGGTTAATGTCCCTGCCCAATATAGATGAGCCTTGAGCCCAGTAGTGGGACGTATATAAGCTGAAATGACGTGGTTATGATGATAGCTTAATATGAAATTGTTAACTTAAAACTTGTTATAAAAACTTTATACATAATTATTTCTAACGTTTACCCGTATTAATATTTACAAAAAAATAAAACTATCTTTAAGAATTTTTATCGCTTTTATATGGTCTATCTTTATGGTTACGTTCACGGGAGGACTAAAAGGAGAGTCAAAATTATAGGTTCTATATACAGCAAAAAAATTTCAATAATTTTTAGCGCGTCATTATAGAAGAGGTAATTTTTTAGCGTTCCATGCTATCTTTATATCGAGGTAGCTGTAAGCCCGATTTCTTAGAGATTGGTTGGAGTTACCATTACCTAATTTTGGTAATAAATAAACTGCAAAAATTCATATTTGCATTTTTTTAATTTTGTTGTCTGTAAACTTTCCGGTTTACGGACCTTATGAGTTATAAAATCGCCTTAATTATTCTGGATGTGGTAACGGAGTAAGAATATTATGTACTAACCCCTATCTTGTCAGTAGCTGTCCTAAAAGACGACTAAGGGATTAAATATGAATATAACACGCAAGAGAAGGTAAACTTGAAATAAAGCTCATTTGACCAACGTAATATATTAGGTTAATTTGCCTTTTATAGACGAGGCTTGAGCCCAATAGTGGGCAATACATGAGCTGAAACTATGATGAAAATATTGAAAAAAAATTAAGGTATTAGAATACGCCATGACATATAATACCAATGCCAAAATCATATATATATTTTTTTTTGCCAATGGTGGCAAACGAGCAAGCAGCCCACCTAATGGTAAGTGATAGTGCTGCACATGGACCTTTGCCTTGGATGTTGCTCATCGTAAAAAATATGCTCTTCTTAAATCTCGTTTAAATTCGACTAAAAATGTATAATATTTTGGGCGATAAACAAAATTTACATTTAAAATTGTTTAAAATCGATAAAATTATTAAATTGATATGTATTTTGTTATAAGATAAAAAACATAATGTCAAATTTTATAGTTCACTACGAACGGTACTGGTGCTACTAGATCAAACTTAATATAAATACTAGGGTACCCGGCAGCCCTAGCTCTGCCCGAAAAAGCAGCCTTACATTACATATGATATTTTTTATTATTTACAATTGTAATGCAAATCTAATACTACATCACGCTGGTTAATCTGGGGTATTATTTCGGGTTTACATTCTCTTACAAAGATGTTATAAACATATTAAATCCTTTAAATGATTTTTTATTTTATAATGGAAGGGAGGAAGGGAATTTCGCCTCTAAACGAGGCATCCTCAGGACGGTTTGGCTTCAAATGTGCATTTGAAACCGAACCGTCTTTAACCGGTCCACCTTAATCCTATCCCGTATTCCTTCTAATATGGTGTGCATCATATTGATTACCGTGGGAGAGTAGTGGGTTTCCCTGCCTTCCTTTTATTTTAGAATATAAATGGATTGCCGCAAAGTATCGCCTAATTCAATCAATTATGATATTTTATGTTTACGCGAGTATTAAACAGTATCATCATCATAGCCCGTATACATCCCACTGTTGAGCTCGGACCTCCTCCACAATGGAAGGTAATTTGACCCACTATACCCTTGCATAGATATTATGTGTAGGTACTATATCCCTTAGTCACCTTTTATGATATCAACGGGCAAGATAAGGAGTTGTGAATTGTATGTATTCTTACTCCGTCACCATACGAAACATATATGTACTCACCTAATTGTTACTTAGAAGTTAAAAATGTTATTGAAATATGAACTATTAGAAACAAATCAATTGACGAGAGCGAAATACCAAAATTAACCATTTGCATATGCAAAGATTTCTTGACAGAACATATGATAAGGTATTTCATTTTATATAAATCTTATTGCTAACAAAATAAAGTTTAATATAGCATGTTTTTACTGTAAAATATTTGGCAAGGACAAGACAATATTTCACAAAACTGGTGCATAAAATCCGTCGTAGCTTATTGGGCGTTGAACTCAGATCTTAACGGTCCCAATATACGTCTAAGAAAAGAATTCCTAATCAGTATTTTTTTGTTGAATATTTAGCGTAAATGTTTTTACTTTGGAAACAATAAGACTTTATGAGTAAAATGGCTTCGCTACAAAATAAGGAGCGTGGCGATTTGGCGTTGTTCAACCGTGAAAAACTGTAACATACGGTTTGTTTTTGAAATGTTTGGACATTGTTTACTAGTCTTGTTGGCTTACGATCATTTTTAACATTCCTTGTGAAATTGAAATGGTATAAATAAAATTCTACGTGTGGTAGCGGAGTAGGAATATTATTCCCTACCTTGCCCTTCTTTATCCCTCTGTAAATAGATAATATTACTGCCAAAAGTTTGAAAACTGGAAACAAAAATCTATAACGATTGATTTATATAGAACGGCATAATGAATTTCAATTACAGTTTTTTAGGAGTTTTCCACACACTGCGGAGAAGGGCCCATGTGAATAACCAGTCAGACTCTTTCACGGGGAGTGCTCCGAGGTACTGTTTGAATTGGTACCACCGTCACCATTCTACCGACGTACCACTCGGCATCGTAGGTTCATCAATTCATCGTAGGTATGGTTCATCAATTTCACCTGGAAACGTTATGGTCTTCAATTGTATCTGTCATGGTAGGCAACGACCTGGTGATGCAAAGGTCCATGTGCAGCAGTATCACTTACCATCAGGTGTGATGCTTGCTCGTTTGCCACCATTGGCAATATAAAAAAAAGTTAACGTCGTTTTGTTCCCAAATTTTGTTCCATTGCAATAATAATTTATAATTTCTTCTTTCATTCTTTAGTAGTTTCTTATGACTACCTTGAAAAAGTCGTGGAAGTTTTACATGTTCTACATAGATATATACTGAATGGTCAAGCAAGTTTAGTGCTTTTTCCACATCTCAGAAGCTCCAAACCTGTCTAAAGAAGTTCCACATTAAATAACTTTTTATATATACCCCTATTGATTCTACATTTATCTTCTCTATCATTTTATGAAAGTTTCACTTCTACTACCGCTAAACTGTATATTTTTTATGAGCTAGTATTTTGTTAGGCTATCAGGAATGATATAATGCAGACATACTGATTTTTAAGTCCAAAAAATCATAAACAGCAGACAGATACTACCATATATTTTACACGTCAGTATTTCCAATTAAAACTGTCTTGCGCCCTTCAACTGTATACTCCAGGCCAAAAACTGACGTATGAAAATTAATTTAAACATTAAATAAACATAGTTAGTTTTGTAACAAGCTTGTTCCTCATTGATTCCTTAAACCTTCTTTATTCGGTCGCTTAATATGTAATTACATTTTGATAGGTCAGGCGGGGTAATACTTAGCTGTCAGCACTTTCGCCGGCACTTCGGGTGTATTCGGATTCTTTCGTGAGTTCTTCGTTAATTTCGGTTGGTATTTTTTTTTAAACTGCAATTGTTGCCAGGCGAATTTTACGACAATTACTTGCCATGTAATTGCACCTGTAAGTGTTGCGTGAGTATACAAAGTAATGGCGTAGAGATTGATTTCGAATTTGACGGTTTGTTTGTATTTAAAGTATTCTGTGTGGTATCTGTACAGGTTTGCAATAAAATTATATTTATTTTCACGAATGATTTTGTAATATTATAAATATTTTAACGTTTTTCCATATGGTCGAGATCTTACGACCACCGGTGGCCCACTACAGGGTAAACAGATATTAGGTACGGCAGGTTATGGGGTCGTGCGTCATCAGTCACCCTGGACAAACGAGGCGGGGTATAACAATACCATAGCTGCCCCTAAAAAGTATAAATGCTAACAAGCAAAATATTAATAGTTAATCAATTAAGAAAATATGCTTAACACTAGAAAAAAAAAATCACGGCATCCACAAATGTCTATTCACACATACTACACCGCGCTTGTCAGAGAGTTTGGTCTAGGGGTTAACGTAGAGTTTTTCTTCTCTTGCATAAGTGTCTTCTGCATATCATGTCCCGACGAATCCGACTCGTTTGGGCAGCATTCAGGAAACTTAGAAGGATCTTCTCGTTCAACATACCTCAGTGTCTGAAAATACAAGTCTACGACCAGTGTTTATTACCAGTGACGTGGTCCCTAAATGTAGGATTCATAAATAAGCTCAAAGTCGCTCAGCGTGCTGTGCAGGGAGCTATGCTTGGGATTTCTCTACGAGATAGAATTTGAAAGTCAGAAATCCGCAGAAAAATGATGAAGAATTAGCACGCTGAAGGGGCAATGGGCAAGCCACGTCGCTCGACAAACCGACAATCGTTGGGGTAGAAAGGTTATCGAGTGGCGACCACGTATCGAACGATGCAGTGTAGCCCCTACTAGGTGGACCGACGACCTGGTGAAAGTTGCTGGGCGTCGTTGGATGCAGGCGGCACAGGACCGCACTCTGTGATGTAGCATGAGAGAGGCCTACGTCCATCAGTGGATGGCGGTATGCTGAAATAATGAATGATGATGATATCATATCCCTTATTCGTCTTTTACGACATCCACGGGCAAGAGAGGAAGTGGTGAATTGTATTCTTACTCCATCATCACTCAGAATGCCTATTATATACCCTAAATATATATTCTACCTTTTGTTTTTCTCACTGCGGGTAATGGCTTATTTTTTAAATGCCAAATGCCGCCTTGGCGAATAAATTGCAGTGTCGCGTGTAAGTTTACATACATAAAATTAATGGGCAAAAAATGACATAGCTGCTCGAGTCGCATATCACCGCAGTCGTTATAACTTGCTGACATGTGTATTAATATAGCAGCCTAGATGATATGTTTATAGAAATATTTACTTGGCCATTTTTAAGTTAATATTCTTACAACATTGGATGTTTTTTTTAGGCCTTACCTTTCGGGAGGGTACCCCTCAGGGAGTATTCCGTCGGGCCGACCACTGACGACAAGTAACCCTGCTCCAATGGTCGGCCCAACGACGAAGGCGACGTGGTGTTCGGGTGGGTTGCGGGTGTGCGTGCTTACGCCTCTCTGTTGCCCCGGACGGAGTGGTGCGAGGAGTGCGCCGACCGCAACCCACCCTCCAAAAAAAAAGAAGGCTTTACCTTTCACTTTTAGGAATTAAAAACTATTCCTAGTTATTTTTCTTCACTAATCACTGAAGTCTAACTATAGATTTTTTTAAAGACGACGCTCCGCACTTTGTAGTTACAAATACCACTCGGAATATTCGTCTGTGCACGTCGAAGGCTTGCAGACGATGAGCTTATGCTCTGGTGATTAGCATTTGATATGCTATCGGTCCTAGGACGTGAGTGTTTTGTAGGCATATATAATTCTAATGTGTGTTCCAAGTGGTGACGAAGTAAGAGATCTGTATCGTAACGGACTAATACAATTCATCACCAGCCTCTATCTTGCCCGAGGGTGCCGCAAAGGATACTAAGGTATTAAATAATGCATATAACATCTATGCCAGAGAAGGAGAACTCGAAATAAAACCCTATACCAACCTGTCTGACCAGCGTGATATAACAAATTAATTACCCTCCTATTGTGAAGCGGACTTGATTGCAGCAACAGGACGTGTATGTGCCGAAATGAATGAAATGAAATATTAGTCAAACTCACGATAATTCCACTACTAAAATTCATCTGTGACAAAAACAACTGTCCTACATGGATAATGAATCCATGACACTTAGTATTTGAGATTGCTACTGATATCATTACGCAATCTGTGCAGTTGATTGGATTAAGAATTAGGACAAGAAGAATCATAATATTTTAAATTCTAGAAATAATAATAAATAAAAAAGTGGCTATTTTCACCAAGGATACCTATAATTTATGTTACGAGACATTAAATATGTAATATTGGCTTAAATTGTTATAAGTGTTACCTTAAATATAAATTTTATTGATGAACGGGCATAGTTAATTATATGTGCCGTACTAGTCCTTTAATATCACAGTTTTTAAATTTTTGATTTACTCTGCGTTAAAGATAGCAATCATAATTAAACGATATACTACCACTAAATAAAAAATACCAAATATGATGAAAGGCAATGAAAAAATTATTAAAAATTGATGAAAAATGTCGTTTAATTGGTAACATCGTGTTATTTATGTTTGCTTATAGCAATTAAAATGTTTGGTGATCATTGCCAAAGTGGTAAAACTGGAAAAGATATTATTATTTTAAAGGTATTTTGTACATAAATCATTGAGGTGTGGTGAGAAGTTATTTTTAACATTTTCTTTACTTGGCATACAAGGCAAGTGATTGACTTGATAATAAATTTTCATCATCATTTCAGCTTAAATACGTCCCACTGTTGTTCCTTCACAATAAGAGGGCAATTGACCTAATATACCACGCTAGTTAAACATGAGCCAAGAACAACTCGAGCCTCGTCTACAATATGAGGGAAATTGACCTTACTATACCATTCTGGTCAGATATGTTGGTATAGCGTTTTATTTCGAGGTTTTCTGCTCTTGTATAGATATTATTTGCAAATTTTATCACTTAGTCATCTTTTACGACACCTCCATGCAAGACAGGGGGTGGTGAATTGTATTCTTAATCCGTCACCATATTTGGGCATTATCTATACTAATTAAATTATAGTCTCGCGCTTTTTTCATTTTTCTATGATCTAATTGAATGTGTATACAAAATAAAGTATTTTCTTTATTTCTCCTCCTGATGGGCTGATATATCTTATATCTTTAAACGAGCAATTCTTGTAAATATATATATTTTCAGGATCTCGGCAACGGCTCCAACGATTTTGTTGAAACTTGGCATACTAGAGGATTCGGGCCCAAAAAATCGATCGAGATTTTATGTATAGAAAATGTTGTTTTGTCAGTGTTTTTGGCAGACAATATAATGACATTAAATTTTAAAAGAATATAAATTCTAATTTTGCCATCAATGTCATGAGTTACGATAACTCAGTGGCGAAGTAGTCAGGTTTCATTTTATTTTTGAAATCGACGACAAACGGCGTCGGATCGAATCTCGGTGTTATTATTATTCTCTTTTTGTATTTTTTTATATAATTTTCATTATTTATCTTTTTATTTTTTATTAATATATATCTAAATAAATGCTACAAAAATACTCCGAGCGAAGCTCGGTCAACCTGATATTTAAGTTTAATCACAATTGAATTAAATGTCAAGTTTACCGGAATACGTAAGACTAATCAGCTATAAAAACCTTCGGACAGTATTAAACCCTTAATGGTACCAACACAATTTACTACGGAAACGAACCTGTTAAAAAAACGCCTTTTATCTTATCCGCGCATTCACATAAGATTAACTTCAAATATAAAAAGAGGCAGTTATGTCCTCTCCTAGTACCAACAAAACTAATTAGTAATACGGTATTTACCATTTAGGGTTCAGTAAGGTGAAGTGGTATTTCTGGATTTTACGTCACGTTGGGTACTAGAGTTACGTAAAAACAAATATACAATATTATGCATTAATTATTGCAAAGAACTTTTTATTTATATAAGAGGTATTCTTTTTCTTTTTTATTTTTTCAGTTTCATCTTCTAAGCCTTTATTATTTAACTAGCAACCCGCCCTCGCTTCGCTTCGGTTTCAGTCGCCTTACCCGCGTAGTGCCCGTTCCCGTGAGAATACCGCGATAAAATATAGCCAATGTTACTCCCTGATATTATAGCTTTCCATTGGTGAAAGTATTTTTGAAATCAGTTTGGTGGTTTAAGCCTGAAAGCGTAATAAATAAACTTACTTTCGCATTTATAATATTAGTAAGGATTATATTATTATAATATTCTTGATTAGCTTGACTATTTGTAGCCTAAATAATTTCAATATTTTTTCATTCTCAGCTCATACATTTTATGACCGAACCTTATTGGACGCATTCACACTTCCATAATTTTCTCCATGGTAGGCAGCAGCCTATCAAATGTCCATGAAAAACAGTATTACTTACGATTAAGTGTGCTGTTTGCTCCTTTGCTAGCAACAACAATAAGAAAAATACTAAACCTTATATTATTAACTAGCAACCCACGCTGGCTTCGCTTCGGTTTCAGTCGCCTTAACCGCGTAGTTCCCAATCCCGCGGATTATCGGGATAAAATATAGTCTATATGACCCTGATATTATAACTTACCATTGGTGAAAGAATTTTTAAAATCGGCCCAGTAGTTTCGGAGCCTATTCAATACAAACAAACAAACAAATCCTCCTCCTTCTTCTTCCTCTTTCTAATATTAGTGTAGATTATTGATAGCTTAAAAATTTAAGAAAAAATGGTGAGCGAACATCATATTTAAGACCCCAGCAGAATATTCTTGAAAATATATGGAACTTATGCCTTAAAATTCATGTCTGGTTATTATAAAGATCTATACCTGTGGATAGAAGCAGTCAGTAACCTCAACCTATCTCGACTTAACCAAGTATAATTCATATTACAGTAATTCTGTGATTACGGAGTAAGAATACAATTGAGAGAATACAAAGAGATATGCATATAACATCTGCGCAATAGAAGAAAAACTCGAAATAAAAGTATGAGATATTAAGTCAATTTCCCTCCTATTCTAGACTCTTATTGTGATTAGTTTCCATGATACAACAATCCTCATCATCATCACAGCTCATATACCTCCCACTACTTGGCTCGCCTTCTTCTATATTGGGAGGAAAATTGACCTACTATACCATGCTGGTCAGGCGGGTTGGTAAAGGTACTCTATACCATTCATTTCAAGTTTCCCTTCTCTTGCATAGTTGTTACATGCACAAGATATCCCTTAGTCGTCTTTTACGATATCACGGGCAAGATAGGGGGTTGTGAATTAAATTCTTAGTCCGTCACCACACGAAAAGTGCAGCAAATATTAGATGCAAAATACTGTGATGACTACGAATGTAGTATTCGACCCTGCATTCCACGTGGTCGTCGTAAAAGAACGACTAAGAGTATATAGACCTAGGCCAACTCCAACTAAAATAAAATTGGATAACAATTATATCCATATAATCAATTATAATATTTGTGATGGAAGAAGTGTACATACTGCGGCGACGCTAGTAACTGTGATAACAGCAGATTGATGATGATTAAGTTAATTTAAATAATCATAATAGTTAAAAAAAACTAAAGAATACGCTTAATTTGAGCACGTGCTGTCTCCCTTGGGTGAGATAGCCAGTTCCTATGCTCCTTCTCCGAAAATTATCTTATTCAAAGTCGGTAACTTATTCAAGGAATAGATAATCGGCACGCCTGGTAGTTTCCCTTCTTAGTCACACAAAGACACTGTCCGGTAGGACAGTAAAAAATCGCTTATCCTGAAAATTTTATGTGACCCGCTGTTTAAGATATTGAATTGTTTGACTGCATAGATGGCGTAGTGACTAAGATACCGACCTACAATGCCAGTGTCGTAGGTTCGAATCCCACGCACGACAACAACTTGTGCGATCCGCAAATTGTGATTCTGAGTCGGGATATAATTTATGTTTGTAATGTCCACCGCAACCCAAGGATTATTTCGTTAGAGTGTTGTCTTTAAAAAAATTGTCATTGGTCCTCGATAAGTATTACAAATTTTGAGTCAATCTGACGTTTTCAAGGGGGTTAAAATTACGTTCAAAGTTTGCATTACATAGGCACATACTAAAATACATATGAAGCGAATAAAAGCGTGTTAATTAAACACATTATCCTCGCAATGTTAAGTCAACATATAAACCACTGTATCGCAGCCGTCATTCAAAAATAAAATAAAAATGTGGTTTAGTATAAAACAAGTCTACGTAAAGCGACTATCTTAAATAATTTATGGTTTATGTCAACGTTGCGACATATTGTCGTGGATAGATTGATTGATGACAATATGTGGTTCCGTAGCTTTTTATTGTATAATGTTTGAAAACTCGATTTAAAACTATAGGTATATACTTGTATATTCATGAAGACGAATTATATGATTAATAAATACAAAAGAAATACTAGATTTATATGTGTGGTGATGGAGTAAAAATTCAATTCACAATTATTATCGCTCTTGCTCTTAGGTATCAGGAAAGGTATCTTATGGATATAATATACATAAAACATGATTGGTGTAAAACTTAGTGATAGAATTAAGAACAGTGTAATCAAGGAACATTGTGGTATGAACGTTGATGTGGTGTCAAGGTTTGAGAAAGGTATGTTAAATTGGTTTGGACATGTAGAGAGAATGAATGAAAGGAGATTAACAAGAAGAATTTATAAGGCGAATCTGAGCGGAAGTGTTAGAAGGGGAAGACCAAGGTGGATGTTCCACGATTAAATCGGGGACGTTCTTAAGAAAGGCCAGGTTAGAAGTACCCTAATGCGAAGAATATGCATGAAGAGATTAATGAATGTGGATGAGGCGAAAGTGGTATGTCAAGATCTTAGCAAGTAGAGGCAAGTGGTCTCTGTCTACCCCTATGGGAAAAAGGTGTGAATATATGTAATGTAATGTATGTAAAGAGAAGAAAACCCAGAGAAGACCGTATAAAGAACCTCTCTATGGGCAATTTCACCCAGCACTGAGGAAATAAACCTCGTAAGGGACTTTATAAACAGATCATTAACAGATGAGAAGGTATTGTACTGCATGAGAATCTAACCCACGATACTAACATGGTGGGCACTCTTAACCACTACTGCTATCTGTGCAGTCTTCAGCATATAAGGAGGGTGAGATAAAATTGTGTTAAATCAATAATTTTCTGATTATTTTAATCTAGGTATAAATTGATCCTGTGGTGAGAGTGTAATACAATTATTGCCATCCTTTACTTACACGTGGGGGTAATAATAATTTGCTGAGGGATCAAAAGGAGGATGGGAACCAGCGGTCTCTTGGGGAACGTATAACATCTAACAGCGATCGCCAACCCGCTCGCCAAGAGTAGCGATTATGTCAATAAATCCATTATTGAATTTACTTACTGTACAATTTATTTTCTTACCTGCGGATATCGTAAAAGACAACTAAGAGATATAATACGAATTTAGCATAATAGGGAAGGAAAACTCTAAACAAAATATTAGACCAACCTGTCTAGCCAGCTTAGTGTAGAAGGTCAATTTGCCTCCTATCGTGGACAAGGCCTGAGCCCATAAATTGTTAGTAGTAATGTTTCATACGTCTATTCTAATAAGATTTTTTTGGAATAGGTAATAACGTATAGAAGGTAAGTCTGCACACGAAAAATGAAGCATTTCAATAGGAACCTAATGAAGCTTACACCGGAACCGTTCCGAAATATACAAGGTCACTGTACTGCACGTACGTATGCAACTCTTTAAAAATAAATAGGTAGTTATGACGGTTAACGCATTCAAATGGTGTCACAACATATTTGAAAAACATAAAAAGGTTTTTAACATTACTTTTAAAGTAAGTAGTACTGTAATGTATGTAATCGCCAGCGCGCATGTAGTATTTTTGGATTCATGTTTTTGATCGCTCGAAGTATGGACACTATCCTTCTATACGTTATTATTCTAATAAGAATTTATTAAATTATAATAGGTCTTTACCTATGTAATTGCCGTTCTGCAGTACTGGCCATTTCAAATAAAATAATTTTTATAATGATTTCTGATGTTTACGCAAGTATTATACATTTTAAATAAAACTACGGATTTTATCGCGTTTGTATTTATTTGTGTTTGTAATAATTTTTGTTTGGCAAGAATTCTAATTTCAAATTAATTTTATTTTAAAACGTGGATTTCATTTTCCAAAAGTAGTCATTTGTTTATTGATTAGTGTTACGTTTTCATTGCATTTCAATCTTTTTCGTCATCATGGATACGTTAAAAATTCGAGTAATTATGGAATATGAGTATCATCGTGGCAGCAACGCGGCACAAGCGGCACGCAACATCAATGACGTTGACGGAGCTAACACTACAAACCAACGCACCGCCTGTTATTGGTTTGCTCGCTTCCGTTCTGGAAATTTCGACCTGAAAAATAAACCTCGCGGTCGCCCGAAGACTTTGGTCGACAATGATGAATTAAAGGCGATTGTGGAAGCCGATGCCGACACACAATCTACGGCTGAATTAGTAGCAGCTTTCGACGTTAGCGTCAAGCAATATTGGTTCATTTGCGTCAAATTGGCAAGGTAAGAAAGCTTGACAAATGGGTGCCCCACGATCTCAATGATCGTCAGCGCGAAGTACGCGTCGAGACATGCCTTACATTGCTCAAGAGATACACAAATGAAGGAATTTTGAAACGCATTGTTACTTACGATGAAAAATTGATTCTGTTTGATAACCACAAGCGCTCAGCAAAGTAAATGAAATCTTACCCCTAGAAAAGTGATGGTCACTGTTTGGTGGTCTAGCGCCGGTGTGATTCATCACAGCTTCTTACCAAACGGGGTGAGCATTACTGCAGATGTGTACTGTGAAGAACTGAACACAATGATGGAGAAGCTGGCACATCTCCAACCAGCATTGGTCAATCGCTCGTCTCCGCTGCTCCTGCACGACAATGCGCGACCTCATACTGCACAGCAGACGGTCTCCAAGTTGCAAGAACTGGGGGTTGGAAGCTCTCTGTCATCCGCCATACTCACCAGACCTTGCGCCTATAGACTACTTCTTTTTCCAGAATTTGGATAACTTTTTGGCGGGAAAGAAATTCAATACCCGAGAGGCAGTACAAAATGCCTTTGAAGAATTTGTTGCCTCCCGTCCAGCTGATTTCTTTAAGAAGGGCATCAATAAAATGCCGCTGCGTTGGCAAAGATGCATTGATTGCATGGGTGATTACTTCGATTAATACAAATAAAAAAAAACATGAAAAAAAAATCGTTTAATTTTTTTCATACATAACGGCAATTTCATAGGTAAAGACTTAATATATAAATATTTCTTATATTTTCACCTTAACTATTGGTCCACAGATTGACCAAACTGCACATGGTAGTTGATCGCAAGAATTAATTTATTACTGCATTCGAAATCTTATTTAGGTCATGTTATTGGCAGGTGGACACCATAAATTGTGATGTCAATATTTATCATTAAAAGAAAGTATATCGGATTATATTAATTTCATTTCTTTATGTTACAATTCCGCGTTGTGAAGAATTAATAACAACAGTTTGACTCTGTGGTCCTACCATATCGAAAGGTGTAACTTAAAACTTCGAGGCCATTTATAAGTAATGTTATTAATGAAGAAAAGCTTGAAATAAAACAATATACAGCAATTCGATTTTGTTTCTATTGCGAAGTAGATTTATACTTAGTCAGGTACTTACCGGACACGGGGTCTTTGGTAAGTACCTGCACAAAATTGGTCGAGAAGAGGCCCCTGGATGCCATGAGTGTGGCGCGCCAAATGATGATGCGCGCCAAACACAGGAAGAATGTCCCGCCTGGGGGCCTCAGCGCCACGACCTGTCGGCGGTCATAGGAATAGACCTGTCGCTGTCGACCATCATCTCAGAGATGCTCGACAGCGACAGGTGCTGGACGTCGATGGCCTCTTTCTGCGAGGAAGGCATCACAAGGAAGGAGGCCGCGGAGCGGGATTGCAGTGCACTTGCGTCCGCTGACTCGCTCCGCCGTCGATGAGTAGGGAGGAGGAGGCACCGATATGCTCAGCTCCTTCCACCGCTTTGATTGACGACAGGACGTGGCCAGACAACCTTGCGTAGGGGTGTCGGAGATTGAATGTCAAAGACGACCTTTTCGGCACCCGTCGCAATTATCGGTGCCGACCTGGCGCTGCCGACCATCGCCAGGGAGATGCTCGTCAGCGTCAGGAACTGGGACGCGGTCACCGCCTTTTGTGAGGCCGTTATCTCACGGAAGGAGGCGGCGGATCGTGTGCGAGTAGAGCTTCTATTCGGCGACACGTTCCGCCGCCGGCGACTCGGGCGGCGCAGGCGCGAGTATCTGCGCCTAATGCCGCCCTAGCCGAGGCCGCGGGTGATCGGACCGGGGAATTGTCCATCACCCGCAGAGAGGCTAACCGCGCGACGGCGACCGACGTCCCAGGTCGAGAGGTTACCCGAAAGGGTATTCCGTCGGGCCGACCACTGACGACAAGTGACATCTGCTCCGGTGGTCGGCCCAACAACGAGGTGACGTGGGTACGGGTGGGTTATGGGCCCGCGCGCCGTCCTTTCATCGCCCCGGACGGACAGGACCGCGCGTGCGCTTACCATAGCCCACCCAAAAAAAAAAAAAAAAAAAAAAGGGACCGCTATGGTTTTGGTGGGTATTCCGGAAGCATAGGCAGCCGGCGAGTCCCACACTCCCCCTCGTCTGTCACCGGCGGGGGATAGTGCGTAAATTGCATTTCCACGGCGAAAAAAAAAAGGTTTGTACTATAGTAGTGGGACTATGTTATCATTACTATAACAAAAGGAAAACACGGAATAAACTCGTTTACAACTTATATGGACAAATCGTAAACATCTTGTACTCTTTAACCGTTATCACATAGGGATGCTATTTGTAGATAAAACATCGATTTGGTCATACACTCAATTAAAATAAAAAAAGAACACATAGTATACGTCTTCAGGACTGCTGACAGAAGTGAAAACATAAAACTATGAACAAACTGTTCTTAAACTTCTGATTCTTATTATAAAAAATATTGACTATACTTTTTCCAATTAACTTAACTCTCAAAAAAGTAAATGAATGTATTATTTTGCTCTTATTAAAAGTTAATAAAAAAGAATACAAATCAGTTATGAGGACTACCGACAGAATTGGTAATTTCAAATTATGAATAACAGTTGTTATTTTTGGTTATTCAGGTTAATTATTTGATCTTATATTAAAATTTGCAAATTTAATCTTTTTAAATTTATCTAGTTTTGATATCTATCGGCACAGATTTTGTGATATAAACATAGCTATAAATATAATACTAACGTTAACACGTCATGTAGTCATGACGATGACGACTCACATGAATTTTGCTCCTTATCCAAATGTGCTTAGGTATAGAAGTTGTCGCTTCAAAAATTTTAATCTTAAGAAATTATCTTATTGAAATTGGAATCACAAGCAGGTGAGACAATTTCCTTATCTGTTTTTGATGGTAAGCAATTGTAAATCGTACTTGTATATGCAAAATAGAATGAGACTGTCACCACCAAGTATAGTAGGCTGCCTTAAATGGTTGTGGACACCTTTCCTTCAATGATTTGCTTTGGTTTAAGATGCCAAAGCGTAACTGTTTTTGCAAAGTGTGAATGTTGCACCCAAGTTATAAGAGGATTGCGCTCGAAAGCGAATGTGCTCAATTTTTTTGCATTAGTAATACCTCACTATACATTTACACCTTCTCATCATCGTCATTATCATCACCATTTAAGCCTATCGCCGTCCACTGCTAGACGTAGGCCTGCCTCATGTTACGCCACAGAATGCAGTCTTGTGCCGCCTGCATGCAATGACGCCCAGCAACTTTCACCAGGTCGTCGATCCACCTAGTTGGGGCCGGTATCCTACACTGCATCGGCCAATTCGTGGTCACCACTCAAGAACCTTTGTTCTACAGCGGTTTTCGATTCGTCGAGCGATGTACCCTGTCTATTTGTACTTTTTTTTGGCGGGCTATGATCAGCACACACGCCATCCATTCCGTTTGGGGCGATTCAAGGGCGACACGCGGCCCCATAACCCACGCTATTCCCTCCCCTTCGTCATTGGATTGACTATTGGCACTGAGTCCCTTGACGTCTGTGGCCAGTCCGGCGGGATTCCCTTTCGAGACGGAAATGGTGTTACCCGTTTTTATTTTGGATTATCTTCATTTTTATGATTTTCACGGAAGATAAGTAATTCTCTTGATTTTTCTTTAGAAATCATAAAGAATTCTATAGGAAAACGGGGACATAGTGTATTTTTAATCTATCAAAAACCACAACCTCTCCTCCCAATCCATCTAGGCGACGGTAGGGCTAGCGTGTAACTCTATAACTTGTCGTATACGCCTGTCTCAAACGCCACATGGGCGGGCCATCGGTACTGGTCCTTGTTTAACTCAACTAATCCGGAGGAGTACATTTTTGTCTTGATATCCACCACTGCAGAAGTTTTGAAATTGTGGACATGATTTATGAACTGTATTTGGGGCTTGCACAAAATTGATTCTGCATGAGTCAATTAAATACAGGACAAATATTTGCACGATCCACAAATGGTTGTTCTGACGTAGATCTAAATTGTGTTTATTATAACCTCGTGAAATTCTGCATAATAGATGGATTTCTTTCTATCAAAACTTGTTGTTTAGACAAACTCGCTGATGACTCGCTATGACGATGGAATAAAAACAGGAAGAGAAAGGACGGAAGTGCCTTATAAAATTTGCTATAAATATCTTAATTATGTTACGCAATATATTATTATGCATAATCTCTACGGGGAGTACTTATATATTGTAATTTTTATATAATACTTAATCTATTTTGTAAATCTAGCCAATAAAATCTGCTTCTGAATTGGAATGAGGTCCAACCCAGATTTATAGTTTCTGTGTATATATTTTTAAATTACTTATATATTTTTGCGAACGATGTAAGATTACTATTGACATAGATGTTGTAATGATCTAAGTAACGAACTCTCATTTCGAGTATTGTAAATTCCATCCTTGTGTAGTTTTTGCGGGATTCAGAAATGCTTATTTTGAGTCTGAATTTTGTATAAGTACAAGAAAAAAAAGGCCTCCATATTTCCCGCGTGTGTTGTAAATAATAATTCAGGGTAGTGAGCAAAAGACACCACTGCCAAAGGAGGTACATATACACAAAGCCCGTCTGAAAATTCAGCATGTTATAAACTGAAGAAATAGTTTGTCCCGGGTGATCTTCAAAACGCCTGGACCAATTTTAGTAATATGTTACTACCAGGTAGCTGTCTGTTTAAGAATTAACTTAAGCTATATTTTATCCCGGTATTCCCAAAGGGAACTGCACGGGTGAAATCGCGGCTGTTTTTTTCCTTAATTATATATTTGTGAAGTCCGCGGAAGGTAACAATCATTAATTCCTTAGTTCAGACAATAATCATGTGCCCACGTGCAAAAGAAAATATATCGTTTATGCTGGAGTTCAAATTTCTATACAGATATGTACCTATTTCTTGAGTATTCACACAAGACAGTCTTTGCTTACAAAACACGCTACCTGTTATGCTTTGGACACGGTTCTGACATGTTTTACAACCGACGTAGAAGCTGCCTCGTCGCTCTTGAAAATTGTATAGAGTTTTCGTCAATCAATGTTCAAGATTAGCCTGAAGCAACTGTTTAAAGACTCCTGATTTTCTCACAATTGTTTTAACTTTAATATTCAATTTGACTAAAGTTTAGCGTAAACTTAAACAGATAACTGATTGATTGATTTTTTTTAGATGTTTTTTTGGCAAAGCTGTTTTTTATTTGGACTTGTTTATATTAATTGTATGGTAGGTACTTAAAAAAGGCGAAGGAAATCTTTAGGTCAAGGCTCCTATTAATTATGGAATTATGAACACTCGACGCAAAAATGGCGGATAAATTTGATGTCTATCCATGTGTGTCTATCTGTGGCATCGTAGCTCCCGAACGGAATCTTCATTCAATTTATTTTGTTTAAAAGGTGAATTAGGCGTGAGTGTTCTTAGCTGTGTTTGATGAAATCGGTCTTGACTAGAAGAATATTATGACACTATGACAATGAAATAAGATAGCCGCCACCACAAAATGACGAATTAATAATATACAATTGTGCAGATTTTTTTTGAGTTTATATTTTGCTCGTACCAGTGTTACTAAAAATTTTAAGGTCACTTATTATAAATAATATAAAACAGTACCCTAAACCCTTGGCAGCTTGTTGATCGGTCCTCAATAGTGGACCATGAATGATTTTGCAACTTACTTAGGACTAATTTCAATTTCAAAATCGTGTAAAGTATTATAGATTTTTATTCATCATCATCATCAACGAATGCTCAGCAGGAAAGTATTATGAAATTATGTCTTGTAGATAACGGTTAGCTAACTCCACTTACGTAGAATTTAATATTTCCATAACGAAAAGCTTCAACCTACGTTATTCTTTGTTATTCTTTCTTTTTCCCAAAAAAGAAACGAATAAATCTTAACATAAAATTGGTCAGTGCAGCCTTTTGGCTCCGTCGGCAATCGATTAAATATGAGTACCTATAAGCATATTTTGACTTGAAAAATTTCACATCTCAAAGATTACGGTATAAACAACATATGATAAATTGTAACAATTTGTATTTGTACTCGAAAAGGACTTCAAAGTATAAAAACCTTGCATTAAAATGAAAGATTAATGTCCTGATTTTTTTCCGTATCATATAACTGCTATACCCGGCAGGTCATAATCATCATCATCATCAGCATCATCACAGCTCATATACGTCCCACTGTTAGGCTCGAACTTCCTCCACAATAGGAGGGCAATTAAGCTACTATACCACGCAGGTCAGACTTGTTGATTTTGATTTCGAGTTTACCTTCCCTTGCATAGATGTTATATGCATATTATATCCCTTAGTCGTCATCTACAACACCCATAGGCAAGGGGGGTAGTAAACTGTAGCCTTACTCTGTCAATACACAGTTTATTACGTCACACTGTAATTTTCTCGTAGAAATCATAAATATCAGAGACCGATCACATGACAAGTGGATGGTACCCGAGTATTCCGCTGGGCTGGTGTCAAGGAATAGGTAGAAGTAGTCGGCCAAATAGCAATGAGGAGTGAACACAGTAGATTTTAGGGGTCGGATGCTGCTCATCTGTCACCGCGGACAGATTGGGCGGAGTGTGTTCCATATCCGTGTAGATTATAGGTTACCGTAAAAAAGGAGGCATAAATGTCTGCTGAGTGATACTTGGACCTTGATCATGGGTAACAGCATTATTTTTGGGCATATATACTACGAACCTGCCATATGGCGACTCAGTAAAAATAATGATTTCTGATGTTTACGCCAGTATTACACATTTTAAATGAAACTACTTTATGGATTTTATCGCGTTTGTATTTGATTTTTGATTACCCGATGTTTCGAACTCTTTGCAGCGTTCATGGTCACGGATGGACTAAGATATCTCACGTCCATCAAGTCCCGTGACCATGAACGCTGCAAAGTGTTCGAAACGTTGGGTAATCAAAAATCAAATACAAACGGGATAAAATCCGTAAAGTAGTTTTATTTAAAATCAGTAAAAAATATTTGCCATCCCTTTCTTTGGGTGACTGGAGCGGAGAATAGTCCGTCACCCGCAGAGAGGATAACCGATGTCCTGGGAGGGGCGCTTCTCCCAGGATGACGGGTCGGGAGAGTGGTTTCTATTTGGACGAGGCTAGAGCCCGAAATATTGATGACACCCCGAACTACGGCTGCCAAGCGTGGCAATAATGCCCCTATAATAATTAATCGAGAGATAATGAATGGAGTGTCAAGGTTACAAAGAAGAAGATGAAGTATTTTTTATCCAGAAAAAAGCAATTATTAAACACTTGCCTTGTATAATAGGTATTCAGAATCTCTACGGTATAGGGCGCTAGTAATTTGATAAAATCAACAATGTGCAAACTTCATGGGAATTACTTAATTGAACCATAATTTTTAAGTGAGATCTGATAAAATTATTGAGATGGCAACCCAAATATTTGACTTTGATATATCATTCATTCATTGCAAATACCTTGTTGATAGCATCTGGGCGCTTTAAAATATATCCTGCCGCTCTGAAACGAATATCTAACAAATTTAATGAAAAAACAAAACTTAAAATATGTTTTTATTTAAATGGTAGAAAAACATTGTAAAATTAATATAGTTTATATTAAAAGAGTCTTGCTTTCTTAAGGCATTATGAAAAATAGTACGTATTTTAAATGGAATAGAAAAATTAATTAATTATAATAGAATAATTTAATTAAATTTTCGTGTGGTGACGGAATAAGAATACAATTTATCACCCCCTTTCTTGCTCGTAGGTGTCGTAAAAGACGCCAAAGGGATATAATATGCATATAAAATCTATGCCAGAGAAGGAAAATTTGAAATGAAATCCTATACCAACACGTCTGACCAGCGTAAGTATAATTTAATTAATGCCTTATAAACATTTTTTTATTAAGAAAAATTGAGGATAATTTCCAGGTGAAGACATTTCACCTATCTGTAGTCTTTCAAAGTCCACTATTGGCCATGAAGAGTATTTTTGAATAGAAAATTTCTATAGATACTTATAATATATTTAATATAAGCATACCGCCCTCGCTTCGCTTCGGTTTCAGTCGCCTTGCCGCTTAGTTCCCGTTCCCGTGGGAATACCAGGATAAAATATAGCCTATATGTTAGGTACTCCCTGATATTATAGCTTTCTATTGATGAAAGAATTTTTGAAATCGGTTCGGTAGTTTAAGCGTGAAAGTGTAACAAACAAACAAACATCCTTTCTTTCGCATTTATAATATTAGTAAGGATATTTGAATGGGGAGTCAATTCGTGTTAGCCGTCATCGATATTGCCAGGTGACGTGTTAACACTAACTGTAATATCATAGCTTATGTCACTATATCTATATTGATAGATGTCAGAACCATATAAATATCAAAATGCGTTAATTTATATCTGATTATCTAAAAATAACAACTGTTTGTTCGTTGTTTTAAGTTTTAACTTCTATCGCCAGTCTTCATGACTGCTTATCGTTATTTTTTTATATCTTTTCTCCCTATGAAAAGGTATAAGTCCTATGATAGCTTGGAAATTGCTGCCAGTGTTTATAATACCATTTTTATAGGTGAGTGCTGCTTATCATTCCACGTAATAGTCCTGCACCAAATTTTTAAGACTCTCGTGAGAATGAAATGTGTGATGACCTGGTGTTTTTTTATATAACATACTAGACGATTTAATTCATTCATTACAGCTTAAATACGTCGCACTAATGAGCTCGAACCTCGTCCACAATGGTAGGGATATTAACCTACTATACTACGCTAGTCGCATGCATTGGGATAGAGTTTTATTTTGAAAGTGCTTTCTATTGCATAGATCTTCTATTATACCTATATCTTCTATTCTCTTCTATTATAGCTTTTAGTTATAAAAGACCCATGGCCAAGATAAAAGAGTGGTAAATTGTATTCTTATTTTTTTTTTATGATAAATCCCTGCAGTAAGGAAGGACACAAATTACATCCAGACTCAGAACGACAATTTGTGGATCATGTAGTGTTGTACTGCGTGTAATTCGAACTCATGGTACTGGCACAGTAAGTCGGTCTCTTAAACACTACGCCAGCTGTGCAGTCAAATGCAAAAAGTAATAATCATCATCATCGCAGCCCACATACGTCCCACTGTTGGGCTCGGGCCTCCTCCATAATGGGAGGGAATTTGACCTACTATACCATGCTGGTCAGACATGTTGGTATAGGGTTTCATTTCGAGTTTTCCTTCTCTTGCACAGATGTTATGTGCACATTATATCCCATAGTCGTCTTATACGACATCCACGGGCAAGATAGGGAGTGGTGAATTGTATTCTTACTCCGTCACCACACGGACAAAAATAATAATACTCTCTATAATCGATTAATTTTACAGAAAAAACAATTTTGAATTATTCAACGCCGGATCTCATTAACATAATATAATTTATATTGAGATAATAAATACGTTTAATTATTAAAAAATATTCGTAATAACAAAATCAGCCCAAATTCATTGCCCGTCATCATCTGATGGAGTATCAACCCGAAAACACCAAAGATTATTCATACGACTTGGATCCATTACTCGGTAACCCATGTCTTTCAGACGTGTCCAATCCTTCATCGCGGCCAAAAAAGGAATGAAATAAAATAAATATATATATATATCATATATGTTAACAGTGCCCAGTCACGCAAACTTGTTAGCACAACGCCGAAACATGTTATTATACAACATTTATTTAAGTTTTTTTTTAAATGAATCGTGGCTCCGTTTGTAACAAGAATGGCGGAATCAGTTTAACAAAATACACAATTGTACACGCGATATGAAAAGTGATTTTTTTTCTTAAATCTTTCTTGTTCGCTCATTTCATGATAAGGTGCTGTCATATCGCCGGTTAAAAAATTTGCTTGACTTTTATTTTACATAAAAAGTTGGTATTCGAAAATCGCTTCACGGGTTTTTTAAAACACCTGTATTAAAAAATTTGCTCCAAAATAATTTACGGCATTGAGGACTTCATAGATATACTAGCCGACCCGGCGGATTTGCACCGCCATAATTTTTTTCGTAAATATATTTACTAAATTTCCGAAAATATAATCTTTCTATAGCTGTCATTTGCGTTTTGTTATTACACGACATGCGTTTTTATTATACCACGTTTTATAGTGACTTGAATTCTCTTTGACGTTTTATGTCAAGTCCCACGGGAACCCGATCGACCGGGATAAAAAGTATCCTATGTACGCCTCCTAGTTCTAAGCCCCGCCAATTTTCAGGTAAATGTACAGCCGTTCTTGAGTTATAAATAGTGTAATCACTACCCTATTCATCATTTATTTATCACAGCTCAGATACGTTCCACTATGGGCCTCGAGCCTCCTCCACATTTTGAGGGAAACTGACCTACTTATATCAAGCTGGTCAGGCGGATTATTATAGCAAAATAACATTTCGAGTTTTCCTTCTCTCTCGTTATATGCATAAGATATTGCTCAGTCGTCTTTTACGACACCTGCAGGTAAGAGGTGGTGGTGAATTGTATTCTTATTTCGTTACCACACAAAATATATTAAGTACCTAATTCACCACACAAAATATGAAGTATATGGGCCTAGTGCTCGACGGGCATTGGTGGTTCCGGGAGCATTTCCGCAGGCTCGCTCCACGGCTCGCCGGCGCGGCGTTCGCCCTATCCCGGCTTATGCCAAATGTGGGCGGACCGAGCGTTACGTGTCGAAGGCTGTACGCGTGGATCATCCGGTCGATGGCCCTGTACGGCGCACCGGTGTGGGCGGGGTCCCTGACCGTCCGACTCAGGGCCCTTCTGTGGCGACCACATAGGGCCATGGCGGTCAGGGCCATACGCGAATACCGCACGGTGTCGACGGAGGCAGCGTGCCTGTTGGCCGGGACTCCCCCGTGGGACCTGGAGGCGGAAATTCTCGCCGGTTTCTATCAAAGGGTGTCGGGGGTGCGAGCGGAGGGTGGTGTAGTCTCTTTGAGGGAGCTCACTGCTTGGCGCGTTGACGCCCGCCGAGACGTCTTTGCACGTTGGGCAGTCCGGCTGGAGAGGCCTTGGTTCGATGTGCGGACCGTGGAGGCCTTCTGGCCGACGTCCTCCGCGTCAGACCGACTACTGACGTCAAGTCACCCTGCTCCGGTGGTCGGTCCAACGACGAAGGCGACGTGTCGCGGGTGGGTTACGGGTGTGCGTGCATACGCCCTTCTGTCGCCCCGGACGGAGTGGAGCGAGGAGCGCGCCGACCGTAACCCACGCTCAGAAACAAAAAAAAAAGTACCTAATTAAATTAATACTATTCTATATAACGCATTAAGACTTATTTTAGTTATTTAATTAGAAATAATATATTACGGGACATTTAACTAAATATGCTATTATAAATAACAAATAATATTAATCGTAATTTAATATTATATTGTATCATATTAGGTTTAATTAAATAATAAATTAAAGCGTATAATAGAATAATACAATAATATTACACATAATAAAATGTAATATCAAAATATTAATCATAATATAATATTACATTTTATCAAATTATATTATAACTATAGATCAGTAAAGTCACTCGTAAGATACATCAAAAGTTGAACCACTTTTGAATCATCGTCTGACCGTTTCAATTGCTCTTAAATCTCAACACATTCGTGACCGCAATGTTTATATAAGGTTGGAAGCTTGTATATCCAATTTTTTGGCTCATCAAAACACTTGAAAATCATAACACTTGAATATTCTGGTATTACGTTGATATATTTCCTTGAAATCGAATTTCTATCTACACATAACACATATTGACATCCGCTATTAAATATGGGCCATTCTGCAAGGGAGATTAGCGCTATAACCGTTGATGACATAAAATGCTATGTCAAATCATTTGACCAGCGTGGTATAGTAGGTCAATTTCTGTCATATTTTAAAAGGTCCTTCAGCTCAACAGTAAGTGCGTGAGGCTGTTGCTCCAAGAGGGGCGTCGGGTAGGGGTAGTACCCGAAAGGATATCCCGCCAGTCTAGTCACAGGCGTGAGGAACTTTATACCAGTGGGCGGCCCAATGGCGAAGGGATGGGAATACGGTGGGATATGGGGCTGCGCGCGGCCCTTTCGGCACTCCGGATAGAATGGACGGTTAAGATAAAAAAAGCTACAATAGGTCATATATGACTTTAGATATATATGATTTCTTCTCAGAGGATCCTTCCTCTGTCTTTTATTTTTATTGCAATCGGTGTCAAACGAGCAAACAGTACAACTGGTGGTAAGTGTTGCTGCCATTCATGGACCTTTGCAAGGGCAATGCCTACGGTGAAGAAAGTGAAATTAGTGTGAATGTGTGCAATGGAGGTTTGGTAATATTAAAGACATCACTAAAATCCACTACACGCAAACACCCTCAGAAAGTTAGGCCACCGGCTCTCTCGCTCAGGGGCCGTTCATAAAATACGTCACGCTATAATCAACTTTTTTTCACCCCCTCCCCCCGATTGTCACGCTGTGTCACACTTTCTGTGACCCCCATGTAAATATTTCGTCACAAAAACTATGACAATGAATATAATAAGTTTCAATGGATAATACACAAATTTTGGGAATTAGAAATATTTATTTAGGTTTTATAATAAAATTTGAATAAATTAACAAAAATCTTTTTTAACGAACAAATAAATAATAATTCTATTTATCAAAAGTCCAAGGATTCTGCAAATGCGTTGAAATATCCATAATTGGTATTGCAACATCTTCATCTTCTTTATCTTCAAAACTACCCTCTACTTCATCGTCATCTATCCATTCTGCATTTTAAAAAAATAATAAAATAATTTAAAATCTTTTAATGAACGGCGAACATCACGTTGCCGTAGACCCCCCCGTCCTTCTTTGTCACATCTTGTCACACTCAGCAAACCAACTCCCCCCCCCCCCCCTCGTTGTAGGCGAACGTATTTTATGAACGGCCCCTACCAAACGAAGCGCAATAACAAATTGCTACTCGGACGTCGATTTTCTGCGAGAGTGTGGTACTACCCCGGACAGACCGGCCCGCGGCTGTAGATAGATAACTGTCTACAGTATGGTCCTACCACTATTAAAGTCCCCAGAAAAACAAACGGGCAGTGACATATTATCATTTTGCTATCACACTTGATCTAGTACCTACCACCTTTGAAGTCAATCCGGTTCACTAGTGTTAAAGATTAAGGTCATTGTCAATATTACGTTCAAAATCATAACATACAAAAACTAACACTTATAATACTTACGTTCACCTACTCTTGAATATAAATATTTCGGCCATAAATATTTTGTTAACAGGTTATCAAGCTGATAGATGTGTCTATTGCGGTTGGAGTAACGCAAGGATACATATTAGGGTCAAAATTATTATTTTAATTAATTTTACTTTTCATATAGAAAGACCAGCGAGAGGTCCACCTGATAAATACTTGAAGTGGTAAATTTCGCATATGGACCTCTACGATAGTAGAGGCATAAGTTATGTCGCTGCTAAAGTACCTAAGGTGAGGTTTAGCCCTCAAACTTTTTTATTCATCGAATAAGTATTGAATTGCTTCCAATCAGGCGCTGATTTTCTGCGAACGTGTAATATTAGCCAAAATGAGCTAACCTATTAACGCCTGCAGGTTATGAAAATTTACTGTCAATGTATTTTATAATTTCTACCTTATAATTGAACCATTATATATTTATTTGTATCAAAAAAGATTTCTCTTTCTTTCTTTATTATTCGCAGCTATGTTTAATTATTTATCTATTACGATTTTGAAAAAGAAATATGCAGATAGGTATTAAATTGTTTATAAAATCTATAGTGAGACAATTTTTAGTCTTTTTTTTTTCAATTAACTTATTATTTGTCTTTCAGTTTGGTGACATTGTAAGAAAATAATTCACCAGCCCTTTCTTGCTGTGGATGTTATAAAGACGATTGAAAGGGTTTATAATATGTTAGATACTACCTTTGCAAGAAGAGTTAAAATAACAAATTTCAACCTTATGTCTACTCAATTAACAGAAAGGGTAAAATATGTTAACTTGCCTGCCGTTATAGAGAAACCTCGAATCCAACACTGAAACTAGGCTGAGAAGAAGAAGAACATTAATATTATCAATATTAGTATCAATATTAGTATCAATATTAGTATCGATATCGATACCAAACTATTTAAATTGTTTTTCATTACAACAATTTCGTATAATTAACCAAATTATTTTAGCAATGGTCCAAACAGTTAATTAGTTCATACACATAATCATTTTCCTCAATAAGGCATTTTATAACCAATACAACAACTTAATAGGTTTCAATAGGCTGTTTAAATTGTCACATTGCTTCCTTGCGATAAAAAAATAGGGACATGTAGTTAATTATTACAAGAGGTAAATGTCATTACAATTTTAATCATTTCAGCCTTAAGAGATGCATTAATTAAGAAGTAGGATGATTCTGAATATAACATATTTAACTGTCAACAAGGACATCTTAAAATGTTTTAAATAATTAAGAACTTTTAATTTACACATGTTTACTTGTGCATGTTAATTTTTTAAATGATTATAAATCAAACGGTTTTTAGGAACTTTATTGGGTTTTTATTTGATTTTTGATTGCCAGACGTTTTGAATACTTCATAGTCACGGGCGGACTAAGATGGCTCACGTCCAACAAATCATCGTTATTGCAGATTTACCCTCTACAGAATTAGTTATTAAATGTTTTGATACAAATTTATTGTCAGTACAAAAAGAAAACGATTCTATATGAAAAGAAAATATATTCTTTTTGGTCAGTAATTAAATATTGAATTTGTAGTAATTATTATATTATGACAATTTATTAATTTAAACCTAAGAACTCTATAATATATTACCTACCACTGTATCGAATATTTATAAAATGTGTTGCGTAAATATCAAAAATCATTGTTAAGTTTTTTTTAAGACGTAAAGTATAAAAGATTATATTTTAGTAAATGATATCATGCTACTAAGTATTTTGTTTTACAAGAGATATTAAGAACACTAATGTTTTAATCGTCTTTTACAATAACCACGGTCAAGAAAAAGGGTGTTGAATTGTATTCTTACTCCATCGCCACGCGAAAACTCTTTATTTATTAATAAAAATAAAATAATTAATCATCATTCATCATCATCATTACAGCTCATATACGTCCCATTGACGTGCCTCTGCCACAATGAGAGGTAATGGACCTGTTATACGATGGCGGAGAGATGTGTTAATTTAGGATTTTCTTCTCTGACATTGCTGTTATTCGGATATCATGTCTTAGTCATCTTTTACGACATCCACGGGTAAGATAGGGAGTGGTTATTTGTATTCTTAGTCCACCAAAATACGAAGAAAGTTCTGGTCCCACCTAAATCGTTCAGAGTGACGAACAAGCAATGTGCAGGTCATAATCAGTTGTGCTACCTCTTTTATTTTTTGCGTTGCGTGTATTCACACTCTCTTCACTTTCTATACGGTAGACAGTGGCCTAGCAAAGGTCAACGAGTGACAGTAGGTATCACTTACCATGAGGTGTGCTGTTTTCTCGTTTGCAACAAAATAAAACCTCTTACCATCAATTAAGTGGGCTACTGGTACAAACTTTTTAACTTCAGTTACCTGTTCATCGCAATTGTCCTATCACTTCTTGTCATTCATCATCATCATCATTTCAGCTCATATACGTCCCACTGTTGGGCTCGAGCCTCCTTCAGAATAGGAGGGAAATTGACCTACCACCACGTTGGATAGACGTGTTGGTATAGGGTTTTTTTTTAGAGTTTTCCTTTTCTTGCATAGATATTATATGCATATTAGTTTCCTTAATCGTCTTTTACGACACTCACGGGCAAGAGGATGGTGAATTGTATTCTTACTCCGTCACCACACGAAAGATTTCTTGTAAATCCTTATTTAATTATATGTTTGTATTGTTTCAGATGAATCAACAGTGTAAAGTTTGTGGAGAGCCCGCGGCCGGATTCCATTTCGGTGCTTTCACCTGTGAAGGATGCAAGGTAAATTGAGTGTGCTTTCTTTTTGCTGTAAGCAAAGAAAATATTGTGTTTACTTGAGAACTGTTTTATGTTTTTATCTATGTTAAAAAAATCACTTATCAATTTAGATTCCTCAAATTAAAAGTATTTATTTCTAATGATTCATTTGGTAAAAATTTTAATTTTAACTTAGGAATAGATATTGTTATTGCATGCTTTTTTTGCGATAAAATTTAGTTATATTCTAAAATAATAAAAGTGGATTTAGTTACTTTTTATAACATCAACTGTATGATACTAAAATTACGTCGAAAGCGGCCGAAATGTATCAGAAACTAGTCAAAGTAAACAGACAGAAATCGAAAGGAAACTGTATTTTTTTGTTTTAATTGCCGTAAGTAAGATACGATTATTTTTTTTAACTTTGTATCCGTCTCTTGAAAAAAAAAGAAATACAATTCACCACCCCTTTTCTTATCTGTTGCTATCGTAGAAGACGGCGAAAAGAAAAATATGCAGATAACATGAATGAAAAAAAAAAGAAAACTGGATTTAAAATCCTTTAACCACCCAACTGACAAGTTGGGGGAGGAAGCTCGAATCTAGCCCAGTATTGGGAATTATATGACCTCAGATGATGATATAGGTACTTCAGATTTTTTTAGGATTTACCTATGACAATTACCATAAATTACTAACATTCAAAATCAAACAGTAATTTAATAAAACACACTTTAGCTTATCCAAAGCTTAGCCGTTATACACAAATGGTAGATGTCACATATGCCTTATATAATGATGTAGATTGACTATACAACCTTATACACTGAAGTGGATTGACGCCTGAATAGCAAAGGTACTGGTGGTCTTCCCGTCCGTATAAGTAAAATGGTGGAATTTAAGTTTATGGGGTCTCAATAAAATATTGTATCTCGGCAAATACCATTTCTGGTATAGACGGAATAATTCGATTTAAAATATTGACGTTTTCATTTAGAATATTGTGAGTTTGTTTCTTGTTTCCCTTCATAATAATTGAAGAGAATGGCTGTTCTAGTAATTAACTTATGATCGGGCGATAACACGTCTGTGTGATAATGGAGTATGAATATAATTCGCCACCCCCTCTATTGCCCGTGGATGTCGCAAAAGACGGCTAAAGGATATGACATACAGATAACATCAGTGCAAGAAAAGGAAAACTCGACATAAAACCCTATACCAGTGCGTCTGACTAGCACGATATAGTAGGTCCACTTTACTTTCATTATGGAGGAGGCCCAAGCCCAACATTAAGACTTATGGTAGCCTGATATGAAGATGAAGATCTGGTATCGTTAATAGAAAACATGTTCTAGACAATTTTATGTAAAAAGAAAATTTGAAAAATAAATAAAATGATAAGTTCGCTGAGTTTCTTGTTAGATTTTCTCAGTTGTGATCAGGTGTTGTTAACCATCCAAATTATCTTATTTATAAAATATCATATTCATATTTCAGCTTACTTACGAATTACTGTTGAGTTCGAGCCTTCTCCACGATAGGGGAGTAATTGACCTGCTATACCACGCGGGTCAAACGTGTTGGTATAGAGTTTCATTTCAAGTTTTCTACTCTTGCATAGAACGTTTATATGTATACATATTTAATATCTTAATCGACTTTTATGATAGCTAGGTGCAAGAAAAGGAGGGGTATTTGATCGTGGAACGTCCGCCTTGGTCTTCCCCTTCTAACACTACCACTCAGATTCGCCTTATAAATTCTTCTTGTTAATCTCCTTTCATTCATTCTCTCTACATGACCAAACCAACTTAACATACCTTGTCAATCAATCCTTGTCACTACATCAACATTCATGACACCACAACGTTCCCTGATTACACTGTTTTTAATTCTATCACTCAGTTTCACACCAATCATGCTCCTCAGCGCTCTCATTTTCACAGCGTTTATTCTACTTTCGTGTTTCTTCTGCCATACCCAGCTCTCACTTCCATACGTTAGGGTTGGTACAAGGACTCCCCTATGCACAGCCAGGCGAGCCTTCTTAGAAGGGTTTTGGCCGCCCATAAAGGTGCGCAAAGCACCATTCATCATATTTCGTTTAGTAAAAATAATTAAATCTACATTACAAATCCCAGTGCAATTTTATCTATTGCCATACATATCTTGACGCAAATATTTATCTTCGGAATCATAGCAAACAAGAAACAACATCTAGATGGCGTTGTTTTTTATTTCGAAATTCATAAAAACAAGTAACAATTATACAATTAGTGTGAATGCATATTTAGAAGTTGCAATTGCCATTTTGATACGGACTGCATTATATGGAAACAAGATGTCTTATAACATCGGTCGTTGGAGCATACGTGTGTTGAATGATAAGCATGTATTGCCTTGTACGCTTATCTTTTACTTCTAAATCAGTGAGAAATTAATTTACTACGATGGTTAAAGGTGTTTTACTAATCAAATATTTTCTTTACCTTTTATTTTTTGCTTTGGTTGTTTTAATATTCATCTCAGCTGGAATGAATACATATTATATATGCTATTAATGGATTCGTCTCCTATAAAACAAGAGAAAATTGACCTAATATACCACGCTATTAAGACGGGTTTCATTCATCCACTTCTCCAGAGACATTCAATGTTGAATATAGGCCTCCCAACGAGAATAACACTCAGAATGGTCCTGTGCCCTTGTATCTAACGATTTCTTACACCTTTGAAGATGTTGTCTAGATGGGTATTTATTTTTTTTTTTTACGGGTGGCCTATGGTAAGCGCACGCGCGGTCCATTCCGTTCGGGGCGATGAAAGGACGGCGCGTGGGCCCATAACGCACCCGTACCCACGTCACCTCGTTGTTGGGCCGATCACTGGAGCAAAGTGACTTGTCGTCAGTGGTCAGAACGACGGAATACCCTTTCGGGTACCCTCACCTCTCGACGTTCTGGAAACTCGGTCGCCGTCACGCGGTTAGCCTCTCCGCGGGTGACGGACTAAATTCCCCGGTCCGATCACCCGCGGTCTCGGCTAGAAGAGAATCTAGATGGGTATAGAGTTTAATTTCGAGTTACATAGATATCTGAATGTTATATTCCTTAGTTGTCTTTTACGATACCCAAGGGCGGGGTGCTGAATTGTATTCTTACTCAGTCACCATAGGGATTTTTTTAAATTACTAATAATAGTATAATTTTACATCTTCTGTATTATGTTTTGGAAAAAATATATACTGATTCGACGAATAATATTGTAATTATCTATCTATTTTTTGAACATGTTTTAGTTTTTTTTATGAGAGATAATTTATATATTTCTGTTACCACATGGACTCACAACATATACGTCGCGTATAATATGGTGTACACACACTAGCCTAACTGTTAAGGCCACTGTTGACAAACGTAAGTTGTCCCTTAAGAATTTTCTCTTAAATCTAATAATAATCTAGTAGCCATCAATGATATAGTATTCATACCATCACGTAATAAAATCAGTATGTTGCGAGATCCAATCACAAATTGTCGCGTCAGGCGCAACTCGCAATTTGCTACTCCGAATCAATTTGTGAAGTTTTTGTTGCCGGTAATGTTGCTCGATTCAATTTTCTGTTAACTGCGATGTTGTTTTGTCGCATCGCGCTGTTGAATTATGGACGTGAGGAAAATTATTTCGATTTTGTAATTGCGTTCTATATTATGGAGGTATTTCGACCGGTTATAACAGGACTTGGGTTAATTTCAATAGTTTTTAGCGATATTCTACGTTAAATATCATAATCATCATCTTCACAGATCATAAGTTCCACCGCTGGACTCGAGCCTCCTCCACAATATGAGGAAAATTGACCTATTATACCATGCTGGTCAGACATGGTGGTCTAAGAATTCATTTTGAGCTTTCCTTCTCTTATACAGTAGTTATATGTATATAATATCACTTAGTCTTCTTTTACGACAACCACGGGCAAGAACGACACTTGGAGAAATGTATTTTTACCACACCACACCGATAACAATACCAATATATGATACGAAAATTATACCATCCTTAAGTTTATCACCCATCAATAGAATCTTGAGATGTTAAAGAATTTTCGTTAGTTAATCTCAAAATATTTTATAAACCTCATTAGAAATACAATTGTTGACTTTTACGTGGGCGTCTTGATTTTGTCCCTGCAAAGACGGGCTGTTCGAATCGTCGGGGATCCCAATCTTACGGACAGATTGGAGTCGCTGGAGCAGCGGAGAGACTTTGGGTCACTCTGTGTACTCTACCGACTCTTTCACGGGGAGTGCTCCGAGGAACTGTTTGACTTGGTACCACCGTCACCATTCTACCAACGTACCACTCGACATCGCAGCAGGGTTCATCCATTTCACCTGGAAACGTTATGGTCTTCAACTGTACGTTTCCAGCGATCATTTCTCCCACGTACGTGCAAGCTCTGGAATGAACTACCTGCTGCTGTGTTTCCCGAGCGCTATGACATGTCCTTCTTTAAACGAGGTTTAAGAAGAGTATTTCCTTCACGGTAGGCAGCGGCCTGGCTGTGCCCCTGGTATTGCAATGGTCCATGTGCAGCAGTTTCACTTACCATCAGGTGTGCTGCTTGCTCGTTTGCCACCGTTGGCAATAAAAAAAAAAAAAAAAAAAGAGTAATTACTACAACTATGAATGGAAATTTACTTAAATATTTTGATCAAGTCAAATACCATATCTCGGCGATTATACAGGCTGTTTTCTTTATTGTATACTAGCAACCCGCCCTCGCTTCGCTTCGGTTTCAGTCGCTTTACCCGCGGCGTAGTTCCTGTTCCTGTGGGAATACCGGGATAAAATATAGCCTATGTTACTCCCTGATATTATAGCTTTCCATTGGTGAAAGAATTTTTGAAATCGGTTCAGTGGTTTAAGCGTGAAAGCGTTACAAATAAACAAACAAACAAACAAACAAACATCCTTACTTTCGCATTTATAATATTAGTATGGATTCTGGCCACGTGGGCTAGTGATAGATATAAATGATAACAATTCACCACTCCCTCTTTTGGCCGTGAGTAAAAGACGTGTAAGAGATTAAATATGTATTTAACATCTATGCAAGAGAAGGAAAACTTCAAATGAAAACCCATACCCAAACTGACCAGCACGGTATAGTAGTTCAATTTCCCTCCTATTGTAGAGGATGCTTCCACAGTGGAATGTGTATGAGCTGAAATGATGATGAATGAATGATAATTTAATTTTTACTCATTTGACGTGTCGAATACTTTTCAACGTTTATAGTCACAGAAGGATTAACCTGTCTTAAGTCCAACAAATCATTATTATTTCAAATTTTTTTATCTATTTGCTATAGTCATGATATTATTATTTTTATTATTTTTCTTGCGTAGATGTTGGCTGCAATACATATCTCTTAATCGTCTTTTACGACACCCATGGGCAAGATAAGGGGTGAATTGTATTCTTATTCGCATTTATAATATTAGTATGGATTCTGGCCACGTGGGCTAGTGATAGATATAAATGATAACAATTCACCACTCCCTCTTTTGGCCGTGAGTAAAAGACGAGTAAGAGATTAAATATGTATTTAACATCTATGCAAGAGAAGGAAAACTTCAAATGAAAACCCATACCCAAACTGACCAGCACGGTATAGTAGTTCAATTTCCCTCCTATTGTAGAGGATGCTTCCACAGTGGAATGTGTATGAGCTGAAATGATGATGAATGAATGATAATTTAATTTTTACTCATTTGACGTGTCGAATACTTTTCAACGTTCATAGTCACAGAAGGATTAACCTGTCTTAAGTCCAACAAATCATTATTATTTCAAATTTTTTTATCTATTTGCTATAGTCATGATATTATTATTTTTATTATTTTTCTTGCATAGATGTTGGCTGCAATACATATCTCTTAGTCGTCTTTTACGACACCCATGGGCAAGATAAGGGGTGAATTGTATTCTTATTCCGTCGCCAAAATGAATATTTATTACTTAGTTATTATTAAATTTATTGTAATTGGGTCAATTAATTATAAATTAAAATCTGAAAAAAAATCTTAAAAATATTAAATATTAACAATACATATCAACCTGTATAACGAATAGTTATAATACCGTGATCATTATCAATAATTACACGCCTCACAAGCAAAATGAAATATGAGAAAAAAAATAATTTTAATTCCTTATCAAACACACAATCACACCTACTCGGGCGCATCATTTAAATAAGTTTTTAAAACGCATAATTTGAACACAACGTTAGGCCACATTCTCACTGTATGTATAGTTCAAAATGTGTTGTAGTTAATTATAGACCACCCAAGTATATTTTCGTATAGGTAAAACTTCATTTAATAAGTGTGTAAATACAGATGTATGCAGATACAGATGTATGCATGAATACGGTTAAGTAACATACTAACTTACCTACTAAAGAAATAATTCCTGTATTACGTGGGAATTTACAGACATATTTACAGACTTATGTAAGCTCATATGAAGATGAATTATTCATCTTCATATGAGCCTACATAGGTCCCACTGGGCTTGGTCCTCCTCCGCAATGAAGTGGAAATTGACCTACTATACAGCACCGGTCAGATGCTATGGTTTTTTGTCGAGTTTGCCTTCTATTGAATTAATGTTATCTATGTGTCATGTGACCCTCCTGAATGTATAATTAGTCTTATCAACAAGTGTCTTTTGGATAATTTTATTTATCAATCCCTGAAAAATATACTTATCCTATGGTCGATTCGTAATAGCATCTAGATGATTTATAAAAAAAAATTAAATAAATCATCATCATCATAGCAGCTCCTATACGTGTCACTGCTGAACTCGAGCCTCCTCTACAATGGGAGGGATATTAATCTACTATACGCGCTGGTCAGAAAGGTTGGTATAGACTTTTATATCGAGTTTTCCTACCTTTACATAGATCTTACCTGCAATAATCCCTTAGTCATCTCTTACGATACCCACAGGCAAGAAAAGGTGTGGTGGATTAAATTCTTGCTCCGTCCCCAGAAGGTTTTAGACAATTAACTAAAAAAAAATATTAAAAATGGGGTTTGGACTTTTGCAAATATCTCAAAAACTAAAGTTAGTAGTAAAAAAAAAAACGGATAAAGACCTGACCCAGGTTGATATTAAGTTACTGCACGACGGTGGTCGGCCCGATGACGAAGGCGACGTGCCATGGGTAGATCATGGGGCTGCGCGGCGGCTCTTTGTCGCCCCAGATGGAGTCGGACGGTGAGCAAGCCGACCATGGAAAAATAAGGTTGATGTTAAGTTCGTCGTGATCTTTTATGATACCCAAAAGAAATTTAACGATTAATAGTATTCATAGCTGACACAACACTGCAACCTGTCGATAGACCCGATAAATAAAAAATGATAAGTTTCTAAATACCAACATATTAAAAAAATATTTATATTTTTTTCTGAATATGTTATGATTTATGCGATCCTAGTAATGTCAATTAAAAAACAACATGTTTTATAATGGGCCAGTTATAAATCAATATTTTAATTCATTAGCCGATCACAAAATAACACAGTCGTAACTTTAGATAAACGGTTCCGAAGGCTTTTAATAATTGGTTTGTAACTGTGTGATTACTGTTAGAGATAGTGTGAATAATAAATGTTCTTGTAGATATTATGGTTTTGATTTTCGTGAGAAACTGAAAGTCTATGGTAATTTTATTTTTTATATTGGGACTAACGGCATCACACATTCTAATCACTGTAATTCCTGTAACCCATAATCCATAATGGTATCCATAGATGAATCTATCCCGGTATTCCCACGGGAACGGGAACTACGCGGGTAAGGCGACTGAAACCGAAACGAAGCGAGGGCGGGTTGCTAGTATTTAATAAAAAAAAACTGAATTACACGGGTCACTTGTTGGAAGTAAGACGCTTTATTCCTCTCGTGAACGTTGAAAAGAGGCCCAAACCCAACGGTAGGACGTAGGTATATGGGCTGAATAGCCATTCGTTTTGGATTCCGCCACGGTTGGGAAAATGTGTCATTTAACTAAAGGTCAATCATAATCGCTCAAACTAAAACAATATAGTTAATTCTGATAATAAGACGCAGCCCACTTAAATTTCTTGTTTCTATTATTTCCTCATTTTCATCTATAATAGGTAGTTATTTTTTATGTTTGTTATAAATTTTTTAAAGTTCAAGTTAAATATTTTAAGCTTTAAGAGATCGATAGATGAGTATGATTTATAGTAATGTCTGTAAGGCATATTTCAATCTAATCTAACCCAAGAAATAATGTCTCAATCCTATCTTGTATACCTGAATATTTGTTGTGACATTTACTTGATTAATATACGTTTTTGTGTCATAAATTTATATAAGAGTTAAATAAATAATGTTTTGTCAATTTAATACGTGCTCTTTAAGTAATTATATTGTATTTTTTTATTAATCGAACGCAATATCTATTCTGTATCATAATGGAATAAGAATATAATACTACACCTTGTCTATAAGTATCGTAAAAAAGGACTTAGTGATAATTTGCATATAATATCTCTGCAAGAGACGAAAAACTCGTTACAAAATACCCCTTTAATACCTTAAAAACTAATATTGTAAACTAGCAACCCGTCCTCGCTTCGCTTCGGTTTCAATCGCCTTACCCGCGTGGTTCCCGTTCCCGTGGAAATACCAGGATAAAATATAGCCTAGTTTACGCCCTGATATTACAGCTTTCTATTGGTGGAAGAATTTTTGAAATCGGTTCAGTGGTTTAAGCGTGAGAGCGTAACAAACAAACAAACTTACTTTCGCATTTATAATATTAGTAAGGATTAGAATATTTGTGTATTGGCTACACTTTCACATCATATCATCTCAACGAAACTTTTTAAAACCTTCTCATACACGTAATTAGTGAAACAGAAAAGGAAATATAGTACCTTTCATCCAAAAAAATAAATAATGTTTTTGAGGGAAAAAGTATTGACGAGATGAAGCCACGGGCATAGTTACTTTTTTGTAAATTACAAAGAAAAGCTTTTTGGTTATTGAATAATATTACATAACATACGAAGATTAATAAAACAATTCCCACAAAAAGCGCTGAAGTAATTACAAGCTTTTAAAACATAAAATAATGCTAAATGATTATAATCAAACCATAAATATGGAGGTGCACTTGCCGTAGAAAATATGTGGGACATTTAAAATTATACAGAATTTAAAATATGGCATCACTGGGGTCAGTAATTCGATCGGTTATTACGACCGAATATTACCGATGACCCTATAATTTGCACACTTTTCAATAATCGACATCGTACCCAACGTACCGATGTACGGAGTGAAATTAAATTACAAAACTGGTTGTGCAAAGCCATGTTCTTGATTATTGTTTATGGTTACTTCAGGTTGCCAGGGTGGAGAAATTATGTGCTTTTTATTGCCTATTGTAGCGGACCGCTCGTGGATCTTAACGATACCAGGGACACGGCCTGTTGGTACCTAACTTTTTAACCAAATGAAATGTAGTAGCAAGTTACAACAACAGAAGCCCTTTTTCGTACTGTGAAGGATTCATAATCATCATCATCACACCTCACATACGTCCCACTACTGGGCTTAAGCCTCCTACATAATATAAGGCGACTAATAATAAAAAAGGAATAATGTGTTTTTGATCCATCAATATCAGTGTGGTGTCGGAGGAAGAATACAATTCACCACACCTTATCTTGCCAGTGGCTGTCGTTAAGGATGACTAAGGGATATAAATATACATGTAACATTTATACAAGAGAGGAAAAACTCGAAATGAAACCCTATATCAACCCGCCTGACCGGCGTGGAAGGATTTCTCTCCTGTTGTGGAGGTGGCCAGTGCCCAGCAGTGGGACTTATGTAGGCTGAGACGATGAAGAGATGAAGGACTGAATACGAAGAATTATCTTATTCACTATTATAAATCATTTCTAATACGTTAAAAATAGATAAATATTTTTTGCTGACTGTACTTTATTATACCGAAACATACAGTATCATTGGTAATGCACTTACGACCATTTACGGATTGAATTGAATTATTATCGACCGACATAACGACAAGGCTCTTAGTGAAAAAAAAACTACGTGATTCATTAAATGTGTACTATTTTTTGTTGCAATTACTTCGAGGAGAGAGGTGTTATGTTATTTCAATCGTGGATTGTTTGAAATCCTATGTGACGGGTCATAGCATCAACTACAGTTATAAGGATTATGTAATATAAGCGTGTGAAAGACAAGACATGATTTAGTACTTATTCTCAACTGGTAAACCGAGTGATTGTTCGATAGTAAATTAATTTATACATTTGTTTCTCTATAAATATATCAACGTTTAATGCTGGAGATGAGGGAGTCCTAATCCTTAGTGACCGTTCAAATAGATTTTATTTGACAGGTCTCCAAACAATCAATCAACTGGATTGGCCAGTTAAGTTAGTATTTTAGCATTTAATCCTCCAAGCCTTTGTTATATGTGGGCGGTGCAGGTGCGATTACCTGTGCCTGATGCCGCCATAGCCGAGGCCGCGGGTGATTGGACCAGGGATGTAGTCCGTCACCCACCAGGAGGCCGACCGCGCGACGGTAACTGACGTCTCCGAGGAGGGAACGTCGAGAGAAGAGGGTACTCCGCAGGGGTATTATTCCGTCAGGCCGACCACTGAAGACGAAAATAACGACGACGGTGACGTGCCTGGGATGGGTCATGAGGCCGCGCCACGCCCCGCTGTCACCCCCGGACGGAGCCGGGCGGCAAGCGAGCTGACCATGGCCCATCCGCCATAAAAAATGCCTTTATTGTATCTAAGGGTCGGCTTTCTAGCTTAACTAGTTTTGAAGAAAATATACTTTTTCCTCGGAGTAATTTTCATGATTAGATTGTTTTGTAAAAATATGGAATTTAGTAGAGACCACTTCGCAACCGAGGAATAACAATATTCTAGTATTAGATTAGATGTAAGTATATTTGAAGATATTGATTTCCCGAGTTGACAGTTATAAGTGAGGACAAGAATTTTACAGATCTAAAGCTTAATCTTTTTGGGACCATAAGTATACTATTATTACCAACCATACTACCATACCATAACTAAGCATACCGTCACTACTACGGCATACTTCCTCACTTTTTAAACAAGGGATAATTAATAGTTTACGATTTGTAACATATGAAATTTCAAAAAAGCTATAGCCATCGCTACCCTTACCCTTCAGGCGATCACTGATCAACTGGTGATCCTCTTGAATCTAGCAGTTTATAATTTTCTTCATTATCTTGAAGAGCAAGACAGAACCGTATAGTACAGTAAAAAGTCGGTATAGGCGCGTCAGGACGGTGTTCAATTCAAGGGCACGCGTCTTAAGGACCACTGCAAGGATTCCATCCATCCCACTCGGCTTATGGACATCTAATAGCCGCAGCTACCGCCTGACTGCTCACTACGTGATGCGGTTTCCAGAAAGAGAGCATTCGCATTGCGGGTGATGGTAGATGGTGTAGCAACTGTCACGACAAAAGTCGGCTTACAGGCAAAGAATTAACCCAGAAGATCGTCTTTCTCCTATGCGCTGTAGGCTAGACTGCCATCTCCGTGACTATGTGACTCCTATTCAGCTGTACTTGGTCCTATTTAATATCTAGAACTTATTAGCACTTGTGAAAAGAAGTGAAATGCTATTAGGTGATTATCAAGCATCGGCATGTTTCTACTTAAAAAATAAAAAAACCTATTCTTTGTAAATTAATGCGGTATCCGAATAATACTTTAACATTCAAGTTTAATGCAATTTTCACTTTGAATTAAATTAAAAAATGTAAATTGTACATTAACGAATTTTAGCATTAATATTCATAAATTGGTGTTTTTTTTTTTCTTAAATATAAAATAACAAAAAAAAAAGAAACTTGAAACGACCGCTGCGCCGATATCGTAATGACGTTTAATGCGTACGCGCTGTATGAATAATTCATTATAATTTCGGCACACGAATGTGTATATATGTAAATACATTCGACGTATATACTATAAAATGTTTTCTTAGGAGAAAATTTAGTGCAAATATTGTACTATTCTTGTATTTAAAGAAGCAAATCAATGTAGATCTCATATTGAAATAATATTTAGTCGTATGCGGCTGACCACACAGTTAATGTTGGCAAGTAATGCGTGTCTTGAATGCAAATTTGATTATCGGGATCAGATGTTCTATTAAACAATTCGAAAGTGAACGTTTCGGAAACTATTGATCGATGTACATCATTCAAAAATCTGCCATTAATACATTTCAATTATGATACATTTCAATCGGTTTGATGACGGAGAAAGAATACAATTCGCTACCTCCTTTTTTGCCTGTGCTTGTTGCAAAAGAGGACTGGTGAATAAAGGGTGCGGTCTAATTTTTAAAAACTCGAAATCTAATACTCTGCCAACCCATGTGACCAGCGTGGTATAGTAGGCCATTTGCCTTCCCATTGTGGTGGAGGATCGAACCCAGTAGTGGGGTGGGGCGTATATGAACTGTGAGGATATTCTATTTTCGATGCATAGTTAATTGTAGGGTGTTGTGGGATAACGTGCCAAATATCAAGCATGAGAGCGTGTGATCTTACATAATGAATGAATTTCATAGTAAAGCCTCCGAATCGAGCTGGATCATAACTGTCGGCTCTTACAATCTATATTTATATATATCATTACGCTAAGACTAACAGGAGCGGAGCACCAATGAAGAATGATTCAAAATCTGGGTTCTTTTTCCTTTTGAGAGCTTTCGCTGCGTAAACGGCTAAATTTTCGCAAAAAACATGTGTGACAGAATCGTATTATTAAAAAATATTTTCAACTTCTATGTAAACAAAGTCTTAGGTTAATGTTAGCGTTAGCCGAAAGTATCTATATCACGCGGACGAAGTCGCAAGCAGAAATAGTAAAGATAAGCTGTAATAATATAAGGCCAAAAATTATCGACTGAGTAGCTAATTTAATACCGATAATCGAAATTGCATCCAAAATGCCCTACTCATGGCTGTGTGGCATGTTATAATAAATTACCACTTTCTTAATACTTTACTTGGAAAAGCATACCTTATCAAACTGCGATCCTATAAACATCGACCTGGGCCAGTTGGCCATGGAGTTCCAGCCGTTTAGTCAACAATTATATTCCCAAGGAGGGCTAATATCACTCAGGTAGACTATCATAAAACATTTGACGCTCATTTTTGCGATGTGAACGATGGAGGATTACACATTGAGTCAATCCCAAGTAATTGGGATAGGATCAAGATGATGATGATGTCATCGTCATCATCATCATTAAACCTCATGTTTCACCACAGAGTGCGGTCTTTTGTACCGCTTGCATCCAACAGCGTCCAGCAACTTTCATCTGGACGTCAGGCCAGGTGGTCGCCACTGAAGAATCTTTCTTCCCCAGCCGGTGTCCTTTGTCGAAAAACGTGGCCTGCCCATTGCCACTTCAGATGCTAATTCTGCGTGCTATATTGATTACACTTGTTTTTCTACGTTTTGCCATATTTTTGATTCTATCTGGCAGAAATTTCGAACATCGTCCGCTCCACAGCACTCTGAGCAACTTTAAGTTTGGTAATGAGGCTTACATGATGACGTATTTAAATATAATGGCTCTGACTTTCCTGATTTATTTTTGAAGTTATAACTTTTTAGGGAGGGTAAACCGCTTCGTTACGTAACGTACAGCATTATGGTGCTTTAGATGATATACAATGTAAAAATTTCGTAGCATATTATAGCTACCATAAGCCAATTGTTACTTTTATAGGAATAAATAGTAATACTAATAACTTACATACATAAAATTCTAGATAACCTTGCCTTATCTATACCAATAAATAAAATTGGAGTGTCTGTTTGTAATCATCATCATCTTGCTCTTATCCCAATTACTTGGGGTCGACGCAATATGTCATCTGTTTTGACATATTGCAAAAAGTTTCGGCAATGACTTTTATGAACGGCCGCCTGCCTGATGTCAACCCTCCTTGGGAATGTAATCGTTGACCCAAATGGTACCAGATGGAGTTGGTCCGGGTCAATCTAGGCTCTTAGTCGTCTTTTACGACACCCACGAGCAAAACAAGGGTTGGTAGTATTCGAAGCCGCTACCACACAGCAGAGTGTCTGTTTGTAATATCAAAATAATAGGCTTTTTTCATGCTCACATGGTTATTTGCACTACATATATGCCTAAAATACACTTTATATTTTTTTTGTCTGTCTGTTTCCGGGTAATCTTCAAAACGGCTGGACCAATTTCAAAAATTCTTTCACCAATGGTAAGCTATAATATCAGGGAATAACCTAGGCTATATTATATCCCGGTATTCCCACGGAAACAAGAACTACGCAGGAAAGACGACCGAAACTGAAGCGAAGCGAGGGCAGGTTGCTAGTATTATAATATTAATATAAATACATAAAATTTAAGTAAGAATCAAAGTTTTTCTTAAGTTAAACAATTTCAATAGTTTAACTTAGATTAGTTTAAGTTATCACTTTTGTCGGGAGTCCCGAGACGCAAACGCTTTTTTTAATTTTTTTTTCTATATGGGACCCTAAAAAACCAGCTCATTTAACTGATAATAGTTTGTGCTCTGATTATAGAGAGGTACTCGTTAACTACGGCGGATGGCGCCAACAAATTATAGGTCAATCCGTTTTCCGCTTACTAACAATAGAAATTGTACTTATTGATAAAGACTTCGAGGTTTTTGTAATGAGGTAGTGTTGTTATAACAGTTTTATATTTTTTTAACCGATATAAAAAAGGTGGAGATTCTCAATTTGACTTTCTATAAATTTTTTTTTGTACATTCGGTCAAATGTAAATGGTTATTTTTTTAATGATTTCTGATGTTTACGCGAGTATTACACATTGTAAATAAAACTACTTTATGGCTTTTATCGCATTTGTAATTAATTTTTGATTGCCCGACGTTTCGAATACTTTACAACGTTCATTGTCAAGGGCAGACTAAAATGTATCACGTCCAACAAGGCATCGTTATTACAAAGATTTATATCTACCCGCTCCAAAAAATATTTAATAAATTTTGACCCACATTTTGGTACAAATTTATTGCCAGTACAAGAAGAAAATGATTCTATATGAAAAAAGAAAAATGATATTGTTTACGGTTATTAATTAAATTTGTAGTAAATATTATGACAATATACTACTAATTTTATTTAGCTGTGTGGTGGCGGCTTCGAATACTACCAACCCTTGCTTTGCTCGTGGGTGTCGTAAAAGACGACTAAGAGCCCTAGATTGACCCGGACCAACGCCATCTGGTACCATTTGGGTCAACGATTACATTCCCAAGGAGGATTTACGTCAGGCAGGTGGCCGGTCATAAAAGTCATTGCCGAAACTTTTTGCAATATGTCAAAACAGGTGACATATTGCGTCAACCCCAAGTAATTGGGATAAGAGCAGGATGATGATGATGACTACTAATTTAAACCTAACAAATACAATATACTATTATACCATTTACATGTATTTATTTTAATTTTTATCTTGACTTATCTAGATTGTCAATGACATTTAAAAACATATGACGGGTCACGCAAATCTGACCCTAATACTCTCAAGTTTGACCCGTCGAAAACAAAAATTCGCGACAAAGTGAAAGTTCTCCTATGACACATAAAAGAATTGACTAGAGAATAAATTTTTATTGGCATTGCGACTAAGCACAAACCAAATTTATACATCGTTAGTGAAGTCAACACTTTCTTTTCTATTGTAAGATCATCTAGTACCGGACAGGGCGTCACTATGTCGATCATTGTATCGATATTGAATCGAGCGTGATTATAATCGATTCGAGATTATTGAATCGCTAACGGTAGTATGTTTTGTTATTTTCCATCACTGATTAGGTGTATTGTTGAATTTTTCTCTATATGAAATGGACTGCTCATTAAAAAGTTCACGGGACAAATCAAATGGTTGTATAAAAAGAGGATCCATTTTGATTAAGTCAAATGTAAATTTAGTTTGTTAATATCTGACAATGAATTTAAGACAGCTATTTATGCAGCTTCAAATGGTGATAATTTAATTTATAAATATTTTTTGCTACTGTAAGTCTCTAACTAACTTTCCGTGTAGTGATGGAGTAAGAATACCATTCACCACACCCTCTCATACCCGTGGGTATCGTAAAAGACAACTAAGGGATTAGAATACGCAGATAACATCTATAAAAAAGACAACAAACTCGGAATAAAACCCAATAGCAATCCATCTCTATATGTAGGTTCAATTTATTAGGATAATAATGCTTTGAATGCAAGCGGCACAGGACTGCATATTGTGGCGTAACATGAAGGAGGCCTAAATGCACTAGTGGACGGCGATAGGCTGAAATGATGAATGCTCTAGTCAATCTGAAATTGACTTGCTACAATTCTGCTTAAGGCTTTATTTCTGCGAGGAGCGCAGCCTTGATGAGGCGATCCGCTGCTGGCGACTGGGGCGGCGTAGGCGCGAATACCTGCGCCTCATGCCGCCCTAGCCGGACCGCGAGTAACGTGACCGGGGAATTAGTCCGTCACCCACCGAGAGGCCGACCACGCGCGGAAAGATCGACGTCCTCCCCAAGGGGGGGACGTCGGTCGATGGGAGTGTACCCCAAATAGGAGGTATGTCGTCGGGCCGACCACCGACGTCAAGTCAATCTGCTCCGGTGGTCGGCTCAACGACGAAGGCAACGTGCATCGTGGGTGGGTTGCGGGTGTGCGTGCGTACGCCCCTCTGTCACCCCGGACGGAGTGGTGCGAGGAGCGCGCCGACCTCAACCCACCCGCAAAAAAAAAAAAGATAGCTTTATTTCGAGTTTACTTTCTCTTACTATGTTATAATCCCTTAGTAGTCTTTTACAACACCTACGGATAAGAAAGGAGTAAATTGATTGTATTTTTACTTCATAACAACGCGGATCGTTCATGCTAAAAACAAAAAAAGCAGCTAAGTGCGAGTCATAGTGACGCATGAAGGTTTCCGTATCATTATCTATAAAAAATAGGAAAGAAATTGCATTTTTTTTTGTATGAGAGCTACCTTAAATATTTATTTTATTTTGCTTTTAGTATTCGTTGTTGTAGCGGCAACAAAAATACATAATTTATAAAAATTTCAACTGTATATTTATCGCGGTTCTTGAGATACGGCCTGGTGACAGACAGACGGACGGACATACAGCGAAGTCTTATTAATAGGGTTCCGTTTTTACCCTTTGGGTACGGAACCCTAAAAAGAACATATATATATATATATATATATATATATATATATATATATATATATATATATATATATACCTACTTAATAATAATAATTAAGATAACATTGGCTAATGACCGCTAACTAATACATTTATGTTAATATTTTTACTAACACAACTTTATTATCATCACGCTAATTTACTGTTGATAGTTTTCTAATCGCTCTTAAAATATACTATATATTTTTAATGGATCTTTCATAATTAAATGCAGTCATTACGAATACTGTAATATATCATCGAACCTTTCTTTCCATAGAGTTGTAAAATTCGACAAAATATATGACGGTAAAGCTGTGAGAATAAAAATGCAATTTCACATTCATTCCAGCCCATCGCCGTCCACTACTGGACGTAGGCCTCCCTCATGATACGCCACAGAGTGCGGTCCTGTGCCATCTGCATCCAATGACGCCCAGCAACTTTCACCAGGTCATCGGTCCACCTAATGGGGTGCTTTCTGCACTGCGTTGTCCCATTCGTGATCGCCACTCGAGAACCTTTCTTCCCCAGCGGTTGTCGGTTCGTCGAGCGATGTGGCCTGCCCATTGGCACTTTATCGTGCTAATTCTTCGTGCTATGTCAGTTACACCCGTTCTTCTTCTTTTTGTTCACATTAAATCCTATTAATTAAAAGCCTGGAAGGCAATTATTACCACTAGAAATGGATCAGGAAATTGAGGAAAAACCAATTAGAACTTTCATAATTTAAAATCTAAATATCATCATCACATCTCATATATGTTCTACTGCTAGGCACGATGCTCCTCCATAATAGGGACGACTGCGATCTACTATATGACCCTGGGCACACGGGTTGGTATAAGTTTTCCTTTTTCTTGCATAGATGTTAGATCACCTAGAAACGTTATGATCTTCAACTGTACGTTTCCAACAAAATTTCTCCCATGTACGTGCAAACCCTGAAATGAACTACGTGTTGCTGTCTTTCCCGGGCGCTATGACATGTTCTTCTATAAACGAGGCTGCTTGCTCGCTTTCCACCTATGGCAAATAAAAAATTAAAATTTTCTTCTTTCGTCTTTTAAGATACCTACGGATAAGAAAGGGGGAGGTGAATAATTCACCTTCCTGGCTCGATTCTCCCCTATAAAAGGTGAAAACTCAACCTGCTATATTACGTTAGTCAGACGGGTTGATACAAGTTTTCCCTTCTCTTGCATTGATGTTATATGCATCCCTTAGTCGTATTCTAAGGACAAGAAATGGGGATGCGAATAATTTATCTCCCCCTTTCTTACCATATTCTTACTCCAACACCATATGGATTAATTAAAAATACGGAGCCCAATTCTCTTCAAATCAGAATTGCACCCCTAGTGCGGGATTTCTCGAATATGTCGCCAAAATTGACACTTAAGTAAATGGCCTTGTTAAAGATTGTATCTATTTGTCTATTGACGTAATCTCGAAGTTAGATCCACTTAAATCTAATGCAATAAGCGCCACATTTCGTGATTAGCGATCGTAATTGGTGTTAATGTATCCCAGAAGAGAATTGCTACTTGTTGTACTATTCATCCCTCAACTAATTTATCTATCTTTCACTGGAAAAAATAAACCATTGCATTTAAGTTACCTTCTGCTTTAAATAAATGCGACTTCAATTTAAATTAATATCAAACTAAAATATATATTTTATAAATCATTTTCAATTACATTTATTTAGAGTATAATGTATTTTATTTCGCATCTGGCCACCCTCAACTTTAAAAACAAAATTACACACTCAAATTTCAATCGAGCAACACTTAAAGCAATAATTACAGCCAATAAAAAGTTTTGGTAGTCCAAATATGAGTAAAAACGGCACTACACGGAATTGGTTTTTCTTAGAACATGCCCGAGTATACCAATGTAATTGCAATACGTATTAAAATAAGTGCAATTGAGAATACGTATAATGTAACCAAATGTTTGGTTCGCGGTCGGTGGTCCATGTTATCACTCAATTTTCATTTCTTATGATACATTCAAATCGATTCTGGCACGCCTGCTTCGAGTAATAAAATGTCGATTGCTCTTGACGTTACTTATGGTTTTGAGAATTTTTAAGTGTTGACTTTCCATCTGGTGAAGGAGTACGAATATTATTCACCACCATATCTCGCCCGGGGAGTCGTAAAAGACGACTAAGGAATATGATACGCCATAATGTACTAATGAAATATTTTGAATATCAGTTTAGGTCTTAACCCAGGTTCAGATTATTATAGTAGGCAATGTATTTTATTAATTCTTTTTTTGCTATGATTTTGTAATAATAATAATAAATAAATAACTAAAATCTGTGCAAAAAAAGGAAACTTCCAAATAAAACCATCTACTAACACGTCTGACCAGCGTGGTACAGTAGGTCCATTTTTCTCCCATTATGGAGGGGGATCGAGCCCAATAGTGGGACGTACATGAGCTGTGATGAAAATGATGACACTTAATACTTCTAAAAGATGGAGTATACCTACATTAACTTAACATCCTGGACAAAAAGATGGGAATAGGGTTTTGTTTCGACATTCCTTCACTTGTGTAGATATTATTTGCGCATTATATCCCTTAGTCATCTTTTACGACATCCGCGGACAAGATAAGGCGAACTGAATTCTTATTCCATCACTACACGAACATGTTTGCGGCATGTTCATATATACCCCATAATTTTGACTTTTAATTCTTCTGAGATCATAAGAATTCCATGCCCCCGCCATCCCGTGCCAGACCGCACAGATGGTATGGTAATTAAGACACCAGCCTAACATGCCAGTGTGGATTCGACTTTCACTCAGGATAAAAACATTATACGACCCACAAATAGTTGTTCTTAGTCTAGATGTAATTTTAGTACGTTTAATTATATGCTTGTATGGACCGCTGCAATACAGGGATTATTTTCTTAATGGAAAGTTTAGTCGTAAAAAGAAAAAGCCTACCACGTTGGTCAGATGATTTGTTATAGAGTATTATTTCGAGTTATCCTTTACTTCATATTGATATTATATTAATATTCAGGATTATTTTGTACTAAATCCACAGAGAAGATAGGTGTAAGGAGTTGAAATTCTTATTCCGCCAAGATAAAAAAAAGCATTAAAAATGATATGACCGTCTTAAAACTTAACAAATATACATTTTATACAGTCACACCTCTTAGTAATTACTAGATATTTCTTATAATTTGTATACCATGTAAAACCAACACCTAATAAATCTTATTTTAATGAAAAAAATCAACATAAATCACTTGAATCGCATTTGGGAAATAAATTTTATCGTCATTTTGAATAAATGGAAGAACTCTTATCGATATATTTACATTAGTGTGTCGTATCATGAATAACTTTAAACTCATTATTGATATAAAGCAGACAGATGTTAAGTATTGATAAAATGATCGCGTGAGGAAAGACCCCCCCTCGGGGAGGACGTCGGTCGATGGGAGGGTACCCCAATAGGGGGTATTCCGTCGGGCCGACCACTGACGACAAGTTAACGCTGCTCCAGTGGTCGGCCCAATAACGAAGGCGACGTGGTTTTTGGGTGGGTCGCGGGAGTTGCGTGCTTAAGCCCCTCTGTCGCCCCGGACGGAGTGGTGCGGAAGCGCGCCGACCGCGACCCACGCACAAAGAAAAAAAAAAAGTATTGATAAAATAATCATTGAATTCTCGCTAGGGGTATATTATTTCCGCCAGCCTGGTACAGACGTCAAGCAACTCGATAACAGTGGTCGGCCCAATGGCGAAGGGGAATATGGTAGATTATTGGACCTCATACGGCTCTTGCGTCACCCCAGATAGAATGACCGGTGTGTAACAATACTCCACTCATAAAAAAATTAAAGAAAGGGGTATAAGATTTTATTATTTTTATCTCATCATCATCATTTCAGCCTATCGCCATCCACAGCTAGACATAGGCCTCCCTCATGTTACGACACAAATTGCGGTCCTGTGCCGCCTACATCCAACGACGCCCAGCAACTTTCACCAGGTCGTCGATCCACCTAGTTGGCGTCCTACACTGCGTTGTCCAATACGTGGTCGCCCCTCGAGAATCTTTCTTCCCCAGCGGTTGTCGGTTCGTCGAGCGATGTGGCCTGCCCATTGCCACTTCAGCGTGCTACTTCTTCGTACTGTGTCGGTTACACCCGTTCTTCTACCGATTTCCGTATTTCGGATTCTATCTATTATTTTTATCTGTATTATTTTTATCTCATTATTGTATTTTTGCGAATGGAGACGGAGTGAGAATACAATTCATCACCCAGTCTCATACTCATGGGTATCGTAAAAGACTTAAGGTCGATGTAATATTCTTAGTCGTATTTTACTACATCCACGAACAATATGAAAATTCGCAATATTTGTAACCATTATACAATACAATAATATCCCAACTTACGCTACCCCGTTTTACGCGGATTCGGAGATACGCGATTTTTTATTTAAGCGCTCCGACCTTAGAATAATAACGTATAGAAGGTAAGCCCGCACACGACAAATGAAGCATTTCAATTGGAGCCTAATGGATCTTACGCCGTAATATATAAGGTCACTGTACTGCACGTACGTACGCAACTCTTAAAAAATAAATAGGTAATTATGACGGTTTGTGCATTTAAATGGTGTTACAACATATTAGAAATACATAAAAAGGCTTTTAAAATTACTTTTAAAAGTATTTCGACGATTTATGTTAATAAAAACAAAATTTGATTTCATAATTTGTATAGTGGTGTGCGTGTGTACGTGTGTAATCGCTGGCACGCATGTTGTATTTTTGGATTCATGCTTTCGATCGCTCGAAGTATCGACGCTATCCTTCTATACGTTATTATTCTAAGTCTCCGACATTAGATTAACTTTTTTATTCAGAAATTGTCAATTATTTTTCATTTAATATTTAATTAATAACATTATTTAAAACTTCTTTGAACAAGTTGCAAATAAACATTTTTTTTAATTTAAGTAAAATTAAACCCCGACTTACGCGAATTCGACTTACGCGATTATCGATCGGTCCCACCTATCGCGTAAGACCGGGGTATTACTGTATCTAATTAACAAATTTTGTAATTTAGGGAGCCAAATTTCTTCCATCAATTTACCTGTCCCACCGAGAGGCCGACCGCGCGAGGAAAGACCGACGTCCTCCCCGAGGGGGCAACGTCGGTCGATGGGAGGATATCTCAAATAGGGGGTATTCCATCGGGCCGACCACTGACGTCAAGTCACCCTACTCCGGTGGTCAGCCCAACGACGAAGGCGACGTGCATCGTGGATGGGCTGCGGGTGTGCGTGCTTACGCCCTTCTGTCGCCCCGGACGGAGTGATGCGAGGAGTGCGCCGACCGCAGCCCACCCAAAAAAAAAAAAACATCAATTTACCTATAAACATTCAGTATTTAAGAGATCTCTTTAAGATGGGATTGTTGCTATAAACTCCAAGCTTGAAGGGCTGGTTATTAATTACCCAGGAGAGTAATACTGCTCATTGTTTTGGTATTCCCTTAGTTGAATTTAATGTATCCACTGGGAAGAAAAGGGACGATGATGTTTACTTTGCTTATGCTGATACTTCACAGAAATTTCTAAGCATTTAAATAAAATATTATTTTATATTAAATCCAGGGACACCCCACCCCATCCTTAAACAAATTACCCCATTATGAATCAGTTATCAAATTGTTTGGCCCAAGTTTTCATTTCGAGAAAGAATTATTACAAAGAAAATATTTTAGAGTTTATCTCATAAAAAATCTAAGAAATTTTAAAGGCCGATTTTAGCAATCGTAAATTTAATTTTATTTGGCTTTTTACAGATAACTGTATTTATAATATATATTATGTCGCTAATTTACTCTTCCATCAATGTCATAGGACCACATTCTTCTTTTTATGGACATGTCTCGTGAGATATTGACCTTACCCAGAGCACAGGTTTAAAAGAAACACGAGTTGTCAGTATGTATTATCTTCCCTCTGCCTATTGCCTTCGCTATCGTTTTGCCTAGATTGAACGATGAAACATGTGCGATCAATTTACAGATATTTTTGGTTGTTATAGCGAGTATTTTTATCTTTTTCTGTATGGTGACGGAGTATAAATACAATTAACCACCCCTCTTACTCATGGGTATCGCAAAAGGCGGCTAAGGGATTATAATACACAGATAACATCTATGCAAAAGAAAGATATAAGATCCTATTTCAACACGTGTAATCAGCATAAAATATTCACTCAATTTTGCTCCAATTGTAGAGCAGGGCTGAGTCCAACAGTGGGACTTATATAAGTTGAAATGATGAGAGATATCTCTCGTTTAACAATTTAAAATTTGCAGGTATCCGTTTTTCTATATAGTTTGATACAAATATAACTAACTAGCAACCCGCCCTCGCTTCGCTTCGGTTTCTGTCACCTTATCCCCGTTGTTTCCGTTTCCGTGAGAATACCGGGATGAAATATAGCCTAGTTTACTCCCTGATATTATAGTTATCCATTGGTGAAAGAATTTTTGAAATCGGTCCAGCCGTTTTGAAGATTACCCGGAACAAACAGGTCTGACAGACAAAAAAAATGTAAAGTGTATTTTAGGCATATGTATAGTGCAAATAACAGTGTGAGCATGAAAAAAGTCTATTATTTCGACATTACAAACAAACACTCCAATTTTATTTATTGGTATAGATGAAATAGTGCTGAATATTTTTAATAAACGAGGATAAAAGAAAAGTCCGATAGACCAACCTATATGAAAATTTGTAAAGTTGTAGTAGTAGTAGATTTTAGTTTCATAGTTCCTCAAACTATAAAGCTAAATTACCTTTTTTTGCGAACCACACTATTGACATTCGGCTGTCTACAGCGGCGAGCCGGTCCGTCCGGGGTAGTACCCCACACTCTCTCAGAAAATCAACGTCCGAGTAGTAGCAATTTATTACTGCGCTTCGTTCGGTACCCAACTTTCTGAAAGTATTTATTTGCATATGGTGGCTTTCAGTGATCCCTTTTGTACCACCGAATCTCATTACATGCATTCACACCCTCTTCACTTTCTTCATAGGCAGCAGCCTAGATGTGTCTTTGGTACTACAAAGGTTCCTCAGGTGTACTAATTGCTCGTTTGCCACCGTTTGCAATTAATAAAAAAATATAAGCGCTAATAATTGACAAAATATATTTAACAGCATACGTAATGTAACGGTTTACGTTCCTTTGTACGACAGTCGCTAGAAACTATATGCAACGAATAATAAGGTAAAAATGTAATTGCGATATTAAATTGAATGGGACCTCCAATCGGTGAGACCAAAAGATTTCTAATGCGTTATTTATACAAAACTAAATGGAATTCTCAGGTGTAAATGAATATAAAGACATTTGTGACTTAAGTAGATATTTTTTATTCAATAATGTTCATTATTAATCTAGAAAGGTTGATATCATTTTCTATGTTGCAATGAGGAACTTGTTTACAAAATTGTATTTTTAAGTGTATTAAATATATTATCTATTCTTTATATATCCCTTTTTTTTTGGGTTGGGTTACGGTCAGCGTACCTTCCGCCCGGCTCCGTCCGGGTCGACAGAGGAGCGGCGCACGGCTCCGTAACCCACCCGTGACACGTCGCCTTCGTCGTTGGGCTGACCACGGGTGAAGGGTGACTTGTCGTCAGTGGTCGGCTCGATGGAATACCCCCGAGGAGTACCCTCTCTTCGACCGACGTCGCCCCGCTCGGGGACATCGGTCTTTATCGTGCGATCCGCCTCTCGGCCGGTGACGGACTAAGTCCCCGATCCAGTCACCCTCATTAAATACACTATTATACACGAAGGTTTCATCGTCATTATACTGTTCCTATTGTAATTGCCTGGAGTCGTCGTAATATGTCCTTTCACAAGGTCCTATCAGTCATCATCTTTTTTATTTTGCAAACGGTGGCAAACGGGCAAACAGTACACCTGATGATAAGTGTTGCTGCCACTCAAGAACCTTTGCTAGGCTGCTGCCTATCATGAAGAAAGCGAAATGAGTGTGAATGCGTGCAATGGGGTTCAATAATACTAAAGGGATTACCAAAATCTTTGGAATTATACCTTAATTGTAGAGGATTAAATTTTTCCCCTGGAAACGTTACGGTCTTTAACTGTACGTTTCCGGCGATCATTTCTCCTACGTACGTGCAGGTTCTGGAATGAACTGCCTGCTGCTGCTACCCAAGCGTTCTGACATGTCCTTCCTTACTTGAGGTTTAAGAAAAGTAAAACAGTCTAGCTGTTGCTCTCGAATAGCAAAGTATGACAAATTGATCTACTATATACCACGTCATACATAAGTGTTGATAAAAGTTTTTATTTCGAGTTTTGCTTGTCTTACATAAGACACCCACGAGCTAGATAGAAAATAAATTGTGGTCGTACTCCGTTATTCATTTCAGCTCTAATACGGGACGCTGAACTCCAGCCTCCTCCACAACCAAAGGGAAATTGACTTACTATACCAGGCAGGTGAGACGTGTTGTTATAGGATTTTATTTCGAGTATTTCATCTCTTGCACAGATGCTCTATGCATATTATGTTCCTTAGTAATCATTTACGAGACCCCACGGGTAATATAGAATTCACGTGGACACAGTCCTCCGCTGGCGACTGAGGCGGCGCAGGCGCGAGTACCTGCGCCTGATGCCGCCCTAGTAGAGGCTGCGGGTGACTGGACCGTGGATTTAGTCCGACACCCGCGGAGAGGTTAGCCTCGCAACGGTGATCGGCGCCTAGTAGGGGACGTCGAAGGGAGAGGGTACTTCCTCGGGGTATTCCATCGGGCCAACCACTGACGTCAAGTCACCCTGCTCCGGTGGTCGGTCCAACGACGAAAGTGACGTGTCGTGGGTCGGTTACGGGTGTACGTGCTTACGCCCCTCTGTCGCCCCGGATGGAGTGGCGCGAGGAGTGCGCCGACCGTAAAAAAAAGCGGGTAATATAGATAATGAATTGTATTCATATTCCGTTACCCACACGCAAACTAAGTCAATATATGCAGACCTTACTATAAATATAGATCTTTTCTCATTGCTTAGATAACTTAACTAGATCGCTATTAATAGCGCTCAAGTAAGCGTTAAACATTTTAAAGATAATTAAGCTCTCAGTATGATGAACATAATTTGTGTAACAAAGTAGGCGTGTAAGCGATGCATCACGCTTCGTTGAATATGACATAACGTTTACACGGCGCATGCTTTTAAACATACAACTTAAATGATATCGAATTATTTATGGGACTTAACGTGTAGTGACTAATACAATTTATCCCCAATCCCTATTCTACCATCTAGGTTGTAAAAATTAGGTAATTAATAAGATAACGTGCATCTGTAGCTAAGAAATTTATGCCGACCACTGATGACAACACCCTGCTCCGGTGGTCGGTCCAACGACGAAGGCGACGTGCATCGTGGTTGGGTTGCGGGAGTTGCGTGCTTACGCCCCTCTGTAGCCCCGGACGGAGTGGTGCGAGGAGCGCGCCGACCGCAACCCAACCCAAAAAAAAAAGCTAAGAAATTTATAAAACAAAACATTAAAGCGTGGATATTATATCATTATCCTACTTTCATCATCATCGTATCAGCTCACAGACTTGCCCTTGCTGAGCTTGGGGTGTCTCCACTCGTTCGTTCGTTCGTTTCATACATGTCCCACTACTGGGCTTGAGCCTGCTGTCCAATAGGAGGGAAATTCACCTACAATACAGTAGGACAACACTTTGTGCGATCCACTAATTACTGTTCTGAATGTAATTTGTGTCCGTTAATTATATGTTTGTAAAGTTGCCCGCAATATAAGGATTTTTTCGTTAGAGCAAGGTGTTGATTTTAAAAAAAAATATCGTGCTGGTGAGAAATGTTTGTAGAGCGTTTTATTTCGAATTTTTCATCGCTCGCACAGATGTTATATGCATATTATATCTCTTAGTTGTCTTTAACGACATCCACGGCCAAGATAGGGTGAATTGTATTCTTACTTCGTCATGACACGGAAACCTTCACTATGGGAGGCAAATTGACATACTGGCTGAGATAATAATGAGAATAATTACTAGACACGTCTATATAGTTGCCGTATTAAGAAATTCCTCAATCCGTTAGAATAAAAGATTCATATACACTATATTGAATAAACACTTTATCACTAAAGCCTTCAACTCGTATCATTGATTGACAGTCATAACTAATAATGATTGATTGATATTAGGAAACATTGAAATCATAGTCACGTTAAACGCATTAAAAATGAATCTACACCACAACAAAATATATATAAGTACGTGCAAAAATAATTGTTTGTATTATTACTTGAAATTTCACGCATTATGAATGATTATGATTGATTGGCTGGGCAGATGCGCGATGTAGTTGTCTGACCAATTTCATCATATCTAATAACATTTATAACTGTTACAGTATACATATCTACACAATTATATTCAATTATTTTTCTTGAAATGTAGCTCTTGAAGGCTTTGAAATTTTGATCTTTAAATATGACAAAATGATAAAAATTGCTTCAGCGACTTCTTTATCGCGAATTTAGACGTAATCGTCACTGACTTTGACATGAAAAGTGCGAACACGCATAAACTCGCGATGTAGCAGTCACAAAGTTCTTTTTATTGCAAACTTGAGAAGAGTGACACTTATGCTGTTTATCTTCCTAATTTAATGTAAATAAATGATTGATAAATACATCGTCATATTGGCTCATATATGTCCCACTGCTAGGCTTAAGTCTCCTACACAATAGGATGGAAATTGAGTTCACTATACCATTGTAAATAAAACTACTTTACGGATTATATCACGTTTGTATTTGATTTATTATTGCCCAACGTTTTGAACACTCCAGATTTCAGGTCGTCCCCTTGTATCGTCCTGGACGTCGAAATATCAAAAACCCTAAAGTAATAAAATTTCATTCATACATCTCAGCTGAAATACGTCCTACAGCTGGGCTCGTGCCTCCTATATGGTAGGAGGGCAGTTAATCTTACTATACAATGCTGGTCAGACAGGTTGGTATAGGATTTTGTTTCAAGTTTACCTTCTCTTACATAGATATTATATGCATATTATACCTTAGTCTACTTTACGATACCCACGGGTAAGAGAAGGGGTGGTGAATTGTATTCCTACTCCGTTACCACACGGAAAAAATAATTAATTACATGGTATAAATTCCATTATCCAAAATTTCGTAACACCCTTTCTTGATGCTTGGAATAGGGGAGCTTTTATGTACATACATACAATTTAATGAACGAAAATTGCACCCACACTCAGAACAAGGATTTGTGAATAGCGCAAGTATTGTCCTGTATCGGCATCGAACTCACGATATTGGCACGATAGATCCGTATCTTAAATATGTACTGTCAAATTGAGTTGACTACCAATAAACATCAATCAATATATACAATTAATATAATTTATCTGAAACGCAAGGGCATTTATTTACAAGATTTCATAACGAAATATTAACCTCTAATTTTTAACTATTATTAACTTTGAAGGTAGTTATAATTTTTGATTGATACAGTTACTATATTATTTCATATATCATTTGCCTTAGGGCGTAAGAGACGAAAAGCGGCATTGGATGCTAAAAAACTGCTTTTAAATTTTTTTGTGTCTGTGGTGGCTACAAATACTTCTCACGCTAAGACAAGAGATGACAAGAGAACAAAAGACGTCTACGAACTTTATACCAACCAGGACCTACACCATCTAACCAATAATTACAATTTTATATCAACAATTTGCTATGATAGAAATCTACGTATACCACTTAAATATCTACCATCGATTGGGCTATTTACTTGATAACTTTTGCATCATTATTTAAGCTTATATATGTCTCATCATTGGGCTCGAGCTTCTTCTACAACAGGAAGAAAATGTACCTACCATATTACATTGGTAAACGTGTTGGTATATAGGGTTTTATTTCAAGTATTCCTTCTTTTGCAGAGATGTTGTATGCATATGTATTCTCTTAGTCTTGCTCACGGACAAGACAGGGGTTAGTGAATTGTATTCTTATTCCGTCACCACACGGAACTACTACTTATTTATCTGCCATTAAAGGTAAATAAATCAAATATAATATTTCCTCAGGCGCTGTTTACTTTAATAGTAAACAAGACTCTTTGTGACATCAACACAATTCACAATAAACTATTCTGTAATATGCTAAATAACCAGAGAAGTATTTATTAACATAAAAGAACAATACATTAATAACAAAACAGTGAACATAGAAAACCATAGACTACAAATCTTTGACCATAAGCATCAGTTCACACGGGTGGTCCCATTAAAATGAACCAACTGCCTCACTTGTCCATGCCTCGTTTACATATTCCACTTGACTAGCGCATAAATTGTCATTACGGTAATCATTCGATACATTCTATCGATAACTACGCTCGCCTAAATCGTTTAGTCGATTCCAATCCCCCGTTGGACGCCTCTAAACGACTGACTCGGAAATCTATTTGTAATGTAAGTTTTTTCACGGTTCAAAGTGTACAAGACGCCCTTTACTTATTTTATCTTTAACTTTATTGAGCTTTATCGGTTTACAGTCGTAAATAAAGTTGAAATGATACCGAGTGCTCGCTAGTGCTGTGCTCGCCTGAAATAAACACGCTTAGTCGATTATTTGGATATCTTTGATGACAATTTATTTTTAGTCTATACTCAACACGTCCGATTAATCTAATATTAAAATGAGGTTACTAAATTTAACTTTATGTTTTTTAATTTTTTGTTGATGGGTTCCAATGGTTTTCGTATCGATGAAATTGGGACTGCACAGTTTTCTTTTTATTCTTGTTTATGATGACAAATGAGGAATTTGAATAAAAATATAATTAAGTACTGGGTAGTTTCATCTTAATAAATGGCTTTAGCGGAGAGGAAAACTCGTCTGCGTCTAATTAAAATGTCGCCGTAACGTGTTCTGTTTCTGAATTATTATGTTAAATGTAGTTATGGAATTAGTTTTGACTCCTATTATAATTTTTATTTGATTTACAAAATCACATTTATAATCATTTATTAATATTATTTATTTATCTGCGAATATCAGAATGCTATTTGAAAATTATAAACTGTATAACAATAAATTTTATTCTTAAAATCTAAAATCGATTTTAGTATAAAATTATAACGAGCAAACAGGTATGTAATAAATTTTAATATATTTTCTATTAATATATAAATTTTATTGCGATGTATGTAGTAATCTCTTATACAAAATGTTAAATGCTCAATGGCTACACACAACACAAGTACATTTTATATATACATGCCGTTGTTTCAATATATATTGCACCAACAGAAAAATATCGTATAAACAAAAGTATTTTTATAGATTTTTTATCTGTTTGTCTTTTGATTAAGCAACGTGTTCATAACTAACGAAAAGTGTTCGGGCAAATATTTTTATTTATAACTAGCAACCCGCCCTCGCTTCGCTTCGGTTATAGTCGTTTTACCCGTATAGTTCCCGTTCACGTGAGAATACCGGGATAAAATATAGCCTAGTTTACGCCCTGATATTATAGCTTTCCATTGGTGAAAAAAAATTTGAAAACGGTCCAGCCGTTTTGAAGATTACCTGGAACAAACAGACAGACAGACAAAAATTTTTTAATCGCTATTTCAGGCATATGTGTCGTGCAAATAACCGTGTGAGCATGAAAAAGGTCTATTATTTTGACATTACAAACAGACACTCCAATTTTATTTATTGGTATAGATGTGTAATACTCGCTTAAATATCAAAAACAGAAAGATCCTTTCTTTATAAATCCATTAGCCTATCAACATTGCACTCTTGAATATTGGAATCTTTTTTTTTTTTTTTGTGGGTGGGCCGCGGTCGGCGCGCCTCCGCACCACTCCGTCCGGGGCGACAGAGGGGCTTAAGCACGCAACTCCCGCGACCCACCCGAAAACCACGTCGCCTTCGTCGTTGGGCCGACCACTGGAGCAGCGTTAACTTGTCGTCAGTGGTCGGCCCGACGGAATACCCCCTATTGGGGTACCCTCCCATCGACCGACGTCCCCCCCTCGGGGAGGACGTCGGTCTTTCCTCACGCGGTCGGCCTCTCGGCGGGTGACGGACTAATCCCCGGTCACGTCACCCGCGGCCTCGGCTAAGGCGGCATGAGGCGCAGATAGTTGCGCCTGCGCCGCCCCAGTCGCCGGCGGCGGACCTCCTCATCGAGGCTGCGCTCCTCACGCAGGCGATCCGCCACCTCCTTCCGCGAGATCACTGTCTCGCAGAAGGCTGCGACCGCGTCCCAATTCCTGACGCTGTCGACCATCGCCCTAGCGATAGCCGGCAGCGTCAGGTCCGTACCGATGATTGCGACGAGTTCACAGCGCTGCACTGCCCAAGCCCCGCAGGCCTCGAGCGTATGGCGCGCCGTGTCCTCGTCGCAATCGCACTGGTGGCAGGACGGTGTACTCTCCCTCCTAACGACCTTGTGCAGGTATTTGGCGAAGCACCCATGCCCCGTCAAAACCTGCACCAGTCGGAAGGAGAGCAACCCGTGCCGCCTCTCTAACCACTGCATCAGCACCGGCCGGAAGGCCTCCACGGTTCGCACCCCGAACCGAGGCCTCTCCAGCCGGACTGCCCAACGGGCGATGACGTCTCGGCGGGCGTCGACGCGCCAGGCGGTGAGATCCCTTAACGAGACCACACCGCCCTCCGCTCGCACCCCCGTCACCCGCCGATATAGTCCGGCGAGCATCTCCGCCTCTAGGTCCCACGGGGGAGTCCCGGCCAACAGGCACGCTGCCTCCGTCGCCACCGTGCGGTATCCGCGGATGGCCCTGACCGCCATGACCCTCTGTGGTCGCCACAGAAGGGCCCTAAGTCGGGCGGTCATGGACCCCGCCCACACCGGTGCGCCGTACAGGGCCATCGACCGGATGACCCCCGCGTACAGCCGTCGGCACGCAGCGCTCGGTCCGCCCACGTTCGGCATAAGCCACGATAGGGCGGACGCCGTGCCGACGAGCCGCGGAGCGAGCCTACGGAAATGCTCCCGGAACCACCATCGCCCGTCGAGCACCAGGCCCAAGTACCTCATATGGGCCCGGATGCTGATGTCGACCGAGTGGACGGTGATCGAGACGCCGATGGGAGGGCTCATAGTGCGCCCATGGAACAAGAGGGCCTCCGTCTTGTCCAGGGCGACCCTCAACCCCAGCGCCTCGATCCGTCTGACGACCTCCTCGGTACCCGAGGTCGCCAGGCTTACCGCCTCTTCTAGCGTCCCACCGCGGGCTGTGACGAGCGTGTCGTCGGCGTAACAAATCACGCCCAGCCCGGGCGGGAGGCTCCCCCTCAACGCCCAGTCGTAGCTGATGTTCCACAGGGTGGGTCCGAGGACCGACCCCTGTGGGACACCGCACGTCATGGGCGTCCGCACAACGTCCCCTGCTCGGTCGGTGCAGAGGACGCTGCACCCCTCCAAATAGTCTGCCACTAGCCGCCTCAGGTAAACTGGCACCCCGTGATACCGGAGCGCCTCCCTGATGCAGCTGAATGGCAGACTATTGAATGCGTTGGCGATGTCTAGGGACACCACCAACAGCACTCCCCCGCCGGTGACGGCCTCAGTCGCCACGGCCCACAGGCGCAACAGAGCCGCGATCGTCGAACGACCCCTCCAAAACCCAAACTGGGCGTCCGACAGATCGGGCCCCGTGCCGACGAGGTGCCGCTCGATGCGGGCAGCTACCACCCTCTCCAGTAGCTTGCCCGTGTCATCGAGCAGCACGATAGGCCTGTAGGCCGAAGGCGACTCCGGAGACCGTCCCGGCTTCGGCAGGAGCACCAGCCTTCCCTCCTTCCAGCACCCAGGGAACCGTCCGGACGCTAAACACGCGTCGAACAGCTCCCTGAGGCGGGGTCCCAGGTGTTCGAGGACCAGGGCCAGCACGCGGTTAGGAACACCGTCGGGCCCGGGGGCGGTAGACTTTGCGCGCATGCGCGTCACCGCCACCCCCATCTCGGGTTCCGTGATGGGCGGAACACTGTCGTCGTCGGCCTCCCGGTCAGTGTCTGGCGGAGCCATGACCGGGGGCGTGTGTTCCGCCCGCCGCGGGAACAGGTCCTCGATGACCCGGGTGAGAAGGCCGGGCTGGAGAGTCTCGGTGAGGGGAGGGCCCCGCGCGCGTAGCCTATTCAGCACCGCGCGATAGGGGCGTCCCCAGGGGTCACGGTCGAGACCGTCCAGCATCTCCTGCCGATTGACGTCCTTGGCGGAGCGGACGGCCAGCCTGAAGGCCGACCGCGCATTGCGGTAGCCCTCGTAAAGCACGGCCTCCCGCTCCGCGTCGCGATGGCGCCGCCGGCTGCGGGTGTAGGCCCTCCGGGCGCGGATACACGCAGCCCGGAGATCCGCCAGCTCCCGGGACCACCAGTGGACACCCCTCCTCGGGGGCAGACGCCGTACCCGGGGCATGGCCGCATCGCAGATCTGCGTCAACGCACTGCGGATGCGGCCAGCCTCGGCGTCCACCCCGTCCGACTGGTGGGCAGAGGACAGCCACGAGTATACGATGGCTGTCTCCGCCAGCTGGTCCCGGTCTAAGCGACCCACAGCCCATCGCGGGAACGCAGGACGCCCATCCGCCCCGTGACCCCTGCTGGGCGTCGGGATTGCAGGGGAGACCTCCATCCGGATATACCGGTGGTCCGACAAGGTCTCCACCTCCTCCACGACGCGCCAGCTCCCCACGCGTGCGGCGACCTCGGGGCTAGCGAACGAAAGGTCCACTATCGACCCGCCCCGTTGTCGCACGCACGTATGCACCGAGCCCCTGTTCAGCAAACAGAGGCCCAGTGCCGCCGCCCACTCCTCAATCGCCCGTCCTCGGTCATCCGTCCTAGAGGACCCCCACGCCACGGACTTGGCGTTAAAGTCCCCCAGGACGAAGACCTGGCGCGATGCCAGTCGCCGTAACGAGGCCTCTATGATGGTGAGGAAGGCCTCGAAATCAGTCACACTCCAGTTAGGGGAGAGATAAACTCCGAAGAGCGTAATCTCTCCCCAGTCCGCCGCGACGTATCCGACGCCCCTGTCCCTAAGGGTCAGAGACGACGAAGGCCACGACGTGGAGGCGACGATTGCCACGGTGCCATCGGCGCTACCCAACCAGTTAATCCGGTCGGGCACCACGTACGGCTCCGCGACTACGGCTACTCCTATCAACCACTCCGCCATGGCTTGCAGGAACACGTCCTGCGCACCGGCGGAGTGGTTGAGATTGGCCTGGAGGAGACGAATGGATACGGGGTCCATTAACGGTCCGTATCCATCGTCACCTCCTCCGCGCTAACGGGCGATCGGGCCGCGCTCGGAGCGGGGCCTGGCCCGGTCGATGGGCCGCCCCGCCCCTTCGGGGCCGATGCCGGGGGTCTGCAGTCCCCAGAGCCCATGCGGTGTTTGGCAGGCCTATTGCCCGCCGCACACGCGGGGCAGTGGGGCACCGCAGAGCACGATGCCGCCTGGTGTCCAGCCTGACCGCAACGGAAACATAGCCCGCTGCAGTCAAAGCAGTTTCTGCATGTCGGTCGGGTATGCCCGACCGCCATGCATTTATAACACCTCGCAGGCCGGGGCTCCAGCACGGTTACCCGCGCCGAACTCCAGCCCACGAGGAGCCTGTCTGAGTCGGCCAATTGCTTGACCGACTCCACTGGGCACTGTACCCAGACAGCACCGACGCCGCCCGGACCAGGGCGGATGGTGCCAATCCGGACGGTGTCCGAGGCACACCCGGTACGCGCCATAATGGCCTCCCGGATGTCCTCCACCGCCACGGAGTCGTCCAGACCCGTGAGGCGCATATCTGCGCACTTGACGGCCCTGGCGATTCGGACTCCATCCTCTGGCCCGAACAGCCCCCTCAGCATCGTGGCCAGACTATCGGCCGTCTTCGCGCCCTCGGCCCCAGGGAACTCGAGTATTCGAGCCCCTGTCCGGGCCTTGCGGGTCCTCGCCTCGACGCCCCCGATGTCGGAGACGTCCAGCTCCCGTCGGGCGCGTCTTAGGACGGCCTCATAGTTCAGGCCCCTCTCAGCCGCCTCAGGCAGTACGGTGATTACCACCGCAGCCGTCTTCGGCGACTTGAGGCCCCTACGCGACCTTTTCCCCTTTCCGCCGGCTCCCGCCTGGGGAGCGGCGGTCACAGCGGCACTCTTGGCCGCCGCTCTCCGCTTCTGGCCGCGTGCCTTCCTGCTACGCTCAGCCACCTGCCAGCCCTGTTCGAGCCTGGCAGCAGCGCTGAGCGCAGCAGGCGCAGTCGCGGGTTCGCCGGCCGACGCCTGCGGTGCAATCGCTGGCGCCGGCCGCGGCCCGGCCTTGGCGGGAGCCGGCGCCTTGCCGGCCTTCTTGGCCCCTTTGGGTCCCGCCGCAGCCGCAGCGTAGCTCACCACGCGGCCACCCTGACAGGGCAGCGGGGTGGGAGCCGACGCTTGCGGCCGCCTCGTCTTGTCCGCGGCGAGCGGCGGTCGGAGGGGCGGCTCAGGCGGGAGCCTGGCCGCTACGGCCTCGATACGCGCATCCATCATTACCCCTACTCGGGCTAGGATGACGCGTATCGCCGACTCCGACACGCCATGCACCTCGTCGGGCGGCGGCTCCTCCCCCTTCCGAGGTCTACCGCGGCCACGAGCCGGCGGAGGGACCACGACAAGGGGAGGCAGTGGAGAAGCCACGACGGGCGCAGCCGGCGCAGCAGCCGCGACGGGCGCAGCCGGCGCCACGGGCGCAGACGACGGGCCCGCCCTCGCTGGCGCGGCCCGCTTAGACGGTGGGGCCGGCGCCGGCGACGCAGCCGGCACCAGGCGCTCGAATTGAGACCGCAGGTCGGCCATGTCTTTAGCCAACCCGCGGTTCTCTCTCCGCACCGCCTCCAACTCCGTCTCCAGCTTGCGGTTGCGTTCCCGCAAGCCGGAGACCTCCTCACTGAGGCGGGCATTCGCGGCCCGTAGGGCCGCCACCTCGCCACTGTTGCCTGCCAGAACTGGAGTCCCCGGCCTCGCCGATCCACGACCTCTGCGCCCACGGGGCATGGTCGGGACTTTGGGAGGAGGCATGATGGTGCTCCCCTCCGAGTCGGTGTTCGAGCTGCTCTCCTTGAGGGGGCGCTTCCGGACGCTCGGGGGGAGGGCCTCCTCCCTCTCCTTCGTATCTACCGTGGTGGCGATGGTCTCCTCCTCGGCAGCCTTCCTCTTCTTCCTCTTCGACGACGGCCTACCTACACCCTCAAGTGACGGCCTGCCTATCGTCCCCCTACTCCTACTGGACGGACCTGCGGCGCATCCACCGCCCTCGTCCCTACTCCGGCCGACCTGCGTCCATTCAGCGCCGTCTTCATCGGCAGACGACTCTGCGGCACTTCCGCCCACGTCCGTTAGGACCATCTCTGAAGCCGTGTCCAACTCCAGACCTTCGGATGGCCCTGCGGCATTGCCGCCCTCATCCTGCGACGGCTCTGCGGCAATGCCGCCCTCGTCCTCGGGTCCGCTGCTGCAGTCGACGCTGACGCTCTCGTCTAGCGACAGCTCTGTGGTCGACCCAGTCTCCTCCTCCGATGGCTGGCCAGGAACGCCACCCCCGTTCTGCGATGGCCCTGCAGCAGCAGTGCTGCCACCCTCGTCGCGCGCAGCAATGGCGGCTGCCAACTTCCGCTCCCGCTTCTTTTTATCACGGAGCGCTTGGGCACGGACTCGCCCCATAGCCGTGATTTTCTTCTTCTTCTTCCTCTTCTTCTTCTCCTTAACTTCTTCTATCCCCTCCCCCCGGTGAGCCTTTTGATGGTGTGCCGGGCTCTCGGCTCTCAGTGCAGTTGTTGTCTCCCTCCCATACGTTTGGAGACTGACTGTGCTGGTGACTGTGCGCCTCTCGCGCTCAGAAACCAGCACAGTGAGGGATTCCCCGGCGTGGCCGGGACCCTCTGGAGTAGCTACGCTCGTTTCAACTCCTGCCATGGTGTTTGGTCATTTTTAAGTCTCGCCTTGACTACCACTCTAACGACTGGACGCTCGCGCGCTTCTTAACCCACCAGTCATACATCTCCTCGCCGAGTGGCCAAACTTAAGATTGGGGTAATTTTTTATAGGGGTTTTCTTCCCCGCGGTCCGAAGACCCCCGGTCCTGACCCCCCTGCTCAGGATTACGGTTTGGGCCTTCCGGGTCTGGCCGCTCGCGAGCGACCGACCCGTCACGCCCCGGGCCGTGACGCAACCGTCCCTGGCGACGGAGTGCCATGAGGCACATCCGCCCCATTGGCCCCGGGTCAGATCCGCCGTGCGCTCTGCCACCAGAGCCGCACGCGGAGACCCCCCCCTGCCGGAATCTTGGCCGTCCAAATGGCCGCATGACGTCCAAATGGACGTTACCAGGGAGCACCACGAGGAGGTGCTCCGGCCGCGCCCCCCAATATTGGAATCTAACTCGGAAACGTATTGCATTCAACGATATTACCTATAACTCACATATCAATGGCATCCCAGTTGCTTTGAAAAAGGAAAATTTCTAGATCATAAAAGCATATGTTGTAAGTTTAGATATTGCACTAGTTTCTAAAACTATTGATCAGACTGTGAAATAAATACTTCTGCTGATAAGCATCATCTTCATTTCATATATGATAGGAGGGACTAGGGACTCTAAGATAGGAGGATAGAAGGAACTGGCTTACTGTAGCAAGTTGGTCAAATGAATTGATATATGCTTTTATTAGGACGTTTCTTCACTTTGCATGATGACAGACTCAAATTGGAATCCCGAGAAATATACCTAATGATATTTTTGTTTACTGTATTTTCAAAAGTCTTTATTAACGAATGTCGTTCCGTGTGGTAACGGAGTAAGAATACAATTCACCACTCCCGTGGATCACCATCTTACCGTGGATGTCGTAAAAGACGACTATGCGATATAATATGCACATAACATCTGTGCAAGAGAAGAAATACACGAATTGAAACCCTACACCAATATGTTTGACCAGCATGGTATAGTAAGTCAAATTCCTTCCCATTATGGAGGAGGCCCGAGCCCAACAGTGTGATGTAGGTATGTGGGCTGAAAAAAATAACACATTTCCTAAACAATTTATTTGAAAAAGAAAAACATTATAAGTGTAAGCGAAAATATATTTGTTTATAATATCTTATTGGTCACGGTACTTGTTACACTAGTCATCGATTTTAACTTGAAAGTTTCAAGTAAGAAAATACTTATAGCAAGCAAAATTCGCTTACATATATTTTCATAAAGTGCACGAAAGTATTAGTGCATTTGAACAAACATTACATTGTGGATGCCATTACGAAATTTAATTAAAATATATTGAGTCTCAGAATCGTCACTTGTAGATTTCACAGATTTAGTCAATATGGGAATCGAATCTGATACTTAGCACAAGAGATTGTTACTGTAGTACGCTGTACCATTTATCCATGAATCACATATAAACAGATTTCAATCAGAAGCAATAAAACAGACAATTGAGCATTACGATCAAGTCAGACTTGAAGCTCGAGTCTGATTATCGATAGTCTCATTTTTATAGTACTTTAGTAACTAGATAATTTTTACCCTGTACGATGGTACGTTATAAATATAACTTGTCGCCACCTTTATTTTATATTAAAAGTTATTTAAAACCTGCTTAAGGATCGTCAGTTGTATGAAATAAAAAAAAATATATAAATTATAATTGGCACGGGAGGAACTCCTCTATGGAAATATGGTCCGCCGCGCGTGATTTGTGACCCCGGGTGGAACGCATCGCGTGCGTTCAGACCTACCTGCCCTAAAAATGCCGATTCAAATCCCTTTGTCCTGAGATCCATATTTGTATCCTGAAATATTCAGTAAAACTGAACACCATTGAACAATGGTATTAAACAACAATAAACAATTTATTAAAACAAAAAGTTTGTTTGTAAAATGTAAACCTTCATTCTATATTCGTCTTGCTAAACGTTAACATTTAGATCTGAACACATCAACTTAATACTCTTTGGACGTACCACACGATCGCATTGATGATTCAACTGGCAAATCCGTATAAACGCCACCATTTAAATGTATACATCGAACACGTTACTGAAACAACTTAACATGAATGTAAATCAAATAAAATTGAACTCAATAATGAAGTATTCAAAGTAGAAAATGAAATGACAGATCATCAAAACGTGATAATTAAAGTAAACGATGACGGCAGAGCGCACGTTACAAATAAATAAGTCGTCACTTGTTATTCCCCATGCGACAGTGTTATGTAAGTAGTATAACTAGATTAATGGGTCGATACACTTTATGGTAACAGTGTTTGCAATAAAGAGTAAATAGGTGAAGTATCGAACATTGCCGAAATAGATAATAATTTGGTCACAGAATTAACATCAACGATTTACGCCAATCATTCATGTTGGTCATAATTCTAATATTATAGATGTTTGTTACCTAATAGCTGAAGTACTTGACCAATAGTTAACATTTGTAGTTTGAAGTGCGTGATTCTGCGTTATTAGTGAAACGCTTGAAGTATTCTCGAGTGCTACATCAACGTTTTCATTATCATCGTTTGATTGATCGGTCGATCGATGATTTACGAGTAAAACTTATGCGGATGTCAATTTAATATATTTATCCTTTAAATTGTTGGTGCCTTTTTGAAGTGAAATTTCTTTGTGCACATGAGGGTAAATTTTTTACGGATGAAACGCAATTTAGCGTCACGAAGATGTGCAGCGTTTTTGTCGAAGAAGAGGGAGAGAGCGATTGAGACCGATTGAGAGAGAGTGAGAAAGGGCGAACATAGCACAAAGCACAGCCATGGGGCGAGAATAGGGAGCAAGCGAGTGAGAAAGATCGAAAGATTATTTTTATTTTTTTATTTCTTATTTTTTTTTTTTATACTGATAAAAAACACATGGAACCAAAGAAGTTTCACTTCTGACATGCGTACTTTAGTACTCACGCTATTTTTTTTTTCATTTTAGTGCGAATTTTTGACTCATTTATTGTATTTGATTACTACCATTGTATGCTTATTGAGTCATCCGATATAAAACGCGATTTATGATTTCAAAATAAATTATTTTATCAAAGCAAATATAAGATGAAATATCTAATACTAATTAAAGTTTTTATTGCTTGTAGAGGTTATGTAGAATATTATAAAGGCATCTGGGGTCAATATTAAATTCAAGTATTTACTTATCAATCAATTTTGAATACATTTCAAGGTTTATTTGTATATTAATATAGTTTATAATCACGAATTTGTGGTTTTACCATCATGTTTTATCTGATTATAAAACGCTGTTAAAAATTTTTAATTCTTCTCGTCTTCTTTTCTACCCGTATACTCATTGTTGGGCTCTCCTCCACGATAGAATAGAAATTGATCTACTATTTTTCAAACGGTAATGTATTGTGGTCGGCCCAACGATGAAGGGTGGTCAGCCTAAAGATGAAAGCGACGTGCTATACGGGTGGATTATGGGTGTGCGTGCTTACGCCCCTTTGTCGCCCCGAACGGAGCTAGGCAGGGAGTACGCCGACCGTAACGCACCACCAAAAAAAAAATAAGCGGTAATTTATTATTATGTTAACTGGTAAAATAGTTTATACCAAGGTTATACCAAGTTATCATTCTCTTGTATTCATCATATGTGTTAACCATAATTTACCTACGAACCAGACAGGGACTAGTGGATTGATTCTTAGCCTGCCAACCCATGGAAAATCTGGTTTTTTATCATCACCATTATCTAAGCGCATATATGTCCCACTGTTGGGCTCGGCCCGGCTCGGGTCTCCTCCTTTATGGTAGGGAATTTGGCCTAGTATACCACGCTGGTCAGAGGTTTTGACGTAGGGATTTTTACTTATTTCTTTTTATTGTCATGATGGCAAACAGCACATCTCGTGGTAAGTGTATTTGCCGCACATGAACGTTTGCAATACCACGGGCACAGCCAGACAATGGACTAGGCAACGGTCTACCGTGAAAAAAATACTCTTCTATTTCTAGTTACTCATCTCTTGCATTGATGTTATTAGCATATTATCATCATCATCATCATCTTGCTCTTATCCCAATTACTTGGGGTCGACGCAATATGTCATCTGTTTTGACATATTGCAAAAAGTTTCGGCAATGACTTTTATGACCGGCCGCCTGCTTGCCGTCAACCCTCCTTGGGAATGTAATCGTTATTAGCATATTATATACCTTAGTAATCTTTTACGATACCCACGGGCAAAGGAGTGGATAGTAAACTGTTTTTTTACTCCGTCAGCATACAGAAAAAGATTATACAGACAGATAAAAAGCTTATAATGGAAAATCAAGTATATTTTGTCACCTTTATTAAAATTTAATTAATGTACTTAGCATCTTAAAATATATATTATCTGTAATGTCCATTGTCCGCTCTTCAACTGACATTGCTAAATAAATATTAACAAAGTAGTAAAACTTTGCCAAAGTGCATATCGATTTGTACTCGATGCAATATCGATTGCAATAGTATTGATTACAAATCCGATCACATATCGCATTGTCTTCAACTGCATTATTTGACGATAAACATTTAATAGGTAGTGTTGCAAATTTATTGTGTAAGACTTTTCTGTCCTAGTTTTAAATATTAAGTTTGAATTCGACTTGTTATAAATGAAAGTTCATCATCTTCATCATCACAGCCCACTTAAGTTCCACTGTTGGGCTAGAGCGTCCACTAAAACTATTGTCAAAACTTATACAATACTAGCAACCCGCCCTCGCTTCGCTTCGGTTTCTATCGCCTTATCCTCGTAATTCCTTCCTCCTAATCTTCAAAACAGCTGGACCGATTTCAAAAATTCTTTCACCAATCAGGGAGTAAACTAGGCTTTATTTTATCCCGGTATTTCTCACGGGAACGGGAACAACAGCGATAAGGCGACAGAAACCGAAGCGAAGCGAGGGCGGGTGGCTAGTAAGTTGCTAGTAAATAAAACTCTATACTAACACATCTGACCAGCGTGGTATAGCAGGTAAATTTCTGTCCTATTTTGGAGGTGGCTCGAGCCCAACAGTGGGACGTATATGAGCTGAAATAAGGAGTGATTGTACATTATAATCTTTATAATCTAAATAAAAAACCGGCTAAGTGCGATTCAGAGTCGCGCGTGAAGGGTTCCGTACCATCTATAAAAAGGGTAAGAAAATCGCGTTTGTTCTATGGCCACCCTTAAATATTTTTTTTTTTTAGTATTTGTTGTTATGGCGGCAACAGAAATACATAATTTGTAACAATTTCAACTGTCTAGCTATCGCGGTTCTTGAGGTACAGCCTGTTGACAGACAGACGGATGGATAGACGGCGAAGTAATACGGTCCCGTTTTTATCCTTTGGTTACGGAACCCTAAAAGTAACAAATTAAAATTTAATACAATGTAATATTCATCATAATCATTAACATTTAACTTTTTACAGTTCGCTGTTAGACATAGGTCGACGTTATAGAATAGTCGCATTGGATGAATTTGCGTTATAGCAAAATTCTATATATTGCTAGAAAAGCGCTTTTTTAGGGGGCCTATGATCAGTTCACTCCTTGTCCAGCCCCGTCCGGGGTGGCGCGCGGCCCCATAACCCACTGCAGCTCATCGCCTTCGTCCTTGGGCCGATCACCGGTACCAAGTTCCTTGTCTTCCGTGGTCGGCCCAACGGAGCTAAGAAGAGCGCTGCTGCTATTTTGATCTTTCTAGCGATTCCTCAGCTAATTTTTACTACTTCTAAGGACAAGTTAACGATGGCAATTACCCTATTATTACCCTGTCACTACTCCAGAAAGCGTCTCCCGTAATATACAATTATCTTAGTCCATATACGTCCCACTGTTGGGCTCGGGTCTCGTCCACTATGGAAAGAAAGTTGGTACTACGCTGGCCATACGTGTTGGCATAGGGATTTGTTTCGAGTTTTTTCTTCTTTTGCATAAATTTTATATGCATATTTATATCCCTTCTGTATCCATTGACACCCACGGTATAAATGCGAAAGTAAGTTTGTCTGATTGTTACGCTTTCACGCTTAAATCACCGAACCGCTTTCAAGAATTCTTTCACCAATGGAAAGCTATAATATCAGGGAGTAACATAGGCTATATTTTATCCCGGTATTCCCACGGGAATGGGCACTACGCGGGTAAGGCGACTAAAACCGAAGCGAAGCGAGGGCGGGTTGCTAATTCAATATATAGATTAATATTTAATTAGAGAGAAATATATAATCAAATAAGTTAATATATTAGTTGAATTTATTTATAAGTATGGAATTGTGATTCGCGATTGATCCTTGTTGGTTTGCCTCGGGTAAGCTGTGTGGACGCCGCTTACAAATTGCCGTAAGTGCGCACGCGCGGTACTAGGGCTGCCATCTATATATATATATATATATATATATATATATATATATATATATATATATATATATCCAATAAATAAAATTGGAGTGTCTGTTTGTAATGTCAAAATAATAGGCTTTTTTCATGCTCACACGGTTATTTGCATACCCGTACCCGTGGTAATACCGGGATAAAATATAGCCTAGTTTACGCCCTGATATTATAGCTTTCCATTGGTGAAAAAATTTTTGAAATCTGTCCAGCCATTTTTAAGATTACCCGGAACAAACAGACAGACAGACAAAAATTTTTTAATTGCTATTTTAGGCATAGGTGTCGTGCAAATAACCGTGTGAGCATGAAAAAAGCCTATATAAATTTACATTTATAAAAATTAAATTACTTCATTTCCCGTGTGGTGACGGCGTAATAATACAGTTCACCACTCCCTATCTTGCCAGTGGATGTCGTAAAAGACGACTAAAGGATAAAATACGCATATAACATAATATGCAAGAGAAGTAAAATTCGAAATAAAACCCTATACCAACATGTCTGACTTGCTGGTATAGAAGCCCTAGCCTAGACCGCGGGTGACGAGACCGGGGAGTTAGTCCGTCAACCGCCGAGAGGCCGACCGCGTCAGAAAGGACCGACGTCCTCCCCGAGAGGGGGACGTCGGTCGATGAGAGGGTACCCCAAGTAGGGGGTATGCCGTCGGGCCGATCACTGATGACAAGTAACCTTGCTCCGGTGGTCGGCCCAACGACGAAGGCGACGTGGTGTTCGGGTGGGTTGCGGATGTGCGTGCTTACGCCCCTCTGTCGCCCCGGATGGAATGGTGCGAGGAGCGCGACGACCGCAGCCCACCCCCCAAAATAAAAAAGCATGGTATAGAAAAGTCAATTTCCCTCATATTATGGAGGAGGTTTGAGCCTAACAGTGGAACATATATAGGCTGAGACGAATTTTTTTTTTTTATTGTAAGCAGTGGCAAACGTTTACTCGTTTGCCACTGAAACGAGTAAACAGTGCACCTGATGGTAAGTGTTGCTGCCGCTCATGGACCTTCACAAGGCCGCTGCCCACCGCGAAGAAAGTGAAGGGAGTGTGAATGCGTGCATTGAGGCTCGGTGATACTAAAGGCACTACCAAAACCCTCCACACGCAAACACCGTCAGAAAGTTGGGCTTCCGGCTCTCTCGCTCACCGAACGAAGCGCAGTAACAAATTGCTACTACTCAGACGTCGATTTTCTGCGAGAGCGTGGTACTACCCCGGACAGACCGGCCCGCGACTGTAGACAGATAACTGTCGACAGTGTGGTCCTACCACTTGAAATTATTTACACATAGACAAACAATATATTACAAAACGGCTTTATTTTCAATAATAGTAGATTATTTAAACTTGTAATATAAACCCTTAACACACATTAAGCGTACAATATGATAATAATCCGTATGAATGCGCATGAAACTAGATACAAACCATGTATAATTGCATATTAAGCATAAACACCGATGATGTAGCCTCACATTCTTGTTGGTGAATCTCGGGCATTAATTACATAGTGTCGTAAATACTATAGATTCGACACGAGAATATTTACGACAAATATATTATACGTACATAAAATATATAGTGAAATTAATTATTTTAATGAGGCGCTAATTGTCAATTCCGCAAGAGGTATGTTGTAATTACAGGTTAATATTTATAAATTATAATTTTCATGTCGTTTTAACAATTTATGATGAGTGCTTACAGGTGAATTGGTGATGCTAATTTTAGTCACAATTTTTCCAAGGCATATATAGATTAGTTAAACTTTTGATATTCTCTAGATTAAAAATCTCAACATTATAAGTTTTCCATTTCAGCTCATATACGTCCCACTGCCTCCTTCACAATAGGACGGAAATTGACCTTACTATATATACCACGCTGGTCAGACAGGTTGGTATAGAGTTTTATTACGAGTTTTTCTTCTCTTGAATAGATCTTATATGCGTATTATATCCCTTAGTCGTCTTTTTCGACAATCGCAGGCAAGATAGGGAGTGGTGATTTGTATTTTTACACCGTCACCACACGGAATAAATAAGTTTTAACCCATATATAATAGACTATTTATTTAGTCTCATAACAAAAATTATTTATTTGTGCACCTTAGTTGCCATTCATTTCAGCTCATACTCATGTTGGGTTCGAGGTCTACAATGAAAGGGAAATTTGACTTACCTCTTACATACATGTTATCTGAATATCACATTCCATAGTCGTCTTTAACGACACCCATGGACAAGATAATAAATGGTAGTGAATTGTATTCGTCATCACACGGCGAAGTAATTATATAATTATGAGTACATTTTAGCTTCATAAATTTTCTGATATATGAGCTATCTTTGCACAAGCTTGTCCTGGTTAACACCCCATCCGGGAGATGGATATATGGCGTTAGTACTTACTCATCATTTGCTGTATTATGGCTCCGATCCGCCAATTGAAATCTGATCTGAATAGATGTCTTGTATTCAGTGGCTGACCTAGCTTAACTTTTCAGGCACCTACTCTTCGAAATGCTGGCTACAATGCGCATACAGAACAATAATTTCCTGCTACAAGTTTACTTTACATAGAAAAGGGATACATGCAAAATAAAAACACACCAAAACGATAATAATTCCAAAGTTATTCATACTTTATTAATGGGTTCGTTAGCTAATTTAATGTTGTATTTATTGAAACAATTTTAACATAAAAATTCAATAAATCTCCAAAAATATTAACGTAAATCTACAAAGATATACCCTACATTAATAATTCTACACGGAAGACGCTCTTAACGAGTCATTACATATACGTTGTAATTAAAGTAATCAACATAATTAACTCAGTTGCTACATATTATTTAAATGAGAACCAAATGTGATCGTAAACTTTCACTAGGTAATAGGTTTGATCGACACAAATAAAGACTTATAGCTTACCATACAAGATGGATAATTCACGGATACCGCGATAAAGTCATGTACATTTCAAACCGGTAATTAGGTTTTTCTCTATAGAATCTAAATAAAGCCCATATCTCAGCAATTTCCTTTATATTAAGAGAAAAGTTAACCTGATTTATAAAATAGATTGGTAAAGTTTAGTCTAAATGCACGCCCCATAACAAAAACCATTTGACATTTACTGAGACAAAAGTTTTCTATTTTCTAAATATTCATAGTCTTTACTAATATTGTAAATGCGAAGGTAACTTTGTTTGTTACGGTTTCACGCTTAAACCACTGCACGAATTTTAAAAACTCATTCACCAATGGCAAATTATAATATCAGGGAGTAACGTAGACTAAATTTTATCCCAGTATTCTCACGGGAACGGGAACTACGTGGGTAAGGCGACTGAAACGGAAGTGAAGCGAGGGTGGGTTGCTAGTATTCATATAAAAAAGGAAATTACCAATAATTTAAAGGCAAATAAATATATATGATTCATTCATCGTGCTATTGCTTGTTCTCTTGGCGATCCGTTAGCCATTTGTAGGTATCCAACGCCATGTTAAATTTCATTGTAATGCATTCATTAATACTGTCAATTAGTCGTTTTAATAACATACAAACATACTTTCGCATATATTAAATCATCGTCATCGCAGCCCACATACGCCTCATTGTTGGGCTAGGTCCTCCTCTACAATGGGAGGGAAAGCGAAGTACTACACCGCGCTGGTCAAGCGCGCTGACATATGGCTTTTTGTTGAGCTTCCTTTCTTGTTTTTCCCTTCTCCTAAAAACTTTACTTCTTTAAAAACTCAACTTCCGTCTTTTAAAACTCCCACGGGCAAGAGAGTGGGAGATGCATTCTATACTTAGATCGTCAACACACGCACGAACATATGTATTATGTAGTTAGTATTACTGACCTTGTATTCGTTGTATAATCAACAGTAAGTAACCTTTGCTACATATTACACATTTATTGCTCGTAAAAAAAACTTATATAATTTTGAATCATTCGTAGACAAATGTATAAAACAACATTTAATATTATCGACCTTTACGTGAAGTTTTTAATACTGTCATGATTGGTGTATTTAGATGGTTTCTTGAGTTAAATTTCAAGTGATAAGCGAGGTCATAGTTACTGAATTAAAACTTTAAGAATTAATGAAAATTAAACTTTAATTAAAAGTAATTTTAATAGAGTAAGCGTCATCGCAAGTGGATGGACCGGTGATTAATCAAATTCAAATCATTTATTGTGCATAAACCTCGCGAGGATTATTACGTATTTTCAATTTTAACATAATTAAATTAATCCAATAAGCGACCACTGGATCGGAACGCGATCGCTATTCAGAAGATCCGGCAAGAAACTAAGTCTATTATTTTAATTTTTTTTTCGGACCCGACAACTCTGTCGATTGTTGATCGATGGTAGATGGGGATGACACCCAAAAATGTAACTCGTTAGGATGACCACGTATGTCAAGGACCAAAGTACCAGTGACCAAAGTAGTGATGGGAGGGAAAACGGTGGATTATGAGGCTGCACGCCGCTCCGGACAGAAAAGGGGATTTTGTCCAGACTATAGTCTGCCAGCTCTGGAAAGGAATTAGTAGCAGTACGCCCCTGAGAAACTAGTAACATCAATTTTTAGGGTTACGTACCCAAAGGGTAAAAACGGAACCCTATTACTAAGACTTCGCTGTCTATCCGTCTGTCTGTCACCAGGCTGTATCTCAAGAACCGCGATAGCTAGACAGTTGAAATGTTTACAAATTATGTATTTCTATTGCCGCTTTAACAACAAATATTAAAAACCAATAAAATAAATATTTTTGGTCGGGATAATCTACTATACAGCAAACGCAATTTTTTTTGCTCTTTTCATAATGGTACGGAACCCTTCGTGCTCGACTTTGACTGGCACTTAGCCGGTTTTTTTATTGCTGCTTGAAGTAATCGAGCAAACAGCATACCTGATGGTAAGTGATACTACCGCTCATGGACCTTTGTTACGGTTTTTTCATGGTAGACAGCGGCCTACCATGAAAAAAGTAAAGGTAGTATGTATATAAGCCTGCAATGAGGTTTCATGATTCTAAAGGTAGTACTAAAACTCACCAAGTACTTGATTTGTATTTTACTTTTCTAACGTTCCAAATCAATCAGCATTCATGGTCCTCTCATGACCATAAATGCAATTTAGTCCTTAAAAATAATTTTATTTCTTGTGTAATATTTAATATTACAATATTTGACAACCCTAGCAAATAACATTGAAGGATATATCGTCGTCCACCGGCTTTCAACTTCGCCGACGTCACACGTTCACCTATACGAACGCAGCATTGTATTTTAATTTCTGCCGTGTTAGGAATTTACAAATAACTACTATTTTATTTTAAACAGTGATTATCAACCTTATTACTTTAACAATAAAGGTTTGGTATTCAACAACGGATAATGAATTACAAGGGATGGTTGTGAATTATCATTGTGACATTTAGTGTGGATTTAGACGAATCGTCTGTTCTCGAATGATTTAGTTTATGGTTTGATAATATTTTATTGAAGATTATGATCGGGTGTTAAAATGCTACATAATAAAGGTTAGTTTCAATCTTTTGGCTGCATAGATGGCGTTGTTCTTAAGGTATCGACCTACCATGCCAAGTGTTGTGCGTTCGATTCCTACGCACAATAATACTTTGTGCGATTTACAATTTATTCCGAGTCTGGGTATAATTTGTGTCAGGTATATGGTTTAGTTCTTCAGTACAAGGTTTTTAACAAAAAAAGATTCTTTATCTTCTCATAGAAGAATTAAATTAAACAGCGATTTAGAAGTTCACCTTATGTTATGGTAGAACAGATTTCTGAACTATTTTTAATTATATGGCAACGATTAGTGTTGTATAATAATAATAACTAATTTCTATCTAATACCGACGACTTTGTGGATGTAAGACATATTAGTCCGTCCGTGACTATGAACGCTGTAAAGCGTTCAATCAAAAATCAAATACAAACGCGAAATAATCCGTAAAAAGTTTTATTTACAATGTGTATTACTCGCGTAAACTTTAGGAGTCATTAATTTCTTCTTTTAAATTCTCGACACTATAAAATAATTCAGTGTAATGACGAAGTAAGAATACAATTCGTCACTAATCCCTATCTTGACCGTGGATGTCGTAAAGACGACTAAGGGTTATAATAAGCATATAATATCTATGGAAGAGAAGGAAAACTCGAAACAAAACCCTATTCCAACACGTCTGACCAGCGTGGGATAGTAGGTCTATTCCCCTCCCATTGTGAGAAGGGCCTGAGCCCAACAGTGGGACATATATAAGATGAGATGATAAAATAATCCTTTCAACATAAAGCAACTACAAAGTCAACCGGTTGCAACACAAGTTGTACAAGTAATCGCAATTGTATCAATGTATATTATTAATCTTGTGTACCACCAAGTGAGCGACAAAAAGCGTCATGTAGAAGCTAAGATAGTTACAGAAGACATGTTGTATCTTGTGTAAATTACTTACCTACCGCTGCGTAACATTTGATTTTAAAAGTAAGCAAAAAGATTCACTGTAATTTCTCAAGTTTAAATAATGTAAAACAAAGTTCTATGTTCACATCTATCTATGTCACTTCCTTCGTCTAAGTAATTATTATTATTTTTAAAACGTTTTTGGTATCATTTTCCGTGTGGTGACGGAGTAAGAATACAATTCACCACTCCCTATCTTGCCCGTGGATGTCGTTAAAGACGATTATGGGATATAATATGCACATTACATCTGTGAAAGAGATGGAATACTCGAAATGAAACCCTATACCAACATGTCTGACCAGCGTAGTATAGTAGGTAGGTCAAGTTCCCTCCCAATGTGGAGGAGGCCACGATCCCAACTGTGTGACGTATGTAGCTAATAAGTATACGATGATGATAATTGAAATACTTTTTCTTCGTCTTTGACGTACGACTTTATTGTAACGTTAACATTTTAATTAACTTTCCATCTAAAACCACCACAGCTCATACGTATCCCACCGCTGGGCTCGAGCCTCCTCCATAATAAGAGGTTCATTTACCACGCTAGTCAAACGGGTTTGTGTATTTTAGTTTAAGTTTTCCTTCTCTTGCACAGATGTTATATGCATATTGTATCCCTTAGTTGTCTTATACGACACCCACAGGCACGAATGAGGGTGCTAACTCAATCAAAAAATTTACAGTCATTTATTGTAGGACTGCTAAAGGCTGAATAATAATGAAGATATTCGTGTAATTCTGTTGAATTCAAATGATATAATGATATTTATAGGATACAATGGAATTTAAAAATAAAAAAAAGAATAACACACAGATTACCTTTTTAATACATATCTCTTAATAATTAACTATCACAATCAATTTCCATAAAACAAACCAGTAAATAAATTATACACACACTAAACTAATTCTAACTCTTCGACGATACCAAAGTACTGGAAATCGATGTGCACGCCAGCAGAGCTTCCGAACACGATGGAGGTCGAATGCAGAAAGAGGGTGAGTGCTTCTTTATTGTGTAGCTGTTGGTCGCAGATGACCTTGACAGCTTAACGCGGTCAATGGGTGAGCGCTGATGGCTCTCAAACCGGTAGAGGGGTGAGTGCTCATGCGCTCGTCCTTTTATAGACTTGACCACAGTGTTACAACATATTATTCTAAGATTTCCAATAATATATTTTAGTGTGTTCCGTGCGTCTTCCTTAAGCAGAAGCATTATTTTCCTTCCCAAATCACATTTAAATATCAAAATAGTTATACTTATATATATATGTATAAAAAACGTGTATAAGTAGAAAGAACATGGCAACAAGTACAGTCGCAGTAAAAACTGAACACGAGCCAGTACAACCGAGTAAAAAGCTTTAACTATCTGATTTCGCATTTCACGAGCGTCTCCTCGGTATCATTGCGAATCACTAGGGAATGTATTGAGTTGTTATAAAAGTTTTATTTAAATTAATAAATAATATTTTGGTTGAATATACACGTGCGTTGTTATGTGGTGGCCTAAAATACTGCCAAGCCTTAGATTGATTGTAGGTATCATAAAACACGATTTAGAACTTTATATAAACCTGGGCCAATTCCATCTGATCGGCCGTCTGGTCAACCATTACATACCCAAGAAAAGCTGAAGTAAAGCTGGTGGCTGGTCATAAAACTATTGTCAAGACGTAGACGTGCTTATTACCATTACGATATAAGTAAGTACATATTGCGTCGACTCTAAGTAATTCAGATGAGAGTAGGACGATAATACTCGTTACGTATAGGTTACGTTACAGTTACGTATACGTTAAGCATTGTAAGAGACTTAAATGCATTAGATGGAATGGATCTAAGCTGATGCAAAATTCTTAGTTGATTTTCGTAACACACTAAAGTTAGGGTTAGTATTATTTGCGGTTGCTACCACACATCATCTCAACTTATGTAGGTCCCACTGCTAGATTCAATCGTCTTTGATAATTTGAGAAAAATTGACCTATTCTACCATGTTCCTCAGACGAGTTTTATTCCGAGATATAATATGCATATAACGACACAATTTTTAAATGAAAGCCTATATTAACAGGATTTACAAGCGTCGCACGTCGTATAGTTGATCAATTTTCCTTAGCATTCTAGAAGGTTCGAGCCCGACAGTGGGATTTGGTTCATAGAATATCCGATTCATTTTTATAGTCTTTATTTAAAAATAAGTGGCTATGGCTAGAAGACTATCTGACTGCATTAAAATATAATGTTGATCTAGGTAATAATACAAATACCCAGATTATAATCTGACAGAAACATGTATTTATCAGCACCATCAAAATATTTATATACATTATTAAACACCAAAGTGTGTAATATCAACTCTATATGTATCGTAATGTCGATCAGTAATCAAATCACTCGGTGCTCGAATCGTCGGCAACTTAACATTAAATTTGTCAAGAATAACGAATGTATAATTGCAACAAACCAATATGAATGTTAACGTTATAATTTCAAAGTTGTTTTTTGTGTGATATAATAAATTGATAATATTTAAAGGGAATTATTGAGGATTTTTTGTATCTTCTTAATATGATAAATTACTCTTTATAAGTTTGCGGTATAATGAATATATAGGAATATGTACAGAATCAAGGATTAAGTAAATGATTTTTGAAAGCAAATGACATTGATAAATCAGTCGGAAAATATACATATAAAAAAGTGTGTGCGTGTACTTTGTACGCACGTAAGAACTTATACTATAATACTACTTAAACTTATACTATAAATTTTATCATTCGCGTTATCCTACGTTTATAGAAAAAGGATACTTATAATAGAAAAAAAAGTGCGAGTTGGAGTCGCGCACGAAAGCTTCCGTACCTTTATTTATAAAAAAATTCATGTTTGTTGTATGGCAGCCCCCTTAAATATTTATTTTATTTTATTTTTAGTATTTGTTATTGTAGCTGCAACAGAAATATATAATATGTGAAAATTTCAACTGTCTAGCTATCGCGGTTCTTGAGATACAGCCTGGTGACAGACGAACGGACGGACAGACAGCGAAGTCTTAGTAATAGGGTACCGTTTTTACCGTTTGGGTACGGAACCCTAAAAAGTATGCTAATAAAAACCGGTTAAGTGCGATTTGGAGTCGCGCACGAAGAGTTCCGTATCATTATCAATAAAAAAAAAACGCGTTTATTGTACGCTTCCCTTAAATATTTTTTCTTAGTATTTGTTGTTATTAATAGCCTGCACTAAGGAAATAATCCTTGTATTGCGGGGGACTTTACAAATCTTATATCTTTAAACGAGCATTCTTGTAAATATATATATTTTCAGGATCTCGGAAACGGCTCCAACGATTTTGTTGAAACTTGGCATACTAGAGGATTCGGGCCCAAAAAATCGATCTAGCTAGGTTTTATGCATAGAAAATGTTGTTTTGTCAGTGTTTTTGGCAGACAATATAATGACATTAAATTTTAAAAGAATATGAATTCAAATTTTGCCATCAATGTCATGAGTTACGATAGCTCAGTGGCGAAGTAGTCAGGTTTCGTTTTATTTTTGACATCGGTGATAAACGGCGTCGGATCGAATCTCGGTGTTATTATTATTCTCTTTTTGTAATTTTTTATATAATTTTCATTATTTATTTTTTATTTTTTTATTAATATATATCTAAATAAATGCTACAAAAATACTCTGAGCGAAGCTCGGTCAACCTGATATTATATAATTTAACAGACACAAATTACATCCAGACTCAAAACAACAATTTGTGAATTGCACAAAGTATTTTCCTGCGTGGGATTCGGAGCCGCGACACTGGCATGGTTGGTCGGTATCTTAACCGCAACGCTATCTGTGCAGTGTTCTACCTGACCTCAGTGGCTCACTCAGAATGACTAAAACTCTTTAGGTAAATTTTACCAAGCACATTAAAGAAAGTCTGGTGCCATATTAAAACTTAACTTCGCAGTTGATACAAAATGACTTTCCTTTATAACCGCCTATACATATTGCACCTTGGGTTTCCTTCACTGGGGAGGGAAGTTGACTGTATAGTTTGTAAAGGCTTTTTTTTTATTCATAATATATTATGGATGTTTTAAGCTCTTAGAGCAAGTCAGCTTCATCATACTCTAAAGTGTGTGTTATCGTATCGTCTCCTACACCTAAAAATTAGTATAAAGGGTGAAATAAACCTGCCGAAACCAATTGAAAAACCTGCTGTGCTGATTTTGATTTAGGTTGAGCTAAAATGCTATTAAAAACTCCCACATCAACTCTATTAATATCCAAATTATCTATCAGCAGTTCTCTTTCACTCTTGTTCTTTTCGTATAGTGTTTTATGTTGAGTGTACCTTCTATTATTTCCTTCTCTGTTATCCTTCCTTCTCTTCTATGTTACAAGCCCGCTGAGTTTCTTGCCGAATCATCTCAGTAGCGGTCGCGTTCCAATCCGGTGGTAGTATATTTTTTTTTGGAAATTGTAAACCTGACAATAATATGTAAGTGCCCTCTCGGGGTATATGCATAATTAATCCCTAGCCGAGGCCGCGGGTGACGTGACCGGGGATTAGTCCGTCACCCGCCGAGAGGCCGACCGCGTGAGGAAAGAGGGAGGACGTCGGTCGATGGGAGGCTACCCCAATAGGGGGTATTCCGTCGGGCCGACCACTGATGTCAAGTAACCCTGCTCCGGTGGTCAGCCCAACGACAAAGGCGACGTGGTTTTCGGGTGGGTTGCGGGAGTTGCGTGCTTAAGCCGCTCTGTCACCCCGGACGTAGTGGTGTGGAGGCAGGCCGACCGCAGCCCATCCACAAAAAAAAAAATATGCATAATTAATGATTTGAATTTGAATCTACCTGTCTTACGCCTTACTCATCTTTTACAACACACATAACAACAGACGAGGTTGATGAATTATATTTTTATTCCGTCACCATAGAGCCTTACTTTATTGTTTTTTTTTTAAATTCAGGTGTTAAATACGTAAGAAGTACGAGGTATAACATGGACAAACCATAGTCATTAGTTAAACACACAAACCATGTTAACTGTACGATAAATAGTTTTATGTTTGCACCTCAAGCACTTAGGAACCGTTACAGTAACTGCTTATCCCACTAATGCGAAAGATTGAATGTTTGTATATTTACGACGTTAAACTGTCGCTGTATCAACATATGAGATAAGATTCAAAATGAGGACGGTTTTCTATGATAGACTTGCGGTTTCATGGGCGTTAAAATTCCTATTAGCAGCGCCATACAGCACATCAATAATCATTACTATTTGCATCTCAATACGTAATGAATCCGTGTGGTGACGGAGTAAAAATATAGTACGTCACCCCCTCTCTTGGCTGTGGGTGTTGTAAAAGATGACTAAGGCATAAAATATGCATTTAATATTTATGCGAGATAAGGAAAACTCGAAACAAAACCCTATACAAATACGTCCGATCAGCATGGTATAGTAGGTCAATTTCCCTACCCTGGAGGTATGTCCCGCCTGGGAGTCTCAGCGCCGCAACCTCTCGGCGGTCATAGGAACAGACCTGTCATTGTTGACCATCATAACAAAGACGCTCGACAGCGACAGGTGCTGGTCATCGATGGCCTCTTTCTGCGAGGAGGTCATCGCTCGGAAGGAGGCCGTGGAGCGGGAACGCGAGGCACTTGCGTCCGCTAACTCGCTCCGTAGGCGGCGACCAGAGAGGGGGAGGCGCCGATATGCGCATCTACTCCCACCGCCTTGAGTGACGACAGGACGTGGCCCGACGGCCTTGCGTAGGAGTTTCAGGGATCGAATGTCACTAGACGATCTCTCCGGCACTCCGTAAAAGCGCGGATGGGACCGTTGTTGGTTTTAGTGGGTATTCCGGTTGCATAGGCGACCGGCGAGTCCCACACACCCCCTCGTCTGTTACCGGCGGGGGGTAGTGCGTAAATTGCATTTCTACAGCATTAACAAAAAAAAAAAGGTCAATTTCCCTCCCATAGTGGAGGAGGCCCGAGCCCAACAGTGATGTTACTATACATTGTGGACGGACGCGTTGGCATAGAGTTTTATTTAGAGTTTTTTTTTATCTTGGGACGAGGTTATCCACCTGTTTATGTCAGCCTTTTTCCTTCACTACACAGATTTTTATACTATAAATAACATCACAGCCTATATAAATCACACTTTTGGGCTCAGATCTCCTCCACAATGGGAGGGATATGGACCTACTATACCACGCTGGTCATTCTTGTTCGCATAGGGTTTTATGAGGAAATTTCTTGCATAGATCATCATCTCGGCTCATATACATTCCACTTTTTTTTTTTTTTTTGGGGTGGGCTGCTGTTGGCGCGCTTCTGCAGCACTCCGTCCGGGGTGACAGAGGGGCTTAAGCTTGCAACACCCGCAACCCACCCGAACACCACGTCGCCTTCGTCGTTGGGCCGACCACTGGAGCAGGGTTACCCCCTAACCGGGGTACCCTCCCATCGACCGACGTCTCCCCTTCGGGGAGGACGTCGGTCTTTCCTCACGCGGTCGGCCTCTCGGCGGGTGACGGACTAATTCCCGGTCACGTCACTCGCGGCCTCGGCTAATATACATTCCACTAACGGAGTCGAGCCTCCTCCATAGCAGGAGGTAAATTAACCTACTATACCACGCTGGTCAGACGGGTTGGTATAGTGTTCAATTTGTCTTACTCTTGCATAGACGTTATATAATATAAATCAAATACAAACACTATAAAATTCGTACAAAAATTTTATTTCGTTTATAACACTCACGTACCTACACTTAAGAATTCATTATAACTGTACAAAGTTCAAGTTTGGATCCGTACCTAATTGGCGTCAATAAAATTACTCGAATAGATAAGACTAAAAATATAGATTAATTTAAAAACGACGACAAATATGCCCAAAATTTACATTGGATATTACTAAAGATAAGAAACCTTGATATAATTTGCGTATAGGTTAAGAATCATCATCATCTCAGCTCATATACGTCCCACTGTTGGGCTCAAACCTACTCCATAATAGGAGAGAAATTGATCTATTTTACCACGTTGGTCAGATGGGTTGATATCATATCATCACAGCCCATATATGGCCCAGTGCTGGAGGAAAAGGAAGGAAATTAATCCACTATACCACGCTGGTCATACGTGGTGGTCCGTGTGGTGACGGAGTAAGAATACAATTCACCACTTTTTCCCGTGTATGTCATAAATATGACTAAGGGATATAATATGCACATGACATCTATGCAAGAGAAGGAAAACTGGAAGTGCAACTCTATACCAACATGTCTGACCAGCATGGTACGGTAGGTCAGATTCCCTCCCATTATGGAGGAAGCCCGAGCCCAACAGTGGCACATGTTTGGGCTGCAATGATTCGACCTCCACGGACAAGTTGAGTTCTTTCTTCTTTTTTTTTTTATTGCAAACGGTGGCAAACGAGCAAATAGTACACCTGATGGTAAGTGTTGCTGCCGCTCATGGACCTCTGTAAAGCCGCTGCCTACCGCGAAGAAATTGAAGGGAGTGTGAATGCGTGCATTGAGGCTCGGTGATACCAAGGGCACCACCAAAACCCTCCACACGCAAACACCCTCAGAAAATTGGGCTTCCGGCTCTCTCGCTCACCGAACGAAGCGCAGTAACAAATCGCTACTACTCAGACGTCGATTTTCTGCGAGAGTGTGTTACTGCTCCGGACGGACCGGCCCGCGGCTGTAGACAGATAACTGTCGACAGTGTGGTCCTACCACTCCATGAATTCGGTTTGTATAGGAATTTATTTACAGCATATCTTTTCTTGTTCTATGGTATATGTGTATTATATACTTGGTCGTCTTTTACGGTAGTCATGGACAATAAAGGGTCCCTCCCTGTCCGAATTACATTCTTACTTCGTCACCACATGGAAACTTATTATCTACCTACCTTCGAAACCTAGCGATTATAGCATTATCCTTGTTCGAGGATGCCTTTGTCCAATAACGATTATCATTATGTTTTTTTAAGACAACACCCCACACTATGGAAACAATCCCTCTATTGCGGCGGACTTTACCAATATATATTTAACGACACAAATTACACCTAGACTCAGAACAACAATTTGCGGATCGCACAAAGTATTGTCCTGCGTGGGAATCAAATCCATAACACTGGCACAGTATGTAGATATCTTAACCACTACTCCATTCTTCAAGTCGATAAATATACATATATGGATGGCTAGAAAAACATTCATTTCAAATAAAACTACTTTACGGATTTTATCACGTTTGTACCTATTTGATTTTTGATTGACCGACGTCGGAAAATTTAAAATTTAAAAATTTTCCGTAATAACGTTAACTTATTGGACGTGAGACATCTTAGTCCGCCCGTGACCATGAACGCTGCAAAGTGTTCAAAACGTCGGGTAATCAAAATTCAAATACAAACGCGATAAAATCCGTAAAGTAGTTTTATTTAAAATGCGTAATACTCGCGTAAATATCAGAAATCATCATTCGTTTTAAGTCAGAAAATTTTTAAATCATAAATTGATAAATTTAACTCGCAAAGTTAATAAGAAAACTTTGAATAATTTAGTATGTAGTAGAAATATTTGTTCTGTTATGGGAATGGAACCTATAACATAATACAGTTGGTCGTAACTGAGTCTAATAAGCCAACTTTACAGCTAATCAGTGTGTTAACTATTCAATAAATATAATAAATTGTTTGCTCTGAAAGCACTAATGCACCGTTATATTAGCGACTGCTTGCTTAAGCTGGTAAATGACTTTGAATTGGGGCAATGGTCTTTGGAATTTTTATTTGAGAAATATATTAGTTGATGTTTATATGAATTTTGTGTAGCACGGTATATTCAACTCGGCTATGTGTGATCTAAGAACGCTCATATTTATAACATGCCATTCTTGAACATTTGAAGAATTCTTGACAGATATGCTTTTTATTATAGAATTTAGTTTAACAAATTGATTGAAATTATTTTTATTGCTTTTATTTATTATCATAATGATTTCAGCTTATATATGCAGTAATGACTGTTAGGCTCGAGCCTCCTCCACAATCGGAAGGCAACTAATCTACTATGCGCTGGTTCATCATTTCAGCTCATATACGCCCTACTGCTGGGCTCGAGCCTCCTCCGCAACAGGAGGGAAATTTACCTTACTATATGGTTTATGCTGGACCATGCGGGTCAGAGATGTTTGTATAGGGTTTTATTTAGTCTTATCCTTCTCTTGCCTATATATTATATGCATCCCATAATCGTCTTCTACGATATTCACTAGCAAGATAGAGAGTGGTAAATTGTATTCTTATTCCGTTCCCTGGAAAATTGAAGTGTCCGTTTGTGATGTGAAAATAATAGGTTTTATTCATGTTCATACGATTATTTGTACGATAACTATGTTTAAAACCACTTTAAAATAATGTTGTCTGTCTCTTTGTTCCGGTCTATATATATATAGGCAGTAACTTAGGCTATTCTTCCTCTCAGAAAAACTGTACACAATTTTCCCGGTTCAGGTATCGAACTCGGGGCCTCATGGACTACAGTTACGTACGGTAATATCTTGGGAGACATTGGTTACTTGAAACGTTGAGTCAAACCGACTAAAACCAAAGTGAAACGAGGGCGGATCGCTGGTATAAAATAAATTTCACGAGTTCTATAGAGCAACTTACTTAGTAACTTTATTCTTGCTATCCCTACGTTTGGGACATATTACGAGCCCAACAGTGGGACCTATATAAGCTGAAATGATGATGATAATAATGATGATGATACCTAAAATGAATAATTAAATCTACAGGGTCTTAAAAAGAACTATAATTACTTTGCCATATCGGATGTAAGAACTTAACACTAGAAGTGCGGGCATCCCAAATTTGACCCATTTCGATGTTCTTCCTCCTTAGCTTGCATTTTAGTATATGTATAAGCGTAAATTTTTATGACTTTTCATGAAATATGATGAATATTATTTATACGAGACTACAATCACGTAAATGTAATATACATATTTTTATATCCAAATTTACCTCTAAACGCGGTTGGGTCAATTTTGACCCAACCGCGTTTAGAGAGCCCTCTCTTACCCGTGGATGTCATAAAAAACGACTAAGGACTATAATATGCATATATATTTATGGAAGGAAAACTCAAAACGAACCCTATACCAACACGTCTGACCAGCGCGGTATAGAAGGGCAATTTCATTCCCATATTCGAGGAGGCCCAAGTTCAACAGTGGGATGTATATTGGTTAAAATGATTATGATGAATGATGTCAATTTTATTTATTTGTATACATTTGATTTTTAAATGAAACGAAAAACTATTAAGTTGTATAGTTGAACGATATTTGTGGTCACGAATCTACATTTGTAAATATTTGATAACGATATGCGCAAGTATTTCAATGTGTGACGTTACGTGTTGAAATGTCAAATCAATCATGCATTCGCCATAGCGTTTTGACATTTGGTTTAATTTGACGTTTAATTTTGACATTTGTAATATACGTCAATGGATAGTTTTTAAATTATTGCAATGGAAGTGTTAGATTGACAGTTCATTTATATATGTTATATTAAATTCATTGGTACATATAAGTGTTTGAAGAGGGATAGCTTAATCGCGAAGTCACGAATTCAATTCTTTGATGAAGCAATATTTGAATAGTTTCCCTGTTAATATGTTAATTTAAATAGAATCAGCTGAAAAGATATTCAATTGATTAAAATGATTATACAATTATCCAGTGCAGGCGTCGTTTAATACTGCTATGAGACTGGATCTTCCGCTTTCTAACATTAGCCTGAAAAAATGTATTACAGGATATAAGAAATCTGAAATATTTATATTGATAACTAGTAACCCGCCCTGGCTTCGCTTCGGTTTCAGTAGCTTTACTGACGTGGTTCCCAATCCCGTGGGAATACCGGGATTAAATATAGCCTAGATTACTCCCTGATATTATAGCGTTCCCTTGGTGAAAGAATTTTCGAAATCAATCCAGCCGTTTTGAAGATTACCCGGAACAAACAGATAGACAGACAGATAAAAAAGCTGTTCTTGCATACCGCTTGGCGGTCAAATGTGGTGATACATTCAATACCTGTAACAACTAATATTTTACACCCATATTTTGCAAATAAATGATTTGATTTGATTTGAAAAAAATATAAAGTGGTTTTTAGGCATATGTATAGTGCAAATAACCGTGTGAGCATGAAAATGGTATATTATTTTGACATTAGAAACAGACACTCCAATTTTATTTATTGATATAGATTGTCAGAGATAAGGGGAAAACTAGCAAATATATTTTGATAAAATGAAAAATCTTCATAATAAAATCAATTATCTCAATTCAAATACATCACGTAGATAGGCTCGAGCCTCCTGTCCAACAGGAGAGCAATTGCTCTCCTATACTGATCAACGGATCAGAAGAGTTATTAAGGTTTCCACTTCAAGTTTTCTCTGTAGAAAAATATTTTCTTGGTTATACGATAAAATTTTTTTTTGGGACTAATCCCACCACACATTCCCAACATTGTAAATCCTTTAAGCCAGGATCCACAATGGTGTCCATAAACGACACCGAGGTTTCAACCTCAGACAGTCCCGGGATATGATTTTAATTGTCTTGGGACCCGCAACATATTTAATTAGAAAAGATTAAAGAGGAGGAGTTGGAAAGAGAGATTCCACTTCGCTCCTAAGCAAAGCGCGAGACAAGAAAACAAAATGACTAGTCAGCCAATAAGTAAAGAGGTTTACAGCTACGATAAGCGCAGTAGTACGGCACCACGGATACGGAAGAGCTTAACGGGGCCTATATGGGCGCCCCCGGATGCATGAAAAAAAAAACGATTAAAATTATAAGTTTCTTTTCTAATTTCCTTTTTTATAAACATTTTAATTTCTGTATTAATAAACTGTATTATAATATAGATAAAATAAATCCTAACACTTTTTATAGCAAATATATATAGAAAGTTCAATATACACATAAATTTAAATCTTGATATTTGTAGCCAGGATGTCTTAGTATCGGATCATGTAGTTTTAAAACCTGAAAAGAAAATCATGTATTTTATTTTCTCAACTTAGAGTCCAAAATTTAGACTTAACGATCGCATAGCTATTTTAGAAATCCAATCATATCGTAATACGTTTACAAACTGCGGTTACATTATGTTAAGTAAGTATTGTGAGTCAAATGTTAAGTTAATTCAGTGTTAATAAAAAAATAATGAATTATTAACTAATGATCATTTCATTCAAAGTTCATTTGATTGAATCGCTATTTAATCCGTAACGTCCGTTCACAAATCATTATCAAATAACTAACCATTCTCAATGTACGATTTTAACTAATTTCACAATTAAAAAACTGGTTCTGTATAACAATATACCAATAATTTCAACTAATATATTATATCAATCAGTAAACACGTCTTTCAATTTAATCAAACAACTGCATCAAATGTACCGTATGCTAGTTTAAAAACTATTATCGTATAAAAACTAATATTGCGTATTTAAGAAAATATTATTTTGTTACAGTGATTCTCAAAGTGTGATGTTTTTCTAGATTTTTGCACCCTGCTATTAGCTTTATAAGGGGCAGAATGGAGGCCTCACAATTCGCTGTCCAACATTATCTGAGTTATAAACGAATTAATAGCGACTGTAATAAATAAAAAGAATGCCGGAGTAATGGCGACTGTGATAAATATCCTAGTTAAGGTTGTTAGGTAAATTAGGGTTGCTTGAAAAAAAAAATGGACATCTAAGAAATATTTCATGCTTCTTCTTAGTTATTATATACAATGTTGAGTTCAAGTCTAATCCACAATGGGAGGCAAATTGATCTAACAAACTTCGCTGTTTTGGGATTGGCTTAGTTAGTAGCAGTAAATTTTAAATGGATATTATACACATTACACATCGTATTAATTAGTGATCTATTATGCAATCTATGAGACAAGAGAGTGGGTGATGAATTCCAAAGTCTTCGTCACCACAATAATCCAAAAAAATATATCAGGGTTATCTTAGACTAAAAGTTTGAGAAATGTTATCATTAAGCCACCTTTCATCTTCACCGCCTCCTTAGAACACTAACAGCTTAATCAAAAAGTAATTAAGGTACAATTAAAAATAATTATTTAGCGTCAATTATGATGTATCACATTCGTTAATATTTTGTTATAAGTATTATTATAGAATTAGTTTTCAATATTAGGCGAAAGTCGGCGAGTTCAAATATCAAAACTGGATCTTTATGGACTCGTATCCAGTATACAGAATGTTATTAGAAATTATTAAAATTATCCTTGAAGAATTATTTTACTGTATCATCATCATTATTTCGGCTCATATGCGTCCCACTGCTGGCCTCGAGCTCACTGCCTGGTAGGAGTGAAGCCTTCGGGCAGTGCAGGCGCGAATACCTGCGCCTCATGCCGGCCTAGCCGAAGCCGCAGGTGACTGGACTGGGGAATTAGTCCGTCACCCGCCGAAAGGCCGACCGCGTGAGGAAAGGCTGACGTCCTTCCCGAGGGGGGTACGTCGGTCGAGGAGAAGGTACTCCTCAGGGGGTATTCCGTCGGGCTGACCACTGACGACAAGTCACCCTGTTCCGGTGGTCGGCCCAACGACGAAGGCGACGTGTCACGGGTGGGTTACGAGTGTGCGTGCTTACGCCCGTCTGTCGCCTGGACGGAGTGGAGCGAGGAATGCACCGACCGTAACCCAACCCCAAAAAAAAATAAGTAAAAGGAGTGAAGCCTTCTCCGTAATGGGAGGGTAATTGACCTGTCCTGAGAAAAAGTCACCAAAGCCAGTCCACCACCAGTCTGTCAAAGCTAATTGCCTGCAATCTGAAATTTTTCTTTCTAGAAATTTTTTCGTGTAGTGACAGAGTAAGAATACAATCCATCATCTCCTTTCTTATTCATAGGTATCGAGACATGATATTAAGACAACATGCATACAAGACAAGAAAAAATCGAAATAAATTCCCGTATCTACAGGTTTAACCAGCGTGGCATAGTAAGATAATTGCCCTTCTGTTGTCGAAAAGCCTCAATTCCATGATGTATATGAGCTGAAATGATAATGACATTAATGATACACGGACTTCCCAACCACCTAGACGGGTTTCATCACAGGCCATATACATCCCACGGCTAGGCTTGAACTTCCTTCATTATGCAAGGAAATTTTTACCTGCTATACCATGCTGGTTAGAAATATTGACATAAGGTTTCATTTAAAGTCTTGCATCTATATATCTATCTATCAATCTCTTGCATTGATGTTATCTGCATATAATCTCATTTACGACACCCATGGGAAAATAGGAGGTGGTGAATTTTTACACAGTCACCACATGAAAAGCCTGGTTTAGTAAACAAATTTTCTTTCATAAAGCTGAAATAAAGAAGTATACTCGAGAAAAACACTTCAGAATACATTTTATTATGTATTTTTTGTTTATTGCCAACGGTGGTAAACGAGCAAACAGTACACCTGATGGTAAGTGTTGCTGCCGCTCATGGACCCTTACAAGGCCGCTGCCCACCGCGAAGAAAGTGAAGGGAGTGCGAATGCGTGCATCGAGGCTCGGTGACACCAAGGGCACCACCAAAACCCTCCACACGCAAACACCCTCAGAAAGTTGGGCTCCCGGCGGCTCTCTCGCTCACCGAACGAAGCGCAGTAACTAATTGCTACTACTCAGACGTCGATTTTCTGAGAGAGTGTGGTACTACCCCTGACGGACCGGCCCGCGGCTGTAGACAGATAACTATCGACAGTGTGGTCCTACCACTCTTAAAGTATAAGATCTTTATTTTATTTTTACAACTTATATTTGATATAAAATATGTACAAGAAAATTATAACTAATTTATCATCCTGTATAAATCATCGCTAATTTACTATTTGAAAGCTAATCTGCAATTAAATTGAAGTATCAAAAAAATATATGAATTTGATTATTAGAGTAATTATTTTCAAATAATAACTTGTCTTATATCTTTAAACGAGCAATTCTTGTAAATATATATTCAGGATCTCGGAAACGGCTCCAACGATTTTGATGAAATTTGGTATACTAGAGGTTTCGGGGCCAAAAAATCGATCTAGCTATGTTTTATTTATAGAAAATGTTGTTTTGTCGGTGTTTTTAGCAAAACAATACAATGACATTAAATTTTAAAAGAATATGAATTCAAATTTCGTTGTCAACGTCATGAGTTACGATAGCTCAGTTGGGAAGTTGTCCAGTTCTGTTTTTGTTTTGTTTTGGCATTAAAAAGAGTCGGATCGAATCTCGGTGTTATTATTATACTCTTTTTGTAATTTTTTATATTTTTTTCATTATTTAATTTTTATTTTTTATTAATATATTTCAAAATAAATTCGACAAAAATAGATACAACAAAAAGATACCGAGTAAAGCTCGGTCAACCAGATATTATTTATAATAAATGTACCTAATTATAAAAGAATTTCACTACAAGTGTTTCGCCGAATGGAGATCTATAAATATAGAAACGTTCCTTTTAACAACAACATATAAATAATAAATATAATTTATGATGTCTGAATGTTATTTGATTTTTAACATAATGATATTATAATTACTATAACTATTTCTTTGATGTTACGAATTTTATAAGTATATTAAAATATTTAGTCCGCAAATATTGCATAGTTCCTAATGTAATTTTAATGCATTTTGTCTCGCCACAATCCTTGCATCATTATATTCTTTTAAAATTAAAAACCTTATAATATGTAAACTGCTGTTTATAGTTTCGGCGGGAATTTGAAAGCATCTCGTGGTAATCTTATTTTATATTCAATATCTAATTGTAAGTATTTTATCTTGTTATATACATATTTTTTTATTACAATCGGAGGCAAACGAACAAACAGTACCTACGCCTGATGGTAAGTGTTGCTGCTACTCATGGACGTTTACTAGACCGCTGCTTACCGTGAAGAAAATGTGAATTTATACCATTGCACACATTCACATTAGTTCAACCTCATTAGGTTCAGTGAAACTAAAGGCATCATCAAAATCCACCACACGCAACCACTCTCAGAAAGATGGGCTTCCAGCTCTCTCGCTCAACGAACGAAGCGCAGTAACAAATTGATACTACACAGACATAAATTTTCTGCAAGAGCGTGGTACTTCCCCGGACGTCAATAGTCCTACCACGTTCGACTATTAAATAATTTTGCATTTTATCTAATGCCATGCGGAGAAACTGCTATACTTAATGTTTTTTTATTACTGTTGATAGCAAGCGAGTTAACAGCACACATCCTGGCCCTTGCTAGGCACCTGCCTACCGTGAAGAAAGTAAAGGAAGTGTGTTAATACATGCATATACGTGATACTAACGGCATCAATAAAACCCACTACATGCAAACACCTTCAGAAAGTTGTACTGCCGGCTCTCTTGCTCACCGAACGAAATGCAGTGACAAATTGCTATAACTGCAAAATTTAATTTTCTGCGAGAGTGTTGTACTTCCCCGGATAGACCGGACTGCGACTATAGACAGATAACTGTCAACAGTGTGATCTTACTACGTTTAATTATTAAATAATAGCGTTTAATCTTATATCTTTAAACGAGCAATTCTTGTAAATATTTTCAGGATCTCGGAAACGGCTCCAACGACTTTGTTGAAACTTGGCATACTAGAGGATTCGGGCCCAAAAAATCGATCTAGCTAGGTTTTATGTATAGAAAATGTTGTTTTGTCAGTGATTTTGGCAGACAATATAATGACATTAAATTTTAAAAGAATATGAATTCAAATTTTGCCATCAATGTCATGAGTTAAGATAGCTCAGTGGCGAAGTAGTCAGGTTTCGTTTTATTTTTGACATCGGCGACAAATGGCGTCGGATTGAATCTCGGTGTTATTATTATTCTCTTTTTGTAATTTTTTATATTAATTTTCATTATTATTTTTTTTATTTTTTATTAATATATATCTAAATAAATGCTACAAAGATACTCCGAGCAAAGCTCGGTCAACCTGATATTTATTAATTAATTTGATGTTCCTATTTAAATAAATAAAAAAAAAAAAAATTTTGCGTTTTGTCTAATGCGATGCGGAGAAACTGCTATACCTACTCAATTGTTTTTTTATCGTTGTTGGTAGCAAGCAAGCAAACAGCATACATCATGGCCTTTGCTAAGCCGCTTCCTACCGTGAAGAAAGTAAAGGGAGTGTGAATACATGAATAAGATTTAATACTGCTTGACAAATATTTGCGTTTGCCACCAAATTCTTAGACGATACCTTTAATAGTGTAACCATAGCACTGTTAAAGGAGACTATTTCACTTATTGGACTTACTAAAAAAATTAAAAACGTAAACAAACTGATCATTTGTAGAGAAAATTATAACTCGGCACCTACAAAAATAGGCTTGTATTAGTAACGGATTCCTATATAAAAAAAGAAGGTATTATTTAAGCAAAAGACAAAAAAAAAGCATTAAGCACGGCCAGTTATATCACCGTCATCATCACAGCTTATATATGTCCCACTGCTGGGCTCGAGCCTCCTCCACAATAGGAGGGATATTGATCTACTATAACGACGCTGGTCTTACATGTCAGTATAGGATTTTATTTCGAGTTTTTATTCTCTTATATAAATCCCAGTTATATGAATATACATAATTGAATACACAATACTGCGAAGTAATTTTCAAACTAAGTCTACACTCGATGCCACCTTATAAGCCCTGCTTTTTTTTTTGTGGGTGGGCTGCGGTCGGCGCGCCTCCGCACCACTCCGTCCTGGGCGACAGAGGGGCTTAAGCACGCAACTCCCGCAACCCACCCGAAAACCACGTCGCCTTCGTCGTTGGGCCGACCACCGGAGCAGGGTTACTTGACATCAGTGGTCGGCCCGACGGAATACTCCCTATTGGGGTACCCTCTCATCGACCGACGTCCCCCCCTCGGATGTCGGTACCTTATAAGCCCTGCTGGGCTCGACTTTTTTCCACAATAGGAGGTAAGTTAACCTACGATACCTACTGCTGTTTAAATTTGATGTACGGTTTTATTCCAAGTTTTACTTCGCCTGCATAAATATACATAATATATCTATCTTATCTGTCTTTTACAATACCCACGGGTGAGATAGCGGAATAAATTGTATTCTTACTCTATATTCTTGGGCCCGGTTAAAATACAATAAGTATTATTATTTTCTTTTTGGGGATCTTTAAAACTGACTGAGCCAACCAAAGGATTCAAACGAATGGGCAGCAGTGAACCTCATAACACCAACTGCGATCATTAACCCGCCTGCTAAGCTTGGTGATTATGCTATAATATTATCTTGCTTACCTATCTTGCCCACGGATGTTGTAAAAGACGAATAAGGTATATCATACGTATAAAAAAACTATGCCAGAGAAGGAAAACTCGAAATAAAAACCTATACCAACCTGTCTGACCAGCATGATAAGATCAATTTCCCTCCTATTGTGGAGGAGGTTCAAGCCCAACAGTGGGACGTATATGAGCTGAAACGATGATAATGAATATCCTGCTTCGTGGGAAGGCGTATCTTTAATATGATATATGAAAATAAAGTTTAATTCTATTACACCATTGATTACGTCATCAACGTGGTATTGCATAATTAATGACAAAAGTCGCCATAAACAATAATATTCTTTTAATATATGTTATCAAAAAATTCATACCATACCGTTACATCTTCGAAAATAATATACCGACCAATAACTTACCGAATAGCCGCCGCCCGGTCGAGCGAGCTCCCACGACCTCAGAGCTACATTTTACTGTGCTCTATCCAATCTTACTTCCTAGTACAAACTAATATAAATTCTATTTAAATAAAAACAAAGCTCAAAATCATCATAGCATATAACTCAATCCATTCAAAAGCGATATCTCGTACACACATTTGCAAACAACACCTTTTATATACATGTGTGCGTTTAGTCTCTTTGAATGAAAATATGGTGCGTTTGAATTTGAATTCTGTATCTTTAATTATACGATGCCTTTTTCAAAAGTAATAATTTATTTGTGTGCGTGTATTGACCAATATTAATAAAGTACTAGCTGGTTGGGAGGTCGCGGTCGAGTCGACAGGTGACGTGTTGCGATACTCGATTGTGCGCGTGTGTGCGTGGAATGTCAGAGTTTAGAGCTTAGCGCGTTGCTACACTGGGGAATTTTATTGTTTTTATCGCTTTGCATTTAATTAGTATAAGGTAAACCCAATGTTTTATTATATAATCCGCAAATTGATTTTTTATTGTGCTCTGATTGACGGAATTTATTATTTTTTTGATACAGTTTTCTTGTAAACATTTTTCTATTAATGTCGGGATCATATTTCAAAATAATCAAAAGGTACCAATATTTATTCTTCTAAAATTCTATTTGCTTGTAATAATTGGTTAACAGAATACAAATTTGCTTAGATTACCTCAAAAAGATTTTCATTTAACTAACAGTAGGTAAACTCCTAGGTGATCGTAATGAATATTTTTGCTCTTCTCAGCCCACATATATCACACTATTTAGCACGGTTTTCTGCCACAGTGAAAAAAAAAAAACGATCTTAGACTGCACCGGTCTGTACAACGCTGGTTAGATGGGTTAATATTTTTTTTTATGGCGAGTTTGCTTTCTTTTACATAAATATTATGTGCATATTGCAACGTTTGTGATATGTAATACTTTTTTAAATGTAAAAATTTGTAGAATATAATAATTTTTGAAATGTAATAAGTTACAATATGTAAAAAATTATTTAAATTTTATTAATGCATGCTAAATATGATTCAATATGGAAATAAAGAGGCTATATTATTATCATTATTATCGCAACGTTCGGTCACCTTTTACGATCTCATAAATAAGAAAGGAACCTGCGACTGGTTCTTATTCCGTTTACCCCTAAACAAACTCAAGTCACTCCAAACACAATAATGAATTTAAAATAAGCATGATCCACATCTTTGAGCCGCCTTTTACGACTTTTACGGATAAAAGAATGTATTAATACTCCGTTATCATAGAGAAAATAAGTAATTACTGTTTCCTAGAAAATATAATAATTAGAAATTATTATTATTGTCACAGGTGTAACCACCGCCTAACATGTGACAGTGCGCACGAGTGGATCTCTGCAGGTGAACATGTATTTGTGTGCGTGAGGTCACCTCGTACTTACACTATATACTGCGCTATGTGTGCGTATATAGGGAAGACGATCTCTTATAAGGCTGCACACTGACTGCTACCAATTAAGTGAATGCAATATCTTATTATACGATTTATGGTCTTTGGGTCTTCATCATCATCATCATTTCAGCTTATATACTTCCCACTGCTGGGTTTGAGCTCACTCCTTAGTAGGAATGAAATTAACCTACTATACTACGCTGGTCAGACATATTGGTGTAGGATTTCATTTTGAGTTTTCCTTCTCTTGCATAGATGGTGTATGCATATTTAATCCCTTAGTCGTGTTTTATGATACGGGCAAGAAGAACCCTCTCGTTCTATATACATAAGAGAAGGAATACTCGAAATTAATCACTATATTAACATGTTTAATCAGTGTGATATAGTAGGTCAATTTTCATGGTCAGACGTGTTGGGATTTCATTTCGAGAGTTCCATCTCCCCCAGCGATTGTGGGTTCGTCAAGCGATGTGGCCTGCCCATTGTCCTTTCAGCATGCTAATTCTTCGTGCTATGTCATAAAAAGTGTCTGTGTACTAATTGTACTCATGTAAGAAGTTAAACTTCTTTGGTGTAACAAGATAATTTTTTTTCTAAAAAACTCTTGTAAAAATTTTATCCATCGCGTTATCTTACGTTTATAGAATAAACGATACTATTAATAGAAAAAAAAAGGTAATTAATGCATTGAAAGTTTTATTATAATGTATTATCTAGTTGATATTTGTGACGGTGTGCGCGCACATCGTAAACATTGTTAGGTAGCCAACTTCAGGGTGTCGATTTTTCGTGACGCTGTGCGCATCTTAAAAATTTACTCTCATAATTTTGCCCTAACGCGCCAAAAGTAGTAGAAGTATAACTTTAAAAATGACAAAACAGAATTTTTGTCGCACTTTCTCGGCGGCGTTGCATTGTTTACCCGTCACCATATTCATCATCATCATCTTGCTCTTATCCCAATTACTTGGGGTCGACGCAATATGTCATCTGTTTTGACATATTGTAAAAAGTTTCGGCAATGACTTTTATGACCGGCCGCCTGCCTGACGTCAACCCTCATTGGGAATGTAATCGTTGACCCAAATGGTACCAGATGGAGTTGGTCCGGGTCAATCTAGGGCTCTTAGTCGTCTTTTACGATACCCACGAGCAAAGCAAGGGTTGGTAGTATTCGAAGCCGCTACCACACAGCACCACATTGGGAGCTTATAATTCTTAGTTCCACGTAGTGATGGCGTAGGAATGCAATTCACCACTTCCTGTCTAGCTGTTAGATGTCGTAAAAGACGACTAAGTGATATCATATCTCCATATAACATCTATGAAAGAGAAGGAAAATTCTAAATAAAACCCTACACCAAAAGTCTGACCAGCGTGGTATAGTAGGTCACTCTTTCTTCCATAAAGGAGAAGGCCCAACAGTGGGATGTATATGCGCTGTAATGATAATCATGAATTCTAATAGTATAAAAGTTTTGTTCCACACATCGAATACTGTTCATAATAGCAAAAATAATACCGAAACACTTTCACCCGAAGTTCTCACGAGATGGACCATTATGTAGCTTTTTGTGGAGATTATTAATTTGCTTCACATTCTATCTATTTTGTCGGATTAAATAATATGGTTGTGTGATGGTAAGAAGTTCATTAGAATGGTATTAGTGCGTCGTCATAATGTAGTCATAGATTTTTTTTTGAATGGCAATGATCTGGTTATCGCTGAACCATTATAGGCCATGGAAGGGTTGCGTCTCCATAATTCCGTGGGTATTCCATACAGATGCTTAGAAATCCTTGATTCTCTTATAGAAACCAACCTTCTTTGACACACTGGTAAATAGGCGCGGGGTATCAACAACAGCCTGTAAATTATTAATCCATCCAATCAGTTAAAATCTTGAAATAGTCTCATATTTCGTGTATAAAGCTTGTTCATATTTATATACATAAGTAATGACTCGAATCTAGGATAACCAGCTTCATAAATTAATTTTGTAATGCCGTATTCCTTAATGGATATATTTAAAAAGACTTAAAATACAAAACTTGTATTAATAGCATGCTGCAAGCGCTTTGCTACGCTTGAAAAAAAATGGAATTTAGCCAGCACATTACAAGTAGCCACCCTTGGTTTAAAAACAATTTATGGATTTCAAAAATATTAAAGACGCAATCAAGTAATTTCAAAGCAAAATATGGAAAATATTGGTCGAAATAAAACGAAAGAAGGAAAGGGTTTGACAATTAATTTGGCTTAATAGCTGTAACCAAAAAAATGTCAGAAGCGTAGCCCTACAACTAATGACACATCACATTTTCGTCAGGAAATATATAGATAAAAATACATTATCAAAATATTAAATATAATCTAAATCGTTAATACCATTACCGATATACACAAAATATATTTAAATATACACAAAAAATTGCTCGTTTAAAATTATTACAAAGATAAAACAAGCTTGAAACATTTAACGTTACAATATTATCCATAAAATACATATTAACTAAATACCTTTCCATCAAACATATGCTTACTAATAATAACAGTATAAATCCGATCCACCATATTATAATATAATTGTCGGTTGTAACCAATGTAATACATATAATTATACGTTCATTAATGCGTTACTATAATTTAGTTTGATATGACTCTAATTGAGCCGTCCATGGAAGCCTTTGATCGATACAAGATATTGAGAGCCCATGTTTTTTTATTATACTATTTGGTCTAATTAAATACATGTTTTTCATGCCGGTAATTTGTATGAAGCGTTTTTTTAGCTGGGAAAAGGGTGTTTTGTAGGTGGGAATTCAATTATCTATGCAAGATAGACTTGCGAAAATAAAATTAAAAGTATATATTGAAAGGTATATATATATAGGTGTGTAGAGGAAATGCCTGAAAGGAGACTAACAAGGAGAATTTATAGGGTGAATGTGGACGGAAGTGTAGAAGAAAACCAAGGCAGATGATTCTTGATGAAATCGGGGATGTTTTTAAAATAGCCTATGTTAGAAGTACCTAGTCTAAACCGAAGAACATGTATGAGGAGATTAATGAATGTGGAGGAGGCGAAAGTGGTGTGTCAAGATTGCAGCAAATGCAGAGAAGTGTTCTCTGTCTACCCCTATAGGAAAGAGGCGTAAATATTATGTATGTATACATGTTAAAAGGTTATAGGTACCTTGAGAGGAGAAAGATTGAAAGATATAGATCGATTTTATTTGATAGGCTAGCTCACCTGCAAAGCGTGGCGATTACACCATCATCGCCTCATATGACGAGGTCTACGTCCAGCAATGGACGGTGAAAAGCTGAATGATGATAATGATGATTTTATAATTCTCAAGAGGAAGTCTAATACCACAATGGTTAAAGAAATAAAGCCATGAATCATTTTGGAGCCCTATATTTTGCTGAATGACCTTTCTCCACCGTATTTATAAAAGGTAGACTTCTATGCGTGTTAATTTTTTCCATAACTACCTTATTTGCGATATTTCAGAGTACTTTGTGTTGTAACATATAATATATTATAATATATCATATTCTTGTTTTAAGAACAGTGGTCTTGTCGGCCCATCCCGGTTTACCTAGGTAACCTTATCCTGAAAATATTTATGTCACCTTAAAAGGAAAGTTTGCCAGCCAATTTACTACATCAATACTGGCCGGAGCAAAGCCGAAATTTGAACAAAGAAACAAAGCGAAATTTCCTCCGCCACCTATCATGCGACAATCTTCGAGCGAAACACAGATGCTTCTTTGACCAAATCCTACTATATGACACCGTAAGGGAAGAACACATTTCTTTAACTATAGTATTTTTTACTTAAATACCCACAAGCATTAATAAACATATAATTATAGTCATACTGCTGGTATTTTTCTGCCTGCAACCATAAATCCACTCATTTGGGGAATTTTTATACTCCCGCAATAAATCGTCGGTTATGAAGTAACAATTTGTATAGGGTTTATATCAAGCTATCATTCTCTTGCACATATGATATCTGCATATTATATCCCTTAGTCGTATTTTACGACACCCGCAGGCAAGATAGGGATAATTTCTGTATGGTGATAGAGTAACAATACAATTCACCATCCCCTTTCATGCCCGTAGTTGTCGTAAGGTGAGACTAAGGATTATCTTGTGGATATAACAACTGCGGAAGACAAAGAAAACTCGAAATAAATCCCCTATAGCAACCCACCTGATCATGTGTGGTATAGTAAGTCAAATTCCCTACCAATTTCAAGCCAAGTAGTGGGACATATATGAGCTGCTTGGTTTCATTTCGTTTATGTCGTCAATCAGTTCTTATAATCAGATAAGTTCTACTACCACAGATCATAAAAATACCCAATGAAATACTAGACTGAAAAACGCAGATAAGAAACTACAATAGAACTTAATAACATCATATATCAATCCAATCTTTTCATAAAGATCAAAGATCCTTTCTCTGTTAACAAAAAATCTAATAATATATCACAGGAATGATTAACACTAAAGACAATTATCGTTATATTGAAATGAGGTGGCTACGATGACGTTTAAGTGATGTAGATTTGCTACATAAAGGAACGTATACACGATACTGCGGTTTAAACGATCTTATATTTTATTAAATCTATAAAAATCACTCTGTTACGTGAACAAAAAACTCTGGAATCATTGCCTTGTTGCTGGGGTATTGAAGGAGACAGTTCTCCAAAGGGTAATCCACCGGGCAAGTTACGGGTGTTAATGTTTTGGTACCAATAGTCAGCTTTATGGCGATGGGAAGAAAATACAGTATGTTTTGGGGCCGCACGCCGCCCATTCGTCAGCCCGGATAAATTGGGCGGAGTTTGTCCAGACCATAGTCTTGCACAAAAAGGCGGTAAAGGAGAAGGACACGCGGTAAAATGTGTTTTCTGGTGTTATATTTAAGAATTTTATCTAATGTAATACAGATAGATAATATATTACGATGAAAGACCGACGTCCTCCCGGACGGGGGGACGTCAGTCGAGGAGAGGTTACTCCTCAAGGGGTATTCCGTCGGACCGACCACTGACGACAAGTCACCCTACTCCGGTGGTCAGTCCAACGACGAAGGCGACGCGTCGCGGGTGGGTTACGGGCGTGCGTGCGCCGACCGTAACTCACCCCCAAAAAAGAAAGATAGATAATATATTTTAATAGTGCTTTACGTGTGCGTTTGTGATCAGCCGTAATTGTATTAGAAAATATTAAATGACTAGCGTCCAATTAAAGATAACGATTTGCCTTAACAACGGACAATGACTTTGGACGAGCTATGTAACATGAGGAATACGAAATACTGTTTTAAATTATTTAAAAAGCATGATACAAAACTTGCCTATATGGGTAATTTGCTTTTTGCCTGCCCAAACGTACGAATCTAAGATAAAAAAGCCAAGTGTACATACAAAGCTTTCACTCAAAGTTGTTGGCTTAGCAATTTAAAAGTATCACCTAATTCCAAAATCATTATCATCATCATCACAGCTGATATACATCCCATTGTTGGACTCGAGCATCCTCCACAATAGGAGGGAATTTGACCTACTATATCATGCTGGTCAGACATGTTGGTATAGGGTTTCATTTCGATTTATCCTTCTCTTGGACAGATATTATGTACATATTATATCCCTTAATTGTCTTTTACAATATCCACGGGTAAGATAGGGGGTGGTGAATTGTATTCTTACTCCGTCACCACACGTTGAATTCTAAAATCACCGCTAATAAAACCCATACCATGACTTTACATATTTAAAATATCATAACTTTAATTAAATACCAAATCAAACTGTATTATAATTTGAAATTACAAAATATGACCTAAATTAATACGAGCCAGGCTTATTCATAACACTTTAGCTTATTACGCATATTAATTATCTAATAAATTCTAATTAACCAGCAATAAGCTTGCTGTATCACCTTTTGGTTAAATTTAATACGACGATATTGAGTTGAAGTTGACATCTATTAGCAATTGGCTATAATGTTTATGTATGTTCGATAGGAAATGCTTTTAAATAAGCATAATACTTTTTTTACTTAATATTTGAAACTGAATTATCTCACAATATGATGCAAAAATATCTCAGTGGTTAATATTATCGCCTTTATTTTAATAGGTTAGCTAGCAACCCGCATTCGCTTCGCTTCAGTTTCAGTCGCATTACCCGCGTAGTTCCCGTTTCCGTGAGAATACTGGGGTAAAATATAGCCTATGTTACTCCCTAATATTATAGCTTTCCATTGGTGAAATCGGTTCACAGGTTTAAGCGTGAAAACGTAACAAACAAACAAACACACTTTCGCATTTATAATATTAGTAAGGATAGTTGCAAAGGAAAGGTTCCATGTGGTGACGGAGTAAGAATACAATTCACCACCCTATCTCTTGCCTGTGAGTATCGTAAAATATGACTAAGGGATATAATATGCATATAACATCTATGCAAGAGAAGGAAAACTCGAAATAAAATCTTATGCCAATACGTCTGACCAGCGTGGTATATTAGGTCAATTTCCCTCCCATAGTGAAGGAGGCCCAACAGTGGGACGTGTATGGGCTGAGATGATGATGTTGAAAGGAAAGGGATTTTCTTGTGGTTATTGAGTGAGAATACGATTCAACACTCCCACTCTTGTCCGTGGATGTCGCAAAAAACGACTAAGAGACATAATATGCATATAACATGTACAACAGAGAAGAAATTCTCGTAATCAAATCCTACAACAACATGCCCTTAAAGGGCAGGGTAAAGGTAGGGATGTGACTTGGAGGGCAAATAATCGATATTTTAAAAAATCGATTTTTTTGTTCTTTAAAATAAATCGATTATAAAATAATCGATTGACTAAAAATCAGTGAATAATCGATTAATTTCGATCAAATTTCGAACAATAAAAAATCGATTTATAATCGATTTTTATTATTTTGATAATCGATTGTAAAAATCAATTGTTAATCGATTAGTTTTATGTAATAATTGATTATTATAAAAATCGATTATTTTTCACATCCCTATGCCCTTTTATTTGGGAGAAGGGTCGAGCCCATCAGTGGGATGTTTATGAGCTGATATAACAACGAATAGAAAGCTGACATGTATCATCTAATTCGCATAATAATTTTTATATCACCTATATTAACGCAAACTGTATCGTGTACGCGGTCCTATATTACAGATAAGTAACAATTTATCATTCTTGTATCTATGCGATTACAATCTAAGTATTTAATAACTCAGCCGCTACTGTTAGCGCTTTAAGCGATCGCTTTTTTTGTCGATCGATTGGATAGCCTATTGACTTTTATTGTTATTGATTGATAATGATACTGTATCAGACGTTCGGTAGTGTGTGAATAGGTTTGTACTAAATTTAACTTTTGATATTTGATGAGATATTCTATTGTTATATTAGTAACAGCAGTAGTGTTAGCCCTTTTGAGTGATAAAAGTGGTAATAGGCATGTTGTTGTATATAATTTTACTTAAAAAAACTAGTAAATGAATTAAAAAAAAACAATCCCACCGAGTTTCTTGCCGGATCTTCTCAGAGCGGACGCGCTCCAATCGGGTAATAATTTAAGTTAAAATGTAAAAAAAAAATTACAATATGTAAGTGTCCCCGCGGGGTTTATACATAATAATAAATGATTCGAATTTGTGTAGATTAGGGATATGCAAATAACAAGAGAAAGAAAATTTTAAATAAATACCAATCCATCTACCCAGCCTGTTTTAGGTCATCAGTTTTCCTCCTGTTTTGAAGGAAGCCTCTTTCCAGAGAAGAGTAGGGTAGGGGGTAAGGAGGTAGTAGCGTAGAAGTAGTAGTAGGGTTTCGAATTCTCCTTCTCTTATAGTGAAATTGAATTCCATGTCTGTAAAATTCTCTATTCGAGGGTTTATTTCTGCGGATTGTAAACAAAATAAAATTAAAAAAAAAGAAAATTAACATCAGCATAACATTTAATGTTATTACAGGATGCACGCCGTGGAATCGAACTCGAGGCGTTTGCACTCTTTAACCTATTAATGAACGGAGATATCGTTTGCCGATAATCGGGCCGGCTAATCTTGTGCTTTACGGTCGAAAAGATTTACAGTTTTGCTGCACTCCTTTACTAAAAACGGAGTTGATAACGGTTTCCTTAATGACACTATGTATGGGTAACAAGATTCCTTACATTTTATATATAGCACTATGGAGTAAGAGTTATAAGGAATCTTTGTATGCATATGGTATTCCGTATGGTGACGGAATAAGAATACAATTCACCACTCCCTATCTTGCACGCGAATGTCATAGAAGACGAATAAGAGATATTATATGCATATAACCTCTATGCAAGAGAAGGAAAACTCGATATAAAAGCCAAGCTGTCTGACCAGCACGGTATAGTAAAGACAAGTTCACTCCTATTGTGTAAGAACCCAGTAGTGGGACGTATTTGATCTGAAATGAAAAAAAAAATGGAATATGATCGTCATAAGTGCTATTTTTCTTGAGTAAGTCTATGTCCAACAGTTGATGTCAACAGGCTGATGGATGAATGGACCCCCCTATTCAGTACGAATTATATTCCTTATAGGTAAGAATAAAACGGCTTTATTAAATTGGTCAGATTGGTTCCCATAAAGTTTTAGGTTTTCCTTCAGTTGTATTGATATTTGTTTAAGAAAGAAATCATTATCATCTCAACCCATATATTTCCTATTGTTGGGCTCAGACCTTTTTTTTTTACCAGAGGCAATTTGACTTACTATGCCACGCCCGTCAGGTTTGCTAGGGTTTTATTTCGAATTTTCCTTATTTTGCGCTGATTTTACTCACATCCCTTAGACATCTTTTACGTTACCCATGGGCGAGGTGAATTTTATTCTTACTCCACACAGAAAAAGAGAAAAAAAAAGAAATCTTTTATTAGAATTAACTGCACACGTTTGATACCTATTGAGTACAGAAACTTTGTTCTACTAAAATGTTAGAATCTAAATCCGTGTTGTAATTTGTGTTAATTGTATATCCGCAACGACCCTTGCAATATAAAAAATAGGGAAAATAGCTATTTTTCTACCTAATAGAAAAGAATAAAGAAAAATATTAAGAAAGTTAACATGCCTCATATGTTACAGATCAAGCAACTTAGATAAAATATAATTAAATTATTAGAAGCATAATTTTTTTGGGTTAGGCTATGGTCAGCGTACCGCCCCGCTCGGCTCCGTCCAGGGCGACAGAGGGGCGGCGCGCGTCTCCATAACCCACCGTAGCACATCGCCATCGTCGTTGGGCCGATCACCTGTACCGAGTTCCTTGGCCTTATGATCAGCCCGACGGAATATTCTGAGGAGTACCCGCTCCTCTTGGCGTCCCTTTGCCCGTAGACATGCCCGTCGCACGATTAAAAGCATTCATAAAAGTTAGACGAATTCTGGTTATCTTTTGCAGCCTACGGCTCGCCGTATGCCTCGTCTTTTTTTATATTAATCGCTGCTTTGCGAGAATGGTGACAGAAATAAAAATTACTGATTTTAGGGAAGGGTATTTTTAAATTGTTTTGTTTTGTTTTTTTTGTTTTTTTTTTTTAATGCTTTAGTGCATCCCATAATATAAATGATCTATTGAGTTTGTGATTATACTGATTAATGTAAAATACCTCAATTCACGATAAAATATCAAGGATTTTAGATATTAAGGATCATTTGGCATCATCATCATCATCATCATTTCAGCCTATCGCCGTCCACTGCTGGACGTAGGCCTCCCTCATGTTGCGCCACAATGAGCGGTCCTGTGCCGCCTGCATCCAACGACGCCCAGCTACTTTCACTAGGTCATCGGTCCACCTAGTGGGAGGGCGTCCTACACTGCGTCGTCCGATACGTGGTCGCCACTCGAGAACCTTTCTTCCCCAGCGGTTGTCGGTTCGTCGAGCGATGTGGCCTGCCCATTGCCACTTCAGCGTGCTAATTCTTCGTGCTATGTCGGTTACACCCGTTCTTCTGCGGATTTCCGTATTCCGGATTCTATCTCGCAGAGAATTGGCTCATTTGGCATACACTACTAAATTTTGCATAATTTTGAGTTATGTCGATATTCTCGCAAACCAGCAATATATGTATATATATATGGTTACTTTGACATCTTTATTATATAAAACTTAAAAAAATATATGTATATATCCAGATATAATAACTTCTTCGCATCTACGAAGAATCCATCAAGATAACAGATGTTCTTATTTCATTAAAAAGCAATAACAGCCAATTTTAAAATAGATTGAAACTATATATTACAATCAAAGACCGTAATATACATATATACGTATATATAATACCAAATATATAATTTATATACACACGATCATTATTTCCAAAGGTATATTATCCAATTAAAGATAAGATACGCTCGAATTTCAATAGACGGACTGACAAGCCGAGAAATTATAATAAATGTTTTATATTTTAATACGCTGTGGAAACAATTACGAGGGATCTCACGTATGGTTTAAGTTATCAAATGAAGGCGTGTAAAATTTTCAGACTTTCGTTCCCAAAGCATATTTTTTGTTTATAGCGTTGTTGATAGAAGAAAGGTAAGTAAGAATTTTGCAGATTTGGTTGATTTAGCTTCAAAATATTGTTGTAATAATTATATTTTTACATTTTAGATAGATTACATGTTACTTTGTACGACCTACGTGGGATTCTTTAATAGAAAAGTTTCGATAGAAGAAATCAAACCATTCATTGATTGTTCTATTAATGATAAATATACTATTTATGCTACTCCATTAGTTGATTTTTAACGAGTAAATATTCTCTAATATCATAAATGAGACAAGTACTTCTCTTTTATATAATTATAGAGACAGCATACTGCACAAATCCAATAAAATTTGGTAAAAGCAGCCCTCATTGCCCTTCTACAGTCCGGGCCTAGTTATCAAAGCAGCAAGCAATATAGCAATTGTTGATTAGTAGTGAACACGATTATAGATACATTTGAAACACCTAATCGTAAATATTTGCTTAGAATCCAGAATCATCCATAATTTTAAAAATCATTGAGATGCTGAGTTTTTTAAGCCATTAAATAACCGTTCATTAAGTTAGATTACGACCAACCTTATTAATTTACTAGCAACCCGCCCTCGCTTCGCTTCGGTTATAGGTTATAGTCGATTTACCCGCGTAGTTCCCGTTCCCGTGGGAATATCAGGATAAAATATAGCCTAGTTTACGCCCTGATATTATAGCTTTCCATTGGTGAAAGAATTTTTGAAATCGGTCCAGCCGTTTTGAAGATTACCCGGAACAAACAGACAGACAGACAGACAAAAATTTTTTAATTGCTATTTTATGCATAGGTGTCGTGCAAATAACCATGTGTGCATGAAAAAAGCCTATTATTTTGACATTACAAACAGACACTCCAATTTTATTTATTGGTATAGATTTGTTATGAGTGGGTAAAATAAAAGCTCAGAAGAAGGACAAAATTTGTATAGAGTGAGTTAAGACTTTGCTTCTATTCTCCGCCGTCTCTTATGAATTAAAATATCTTAAGCACAGCACAGTGGCTCAGTTTTTGTTCACTATTGAGTGATTGATATTGAAATTCGTAACGAATCGTAAAGTGATTTTGACGTCCCGTATGATTGCTACCACATTACCTAAGTATCGTTCGAAAAATATTTTGTACATCCTTAGAAACGATAAAATTTTACTACCGCTTAATGGATATAGGTGTTATAATTTCGCGTGTGAATTTTTACGATATCGCTTTTTTAAATTACATATATATATATATATATATATCCACCTACGCCTATTTCCCATAGCTATAGACAGGGCCTACGAGTTTTAACTTTATAATATGAATATAAAATTTATTACTAGTTAAATATGATAAAAATATAAATTAAATAGATTGTTATCGTCCATTTTCATGTACACAATATTATACATTATCTATACCAATAAATAAAATTGAAGTGTCTGTTTGTAATGTCAAAATAATAGACTTTTTTCATGCTCACACGGTTATTTGCACGACGCCTGTGCCTAAAATAGCAATTAAAAAATTTTTGTCTGTCTGTCTGTTTGTTCCGGGTAATCTTCAAAAGGACTGAACCGATTTCAAAAATTCTTTCACCAATGGAAAGCTATAATATCAGGGCGTAAACTAGGCTATATTTTATCCCGGTATTCCCACGGGAACGAGAACTACGCGGGTAAAACGACTATAACCGAAGCGAAGCGAGGGCGGGTTGCTAGTTACAATATATATTTAGTGCTAATATTACTATTATTTATTATTTATTATTACCTTCTATCATCATCATCTTGATTCGTTTATGTTTATTTTCTGAGCTCAAGTCTCTATAATAGGAGGGAAATTAACCTACCTACCATATCACACTGGTCAGACGTGTTGATTAATTTCAAGTTTTTCATCTCTTACATAGATCCATCTCTACATATCACAACCCTTATTCGTATATTACATCACCCATAGGCAAGACAGGGCGCGGTAAATTGTATTCTTACTCCGTCACATAAAGTGATCTGTCGATTAAATTTATTCAATAACTAGCAACCCGCTCTCGCTTCGCTTCGGTTTTAGTCGTTTTACCAGCATAGTTCCCGTTCACGTGGGAATACCGCGATAAAATATAGCCTAGTTTACGCCCTGATATTATAGCTTTCCATTGGTGAAAGAATTTTTGAAATCGGTCCAGCCGTTTTGAAGATTACCCGGAACAAACAGACAGACAGACAGACAAACATTTTTTAATCGCTATTTTAGGCATAGGTGTCGTGCAAATAACCGTGTGAGTATGAAAAAAGCCTATTATTTTGACATTACAAACAGACACTCCACTTTTATTTATTGATATAGATAATCCACTCATGATACTTTATTAAGTTTATAAAATAAGATTACTCTTTCTCGCAAACGACTTTCCTAATCCCATTTCATACATTCTAAAACCAAACGTACTAAGGCCAACTAAAGTCAAAGAAGGGCTTAACTAATCTAATTAAACATCTGTGGTCGGAAACGATGGGCGTTATCTTGGCTAGAATATCAGACATTTACTTGTGAGACAACACAGTACTCGGTCAAAGGTAACGGGGATGTACTGATCAGGTGCAAGCGATAAGCGGAAGTGAATTTATTCATTTAGTTATTTTTTATCTGTAGACATTTATTTATCATACTCGTAAATGTCAAATAAAGCTCCTATTCTGTATTGTTATTTTTTTAATCTGTGGTCCTCCCGCGTTATTCTTTATCTTTTTTTACAATTTTTTTATATACATTCTGATATTATATTATTTATCCGTGTGGTGCTGAAATAAAAATACAATTTATTACTCCCTATTTTGCTCGTGGATATCGTAAAAGACGACTGAGGGGTACATAACATCTATGCAAAAGAATAAAAACTCGAACTAATACCCTATACCAACCACTCTGACCAGTGTGGTATAGGTAAGGTCAATTTTCCTCCTATTGTAGAGCAGGCTCAAGCCCAGCAGTAGTACATATATCAGCAGAAGTGAAAAAGATGACTACATATTTTGGATTATTTTTTATTATTATAAGTCACATTTTATGTTTAAACTAGCTGACCGAACAGACGTTATTGAAATCGATCGCAGCGCCACCTAACGGGCCCAATTAGGAATCTAAACCAGTCTCGAATCCCCTTGAATACACACAAAAAAACTTATCAATATCGGTCCAGCCGTTTAGGAGGAGTTCAGTGACATACAAGAAATTTATATATAAAAATAAAATCTAAATCTTTCTTTCTCCATTGTCCATTATGCAACCATTTTACATCTAATATCTATCTAGTATAAATAAATTTAAAATACAAGTTAGTGTTTTATTAAATTAGTGCAATTCCTAAAAAGGCCGCTTTAAATTTAAACCACTTTCATAGTAAATTGCTGATTTTTATCTGAAATGCCTATATCACATAGGTCTTAATTACTTCATATATTAGCTCGTAGTAGTATTTTTACGATAGAGGGAGTTTCTGAATGAGTGCCAACGATTACTTATGCCAGGTGCCGATTCGTCTGCAAGACTCGTTCCTCGCTCCGCTTATCACTAAAGCGTACACACATGCAAGCTTTAACATTAAGATAACACCTTACTTATGGTATGCTTATGGTTCTGATTACCCATCTCTGGGCGCTCTGCCCATGTTCATGTTAGATGCGGCTTTTTGTGTTAGCCGTTTGGAGTGGTAAGTTCAGGTATCTATATTTCATGGTTATCTGAAGTACAGGAGAATTGTTTAGTGGATTGCAGATTACAATGAAAAGATATTTATATTATAGTTATAACTAAGAATGTGATGATAATATATGTAAATTTCTTTAGACGTTTTGACTCTGGATGCCTCGCGTGTAGTGTTGTTGAACTATAGATTATCCCAAAAAAATACATTATTTTACACTTTTTAGTGAACACCGGTACGTAATTAGTAGGTATGCGTATTAGATTTGTCGGTACATCTATGAATGTATACGGCTCAAGACGCAATTATTACCATAGGAAAGTCTCTACGCGTTTGTGTTATACTGAGTGCCCGACTAGCTCTATCTCTCTTACTCTCATGCAAAGGATACAGAAAGAAGTTGATGAATCCTGGCGAATCTAATTAGGACAAACGATTTTTTTTAAGCGGATTTTTGCATCCGACCACGGAAGACAAGTCACCTGCGGGTGGGTTACGGGTGTGCGCGTTAACGTCCCTCTGTCATCCCGGACGAAGCAGGCGTGGAGTGCGCTGACGTAACTCGCCTCCAAAAAACTAACCCCAAAACAAAAGCGGATTTATTGCATTGTCATCGGTCTTTTTGTAGGTGTGCAAAGTTTAAAGAAAATCTGAACGCTCAAAGTAGGACAAAATCGAGCTCGGTGGACGTTACAAACATGCAGGTGAAGCTAATAAAAGCATGTTTCGAAGATGCGAGACGGTGACTCTAAAGTATGTCGCCGCTCTTCATTTCGGCACATATGCGTCCCACTGCTAGGATCGAGCCTCCACCCTAATAGGATGGTTATTGACCTACTAAACCACGCTGGTCAGACGGGTTTATATAGCGTTTTATTTCTGGATCTTATGTTATATGACTATTAAATCCCGTAGTCGCCATCCGCCCTGTCATCACCCCGGAATGGAATGGACGTCACGCGTCCAGACCATAGCTTACAAAAAAAAAAAAGTATTAAAATAGGGTTTACAACCTCTATTAACAAAAAATGCATTCATTTCAATTCTTTAATGAAAATAAATTCAAATATATTGACATACGATCGTTAAAAATATATATTTCACTCATCAAAAGCTTAACAATCAATAAATCCAAGCTGTATATTGAATTCAGCAAAATCCGTTAATGATATGTAAAATAATAAACAACTTAAAATATAATGAATCCATGTTTATGGATGATGAGACGTGTGGGCTTGAATGGTATTATTCTGTTCGTGCAATCATACATATTAAACTCATAGATAGTTTAGTGGTATTCATATTAAAATCTCAATTCTATGGTGCTCTATAAATAATTATGTGTGAATACATTTTGTAATACCCATTAACAATGTGGCTAATTCTTTAGTCTAGTATAATTATATCATCTACGTAATTATTAGAATTTTTCACATGATTTTATAAATATATACTAGCAGCACTATGCGGTTCTACCCGCATAGTTCCCCTTCCCGTGGGAATCTCGGTATAAATTATAGCCTATGTTTAATTCTAATATGTAAGCTGTATTATTGTGAAGTTTCAACAAAATCTATTCAGTAGCTTTTGCGTGAAAGAGTAACAAACATACTTACAAACTTTCGCGTTTATAATATTAGTAGGATAAACGCCGGCTGCATGCACCAACAAAACATCACTTATTGTCACGTTCCGCCTGAGCTGAGCGTGTAAGTGAGAGCGTGGAACAAGCGATAAAGCCCCACGATCGGCCCAAGCGTACGGCTTGCGACGCATCTATTTCTAATTAAAGTAAAAAGATATTTGATTTAACGAGTCCAAATAAATGTTACTTTATCGTGAATATTGTCGGCCCAACAACGAAGGCGAGGTGTTATACGAGTAGGTTACGGGTGTGCGTGCTTACACCCCTCTGTCGCCCCGGACGGAGCCGGGCGAGGAGTGCCCCGGCCGTACTGATTATACAAATTTTTCATCAATGTAGAAAACAATGAATGACGTTGTCACATAAAATTGTCGTTCATAAACCGGCTTAACAGACAAAAAATTTTATTTTCTATCATAATTTAAGTCATCTCAGCTGATATAAGACAGTAAATAAGTTATAAAACTTTAGAGGAAATTAAAATTTTGATATAAAAGCTAAGTTAATAGAATCGTAAACAATGGATTCCTTGTAACTCTTTTTTTTTTATGGGTGGGTTATGGTAAGCGCGCATGCGGTCCATTCCGACCGTGGCGACAAAAAGACGGCACGCGGGCCCATAACCCACCCGTGCACACGTCGCCTTCGTCGTTGGGCCGACCACCGAAGCAGGGGGACTTGACGTCAGTGGTCGGCCCGACGGAATATCCTTTCGGGTACCCTCTACGGCGACCGACGTCCCTGTCCCGGGACGTCGGTCGCCGTCGAGCGGTCAGCCTCTCTGCGGGTGCCGGACTAAAGTCCCCGATCCGGTCACCCGTGGCTTAGGTTAGGGCGGCATCAAGCGCAGGTACTCGCGCCTGCGCCGCTCGAGTCGCTGGCGGTGGAACGTGTCACTGAATAGGAGCTCCTCTCGCGTACGATCTGCCGCCTCCTTCCGTGAGATGACGGCCTCACAGAAGGCGGCGACCGCGTCCCAGTTCCTGATCTCCCTGGCGATGGTTGGCAGCGTCAGGTCGGCACCGATGATCGCGACGTGTTCACGGCGCTCCCCCGCCCACGCGGCACACACCTCAAGTGTGTGCTGCGCCGTGTCCTCATCGCAATCGCAGTAGTGGCAGGACGGTGTACTCTCCCTCCTGACGATCTTATGCGTCCTTGTAACTCTAATATTATTTACGTTTTTAATGGCTTCGGTGGCAGACGAATAATCAGTTCAGTTGATGGTAATTGATAGCTACCATCCCTGGACCTCCAAAATAACAATGGTATACAGACAGATAACGGACTACCGCAAAAATAAGCTTTAGCCTTCACCTTTCCCGCTCACTGATGGAAGAGCAGTATCGAACTGTTACTATTTGAAGTCGATTTTATAGGATACTTTTATATCATTCCGCACAAACAGCTCATATTTTTGGTTACAAGTAAAAATTCAATAATTTGGCCCTACACTTATCATCTCATCATTATCATATACGTCCCACTATTGGGCTCGGGCCTCTTCATTTGTTGGAGGAAATTTGACCAACTACGACGGTAAAATCTCTTACGCTTCTTGTTCTTCTCCTACACTTATAAATTACAGTTATTAAATTTCATTAGAAAGGGTGAGAAGTTATTCGTGTGGTGACTGATTAGAATATAGTGTCTATTCCTTAATTACTATGAGAATCGTGAAAACCAGCTGAAGGATTATTAGGGAAATGGACAGCATCGCCCTCCTAGGAAACTCTTAACACCAACTGTACTCGCTAAGCCAAGCATAGCGATTATGGAATTAACCCTCTTATGAGCAAGAGTATGCTAAGAATTAGCCTTTATGTGCTAATGTAGATAAATAAGAAGAAATGTAGATTCATTTGCGATCGTGCTTTGAATAAGCCAGTCTTTTCAGAACTTTGCCGTGTATTGACGGAATAAGATTACAATTCACCACCCTCTCTCATACCCGTGGGTGTCGTAAAAGGCGACTAAGGGATATATTACGCATATGACTCAAACGCAATGAAAAACTCATCTGAAACCAGCCTGTCTGACCAGCATGGTATAGTAAGGTCAATTTCCCTCTTATTATAGAGGAGGCTCGAGACCAGCAGTGGGACGTAAATCAGCCGAAATGATGATGATGATTTCAAAACTACGTTTAATACCCTCAAAGAGCAAGAGAGCTTCTATCTAGAGATCATTGGATTTCAATATAATATTAATTTCTGTCCTGTCTATTCTATATTTGACGTGCTTCTATCTGGTTAGCGTAATGACATACCCATATACGCTTAAGAAACAGGTGATAGAAATATAGATAGGGAAATTATAAAGAAATTATTGTCAAAATGGTTCCATCTAGTATAAGCCCGTCTAATCTATAAAGAATTTGTCGTATACTAGTGAAGTGTGACGTCACCGAAGATATCAAAATTCTGTTAATTAATTCAGCTCCTTTATACCTCTAGCATTTATATTTATACGTTTTTTTATCACCCGCGCGCACGAGTCTATAAAATACCTGTTATTTTGTGGTCTTATTTATAAGCGAAAGCGATTCTTGTTTGAATTTGAAGTAAAAAAAGAACAGAAAGCAGTCAAAGGACTGCTGACAGAGGTGAAAACTTTAAACTATGACCCAGCAGATTAATTTGTAAATTTTATTGCATTTATCTAGTTTTGACATATATTAACACATACATTGACATAGTTACAGATATAGTGTTAGCCTCTATACATCACATGTCCACGTTGATGACGACTTCTATATTAACTATTATTTATTTACTTTGCCTATAAAACTTTTCACTCTAAATTGCTTATCATATATATACTCACCATGCTAGTGAATATCGGAATCTTTTCTGTGACCTTTAGCTTACTATATTTACAATATAATGCTATTATTAGTAGAACCCTCGCTACAAACATCTTAAATTTAACAGCTGCAGTTTTTGTTTAACAATAATTTCACTTCTTATAGTATTTTGAATGATAAAGTAGTCTAACTAGTAACTCTGCGTCATCATTAAGTAAGGTATAACATAAAGAACATTTATCCCCATCTCTTGAAACGATCTGTAAAAGAATGCGAATAACCCAAGTAGTTTGAAGGTTTAGTATTTTAATGGGGTGATAAGTAAAACATATTGTTTAACCAATCGAAAATAATGTTGAAAATATTTGAAATTACATTGCTTTGCGATGGACATTTCGCTGTCATTCATCATATTGATGGAAAACTCCAATAGACTATTCCTCAACGAATATAATTTGTATACCTATATATGTATTGTAGTTATAATAAACACATACATAATGCAATAATTTAGACCTATATCTTTATATATATAATTCCTTTCTCCGTGTGTATGTAACCCAACTCCTCCTAAAAATTTAACCGATATTGATGAATTTTTGTGTGTATTTCAGTAGATTCGAGAATGGTTTAGATTAATAATTGGAGCGTAGGTGAGGCTGCGATGGACTTCAAGTAGAATTGCATCGTAGATGCGTCAGCTAGTATCTATATAATATAGTACAAGAGAATCATTGATTCTATTCCTGAACTATTTCCTAATGTTCATTAAATTATTGAGAAATTCTTAAAAATATAATAATATATTTTATCCAATATTAAAATCAAACCTGGTACCTAGCGATACTTACTTGTAGACTACTGTAATAGTTATTTTATGAAATTAAATACATCCAGAAATTATAAAACGATCAAACACCAGAATTTACAAAGTATCATAGAGTTACCCATATTTTATATATCAGTGGACATGACATTAATCTCATAAATACATAAATTATAATGCATAATGTGTTTGCATCGACTTAATTTATAATATGCATACACGATACAGCTATCTGGTATGTAGCCACGTTTATATGTCGGCTATAAACTTACAACTTGTCACTACAACATTGTTTTGATGCATATTTAGTTGATAGTTATCTCTGTCTCACGTTGTTTATGTAGTTAGTATCACATTAGCTTCGCATTCGTTTAAATACTAGTTATTATTTAAACTGTGTTTTGTTATTCTTATTAGGGGTGTAGGCGATGGAAGTCCATGGCAAAACAATACACCCCTACAGTTTCATACAGCTTCATAATAATGTATTCAATGCGTTAAATAAAACCATTTTTTTAACTGATCATAATAGACTTAGTTAATTTAGTCATTTGACTGTACAAATGAGTGAGTTAATTTAATTTTGGTTTAGTAATAAGATAAAACAAGCAGGATCTTGAATAATATAGAGAAAAGTACTCTTATTTTATGTAGATTTAAATAGATAATTTATTAGATAATTTATGTAGTAACTGAATTGAAAAGAATAGATATAGTAATTTCTATAGTACATTCTTAAAATAATAGTTAAATAATGTATATTGGGATACTTTGATTTGTTTTGTCTAAGTTAAACACATTTATTTGTAAAGAAAAAAAGAACCAAGCTTCTTAACGTTTGATTACTCTCAAAATTTGCAAAATCCAAATAAATTTGAATAAGAACTGTTGATAATATAAAGTTTTAAAATATAGAATTACACGAAAATTAATAAACTTTACTCATTTAATTTTATTTTTTTGCTTTTATTGTATTCTTAACGCTTATAACTTGGACCACATCAAAACTTTCGTAACACTCACTTACGGTGGTCATTTTTTATTGTTAGGTCGGTGCCGTACCGAGATTTGTGGCTAGGTGTGTTGGTGATATATTTATTGAATCTTATCGTTCATAATGGAATGCGTTCACTAAAATTTAATAGATGCCGTTGTTTCATCGGTCATTGACGTTATATTCGTATTTGGTTTAACGTTGTTTGATGAGCTCGATTGCGTTATTCAGACTTGTTCGTTGATATGTTGGAGTTTATGATGAATCTTATGGTTCAATGATTGTATTTGTGTTACTGCTTCATTAGTTAAGTAATATAAGCGTGACCTAGTCACGAATCCTTGATAGAAAAAGTAGCAAATTTAATACAGATCTAGCTGAAAAGCTATAATACTAAATCGAATACGTTGTAAACATCTTCAAACAGGTAGTATGTAAATCGACTTCCGTATAGGCAAGGAGTCGTACCTACCCACACGGGCCTAACTGATTAGGCGGTTCAAATGGATTTACAATAGATGTTGTTTCAATTCCTAGATGTGATAATATTTATTTATTCGTAAATACCTTATTATAAATAACCTAGCCTACCTAAACTTCTGTATGAGTGCTGTATAATAACAGATTAAAATACAATTTCCATCCATTCATCCATCAGCCTACAGACGTCCACTGCTGGACATAGGCCTCCCCACGAAAATGCCACTCGGAACGGCCCTGCGCCACTTGCATCCAACGGCTCCCTGCGACTTTGAGAATGTCGTCAGTCCACCTAGTGGGGGGTCGTCTTACGCTGCGCCGTCCGATTCGTGGTCGCCACTCAAGAACCTTTCTTCCCCAACGGTTGTCGGTTCGACGAGCGATGTGGCCGGCCCAATGCCATTTCAACGTGCTAATTCTGCGGGCTATGTCGGTTACACTCATTCTACGACGGATTATCGTGTTCCGGATTTTATCACGTAGAGAAATACCGAGCATAACCCAATTATACAATTTACTATACCCTTTCTTGACTATGGGTGACCTAAAAGACAACTAAGGGATATAGTATGCATATGACTTCTATGCAAGAGAAGGTAAACTCGAAATAAAACCCTATACCAACCCGTCTGACCAGCATGTGGTAAGTCAATTTCCCTCTTATTTTGAAGGACGTTCGAGCCAAACAGTGGAACATATATGTGTTGAGATGATGAAAAAATAGCCTAGTAATAGCGTGGGTACGGGTGGGTTATGGGCCCGCGCGCCGTCCTTTCATCGCCTCGGACGGAATGGACCACGCGTGCGCTTACCATAGCCCACCCATAAAAAAAAGAAGTGTGGCAAATGCTAAATCATAGTTTTTTTAACATGTTTCTCCAGATATTTCATGAAATCTTCAATAGCGGCAACTTCGAAGTTTGTCTACTTAACAGTCATTTATAAAAATATTACTTACGTGGCAAAAATTTGAGTATTATCCCTGGTTAGCCTTAGTGGAAAGTAACGCAAGATTTTATATAAAAATAAAAAGTTATTACTATACTTCTCACTACATGATGCATGACATCATTGTCAGGGCAAAACCTCACGCTGTTTTTTCATCTTACCTATTGACGTGTTCCGTTTAACCTATTCTTTCCTCTATTATCGGCAAATCGCCGCAATTTTACCTTTTTGTTTTGGAGGTAGTAGCTATTCTCTAAGCAAGGCGTATGTCACAACCAAACGCAACCAATGGAACCTACATGAGCTCTGTTAATGATTTTTATTAATACTACTAACTATTTTCTTGTAAGAAGGTTCGTGATGATAATTGTAGATAGCGAAACTTTGTAATAAATTACGTTAACCGTATATATTATTTTATAACATACTAGCAACCCGCCCTCGCTTCGCTTCGGTTTCAGACGCTTTACCCGCGTAGTTCCCGTTCCCGTGGGAATACCGGGATATAATATAGCCTATGTTACTCCCTGATATTATAGGTTTCCATTGGTGAAAGAATTTTTGAAATCGGTCCAGCCGTTTTGAAGATTATCCGGAACAAACAAACAGACAGACAGACAGACAGACAGACAGACAGACAGACAGACAAAAATTTTTTAATTGCTATTTTAGGCATAGGTGTCGTGCAAATAACCGTGTGAGCACGAAAAAAGCCTTTTATTTTGACATTACAAACAGACACTCCAATTTTATTTATTGGTATAGATAACATACTAGCAACCCGCCCTCGCTTCGCTTCGATTTCAGTCGCTTTACCCGCGTAGTTCCCGTTCCCGTGGGAACACCGGGATATAATATAGCCTATGTTACTCCCTGATATTATAGCTTTCCATTGGTGAAAGAATTTTTGAAATCGGTTCGGTGGTTTAAGCGTGAAAGCGTAACAAACAAACAAATAAATAAACAAACAAACTTACTTTCACATGTGAGCATGTGTTATAACTACAATGTTGCCGTATTGCGACAGATTGAGAACAATTAATTATTCCATATCTTGTCAGTCGTAGAAGACGACTAAGGGATATAATATGCAGATAACAAACCTCCTCCAAAATAGGAGACCCACTTTAACACGCTGGTCGGCGGATTGATATAGGGTTTTATAACGAGTTTGCCTTCTCTTACCTTATTGTTATGGACATTTTATATACTATGTATTTTACGACACCCACAGATAAGAAGTGATGCATTGTATTCTTACTCCGTCAGCACATAGATATTTAACTAAAACTAGCTGACCTGGCGAACTTCGTACCGCCTAACAGTCGATTCTTTAATTTGTTAGTTTTTTAATACTACTCGGGACGCCGAGTCAGCTAGTAAGATAGAAAAAGAAAAAGAAAGTTAATAAGTCAATAATTACATTATGTCAAAAAATAAAAATTATGTTAAACATCTAAAATTTTGTGTTTGACATCAATATATGTATATACAATACTAACGTCACTCAACTGTTTTACATGCCCAGAACCTCTCCACTAACACTTGAACTTTATTATATGGTATTAAAGTTCAAATTGATTTTTAATTACTATTTCGAATCGTTTACAAAGGGGAGTAAAGAAAAGTGTATGTAAAGAAATGTGGTGACAGAGTAAGAATACAATTCACCACCCCCTATCTTACCCGTGAGTGATCATACGAGACGACTAAGGGATATAAAACGCATATATCATCTATGCGAGAGAAGGAAAACTCGAAATAAAACCCTATACCAACACGTCTGACCAGCGTGGTATAGTAGGTCAAGTACCCTTCCATTATGGAGGAGGCCCAAGCCCAACAGTGTGACATATATAGGCTGAGATGATGATGATGATGAAAGAAAAGTGTTGTTTTAAGGCAATTTTTGAAATTTTCTCTGCGTAAACACCATCCTCGTACTTCAAGAAATATTCTAAAAAAGAATTAGCGAAATCGGTTTAGCTGTTTTCGAGATTTGTGCTTAGCAACACACTCAGTGAATCATTTTTATACTATAGATAAATTGCCATGTGGTATTTTTTTTTTATTAAAACATTATTAATAACCTATGTATGACTAAACAAATTAACCTTGATCTAATATTACTCATATACACATATATCGCTCTCATAATCACGATTCACGGAATCCCCTCATTTCGTGATAGTAAAACTATAAGGAAACTTTTGAGTGCGTAACATTGTGTTCCATAAGAAAGTATTCAAAGGTAACATTTTATAAATCACATAATGGTTTTTCAAGTTTACACGAGTATTAAACATTATAAATAAAATTATTTTTACGGATTTTATCGCGTTTTTATTTGATTTTTGATTGCCCGATGTTTCCAACACTTTTCAGCGTGCATGGTCACGGTCCCGCCAGGCTGGTCACGGACGTCAAAGATTCTGTATCAGTGTTCGGTCCAATGGCGAATGATAGGGAATACAACAGGTTATGGGATCTCGCACAGCCTTTTCGACGGACGGCGTGCGTCCGCATCTTATCCTATTAAAAAACGTCCAACAAGTCATTACAAAGATTTATATATACTACAGATCTATCTTAAAATCATGGTTTTATTCTGAAATTATAATAATATTTATTAATAATCATTTTACTTTTTTTTCATATTAGAAAACCATAGTACTGAATAATAAGTCAATTGTGTCAGATAAATGATTTCACCACAAATGCGTTGCCAAGCTTCCCTTTTGAAACTCTGTGTGAAATCAATTCATAATTCATCATGATCATTTCAGCTCATATACGTCCGATGTTGATCTCCCACAATAGGTGGGCAATTGATCTAATAGATATACTACCCTGATCAATCTGATCATGTTCCTATAGGGTTTTATTTCGAGTTTTTCTGCTCTTGCATAATAGTTATAAACATATTTAATCCCTTAGTCGTCTTTTACGACACCCACGAGCAAGATAGATGGTGGTGAATTGTATTCTTACGTCACCATAAGGAAAGTAGAAGCTTTCCTTATCAATTTTTTTTTCAATATTTAGTGGAGAAATAGGTTCTATAGGGAAAATTTGTTCAACAATAGACGTGATTTCATTTAATAAACCAATTATTATTTTCCTTATAACTTGCTCATCTTATTTCTGAACATTATTAGATTATTAAATATTTTTTTTCGAATGTAGATCATTTAAAAAAAAACACATTAATATATTTTTAGAATTAACGTCATGAGGTAAAAATGTTCGCACTTTATACAATACTATTTCTGGGAATTTCACATTTGATTCATCGTCTACGATTCATCAACAGCTTGTGGAATCTGGTCCAGCAGTAATTGTTTAAATGATATAACGTATCTTGTGGGTCGAAGGGCATCACACTGGAGCTAGTACTTACAAGATATGGCTGGACCAGATCCCACAAGCGGCACCCGATCACGAGTTAACTACTAGAGCAGCCATCACTCCCCTCAACCACTATGGAGGAAAGGGAGAGACCCGCTCCACACAGCTACCGCAAGTAGATCCTTCTATGAGCATAACCAACACCATAATATGTTACAAACTGTGGAAATACAAAATTTCGTTAGGCAAAACACGGTACACTTTACAATAAAAGTTAAAAGTACATTTACAAACAGTATATTTAAAATAACAAGGAAATTGCTGAATGAAGAGCTGCTCACAACCAATCTGTATAATAATTTTACAATTTGCAACATCCATTCATTCATCACAGTTCACATAAGTCCCGTTGTTGGGCTCGGGCCCCCTCTACAATAGAAGGGCAATTGACCTACCATACCACGCTGATCTTATATCTTATATCTTTAAACGAGCAATTCTTGTATATATATATACCTATATATGTATATATATATATATATATAGGTATATATATATATATATATATATATATATATACAAGAATATATATATATATATATATATTCATATATAGGTATATATATATATATATATATACAAGAATTGCTCGGATCTCGGTAACGGCGCCAACGATTTTGATGAAACTTGGCATACTAGAGGTTTCGGGTCCAAAAAATCGATCTAGCTAGGTTTTATTTATAGAAAATGTTGTTTTGTCGGTGTTTTTAGCAAAACAATACAATAACATTAAATTTTAAAAGAATCATCATCATCTTGCTCTTATTCCAATTACTTGGGGTCGACGCAATATGTCATCTGTTTTGACATATTGCAAAAAGTTTCGGCAATGACTTTTACGACCAGCCGCCTGCCTGACGTCAACCCTCCTTGGGAATGTAATCGTTGACCCAAATGGTACCAGATGGAGTTTTTCCGGGTCAATCTAGGGCTCTTAGTCGTCTTTTACGACACCCACGAGCAAAGCAAGGGTTGGTAGTATTCGAAGCCGCTACCACACAGCACAAATTTTAAAAGAATATGAATTCAATTTTCTTTGTTAACGTCATGAGTTACGATAGCTCAGTTTGGTAGTGGTCCAGTTCTGATTTTGTTTTGTTTTAGCATTCAAACAGTGTCGGATCGATTCTCCGTGTTATTATTATTCTCTTTTTGAAAATTTTAAAAAAATTTTATTATTTAATTTTTATTAATATATTCGACAAAAATACAACAAAAATATTCCGAGCAAAGCTCGGTCAACCAGATATTGTATTAATATAAATTAATATAGTTTTATTTCGGGTATTCCTTCTGTTACGTATGTAGTACCCTCTCTCTTGCACGTGGGTGTGATAAAACACGACTAAGGCATCAAATATGCATATAACATATATTTAAGAAAAGGAAAATTTAATGAAATCCTAAACCAATAGGTCTGACCAGCGTGGTAAAGCAGGTCAATGTCTCTCCTATTGGGGAGGAGGCTCTAGTCCAACGGTGGGACGTATATCAGCTGCAATGATGATGATTACTTCTCTTGCATAAATATCATACATACTAAATCCTTTAGTCGTCTTTTACGGCACCCACGGACAAGATAGAGGGTGGTGAATTGTATCCTACTCCGCCACAACAAAGAGTATTAATTATATTATTTACATCATCAGCTAGTAATAAAACTATTTCACTATATTACGAAGTCAACAGATTGACGGATTTCATCATGAATGACACAAAACAAGAAACAAAATCTGTGTTAAATAATTCCAACCTATGTTTTTAGATTAATTTCATTCAAATTGAGTTTATTAGTGATTAATTACATATAACATTTTTATACATCATTAGCATTTCGTATAAATTATACAAGTTAGTGTCAAATTAGACCGAGGTTTTGTTTAACTTTTTTCATTTTGAAGTTGTACCTCTTTGGGCGCGTTAGGAAACAAAATATGGGTAAATTTTTACGATGCCTGCGCACACACCGTCACGGAAAACCCCGAAGTCAGCTAGTCAACATTTTTTACGATGACCCGTCACAAATGCCAACTAGATATTGCGTTATAATAAAACTTTTGATGTATTAAATATCTTCATCATCATCATTGCAGCCCACATACGTCCCACAGTTGGGCTCGGGCCTCCTCCATAATGGGAGGGCATTTGACCTACTATACCATGCTGGTCAGACATGTTGGTATAGGGTTTAATTTCGAGTTTTCCTTCTCTTGCACAGATGTTATGTGCATATTATATCCCACAGTCATCTTTTACGATATCCACGGGCAAGATAGGGAGTAGTAAATTGTATTCTTACTCCGTCACCATACGGAAAATTAAATGTCTTAGTACCAAAAAATTCTATATATAAAAGTTTTCCAACCTTGTTCCCATGTGGTGACGGAGTGAGAAAATAATTTCCCCCCATATCTTGACTGTACTGAAGGATAAATGCAAATTGCATCTTTTTTTTTATGGGTGGGTATGGTAAGTGCACGCGCGGTCCCTTCCGTCCGGGGCCTCGTTGTTGGGCCGACCACCGGAGCAGGGTGACTTGTCGTCAGTGGTCGGCCCGATGGAATACCCTTTTGGGTATCCTCACCTCTTGACGTCCTAGGACGTCGGCCACCGACGCGCGGTCAGCCTCTCTGCGGGTGACGGACAATTCCCTGATCCGATCACCCGCGGCCTCCGCTAGGGCGGCATAAGGCGCATGAGTCTGCTAGGCTAGCCACAGATGTCAAGCACTTCCCGTAGATGTCATTAAAGGCAACTGAGCGATATATTGTACATATAACAACTATACAAGTGAAGGAAAACTTGAAATAAAACCCTATACCAACCCGGCTGACCAGCGACCAGGTATAGTAGGTCAAATCGCCTTCTCAATATGAAGGAAGTTCGAGTCCCGGAGTGTGACGTATATGAGCTGTGATGATGATGGTGATATGTTTCATCATTATTTCAGCTTATGTATATCCCACTATTGGGCTCAAGCCTCCTCCGTAATGAGACGGGAATTGATCTACTATACCATCTTGGTCAGACGTGTTGGAATAGGGTTTTGTTTCGAGTTTTCTTTCTCTTGCACAAATGTTATATGTTTCTTATATCCCTTAGTCGTCTTTTACGACATCCAAGGGCAAGTTAGGGAGTGGTGAATTATATTCTTATTCCGTCACCACACGGATAATGATATGTTTAATTAAAACTACGAAATTAGGTATAAAATATTTCTTTTTTATTGCCAACGGTGGCAAACGAGGAAGCAGAATACCTGATGGTAAGTGATACTGCCGCTCATGGACCCTTGCAAAAAAACATTAAAAAAAATGTACATTAAAATACAATATAAATAATAAAATAAATTTTAGGGGACTTTACAAACATGATTATAAATAACATCCAAATTTTGAGCGATTTGTTTATCATAATCCTGTGTAAACATCAAACTTACTATACTTAATATCAAAGGTCGTCACTTAGACCATTGTGCCATCTGTTCAATCATTTTAAATAGTGATAATCCTAAACATCACAAATCCAGTAAAACGCTTACTCTAAAAACCAAATGAGATAATACTATACGTTTCGTTCATTCCATCAAAATGCAAATTGTTTCTCATTTTAATATCTAATCTTGTCATGTCACTTAATTACTTCGCGTCAGTAAGTGTCACTGAAGCTACAAAAGCATTCCGTCGTCAATTAACATCAAAAAATAAACAAACAAATAAATTAATTTGATATATTTGTAAATTATATAAATATATTTGTAAATTTAATTACATTTATTAATGTTCTTAGTAAATAAATATTGTTGTCTTGTATTGTTGTCTTGTAAACTACGATTATGATACTTGTATTCCATTTAATAGCTATTATTTATGGACTGTTGAAAGATTTTGAATCATCATCAGTTGTAACAGGTACAAAAATATATATGAACATTTGACCTATTTAAAAATTGTATATGTAGAGAAAAAATATAAACCCGACATCTTAATTAAATGTGTAATTATTATCATTTTAAATAATTATTATTTAAGAGTAAAATGTGTCATTACTCCTTATTTACTTCGTTATAGCAGTTGTGAAAATTGGCTAACGAAATTTATCATGTTTACGCAGCTATTACAAATAAAAATAATTTTCGGATTTTATCGCGTTTTTATTTGGTTTTTGATCCGCCCGTAACTGTTAATGCTGTAAAGTATTCGAAAAGTTAGGCAATCAAAAACCAAATACAAAATAAGTGTCTTAAAAAAAACTATCTTGGAAAATATGCAAGCCCGTCTATCAAGCCAGGCTATAACGGCATTATCCTCCATCGTAATGTAGTCACCAGAACATTGATAGAGTGATGGATGGAAGATATCCATCTTTTTAATTATACTATAATATGATTATGAGACAACCATAACTTCATTGCATCATATAATTTGCATAGATGTAAAGGTTGAATGCGTAGGTGCAGGTCACCAAGAAAAAAAATACCGATACACATTTCGGGACGCGTGGGTCTAAAACCTTTTCGAATTATATATTGATCAATATATTATACAAAATGTGTGAATATTTTCATTCTGATGACGATTTTAAATCGAATGAATTATGCTTAAAACTTTTGATAAGAGAATCAATTTGTTTGACGTAAGAAATTTGATGTTCTGAATTAGGATAATGTGGAATTTATTGTTATTTTTATTGTATGATAAATTTATTTTATGTTTTTTATTGTTTTTCTATATGTAGATTTTTTTTATCGCTGTAATAAAATGACAAAATGAATAAATGTTTTGAGTTTTATACGTGTTCGATTTCTCACGGGCTGTCTTTTATATCCTTAATGCCATAGAGCTCAGTTACGTGACGTGACTCGATACATAATAGATCGATAGATAGATGATAGATTCGATAAATAATTACAATGTTCGGCGGCAATGTTGGCCATCGCTGATGATTAAGTTTCTCGAAAAACTGTTTCTGGTTCTTCTCCTAATATTTCTCATGAGTCAATAAGTTTTAATAAGACAATATATTCTCATGAAAAAGTAAAGAAAAACATTTTATCAATAATTCATCATATCTTTAATAAATGCTGAATATTCAGTAAAATACCCTGAAGTGAACTGCAACGTCGTTTATATATTTATAGTTATATAGGTACTTGAAAGAATAATCCGCAATAGTAGTCAAATATTTTTTTTTTTATTGCAAACGGTAGCAAACGAGCAAACAGCACACCTGATGGTAAGTATTGCTGCCGCTCATGGACGTTTGTAATGCCGCTGCCTACTGCGAAGAAAGTGAAGGGAGTGTGAATGCGTGCAATGAAATTCGGTGATACTAAAGGCGTCACCGAAACCCACCACATGCAAAAATCCTCAGAAAGTTGGGCTTCCAGCTCTTTCGCTCACCAAACGAAGCGCAGTAACAAATTGCTACTACTCGGACGTGGATTTTCTGCTCAGTGTGGTACTATCCCGGATGGATCGGCCCGTTACTGTAGACAGACAACTGTCAACAGTATGGTCCTACGACAATTATGTACGGTGATGGTGTTGGTCATGGTGGTTCGCTAATAAGAAAAATATCGCTCGACATATTTTATATTGCGGTTCATTATACCGTCCTGCTGTCACACCAAAAAACCGGACCGAATGCAGTTAAACAATATACTAAACCCTTAGAATAATAACATATAGAAGGTAAGTTCGCGCACAAAAAGTGAAGCATTTTAATTGGAGCCTAATGGAGCTTATGCCGGAACCGTTCCGTAATGTACAAGTCATTGTACTAGACCTACGTACGCAACTCTTAAAAAATAAATAGGTAATTATGACGGTTTGTGCATTCAAATGGTGTCATAACACATTTGTAATACTTAAAAAGGTTTTTAACGTCACTTTTAAAAGTATTTCGACGATTTATGTTAATAAAAACAAAATTTGATTTCATAATTTGTATAGTGGTGTGCGTGTGTACGTGTGTAATGGTCCGCGCGCCATTAGTGTTTTCAGATTCAAATTTCGAACCTTCGAAGTATTGACACTATCCTTCTATACGTTATTATTCTAAGACTAAACCCCTATTTAGATAAAAGAAAACTTTTGAGAAAAACATATAATACTTTTCTGATTTTAATAAGAACATAAAATATCCCAATTCCCAAATAAAAAAGAAGTGACGATAAAACACAGCCATATCTCTCCACATATCCGTTACGTAAGCGAGTAAGTAATAAGTTTTAACGCAATCGGGCACAGCATCGCGGTCCATGTGACAGGACGCGCCCAGCTTTCGCAACCTGACACCGTAGGGTTATCTCTGATTATTAAACTTTGTTTTATATAATGCTTAGAGGTAATTTCGCTAATTATTAAACTGCTACATAATACATTTAATGTTATATAATTATTTAAATTTTTACATGTGTTAATGGAGAAACTTCCCGTCTGTTAACAGAATAAGAATATTATTCACCAACCAATACCTTGCTTGTGGGTATCTGAAAACACGACTATGGGATATAAAAAGCATATAACATATATGCAAGAGAAGGAAAACTTGAAATAAAACCCTATGCCAACACCTTTCACCGGTGGCGTGGTAAAATAAGTCAATATCCCTCCCATAGTGGATGAGGCCCAAGCCCAACAGTGGGAGGTCCATCGGCTGATATTATGATGAAGATGGATGGAGTAATGCCGTTATTTCTATGGAAATATGTCGTATCCAAAGCATCAATGCCCGTTTTTGTTATCTCAATAGTTGTGATGATAACCGTCATCACTGAGCAAAATGTTTGGTCGTTATTGTTAATAAATGAGTGTCCGTAAATAAAATTTATAATCGTCATTACAGCTCACATATGGCTAATTTTTAGGCTCGAATCTCCTCTGTAATAGAAGGGAGACTACTTTAATACATCACGCCGCCGCCGATTGGACGTGTTAATATAGGGTCTTACTACCAGATTGTATTCTCCCGGATAGTGACGTCAAATATCCCTTAGTCGTCTCTTACAACACTTACAGATAAGAAATAGAGTGGTGAATTGCATTCTTTCTCCGTTACAACATGGATTATTAACTGGGCCTATTTCTTATAATGTTATGTATCTATACCAATAAATAAAATTGGAGTGTCCGTTTCTAATGTCAAAATAATAGGCTTAATTAATTTAATTAATAGGCTTAATTTCATGCTTACAGGGTTATTTGCACCTATGCCTAAAATAGAGATTAAAAAATTTTTGTCTGTCTGTCTGTTTGTTCCGGGTAATCTTAAAATCGGCTGGGCCGATTTTAAAAATTCTATCACCAATGGAAAGCTATAATATCAGGGCGTAAACTAGGCTATATTTTATCCCGGTATTCCCACGGGAACGGGAACTACGCAGGTAAAACGACTAAAACCGAAGCGAAGTGAGGGCGGGTTGCTAGTATTCTATAAAAACGGTTGGCAATAGGCGGATTGTCTTTTGTTGGTGGACCGCGTGAGGTCGAACCTCGGACCGCCAAATATTGTAATATATATTGTGTATAACAAATATAAATTCTTCGAATTTGCTATTATTTTCGAACACCTTAAGACCGTCGGTGCAGTTGCTCATATTAATTTTCGGTATTGTGTAATATAATTCACTATTTTATTCGAAACCATAAATAGGTAGCACTTAATTATTATCAGTTATTCGTTTTTGGACCTCGATAAAATTTCTCCATAGTATCCAGTCCCCACCTAAATCTGCTTGCCGATCCTTATTCTAAAACAATTCTCAATAAATACTATGACACAATAAGATTTCTTGAAATTCAATCGCTAGTTCTTAAGATTAACGCGTTGAAACATAATAAATTTATTAGTTTTTTAATATAGTAGTAAAATAGTTAACTATGTATTACTTGCCTATTATCGCAACATTGATGTCTGAAAACAAACAAGCAGGTCAAATAGCAAAAATAATGGTATAATCCATATAATAATAGCTAGTATATAGGTCGAACGAGGCTACCAATGGCACGCACCGCCGAGGGCACTACTCGCTGGTCTCTTTAGATTGGTGCTTAGTAATGAGCGGAGCGATTAGCGAGAGCGAGAGATTATTATATAGAACTAGCAGCGCCTTGCGGTTTTATCCACAGTTCCTCTTCCTCTGGGAATATAGGGATAAATTATAACCTATGTGTAATTTGATATGTAAGCTATATTATTGTGAAGTTTCGTCAAAATTCATTCGGTAGTTTTTGCGTGAAAGAGCAACAAACATCTTCACATCTATACATCCTCACAAACTTTCGCGTTTATAATATTAGTAGGATATCTAAAAAAAAATATTCATTTTAATTTAAAATCACCCCGATTATAATTTAATGTGTCAATGATAGCATTAATAACATCTTAATCATCTTCATCTCGGCTCATATGCAGTCCATTGCTCGAGCCCCCTTCGCAATAGGAGGGTAATTAGCCTACTACACCACGCAGGTTAGACGTGTTACTCGTCTTTTAAGATATCCATAGGCAAGATAAAGGATGACGACTTGTATTCTCAATTCGTCACCACATTGAATTCGCAATAAATCATCATCATCATTTCGGCTCATATACGTGCCACTATTATTCCATTGTTTCATCAACATTGGTCCAGCCATTTAGGAAGGAGTTCAGTGACATACACACGTACACAAGAAATGTATATATAAAGATAAAGATGATATACAATTTGAATCAATATTAAAAACAATAAACGCGATTACGTATATTTAGAATTTCATGCGAACAGTACCTAATATGTGTTTCACTCGCTTAACCTTACAATGTATGAATCGGTCTAATCGTCCACCCGTATTATGCCGTGAGAACCTAAACGACCATGGCACTTGCCACCGATTGGTCATTATCTAACGTGAGCTATTGTTTGCGCCCGTTTCAAACACGATAGCCATTTTTGAATGCGAATGGACTGTATGATATATTATTATCACAGCTTAATATTTATATATATATTTTTTATCAGATTTTTTTTTATAATAACTCATTTATTTTGACTATAATATCTCACATTTACCGTGTGGTGACGAAGTAAGAATACAATTTACCACTCCCTATCTTGCCCGTGGAAGTCGTAAAAGACGCCTAAGGGATATAATGTGCACATAACATCTGTGCCAGAGAAGGAAGACTCGAAATGAAACCCTATACCAACATGTCTGACCAGTATGGTGGGGTTGGTCAAATTCCTTCCCATTGTGGAACCCAACAGTGGGACATATGTGGGCTGCGATGATGATGATCTCACATTTTATTATAATAAAATTTTAGAGACATCCATAATATTCAAATTCAAAACGATATACTAATTAAAAATAAATCATAGTAACGTTCTGTCTAGGAATCAATAATGGAAATTCTTAGAACACTACGCCATTCGCTCATTCAGTCAATCATCTTTAGCTACGTTATGAAAGGTAATTTGTATCTTTAATTAACAGGACTAGTGATGGAGTATGAATATTGTTCACTTATAAAGTTCACTTGAATACCATGTAATAGCAGTCATAAATGATATCAACACAAATTTTATTTGTGAATATCTCAAGAGCCAACTAAGAATGCCACATTAACCTCATCTCAGCTTGTATGTCCCACTGTTGGGCTTCGGCCTTCTCCACAACGAGAGGTAAATTAACCTACTATTCCACGCAGGTTAGACGTGTTGGAATGGGGCTTTATATCTAGTTTTCCTTCTCTTGCATCGATATTACCTCCATATGTTAGGCGTCTTTTACGACACCCACGGGCAAGCGAGAGGGTGGTTAATTGTATTTTTATTTTGTAACCACACGAAAAATTAAACCTATGCCGACTTTATTCTATGGAGTTTAGTGAAAGATTCCTTTTCTAAAACGGTTGATTGCAAATAAGTAAGTTATGGCAAAAAAAAGAAATTATGTTGTAATTCAATAAAATTGAGGTAAGAATAGTTTGATGGCTATATTTTTTATATATATAATATTAACCGAACATATTAATTAAACTTAATAGTTGTCCATGGACGTCTAATTATCGTCCAATATAACATTTGCGTAAGAAGAAGAAAACTCAGAACAAATACCCTATGCCAACCTGTTTTACCAGTCAATTTTCAATAGTGGACTAGGCTCCAGCTCAGCAGTGGGACGGATAGACTGAGACGAGATGATGAATATAATAAATAGAGTTATAAATTACTTATTTTTTATAATTGATTTGAAATTGACAATAACATAATGTGCGGTGTTTCATATTATTTAAAATAACAGCACAAATCTGTAAATTTATTATCTTTTCGGAAATAAACCACCGGTGACACTACCAAATAATTTAACGTTATTACTACCAAGTATTCTGTACCGCTAGGGCAATGACATGAATCACATTTTAAAACCGCAGTGTTACACAATTTTTGGGGTCAAAACGCGTCATTTTGTAACACAATATCTACTGTGACCGCACAAGCATTATAGGGTTGAATACATACATTTGCTCACCAAACAATTATGTGGTATTTGCATTGGCTATGTGACAAATGGGTCGTCATATTTAACTGTTAACTTCAGATGAGAAAAAACAATATATATTTCAAGTAATCGCTTTGTGTATCCGTTTGGCGTTTGTTATTCCTGTGGTGACGGAGTAAGAATACAATTCACCACCCCCTCTTTTGCCCTTGGGTGGCATATAAGACGACTAAGGGATAAAATATGCGTATGATATGTATGCAAGAGAAGGTAAATACGAAATAAAACTATACCAAAAACGTGTGCGGGTGACCGAACCGGGGACTTTAGTCCGGCACCCGCAGAGAGACTGACCGCGCGACGGCGGCCGATGTCCCGGGACAGGGCTGTCCTTTCGTCGCCCCGGACGGAATGGACTGCATGTGCGCTTACCATAACCCACCCATAAAAAAAATACCAACACGTGTGACTAGCGTGGTATAGTAGGTCAATTTCTCTCTTATTCTGAAGGAGGCTCGAGCCCAACAGTCCCACTGTTGGGCTCGAGCCTGTGTTATAGAATCAAATCCACTTCTAATTTTCGATTTTTCTATTTTGTAGTTATGTGGTAAGACAACACTATTGACAGTCGTCTTCCTTCAACCACGAGCCAGTCCGTCCGGATTAGTACCACATTTTTGCTTAAAATTTACATCTGAGTAGTAGTAATTGTCTTCGATCAGTGAGCGAGAAAACCGAAAGTCCAACTTTTAGAAGGTGTTTGCATGTGGTGGGTTTTGGTGATACATTTTGTATCATCGAACCTCATTGCATATATTCATACTTCCATCATTTTTCCATATACACTAATAACATTTACAATATTACAATTGTGTATAAATTAACATTTGACTAATATTTCATTTGATAAATAAAAATAATCATCATCATCATCACAGCTCCTATATGTTCCACTACAGGGCTCGAGCCTCCTCCACATTGGGAGGAAAATTGATCTATTTTAGCACGCTGATCAGGCGGATTGGTATAGGGTTTTATTTGCATATTTGTATTCCTTAATGACCTTTTACGACTCCCACAGGTAGGAGAGGATGATGAATTATGTTCTTACTCCATCACCACACGGCATAATAAAAAATAATATTAAATAGTAAATGTAACCATTTGTAGTAATATACCTTTATAATAAGCCTTTTGTTTTTTTGATAGACTATGCTATATATTTAGGGATCCCCCCTAAATGTACGCCTCATAACAATTCTCAAAGTCGCTCAGCGTGCTATGGAACGGGCTATGCTCGGGATTTCTCTGCGAGATAGAATCCGGAATACGGAAATCCGCAGAAGAACGGGTGTAACCGACATAGCACGAAGAATTAGCACGCTGAAGTGGCAATGGGCAGGCCACATCGCTCGGCGAACCGACAACCGCTGCGCTGAGGAAGAAAGATTCTCGAGTGGCGACCACGTATCGGACGACGCAGTGTAGGACGCCCCTCCCCCCACTAGGTGGACCGATGACTTAGTGAAAGTTGCTGGGCGTCGTTGGATGCAGGCGGCACAGGACCGTATATTGTGTCCTAACATGAGGGAGGCCCACGTCCAGCAGTGGACGGCAATAGGCTGAAATGATGATGATGATGCTATGTATGACGCATTGGATCTGTCCAGGGCGACGGCGTGCGACCGCATACTACGGGAATACGGTATACGGCATGCGGCATTCTATGCGAATACGGTCCCCAATGTCATTGGCCCGTCCACTGGTACCGATTCCTTGATTTCCATGGCCGGCCCGGCGGGTAACCCTTTCGGATACCGTCCCATTTGACGCCCCGGCAACAAAACAGTGTTACCGGAGCATCGCCCTCACGCGGTATTTGTAATATAACCTGCAATACAAAATTATGAACACCTGGTCATTCCAACAAATTTCGTTTATTACAACAAAATACCAAAAATTTCGATGATTAACGACAGTACAAGAGACGATATGTGTAAAAGAATAAATCTCTAAAAATATGATAATTTCTTCCATCTATAAATTTAATATAATCTTCATAAAATACATCGGCTAGTCAGTTGTATATTGTCGCGGTACAAGAAAGCTAAATCTATGACTTTAGAATTATGTTTTTTTTATTCGTTGGCCGTGGGAACCCATGAGCCGCCTACGCAGGAATCAAAATTCTTTGTAGATTTGTCATTCAAGATTTGCATTGTGATAAATTTTTAACTATTCTTAGACATAACGGTTGTATTGTCGTTTCGAACCGACTTCAAAAAAGGGGTTCTCAATTCGGGTGTATTTTTTAACATTGTTACCTCAGAACTTTCGACCGGCTGAACTGATTTTAATGATTCTTTTTGTATTTGAAAGCTGGTGCTTCCCGTGTGATTCGGTTTCGTTTGATTTGATTGGGTAGAAAAATGGTTGAAATTGCTTTTTTTCGTTCAGAATTATTTAACTATGTCTCTATACCAATAAATAAAATTGGAGTGTCTGTTTGTAATGTCAAAATAATAGGCTTTTTTCATGCTCACACGGTTATTTGCACTATATACATGCCTAAAAATCACTTTATATTTTTTCTGTCTGTCTGTCTGTCTGTTTGTTCCGGGTAATCTTCAAAACGGCTAGACTGATTTCAAAAATTCTTTCACCTATGGAAAGCTATAATATCAGGGCGTAAACTAGGCTATATTTTATCCCAGTATTCCCACGGGAACGGGAAATACGCGGGTAAAACGACTAAAACCGAAGTGAAGCGGGGGCGGGTTGCTAGTTTAGATATATTTCCTAACTTTAAAATATTTAAATTAAGACGTGTACAACCCATCTACTGCATCGATGACGTAATGGTGCAGTACCTATCATGCCAAGTGTCGCAAGGTCGATGCCCACATAGGACAATGCTTTGTATGATTCATAAAATTATTGTCCTGCGTTTAGCTATAATTTATGTCCGTCAATTATATGTATATAAAGTACCCCGCAATAAACGGATTACTTCCTTAGTGCAAGTCTTAAAAAAATATTTATATTGCTACTAGCAGACCGGCTACTAACAGGCCGGTTTTGTCAAGGGGAAGGGAACCCGGGAGCAAATTTTGACAGTTCGACAAATTATAGAGAAAGCCAGAGAATTCAACAAGCCCACCTATATATGCTTTGTGGACTTCTCTAAGGCGTTCGATTCTGTCAAGTGGCCCAAACTCTGGGAAACGTTGACGGCGATGGGTGTTCCAAAACACCTGGTACACCTCCTGCGAAGACTTTATGAAGATGGCACAGCCTCAGTACGAGCAGATGAAGTCCAATCTAGTCACTTTCACCCCAGCGCCGGAGTTCGTCAGGGATGTATTGTTTCTCCGCTACTGTGTGTACACAGAGCTCATAATGAGGATTGTACTTGAAGACTGGACAGATGGCGTATCGATCGGTGGCTCGAAGATATGCAACCTGCGATATGCAGACGATACTACTTTGTTCGCCACCAGTACCCAGCACATAGAGGAACTTCTCGGAAAGATGGAACGCGTTAGCCTTGAGTTCGGACTTAAGATAAACCGGAATAAAACAAAAATGATGATTGTCGACCGCGTGTATAACAATTCTCCAGAAATTTCAGAAATTGCTAATTGTGCTGTGGTGCAATCATACATTTATCTGGGGTCCTTAATTACGAACAACGGTGGATGTATCGATGAGGTGAAGAGGCGTATGGCAATTTCCAGGTCTGCAATGGACAAATTGAGGAAAATATGGAGGAACCGTAACATATATAGAGCCACAAAAATCCGGCTAGTTCGGGCACTTGTATTCCCCATATTTTTGTACGCTGCAGAAACGTGGACCTTGCGGGAAGTGGAGAAAAGGAAGATAGACGCTCTAGAGATGTGGTGCTGGAGGAGAATGCTTGGAGTATCGTGGACTGAATTCCGTACCAACGAATCTATACTTCGAGAACTCGGCATCAAGCAGCGTCTATCATCTTTGGTACAGTCCCGTATCCTTACCTTTTTTGGTCACGTATGCCGCCGGGGTGAGGTGGCTATTGAGCGACTTGTGATCCAGGAAAGGGTTGAGGGTACCAGGCCACGGGGAAGGTCGCCTATGAGATGGACTGACCAGATAAAAGCGGCAGTACATGGTTCATCATCGCTACATGAATGCACGAGGAAAGCGGCCATCAGAGAGGAGTGGCGGCGTGTTGTGAAGCTTGCCACCAACACCTGAAATGATGACCACGACCACTCTGTCAAGAGTGATACCGCCAAAGAAGACTAGCAGACCCGTTGCTGTGGCTAAGGTTTTTGTTATATTACATTTTAGTAAACTATTTATGCTTTTGAATTGTAGATTATATGACACGTTTGTAGGTTTGACATAGCAGCGCCATCTATTAATTACTTACTCAATCCAGTCAATAGATATCGCCATCTGTTAAAATCGTTTGGAGTTAACAGATAATTGTGAATGTCAAATAATAGACAAATAATTTGCAATAAAATAATATTGCGACTATAAATTAAGATGTAAGCTATCCTATCTTTCAAGTTGGATCAAACTGCACATGGTGTGCAAATTTGATTAAAATCGGTTAAATAGTTTAGGAGTCCATCGCGGACAAACAACGTGACACGTAATTTATATATATTAAGATTATTAAGTGCTGTATTTCATTTGGATAAGATTTTTAGCGCATTTTTAGTGATGTCTATCATTTAGTGACTTGTTAGTAATATAAGTTGAGACTATATAAAAGTCTTCAACATAATTTTGTCAATATCTAATAATATTAGTGGTGATTATTCACTACGGGGCTCCAGCCTCCCCCATAATGACAAGTAAATTGACCTACCTACCTATACCACGCTGGTGAGACGGCTTGAAATATAGTATTATTTCAAGTTTTTCTTCTATTACATAGATTACATCTGCATATTATAATCTTTTAGCCGTTTCTCACCACAACCGGGAGCAAGGCTTGGGTGGTGAAATGTATTCTAACTCCGTCACCGCACGGAAAATTTGTCAAATCAGCCATGACTAAATCATTAAGATTTTATTGTTGTGACGCATTAAGAATACGATTCAACCATATTTTAGCCATGGGTATTGTAAAAGACGACTAATGGATATAGTATGCATATAAAATCTATGCAAGAGAAGGAAAACTCGATATAAAAACCCTATATCACTTGACTCCCTGCAAAGACGGGCTGTTCGAATCGTCGGGGATCCCAATCTTACGGACAGAATGGAGTCGCTGGAGCAGCGGAGAAACTTTGGGTCACTCTATGTACTCTACCGACTCTTTCACGGGGAGTGCTCCGAGGAACTGTTTGACTTGGTACCACCGTCACCATTCTACCAACGTACCACTCGACATCGTAGCAGGGTTCATCCATTTCACCTGGAAACGTTATGGTCTTCAACTGTACGTTTCCAGCGATCATTTCTCCCACGTACGTGCAAGCTCTGGAATTAACTACCTGCTGCTGTGTTTTCCGAGCGCTGTGACATGTCCTTCTTTAAACGAGATTTAAAAAGAGTATTTCCTTCACGGTAGGCAGCGGCCTGGTTGTGCCCCTGGTATTGCAAAGGTCTATGTGCAGCAATTTCACTTACCATCAGGTGTGCTGCTTGCTCGTTTGCCACCGTTGGCAATAAAAAAAAAATATCAACTCGTCTGACCAGTGTAGTATAGTAGATCAATATCCTTGCCTCAGTAGAAGAGTTCTAAGCCCAACAATGGGACGTGATAAAATCATTAAGATTACTTAAACTTAACGAGTGTCTTATTAACATTTATATATCCGGTTAATTTGATCATCTGTTGCTTACGTGTGGTCAGTAATAATTTATACAGAGCCATTAATGTCCTATCTTATTATATGTTACATATATTAGGAAATGCATTTAATCTTGTATTATCTGTTTATATTTCATCATCCTGCTCTTACGATGCAATATATATTTCTCTTCCATACATATTATAATATTTATTGATTAGAATAACAACGTATAGAAGGTAAGTCCGCGTACAAAAAATAAGCCTTGAAATTGGAGCCTAATGGAGCTTACGCCGGACCGTTCCGTAGTGTATAAGGTCACTGTTCTGCATGTACGTACGTAACTCTTAAAAAATAAATAGTTAATTATGATGATTTGTGTATTCAAATGGTGTCACAAAACATTTGAAAAACATAAAAAGCGTATTAACATTATTATTAGTATTTCAACGATTTATGTTAGTAAAAATAAAAATTAATTTCAAAATTTGTGCGGTGGTGTACGTGTGTAATCGCCTGCGCGCATGTAGTATTTTTGGCTTCATGTTATTGATCGCTTAAGTACCGACACTATCATTCTATACATTATTATTTTAAGATTTATTACCAATAAATTTACGGCCAGTATGCTTTAATGTTAATACTCCTTGGGATTGTATTTGTTGATTGAAAGGTATTGAACTATTCGTCAATCAAATCGTAGATGTTCATTGTTCAACATGTACACAGGAATACCACTCGCAACGGTCCTATGTCATCTACATCGAACGGGTCCTTGTAACTTTAATAATATCGTCGGCCCAGACCGCAGCAGATGGAGTTGACTCAGATCACTTTAAACCTCTTAGTCGTCTTATACGACACCCAAAATCAATATAAGGATTGGTAGTATTCATAGTCACACAGCAAAATCTCTCATTTTTTTTTATTACAAACGGTGGCAAACAAGCGAACAGTACACCTGATGGGAAGTATTGCTGCCGCTCGTGCACCTTTGCACAGCCGCTGCCTATCGCGAAGAAAGTGAAGTGTGAATGCGTGAAATCAGGTTCGATGATACTAAAGGCTAATGCCTAAAACCCACCTCACGCAAACACCCTCAGAAAGTTGGCCTTCCGGCTCTCTCAATCACCTAACGAAGCGCAATATCAAATTCTTACTACGCAGATGTTGATTTTCTGCTCAGTGTAGACGGACCGGCTCGAGGCTGTAGACAGACAACTATCAACAGTGTGGTCCTACCACTATCTATATGTAATGCAGATACAAAATGGAGGAATGAAATAAATATTTTTATTTACAACTTGTATCTCTCAATTTCACGGCTATCTTCCATGAGAAGATACCCGGTCCTTTGAACGGCTTACATGGGGATATGGATCCAACACGCAGAGGCCTTTGGAGAAATTTAATGTAAAAATGGGATGGGACGTCTACCGATGACACTCCACGTCTGCACATAACTCACGTGGACTGCCAACGGTAGGTGTAAAACTATTATGTGATGATGGTATCTAATAACTGTTTATGGGGTTGGAGGTTTGATGGACTGGCTAAACTAATAACTATTGATTGAAAAACTGTCATCTGCCTTCAATACCTTTATCGTCTTGAACTTTGGCAGACGGTGACTCGCCAACTCACTGAATGGCCCCCCCCCAAACGGTCGCCACAGACACGCAGGTCATACGGGCAACAGGGGGGCAACATTGGTGCAAGTGGCTTGGGGTGTCGAGCGGTGCAGCGCCGGTTTCACCATCGCAGTGGTTTCACCATCGCAGTGGTTTCCCCGTAGTTATGCCCTTGAAAATTACACTTCCACCCCCGAGCATATAGCTCTAGCGACCTCTCTCTGACCAGCCATTTAAGGCAAGCCAGAGTTGAGAATCCTGCAGGCACTCTTCGGTCTCCACTCCAGCCAGCCAGTAAAGGCGAGCTATTATTAAGGGATATTATTATTCCTCATGTATAAACCAACATCTAAAACACTCAAAATATAGTTTATTATGGCGAAGAAGAAACTTCGGAATAGGTAATTTCGTTATAACTTTGAAAGACAGAGCTTTAAAATTTGCGGTCTAATAGTCCACTCGGAATAGCACGTCGATGACACTTTTAATAAGATAATCATGTCGTAAGCTATGATCGTTCAGTTTTTTTTTAAAGATACAAGGCACTCTACTTTAGCTGAATTATAATGATACCAGACTAAATTATTTCACAGCACACCTGCTCTATCTTGGCGTGGTCTCCAAATATTGGCTTTATTCTTCCGTATCTTCCTCTTCTCAGCTATATATGATCCATTGCTGGGCTCGAGCCTCCTCTGTTATGAGAGGAAAATTGAACTACTACACTACGCTGATCAGATGGGTTAATATCGAATTTTATTTCCAATTTTCCTTCCTGTACGCATATTATATCTCATTATCATCTTTTAGGGTTAGTGGGTGGTGAATTGTATTTTTACTCTGTCACCACACGGAACCTGTAGACTATCGAAGATATATACGCCAAAAAGACGCTAAATATAAATTTAAGCAATCGACAATGGCATTTATGGCATGACACATCAATGATATAACTACAGAGGCGCCACCTGTACATTAGAATATATAATGAATGTGTGGGCTAATATTATCGAGTTATCTTCAGATATACCGATATGTTTAACATTGGGTTTGGTCATTATTTATTGAAAAATATATCATATCTGTCTTATTAAACTATCGATTTATTAAAATGATACGTACATTTGGAGATATAGCGAAGATATGCATTCTAAAGTATAATGCGAAATGGCGATCAGTTGTTATTTTGAGTGTTGATGTAATTTGTGTCTGTTAATTATATGTTTGTTAAGTCCACCGTAATACAAGAAGAATATATTTATAAACAAAAAATTAAAAAAATATCATTCATCGGCTCGTTAAGGAAGGACACGTTTACAGAAAATTGACATATGAATAGTAGCAATCTTCTATGGCACTTCCTTCAGCGAACGAGGGAGTCCAAGGCCCTAGCTTCATTTTAGGATAGGTAACAAGGTTCTCGCCCCGTTGACCACTGAGTCCAAGGAAATGGGGAGGAGCTACGGTAGGTTATGGGACCCCGGACGGATTAGGTGGGGTGTGACCAGACCATAGTCTACCCAAAATAATAACAACTACGTTAAAAAAAGAGTAGCTGCATTGATTAATTTTAAAATTTAATTTATAATTTATACCCAGATTTAAACTCTTATTTGTGAATCAGACCACTATTTATTCAATAAAATCAAATACATATTACTTAATACGTATCCATTATAAAAATACTTACCTGTATTAATCACTGTACTCTTTATATCACTTTATATCAGCTTATCAATATTGCACAGAGTTCTTCATCAAAAATAATAATGCCATTATAGCAAAGCTTTACAGGTACGCAATACCAATATATTAACTGGTCGATTACTGTTTTGAGAATGAGAAATCCTTTTATGTTATTTGAACAAAACAACGTCTGTCGGGTCAGCTAGTATGTTATACATATATCTTCATCATTGTCATCTCAGCTCATATACCTCCCACTATTGGGCTCGAGCCTTTATCATTGTGGGAAAGAATTTGACATAATACACGGTAATCTTACTTCATTAACAGTCTGAATTTTTAAATAAATTTTATTATTCCATACAGCAATTTGGTACAAAAATTTATATATAATTGTATAGTAAGTTGTAGATAACATAATAAATAAAATTAGCTGACCCACCAGATGCTGTTTTGTTTAAATCTAAAAAAACTATCCTTGAAATCGATCGCAGTGCCACTTATCGGATCCCACTATAAACCTAAACTTGAATCTTGAATCCGCTGGAACACGCACAAAAAAATCATCTAAATCAATCCAACCGTTTAGAACGAGTTCAGCATTCAATAAAATTTAATATATTTAATTTAATATAAAAGAAGTAAATACGAGTGCACTAAGTTTCAGACCAAAATGTGTAATCAAATACTAAAATGGTTTCTTGCCGTTAATTTATGATAAAATATAAAATTGATAATATGTAAATGTAGCTTCGTAGGGTTATAATAAATTAGAGTTTGATTTTCATATATTAGTTATCACAATATCAGGATAGGTCGGATCAGGCAAGGCACATTCAAAGCACTCCCTAGTACCGTATCTTTTTACGAGAACCGCTTAACTATTACTCCACTTAACCTCGTCAATCTGTCAATCCTTGTACTCCACAAAAAATGCAATTATTTTATAAAAAAATGGACAATGCCCATTACAAGATTATTTCGCATAACAGAAGTAAATTGAGTCACGTACATCTACGCAATAAGCTTCAATTAGAGAACAAAATCTGTATCGCGGCTCGCCCATAAGGAAGAGAGACTTATCTGAAATTTCTAATCTAGTGACTCACATACATGCGTTCGCGAAATTACCTCAATTTGCTCTGTCGATGTCAAAAAGATCACAGTGCTTCATCGTGACTAAGAAAATATATGACAGTAGTAACTCAATTCGGCGCAGATAGAAAACATGCCAACACAAATCTTTACGTAAAAATACCGGTTCTTAAACCATAAAGTTTATCTTTGGGTGTCGAAAATGTTTCGTTACAGTTTCTATGACATCTTGATTATTGGAATTTGACAAACATATATTTTATCTTCAAGTTCATAATACAGCTAGTGTCAGGTGAATAAAATTCTTTTGGCATTATATGTTTTACTCGGTTTCAATATTAATTAAAAGTCATATTTTTGGTTAAACCTAATTAGAAAGTTAAATTTATATAATGTAATTCAAATTCTCATGATCGAGGTAAATGCAAACAATATGCGTACAGATATCCGAATATTGCATTCCAAAATATTGTTATAATCCAAAATAATGAGGCACATCGTTATTTACTGCTGAAAGTGTACCGCGCGATCGGCGGTACCGAGTGAAACTGTAGCACAATCACATATTTTACGCTTTTGTACGAGTTTAATTGAGTAAGAAGAGACCTGAGAGCGCTCGCAGCGGGGTAACTTCCAAATTTATTTATAAAAATTCGCAAAAGACCCCCATTATTTACGTCTTGGGATGCAACAGCATCCGAGCGATGCTCTGTTCTGTAATATTAAGTGTGAGATACGACCTTATTCGTGTTGACCCAGATTTTAATACCCCTCGCGCTGTTCTTTATGATGACTTTTTGAAAAATGTAATTTTTAATTCCGCACAGGGACGGACCAAATTGAATGGGCCCACAGATGATTCGTTTTAACTGTATCGCTTATAAATTGTTGTTTCTTATGCGATGCCGACGGAAGTCTGTCGATATTTTAAACTAAATTAATGCGGCCGTGTACACCAAAATTGGCGTGGTCGTTTTCTTGACAAAAAAAAATCGAAGGCCTTTTTTAATTTTCATTTTTTTTGCATATATATCATATTCTTATACACCAATATCGGTGTGATCTTAACGAGAATTTCTTTAATTAAAATTTAATTTCAACTTTCCTTGTTTCAGAGTTTCTTCGGGCGTACATACAACAACCTGTCCTCAATATCAGAATGCAAGAATAACGGAGAATGTGTTATCAATAAAAAGAATAGAACCGCCTGCAAGGCATGTAGATTACGGAAATGTCTTCTCGTAGGTATGTCTAAATCTGGCTCTCGATACGGAAGAAGATCGAACTGGTTCAAGATACATTGTCTTCTCCAAGAGCAACAACAGCAACATATACAACATTTACAGACGAATAAGTCACCGCCAACATTCAATTCATCATTAAACTCCACATTTCTGCCCACGAATTTACTACCAGCCGCAGCTTTGGCAGAGTACTATAAACATTCTGAAAAGAATCAATTCACTGAAGACGTTACAAGACAAAGTGTATCCCCTTCAGATTCTGGAGCATCATCTGCTGACCCTGAAGATGATAATAGTTCTAGAAGTACTAGTGGACTTAGCATCTTTCGACCAGCGTCTTCTCCTTGTAGTGATAAAGATGTACGGTTGCAGGCGATTAGACATCAAAATAAAGAGAAAAAACGGAAATCAAACCTGCCTCCGTCTCCTTTTGGCACAGTACCAGTGCCTCCAAGTTTTTCTCCCCGAAGTGGTCCATATATTTCCAATCCTCTTCAAACTATGAGAGCAGCACCACCAGGGATTGCATCTTGGCAATCTAGAAATGGAGGAGATCTACTCCTGCATTCTCCAGCCGTAGCAGGCGTGGCAGTGGACCAAGATCAACCTATCGACTTATCTATTAAGTCAACAGCTGTTATATTTAGAAGTCCGAAGAATGATGAAGTTAGTGACTCAGAACCAGAATTGAGCATAGATCTGAGTGAAGGTAATAGTAAAGAAATTATGAAGAATCCCCTAGATCTTTCACTGGTCCCAAAAAGGACTGAAGAAGTACCTATGACTGGTTAAAATGTTAATATTAATGAAAAACTTTATTGAGCCATGGTTTCTAATTAGATATCTGTATATATATCTGTTTTAGTATTCTTGTTAATACTCCTTCACGCCATACAGTATTTAGACAAGTACATTCCTTTCTTCTTGATTACCTGATCTTATTTACCATAACTAGTGTATATTTAGCTTGTAATTTAAGTCATGGACTTGATAGAATTAAGTAGTGAAGAAGATTTATGTATAATAAATTAACAATAACATATTGTGATGTTATTACATTATGTGTTTAAGACATAGTTGGATTTTCACCATCATTATCATCATTCCATCCACTGTTGGACGTTGGCCTCCTTCATATCACACCATAAAGTACAGTTCTGTGCCGCCTGCATTCAACGACGCCCAACAACTTTCATCGGGTCGATGTCTCACCATAATGGGAGCCTGTCCTATACTGCATCATCCGATACGTGGTCACCACTCAAGAAACTTTCTTACCCAGTAATTGACGGTTCGTCGAGTGATGTGGCCACATATGGATGGATAAAAGAAAGCATATACCGTAAATACAGCCATTTACTTTTATGTTTTACTTTTAATTCAAATCATCATCATCTTGCTCTTATCCCAATTACTTGGGGTCGACGCAATATGTCATCTGTTTTGACATATTGCAAAAAGTTTCGGCAATGACTTTTATGACCGGCCGCCTGCCTGACGTCAACCCTCCTTGGGAATGTAATCGTTGACCCAAATGGTACCAGATGGAGTTGGTCCGGGTCAATCTAGGGCTCTTAGTCGTCTTTTACGACACCCACGAGCAAAGCAAGGGTTGGTAGTATTCGAAGCCGCTACCACACATCACTTTTACTTTTAATTCAAATATATTTTACAAATGGTGTACAAATAATTTATCTATCATTATAGTGTATATTTTATGGCTTTCAATATTAAGTGCGGAAATTCAACACATTAATGGTAGCTTTCTTCGGAGGTTAATAGGTGTCAGGCTAGTAAGACTAGATTTATTTTCCGTCACACTCGTGTATATACGATCAAACAAAGATAACGGACAGCTCTTGGAATTCTCAAGTCTTCATCTCAATTAATAAACTTGATGTAACTTTACACCGAGCATTATTCGAAATTGTCAATTTTATTAGTAATATATTTGAACACGAGAAACCGGTATAAAGTTATATGTTCATGTTTAAAAAGTATTATATACAATTGGGAACACTTACAGCAACATTAATTGAATAATTTCTGAATTGATTTCAATTCAATTTACTTTTATTAGTAAAATGAAGCATAGCACACCTAACTCTATATAATTGTATTTTTTATTTTATCATTATTAACATATGTTCAAATGTAATTAAGCTACAATTATAATATTTTTCTGAGCCTATATACCTTACTACAGCTTACAAGCTTACCGCCCAATATAAGGCCTGCGAGTTTCGTAACAAATAACTAAGATGTATGATATGCAGACACGCAAGATATATGATATGCAACATGCAAGAAAACTCGACATAAAATCTCAATATGTCGTACGTCGTAGGTCAATTTCAATTGTAGAGGGGGCCCGAGTCCACTGTTAGGTTCAGACGCCATAAGGGTGGAAAACAAAAATAATATATCTTTTTTATTTTGGAAAAATAATGCAAAATTAATATATATGTATATGATTTATTAAGACTATTATCAAACGCAAAAATATTGGCATTTTCTATCATAGAAATACAATTTTAATTTCTATTCGCATATTTCAAGTTCATAAATCTAATATATTACCTAAAACACTCCTGTTTGAGGAATTTAAATACCTTTACGATGTTAATTAAAAATTAATCCTGAATTAGAAATTGGTTTTGCTTATTTGTATAGTATACAGGTATATGTATATATATTTTGATTTGAATTTTAACTTATTAAATGTAATCTTCAAAGACAACATTATAAGTTTAATTATCAGAAAAAAATCTTGCAATCACACAGGCTTCATTTGCAATATTTTTCTTCAGGATTCGTAGTAGATAATAGTATAAACCTATTACATATGAACTTCAGATTTCCGATTAGACATGCATCAATTTTACCACTATTTTTTATTGCTGTTGGTGATAAACAAGCAAACAGCACACCTGATGGTAAGTGATACTGCCGCGCATCGACTTTTTTAGGCCGCTGGCTACCATGATGAAAGTGAAGGGAGTGTGAATGCGTACAATGAGATTTGGTGGTATTAAAGGCTACATGCAAACTACACGCAAACAACCTCACAAAGTTGTGCCTCCGCCTCTCTCACTCACCGAACGAAGTGCAGTAACAAATTGCTACTTTCAGATTTTGATTTTCTGCGGCAGACGATTGTCGATAGTGTGATCCTACCATATTAAATAGCTAGATTATTACTAATATTCATTCTCTAACTATGTCTAAACACATGCAACTAGAAAGTGCCAGTGTATGTTTTACCAATATAGATATTATTTAATGGGATTTAAGGCCAGTTATTATGAAGCTCAAAATTTTTAATGTACAAACATAAGTCTTGTATAAACTTAGTTCTACTTACTTACTTTTAGTTAAGTATTTATTTTTTTAGTTAATAGGCCAGTTTGTATTGAGTCATTTTTATTTACTTAATTTTTTAATTAAGATCATTAGTGTAATTTTGATATGCTTGTGTTAATGTTTTGTTATTTTTTTTTATGTTTGTTGAAGATTTTAATGAACGAAACATTCCTGTAATTGCTCATTCCGTTTCAGTTGTATTTTTTGTGTATATTATTATTCTGTGAAATTACTTTGGATAATCGAATAGACTGTCCTAAAATATCGCTTTATGCGTCACGATAAATAAGGTCGTATATTTTTAATTTTAGTTAGTTCAAATACTGAACACCTAAACGGTTGTTGAAAGATTTTGGTATAATTCGGTGCCATGTAACACGTCAAAATCTTTTAAACCATATATTTATAATATACAGTAATATTTTGGTATACATTTATCGAATTCATTGTTGAAATTATACATACGATAATTCTGACTCATCTTTAATGTTGTCTTAGCCTTTTAACGAAAAGATTTGCTGTTGTGAAAACAGTAATCAAATCTTTTCATAAAAGAATTTGGTTTAACTTCACTGAATTTAAATTTCTTGAAAATATTATAAATATATACGAACAATGATTTTAATTATCATGATTAATTAAGCATTAAACTTAATATCAGCTTTGTTACACATTAGCCTACTATTTCGTAATATACATTGATACAATCGCGTAAGAAGAACATTCCCAATATTGTAAATAAAATTACGGATTTTATCGCGTTTGTATTTGAGCATTCATGGTGTTTAGCAATGCTGTAAAGTATTCGAAACGTCGGACAATAAAAATCAAATGCAAACGCGATAAAATCCGTAAAGTAATTTTATTTACATAGTGTAATACTCGCGTAACATCACAAATCATTATACAAATATTAGGATATTTATGAATGAACCTTAATATCTCATCTATACTGAAACCATCAAAATATCTACGAATAGTCTATGAATGTATTGCATATTGCACGTCAGATTTTTTCTAGTAACCTGAAGTGAATATTTTGCCTGAATTTATTATGACAATGGATGTTGTGCAGTTAGCAGTGTTCTAAGAAGTTGGTCTTTAAAAAAAGACTCAAAATTCAGTGAGTCAGAATTGTGTTGTTATCAAATCGAATAAAATAATTGTTATTATCAGTGTGATAAGATATTTTTATAGCTACATGTTTACATTTCCTACGTTTATAAGTAAATTTTTAATATATTGAGAGAAAATAATAAAAATGAATGTCTATATCAATTTGTTTATTTTATTTTCCATTACTACATTTATTTGTCTCAGCTCATGCACGTCTCATTGCCGGGCTCGAGCTTCCTCCACAATAGGAGGTAAATTGACCTACTATACCGTGCTTGTCCAACATATTGGTATAGGGTTTTATTTCAAGTTTTCCTTCTTTTGCACAGATATATATGCATATTATATCCCTCAATCGTCTTTTACGATACCTAAGGGCAAGATAGTGAATTGTATTCTTACGCCGTCTCCAAACGTTCATTGATATAAATAAACTGAAAATGTAACCAATCTTGCCTTGCTCACGGATTTTCTTTTATTTTTTTTTTTTTCTGGCTGATGAGCAAATATTCATGATAAGTGGTAACCGCTTAGGGACTACTGCAATAACAGAAGTACAGTTAGATTACTAAAGTGACGCTTGAGCCTAGAGTCTCCTTCAGTGAAGAAGGAATTTTTTTACTACCTATACATTGATTTTGAGATATGAGTACATTTTTATCATTCACGAGCTAAGTCATTCATGTTTGGAAGTAAAAAATTGTCAGTATGGCGGTAAGGCTTAGTTACAACTAAGCCTTACCGCCATACTGACAATTTTTTGAGCTCAAACCAGGTGAGTGGTGTCGAAGCATTTCATTTTCGCATAAAGGATGAAAGTCTATAACATAGACAACAACACCAAGAAAATGAAAGTTTTGATATAAAATTCTATGACATTGTATCCAATTTCTAAAATATGATCTTCCACTGTAGCGGAGTTTCGTAGAAAAGTAGGAGTATATTACTAAATACCTTAGTTCAGTGTATAGTAGTTGAATCTTTTTCTCAGGATAAATCCATCTCACTGGACAAGAGTCTCTTTCAGACGTAGTAAAATAGCTCATTAGACTGAGCTACTCAGGCGGGTTGGCTTACCTTCTCATTTAAGAAAATAATATTTATCCCTTTATTTCATCATTTCAGCTCATATACGTTCCACTGTTGGGGGCTCGAGCCTCCTCCGCAATAGCAGGGAAATTGACCTTATGCAGTGTTGATTCGACAGGTTGGATAGGGTTTTATTTCGAGCTTTTCTTCTCTTGAATAGATGTTATATGCATACTATATCCCTTAGTCATCTTTTACGATACTCACTGACAAGATAGGGAGAGAAAATTATCAATGAGATATATATAATTATCATTGAGAAAATACTTATTTTTTTGTATTTCCTCCGGGTGGGCCATTGACAAGGAATTTGTAATGTTGGTCTGTCTAAATGGTAATGAGGAGATTATTACGGTAGATTATGATATCGTACGTCACTCACCTGTCGTCCGAAATGGTACGGGCGAGATGTGTCTCATAGTCTATCAAAAATGATTATATTTTCCTTGTATAGGTAATTATGGTGAATTGGTTTGGTGATGGATTGAAAAATCATTATGTCACCGTGCCTTACTTTCCCGTATGAGGGTTGTAAAAACTATCTGATAGTTTACCAGGATAATGATCAACAACACTATCCTGGGAAACTTGTAACAAGAACTGGGAATCGCTAACTCATCTCTCAGATGTGGCCATTATGAATTTATCCTTCTTAAAAAGACATACGAGACACACATCCCCCTCTCTTACCTTTCCGTGTGGTGACGGAGTAAGAATACAATTCACCACCCCCTCTCTTACCCGTGGGTGTCGTAAAATATCACAAGGTTTATAATATGCATACAGCATCTATCCAAGAGAAAGAAAACTCGGAACAAAAACGTATAGTGGATATACTACTGTGGATATCGCAGGACGGAGGAGAGTATATAGATATAGGAATAGTATTTTCGTAATCGATCATTATACAGAGCATATCTTTAAGGATAGTCAAATGTAGACACTCAAAGTTATTTTAAAGGAGACAGATTATGTTTCAGCCCGGGTTTACAACCCTGTAACCGTTCAGGTCACTCTCTGTCGCTATGTAGGTGGGGAATTGCTACTAAGCCCTTGTTATATATGCAATATGCATACATATATTAGCATGATACAATATGTCAATTCTTCTTCTACTTTGGTAGAGGCTCGAGCCCAATTGGGCGTACGCCGGGATGATGATTGTTTTTAAATTTATTCAGAACAGTGTCTGTTAGTTTAGCTAGTCGTGAAGCTTACACAAGTAACGAACACTGAGTTACAAGTGACTTTTAACAATAAAAATCATATTATTACGAGTACACAAATTTCATGTTTATAAAATAGAAACACAAAAGACACTATGTTTTTTTTAAAGTTCATAAAGTGTTGAATTTGATTATTTGTGTCAAATAAGCGACAAACAAACATTTCAACAAACAAATGTAAAACATTCAAATCACTTACTACATGACATTTCCAGTGTTCAGAAACAAAGTTCTAAATATTCATGACGTTGAAGATTTCTCGAAAATTTTCATTGTCAAGATTTTTTTGTGTTTATTCATGAATATACTTGTTCGTATTAAGCATATTTGAGTATTCAAATGCAATCAAATGTCAACCGTGCGTTACATAATTACTGAGTCACTTTTTATTTAACTTCCAAATTACCGGTGAGAATATTCAGTGGTTGATCGTCTGCTACCGTGAACTACTGGTTTTTTAATTATTGAAATAAGAATAACAATTTGTGGATCACACAAGGTATTGTCCTGTATGGGAATCGAACCCACAACTCTTGGGTAGATTCATATCTTAACCATTATGCCACCTTTGAAGTAAATTATTGAAGTAGGTACGCTGACCGCCGTCACCTTGGTATAAGGTTTAATTTTAAGTATTTCTTCCCCTGCATATTTATAAACATATTTTAAAATACCTACGGCAAAGAACGGTGAATTGTATTCTTACTCTATAACCTACTGGTAATAAATTAATTTACTTTCTGTACTCTATGCTGAAAAGTATGAATTAAAAAAAAATAATAACCAACAGAAAATAAACAGGTAAGCACATTAATTTTCACTAACTGTTCATGTACTTAAGTACACAATAAAGCCTTAACAGATTTAATTGCTATGATTAACTTCATTCGTTCTGATTGTCACACTAACTATTAACAATTTCTCATTTGAAAAACAACCTTAAACTTTACAAAATAAAGTATAATTTCTCTTTTATCAATTTTATTAATAATTTGGACACGATTTTTGTCACTCAATTTAATTGAAGTCATGTCGGCGAGTAACAAATCAAATTTTTTCGCAAGTCGTTTCCTGATACACATGGATGTTTACTCCGTATGAAAGAAATACAACTTGTTATCACATATAATGGCAGTTTTGCGTTATTGAAATGTACTGGTGAAGACAGAAGTGATTAATTTTGATTGGCCCGTTTCGAATGTAGAACAGGGTTGTATATTTTGTATATTGGTACTTAATTTTGACGATATCAAGAGTAATAATGGGCTGGTATAATTTAACATAAATAATTTTAATAAACTCGTTGTATTTTATAATCATCCATACAATTATTTAACCAATTAACTATATATTACTACGATACGTCAAATACAGTTTTCCAACTGCTTCTAACAGCTGCCTATGATTATTGGCAGAAATAGCCTAATTCATTTCATTCACCTTGGTTAAGGTTCTAGGACTCCTCGGCAAGGAATAAAACTGGGAATCTGAGTAAAATAATTTAAAGTAATAATGTTAACATCATTATCCTAATTACTTGGGATCGACTAAATGTGATCTTCTTATATTGTTTACATTGCAAAAGTTATTGGCAATAGTTTTATCATCAGCGGTCTACCTGATTTCAATCCTTCTTGGAAATCTTATCATTGACCAGATGGAATTGGCCTAGGTCTATGCCAAGCTCTTAGTAGTCTACCCACGCGCAATTTAAAAGTTGGTGCTTATATACGTCTTACTATTGGGCTCGATCCTCCTCCAAAATAAGAAAGAAATTGACCAAGTATACCGCGCTGGTCAGACGTCTTATTATAGGGTTTTATTTTAAAGTTTCTGTCTCTTGTTATATGCATATTTAAGCCCTTAGTTATCTTTTATGATACCCGCGGAAAAAAGAGGGGGTGGTGAATTATATTCTTACTCCGCCACCATAAGTCGTCACAGAACACATAATAATTTTGACATAATTATAAAATAACATATATATAATACTTATGACTTATAGATATAAATATGTTATCCACAGCCTCATAAATATTCACTAAAAACACCCACGCTTTGAATAGCTATTGTAGATATAAAATTTTAATAATTGTTCCGTGTGGTATTCAGTAATTTTCGACATAAACTTTTAGTCGAATCACAAGATTTCTATATATAATTTCTTAATTATGTGTATTGCCTTGCAAATTAAGTAATAAATTTATTCATAATGTTGTAATTACTTTGTTTTTTTGAGTATTAATTGAAAATTATATTGTAGACATGGACATACAAATTATTAAAAAAACCAGATGGTCTGCTTTGCTGTTGAAATAATTTATAACTAAAAAAGCTCTAAAATTTAATATGAACTTTTATTATATTTTTCTATGAATATCGTAAAAGATGATTAAATTATATAATCAGATAAACATCGTAAGAAAAGACAAACTCGAAATAAATATCAACGCGAACTACGAGGTATGTTAGGTTTATTTTACTTATACTGTGAAGAAGGCCGTGCCTAAAAATAAGGCGTATTTGAAGAAGACATAAATCTTAGTAATTTAACGCGACCTATTCGAATATAGGAAATCTATTAGCATAATGATTTCTGATGTTTACGCGAGCACTACACATTGTAAATAAAACTACTTATAGGCATTTTACCGCGTTATTCATGCTCACGGGCGGAACGTGAGTCCGCCTGCGATCATAAATGCTGTAAAGTGTGCGAAACGCCGGGCAATCATAAATCAAAAACAAACGCGATAAAATCCGTAAAAGTAGTTATATTTACAAAATCTATTAGCATATAATTTTTCTATCAATGTGAGCATATTTTCTGATTTTTGCCATCTACTTTAATAATTCTAATCCTATTATTTTATATATAGTACAGCTTCAAATTTCATGCTTACCAATCATAAACTTACAGACATAATCTTTGAAATTTAAATAATATGATTTTACAATATTTTTTAAGTAAAAACTTCTGTAGGCATGTTTGGATGAGGGTTAAATTTATGTAAGTCGTCATCGACATGATCACGTGACGTATTAAGGCTATCACTATATCAGTCACTATGTCAACATCACTATATCTGTGACGATAGATGTCAAAACTAAATATATGTAAAAAGTACAATTTAAGGATTTTTATTAAAGATTAATTTTCATTTGAATATTCAAAAATAATAACTGTCTGTTCATAGTTTAAAGTTTGCACTTCTGTCAGCAGTCTTCATAACTGCTTGGTTTTTAAGCTATTGCATAGCTTTTATCGCGGGCTTAGCGCGGCAACCGAATCAAGAAATTCCGTAACGAAAATAAAATCTCACACCCCCCTAACATGTAGCTAGCTACATGGTACGAGCTACATGGTACGCCGGTGGCGGCAGCTCAGCCGAGTGTACGGTCGTCGACACATTCTGTTTCTGCGTTTATCCGTCTCGGTGCGCACACGTGCCACCGCTTTGCGTAGCTTACGTCACAAAACTGTTTTCGCGCGTTTTCTAACGGTCAGCGAATAACAGTGGTAATCCAAACCGCCTTTATTGTTATACATAGAGTACATTTGTTTTCTTATCGGTCACCATGCTCAAAAAGTGTAACTTGAATTAATATCAAAGAAAAAAATACTGCATAAATAAAAAATAAATAAATTATTATAATTGCATAAGTTGATAAAAATGCTATGCAATAGCTTTACTGTGGCAGTCCCCGAGTGTCACACGTTTTTTTTTGTTCAAGCTGGAAATAGTAAAAAACATCTCATTATCGGTAGTTGTGTACATGCTAACGAAACAGGTTTTAAAAATCAATATACTTTTCGAAAACTATAATTGATATTCTCTTAACAGCCAATTTCTTCTCTCAGCACAAGCGGAGCCCTAATTTAAAAAGGCACTTCTCGGCATTCGCACACAAATCAATTACTGTACGCACCTGTACCACTTACAAATTTTAACGAGGAAACACATCTCACTAATTGAGATTGCACCACGAGTAAAGGAACGTCATTATAACCAAAGATGGCGCTGATTTATACACACGTCGAATAGACGTCGAAATGAGAGCAGACAACACTTTTTTTAACGACTGTACTGTTAGGGAGTTGTTGTACTGCATTTTGAAAGTATTGTTTTGTTTTGTACAGGACATTATTTATTTATATTCATTGAAATACTAACTGCGCTCGCAGCTTCTCTTGCATCGATGAACTTAATCTATACAAATAAATAAAATTGGAGTGTCTGTTTGTAATTGCAAAAAATTGACTTTTTTATGCTGATACGATTATTTGCACGTTACTTATGCCTAAAACCTGGTTTAAAAATTTTTTGGGTCTGCTGTTTATTTGTTTTGGGTCCTCAAAACGGCTGGACCGACTTTGCTAATATTTTAGTACCAGGTAGCTGTCTATATAACGAGTAACTACTATTATTATATCCCGGTAATACTATTTTATCCAGGTATTCCCACGGGAAAGGGAACTGCGCTGATAAGGCGACTGAAACCAAAGCGAAGCGAGGGCGGGTTGCTAGTAATAAATAAAAAAGATTTTGTTATGTGCGAGTTTATTTTCTGATATATATGTATGATTTTCTGACAACCAATTAAACCTAACATGTTTCTGACCAAACAATTTTTACATTTATGTACTAAAAGCTTCCATATTTAATGTATTATTATGCATCTGTAAGAATCCCTCCGCGGATGTAGGCCTCGTCCAAGGAGTTCCAAATTCTCTCTTTTTTATTGCCGTTGGAGACAAATGAGAAAGCTAATGGTAAGTAAAACTGCCGCTATTGACTTTTGCTAGGCCGTGACCGTCATGAAAGTGGAGGGAGTGTGAATGCAAGGAGGTTCGGTGATACTAAAGGCATCACCAAAACCCACAAGGCATTGGGCTCTCTCGCTCACAAAAAAATTAGACGTTGATTTTCTGCGAGAGTATGATACTAAACTAGATGGACCCCGCGGCAATAGACAGAGAACTTGAGAGTGTGGTTCTACCACCTAAGAGGAAGCCTCTTTACATTCAGGTTAAACGGAATATTGTACTTATTCGTTTTTATATACTACTGTGCTTAACGGGTAAGTTACTAGAAACTTATTCTAATTTTGATTGGACCAATGGACTCTATTTTCTTTCTACTAAAATTTAAAATGCGGTGCTTCAGGTAATTTTGGTCACGACAGACTCAATGACTTACAGTCATTACTTTCATCATTCATCAGCTCACTGCTGGACTTGCGCTTCTTTCATAATAGGATGACACCACAAGGGAAACTATGAATACAGATTTCCTTCGACCGTGCGACCGAAATAAAATCGCTAGATTATTTGCACCACAATCCATTATCTACGAAGAGCTTTTAACTGAATGGCAAGAAAGATGGGAGTCATCATCGAAAGGCCGTCATCTTTATCTAATTTTTCCATGCATATGGAAGCGCCTGGAGAAAGTTTGGCTGGAGGTTGACCATTAGGTGGCCCAATTTTTAACTGGCCATGACAACTGTAAAAGTAAATTATTTTCTTTTAAACTCTAACCTTCACCACTATGTCAATGTTCCACATCTGACCACGAGTATGAACATCAACCAGCACATCACATTCTCTGGGAGTGCGATCTCTGGCGAAACGAGCGTAATCTTATGTTAAACAGTTTGCAAGTCATCTGTGGGGTAGTATACTATACGGACCTTGTAGCAACTCGAGAAAATTTCCGTGCGTTCATGCGTTTTTGAGATACCTACTGTAGCAATCGATCTTAACGCTCACATATACATAGGCCCCGTTAAGCTCTTCCGTATCCGTGGTGCCGTACTACTGCGCTTATCGTAGCTGTACACCTCTTTACTTATTGGCTGACTAGTCATTTTGTTTTCCTGTCTCCCGCTTTGCCTAGGAGGGAAGTGGCATCTCTCTTTCCAACTCCTCCTCTTTAATCTTTTCTAATTAAATTTGTTGCGGGTCCCAAGACAATTAAAATCATATCCCGGGACTGCCTGAGGGTCCAAACCTCGGTGTCGTTTATGGAGACCATTGTGGATCCTGGCTTACAGGAGTTACAATGGTGGTTATGTGTGGTGGGATTAGTCCCAAAAAAAAATATGATGAAAATTTACTTAATATATCACGTTGGTCAGATGTATATAACATATATCCACCCAGGATGTAGGTTAAATACATTTGCAGTTATTATTTGCAACTTTCCCCCTTAATCGTCTTTTACGACAGCCAGCAAGAAAGGGGGGTGGTGATTTGTATTCTAACTCCGTAACCACGCTGATTTACTCATTGTTGTTGTTTTTTTTTTATCGTAGTTTTAGTTTAAGCAATACTGTATTTGTGAATTAATAAATGATTTCTCATTCCTGCTTTTTAAGCCCGTCGCAAAAAGAGGGGTGTTATGAGTTTGACGATGTTTACGTATGTGTGTGTGTATAGTAGTTCTTAACCCCTCGAGCGCTTTTGGGACACACGTTAGAACAAAAAAAAAATGTGCTCAACGCGCTTTTGGGACACACGTTTGACCCAATTAAACACTCTACAATTAGCATTTGTTTTTAGTACTTTTATTTAAATCAACCAATCAAAGCTATTGATATATATTTTATTTCATATTTCCTTGTCGTATAGCAATAATAATAGTTTACGTAAAACCATAAAATTCACTGAACTTTTGTCAATATACCATAGCGCGCGGGGCACTCGAGAGCGCCGCGATATTTGGTGCGCGAGGGGTTAAACGAATGGACAGTTTTCGGTGCGTTTTTTTTTTATTTAAAGTCAGTTTCCTTGCGATGGTTCTTAGCTATACATATCGGTCCAGCAGTGTAAGAATAGCAGCTCTAAAGTTATGTAATGGTGTATGATTACTTGATTAAGTGCGTCACACGTGCCAGTGTAGTCGTTAAATGACAATTAATTAATCATTTCTGTTCAAGAGAACGTAATACTTTTTTAAATTATTTTAATTGGTGTCAGGTTATTCAAAATTTTCAATTTTACTTATTGCTATTATTTGTATACTTCCTGTTGAGCAAATATTACATAAATGATAAACTATTTACTTCGCTTAATAGTTGCCGTATGTAAAATACCATAGACAGCAAACTTCTAAGTCAGTATCACGTAACAGTATTGAAAACCCAAAGCAACCGCGAGCTAAACTGCTACCAAAGCTTGTTACGATAAAGATCTAAGTAATATGCATAAACTAAGCAAGATACGAACATACATTGACTGACCAGAGTTCTTCTAAGCTTATCACAATTATTTTTATAGTTTTTTAATAGCTTTAGTAGAAATAATAATATATGTATAGTTAAATTTTAATAAAGTGAGGTTATTAAGTTCCGTGTAGTGACGGAGTAAGAATACAAGTCATCACATCTTGCTCGTGGATGTCGTATAAGATGATTAGAGGATATAACACGCATATAAAATCTACGCAAGAGAAGGAATACTCGAAATAAAGCCCTATATCAACCTGAATGAGCAGCATGGTATAGTAAGGTCAATGTCCCTCCTATTGTGGATAGGCGCGATCCCAACATTGAGACATATTAGAGCTGAAATTATGAATGATAAATGATGAGGTTATCCGCTAAGTCAAGTTAAATCGTAACAGTGCCGTCCGGGGTGAGGAAAAGACGACGCGCTGCCTCATAATCCACCTATTTGCGCCCCTTCACCGTTAGACTAGCCACTGGTACAAAGTTTCTTGATTTCTCGAGACCACCTGGCGGGAAAGAAAACCTTTTCTGCGACAAGAACTTTGTTATTGGCTTTACATATATACATGATATATACTTGCCTTATATAGATTGAGATATTTATTTATCTTATACCTATCTTTAAACGAGTAATTCTTGTATATATATATATATATTTATACAGGATCTCGGAAACGGCTCCAATGATTCAAATTTCGCCGCCAACGTCAAGAGTGGCGATAGCTCAGTTGGGAAATTGTCCAGATTTTTTGTTTTGTTTTGGCATTCAAACATCGTGGGATCGAATCTCGATCTTAATATTATTCTCTTTTTTAAATTTTGATATTATTTCATTATTTAATTTTTATTTTTTATTAATAGGTATATATATCTAAATAAATTCGACAAAAATACAACAAAAATATTCCGAGCGAAGCTCGGTCAACCAGATATTATCTCAATAACTGAGCTAAGAGATCCTGTTCTATACATATTTAAAGAAAATTTAAGGTCTTGCAATCGTCTACAGCGCCACCTATTGAGTATTTGACACATCTCCTATTTTTCTAATATTCAGAGTAAGTGCGTATTATACAAAATTGAATTCAACTTACCTGGCCTCAAAATCACCATAACCCAGTGTTATTATCTGGGTAAGGTATTGTCAGTTCGCCCCCTGTGGTGACGAATTAAGAATACTATATTTCAGTAGCTCTTACTTCTTTCGTGGTTAAGTGAGTACCAGTAGAGTTGAAAGAGATCATCATCCTGCTCTTATCCCGATTAACTCTTCTTCCATCTTGCATTATGTAAAAGTTTTGGCAATAGTTTTACAGCTAGCCACCTATCTGACGTCATACCTTCTTTTACTCGTCCTTCATACGTCAATGACATAGTGAGTGAGAAGTTTTGACAGTATTCGTAGTCGCTAGATCATCAAACTGAGATATTATTAACTTTTGACGTGAATGTCAAAATGTCATGTAGCGCTTTTTTATTTTTTCATTATTTTAGTATTTTAAAGTGTTATATTGAATAATTTTGCTGATATTTTATGTAATATAATGCCGATAAAATTCTGAAATCTAGTGAACATGATATAATAGCGAATTGCGTGTATTTTGACATTCTGCCAAAATTTCCAGAGAAGGCATGATTTGGATTTCAGCACCAAATCATGCTAACGACTGACTGAAAGACTTAAGACTAAAGACGTGAATTAACAATATAATATAATAACTCGATACTGGCACCAATAGCTCACATTATTGTAGCTCATTGCCATCAAATAAGAAGAAGAAGAAGAGATATTATTAGGTTTACAACTGCAAAATAAAATAAGTAGTTAAAATTATATTTTCCATTAGAATTAGCTACATTACCTTTATAAGAATTAGAGCATATTAAATACAATATATAATTACCGATCGTAATCCGTGTGATGACGGAATAAGAATACAATTCACCACTCCTTATCGTGCCCATCAATATCTTAAAAGACAACTAAGGAATATATAAGCATATAACATCTATGCAAGAGAAGGAAATTGGAAAAAAATACCCTATACCAACACCTCTTGGGGTGCTACGCCAGAAACCTCCGCGTGGTGTACCCTGGGCACGAGCGACAATTCCTTGGACTGCTCTCTGGAATTGTCGCTCGTGGCAAATATCTGGCCCGAGGGGGGGCCCAGTTTGTGGGATGCCCCAAATTCGCTCCATGCCCTCTAAATGTAGAGGGTATTGGACGCGAAAATTCGACGGGCCCAGTCACTCATTAGTTTGAGGACTGGGCAGGCATTTGCCAACCGCGACAAATCGTAGACCTGATTCTTGCTTCGGGACATTTGTCTTGAGGCCTAGATTCAGGAGCGAGGGTCTTGGCTTAACCGCCTGGACCGCGAGGAAGAAAACCTCTATAAAACAATCACCCAGAATCCTAAGTTCTGGCGCGCGGCGAGAGGATGCATGGCTGATGGGTTGTTCAGTCGTTAGCGCGCCCCCAGCCAGGGTACCTGCGGACCCCCTGTGTTGGGAAACAAATGTACGCTTGCCCGGGTATCGGGATCTCTGCCCGGGTCGACATTTATTTCTCCCATACTCGTGGGAACTCGATGGATTATTGTTCACACACACCTGATGTAGATAGGAGGGGTGAGACGCCCAAAATTACCACCACAGAGGATCTAATTAGTTCCCACCCAAAAGCCCTGCCAAGCTACAGGAAAACTGGCACAGAGGAAGGAGAGGCCTCGTCCGACTGCAGCTCTGCTGCTAGTCTGACACTTGAGGCCCCAAGGTCAGCCGAGGGCCCGGCAAAAATAGTGGCCCCTAAGAAGAGAAAAAAGAGAAAGCACATGGGGACGGGGAAGGCCACGAGCGTCAAAAGGCGCGAGTTGGCCAAGCAGGAGCGGCTGGCTAGAGAGGCCGCGGCAGCCGCTCCGACTGCTGACGAGGGAGGCAGTACTGCCGCAGAGCCGTCGGACACCGACATGTCGGCAGTGGAGACCGTCGGTGGGTCATCCCGGTCGCCGGCATCGGCCTTGGCGGCAGCACTAGAGGTTGGGGAGGAGGCCCTCCCCTCGATCGTGCGGAAGCGCCCCCTAAATATGGGTGGCAGCTCAGAGTCCGCCTCCGAGGGGAGTGGCGCTATCATGCCTCCTCCCAAGGTTCCAGCCTCTCGTAGAGGACGAGGAGCTGCAGTGGTGGCGGCGAGGTCGACGGCTCCAGCGTCGATTGGTCATGTGCGGGGGACCGATGCCCAAAAGCGGGCGAATGAGGCGGCTGCCGCGAGGATGATGAGGGTGTTAGCGGACATCCCTCCCACCAGCGCGGCAGCTGCAGAGCCCGCTGTAGGTGTCGACCCCCCACCTACCGATGTGGCAACCCTGCAGGCCGAAAACGCCCGCCTTAGTGGTGAGGTCTCAGGCCTGCAGGAGAAGAATAAGGCCCTACAAAAGGAGTTGTCGGCGGTGCAGAAGGCGAACCGCGAGTTGGCCAAGCAAATGGCCGACTTGCGGCGCCAGGTCGCGCAACTGGCGAGGACCGCGCCGCCGACAAGCGCCGGCCCTACCGCCGCCCCCGCCGTTCCCATTGCGCCAACTCGCGCTGCGGCGAGTTCCCAGCCGGCCGAAGCGGTCCCGCTGCCCGCAGTGGACGGCGTGCCGGACCAGACCATGCGCGCCATGGTGGACGTCTTCGGCAAAATGCTAGACGCGCGCATGGCGGCTCTGGAGTCAAGACTGCCTCCGGAGCCCCGTCTTCGGCCGCCGCTGGCTGCGAACAGGCCCAAGGCCGCGGTGTCAGCCCCTGATGCGCTACCCTGTCAGGGCGGGCGCGTAGGGAGCTACGCTGCGGCCGTTGCTGGACCGAAGTCCAAAGGGCCCGTTGCGAGGAAGAAGGTGGCACCGGCTCCTGCTCAGGCCGCACCTCAGCCGCTGCCGGCAAATGCTCCGCCGGTAGCAGCCAACGCAGCCGCGGCCGTGACTGCTGTGCCCGGCCCCTCCGCTGCACCTGAAGAAGGTTGGCAGACAGCCGAGCGCAGCCGAAAAAGTCGCGGCCAGAAGAGGAGAGCGGAGGCCAAAAGTGCCGCCAAAGCCTCCGCTCCCAAAGCAGGAGCCGCAAATAAGAGGTCGCGCAGGAGGCTCCGGCCGCCAAAGTCAGCCGCGGTGGTGATCACCGTGCTGCCTGAGGCGGCCGAAAACGGCCTCAGCTATGAGGCCGTCTTACGTCGCGCCCGGCGGGAGCTTGACGTCTCCGATTTAGGAGGCGTCGAAACCAGGACCCGCAAGGCCCGGACAGGGGCACGGATTCTAGAGTTCCCTGGGGCCGAGGGCGCCAAGACGGCCGATAGCATGGCGGCTAAGTTGAGGGGTCTGTTCGCAGAGGAGGGTAGCGTCAGAATCGCCAGACCCGTAAAGTGCGCAGAACTACGCGTCGTGGGTCTGGACGACTCCGTGACGGTGGATGACATCCGGGAGGCCATCGTCTCGAAAACCGGGTGTCCCGTGGACAACGTCCGAATTGGCGCCATCCACCCTGGTCCGGGCGGCGTCGGTGCTGCCTGGGTGCAGTGCCCGGTGGAGTCGGCCAAGCAATTGGCCGACTCAGGCAGGCTCCTCGTGGGCTGGAGCTCGGCACGGGTGACCGTGCTGGAGTCCCGGCCTGCGAGGTGCTACAAGTGCATGGCGGTCGGACACACTCGGCCGACATGCACCAATTGCTTTGACTGCAGCGATCTCTGCTTCCGCTGTGGTCAACCCGGGCACAAGGCGGCATCCTGCGCCGCCACTCCCCACTGCCCCGCGTGTGCGGCGGGCAATAGGCCCGCCAAGCACCGCATGGGGGGCAGGGAGTGCAGACCCCCGGCTTCGGCTCCAAAGGGGCGGAGCGGCCCGACGACCCCGGCCGCTCCCGCCCCTAGCGCGACCCGATCGCCCGCCAGCGTGGAGGAGGTGATGGATACGGCCCAGTAATGGCGACCGAATCCTACCACCTCCTGCAGGCCAACCTCAACCACGCCGCCGAGGCACAGGACGTTTTCCTGCAAGCCATGGCGGAGTGGTTGATCGGTGCAGCCGTAGCCGCGGAGCCGTACGTGGTGCCTGACCGGCCCAATTGGCTGGGCAGCAGTGACGGCTCTGTGGCAATCGTCGCCTCCATGTCGTGGCATTCCCCGCCTTTGTTGCTCAAGGACAGGGGCGACGGGTATGTCGCGGCGGAATGGGGAGAGGTTACGCTATTTGGTGTTTACTTCTCCCCTAACAGGAGTGCGACGGATTTCGGGGCCTTCCTCACCATCCTGGGGGCCTCGATACGGCGACTGGCACCGCGCCAAATCTTCGTTCTGGGGGACTACAACGCCAAGTCCACGGCGTGGGGGTCCCCCAGGACGAATGACCGTGGGCGGGCGGTCGAAGAGTGGGCGGCGGCACTGGGCCTCTGTTTGCTGAACAGGGGCTCGGTGCAAACGTGCGTGCGGCAGCAGGGCGGGTCGATAGTGGACTTGTCGTTTGCTAGCCCTAATGTCGCAGCACGTGTGAGGAGCTGGTGCGTCCAGGAGGAGGTTGAGACCCTATCCGACCATCGATACATCCGGATAGAGGTCTCCCGGACCCTCCTGCAGCCCAGCAGGGGTCACATGGCGGACGGAGCTCCCGCGTTTCCGCGGTGGGCTGTGGGTCGATTGGATCGGGACCTGTTGGCGGAGGCAGCCATCGTTCAGTCGTGGCTGTCCTCACCGCCCCAGGCGGACGGGGTGGATGCCGAGGCTGGCCGCATCCGCTGTGCATTAACGCAAATCTGCGATGCGGCCATGCCCCGTGTGCGGCGTCTGCCCCCGAAGAGTGCAGTCCCCTGGTGGTCCCGAGAATTGGCGGACCTTCGGGCCGCGTGCATACGTGCCCGGAGGGCCTACACCCGCAGCCGAGCGCGTCACCGCGACGCTGAGCGGGAGGGCCAGCTGTACGAGGCTTACCGCAGTGCGCGGTCTGCCTTCAGGCTGGCCGTCCGTACCGCCAAGGACGTTAGTCGGCGGGAGATGCTGGACAGTCTCGAGCGTGACCCCTGGGGTCGCCCCTACCTCACGGCGCTGAACAAGCTCCGCGGGCGGGGCCCCCCCCTCACCAGAGTTGTCGGGGACCTCTTTCCACGGCGGGCGGAGCACACGCCCCCGGTCATGGCTTCGCCGGACAGCGACCGGGAGGCCGAAGATGAAAGTGCTCCGCCCATCACGGAGCCGGAAATGGGAGCGGCGGTGGCGCGTATGCGAGTCAAATCCACCGCCCCCGGGCCCGACGGTATTCCGAACCGTGTGCTGGCCCTGGTCCTCGAGCACCTGGGACCACGCCTCAGGGGACTGTTCGACGCTTGTTTGACGTCCGGGCAGTTCCCTGGGTGCTGGAAAGAGGGGAGGCTGGTTCTCCTGCCGAAGCCGGGACGGTCTCCCGAGTCGGCCTCGGCCTACAGGCCCATCGTGCTGCTCGATGATGCGGGTAAGCTGCTAGAGAGGGTGTTGGCTGCCCGCATCGAGCGGCACCTCGTCGGGGTCGGGCCCGATCTGTCGGACGCCCAGTTTGGTTTTCGGAGAGGGCGTTCGACGATCGCGGCCCTGCTGCGCCTGAAGGCCGTGGTAGCGGAGGCCGTCACCGGCAGAGGAGTCCTGTTGGCGGTGTCCCTGGACATCGCCAATGCCTTCAACAGTCTGCCATTCAGCTGCATCAAGGAGGGACTGAAGTATCACGGGGTGCCCGTGTACCTCAGGCGGCTGGTGGCAGACTACTTGGAGGGGCGCAGCGTCCTCTACGTTAACCGAGTAGGGGACGTTGTGCGAACGCCCATGACGTGCGGTGTCCCACAGGGGTCGGTTCTGGGTCCGACCCTGTGGAACATCGGCTACGACTGGGCGTTGAGAGGAAGTCTCCCACCCGGGCTGGGCGTAATTTGCTACGCCGACGATGCACTCGTCACAGCCCGGGGTGGGACACTAGAGGAGGCGGCACGCCTGGCAACTCTCGGCACCGAGGAGATTGTCAGGCGGATCGAAGCGCTGGGGTTGAGTGTAGCCCTGGAAAAGACGGAGGCCCTTTTGTTCCATGGCCTCCGTACCGCCGGGCCTCCCGCCGGCGCTTCGATCACCGTGAAGTCGGTCACCATCAGCATCCAGGCCCACATGAAGTACTTGGGCCTGGTGCTCGACGGGCATTTTTGGTTCCGGGAGCATCTCCATCGACTTGTTCCCCGGCTTGTCGGCGCGGCGTCCGCCCTTTCGCGGCTGATGCCGAATGTGGGTGGACCCAGTGCTACGTGCCGACAGCTGTACACGGGGGTGATCCGGTCGATGGCCCTGTATGGCGCACCGGTGTGGGCGGGGTCCCTGACCGTCCGTCTTAGGGCCCTCCTGTGGCGACCACAGAGGGTCATGGCGATCAGGGCCATACGGGGTTACCGCACCGTGGCGACGGAGGCAGCGTGCCTCCTGGCCGGAACTCCCCCGTGGGACCTGGAGGCGGAGATGCTCGCCGACATTTATCGGTGGGTGTCGGAGACGCGCGCCCGCGGCGGTATGGTCTCCTTGCAGGAGATCACCGCCTGGCGGGTCGACGCCCGCCGAGGAGTCATTGCCCGTTGGGCAGTCCGGCTGGAGAGTCCTCGGTACGGTGTCAGGACCGTCGAGGCCTTCCGGCCGGTGCTGATGGAGTGGTTGGAGCGGACGCACGGGGTGCTTTCCTTCCGACTTGTGCAGGTGCTGACGGGGCACGGGTGTTTTGGGAAGTACCTGCACAAGATTGTCAGGAGGGAGAGCACACCGTCCTGCCACTACTGCAGTTGCGACGAGGACACGGCGCAGCACTCGCTCGAGGAGTGTACTGCGTGGGAAAGGGAGCGCCGTGAACTCGTCGCGATTATCGGTGCCGACCTGGCGCTGCCGACCATCGCCAGGGAGATGCTCGACAGCGTCAGGAACTGGGACGCGGTCGCCGCCTTCTGTGAGACCGTAATCTCACGGAAGGAGGCGGCGGATCGTGTGCGAGTAGAGCTCCTATTCGGCGACACGTTCCGCCGCCGGCGACTGGGGCGGCGCAGGCGCGAGTATCTGCGCCTAATGCCGCCCTAGCCGAGGCCGCGGGTGATCGGACCGGGGAATTGTCCATCACCCGCAGAGAGGCTGACCGCGCGATGGCGACCGACGTCCCAGTACGTCGAGACGTGAGGTTACCCGAAAGGGTATTCCGTCGGGCCGACCACTGATGACAAGTCACATCTGCTCCGGTGGTCGGCCCAACAAATAACGAGGTGACGTGGGTACGGGTGGGTTATGGGCCCGCGCGCCGTCCTTTCATCACCCCAGACGGACAGGACCGCGCGTGCGCTTACCATAGCCCACCCAAAAAAAAAAAAAAAAAAAAAATACCAACACCTCTTACCAACGTGGTACAGTAGGCCAATTTCCTATCGTGGAGGAAGCTTCTGCCTAACAGTAGGACGTACGTGAACTGTGATGATGATGATGAAATAGGTATGTTGAGAAAAATGATAATCTTTAAACGAACAATTTTTGTATATATATATATATATATATATACTAGCAACCCGCCCTCGCTTCGCTTTCAGTCGCTTTACCCGCGGCGTAGTTCCCGTTCCTGTGGGAATACCGGGATAAAATATAGCCTATGTTACTCCCTGATATTATAGCTTTCCATTGGTGAAAGAATTTTTGAAATCGATTCGGTGGTTTAAGCGTGAAAGCGTTACAAACAAACAAACAAACATCCTTACTTTTACATTTATAATATTAGTATGGATATTCAGAATCTCGGAAACGGCTCCAACGATTTTCATGAAATTTAGCATACTAGAAGTTTTGGGGCCAAAACATCGATCTAGCTAGATTTTATTTATAGAGCATGTTGCTTAGTCGGTGTTTTTAGCTAATCAATACAATGACATAAAATGTCAATAGAATAGGAATTTAAATTTAACCGTCGCCGTCAAGAGTAACAATAGCTCAGTTGGGAAGTAGTCCAGTCGCATTCAAACAGCGTGAAATCGAATCTCGGTGTTATTATTATTCTGTTTTTGTAATTTTTGATATTTTTTCATTATTACATCATTTTTATTTTTTATTAATATATATAGATATATGTTCGTCAAAAATACATTTTACGAAAATAAAATTGTACCGAGCAAAGCTCAGTCAACCAGATATTAATATTTATTCTACACACGATAGTTATATAATGTTCTTAGATTACAATTAAATCGTATCGATGTCCAAATGAAGGCTTCGTAGGTCAAAGTTGACTACTATTAAATGCTATTTACATGCGGTTAGTGTTATATTTATACAGCAACAAACACCCCCCTGTAGAGAATCACTGTATAGAATAACTCCGACATTTAGTTAATTTATGCTAAGATTATGCATATTCAAGATGAAGATTGCTATTTTTTTTGTATTTTATGCATTAAATGAACTTTTGTATCGTTTGATTATCAATAAAAATACTTCATACACGTATTGATCGAAATGACTCAATATATTTTATTCTTTATAGATGCCGCTTTTTCGGCAGAAAAACGAGCGAACCATTTAATTGTAAGCGGTTACCTATAAACAATATAATTTTGCATATAGAATCATTTTCTTTCTTCTTACACTGGCAATAAATTTGTATCAAAATTTGGGTCAATATTTAATAACTTTCTGTATCGGGTAAATAATTATAAAATTTTCTATAATAAAAATGACTTGTTGGACGTGAGACATCTGCCCGGCATCACTCGTGAACGCTGCAGTGTTCGAAACGTCGGGCTATCAAAAATAAAATACAAATCCCATAAAATCCGTAAAGTAGTTTTATTTAAAACTAGCAAGCCGACCTCGCTTCGCTTCAGTTTCAATCACCTTACCCACGTAATTCCTGTTCCCGTGGGAATACCGGGATAAAATATAGACCATGTTACTCTCTGATATTATAGCTTTCCATTGGTGAGAGGATTTTTCAAATCGTGAAAGCATTACAGACAAACAAACCAACTTACTTTCGCATTTATAATATTAGTAAGCATAAATGTGCTGTGTGGTAGCGGCTTCGAATACTACCAACCCCTGCTTTGCTCGTGGGTGTCCTAAAAGACGACTAAGAGCCCTAGATTGACCCGGACCAACTCCATCTGCTACCATTTGGATCAACGATTACATTCCCAAGGAGGGTTGACGTCAGGCAGGGGGCCGGTCATAAAAGTTATTGCCGAAACTTTTTGCAATATGTCAAAACAGATGACATATTGCGTCGACCCCAAGTAATTGGGATAAGAGCAAGATGATGATGATGAGTAAGCATAAATATTTCATATTAAGTTTTTTATAGACGTCAGGATAACATAAAAACCCCTTATTTCGGCTCATATATGTCCCACCGCTGGGCTGGAGCCTCTTACTCTATAGAAGTGAAATTAACCTACTATATCACGTTAGTACAGTTTTATTTCAAATTTACCTTCTCTTGTAAGGATATATCGCATATATATCGTTATATCTCGAATATGAAGTTGCTCCGTGTGGTTACAGAGTAAGAATACAATTTACCATCCCTAATCCAGCTCGTGTCGTAAAAAACGACTAAGGAATATAATATGTATGTAACATCTGTGCAAAAGAATTATTTTTTTTTTGGGGTTCGGGTTTCGGTCCTCGTCCTCCTCGCACCACTCCGTCCGGGGCGACAGAGGGGCGTAAGCACGCATACTCGTAACGCACCCGTATAGCACGTCGCCTTCGTCGTTGGGTCGACCACCGGTGCAGTGTTCCTTGACTTCAGTGATCGACCCGACGGAATACCCCAAGGGAGTAACCCTCTCCCGTCAACGTCTCCTACTGCGACGCCGAACGCCGTCACGAGGCTAACCTCTCCGCGGGTGCCCGGACTAAATCCTCGGTCCTTTCACCCATAGCCTCTGCTAGGGCGGCATCAGGCGCAGGTACTCGCGCCTGCACCGCCCCAGTCGCCGGCGGAGGACCGTGTGCACGTGGAGTATTTCCTCCCGTACACGATCCGCCGCCTCCTTCCGCCAGATGACAGTCTCGCAGAAGGCGGCAGAGTGAATACTGAATTAATGACTTGATGTTACAATAATTGGGTGCCACTTGTCCAATCTGGTCCAGCCATAACTGTTTAAATTATATTACGTATCTTGTGGTTCGAAGGCCATCAAACTGGAGCTAGTACTTACAAGACATGTTATATCTATACAATTTTATATCAAGTAAGAAAATAAAAAATATTAGACAAGCCGCTGAGTTTCATGGCGCATCTTCTCAGTAGCGCTTGCGTTGTAATCCGGTGGTAGTTTATTTTTTTGGATAATTTAATTTAATTTTATTAACTTTACAATATGTAAGTACCCTCTCGGGCTTATGCATAATAAATGATTTGAATTTGTATACTTACTGATCAGCGTGGTATTCTTACTAATATTATAAATGCGAAAGTAAGGATGTTTGTTTGATACGCTTTCACGCTTAAGCCACCGAACCGATATCAAAAATTCTTTCGCAGTGGAAAGCTTTAATATCAGGGAGTAACATAGGCTATATTTTATCCTGATATTCCCACGGGAACGGGAACTACGAGGGTAAGACGACTGAAACCGAAGCGAAGCGAGGGCGGGTTGCTAGTAATATCATAAAAAAGTTCAAAGTCGCTCTACATGCCATAGAAAGATAGCTCTTTCTATGGCACGATGAGTGACTTTAAGCTCGGTATTTCTCTACTGATAAAAGCTGGAATAACTGGTAAAAGAACAGATGTAACCGACATAGCATCCTACATAGGCAGGCCACATCTGTTGGAACCTAGAACCGTTGGGGAAGAAAGGTTCTCGAGTGGCGACCACGAATCGGATGACGTAGCGTAGGATGACCACCTACTAGGTGGACTGACGACATTTTCAAAGTAGCAGGGAACCATTGGATGCAAGTGGCACATGACCGTTCCGAGTGGCATTCGCATGGGTGACCTATGTCGAACAGTGGACGTCTATAAGCTGATGGATGGGAGGATGTGGTATAGTAGATAAATCATCCTTCTATTAGGAAGGAGGCTCGAGTCCAAGGATGTATGAGCCATGATGAAACGATTGAAGAACAAATAAAACAGCCTCCCTAATAGTGATCTTAATATCGCCACAGTCAGCAGTTTGGCCAACAAAAATGGCATTAAGACGCCTATGTATTTGCTGCCACCGATATTTATGATGAACCCTCAACCGTTTTTTGCAATACCTACGAAGTTCTTATTGCTGTTGGCTAAACGAGTAAACAGCTAGGCCGCTGTTTAGCATGACGTGAGTGATAGGAGTGTGAAACGTGCAATGATACCCACCGTCATTCATCATTAAAACTACAGGCAAACACCCTCGTAAAGTTGGGCTTCAGGCTCTTGCTGACTAAACGAAGTGCAGTACCAAATTGCTACTACTCAGACGTCGATTTTCTACGAGAGTGTACTACCCAGGACTATCGACAGTGTGGTCCTACCGCATACAATAAGAAATGATAAAACATTATTTAATTGTATAGATGGCGTAGTGGTTAAGATGCCAGCTACAGTGCCAGTGTCGTGGATTTGAATCCTACGCGGGACAACACTTTGTGCGATCCACAAATTGTTATTCTGAGTCTGGATGTAATTTGTATCCGTAAATTGTATGTTTGTAAAGTCCCCATCAATAAAAAGTCTTAAAAATATATTTTTAACCCGTTACCGTAGAGAATGGGTACTACTTATACCTAATATATATACTCGTGTTTACAAACTTGAAAAATGAGTGCTCTTGAAATTAAAATGTCATTTCTGGCCTCTAAGATCATTAGTATAAAAAATGGACAATAATTGTATTCACTGATTCTGTATAGGTACGTCGTAAATCAACAAATTTATACTCACAGTTTCGTTCGAAATCTTATCTTATCGCATTATGTTATTCTAATTTTAAGAAGCTGCTTTTAATACTTATAACCGTTAAATGTGAATATTTTATATATATATTATCATATTGTATATGTATCGATTTTTAATTTGTGAATTATCAAAATAACGGTGACCAATATTACAATATCCCCCGCGGTGTATAAACGAGATAGGCGATAATTATTTTTATAGTTTCAAAGAAAATAGTTTTTTATTACTGTACAGGCGTAGTCTGGGCTAGTGGACTAACGCCGTGTTTGACAGAAGAACCTAAGGTTATAGTTTGAAGTACCTAAAGCCCTTAAGTTCCTAGCCTATATGATGGGATACCTGCACCGTGCTACCTAAGGTGACAGGTGGATGTGAGATGGATGTTGGGTGGAGGATTGGTTATTCTCACTGCCAGTCAAGCAGACTCACTCGACTAATCAGAACTGACGGCTAAGGGTGTCTTGGCCACAGTGAGATGGAGCTTTGGGTGGAGGATTGGTAACTCTCACTGCCAGTCAAGCAGACTCACTTGACTAATCAGAACTGACGGCTAAGGGTGTCTTGGCCGCAGTGAGAGGGATGTAACTGAGAGATGAATAAATTCAAATCTGATTTATTTTACACAATGTACACCTTATATACTACTTATTGCTAATACACACATATACCATTTTGTGTTAGTGTGTCGTAAGTGTAAAGTATAACGCAGTGTCTTTAAATCATGTCAGTGCTAATTTTGCACATTTGTATGTTGACATGCTTTACTTGTATGTTGACATGCTCTACTTTTGAGTTTGCTGCGTTGCATGTTCAATGTGCATTGAACATTCTGGCGTCTCTCAGGAACACGACTGCAAGTCGTATAATTCGATAACCTCATATGGTCCAATGTGTCCTTCCGTCGTTTGTGGTGTTTGGACTGTAGTCTGGGGACGAGGTTTCCCATACCGTGGCCGTGGTTGTGGTGGAGCTGCCCGCTGTTTGTCTGTCTCTGTGGCTTGTGTTGTAGTTGTCTCCTTGTTTTGTCTTCTCGTAAGTCTATCTCGACATTGTTTGAGTGGTCTGAAATAAATTAAAAGACAAGCTAATACTATTAAAGAAAGAGATGTCACGGTGCTAACCACATAGGAATGAGACTCTATTCGCCTCCATATTGTGTTATCTAATCTTGTTTTTAGCTTTGCTTCTGAAGCGGCTAAGTGGTCAAATATACTGGTGGAGCTATCTAATACTTCCTCCTTCGGTATGTCTGGTATCTCTGATTGGACTACTTGTGTGTCTAGAGTAAAATTACTCCTTTTAAAATATGATGCTTGCACAGTTGTTGTTGTTATTCGTTTAGCTGCAAGAATGTTGTTCAACGTCTTTACTACACAGCTTTCTGAAATGTGTAGTACTCCTATATCCTCTAGGTTAATCTCTTGTCTTTGTCCATCACATATTATCGAAGCTGATTGTGTTTTTGTAGTGATAAACATCCACGTATTCTGCATGTAAAGTTGTTTCCATAGAATTGTAGATTGAATGTTGTATCTTCTTGATGTGCATTGTGATTTAGTGTTATTATTGTTGCTGAATAGCTGGTCAACAATGCAATTCTTGTTCAATTGCATGTTCTTAACAGCCACGGGATAGCAAACAAACTCCGATTTTTTGTGTAAACAATCTTTGAACTCGTCTTTACTTAATTCAAAGTATCGTTCATTGTTATAGTCGAAGCCTATGAATGCTCTTGGGATTGACAAGCATTCAAAAGAACTCCCGGTCAACTTTTGAGGAATCGCCGTTATGTGTATTAGCGTATATTTTCTTATGTCATGAATAGGATAGTACGCAAATACGTTTATATGTGTTGCATTTATTTCCATGTTAGTCTGTATTAATTGATCCTGAATTATTCTTAAGTTTCCAGGTAACTTTTGATTGGTTGTTTGTATTATATCATTAGCGTATTTAGGACTCAAAATCGTGTATATCGATGCGTTATTTAGGTATATCTCAAGTAACCCGTTGTAATAGTGAATAATCTCTGTTATGTAATTGCTCGCTAATTGATACGTTTGTATTACTTGTATTTTCACATTGTTAGCGTCTACCATCTTATACCATACGTCGTTATCGTACATGAATGCTATAGCTTCATTTAACTTCTTTTCAAAATTCTCTAACTTTTTCTTAATCCGCTCCTCGGTTTGGTTTACAGCGGATACTGTAGATATCATTATGTTTGTTTGATGATTGGCGGCGTTTATAAGTTCTTGTTGATTGCTACTCAATGAGTCAATACTTCTGTATACTTCATCGTTAACTCCGAACACGTATGTTAACATTTGTCCTAATAATCCACGTCTCCTTCTAGAAATCTTTATCCCAGTAAGGTAATCCTTTATCTTCTCAAATCGTGCTTTCTCTTCGTTCAAATGATAATAAAATTCTGCACAATGGGTGTCTTTTGTATACTGTTGCGTGTCAGTGCATAACTTTTGAAACTGATTAGTTATTTTTATCGTATTATTTAAATTCAGTTCCAAATCACTCCTTTCGTAATTAGTTTCTATTCTAAAACTCCCTCTGTTTATTGTTGAAGTACCTATTTGTTCTACATATAGGCCTGGATTTAAATGTTTCATAGTAAACATTGATGTACTTGTTACTTGTCCGATACACAATAATAATGTAGTATAGAGTAACACGCCTGACTTAAGTGTCTTAGACTTTTTATTTATGTTATTTGCTATGTTACAATTCACAGGCGTTTCGGTATTTTTTCTTCACGTATTCGTGTTAGTCATTAATTCTTCCTGATATACGGGTAAAGGAATTAATGTATGTATTGATCGTTTTTGACATAAACCTGTCGATTTTTTGAGTGTCACTACTCTTATCACCCCGTCGCTTCCTGGGTGAACGCTTTCCACTTTTGCCAAGGGCCACTTACTTGGACTTATGTTTTCATCTTTTATTAGTACTATGGTTCCAATTTTGATATTTTCTTGAGTTTCTTTCCACTTGTATCTTTGTTGAAGTTGATGTAAATAATCAGATGACCAGGCTTTCCAGAAATCTTTCTTCATTCTTTGAATTTGTTTCCATCTATTTATTAAATCAGTATTTATGTTTGATAACGGATCTGGGATTCCAACTGCTTCCCGACCAATTAAAAAGTGACTAGGCGTTAGTATTGTATTATCATTGATGTCTTCGCTTTGTGCACATAACGGCCTCGAGTTTAGGCAAGCTTCAATTTGATGTAAAAATGTTATCATTTCTTCGTACGTTAATGTCGATTCTCCAATTACTCGACGTAAATGGTACTTTACTGATTTTACGCTGCTCTCCCAAATCCCACCAAAATGGGGGGTTGCTGGCGGATTAAAATGCCACTGAGTACCTATACTGGTCATCGTATTTTGGAATCCAGGTGACTGTGTTATTTGCAATAATTCTTGTTCCAAAAATTTCGCTGCGCCTACGAAGTTCGTGCCATTGTCACTATACATATGTGACACGTGTCCTCGTCTGGCCATGAACCTCCGCAGTGCCGCAATAAATGTTTCAGTTGTCAAATCTCCCACTAATTCTAGATGAATTGCTTTTGTTGCTAAGCATACAAATACAGCAATATATGATTTGTAGGACTTGTGACCTCTTCCTTTCATTGTTCTTGTTTGTATTGGTCCCGCATAATCCACTCCAGTGTGACTAAATGGATATGATTGCGTGACTCTTGCTTTTGGAAGTATCCCCATTTTCTGTACTTTCGTTTCGGACCTGTATCTCGCGCATTTGACGCACTTTTTTAGTGTACCTTTGACAACTTGTTTTCCACCTATAATCCAGTATTTTTGTCGTAGGACAGCTGTAGTTAGTTTATTTCCTCCATGTAATGTTTTCATGTGTGCGTTTTGTATTATTAATGACGTTATATGATGTCGGCGTGGTAATAGTATAGGATGTTTTTGATTATATGGCAAGTCAGCGTTTTCTATTCGACCTCCAACTCGTAATAATCCATCGTTATCAATAAATGGATCTAGTGTGGATAATTTACTGTTTTTCTGCAGTGATTTTTTCTTTCGAATAATTTCTTTTTCATCGTAAAATTCTTCTTGTTGCAATATGCATAGAATTCGTTTCTCTGTTTCTTCTAGTTCCGTACAGGATAATGGTTCGTGCTTTTTGCGCTTGCTGATAAATCTGTAGCAATACGCTAATGTTCTTATCATTTTATTGTAGTTAGAAAATCGACTCCAGATGTCATACTTTTCATTCGTAGTATTAATTGTTGTTGATAAACAGTACTTGGCTTCTTCATTTGGCTGTGGTGCTGTTGTTGTAATAGGTATATCACTCGTCTGTAACCATGGTGGGCCGTTCCACCATAAGGAACAGTTTATTAATTTTTCTGGCTCCAATCCTCTTGATATAATGTCCGCTGGGTTTTCAGACGATATGACATGATTCCATTGAGCGTTAGGTATTATGCTGTTAATTTCTGACACTCTGTTGGCCACGAACGTATGCCATCGCCCAGGATCTCCTTTTATCCATCCCAACGTGATCATAGAATCCGTCCAGCATGAAATCACGGTATTGTTATCACCGTTTAGAGCATTTTTTATTTTTTCTATTAAATTAGCCAATAATACTGCGGCGCATAGCTCAAGACGCGGTAATGTTGTTTTTTGTTTTTTCGGTGCAACTTTTGACTTAGCTTGGAGCAATGTTATGTAGTAACTGTTATTCACCATTACTCTGCTATAGACGACAGCCCCGTATGCTTTTTCTGAGGCGTCGCAGAATCCATACAGCTCAAACTTTGTCCTGTCTATCGTGTGACACCATCGTGGTACTTGTATATTTTCTATGTTTTTTAACTGTTTTTGTATTTCTGTCCATTTATTTCGTATTATGTCATTTACTGGTTGGTCCCATTCCATCCCAGACGTCCACAGTTGTTGTACTAGTAATTTTAGTGTTATGATGATGGGGGCCAACCAGCCCAACGGATCAAATATTTTCGCCACCTCTGACATAATGAACCGTTTGGTGGGTTTTGTGTTTTCTGTTATAGTTATTTGAAAACAGAATTTATCTTCGCCTGGAGACCATATAATTCCCAACGACTTTCTTGTTTCGTCTAAGGGAAGTTTCAGCATCCGACTTTCTTCTTTATCGCATGTTAAATTGTTCAACAATTCCGAACTATTTGAAGACCATTTTCGTAGTTGGAAACCACCTTTGTTTAACATTGCTATTAATTGTTCTTGTAATTCCTTGACGGAGCTTTCCTGGGATTCTCCTGACAAAATATCGTCAACATAGAAATCCTGTAACGTTACTCTACTGGCGATAGGGTAATTGTCTTGTTCGTCTAATGCTAGTTGTTGTAATGTTCTCACGGCCAGATAAGGCGCGCTTGTTGTGCCATACGTGACCGTTGTTAGTTCGTATTCACTAATGGCCTTTTTTGGAGAAAATCTCCATAAAATTCTTTGATATTTATAGTCTTCTTGGTTTATTTTTATGAACCGGTACATTTTCATAATGTCGGCCATGAAAGCAATCTTATGCGTTCTCCAGCGTAATAATATGTTTGATAAGTCTTGTTGAAGTCGTGGTCCTTTATGTAAATTTTCATTAAGGCTTATTTTACTACTTGTTTTACTACTAGCGTCAAATACCACTCGTAGTTTTGTTGTAAGAGAGTCTTCTTTTATTACCGCTTGGTGGGGAATATAATACTCTCCTGTGTAATATTCTGGTTTAGGTACTTTTCTCATATGACCCATATTTAGGTACTCGTACATAAATTCCTTGTATTGTTGGCGTAAATTGTCATTTTTTTCGAACTGACGTTCTAGTTGTAATAGTCGAGCCACGGCTTTTTTCCTTGACTCGCCATATTTTATGTTCGCGTCCTTAAACGGCAGTCGTACCGTATAAGTGCCGTCGAAACTTCGTATTGTAGTATTTGTATAGTAATTTTCACACAACTCATCATCTTTGGTGAGTGCATAGTGTCGTGGAATTTCTTCTAATTCCCAAAATTTTGTTAATTGTTGTATGTCGTCGGTGCGAGTCATCATGCTTAATACTTTGATGCCACCGTTTGTGTCTTGCGGATATAACCCGGATAAAATCCAACCCAATTCTGTTTCTTGAGCGATTATACCGCCTTGTAGTCGTTTAAAACCTTGTAATAGTATTTTACTATATTCTTGGGCACCTAAAATTATGTCTATAGGTCCCTTTTTGTTGTACGTTGGGTCTGCCAATAGAACATTGTCCAACTCTTGTAATTGTTGTAAGTTACTTCTTGGTAACGAGTTTGTAAGCTTCGGTAGTACTATAAGTGTTACAGGTAGTCTGTACTCACTAGAGTACCTTGGTTGTAGGTTTATGTTAATTGTATATTTCGATGTCTTAGGTTCGTTGTCTCCAATGCCTTTTATTTCGGCTCGAACCTTTTGTCTTGGATACGACAGCAGTTGTGCTACTTCTTCCGTGCAAAATGACGCTTCTGAACCTTGGTCACACAATACTCTTAATAATTGTGGTGTTCCATCATACGACGTGGTTTGTAATAGCGCTGTGGCTAATAAGACCGTATTTTTTGCCTCTAAATTGGTAGCTGATAAGTTCGATAACGTTGTGTTTTGTTTTTTATCACTCATAGTTGGTTTAGGAGTGAACTTTTTCGTATACTCAGAAGACTCTGGTTGTCTTTTAATTGAATCGAATGTTCGGTGTAATAGTGTGTTATGACCTTTATGTTGACATATTTCACATTTTGTATAAAACTCGCTCGTGCATTTTATTTGTTTATCATGATTTAAGCAGCGTTTGCACATTTCTTTGTCTGAGACTTCCTTATATCGTTGCGTCACGTTCAAGGTTTTAAAACTAGGGCATTTATTTATATTATGTTCTGTGCTTTTGCAGTACCAGCAATGTTTACTTTTTGATGATTCTGCTATTGGTACGAGTGTTCCCCGGTATTTATTTATTGTATGATTCACCGAGTTATTACTCAGGTGATTGTACGTAATTTTTTGCTGATCGTAGGACTTTAAACTTTTAAATCTTTTTTCTAAAAACTGTAACATTTCTTCAAACGATTCCAATTTGTTTGGGTGTTGTAACTGATCCTCGTATTTTGAATCAGTTTGTTGGTCCCATTTCCTGGCCAAAAGTCTAGCCAAAATAGGGTCCCATGTTGAAATGTCAATTCCTTGATGTTTTAAAGATTCCAAACATTCTTTTATGGTGTCGTGCATGTCTCTTAAACCCGCTGCATTCGCAACATTTAGCTTGGGTAAATCTAATAATTTATCGATGAATTTAATTGATATCATTCGTTCGTCTTCATAACGTTGCGTAAGCAATTTCCACGCGGTTTCATAGTTCGATTCACTTATCGTTAGATGACGTATAATTTTTGCTGCGTCACCTTTTACATTTGTCTTTAAATATTGCATCTTTTCTACCAATGAAATATTTTTATCTTCATGAATAATTTTTTTGAATAAATCATGAAAAGTATACCATGAGTCATAACTCCCAGTAAAAGTTGGAATAGAGATACGGGGTAGTTTTCCTGACGACTGTGTTAAGGTTATTTTTTCGCTGGAACTGTCATGGATTTTTTCTTCCAGCATCTCCATTGTAGTATCGAACTCAATTTGGGTGTTTTCAAAATATTTATTTTTGAAGTAAAGGTGTCCCGATGTATCCTCCTCCAATAATAATTCAATGTGTGTTTCTTCAATATCCTGCCATCGTTTTTGTAAGTTGTTTATTGTAGTTTGTAAATGCCATATAGGTTTGTTTTCAGTGACTGATTCTTTTGCCTGAATTAGCCTTTTTGACATCTGGGATATCCTGAACATTTGTATAAACGTCTTGGGATTCCCTCTCCCTTCTTCTTCGTTTGTGTTTTGTTCTTCAGGTTCATATATCGCCTGAACAAGTTGAAGTCTTGCTTCATAGTTTTGTAGGTGGGCTAAGCCCTCGTTGTATTGTTTTTGGATATTTCCAAAGTAATTTGTAGTGATATATTTGTGAGATGATAACATCTCTTGTTTTTCCAGTTTCGAGTGATTCTCTTGCACCCGTTGGAAAATAGTAGTTAGTGTTTGTCTTTTTTCGTCAATGTATTTTTGTGTTCTTCGGCTCACGGAGTCCTTTTTAATGTTTGTAATTATCCTCCTGATCTCGTTATAATCTTCCTCCTGGCTCCTGATTGCTGTGTTTATTTCTTGTATGTCCATAGTGCTTCTTTTGTCTTCTTCCCTAATAGCCCTACCCTAACTTCCCTACTACTAATGTTTTAAGTCAATACTTATCGTACCTGCGCTCTCGCTATAACACGTCCCTGAAGGTGCGACTTCTCAATCAGCTGGTGAGTCCCGCTTGTGGGAGGCCAGTGACCGAACCGCAACGAGAGGCTTTCTGACAGAGTACGTAAGTAAAAGTCTTTCAGTCAATTCCGAAACTGATGCTTTGTTGAGTACACCAGCCCGTTCTTAACTGATTTGTATGTCTGTTATGTCAAACCTACGGGGGGGTTAGAGGGAGGAAAAAAAAACTTTACTTTTACTCGAAGGACCAAATGTACAGGCGTAGTCTGGGCTAGTGGACTAACGCCGTGTTTGACAGAAGAACCTAAGGTTATAGTTTGAAGTACCTAAAGCCCTTAAGTTCCTAGCCTATATGATGGGATACCTGCACCGTGCTACCTAAGGTGACAGGTGGATGTGAGATGGATGTTGGGTGGAGGATTGGTTATTCTCACTGCCAGTCAAGCAGACTCACTCGACTAATCAGAACTGACGGCTAAGGGTGTCTTGGCCACAGTGAGATGGAGCTTTGGGTGGAGGATTGGTAACTCTCACTGCCAGTCAAGCAGACTCACTTGACTAATCAGAACTGACGGCTAAGGGTGTCTTGGCCGCAGTGAGAGGGATGTAACTGAGAGATGAATAAATTCAAATCTGATTTATTTTACACAATGTACACCTTATATACTACTTATTGCTAATACACACATATACCATTTTGTGTTAGTGTGTCGTAAGTGTAAAGTATAACGCAGTGTCTTTAAATCATGTCAGTGCTAATTTTGCACATTTGTATGTTGACATGCTTTACTTGTATGTTGACATGCTCTACTTTTGAGTTTGCTGCGTTGCATGTTCAATGTGCATTGAACAATTACACTAAGTCTTCCATTTACAACTTTGTGCTTTCAAAAAGGTGCTAAGAGACAATGGTTGCGTAGTAAAATTTATTATAATTATGCACGACGTTTTGTTTTTAATTTCTTTTAACCTTTGACTTTTTAAATATAGATAGTATTGAATAAGAAAACATACATTTAAATAAAATATGAAATTATAATAAAAAAAGCTAATGGACGAATCTAAGAAGTATTATGGCATACTGTGTCACATTACTCTCATTGTAATAGAAATGAAGTCACAAGAGTCAATAAAATAAAGCGAGAAGAATGAATAACAAGAAAAGCGAAGTAAATTATAAATAATTAACTCTTATATATTAATACAAAAAGGCAATATTTTTTAAATCAATCAAATGAAATTAATAATGATTAAGATAGTTGAAAATCATCAGCATCATCTCGGCTCATATACATCCTGCTGCTGGGTTCGAGCGTCCTTCACAATAGGAGGGAAATTGACCTTACTATACTATGCTGGTCAATCAGATTGGTATACGGTTATGTTTCGAGTTTTCCTTCTCTTGCACAGAAGTTATGTGCATATATACCTGTTAGTAGTCTTTTAAGACATCCACGGGCAAGATAGGGATTACTCCGTCACCTCACGGACTAATTGGATTTATTACGATTAAAAAAAAATGAATTACGTAAGAATGACTTTAATCCAACTACTCCTAAATAAGATTATGTAGAAATGGAGTTTGGTGCTCTTTCAGATCTTTATATAAACGATAAATTGACTCCAATTAATCTGTTTTGGTCATAAAGCTAAACATTTTAGAATGCTACTAAGATTTAGTATTTAACATGCTAGGTTATTTATAAAAAATCCTATTTAAGGAGAGAAAAATGATTGCCACATGTGGAATTTGCACCCACATAATACCTACACCTACCGTAAATGCGTTCCTAATGTCTCATCAATTATATGACCGTATGTAACGTCTCTAGTAAAAACAATACGAGTGATAATTTGATTGTCATTGGTAGGCTCACGTCTGTCTAATAGGTTAAGATGATTGGAATGGATTATAAATCCCACGCGGCAATATCTTTATCGCTAGTAAAACAATATTTTAGAGTATGAAATATGAACGGTACTATGAATCTAACATCTTCACTCTTTCTCTTCCTTTCATCTTCACTATCTCTCTTACTGCCATGAGAGACTAAGGAGTAGAGACACATTACAGTGATATAGCGTTATCACACTACGAAGACATTATATATAATAAGTACACAAGACATACTTGAAACATATATCTCGATAGAAAATTCAAGAAATTGTCCATATATTTCAACGTAACCCTTAATTCAAGATGAGTTAGCAATAGGAATGTTCTAACAAAACTATCTGGTGTGTGATCTTGCTATGCGAGATGCGGCATTTAGGGAATCCTAGACGTTCAACACAAATATAAGAGTCATCTAACAGAATGCTAGATAAAAAGACAATGTATCTTTGTTAGAATTAAACAGGAAATGCAAAGAGTAGGTACATTTTAGTATACATTTATTGATTTTAATGAAAAAGACTGGAAAATGAATTGTCATTTACTTATTCTACGCGGGATTTGATATTATATTATTGATGCCATATTGCTTTTTATCACAAAGTAAAATGCATTCCGTGTAGTGGCAGAGTTAGAATACAATTCACCACCCCCTATTTCACCTGTTGGTGTCTTATAAGACGATTAAGGGATACCTACTGTTTATTCGTTAATACTACGTTTTTGAAGTGCTGTGCAATACAAAAACTATTTCTTTACCGAAGAATATTGACTTTTTAAAAAGAATAAATTATTTTTTCTAATGGTGGCACATTGCTTCTGAATTTATATTTTCTTTAAATAATTATTATAGCTGACAAGTTGATTCATATATCTCGTTCTTAACTGCACAGAATACATGCAGCTTATAAGGAGTAATCGCCCAGTACTGATCAGATTACGCACGTAGCTCTAAACATGCCTATCGCGATATTACCACCACCTAACGAGTTATCACAGAGATTTGTACGAAACAATATTTAAAGTAGTTAGTTTTTTGTGAATATTAGCAAATCTTATCAACTTATAATTATTATTCACATGTATCTCCGATTCACGGCTATCTCCCAAGGGAAGATACCCGGTCCTTTGAAAGGCTTACATGGGGATATGGATCCAACACGCAGAGGCCTTTGGAGAAATTTAATGTAAAAATGGGATGGGACGTCTAACGATGACACTCCACGTCTGCACATAACACACGTGGACTGCCAACGGTAGGTGTAAAACTATTGTACAATGATGATATCTAAAACCTGGTTATGGGGTTGTGAGGTTTGGTGGACTATTTTACTTAAAACTATTGATTTTGACATGCCGTCTGCCTTCAATCCCTTGTATCGTATTGAACGGTGGCAGACGGTGACTCGCCAACTCACTGAATTGGCCCCCCAAACGGTCGCCACGGACACGCAGGTCATACGGGCAATGGGGGGGCAACATTGGTGCAAGTGGCTTGGGGTGTCGAGCGGTGCGGTGCCAGTTTCACCATCGCAGTGGTTTCCCCGTAGTTATGCCCTTGAAAATTATTATTATTATTATATAACATTTGTGTAAGAAAAGAAGCAATTCGAAATAAAATCCGCCTATGTCAACATGGGGACGGGCTATGCTCGGGCTTTATCTACGAAATAGAATCCGAAACACGGCAATCCGTAGAAGAACGGGTGTAATCGACATAGCACGATGAATTAGCACGCGGAATTTGCAATGGGCTGGCCACATCGCTGGACGAACCGACAACCGCTGGGGAAGAAAGGTTCTCGAATGGCGACCACGTGTCGATGCAGTGAATGTTGATGCAGTGAGTGATGACGCGATTAGGTGGACCGATGACCTGGTGAAAGTTGCTGGGCGTCGTTGGAAGCAGGTGGCACAGGACTGCACTTTGTGACGTAACATGAGGGAGGCAGTATGAATCGTGTATGAACTGCGGCGAAACATTATTTGTTTCTATTAAACAGCGCGCGCGATTGATTTATTTTTTTAATATACCTAAAGATACTTCTAAAATAAATATTTCTTATCAATCCAAAAATAATATTGATAAGTTACATTTTTGACGTGCAGTTCTATGATATTTTTTTATATTTAAAAACACATAAATTATATTCCATGATATATTACGAACGTAACCATATGAATCTTCAACCTTGCCTTACTCAAACAAATATCACAAAAATTGACATAACACCATTGATCTAGATAAAATACCACTCGGTTCAACAAACAATGACGGAGACATCGTCCCTTCTAAAACTCAAATATCATGCTCCAGATTGAAACGACCTTCGTGTTACGGATATCCGCCAAGATGATACAGATTATAACAATTCTTTAGTATTAAGTATACTACGTACTTATACTTTATACTTAAGTAAGCCTTTAAGTGAATTACCTTACAATAAAACTTACAATTATTATTTTTTATTGTTAATGGTGACAAATCAGTAAGAAGCAAATGCACAGATGGCGTAGTGTGGTTTAGATACGAACCTACCGCGCTAATGATGCGGGTTCAAATCCCAGGCAGGACAACACTTTGTGCCACCCAAAAATCTGTATATAATTTCCAAAGTTCAGAGCGTTGCCTTTTAAAAAAAAGTGTGTATGTCTTTATGTACGCACGTAAGAATATGCTTCTTTGGCGCAACAAAATAAAAATCTTTCTAAAATTTCATCCTTCGCGTTATCCTACGTTTGTAGAAAAAACAACATGAATAATAGAAAAAAAGGTATTAATACATTGAAAGCCTCTCTTGCCCTTAGGTGATATCAAAAACATCTGACGGATATAACTCAATTGGTACTTCAACTTTCATTCAAATTTCATCTCCTAAGAGTGTAAAAAATTTCCGTGTGGTAACAGAGTAAGAATATAATTCACCACCCCCTTTCTCGCCTGCGGATGACGTACAAGAGGAGTATGGGAGTCAACATGCACATAATATCCATGCAAGAAAAGGCAAACTCGAAATAAAACTCTAATACTGCAATCTCCAATTTTCCGTGTGGTGACGGAGTATGAATACAATTCACCACCCCTTATCTTACCCGTGGGTGATCGTACGAGACGACTAAGGGATATAAAACGCATATAACATCTATGCGAGAGAAGGAAAACTCGAAATAAAACCCTATACCAACACGTTTGACCAGCGTGGTATAGTAGGTCAATTACCCTTCCATTATGGAGGAGGCCCGAGCCCAACAGTGGGACGTATATGGGCTGAGATGATAATGATGATGACTCCAATCTCTAAAACTGATACAATATATGTATGGCAGTTGAAGTAAGAAACGAACAATTTGGATTCAAATCTTTTTAAATGTCTAATAAAGACCGCATTCGCGCAAGCGCCCTGTGCCGTCTTACGAATTTTCGATCAGGTCACGTGCCCTGACGCGAGTTTAATATTTTTTTCTCATCCCAAAAAAGTGCACAGCACCGCTAAAGATTTCACTGCAATAATATTTACTGACGGACTGCACAAATGCCGTAGTGATTAATATACCGACCCAATGTCAGTGTCGTGGGTTTGAATCCTACGCAAGACAACACTTTGTGCCATCTACAAATTGTTGCTCTGAGTCTGTTATTTATATTTTAGTAAAGTCCCCCGCAACACAAGGATTACTGACTTAAAGCTGGATGACGTCTTTAACAAAATAATTACGGTGACATTACAAATGAGCTCGACGCGGATGAAGTCGCGAACAAAAGCTAGTTTTATATAAGGTCGTATGAAGCCGTATAAGCAATCAAGGATATCGGGGTCAATTCGATGTACAATCTGACATCAAACCTTCTCGGGTATTATTTTTCAATAATTAATTTGTATTAACATAAAGTTAGAATTAACCGAACGTTTATTAAACCACGAGCATCTCTATAACAAAATGTTAAGGACAACATTATTTCTAGTGTTGTACCTAAGATACTCGTATCGATAAGGTTAATTAAATCCGTATAAGGATTGAATAGTGTTTGCTATTAAATATTCATGTTATCGACGTAACCATTTTTTTAGAACATAATTGTCTTAAAATATTTCTGTACATTTTTTAATATCTTGTGGTTTCTTTGTCAGAGATGTTGAGATAAGATAGCTGTTGCTATCTTATCTCAACATCTGTAATACATAAATACTTTGCCATAAACATATTTTTAAATCTTGTTATTGGATACAAAATGCACAGCTTTAGAATTAGCGATGTTTATAAGAATTTGTTTTCCGTGTGGTGACGGAGTAAGAATATAATTCACCACTCCCTATCACTATATTAGTGTTGCCCAAAAAAGTCTTGGTCTTGCGGTCTTGGTCTTGGTCTTGCGAGAAATGCGAGACCGAGATCAAGACCAAGACCGCTTAATTTTTGCAAGACCAAGACCAAGACTGGCCCTGCAAGACTTGAGCAAGACCAAGACTGGGCCTGCAAGAGTCTCGCGGTCTTGCATTTAATTCAAATCACCATTTCAGCTTATATACGGTTGAGCTCGTGTCTTCTACATAACAGGAGGAGAATCGGCCGTGGCCGGAGGGGAATCGCCACGGTGATCGGCCGTGTTGTTACAGGTCATACATGTCAAGTTTTCCTTCTCTTGCACCGATGTTATATATTATAGCCCTTAGTCGTGGGTTCGCAGTCACGGGTAAAATAGGGAGTGATGAATTATATTCTTACTCCGTCACTACACGGCAAGTCAAATCAGTTTTGAGATATCCATCTATTGGCCAATCGATTCCCAATGTTGGTGTTGGCTTTTCAGAATTACTCTTCGGAAAGGCTTAAGGACAAAAATACCGTAATCACGAGAGTGCTCTTGCCCATTATACATATTTATATATCCGGTTTTCGTGTAAATTGATTAAAATGTATAAAGGAATGATACTTAATCTACAACATATTCGTATTTTGTTAAATGTTCATTAGAATTTGAATAAATCAATGATTACGTTTGCATAAGCAAGACAAACTTCACTTTAACATAAATCAGCTGATCGGCCGATGACCGTTGATGAGTCGCCTTTGTACCTACGTAACCATTGAAAGGTTCGCGCAAATCTAATACCTATTTATACTGTCGAAATTTTACATGCATATATATATCCTGTCTGTACATACCTACATAATGCATAAAATTTAAGGCATAAACTCTTAGACACACATTTTTGTAATCACTATAACTTTTACGTTATATTGTTTTTGTGTAATATACATTCTAATTATGATCTATGACTGTTGAACTACAACATACATGAACAGTTGTCCCATAACCTGATACACCTTGTGTATATAACATATGTGCAAGAGAAGTGAAACTAGAAAGAAAACCCTGTACCAACATGTCTGACCAGCGTGGTATAGTAGATCAATTTTCCTCTTACTGGAAGGAAGCTTAAGCTCAGCAGTGGCACTTTTATGAGCTGTGACGATGATGACGAATATCATACATTTTACAAGTATTAAAACCATAAAATTTTAAATCAGTTTTATATGTTCTTGAATAAATAGTATATTAAGAGCTACATGGATCCAGCGGCCAAAGTATTTATATAGGCAATAGAGCAACAGGTTTTTTCAAGTATCCAGAGTATCAGTAACTAAACTGGAAATACAATAGATACATACCACTTAACTTGAAGGGAAATATAAACAATCGCATTAATTGTAAAATATCGCATTGATTATAAAATGACATAAAATTTATTGTATCAACTGCCTCGTGTGGTGACGTCTTAAGAAAATAGGTTCGAAAGTCCTGTCATAAGAGTAGTAACGCTGTCTAATGGAACACCAGGGGAATAGAAGAGTAATTTTCTCCAGTGGTAAGTATTGTATTCAATAGTGAACTATAGGCTAGCAGATGGATAGATAGGATAGGATATTTGATTAATTTAGTTGGATTTTTCATTGACATGATAAATTACTGTTACGTTATTCTAACTGCAAAACTTTGTAAGACTCTTGCTGCAATACCAAGACTCGGGTGCGCAAGACCAAGACCAAGACCAAGACTCGGGTGCGCAAGACCAAGACTAAGACGAGACCAGGTGTGATGTTGCAAGACCAAGACCAAGACCGGTCCAAGTCTCGTCTTGGTCTTGCATTTGGGCAACACTACACTATATTGCCCGTGGATGTCGTAAAAGACGACTAAGGGACATAATATGTACATACCATCTCTACAAGAGAAGAAAAACTCGAAATAAAACCCTTGAACAACCTAACCAGAATGGTATAGTAAGGTCAATTTCCCTCCTATTGTGTAGGAGGCTCGTGCCCAACAGTGGGATGTATATGAGCTGATAGTGATGATAATAAGAATTTGCTAATATCAAATCTAATATCGAAAAATAATGTTTTAATGGTAAAATATTATATTCGTATTACTGATCATAAACATAACTGCCACACGTGCCAGTATTTTAGGTTCGATACCCACCCACGCAGGACAATACCTTGCCCCTTCTATAAATTAAAACGGCACTATAATCTCATTACTATATGAGGTTTACGCCCAAAAGTGGAAGGCAAAAGATCTAAATGAGTGACGATGGCTTTCTCTGGCTTGACTTGAAGTTTAGGTTATTACTTAAATTTTATGTATATTAATATGATAATTTAAGAAAAGGTTATTTATTAATAAATTCATTTTGTGTATCTTATCTTATACATGTGTGACAATAGCTCAGTTGGGAAGTTGTCCGGTTTTTCCTTGTTTTGTTTTGCCATTCAATCAGTGTGGGATCGAATCTCGGTGTTATTATTATTCTGTTTTGTAATTTTTTTCATTATTTTGTTTTTATTTTTATTAATTTATATCTAAATAAGTTTAGCAAAAATACAACAAAAATGTACTGAACAAAGCTCGGTCAACCAGAAATTATACATTATTAGTATCATTATTTAATCGTATATAGTGTTGCCCAAAAAAGTCTTGGTCTTGGTCTTGGTCTTGCGAGAAATGCCAGACCGAGACCAAGAGCAAGACCGCTTAATTTTTGCAAGACCAAGACCAAGACTGGCCCTGCAAGACTTGAGCAAGACCAAGACTGAGCCTGCAAGAGTCTCGCGGTCTTGCATTTAATTCAAATCACCATTTATATACGGTGGACTCGTATCTTCTACATAATAGGAGGGAAATCGGCCGTGGCCGGAGAGGAATCGCCACGGTGATCGGCCGTGTTGTTACAGGGTTTCATGTCAAGTTTTCCTTCTCTTGCACCGATGTAATATATTATAGCACTTAGTCGTGGGTTCGCACTCGCGGGTAAAATAGGGGGGTGATGAATTGTATTCTTACTCCGTCACTACACGGCAAGTCAAATCAGTCTTGAGATATCCATCTATTGGCTAATCGATTCCCAACGTTGGTGTTGGCTTTTCAGAATTATTCTTCGGAAAGGCTTAAGGACAAAAATACCGTAATCACGAGAGTGCTCTTGTCCATTATACATATTTATATATCCGGTTATTCATTAGCTCAACGACATTCACTGTTGGACATAGAAATATGCCTACAATTAATCTACATAAATGTCCGTGTAAGAACAGAGTACGAATACAATTCACCACTCTCTTACCCGTGGATGTCATATCAAATTGGGCCCAGGCAATGGTGTTAGGAAGCCATTATTATTATTTTTTTTATGGGTGGGCTATGGTACATACGCGCGGTCCATTCCGTCCGGGACGATGAAAGGACGGCGCGCGGGCCCATAACCCACCCGTACCCACGTCGCCTCGTTGTTGGGCCGACCACCAGAGCAGGGTGATTTGTCATCAGTGGTCAAATAACTCCGTCGCTTTCCAATCAAATTGAAAAAATCTTTTTTGTTGGAAAGGGGGAATGTTAAATGACATAAAATTTATTGTATCAACTGCCCCGTGTGGTGATGTCTCAAGAAAACAGGGTCGAAATTCCTTCCTTTGTCATAGGAGTAGTAACTTTGTCTAATATAACACCAGGGGAATAGGAGAGTAATTTTCCCCAGTGGTAAGGGTTATATTCAATGGTGGACTATAGGCTAGCAGATGGATAGGTAGGATAGGATGATATTTGATTAATTTAGTGGGATTTTTCATTGCCATGTAAAATTACTGTTACGTTATTCCAACTGCAAGACTTGCAAGACTTTGCGAGACTCTTGCTGCAATACCAAGACCAAGACCAAGACTCGAGTGTGCAAGACCAAGACGAGACCAGGTGTGCTGTTGCAAGACCAAGACTGGTCCAAGTCTCGTCTTGGTCTTACATTTGGGCAACACTAATCGTATATAAAAGTAAAAAAAAACCGGCTAAGTGCGAGTCAGAGTCGCGTACGTAGGGTTCCGTATCATTATATATAAAAATCGCGTTATTTGTATGGGTGCCCCCCTTAAATATTTATTTTATTTTGTGTTTAGTATTTGTTGTTATAGCGACAACAGAAATACATAATTTGTAAAAATTTCAACTCTCTAGCTATCGCGGTTGTGGATATACAGCCTGGTAACAAACAGTCGGATGGACAGACGGACGGACAAATAGCGAAGTCTTAGTAATAGGAACCCGTTTTTACCTTTTTTATTCGGAACCCTAACAATATATTAAATATTAAAATAATATTATGAAATATATATAATAAAGACTGGCGCCGTAACGAGTTACGTAACGAACGTTTATCCTCCTATAAGAAGTTATCACTTCATCATCATCATCATCTCAGCCCATACACGTCCCACTGTTGGGCTAGGGCCTCCTCCATAATGGGAGGGAATTTGACCTACTATACCATGCTGGTCAGACATGTTGGTATAGGGTTTCATTTCAAGTTTTCCTTCTCTTGCACAGATGTTATGTGCCTATTATATCCCATAGTCGTCTTGTAAGACATCCACGGGCAAGATAGGGAGTGGTGAATTGTATTCTTACTCCGTCACCACACGGAAAGTCACTTCAACAATCCTAAAAAGGAAACGGTATAATATCTAGCATATTAGTCATACCAGCAATCTTCTACAATTCGGCTCAAGAAAGAGTCAAGGGTAACTCAAAAATCATAGAAAAAATATACACTTCTATGATTATTATTTAGGTGTAAATCATGAATTATATTGCTATGTATATGTGATATCGATGATACCTTAAAAAGGTTACAATGAAACGAAAACAGTGAAACAAATACACATTGTCACTGAAATGTTCTTTTAATGACAACACCCTGCATCAAGGAAATAGTTATTGTGTTACGGTGGATTTTACAAACACATAACGACCATTCCATTCCCCCACTACGCCATCTATGCATATGTTTTTGTATATGATATTTATGGTCATATTCAATGTGATGATGAAGTAAGAATAAAATTCACCGCCCCCTCTTTGCCCGTGAGTGTCATAAAAGACGACTAAGGTATATAATATGCATATAATATCTATGCAAAAGAAGTAAAACTCGAATCAAAAACCTATGCTAATACGTCTGACCAGCCTGACATAGAAGGTCAATTTGCCTCCCAAAATGGAGGAGGCCCGAGCACAATAGTAGGACGTATATGGGCTGAGATAAGATGTGATCATTTTCGCTCATAATTACTGTGCCCTTATCCCCACTTTCGAGCCACGTAATATGTACTTTTTTCCATGGTGTGATGCAAGATGGCCGAGGTCGCGGGTTACGTGACCGGGGAATTAGTCCGTCACCCGCCGAGAGGCCGACCGCGTGAGGGAAGACCGACGTCCTCGGAGACGTCGGTCGATGGGAGGGTACCCCAAATAGGGGGTATTCCGTTGGGCCGACCACTGAAGTCAAGTCACCCTGCTCCGGTGGTCGGCCCAACGACGAAGGCGACGTGCATCGCGGGTGGGTTGCGGGTGTGCGTGCTTACGCCCTTCTGTCGCCCTGGACGGAGTGGAGCGAGGAGTGCGCCGACCGCAACCCACCCAAAAAAAAGCCTTCGACATTCATACTTGAAACTTCTCCCGTAACTGTTATACCATCTCATCACATCTGCATACTACGTCAGGCGTTCCCACTTTCATCATCATCATCATCGTGTTGTCTGAAAGCAAAGGCTTATAATCGGTGAGTGTTACCAGTGATGGCATATGGCAAAAACGTGATCTCTAAATGTCGATCTCATACAAAGGTTTAATCGCCTACCGTGGTTTGGAAAGAGCTATCCTCAGTATATCTTTCCGTGTTAAAATACGGAATATAGAAATCTGTAGAAAAATGGACGTAACCGACGCAACCTTTTTTTTTTTCACGCTGTGGAAATGCATTTACGCACTATCCCCCGCCGATTACAGACAGGGGAGTGTGTGTGGGACTCGCCGGCCACAGAAGTGACCGAAATACCCACTAAAACCACAGAGGCCCCTTCCGCGCTTTTACGAGGTGCCGGAGAGATCGTCTGATGACATTCTATCCCTGACACCCCAACGTTTGGCCGTTTGGTAACTGACGCAGCCTGAAGAAATAGTAAGTTGAAATTGTTTTTGATGTGTTACTAAAATTAGCAGCAGATGATTATGACAATTTTACCCGCTTATAACCGGACTTTTGGGTGAGCATTGAAAGCCCTCAACGTGGTAAAGTTAGAATACTAAAATAGTATTTGAAACATCTGGGAACTAAAATTAAAATACATAGCCGAGAAATTTCGTAAAAATGGAGTCATTTCATTATAGAAAACAAAGTTCCAAAGCCGACTTCTAATTTATAAGATTCATGTATTTAAATAACAATACGAAAAATTTCTTAATTTTATTAAAATAGATTAAGAATATGTTTTAATTGCACTACTGTTTAATCTATACATTGTATGGATATATCGAAACCTGTTCAATCGCGGAAGAGCAACCGACAAGATTAATTGCGCACATTAAAGAATAGTTGAGTAGTTTTAAGTCTGTCTCGTTTAAGTCACAGGTCGTAAGGTCATACCAGTAACGTTCACACAGACCTGTCCACATCTTTATTATTAATCTTTGTTATTAATTCTCGATGTGGTAGGCTGAGATTTAATTCCATCGATACATTCATTGGCCAATCAACTACTATTGTTCTAAGTAGACGAGTACGAGAATACCAAAGGAAAAACAAATCTTATACCAATCTGATTTTTGTTAATCTTTCCACATGTAACAGAATTAAGATCATCATCATTTCAGTCTATATATGTCCCACTGTTGGGCTCAGGCCTCCTCCACAATGGGAGAGGAATTGACCTACTATTCCACGCTGGTCAGACGTGTTCGAATAGGCTTTTGTTTCGAGTTTTCCTTCTCTTCCATAGTTGTTATATCCCTATTATATCCCTTAGTCATCTTTTGAGCATATATAAAACGAATTCCGTATGGTGACGTAGAAAAAATACTATTCACCACCCCATTTCTTTCCCGTGGGTGTCGTAAAAAACGATTAAGGGATATATGCAGATAACATATACGCAAGACGAGGAAAACTCGAAATAAAACCCTATACCAACATGCTTGGTCATCGCGATATCTAAGCAGTAGCAATTTGTTACTGCATTTCATTCGGTCAGTGAGAAAACCGGCAGTCCAATTTTATGAGGGTGTTTGCGTGTGGTCGCTTCTAGTGATAAAAACCTTTATTATCACCGAGCCTCATTGCATGCTTTCACACTCTCTTTAGTTTCTTCACAGTTGGCAGTGACCTAACAAAGGTTCATAAACCACAGTATCACTTACCATATGGTGTGACTTTGCCACTAACAGCAATAAATAAATAAAAATTTTTCAGTTGACTCTCACTTCGATTTTCGGTAAGAGAGTATTACTACCCCGTACAGACCGGCCCGCGGCTTTAGACAGACCTCTATCGACAGTATGGTCCTACCACTTAAAAAATTAAGTTGATATAAGTAGGATTTCCTTTCTTCATCTGGAGAAACCCAACAATATTTTTTTTTATTCTTAATATGCTCATTAAGAAACAGAAGACGAAGAATACATATTTAATTGCATATCACAGGTTACCCAATAAATTGATAGAATAGAAAAGAACAAGGTCACCCTGGTTAAGAATTTATTGTTTCACCATCCCGTTGTGACTGCACAGATGGCGTAGTGGTTAAGATACCAACCTATCAATTCAGTGTGGCGGATTGGAATCCTATGCAAGATATTTTGTGCGATCCATATATAGTGGTTATGAGTTTGAATGTAATTAGCGTCAGTAATCCGTGTGGTGACGGAGTAAGAATACAATTCACCGCTCCTTGTCTTGCCCGTGGATGTCGTAAAAGAGGACTATGGGATATAATATGTACATAACATCTGTGCAAGAGAAGGAAAACTCGAAATAAAACCCTATACCAACATGTCTGATCAGCATGGTATAGTAGGTCAAATTTCCTGTCATTGTGGAGGAGACCCGAGACCAACAGTGGGACGTATGTGGGCTGCGATGAGTGTCAGTTAAATTGTATATTTTTAAAATGTCCTGCAGTACAAAGATTATATACTTTGTGCAAGGTTTTGTCTGAAAAAAAAACATAATCCAATCCCTTTCTATGAGAAGTCTAAAATACTAACTGAGGACAGTACTGTAATGGAATTGCCAACTGTGATTACCAACCCGCTTGCTAAGTGCAGGTATTATGATATCTTCGCATAAGGCCGTCAAGGACTTATGACTTGGAAACCTGGTCTCGGAAATTTCGGCCTTATAAGTAAGTCCAAAGTTGTTCAGCATTTTATGGAGTAGGTTTAGCTCGGGCTTTTATCCGTGACATCCGATATAATGAAATCTTTAGAAAAATGCGTCTACGACAAATTAGCTTGCTGCAGTAGCAATGGACAGGCTACTTTACATGACAAACAGTTATTCGCTGGACATGATATGTTCTCGAGTAGTGACGATGCATCAGAAAGCGTAGTGCGATACACCAGCCACCAGGTATACTGAACATTTAATGAAAGTGGCTAGAAATCGTCAGAGAAGGGAAGGCCTGCATCTAATAGTGGACAGCAAAAGTTTGAAATGATGTTAAGGAATCTTGTCTGTAATGTTTTCTATTTCATAATGAACTAAAATGTCAACTTTCCTATATGATACTAAGAGCCATTCAAGTCGCGCCCTGGTGACGTCACCCCGGGTATCGCACGTATATCAGCTACCGCTTGTTAGTGGTATCAGATGGTGACGGGTCATCAATTTCGCTCATGATTTGCAAAGAAAAAATGAAGAGATGTACTGTTATGAACGATATTCCTTAAATTTGTAGAATTTCTTTTTATTGAATTTGTACTTCTTTTTTTTATGGGTGGGCTATGGTAAGCACACATGGCGTCCATTCCATCCGGGGCGACAAAGGACGGCGTGCGGGCCCATAACCCTTCCATACCCACGTCACCTTTGTCGTTGGGCCGACCACCAGTGCCGAGTTCCTTGTCCTCAGTGGTCAGCCCGACGGCATACCCTTTCGGGTACCCTCACGTCTTGACCTCCATGTCTCGGGCTTTTAGCGCGATTTGTTTTTGATGGTATTAAATTCCTTTTTTTTTTCTATTATTAGTGTCGTTTTCTCTACGAACATAGGATAATGCGAAGGACGACTGAGGGATTGTAATATGCATAAAACATCGATACGAGAGAAGGAAAACTCGATACCAACCCGTCTGATTAGCGTGGTATAGTAGGTCAATTCCGTTCCTATTGTAGAGGAGGTTAGAGCCCAGCAGTGGGATGTATATAAGCTGTGACGATGATGAAAAAATAATCCTTTACAAATAGTATGCCTCGCTGTTCAGAAGGATTGCCGTAGGTTATCTTCCAAAATAGTTTTGGCAATAGGTTGGATGCTGTGTACACTCAAGACTTAGACCATCATTATTTTATCTTATACATTACCCACTGCTGGGTAAGAGCCTCTTTCACAATAAAAAGGTAATAAATGTTGGTCAGGCGAATCGGAATAGGGTATAGTTCGACTTTGCCTGCTCTTGCTTATATGTTGTATGCATATTATATCTATTAATCATCATTTACCACAAGCATAGGCAAAAAAGGGGTGGTTAATTACAGAAAATCTTTAAATGAAACTACTTTGCGGATTTTATCACGTTTGTATTTGATTTTTGATTGCCTGACGTTTCGAATACTTTGCAGCGTTCATGGTCACGGGCGGACTAAGATGTCTCTCGTCCTACTATTTTCTGTATTGGGTAGATAATTATACATTTTCTATTATATCAATAACGATGACTTGTTGGACGAGAGACATCTTAGTCCGCCCGTGATCATGAACGCTGCAAAGTGTTCGAAACGTCGTGCATTCAAAAATCAAATACAAACGCGATAAAATCCATACAGTAGTTTTATTAAAAATGTGTAATACTCGCGTAAACATCAGACATCATTACGGAAAATTGATTAAATCTATTAAATGATAAATCTCACGCGGAGCAATACATTGTGGATTGTACAAAACCAATCCTATTGTAATTACTACACTAAATAGACTTACAGAATTAACAAGAGTTTTATTTATTTAGTTTATTACTGCCCAGATGAATCTGCTGTAGAGAGACGACTGCCAACAGCGTGGTCCTACCACATTAAACTTTTTTCTTCATTATCACAGAAAAGAATACTGTAATTCAACTGTGTTTGGCAGTACCATCCGGCTGATTGGACAACTGATACAGGACAACAGATATTTGGGTACTCAGAGTAGATGACAGATAAAATACTTTTATGATTTGGCACGTTTTGATGATTACTGATTATATTGCATTCACTGCCAATACGATTGTCATCGTCCTTTTTACGGTTTTTAAATCGATATTGTATTGCTTGAAATACATCGATATATAAGAATGATATTTGCATAATTAAATTTGCATTAAGATTAGTATAAAATTGATATAAAAATTTGGACATAATGTGGAAAGAAAAATCGGAATGAACGGAAGTTTCGCTTATTATCAGGTATGCTGTTTGCTCTTTTGCCACTAACAGCAATTAAAAAAAAGGTTCAACGTCACTCAGCATCTTATGAAGAGGACTTTGTATTTCTCTACATGATAAAATTCATAGGGGAATTCTGTAGAAGAATTAGTATAACCGACTTAGACTAGTCGAAACATTAGCACCTTTTAGTCGCAATGGACAAGCTTTATCGCTTGTCGTTGAAAAGGACAGGCTCCTCAGTGATAACTACATATCGTACGACGTAGCGTAAAACAGCTCTCTATTAGCTGGACTAATAACATCTTGCCGATGAATACAAACCATACAGAATATTCTGAATACTATTCTCATTTTTTTGTCTAGCAGTGGACGTTTACAGATTGAGATATAATACCTTAGTCAGATATTACCATTCCCAAGATCAAATAAGAGGAATTTATAAAACTAACTGCCCTCATAAACTCATCTGCTAAACATGGTAATTATGAGTCTGTTAGCCTCCTGTTGGGCTCTGTGATCATAATAAAATTAATAGCAATTCTGTAATTTCAAGTGCTCTCCCTCTCAATTCTGTGAGCCTTCAATCCTTAAATATATATCCCAGCTGACCCAACAGACGTTGTTCTGTTCAAATAAAATAAAAAAAATATTCTCGTTAGAATCGATAGCAGCGCCACCTACCGGATTCAATTATAAATTTAAACCATTCTCGAATCCCCTTGGACACACACGAAAAATTTCATCGTTACTCCATATCTTGCTCGTGAGTGTCATAAAAGACGACTAAGGGATATAATAAGTATCTACCATCTATGTAAGAGAAGGAAAGCTCTTTCCATTGTGAAGGAGGCTCGAGGTCAACAGGGGACGTTTATGAGCGGAGACGTCCAATTATAAAAAGGGCTGACAAAGATTATATTGTTTATTTTGAAAGTTCATACAATAATAATGCTATATCAATAGTATATAACTCTTATTGATACCCAATATTTTACTATATTTAAAAAAAATGGTTGTAAAATTTATGATAAGAGTCAGGCGGAAGCCACAAGTGGAATAACCGTTTAAATAATTCGACATAATCAAAAACAGGACGAGCACACCGAGTTGCAATAAAAACAAAATTTGCACGAGATCGCATCGTACGAACCGGCCACGCCACAATGCCGCCATTACAGTGCAAAGTGGACATAATTAATTAAACAATTAATCAGCTAATTGCTATATGATTTGCTTTTTATACTACTTTTATGTCAATTTGTAAGTATCTGGATCTGAAGCAGTTTATACCATAAAAGATTAATTCGTAAGTTCCTAAAGTGCTTTCGGCAAAATACTGACGGTTTTGTAAAGCTCAAATATTTCTGATACAGTTTCACGTTCTTAAAAGAACGTTGAAGAGCATTTTTACTGTCAAAAATCCTATATTTTTGCAATATTTTTCTTGTGTATAGTAATTTTCAACTTCAAAACTTTTCTTATTTGACGGAGTAAGAATACAATTTATCACCTCTTCCCGTAGCTGTCGTAAAGTAGGTTACAATAGGTGTTTAAAATCTATGCAAGAGAAGTAAAACACAAAATGAAACTCTTTAGCAACCCGTTTGACCAGCGTGATAGTAGATTAGCTTTCTATTATGAGGCTCGAGGCCTGTTCTATGCCTTTTTTTGGGGGTGTTTTACGGTCGGCGCACTCCTCGCTCCGCTCCGTCCGGGGCGACAGAGGGGCGTAAGCACGCACACCCGTAATCCACCCCCATCCCCGCTCGGGGAGGACGTCAGTCTTTCCTCACGCGGTCGGCCTCTCGGTGGGTGACGGACTAATTCCCTAGTCACGTCACCCGCGGCCTCCGCTAGGGCGACGTGAGGCGCAACAAATTATTACCCTGTGTGGCAACAAAACCAGCGAAATTTAGCATGGTATGTTGGTATCTTAAGCACTACTCCATCTATGCAGTCAAACGTTAAACAATATATTTAAAAATGGTTTGCTTCATGGTACAGGCACTACAATTTGGTACTATGCCTTAGCTTCCCGTGGGCGCCGTAGGTTTGTTTCGAAATAATTTTACTTCATTTTAAATACAATGATAACTCATTTATATTTATGACACAATAAAAATATCGTATTATTTCTGAAGAATTATTTAGTGAGGATGCGACAGCCGAACAAATAACTGTACAGTACTGAAACAAGACAAATTGCTCGCCATAAAAGTATTTTAAAACAAAACAAATGTAATACGGCTTCTGGATAAATGCTTATTAATTTTCATGATGGTATTGTGCTCTAATTTTTTATGATGTAGTGGCTACAGTTACTGTGATATTAAATACTCGTAAAATTTTATCATTGTAATGAATACTCAATATAATAAGTTATGATCGGTGTTATATTGATGTGATGATGGATTCAAGCTTTTGTAGATTTAAAAGCAGTTATTGAGAATTAAGTATATAAAATAATGAAATGAATGAAAACTCGAAAGGAAACTTTATACCAACATGTCTGATCAGCATGGTATAGTAGACTAATTGCTCTCGTATTTTGGAGGAGGCTCTCGAGCCTAATAGTGAAACGTGCATGAACTGACATACTTCAATGTATTAAAAATACCATTTTTTTTTTTTGGGTGGGCTACGGTCAGAGCACCCGCCCTCCGGCTCCGTCCGCAGCGACAGAGGTGCTGCGCGCGGCCCCGTAATCCACCCTATAGCACGTCGCCTTCGTCGTTGGGCTGACCACCGGTGCAGTTTCTTGACTTCAGTGGTAGGCCCGTAGAAAAAATATCGATGTGGTAGAATAAGAATATAATTATAAAAACTTTGCATGTGGTGACCGAATGAAAATACAATTCACCACCCCCTTTTTTGGCCGTGGGTGTCGTAAAAGATGACTGAAGCACATAGTATGCACGTGGCATCTGTGCAAGAGAGGGTAATAATATATAATATACTATAATGCAGACCAATATTTATGCAAGAGAAGCCGCCTAAACCCTATACCAACACGTTTGACCAGTGTGGTATAGTAAGTAATCAATCAATCTTTTTCCAATGTGAAGGAGACTTAAGCCCAGCAGTGGGACGTATATGAGCTGTTATGTTATTGATGAAACTCTTACAAAGCCGTGAGAGTTGTTTAAAAATCGATTAAATGTCTTCCCAAAGATCCCTTGTTCATGAAGAAAGGGGCTTAAAGCGAATAGAAAATATGCTAAACAATATCTTTATAAATAAATTTCTTGTGTATGTCACTAAACTCCTCCTAGGATCCGGTAGGTGGCGCTTATTTGAACAGAACAACGTCTGTTGGGTCAGCTAGTCTTTATATATATATATATATATATATTATTTTTTATTTATTTACTTAAGACAACACCCTGCACTATTACATCCAGACTCAGAACAACAATTTGTGGATCGCACAAAGTGTTGTCCCGCGTGGGATTCGAACCCCCGACACTGGCACTATAGGTCGCTATCTTAATCACTACGCCATCTGTGCAGTATATATATATATATCATGTGTACGTATGTATGTCACTAAACTCCTCCTAAGTGGCTGGACTGATGTTGATGAAATTTTTTGTGTGTCTTGAAGGCGATTTGAGAATGGTTTAAATTCACAATTGGATCCGTTAGGTGGCGATGCTCTCAATTTCAAGTAGAATTCCTTTTATTTTATTGGAACAGAACAACGTCTGTTTGCTCAGCTAGTATATTATAAAGAAAGCAATGTGCCACCCTCCCATCCTTGCTTATGAACGTTGTAAAAACTGGCCAAGAGATCCCAATTGCTGCTATTGCCAAACCGCCTACCAATATGTTCTATTAGAGCGGTCTATCTCCAGCAATGGACTTTGATAGACTAATACAGGGATAAATGCAAAGGAAATCTTACCTAAAATACTTTTATAAATGTAGAAAGGTAAAAATTCAGAGAAATATTTTCAATAGAGATTTTCACTTTAAAGAAGTTTAAACATCCATACTAATATTATAAATGCGAAAGTAAGGAAGTTTGTTTGTTTGTTTATTTGTAACGCTTTCACGCTTAAACCACCGAACCGATTTCAAAAATTCTTTCACCAATGGAAAGCTATAAAATCAGGGAGTAACATAGGCTATATTTTATCCCGGTATTCCAACAGGAACGGGAACTACGCCGCGGGTAAAGCGACTGAAACCGAAGCGAAGCGAGGGCGCGTTGCTAGTTTCTAATACTTTTAAAAATAGGTTATGTTTGGCCAAATGTTTCTAGAAATATGTCATGATAAGCCTAGTATATACTATTGGTTTTTTTCCATTGATTTTCTTATGACTACTCCAAAGTGCTATAAAAATGATTGAAGATATATTCAAAAAGTAAATACTTTGTTTTTGGGGGTGGGTTACGGTCGGGGCACTCCTCGCCTGGCTCCGTCCGGGGCGACAGAAGGACCTAAGCACGCACTCCCCTAATCCACCCGTATACCCGCCTTCGTCGTTGAGTCGACAAAAAAAAAGTAGGTTACTTGAAGCTACAATTTAATATTTTTCTATTGTTATACAATCATTTTCCACCGAGTGACAGCCTGTTGAAAATCACCCTAAAATTTTGCATTTTTTTTTTCTATCCCTTAATTTTTGCGACTAGTTCATTAGGTCATTTTATACGTAAGTACTTATGTAGTGTGCTGATGAAATAAGAATATAATTTACCAACGTCTTTTTTGCCCATGGGTGTCGTAAAAGTCAACCAAGGGATTATAATATGCATACAACATATGTGAAAGAGAAAAAAAAAGAGAAATAAAAGCCGTCTTTTTTTTTTTTTTTTTGTGTGTGGGTCGCGGTCGGCGCGCCTCCGCACCACTCCGTCCGGGGCGACAGAGAGGCTTAAGCACGCAACTCCCGCGACCCACCCAAAAACCACGTCGCCTTCGTCGCTGAGCCGACCACTGGAGCAGCGTTAACTTGTCGTCAGTGGTCGGCCCGACGGAATACCCCTAATTGGGGTACCCTCCCATCGACCAACGTCCCCCTCTCGGGGAGGACGTCGGTCTTAAATAAAACCCGTCTGACCAGTGTAGTAGGTCAATTTCCCTTCCATTGTAAAGGAGGTTCAAGCCCAGCGGTGGGACGTATATGAGCTTCGATAATGATGATGAAATAAAAACTAAACTTTTTCGAATATTGACTGACTATTAATAATTGGTTTTCTCTTTTTCTTGCAATGTAAATTGGACCTTTTTTGTGTGGTGACGGAGTAAGAACACAATTCACCACCTCCTTTCCCGTAGGTGTCGTAAAAGGCTACTAAAAGATTAAAAACGCACATAGCATCGATTCAGAGGAAGGAAGCTTGAAATGAAACCTTATACCAACCTATTTAATCAGCGTAGTACAGTAAATAAATTTACCTCCTGTTGTGAAGGAGACTCGCAACGAGAAGAAACGTTGCGTGGACTTTAAGAATAGTGGTAGGACCACACTGTTGACTGTTGTCTGTCTACAGCCTCGGGCCGGTCCGTCTGGGGTAGTACCACATTGAGCAGAAACCGTCGTCTGAACAGTAGCAACTTACTGTTACTGTGCTTTATTCGGTGAGCGATTGAGCCGGGAGCCCAACTCTCTGAGGGTATTCGCGTGTGGTGAGTTTCGGTAATATTTTTAGTATCACCAAACCTCATTGCACAAATTCACACTCCCTTCACTTTCTTCACTATAGGCAGCAGCCCAACTAAGGTCCATGAATGGCAGCATCATTTACCATCAGGTATACTGTTTGCCCGTTTGCCACTGTTTGCAATGAAAAATAAATAAATAATAATAATGACTATTATTATATAGGTATTTCGTATTTTAATTATACTTCAAATCAAACAGAAGTCTGTGTAGTAACGGAGTTACAATTTAAATCATGAAATGAAATGATGACCAAAGAGAAAGAAGAAATTTTAAGTAATTTCTTTTGTTACAAAATGATAGTACATTTTAATGATATCAAGGGGATATCAAAAATACTGGTTGTCTGTATATTCGAGGCACACACCCATGCCCAGTAAATAAAAAAACAAGAAATTATCAATTATGCCAAAGTACCGTTACAAAGCGACAAGCGAGTCGAGCAAAAACCTCATCGATTTCAATTTCTCATCTTCAATTCCAAATTTACAATAAAAAACTCAACCATTTTTCCCGAAATTAAGGTGAAACATGAAAACCAGACGGGCACACCACCATTTTGGGTAGCGATCGGGCGGTCGGCATAAATGATACGAAATTATTTCCGCAAGTACGGGCGAGCGAAAAAACTACGTGTTGTGACAATAAATCATTCGAAGTCGAGTGTACTCGAATAAATGAACGATTCGATTGGCGATGCAACGATTACGCGTTATGTTTATAGAGAGAGTTGTAACGTAGAATGTCGACGGGACTTTTTGTTAAATCGCTTTTGAAAGCTTAATTTTTTCACTGGTAAAGGGCACGCCGCATTGGTATGGGAAATTTAACGGACTTTTAATGTATTAAATTATATTTTAAAAGTAAAATGCGGTAACTAAGATTTAGGTGCTAGGTTACTTATAAAAGCTTCATTGCAGCTTATATACATACCACTGCTGGGCTTTAGCCTCCTTTGCGATGAAAAGGAAATTGATTTACTATACCACGCTGGTCAGACAAATTGGTATAGAGTTATATTTGAGTTTTCCTTCTCTAAAAAAAATATTTTGTTACTAGTGAAAAATGATTGTCGCACGGGTAATTCGAACCCACACCTATCGGTATACCATTCTCATCGTCTTATCATTTGGACTAATGTAGATTGGCGTATGTTAGTCTTATAGTCACTCTTATTTGTATCACTAAATAGGTGTGGGTTCACAACCTGCGTGGCATTAATTTTTCACTTGTAAAAAAAGATTTAAAAAATTTACTATTTTTGTCTTAATACTAAAACTATATTTACGTATTTTATAGCGTTAGTGGTTGAAATCAAAACTAAACGCGATAAAATCTGCAAAAATAGATTTATTTTTATATATAACCTTCGCGTTACATCAGAAATCATTGTTATTATACAGGCAAGAAAAGGAGTGAATTGTATTCTTACCACGTCACCACACGACGATTTTTTTACTACTTTCAAACAAAAAAATCAAAAAAGCCATAATGACCGTGTTATTTTGTAGCGTACTGTTTCATTGCGCACTAAATTCTTAAATATTATAAAGACAAATATTTTTTAAATAAATCCATTATACTTTTTTTAGAAATCTTTTATTAAATATGCAAATACACGATATTGTATTCGCAAAAGATACAAATGTTAATATTTTCGAGTGCTCCATTAAATACTTATCTATAATAAGCGATTAATTATGTATTAAAACTATAAGATAAGCGACTAATTGACCACTAACATATATTTTCTAATAAAAAGAACTTGAAGCACTAAATAACCTAATAGCAACTTATTCAACTATCATTTAAGCAAATTACATAGAGTAATCTACTATTGAGATATCAAGTTCAAGGCCTATACAGATGCTTCGAGATGAAAAATATGAGGTTAAACGCCTATGATCTCGATTTAAGAATATTTTTTTAGATTTATAAGCGGCTTATTCGACTTTTAAAAATGGATTGAATATACATAATTATACTAGAATTTTAAAACCGTATACAGACGTATTGTCCCTGTGGTGACAGAATAAAAATACAAAATATCACTCCCTATCTTACCTATATCTGATTATAATACGCATATAACATTTATGCAAGAGAAGGAAAACTCGAAATGAAAGCCTATACTAAGCTGTCTGACCAGAATGGTTTGGGCTCGAGCCTAGTAGTGGGACGTATATGAGCTGAAATGATGATAATACTGACGTAAATGAAGCAAGTATAATTTCAAAAAAGCTTATCTTATCTTAGATTTGGGTATCTCTCATTACTCTTATGAGAAAGAAAATTGTAAAAATGATTGATGATGAAGATTGTTACTCTGATAGTCTTGTCATTTTAGGATTGTTAGGAAATAATTTTGGGTTACGGTCGGCGCACTCCTCGCCCAACTCCTTACGGGGCGACAGAGGGGCGTAAGCCCGCACACCCGTAACCCACCCGTGACACGTAAATAGATTCACTGCTAACAAAATCCAAGTAAAAATGGTAAAGGGTTTTGGCATTTATAACCGATTTCAAAAAAGGAGGTTTTTAATTAGACTGTAATTTTTGTTTGTTAACTCTGAACTTGGTGACTGGGTGAACCCATTTTAATGTATTTTTTTATTTTTATTTTTTTTTGTTATTTGAAAGCTGGTGCTTGCCGTGTGATTTAACAACGGCATCTATGAGAAAACAGTTAAAGTCGATTTTTTTTGTCAGAATTATTTAACCTCATCATCATCTCTTATATTTTATTTTTATTTTTATTTTATTTATTAGGGACATAAAACAGTTACATGTTACAATGTTACAATGAAAATCTTATTAAATAATTTTAGCTTACATACAACCCACACTAATGTCCACATATTTGTATAAAAGTAAAGGAAGTTACAAACATGCACACTTTACAGTTTTCATACACTAGTACTCTGAAATAATACATCATTAACTTGTTTTTTAAAGCTGTTCTTAGAATGTAGGAAAATATCTATATCTGAAAATTGTGTGTTATATATATCGGTCAGTCGTCGCAAAGGCGCTCGTGTTCCGGCGTTAGTTTTGCACGTATCCAAGTGGAACAACCGAGGTACACGAGCTTGCCGTCGCATCACAGTTCTGGGCACTGTATAACATAACCTATTCGTAATCTCCACACAATCATATATGTTGTTACAAATGTTATACAACACCATAGTTCCGAGAAGTCGTCGTCTAGATTCTAAACTGAGAATGTTATAGTGCTACAACATGGCAGCGTATGATACTTTGGAATTACGGCATTTATAATTCATTACTCTTAAAAATTTTCTTTGTACATTTTCAATTCTATCACTATATTTTTTATATATTGGATTCCAAATTGAGGTCGCATATTCTAACTGGGAACGAACAAGAGTCTTATACAATAGCAAATAAGTAGAGGGACGCACAAAATCAACGGAAGATCTCATAACGAAACCATACATTTGAAGAGCTCTATTAATAACACTGTCTATGTGGATATCAAAATGCAAAGATGAATCAAAAATCACTCCCAGGTCTCGCACAGCGGTGAAAATATTTAAACTATAATTGTGTAAAGAATAATTAAAATTAATTTTAGTTCTGTTTTTTGTGAATGATATGCTGTGACATTTAGCTAGATTAAGTGATAAGCTATTATCTATACAATATTTACAGAACCTGGTTAGATCGTCCTGAAGCAGTATGCAATCCGCTATACTTTTACAGGATTTGTAGATTTTGATGTCATCAGCATACATTAAGATATTGGAGTGCCTGAAACAATCCTTAATGTCATTTATAAACAATATAAACAAGAGGGGGCCCAAAATTGAACCCTGTGGCACACCTGACTTCACAAATACAGATTCGGATTCGTTACCATTAATAACAACCTGTTGTGTTCTATTAAAAATATAAGAAACAAACCAACGGAGTAGATTACCACGAATGCCGTTGAAAGCGATTTTATCTAAAAGGAGTTTGTGATCCACCCTGTCGAATGCCTTTTGAAAGTCTGTATACACCACATCAACTTGAATTCTACGATCATATTATCAAATAAATTATTAGCGAAAACTGTGAGATTTGTTGTGGTAGACCGCTTTTGAACAAAACTATGTTGCTCGGGTATAATTATCTGATGCAAATGTGGATATATAGCGGTTCGAACTAGACGCTCAAAAAGCTTCGCCAGGGCGGAAAGTATTGAAATAGGTCGATAATTCTCCACATTACTTTTTTCACCACTTTTATAGATAGGGATAATAAGCGCACGCTTCCAAATGACCGGAAAAAAGCCGTCACATAAACATTTATTGAAAATAATATACAATGGAATACAAATGTTGTCAACAACTTTACTAAGGAAATACGGTGGCAAGCCGTCGGGCCCAGCACCCTTAGATACATCTAATGACTTAACTGCATTGACTATTGATTCCTTATCGATTATTATATTAGATAAGTTAATAGAGTTATGAGAAACGTCAATAGGTGGTTTCCACGTCTTTGGATCGAGTGTAGAAGGTACGTGAACAGAAGAAAAAAAATTTGAAAATAATTTGCATATGTCCGTTGGATTTTGTGAGGAAAGATTACCAAAATGCATACTTGCTGGATATTTTGATTTGAGCTTCCTATTGGAAACATAAGACCAAAAGCATTTCAAATTTTTGGGTATGCTATCCTCGATTAATTGTATGTAATTACGATAACACCTAGTAGATTCTTTAAGAAAAAGTCGACGTTTGCATGCAAAGTTTTCGTAGTCGCAAATATTATGATATTTCTTCCATCTATTCCATGCGTGTTCTTTTTTCTTGAATGCATGTATCAGAGAGTGAGAAAACCAGATAGGAAATTTGGAATTCCTTCTCTGTGTAAGTGGAACAAAAAGACGAATTGTAAATAAAACTACTTTTACGGATTATATCGCGTTTGTATTTGATTTATGATTGCCCGACGTTTCGAACACTTTGCAGCATTCATGGTCACGGGCGGACTAAGCTGTCTCACGTCCAACAGGTAATCGTTATTACAGACATTTACAATTATCTACCCGATACAGAAAATAGTTATAAATTTATTAAATTGTTACCCACATTTTAGTACAAATTTATTGCCAGTGTAAGAAGAAAATGAATCTATATGAAAAAATTATATTGTTTATGGTTAGTAATTATTAATTATTAAATTTGTAGCAATTATGATTACAATTTGTTGATTTAAAACTAACAAAACTAATATACTACTACCCGATCGGAACGCGGCCACACTGAGAAAGATCCGGCAAGAAAACTCAGGGGACATGATGCTAAATTAATATTGATTTTTAATTTTAGATGCGGCTTACTAAAAGATTTTTGATTTATAAAATTATCTTTAACTATTATTATTGTGGGTCAAATCTATACAATAAGTGCTCACAGTATCATGCAGTCTTGTGGTGGTCTCTTTGGATTTATTTTTAATTATGTTTATAACAGGATCCCAGCTTGATGGTAATACTGTACTGATGTAATACTCTGTGAACATAGTCAGGACCGCTCCCGCCATAACATTAGGTTATGATTGCCCGACGTTTTGAACACTTTGCAGCATTCATGGTCACGGGCGGACTAAGGTGTCTCACGTCCATCAAGTCATCGTTATTACAGACGTTTATAATTATCTACCCGATACGATAACTCATGACGTTGACGGCAAAATTTGAATTCATATTCTTTTAAAATTTAATGTTATTATATTGTTTTGCTAAAAACACTGACAAAACAACATTTTCTATAAATAAAACCTAGCTAGATCGATTTTTTGGCCTCGAAACCTCTAGTATGCCAAGTTTCATCAAAATCGTTGCTGCCGTTTCCGAGATCATCAATATATATATATATATATATATATATGTATATATACAAGAATTGCTCGTTTAAAGATATAAGATATCATTATAATAATGTCCTTTAAATCAAAATATAATTTTTAAAGATTATTGCTCGATAAATTCCATAAGTGTCATCCAATTACAAATTAACTACTGGAACAGCAAGTGAATTATATTTTTATTAACTTTAAGTACTGGACATAATATATTTTTATTAGTTCGGTATTTATAACCATTATGAATAGGTGGTATATCGCGTAAATCTCTTCACATTTTCTAATGTTCATCATAAATATCTCAATCATTATCATAACATGAACTATTTTACGGTAACTGTAACGTGTGGTAATTATTTAAGCGTTTGAAATATAATTCAGTATGCAAATTAATTACTGTTATTTATTATATTGCGTAATTTACAGACATGTTATATTTTAATTTAAACCGGCGACTGGGGCGGCGTAGGCGCAACTACCTGCGCCTCATGCCGCCCTAGCCGTGACCGCGGGTGACGTGACTGGGGATTAGTCCATCACCCGCCGAGAGGCCGACCGCGTGAGGAAAGACCGACGTCCTCCCCGAGGGGGGGACGTCGGTCGATAGGAGGGTACCCCAATTGGGGGTATTCCGTCAGGCCGACCACTGATGTCAAGTAACCCTGCTCCGGTGGTCGGCCCAACGACGAAGGCGACGTGGTTTTCGGGTGGGTTGCGGTAGTTGCGTGCTTAAGCCCCTCTATCGCCCCGGACGGAGTGGTGGGGAGGCGCGCCGACCGCAGCTCACCCACAAAAAAAAGAAATATTTTAATTTATATTCTTTATCCGATCAGACATTTTTCAACTTTCCATGTGGTGATGGAGTAAGAATATAATTCACCACATTCTTTTTTGGCCATAGGTATCTATTAAACTACTAAGGGATACAATCTTCTATCTTTATCATAAAATGTCAATAAAATACGGATTCAAATTTCGCCGTCAACGTCAACGCGATAGCTTAGTTGGGAAGTTGTCCAGTTCTTTTTGGTTTGTTTTGGCATTCAAACAGCGTGTGATCGAATCTCGATGTTATTATTATTCTCTTTTTGTAATTTTTGATATTTTTTTTTTCTTTATTTAATTTTTATTTTTTTTTAATATATATCTAAATAAATTCAACAAAAATACAATAAAAATATACAGAGCGAAACTCGGTCAACCAGATATTATGCATTAAATATCTATGCAAGAGAAAGAAAACTTGAAACAAAACCTTCTACCAACCCGTCGAATCAGCGTGGTAAGTCAGTTACCCTCCTGTTGTGAAGGAGTCTCGGCTCGAGTGGGACGTATATGCGTTGAAATGATGACGATGATGTTCATGATGATTATGGGTTTTATATATACTTATTCTATAAGATGATGGTTTTTGCATTCCTTGCGGAAACTGAACGAGCGATTCTTTTTCTTTTACTATTGATGGTAAATGAACTAATAGCTCAGCTGGTGGTAAATGATACTGCCGGTCATGGAATTTTGCTTGGTGGCTGTCTACCGTGACATACGTGAAGGGGGCATGAATACGTGCAATGAGTTTTGGTGATAGTAAGAGCAATACCAAAACCTACTACACGTAAAAAAAGTTGGGCTTCCAGCTCTCTCGCTCATCGAACGAAGTGCGGTAACAAATTACACTCCTCAGAGGTCGATTTTCTCGGGGGTCATCCGGTCGATGGCCCTGTACGGCGCACCGGTGTGGGCGGGGTCCTTGACCGTCCGACTTAGGGCCCTTCTGTGGCGACCACAGAGGGTCATGGCGGTCAGGGCCATCCGCGGATACCGCACGGTGGCGACGGAGGCAGCGTGCCTATTGGCCGGGACTCCCCCGTGGGACCTGGAGGCGGAAATGCTCGCCGAGTTGTATCGGCGGGTGTCGGGGGTGCGCGGGGAGGGCGGTGTGATCTCGTTAGGGGTCTCACCGCCTGGCGCGTCGACGCCCGCCGAGACGTCATTGCCCGTTGGGCAGTCCGGCTGGAGAGGCCTCGGTTCGGGGTGCGAACCGTGGAGGCCTTCCGGCCGGTGCTGATGCAGTGGTTGGAAAGGCGGCACGGGGTGCTCTCCTTCCGACTAGTGCAGGTGTTGACGGGGCACGGGAGCTTCGCCAAATACCTGCACAGGGTCGTAAGGAGGGAGAGTACACCGTCCTGCCACCACTGCGATTGTGACGAGGACACGGCGCGCCACACGCTCGAGGCCTGCGCGGCTTGGGCAGTGCAGCGCCGTGAACTCGTCGCAATCATCGGTGCCGACCTGACGCTGCCGGCCATCGCTAGGGCTATGGTCGACAGCGTCAGGAACTGGGACGCGGTCGCAGCCTTCTGCGAGACAGTGATCTCGCAGAAGGAGGCGGCGGATCGTCTGCGCGTGGAGCGCAGCCTCGATGAGGAGATCCGCCGCCGGCGACTGGGGCGGCGCTGGCGCAACTATCTGCGCCTCATGCCGCCCTAGCCGAGGCCGCGGGTGACGTGACCGGGGATTAGTCCGTCACCCGCCGAGAGGCCGACCGCGTGAGGAAAGACCGACGTCCTCCCCGAGGGGGGGACGTCGGTCGATGGGAGGGTACCCCGCGTAGGGGGTATTCCGTCGGGCCGACCACTGACGACAAGTAAACCTGCTCCGGTGGTCGGCCCAATGACGAAGGCGAGGTGGTTTTCGGGTGGGTTGCGGGAGTTGCGTGCTTAAGCCCCTCTGTCGCCCCGGACGGAGTGGTGCGGAGGCGCGCCGACCGCGACCCACCCAAAAAAAAAAAAAAAAAAAAAAGAGGTCGATTTTCTGCGAGTGTACTACCCCGGAGGGATCGGCCCGTGGCTGTAGTCAGACGACTCTCAACAGTGTGCTCCTATTACAAGACTTGACTGTCTTAATGATATCTGATGTTTACGCGAGCACTACACATTGTAAATAAAACTACTTTTACGGATTATATCGCGTTTGTATTTGATTTATGATTGCCCAACGTTTCGAACACTTTGCAGCATTCATGGTCACGGGCAGACTAAGGTGTCTCACGTCCAACAAGTAATCGTTATTACAGACATTTATAATTATCTACCCGATACAGAAATTAGTTATAAATTTATTAAATTGTTACCCACATTTTAGTACAAATTTATTGCCAGTGTAAGAAGAAAATGATTCTATATGAAAAAATTATATTTTTTATGGTTAGTAATTATTAATTATTAAATTTGTAGTAATTATTGTTACAATTTGTTGATTTAAAACTAACAAAACTAATATACTACCACCGGATCGGAACGCGGCCACACTGAGAAAGATCCGGCAAGAAAATTCAGGGGACATGATGCTAAATTAATAATTAATTGACTGTCTTATCAGTGAGTATTGTAAAACACGAGTGAAGGATTTAAAATGCATATAACATCTGTCTACTGGAAGGACATCTTCAAATGAAACCCTATGCAAACCCTATAATAAGTCTTGTCCTGTCCTGTCTATCAAAAAATAGAGAGCAAATAGAATTACATACCCTTTCTTTCTCTTTCATGAATGTTATATGCATATTATATTCCTTAGTCGTCTTTTAATATATCCACGGCCAAAATAGGGAGTGGTGAATTGTATTCGTACTCAGTCAACGCACTCCAAGATTACTCTTAATCCTTTGCGAAATGCGAAATCCTTTGCGGCTTTTAAAAATATATTAAGTTTAGTTCAGAGCGACACGAAGGTTTTTTTTAAATACTAATTCAGTATTCTTACCCGCATAGTTTCTGTTCCCGTTGGAATACCGGGATAAAATATAGCCTATGATTCTCCCTGACATTATAGCTTTTTGAAAGAAATTTTGAAATCAGTCCTGTGGTTTAAGCGTAAAATCGTAACAATAAAATAAACAGTCAGTGAAAAAAAAGAGTTATTCGATAATTAAAGGTAATTGTCAAACATTGGGATACGTGATAATATTGAACTTCATACGCATCTAGACGCGGTCATCAACTAGTAACTATAATATAGTAATAAATGATATGATAGGTATTCAAAAAGTCGGCGTCTTTGTTAGCAAGATGGTTTTATTTTAAAAATGTCCAACAATGTAGTCTCAGTCTGATAAATTTTATTGGCCATCAATGAAATAAGTATTTTTTCTTGTTGGTGTTTTATATCGGCACTTTGATGTAAAAATGAACCTGACCACTAAAAAAAGTTAAGTAGTAAATTTATATTTGCGTTAAGACTTACTTATATTTAGATATTCTAAATTATAAGTTCTCTAACCTGTAAGACTGATAAATATTTAATAATATTTGTTATCCCAAATAGTGGGTTTACGAATGAACATGGACAAGATGAAAGTCATGTTAAATGCCCATGTCATTCTAGAACTATACCGGTCCTAGTTGGCAATGCGATTCTCGGAGTTGTAGATCATTATGTTTACCTAGAACAAACAGTCCAGTTAGGTAGATCCAATTTCGAGAAAAAGATCAGCCGACGAATCCAACTCAGTTGGGCAGCGTTCGGGCAACTTAAGAGGATCTTCTCGTTCAACATACCTCAGTGTCTGAAAACACAGGTCTACAACCAGTGTGTATTACCAGTGATAACTTACGGTACAGAAACGTGGTCCCTAAATGTAGACTTCATAACAAGGCTCAAAGTCGCTCAGCGTGCTATGGAGCGGGTTATACTCGGGATTTCTCTGCGAAATCCGCAGAAGAACGGGTGTAACCGACATAGCACGAAGAATGAGTGGCAATGGGCAGGCCACATCACTCGAAGAACCGACAACCGCTGGGGAAGAATGGTTCTCGAGTGGCGACCACGTATCGGACGGCGCCGTGTAGGACGCCCCCCACTAGGTGGACCGACGACCTGGTAAAGATTGCTGGGCGTCGTTGGATGCAAGCGGCACAGTACACACACATTGTGGCGTAACATGAGGGAGGCCTACATCCAGCAGTGGATGGCGATAGGCTGCAATGATGATAATGATGATGTTATCGCCTAACGAAAGATGGTAGCTCAGAGTATGCTGTGGGAACATTCGCAGCTGTAGATGCAGTCAGTCTTGAGCGGTTCAATAGCGAAAAACGGGTAGACAGTCTCAAATAAGTGACAAGACCAACGTGGTATAGCTGGTGAATTTCCCTCCCAGTATGGAGAAGGCTTAGAAGTAGGACGTATATGAGCTGGGATGAAGATTTCAGCGAGGTTTTGGTGATTTGTATTTTTACTTCGTCATCACTGGGCAATCATGAACTTTTTAAAAGAAACCAATACTATGAGTATTGGTTTCTTTACCAATACTATGAGTATTGGTTTCTTTTTAAAAAGTTTTAAAGTGAAGTATAATAATAAACATCTGGTTGACCGAGCTTTGCTTGGTGTACTTTTTTTTTGTAAATTGTATTTACGACGAACATATTTAGATATACATCATCGTGATGATGATGATTTAGATTTACATATATTATTAAAAAAATATAAACGATGAAATAATAAAAAAAATAACAAAAATTAAAAAAAGAAACAGAATAATAATACAGTATAACAGTATAATAATTGAGATTTGCTTTCAGTCTGTTTGGATGCCACTGGACAACTGCCCAGCTGAGCTTTATTGATTAGCTAATACACCGACTAGACTACATTTTCTATAAACAAAACCTAGCTAGAACGATTTTTGCTCCCGAAACCTTTCAACGTCATAACCCATCTTTCATCGTAGAAAACCATAAGTGAATAAATGTTGCTGAACATACAAAGCATATTAAGAAGGTTTCCTATACAAAAGCATGTACAATGCTGTATTTCTTTCACAAAAAGTCCAAGATATCCAACCAACATATCACAATATCGATTCACCGTTGTCTTACTATAAATGGTGTCAACCAAATACAGTCTCGCTCGTAAATAACAAATGTATTCGTAAACGTTCCATGATGCACCGTTCTGTAGTAAAAAAGTTGAGTTTGTAATTAAAGTAGATATCCACTGAACAGTTTCCGAATTGTTTCGGCGCAACCACCGAAATTCGTTGCATTGTACTCCTTAAGAAAATTGAGCCATAAATATACTTTACGTAATTTTCGATTGCGAAATTTCGGCCGAAATATTTGCATACTGAACCACTGGCCGTCACGCTTTGCGTTTTAACCCTAATGGTCTGTTCACACTATTAATTTTATACTTCTTTTAGGTGGTTTACTTTGGCGACAGGTTTTCAATACACAAACTATAGCTAGAAATTCTGACTCCTCACCAGAATTATTGCAATAGTATAAATTGAAGACGCATTGAATATTTTGTCATAATGAGTAAATTTTATTATTATAATATGTCATCATCATCATCATATTAATCATCATATCATCCCATATACATCCCACCGCTGGGATTGGTCCTCCTCCACTATAGGAGGGCAAATTGACTTTCTATACCACACTGTTCAGACTAGTTGGCATAGGATTTTATTTCGAGTTTTCCTTCTCTTAATTCTTATAACAAATAAACTAATATATTTAATATTTAACAGAATACTTTATGATCATTAATGCAAAGAAAATTTTTTATATATCGCGATCATTGATACCCGAAATTAATCGGTAGCAAATTATGATACAATGAGAACCAGTTCTGGCATGCAACAAAACAGAACCTGTGTGCTCAGATTCTATAGATTGCCTGCCAAATACGTGGAGACTGAACATTTGACAGGTGACTATGTTGTTTTGACTCAGAGCACTACTTAGTACCTATAGTATATATCGACTTATAATATACGGATTTTATCACGTTTGTATTAAATTTTTGATTCTCTGACGTTACGGATTTTATCACATTTTGTACGAATTTTTTTCAGTGTTCGTGGTCACGGGCGGACTAAGATGTCTCATATCCAACAAGTCATCGTTATTTTAGAAATGTATATTTACCCGCTACAGAATTAGTTATTGACCCACAGTTTGATATAAATTTATTGCCAGTGCCCATGGCCATGAATGCTGAAAAGTGTTTAAACTTCGTAAAAATAGTTTTATTTATAAAGTCACTAATAATTATATTTCATATGTAAATGTCCAAACAATAGGTATATGCCAGTTCAAATTCAAATCATTTGTTATGTATAAACCCCGCGGGGGCACTTACATAATGTCAGTTTTTTACATTTTTTTTCTAAAAAATTCCTGCTGGATCGGAACGCGACCGCACTGAGAAGATCCGGCAAGAAAATCAGTGGGATTGTCCATTTTTTATTATTTTTTATAATTTCACTTAAATAAAATTACATCTTACAACATGCTTATTAATAGGTCCATTCTGATGCCATTTGAAATATTATATAATATAATTCACAAATAGAATAACAATCACAAATATAATGAGAAGATTATGGCTGGACCAGATCCCGCAAGCGGCACCCGATCACGAGTTAACCACTAGAGCAGCCATCACTACCCTCAACCATAATGGTTTACCACGAGTTAATTTTAAAATATATTATAATCTACCTTCTTTTAAATTTTAATTAGTGTAGTGTTTATTTTTTACTATAAGGTACGAGAAGATCAAGGAAAAAGCCAATGGACTGAAATATTATATGTATAGACAAGGAGTAATCACAGAGATGACATTCGATAAGGTTGTATGGAGAAAGAGGATACATTTCGTCGACGGATATACCTCGTCAAGTAATAGAAATATGAACAGAGTAATAATGATTTGTTTTTTACTGTCATCATCATTATGACAGTTCTTATATATTCCTCTTCTGGACTCGAGCCTGCACCACAATCAGAGGGAAAGTGACTGTACCACGCTGGTCAGACATGTTGGTATAAGGCTTTATTTCGAGTTTCTCATCTCTTTCATCGGCACATTATAATCACTTAGTCATCTTTTACGACATCCATGGGCAAGATAGGGTGGTGAACAATATTCTTAATCCAGCACCACACGAAAACGATCGCTTTAGATCATTCAACTGGATTACAGCACTGGTATAGTGTAAACCAGCCCTTAAGAATGTGTCACTGTGTGTATTGTGAGAAGATCGGGCGCTGTTCGCCAAAATGTTTTGCTAACCCATTTTACTTTACATTGTGAAGTGGAAAATAAATACGCTTACTTCGAAAATATTGCTCGAAACATGTCCAAAATAAAAGCACTGTCATTGTTTTATTTGTCTTTACTTTAGCTTTATTTAATTTAATGTACGTAAAAGGTTGCGATATTAACGCTGTTTATATTTAAGAAAATATACAAAGCTTTTAAAGGAAATCATCACAGCTTATATGTTCCACTACTGGGCTCGTGTCCCCCTTTTTTTTTATTGCAAACGGTGGCAAACGAGCAAACAGTACACCTGATGGTAAGTGTTGCTGCCGCTCATGGACCTTGACAGGGTCGCTGCCTGCCGCGAAGAAAGTGAAGGGAGTGTGAATGCGTGCATTGAGGCTCGGTGATGCCAAGAGTACCACCAAAACCCTCCACACACAAACACCCTCAGAAAGTTGGGCTGCCGGCTCTCTCGCTCACCGAACGAAGCGCAGTAACAAATTGCTACTACTCAGACGTCGATTTTCTGCGAGAGTGTGGTACTACCCCGGACGGACCGGCCCGCGGCTGTAGATGGATAATTGTCGACAGTGTAGTCCTACCACTCTTAAAATTGTCCTCTGCAATTGTAGTACAATTGATCTAATATACAACACTGGTCAGACGAGTTGGTATAGGGTTTTTTTTTCGGGTTTTGTTTCTCTTACTATGCAAATTATATCCCGAAGTTGTTTTTTACGACACCTATTGTTAAAATGGGAATGGTGAATAGTATTATTATTTCGTCACCACATGGATAATAATACCATTTTACATATTACCTTCAATTAATTCAATAATCCTTTTGGTTTAAAAGTGATCGTAACGAGAACGATTCGCCAAGAAATATTTTATATGTTACTGTCTTTCATGTACAAAATTGTGTCCAACAAATTCATTACCTATTAGTGGTTTATTCATTAACTATTAATTTATTAGTGGTAGGACCACACTGTTGACAGTTGTCTGTCTATAGCCGTGGGCCAGTCCGTCCGGGGTAGTACCACACTCTCGTAGAAAGTAGTAGCAATTTGTTACTGCGCTTGGTTCGGTGAGCAAGAGAGCCGGCAGTCCAACTTTCTGAGGTTTTTTGCGTGTGGTGGGTTTTAGTGATGCCTTCAGTTTCACCGAACGTCATTCCACGCATTCACACTCCCTTCGCTTTCTTCACGGTTCGGCGGCCTTGCCTTGTCTATGAGTGGCAGCAACACTTATCATCAGGTGTACTGTTAGCTGGTTTGCCATCATTTGCAAAAAAAAGAAATATTTGCTCTTTGAACCACTTTATATTATAATTCTCAAATTGTAAGAGATTTTGAATAAATCGTATCCCATAAGCAGCACAAAATCACGAGGGAACTACTAAAGCAGCCAGCCAAATCGCCTTCGATAATCTCATAGTTGAATGAATGAAATGTTCTTCAAACTATCTAAAAATAACTCAAAAGCCATAAAGATTGTCAGCAATGAACTTAAATAAGTAGTTGTTGTTAAATAATAGTTTCACGAACCAGAAGCGAACGCTTTCAGATAGAATATCTCTATGCTCCGGTTCTCACGCTAATGCGAACAGTAGTCACGACGGCACACATAGGGTTGTAAGCTTTTTATATAAGCTACGTGTATTAGTATTCATGAAAAGAATATGAAAATCAAACATTTTCTTCTTTTCAAAAAGCTTGTACACATTTTTCCACTTTAAAACTCTTAACTTTTCATTGTAAATAACACTATTCTTACGGATTTTATCCCGTTTGTGTATGATTTTTGATTGCTCGACATTTCATACACTGTACAGCGCTCATGGTCACGGGCGGCCTCTAAAGTGTTCAAAATATCGGGTAATCAAAGATCAAAATCAAACGGAGTAAAATCCATAAAAAAATATTATTTACAATGTGTAATACTCGTGTAAACATCAGATGGCGTTATCTAAATTTTCAGTTCGTCATTCAGCCTCAGGTCTCCTTCATGTTTAGCCACAGAGAGCTGCCCTATTCTACTTACATTTAATGACGTCTAGAAACGTTTACTAGATTGTAGTTCCACCTAGTTTTGAGTCCTGCACCGCGTCTTAGGACACTTGGTCGCCACACAACAACTTTTTTTCCCCAGCGATTGTCGATTCGTCGAGCGATGTGGCCTATGATATAGCCTGTCACAAAAAAAGTATAGTACGGTTAAAGTACTAATCTAAAATTAAATGCGATGGTTCCTGCCTAAGATGTTTATTTCTTATAGCGATAGAGACAAACTATGATTACATCAGTAGATACTCTGTCTAGAACTGCACCTAGATACTCAAAAGGTAAAAAGGCTAGACAGAACCCTGAACTAAAAAAAATCCATTCAATGATGGCGCAAGATTGTGCGGTCCTAAATCATTCTGCTTTCGTCATTCCTTTTTTATTTTTTTGGGGTGAGCTGTGGTCAGCATGCACGCCATTCCTTCCGTCCGGGGTTGAAGAAAGGGCAGAGTGCTGTCACATAACCCACTGTTTTCCCTTCCCCTCGCCATTGGACCGATCACCGGTAACGCGTCCCTTGTCGTTTGTGGCCAATCCAACACAACATTATCCCCCCTGAAGACCAGATAGACAATTATGTCAACCTGGCTTTCCAGCAATAAAGAATAAAAATTCCATTATGGCATGGCTACAATCCTGATATACTTACTTTCAAGTTTTTTTGGGACTAATTCCATCACACATTTCCACCATTGTTACTTCTGTGAGCCAGGATCCACAATGATCTTCATAGATAATACAGAAGTTTGACCTTCAGGCAGTCCCGGAAAACTTTCATTATTTTGGGACCGACAACAAATTTTATAAGAAAATTCAGGCAGTTGAAGTTGAAAAAAAGTGTGATTTCAGAACTTATTTTAACTTCCAGAAATGCATATAGCATATAACCATTCCAAACGATTTTGATTAATTAATTCCAATTACTTAGTACGGACTCTGCCGACTATAGTGAGTTCAATTATTGCAGAGGATTAATTCTTTTATTATCATCGCAACCCACACACGTCCCACTGTTCAGCTCGGGCCTCCTCCACAATGGGAGGGACTTTGACCTGCTATACCATGCTGGTCAGAAATGTTGATATAGGGTTTCATTTCGAGTTTTCCTTCTCTTGCACAGATGTTATGTGCATATATTCCATAGTCATCTTGTACGACATCCACGGGCAAGATAGGGAGTGGAGAATTGTATTCTCACTCCGTCACCACACGGATAATTCTTAATTCTTCATGCAAGTTTAATTATAATTTGTTAATTGCATATAAATCGATGTAGTGATGGATTAAAGAGTAAAAATATAATTATTACCACCTTAATCCTATCTTAAAGTTATCTTAAACACTTTTTCAGGTATGTGTAAGCAAATAACACCATTGCAAAGAAGGAGAGCACGAAATAAAATCTTATGACATCGTAGTATAGACTAATTTACTCTTGTATTTAATAAAAGGTTAAGAAGATAAAACAGCATTTGTCTAAACTATAGTAATGCAAAGATTAAATTCTTGGTAGAAAGTCTATTTTTTCTAACTTTTAATACTAGGAGAGAATTGATAGCCCTAACTCGACGGCGCCCCAGGCTACATTGCAAACGCCCCATCTAATTGATAGCTTCAAATAGAGATATTTACGTGTTAATACCACACTTGTACAGCTTATAAGAGGTGGTAATTACTGTTAGATCTGTCTAGATATTTTTCATATAAGATTTAAGAGTAATTTTTTGGTACGAGAGATTTAAATTTCCATTTCTGGAGCATGGTTTATGTTGTTCAAATCTTTACTAGTTTGAGGTTATACAAATTTGAATAAGCATAACGATATGATGATGGGAAAAGAACGGAATATGTCGTCACCACTTATTAACATGTCCTTGTAGTAGAAACTGGTTAAGGAAATACAAAGTAGACACTCTCGGGAGGCAATGCATCACGGGTCTTGCTCAATAGGCGGCAAGATGAAATGCGACAGGTAATTGAACCTCTTGCCGTTTTTTCATCACCCAAATATTTCGATAGGGAGTTACCAAACCATAGCTAGCCCAAAAGCAAAAAAGAAATAGTAAGCAAGCGAGAAAAAGTGCTATGCTAAACAAAGTCTACCAAACCTTGCCTTCCATGGGTCTCGTAAAGGACGACTAAAGGATGTAAGCAAATACTGTTGAATCGATGATTAGTCTACCTTGGGGCGTTTATGAAGGGTGATAACCGAAAGGATAACCCACCTTGTGTGCCACTAAACATGGCATGTCATATTTCTTCATCTTCTACCCTACACAATTCTTTCGTGGAATAGGCCATCGAAATCGAGAACTTGAATATCGATGGCGTGCTCAAATGGCGATGATAGATTATAAGGTTGTTCGCCGCCACTTTAGTCGCCCTGGGAGGTTTAGGCGAGGTATGATTGGACCATAGCTTGTCTCCAAAAAAATATAGATCAGATTAAAAATAATAAGAAATAAGGATATAATTTGAGAAAAACACTATATAAATCCTATAACAACCCATTAACGGCAACGGTATTACGACAATTTCTTAGAAATAAAAAAAAATGCTCAATATATACATATAAAGTGGAGATAAATTAAGGCCTTTTCCTACTAACAAGTCTATATTTATTATGTGTATAGATCATTATATTCTTAGTTCGAATTTAGGAGCTTAGACGCGAGTTGTTAAGTGCAAAGCATAGCGTGCTTAACGCCCATTCAAACGACCAATACAATCTTACACTGCACAGACTTATTCAATATATGTGGGAATTTGTTATAGCTATTTGAAGAACACGTATGCCTAAGTTAAGTTCATGTATGGTTATAAATATATTTGAAAATCAAACTATATTCTAAAATTTTATTTTTAAAGACAACAACAAGACAAGCCTGTACTAAGAAAATAATCCTTGTATTGCGGGGGACTTTACAAACATATAATTAATGAACACAAATAACATTCTGACTAAGAACAATAGCTTGTGTATCGCACAGTGTTGTCCCGCGTGGGATTCGAACACACGACACTGGCGCGGCAGGTCGGCATCTTAATCACTACGCCATCTGTGCAGACAATTATTCGATCGTAAATAAATGATATTTACGATCGAATAATTGTTATACACAAAAGTCTTCCGTGTGGTGATAGAGTAAGGCTAAGAACTCACAGAGCGATTTTCACCCGCGTCCGCCGCAGTGCGGGCCCGCAGCTTCTGTAGAATGCTGATATTTATGTAAAAAATAAAAGCAAATCTCACGGCACGTTTTACGCCCGCAGTGTGTACGGTTGTTTGCGGCTCCCGCCGCATCGGCGGGCAACTATGTAGTAGAATCGCGCGGGCCGCGGTCATCCGTAGCCTCGGCGGGTTGCGCCCGTGCGCTCTGCGATCGGCTGTCTAATAAGAGTAACAATCCAAAACGATCTCTATCCTGAATAAGATGATGCACCAGAACCTTTTGGGTTTTCTTTTTTTAATTCTTCTGTGAACTAAGTATAATGCAACAGCTCGTTTCTGGTGTGTGTCCATGGCGATATGGACCTCAACTGATCGTTAACTGTTCGTCTTGCAACCGCCTGCCTTGCGATCCTCGCCCGCCATGTATGTGGGCGATAATCTAAACCGCGACGGCTGCGTAACCGCGGAAATAACCGGTCTCGTGAGTTTAGAAATAAAACCGCTATTCCACTACCGCAGCGGGCACGGTATCAAATCGCTCCGTGAGTTCTTAGCCTAAGAATTCACCACTCCCTGTCATGCTCGTGGGTGTCGTAAAAGACGATTAAGAAATATAATATACATATAATATCAGTGCAAGAGAAGGAAAACTTAAAATAAGTTTGACAAGCGTGGTAAAGCAGATCAATTTCACTCCTATTATGGAGGAGGCTCGAGGCCAGCTCTGAGACACCTATATATGAGACGATGATGATACTCGTACATGTACTAAATTTATCTGTAGTTATTATAATTTCTCTAGAAGTTGGCCTCAACTGTTTCATTGGCACGTCCATTTCTAATAATCTATGCTATAATACAAACAATTAATACGAGAATTCCGTGTGGTGACGGAGTAAAATACAATTCACCACTCCCTATCTTGCCCGTGGATGTCGTACAAGACGACTAAGGGATATAATATGCACATAAGATCTGTGCAAGAGAATTAAAACTCGAAATGGAATCCTATACCAACATGTCAGACCAGCATGGTATAGTAGGTCAAATTTCCTCCCATTGTAGAGGAGTCCCGAGCCAAACAGTGGGACGTATGAGGGCTGCGATGTAATGAATACGAGCAATATACTAAATTTGTAATGTTGAAATTACGAATTAAATAAAAATAAACTACATTTATCGAAGTAAAGTGCAAGAACATCTTGAAAAAAATAACCAAGCAGTCGAACGAGATAATAACCATATTATATCAATAAAATAACACTTTCCGCTCCAGATAAAAACAGATATTGCCATACTTAACACGTGAAATGACCCACAAAAGTCGAATAAATCTGTACGAAAAGAGAATACGAAATGAAAAAAATGTTATTTTTATTCTTAACGTCGAAAAATTTTGATAAAAATTGACAGGTGTGGTATATAACCGCATAAAATGTCAAATGTTTTAAATATAAAAATAAAATTATGTACAATTCAGGGATAATTTTGGCTCAGTTTACGACTGTTTGAGTGTTAATAAAGATAACTTGATAATGGTAGTGCGATTGTAAACGTTTATGATGAATATTGTTTTAAGTATTACTTGGTATATGGCTTGGCTTTGGATTTAAGGGTAAGAAACTCTCAACTTTTAAACCTCATGAAAAATATCATTGGACTTGTTGATGGCAACTTACGAGTGATATCACATTTTTTTTTTATTTTGAACAATGTCGGTAATTGATTATTTTATGCTTTCAAATGAACATAAATTTTAAAAACTATTAGTGAAAAATGGGTCTTAGTCTCTAAATTGGCAATGCATGTCGATAATTTCAGGGACAGAGCTGTATATGGGGAGATAGTAAAAAAGTAAAGCAGTATATGGAATTTTTCAGGTATTTTAAAGTCAGATAATTTATATCTGACTGGTATAGTGCTGTCACTACAATAAGTATTCAATAAGAATACGATTTATTATCCCCTTTTACCCGTGGGTATCGTAAAAGACAACACTTGCATTACGGAAATAATCATTGTATTACAGAAGATTTAACAAACATATAATTAACGGACATAAAGTACATACGGAATTACAGACTTTGAGATTCAAATCCACTATATTGGCATGCTAGGTCGGTATCTTAACCACTACGCCATCTGTGCAGAAAATATTTATTGCTAGAGAAGGGAAATTCGAATTAAAACTCTATGCCAACACGTTTGACCAACATTGTAGGGCGAATTCCCTCTCATAAAGGAGGGGGTCCGAGCCCAACAGTGGGCCATATATGGAGCAAAATGATGAGATGAAGAATACAATCCACCAACGCCTTTCTTGCCTGTGGATATCTTAAAAATCAACCAAGGCAATAGATATAATGACTGGATCGGGGATTTAGTCCATCACCCGCAGAAAGTCTGACCACGCAATGGCGACCGACGTCCCCGAGGGAGAGGGTACCCCGTGACCGGGGTATTCCATCGGGCCGCCCACTGACGGGTGGGTTATGGGGTCGCGTGTCACCCCTCCGTCACCCCGGATGAAGTCGGGCAGCGGGTGCGCCGACCATGACCGAACCCAAAAAAAAGACATAGATAATATAGATTGAAAGCGAAGGAAAACTAAAAATAAAACCGTAAACCAAACGCTCTGACTAGCGTTGTATAGTAGGTTAATTTCCTTCCCAACGCTCCTTTCCGTTTCCTTCGCAACGAAGAAGGCTCGCACGAAACAGTGAGACGTATTTTAACTGCGATAATGATGAACTGAGTTCCGTGTGGTGACAGGGTAAGATACAATTCACTACCCCTCTCTTGCCTATGGGTGTTGTAAAAGATGACTAAGAGATTTTAATGAGCAAGTAAGACCTTTTCAAGAGGATGAAAACTAGAAATTAAACCCTAAACGAACCCGTCGGATCAGCTCTGGAAGAAGCTCGATCCCATCACTGAGACCTATATGAGCTGCGATAATGATGAATTTCTTATCTTAATTTTAATTTTACATCAAGGTTCAATATTACCCTTAAGTAAAGTGCGGTGTTTACGACAGAACATAATGGTTTTCAGTAACTCCGTGATCGTAATCACTTAATTCGGTCCTTTTTTACGATGCCACATCAAAGTTCACATTCAGAATTTAACCTTTGACAATATTCTGCTGCATTTTTGCGAAAAAAAAAGTACCATACCAATTTTCTCATGGAGAAATCTTAATCTGATTATTTATTTTGCGAGTCACTCTTGTAAGGGCTTCCTGTAAAGTTATTTTTTATTTAATATGGATATTTATGTATTTACGGTCAGTCCTAATTGCCATAATGGGGCTCATACAGTCAACTATGCGGATAAGGCGACTGAAACCGAATCGAAGCAAGGGCGGGTTGCTAGTCTTAATATAAATAAATTACGTGTCACGTTGTTTGTCCGCGATGGCCTCCTAAACCACTTAACCGATTTTAATCAAATTTTTACACCGTGTGCAGTTTGATCCAACTTGAAAGATAGGATAGTTTACATCTTAATTTATAGTCGCAATATTATTTAATGCAAATTATTTGTCTATTATTTGACATTCACAATTATCTGTTAACTCCAAACGATTTTAACAGATGGCGATATCTGTTGACTGGATTGAATAAGTAATTTGTGTATGCTCAAGGGGATTCAAAAATGGTTAAGATTCACAATTGGATCCGGTAGGTGGCGCTTTATTTGAACAGAATAACGTCTGTTGGGTCAGCTAGTAATAAATAAAATTCATTTTTTTTTATGCCAACGGTGGCAAACGAGCAAGCAGCACACCTGATGGTAAGTGAAACTGCCGCACATGGACCTTTGCAATACCAGGGGCACAGCCAGGCCGCTGCCTACCGTGAAGGAAAATACTCTTCTTAAAACTCGTTTAAAGAAGGACATGTCATAGCGCTCGGGAAACACAGCAGCAGGTAGTTCATTTCAGAGCTTGCACGTACGTGAAAGAAATGATCGCTGGAAACGTACAGTTGAAGACCATAACGTTTCCAGGTGAAATGGATGAACCCTGCTACGATGTCGAGTGGTACGTTGGTAGAATGGTGACGGTGGTACCAAGTCAAACAGTTCCTCGGAGCACTCCCCGTGAAAGAGTCGGTAGAGTACACAGAGTGACCCAAAGTCTCTCCGCTGCTCCAGCGACTCCAATCTGTCCGTAAGATTGGGATTCCCGACAATTCGAACAGCCCGTCTTTGCAGGGAGTCAAGTGGGTCTAGCTGATATTTGGGCGCACCTGCCCAGAGATGTGAGCAGTACTCTACATGAGGACGAACTTGTGCTTTGTATAGCACAAGACGCTGTCTCGGTGTGAAGTACCGCCTGGCTCTGTTCAGGACGCCCAACTTTTTGCTAGTCAATTTGATTTTGTCCTCCAAATGACTCCCAAACTGGACTTCGCTCGATATTTTGACGCCGAGAATCCCAATACTCTCAGAAATTGGGAGAGTTACTCCTTGGAACTGTGGCGCCATGACAAACGGGTCCTTCTTTGCAGTGAACGCGCAAACTTGTGTCTTTGTGGGGTTGAACTGGACTAGGTTCCGTTCACCCCATTCCGAGGCCCGCCCCAGAGAGCGCTCGACTTCGGACACAAGTTGAACCCTTCTTTCCTGAGTACTCCGAGGGATATTCCGTTGCTCAGTGTACCGCTCATCACCCGTACTGTCATCCGCATAGCAACGCATACTCTCGATAGAGAGCATGTCATTGATATGCAGGATAAACAACGTAGGGGAGAGCACCGAGCCTTGTGGTACACCAGCATTAATGGTCATGGTATCGGGGCAGGAGACATCTATGACGACTTTTATACTCCGACCATCCAAAAAGCTGGCGATCCAATTACAGAGTCCCTCGGGGATTCCGTATGATGGTAGCTTCGATAGAATTCATTACCATTATTACAACATATATCAAAATATTTGAAACTTTTTAACACAGCAAGGTCAATGTTATTATCGTATTAATTAGAACTGTAATTTTCAACAAGTGATATCAATCACTGTTCATTTATTTCTACTTATACAATAAATAATATGATATCATATATGTAATGCTATTTTATTAATTTAGAGTCAGCGAGTTCTAGTAACTAATATAACTTTCTTTAGCGGGCTATGATCAAAACACATCCCTTCTCTTGTCGATGTTATTTGCATTTAACATTCCTTAGTTTTAAGATATCTACCGGTAGGAAAGGAGGTGGAGAATTGTCTTCTTTTTCTGTCACGATATGGGAACGTTTCGAAATATATAGAAAGTATTTTGCGAATAAAATGCTTATATATTACTTAAGGAAAGGATTGCTACAGAATAAAATATTTAAATAAAATACCTTTTATAAATAAATGCTATTAGCATAAATAGTTGTCAGCAAAAACAACTGGCAATCAGCGCAGCCATCAATCTATGGTCTTTACATAAATAAAACCATGTTTTTATGTTAATGTGAGATCAATGTGTTACAAAAATGTTTTTTTTATTTGTTTGTTATTCATTGATACATGTGTTTTATATATTTATGCATATTTTGTTATCTAGGCTAACCATTCTGATTGGCTTTTCTGTTTGGTGACGGAGTAAGAATACAATTCACCACCCTCTCTCTTACCCGTGGGTGTCTTAAAAGACGACTTAAAATCTATGCAGGTGAAGAAAAACTCGAAATGAAACCCCATACCAACACGTCTGGCCAGCGTGGTATAGTACATCCATTTCTCTTCTATTGTCCTCATCGATGGGACGTATATGAGCTGATAGGAATGATAATGAACTGACTGACTGGATTGCATAGATAGCGTAATGGTTAAGATATCGAATTGCTGTGCTAGTGTCACGGGTTCGATTCCCACGCAGGACAATGCTTTATGTGACTGGATCGGGAAATTAGTCTGTCTCCCGCCGAGAGGCCGACCGCGTGAGAAAAGACCGACGTCCTCAGGGGGTATTCCGTCGGACCGATCACTGACGTCAAGTCACCCTGCTCCGATGGTCGGTCCAACGACGAAGGCTACGTGTCACGGGTGGGTTACGGGTGTGCGAGCTTACGCCCCTCTGTCGCCCCGGATGGAGTGGTGCGAGGAATGCACAGACCGTAACCCACCCCCAAAAAAAAAGGACAATACTTTATGAGATCCACAAATTGTTGTTATGATTCTGGATGTAATTTGTTTCCATTATTTAATGTTTGTAAAGATCCCCGCAATAAAAGGATTATTTCCTTAATACAGTGTTGTATTTATTTTAAAAAGGAAGGAAGGGAAACCCACCACTTTCCATAGTAATCAACGTACCGCACACCCCAATAAAAGAGTACGGGATAGAATAAAGGTTTTGGGCGTAACACAGCTGTGTTGTGTTTTATAAAAAAACAACTACTTATTACTTATAGTTTATCATCATCTTGCTCTTACCCCACTTGGGGTCAACGCTCTATGTATTTATTTTTCTTCCATCGTACATATTGCAAAAATAATTGGCAAAAGTTTTAAGACCAGCCGCCTATCTAACGTCAACCCTCTTCAGATAGAGGTGGCCGAGGTAGCTAAGTTCTTAGTCGTATTTTACGACATCCAAGAGCAATGTTAGTGTTGGTATTATTCGTACCCGCTACCTCACAACACTAGTAAACACGAGTGTTTTTGAAGTTTCACTTTTATTGGCGCGTTGGGGAAAAATTATGAGAGTAAAATTATACGATACCCGCGTACACTTTCACGAAAAATCGACACCCCGAAGTTACTTAGTCAAGATTTTTACGATATGCGCGCGCACACCTTCAAGAAAAATTGACACCCCGAAGTTACTTAGTCAACATTTTTTACGATACGCGCGCACAGCTTCAAGAAAAATTGACACCCTGAAGTTACTTAGTCAACATTTTTTACGATATGCGCGCGCACAACTTCAAGAAAAATCGACACCCCGAAGTTACCTAGTCAACATTTTTTACGATATGCGCGCGCACACCTTCACGAAAAATCGACACCCCGAAGTTACTTAGTCAACATTTTTTACGATATGCGCGCGCACACCTTCCATAAAAATCGACACACCGAAGTTATCTAGTCAACATTTTTTACGATATGCGCGCGCACACCTTCATGAAAAATCGACACCCTGAAGTTAGCTAGTCAACATTTTTTTTGATATGCGCGCGCACACCGTCATGAAAAATCGACACCCTGAAGTTGGCTAGTCAACATTTTTTTCGATATGCGCTCTCACCGTTACAAATGTCAACTAGGTAATGCGTTATAATTCAACTTTCAATGTAGTAAATATCGTTTTCTTCTATTATAAGGTAGTGTCCTTTTTTCTACAAACGTAAGATAACTTGAAGGACAAAATATTTAGAAAGATTTTTATCTTGTTACGATAAAAATGTATAAATTGTTGCATGCGTATATAAGTACACACACAGCTTTTTTTTTGGATTTTAACGCATTTGCAATAAAAATCAGTAGCCATAAAGTGCATAAAAATAGCTCTATTTCACATGTAAAATATGTTTTCCCTTTTCTTTTAATGAATATTTAAGAGGGACCGCTATGGTATAGAATTTATAGTATTTACTCATAAATTACGACCTCGAGTAAACCTTATAACAAAAATAAAAGTAAGCGTACCTTATAAGTAATACTAGTAGCAGTAATAAATTAAAGAAATTAACATTCTGCACTACAAAATCCATACGTGAATGTAAATTAAAAAGTTACCATACTAGAGTCTTGAGCAATAACAACTAAAGTTAATATATTAAACAAGGAATCGAACCTAATATCTTACGTATAAATGTAACACATTACTCAACATCCTACATTACAAAAAAAACCCGGCTTAAGTTCGAGTCGGAGTCGCACGCGAGGGGTTCCGTACAATTATCAATAAAATTTGGTGTTTCTTTTGTATGAGAGCCCGCCTTAAATATGTATTTTATTTTAATTTTATTATTTATTATTAAAGCAAAAATACAACTGAGTATTTTATGAATATTTCAAGTGCCTATCTGTTACCGTTATCGAGATCGAGCAAAAAAGGATAAAAAATCGCGTTTATTGTATGGGAGCCCCACTTAAATATTTATTTTATTTTGTTTTCAGTATTTGTTGTTATAGCGGCAACAGAAATACATAATTTGTAAAAATTTCAACTGTCTAGCTATCACAGTTCTGGAGATACAGCCTGGTGACAGACAGACGGACGGACAGACAGCAAAATCTTAGTATCTATTACTATTTTTACCCTTTGGGTACGGAACCCTAAATATGATAAGAATTCTTTCACTTAATTTAATAACAACAAATTGAACTTAGTGTTTTCTAATAAAAAAACTTAACCCAGTATTTAAGTTAATGACTGCATAGATAAGGTAGTGGTTAAGATATTGCCTTACCGTACCAAGCGTCGGTTCGACTCCGAGGATGGTATATTTTTGACCTGATAACGTCTTATATTTCGATGAACGCCGTCTACTCGTACGAAAAATAATGACTCAATGTCACGTTCCGCCCGAGTCGTCCGTGCAAGTGTGAATGCGGAACAAGCGATACAGAGGCACGATCGGCCTAAAAAGCAAACGTTTAAGCCGATCGTGCTTTGTGATGCATCTTTATCTCATCATCATTTCAGCCTATCGCCGTCCACTGCTGGACGTCTCATATTACGACACAGAGTGCGGTCTTGTGTCGCCTGTATCCAACGACGCCCCGCAACTTTCACCAGGTCGTCGGTCCAACTAGTAGGGGGGCATCTTACACTGCGACGTCCGATACGTGGTCGCCACTCGAGAATCTTTCTTCCCCAGCGGTTGTCAGTTCGTCGAGCGATGTGACCTGCCCATTGCCACTTCAGCGTCCTATGTCGGTTACACCCATTCTTCGGTTCGTCAAGCGATGCCGCTCCAGCGTGTTAATTCTTCGTGCTATTTGGGTTACACCCATTCTTCTGCGGATTGCCGTATTTCGGATTCTATCCCGCAGAGAAATCCCGATCATAGCCCGATGCATAGCATGCTGAGCGACTTTGAACCTCGTTATAAGGCCTACATTTAGGGACCACGTCTCCATGCCGTAAGTCATCACTGCTAACACACACTGGTCATAAGATCTGTGTTTTCAGACACTGAGATATGTTGGACAAGTAGATCCTCTTAGATTTCATCTTTATCTAATTTAAATAAAAAAATATATATACGAGTGCAATTAAATAGCAATTTATCAAAAAAAATATTTTTAATTAACTTTTTTTTCTGTATTATACAAAATATTGCAGTGATGATAATTGGTTCAACTCATAAAATTATACAATTTATTTATGAGGTTAACGTGTAAAATGATGGTCCGTAAACTGAAAGTCGGTTTACAGACAACATTTTTTTTAAGACAACACCTACGCTTTAGGAATAACCCTTTTATTGCAGAGGACTTCATAAATTTAAAAAAATTGTGGCTCGCATAAACTGTTGCTCTGCGTGGAATTTGAACCCTCGATACTGCCATTGAAGGTCGGTAACTTAACCATCATGCCATATGTACATCACAATATTTTTAGCGGTCCACCATCTGTGTCTGGAGTGTGTCCTGAGCTCATAATATATCCACGAATACTATTGTATATACACAACCTCTATTTTACACTCTTAGCGAAGAATTTATCATCTGAGGGGTTATTGAAAATGTTTCTTTTTAGTGAATCTAATTACCTGGAATATTTGCTCAAAGTAAACATAATGATTGACAACTTCGAGAATCGTATTGCCAACTAGGAGCGGTACTGCAATGACATGGGCATGGAATATGAATTTCATCTGGTCCGAGTTTATTTCAAACCCACACAGTTGGAATATGTTCTAGGAGCGTGGTGCCAAGGTCCTCCATAGTTTCTACCTAAACATAAAGAGTATTGATGCTAGATTTGAAAACAATAGATAGTTTCGTTTCTATCTTCCATGTTTTGATGCTTCGTTTTACACTAATATCTGGTTGACCGAGCTTCGCTCGGAATATTTTATCGAATTTATTTAGATATATATTAATAAAAAATAAACAAATAAATAATGAAAATATAAAAAAAAATACAAAAAGAGAATAATAATAACACCGAGATTCGAACCGACGCTGTTTGAATGCCACAAAACCCAAAATTAAAACCGGCTGTCTCCCCAACTGAGCTATCGTAACTCATGACGTTGACAACGAAATTTGAATTCATATTCTTTTAAAATTTAATGTCATTATATTGTTTTACTAAAAACACGGACAAAACAACATTTTCTATAAATAAAACCTAGCTAGATCAATTTTTTGGACCCGAAACCTCTAGTATGCCAAGTTTTAACAAAATCGTTGGAGCCGTTTCCGAGATCCTGAATATATATATATATATACATATATATATATATATATAATATCAGGTTGACCGAGCTTCGCTCGGAGTATTTTTGTAGCATATATTTAGATATATATTAATAAAAAATAAAAAAAATAAATAATGAAAATTATATAAAAAATTACAAAAAGAGAATAATAATAACACCGAGATTCCGGTCCGACGCCGTTTGTCACCGATGTCAAAAATAAAATGAAACCTGGCTACTTCGCCACTGAGCTATCGTAACTCATGACATTGATGGCAAAATTTGAATTCATATTCTTTTAAAATTTAATGTCATTATATTGTCTGCCAAAAACACTGACAAAACAACATAAAACCTAGCTAGATCGATTTTTTGGGTCCGAATCCTCTAGTATGCCAAGTTTCAACAAAATCGTTGGAACCGTTTCCGAGATCCTGATAATATATATATTTACAAGAATTGCTCGTTTAAAGATATAAGATAAGAATAAGATATATATATCGACGGTTCCAAGGCTAATTGATCTAAGCGACATATTTTAAAAGTTACAGGAGAGCGATTTAAAGTTTCGTTTTTCGGAAAAAAAATCATTAAAATAAAACTACTGCGTCGATTTTGATCTACTTAATACAGTATTTCTTTAAATACATATTGTACTTTCCTAAATAGTTTTCATGAATATTTAGCTTTTTTTACTGATATAAATGTCGTTTGACTCAAAATGCATCGTATATATTGTTTGATGGAAGAAGGAAAAATGGTTTAACTGCCAATGATTTATATTCAAGTTGAAAGTAAATTAGTTCAAATGTTGATATAGATATGAAACAGAACAAGGGAAAATGACATAAACTACACGCCTCACTATGAATTTAACATTTCAAAAGAGTTGAAGTAACATGTGAAGTTGAAGTAGACTAAAGTAAATTAATACAAACAACAACAAATGTTCAAAAACTGAATCAAGTAAAGTGAATGTTTACTATCATAAAATTAGACCTAGGTTCATAAACCATTGTTAAGATTTAGCATGAATACGAAAAGATGTAATGATTACAGTTCATTTTAAAATAAAACTAATGTTTGAAATAGAAAAAATATTTATTATTTTGGATTTTTTTTTTTGTGGGTGGGCTGCGGTCGGCGCGCTCCGCACCACTCCGTCCGGGGCGACAAAGGGGCTTAAGCACGCAACTCCCGCAACCCACCCAAAAACCACGTCGCCTTCGTCGTTGGGCCGACCACCGGAGCAGGGTTACTTGACATCAGTGGTCGGCCCGACGGAATACCCCCTATTGGGGTACCCTCCCATCGACTGACGTCCCCCCATCGGGGAGGACGTCGATCTTTCCTCATGCGGTCGGCCTCTTGGCGGGTGACGGACTAATCCCCGGTCACGTCACCCGCGGCCTCTGCTAGGGCGGCATGAGGTGCAGGTAGTTGCGCCTACGCCGCCCCAGTCACCGGCGGCCGATCGAGGCTGCGCTCCTCGCGCAGGCGATCCGCCGCCTCCTTCCGCGAGATCACTGTCTCGCAGAAGGCTGCGACCGCGTCCCAATTTCCGACGCTGTCGACCATCGCCCTAGCGATAGCCGGCAGCGTCAGGTCTGCGCCGATGATTGCGACGAGTTCACAGCGCTGTACTGCCCAAGCCGCGCAGGCCTCGAACGTATGGCGCGCCGTGTCCTCGTCGCAATCGCAGTGGTGGCAGGACGGTGTACTGTCCCTCCTTACGACCTTGTGCAGGTATTTGGCGAAGCACCCATGCCCCGTCAAAACCTGCACCAGTCGGAAGGAGAGCACCCCGTGCCGCCTTTCCAACCACTGCATCAGCACCGGCCGGAAGGCCTCCACGGTTCGCACCCCGAATGGAGGCCTCTCCAGCCGGACTGCCCAACGGGCAATGACGTCTCGGCGGGCGTCGACGCGCCAGGCGGTGAGCTCCTTTAACGAGATCACACCGCCCTCCGCTCGCACCCCCGTCACCCGCCGATACAATCCGGCGAGCATTTCCGCCTCCAGGTCCCACGGGGGTGTCCCGGCCAATAGGCACGCTGCCTCCGTCGCCACCATGTGGTATCCGCGTATGGCCCTGATCGCCGTGACCCTCTGTGGTCGACACAAGAGGGCCCTCAGACGGACGGTCAGGGACCCTGCCCACACCGGTGCGCCGTACAGGGCCATCGACCGTATGACCCCCGCGTACAGCCGTCGACACGCAGCGCTCGGTCCACCCACGTTCGGCATAAACCACGATAGGGTGGACGCCGCGCCGACGAGCCGTGGAGCGAGCCTGCGGAAATGCTCCGGACGCGTCATGTAGTGATCATCGCCTGATCGTGTATGAATTTGGATCGAAACTGTTGCAGGCTCCTCCCAGACAGAGATATAATTTTAGATACAAATCTAAAGGCGCAAACTGGGACTTTTTCAGCTCTCTCTTTTCTTCGTATGCCAGAGATTTCACTCGTAGACAATTAACCGCAGATGAAGACGCTGAATTAATGTCACATTCTCTGATTTACTGTGCTGATGTAGCCCTAGGCCGAACATCCCTGCCTAATACTAAGAGATGTGACTGGTGGAACAATCACCTAGTGGAACTCCGCAAACGCTTTCGAAGGGCGCGCAGGAAGCATAATAAACTTAAAAAGTCACCTAACATAGGAAGGGCCTTTGATGAATCTCTATCTGTACTAAAAGCTGCCAGGTCTCGCTACCGGATTGCAGTAGAAAAATCGAAAGACGCTTTGTTAAATAAGATTGTGGAAAGATTAGAAAGTGAAGGTCCATGGTCTCCACTATATCACGAGTTTAAAGCGAATCGATCAGTCGACTTAGCGTACATATAAAACATTAAAGTGAACGGTAAACACACTACGGGTATTGAGGAGACCACGGAAGTTTTATTAAATACGTTAATCCCAGACGATGACATCTCAGTCGACAGCGAACATCATAAACAAATACGTGCATGGGCCGCCGAGCCACCTCTCCCGCCTATGTGTGACCTTCCATCTCTCGCCGAGTTTATGAATACCGTTAGAACTCTTCCCCTCAACAAGGCTGCTGGGGAAGATAAAATATCAAATAAAATGATCAAAGTAGCTAGTTGAGCATCGGGCGACTCAATGTTAATAATTTTAAATCGTTGCATAACTGAAGGCATTTTTCTTCGTATATGGCGTCGCGGTTATATACGTATAATTCCCAAAGGCGGCGATAAGCCACCAGACGACCCGAAGTCATATCGACCAATCACCTTACTGCCTTCATTAGGCAAGCTCTTAGAACGTCTCATTGTTCCTCGTTTATTGCCGGGTGGACCAACGTTCAATCATAAACAATTCGGCTTCACTCACGGCAAATCAACTATCGACGCGGCCGTTGCGGTAAGACGTGTCATTAGCGCATCCGTTTTTAAATACGTACTAGGTGTCTTCCTGGAAATCTCAGGTGCTTTCGATAACGCCTGGTGGCCAATGCTACTTCTTAAATTAAAGGCTCGTGGTTGCATCGTCGTGGGTAGAAATATCTACCAAATCATACAGTCGTACTTTTTAAATGGCTTGACTAAATTGAAACTTGGTCACCATGCTATGTCGAAACCACTGACGATGGCCTGCCCTCAAGGTTCTGTATTAAGTCCATATCTATGGAATTTAGGTTTTGACGATTTTCTCGAGTTACCTCTACCGAAAAATTGTCTACTGATCGGCTATGCAGACGACGAACTTTTACTTATACAATCGAACACAAGGGATGGTTTAGAGAAATTAGCGGAAACATGCCTCAATTATATATTCGATTGGGGTATACGAAACCGGCTTACCTTCGCACCACAAAAAACATATCATCTTTTATTAAAAGGACATTTACAATCGTCACCGCGTATAAAATTCAATAATATGACTGTCAAAAAGAAAGAATCAGTTTGCTATCTCGGCCTAGTCTTTGAAAAAATTTTTTCATTTATTGAGCATATTAAAACTGTAGGCGAAAAAGCGAAACGGAATTTCTACGCGCTTACTAGAATATCCACATCTACTTGGGGCCTTCGTTTTAATACACTTAAAACCATATACATGGCCACATATTTGGGGTGTATTTGTTACGCTGCACCTGTATGGGCCGATAGGGCCCCCATAGGGGCGGCTCGCCTTAAATTACTACAGAGCTAACGATTGGCCCTAATATTCTTATGTAAAGCCTATAGAACGGTTAGTACCGAGGCCTTACCAGTACTCGCGGGTGTACTTCCGGTTGATTTGGAGACTCAGAGACGAGCGTCAATGTATTACACCACAAAGGAAACTATGAATACAGATTTCCTTCTACCGCGCGACCGAAATAAAAATGCTAGATTGTTTGCACCACAATCCATTGTCTATGAGGAACTTTTAACTGAATGGCAAGAAAGATGGGATTCATCATCGAAAGGTCGTCATTTTTATCTATTTTTCCATGCATCCGGGAGCGCCTGGAGAAGGTGTGGCTGGAGGTTGACCACTTCGTGGCCCAATTTTTAACTGGCCATGGCACCTTTAAAAGTAAATTATTTTCTTTTAAACTCGTACCATCACCATTATGTCAATGTTCCACATCTGACCACGAGTATGAACAATCAGCACATCACATTCTCTGGGAGTGCAATCTCTGGCGAAACGAGCGTAACCTTATGTTAAACAGTTTGCAAGTCACCTGTGGGGTAGTAAACTATACGAACCTTGTAGCAACTCAAGAAAATTTCCGTGCGTTCATGCGTTTCTGCCATACCTACTGTAGCAATCAATGTTAACGCTCACATATAGGCCCCTTTAAGCTCTTCCGTATCCGTGGTGCCGTACTGCTGCGCTATCGTAGCTGTACACCTTTTTACTTATTGGCTGACTAGTCATTTTGTTTTCCTGTCTCCCGCTTTGCCTAGGAGGGAAGTGGAATCTCTCTTTCCAACTCCTCCTCTTTAATCTTTTCTAATTAAATTTGTTGCGGGTCCCGAGACAATTAAAATCATATCCCGGGACTGCCTGAGTGTCAAACCTCGGTGTCATTTATGGAGACCATTGTGGATCCTAGCTTACAGGAGTTACAATGGTGGGAATGTGTGGTGGGATTAGTCCCAAAAAAAAAATGCTCCCGGAACCACCATTGCCCAGCACCAGGCGACCCTCAACCCCAGCCTCTCGATCCGCCTGACGACCTCTTCGGTGCCTGAGGTGACTGATGCGCTCGCGCGGGGAAATTTCTCACTAAAGTACGTTAATTCATATTGTACGACAATTTTTTTTTTGTTTCAAACGACGTAAGTATAATCTTTATTACTATTTTCTGATGATTTAACAAGCAAAATTTTTCAATTTCAATTTAAGTAAAATGGTATAACTACCGAAACCATAAAAGTTTGAACGTATCTCAGAAGGATTATTTAACATTGAACATCAATATCAATTTAAGCAAAAATGGTTCAAACATCATTACATATAAAACTAGGCCAAGTTGAAATGGTTCAAGCGACTAGGCCTCTTATTATGATGGAATGCAAAATGGTTCAAGCGACATAGCCTATCTTTATGAAGTAATGCAAAATGTCTCAAGCGACAAAACCATGTATTTGAGCAAAAGGTCAAATATCTTAACGCGCATTAGATATTCAAAATAGTCGTAGGAAAAATGAATCAACCGACGTATGACAAAGACTTTAGAAAAGCCCATATAGTCCAAGTTACCAACTACAAATAATGCTCAAATTGTATGTCGGTTGGATCACAGACGTCCTAAATGAGAGCAAACTTAGTGTGGGGTTCAAGCGCCAAAAATATGCTCATAAAAATTTGAAACCCAGTTCAAACGACGTAGAAAAATTCGCTGATTCCAAATATGTATATAACTCATAATCGCAAAAAATGTCGCTCAGACCAATTAGCCTTGGAACCGTCGATATGTATATATATATGTATATATATATATATACAAGAATTGCTCGGGGGGCGTCCATAAATTACGTGAGGTGTTTTTTTTAATTTTCTGTACCTGTGATGAGAGGTCGTGAGATTTTATTCAACCCCCTCCCCCAATCTCACGTGAGATTTTTCAATATGTGGGTTTTTACGTAAGCGCGTTGGATTGTTATTGTAAAAAAAAAAATATTTTCTTTCGAACGAATTAGTGAATGATCTTAATCGTATTACGATTACGCTTAAGATTAAATCTTAGGCATGTACAATCTGGATTAAATGGGCCAAAATAGTATTTTTTTTTTGTTTCAATCAGAAAAAAAATTGCGTGATATTTGCCGAGACCCCCTCTCTCTCCAACATAAGATTAGATGAGATTTGACTCGACCCCCTCCCCCTCTTAAAAATCTCACGTATTTTATAAACGCCCCCTCGTTTAAAGATTTATTTTGCCCTTTTTTGGTGAGATCAGATTCTGTAGTTCCGGTTCTGCCTTAATGAACCGAGTCAACCGAATTCTATAAGTATATAAATAGATAACTACTATATTGCTCTCTTAAATTATATCTAATATAGGTCAGCATTATCATCATCACACCCCATATACGTCCCACTGTTGGGCTCGGGCCTCCTCCACTATGAAAGGGAAATTGAACTACTATACAACGCTGGTCAGACGGGTTGGTTGAGGGTTTTGTTGCCAGTTTTCCTTCTTTTGCATTGATATTATATATATATATATCTCTTTCCAACTCCTCCTCTTTAATCTTTTTTAATTAAATTTGTTGCGGGTCCCAAGACAATTAAAATCATATCCCGGGACTGCCTGAGGGTCGCACCTCGGTGTCATTTATGGAGACCATTGTGGATCCTGGCTTACAGGAGTTACAATGGTGGGAATGTGTGGTGGGATTAGTCCCATAAAAAAAAATATATATATATATCCTTAGTCGTCTTTCACGACCCCCACGGGTAAGAAAGGGGTGCCGAATTGTATTCTTATTGCGTCATCACACGGGAAAATTAGATAATATTAGTTATTAAAGAGGGAATAAAAATCCTATTCACCGCTCTTTATCGCTGGTCTCGTAAAAATGGAGTAAATGTAGCAATTTTTTTTTGCGCCCGTTACGGTAAGCACTGGTACCTCCTGTTTTGATCCCAATTAAGGTTTACCGCAATATCTATTCTGTTTCCATTGTATAAATTTCAAACGGTTTTGACAACATTTTTGTGTCAATCCACCTGGAGAATGTAATTCTGACCAGACGGTATCAGGTGCCTTAGGTCGATATAAAGCTCTAACTCATCCTTTACAATACCCACGATAGATACGATTTTATAGGGTTTTTTTGAAAGGAAAATTAGCCAAGTTACTTCTTATATAGACAGGTACGTGAGTTTTCCTTCTTTTTTATAAATATTATCTGCATATCATATCCGTTAGTCATCTTTTACGAAATCCACGGGTAAGAGAGAGGGCAATGAACTGTATTATTACACTATCACCACACAGAAAAGATATTATTTAAATAAATAATAATTAATGAATAGAAATAACCATAATTGCTCGGCCATTAATATTGACCTATTGCCGAGCAATTATAATTTGTATTGGACCCGGCGGGTTATCCTTTCGAGTATCGTTCCCGTTGTTATCTCGGCAATAGACGAGTTTGCGAAGTGTCAAACTTACGCCGCCGTCAGCCAGTCTGTGATGGACTAATCTTCGGTGCCTCAACCGCAACCTAAATTAGGCCGCCGCCAGGCATTAGACAATTCTAATCACAATCACTCTGGATTCGAACTGAAGACCTCTGTGTATTCTATTAGCATTGTTAATGATTGTTTACCATTAGTTCATTGAATTATCGTCGTCGGCATCGCATGGAGGGCGTATCTATAGCTGCAGTTAAAATTATGGATAAACTATGATATGAATGCGAGCCAGAGCGCCTTAGTAGGCAAACGTATTAGTTGGTTAATAAAAACTGCGAGTTTAGCTAATGGATTGATTTGATGCACTTGGATCTATGAGACTCTACTCGTAATTATAAAATCAAAGTTATTATATACTAGCAACCCGCCCTCGCTTCGCTTCGGCTATAGGGTATAGTCGTTTTACCCGCGTAGTTCCCGTTCCCGTGGGAATACCGGGATAAAATATAGCCTAGTTTACGCCTTGATATTATAGCATTCCATTGGTGAAAGAATTTTTGAAATCGGTCCAGCCGTTTTGAAGATTACCCGGAACAAACAGACAGACAGACAGACGAAAATTTTTTAGTTGCTATTTTAGGCATAGGTGTCGTGCAAATAAAAAGTATGAAAAAAGCCTATTATTTTGACATTACAAACAGACACTCCAATTTTATTTATTGGTATAGATTTAGAAGGAATTGATAATGATTATATAACATAATTTCGTTATAGTGATGAAGTAAGAATACAATTCAGAACTTCCTTTTGTCCATGAGTGTCGTAAAAGACCGTAACTTATGGGGACACATGAGGGAGGCCTACGTCCAGCAGTGGACGGCGATAGGCTGGAATTATGATGAATGGTGACGAGTTCTCTATCTTTCTAAATCTTCTGTATCACTTTCTACGAGCCTCCTCCACAAAGAGGGAAATTAACTTACTATGCCACGTTGATCGGACGGGTTGGTGTAGATGAAGGTTTTCCTTCTCTTGCATAGATGTTAATTTTTTTGAGGGGGGTGCGCCATGGTCGGCTCGCTCGCCGCCCAGCTCCATCCGGGGCGACAGAGGCCCTTGTGTGCGCACCCGCCGCCCGGATCCGTCCGGGGCGACAGTGGGGTGCCGCGCAGCCCCATGACCCACCCGTGGCATGTCGTCTTCGTCGTTGGACCGACCACCAATGCAGAGTTCCTTGTCTTCAGTGGTCGGCTCGACGGAATACTCCAGTCGCAGGGTACCCTCCCCTCACTCGGTCACCGTCACGCGGTCGGCTTCTCGGCAGGTGATGGACTAAATTCCCGGTACAGTCACCCGCGGCCTCGGCCGGGGCGGCATCAGGCGCAATATTTTATCCCTTAATCGTCTTTTACCCACGGGCAAGATAGGGTGTGGTAAATTGTATCATTACTACGTTATCACATGGATAATATGTAGTAGTATGATGTAGTATAATCCAATTAATCTGAAGGAATACAGGCTTTTGGTGTCCATCATCATAAATATATTATGACTAGGCCCAACAATAAATTTGTTTCAAGTTACCAAATGCGGAGTATTCGCGTGACGACCTTATTCTTAATTAAAATCCGCTAAATGTCGGGCAATAATTCTTAAAAAATAATAAATGGGCATGGCATAATTATTGATGCAAGTTTTATTATGCAAAATGATTGTAATTTCAGTAAATATCGAAACGTTGATCGTTGAAAAATGTATTCATGGTACATTTTATATTTATGAGCTTTTACAAGTTATGATCTTATGCCATATTTGTTGTTGCGAGAGAGAATGATTCGTATGATACCGAGTCTAATGCCTATTTTCCCTAATGACTCTTAATTTTTAGGTATCACCTCAATGTATATTGAGTGATATTCTAAAATTTAAGTGACCTAACATTGAGGATCATCAACATTTTTCCATGTTAATGCTTAAAAAAATATGTACCACTTAAATCGTTCAAATTACCACATAATTGTAACGTTTTATTATTTATATTATCTTAGTTATTATATAAAACTAGCTTATGCCCGCGACTTCATCCGCGTGGAACAGTCATTTTTTGAAAATATTTATTTAAATAATACAATTCTAACCTAACCGTTTAGTTAGTGCACGCAGCAAAGCTCTCAAGAGAAGAAAAAAAAACGATTTCATTGTTGTTCCGCTCCTATTGGTCTTAGCGTGATGATATATAGCCTAAAGCCTTCCTCGATAAATGGGCTATCAAGCACTGAAAGAATTTTTTAAATCGGACCAGGAGTTCATGAGATTAGCGCGTTTAAACTAACAAACTCTTCCGTTTTATATAAACTCATTTGCAAAAAAAACGGGCGGTTTTGATTTTCATTCATATTTAAAAAGATACAATACCAAAAAGGTTTCAATCGTTTGTACACGTTACTGGTCGGTTTTAAAAATGCTGTGGTATTTAAAAAAGTACGTTCTAAATTCAATTTTTCATTTGATGTTCATTTTTACAGAAAACCCCTTTTTATCCTACATTTTTGGCGCGAAGTTCCAGAAGTTAACATCGACTTTCATAACTTTTATTCAATTTTTATCGATTAATTTCATATCCTTGACTGTCAAAGCTTTATTTAATGCTGTTTGGCTGTATCAAAAATGGTAGATAAAGTGGTAAAAGCTACCAAAATTATCGCGCTGCTTGAAGAGGGTTGCAGCCAATGTTTCGTGGCTAGGAGGCTAAATGTTAGTCGCTCGACAGTCCAAAGGACCTGGCAGCGATATCAGGAGACTGGTTCCGTCGAGAGAAGGCCTGGTTCTGGAAGAAAACCATGTACCCAACCACGGGATGATCGTTTTCTTGTGAGTCGCGCATTGAGAAATCGCAAATCTTCGTATGTGGATCTTAAGAACAACCTCCAAGAAGTAAGAAATGTGCATATTAGTCTATGGACGGTCAGGAGGAGGCTTCTCGCTGCCAATATACGCAGTCACCGCCCGGCCCGCGGCCCCAAATTACTCCGTGAGCACAGAGTTCACAGGCTTAGGTTCGCTAGAAATTGTGAATCATGGACTCAAGACGATTGGAATAGGGTTTTGTTCTCTGATGAAGCCAGGATATCTCTGTTCGGTGAAGATCGACGTCGGCGAGTGCTAAGAAGACAAGGAGAACGCTTTGCAGAGGCATGTTTCGAAGAAATCACACCTTATGGTGGGGGCTCTGTTATGTTTTGGGCAGGAATAAATTCAATGGATCGTACAGAGTTAGTCTTCATTGAAAACGGCTCACTGACTGGGCATCGATACATAACGGAAGTTCTAATTTCTCATGCACAACCCGCATTGGCCGCTCTAGGTGAAGACTCGATTTTTATGGACGACAATGCTCGCGCCCACCGATCCCGCGATGTTAATGCGTATGTGCAAGAGGTCGGCATTCGTCGTTTGGATTGGCCAGCTCGAAGTCCCGACCTCAATCCCATAGAGCATGTCTGGGACGTTCTGAAACGGCGTGTGAGATCAGTACACCCGGCTCCGCAGACCATCAGAGAGCTGAAGAATGTGATTACTGCGGAGTGGGAACGTATTCCGCAAGCAAGTATCCGGGATATACTCGCTAGCATGCCCAGACGAATTCAAGCTGTGATTTTAGCTAGAGGGGGTCACACTCGATACTAAACATTTATCTGCTTTTACTTTATTAAAGAAAAACAAACAAAAAAACTTTTTTATTTTTACTTCATGAGCATATGCACTACTAGCGAATATACACTACTAGCGAGGTTTAGCATTATTTCCCATAAATTGTATCTAAATTTTATGAAATACTGATGAAAACGATTATTTTCTTATTAATTTAGCAAATTGTGTGGATAAAACTACCTATAATTATCAAACAAAGAAATATTAACATTTGAAATGGTTCATTGCTTAGGTGCCCGTTTTTTTTGCAAATGAGTTTATTAGTATAGATATCACTAAAATAATAAAATACTATGCAAATAACTACTTTCAGAGGAAAAGTCTATGTTCCATAATGAGCGTTTATAGGTTGATAGATAAATGTTAAGTCATCATCATCAGCATTTCAACCCATATACATAAGTCCCGCTATTGGGATCGGGGCACCTTCGCCGCGGGAGGGAAGTTGACCTAATATTTCACGCTGGTGAAACGTGTCGGAATAGGATTTCATGTCGAGTTTTCCTTTTCTTGCATAGATTTTATCTCCATATATCCTTTAATTGTCTTTTATGCAGTACGGACCAAAAAAGGGGCGGGTAATTGTAATAAAACTATTTTCTTTGTCTTATTGTCTTCTTACTCTGTAACCACAGGAAAAGTAAGATATAGGCAGGCAAATGAAATTTTTGTGGACTAAAAAGAAGAGAGATTGAAATATGTACAATATTAATGACATTATTTACTTAGCACAGCAAACTAATAGAAATTTATGAATATTGTTTATGATTTTTATAAGTCAAAGGTACCTTGAGATCAAACGCAAGATCTCGAACTAGGAATTGAAAATTAGATTAACATTATTTTATACTAAAAATACGTCAAAACTATAGAAAAATATATGATTTGCTGAAGGAGAGGCTTAAGATGAAATATGGCATGCATTAATAGAAGTTAATAAAATACATCAATTTAAAATGTCTATGCAAATATTTATAGAGGAACATAAACCAGTCTGTCAACGTTCGAAGATAAAAATATACTTTATTTATATATATTTTGACCGTCTCATGCTTTATTTCCTGACAAATAATACAGATATTTTATTTATATATTTAACTACTATAATAAAGCCACACTGTCGACAGTCATCTGTCTACAATCGCTGGCCGATCCATTAAGGATAGTACCATATTTCTGCAGTCAAATAACGTCGGAGTAGTAGTAGCATTTTATTATTGCACTTCATTCGGTGAACCATAAAGCCGGCAGTCCAATTTTCAGAGAGTGTTTGTACGTGGTGGGTTTCGATGATGGCCTTTGCGTCACTGAACCTCAATGCACTGAAATCACACTCCATTTTCTTATCTGTGGACTTGCATAGGTCAAAGTGGCAGTCTCACTTGCCATAAGGTCTGCTGTTTGCACGATGAGCAATAAAAAGGTTAAATACTGAAATTTAATTTCCGTGTGGACGAAGTAAGAACACAATTCACCAACGCCTTTCCTGCTCGTGGGTATCGTAAAAAGTGTCTATGAGATTACAATATGCAAATCATATATATTTAAAGAAAGAAGTAAAATACGGAATATAACCCTATACCAATTCGTCTGACCAGGGTGGTATTTTAGGTTCCGGCTGGAGAGGCCTCGGTTCGGGGTGCGAACCGTGGAGGCCTTCCGGCCGGTGCTGATGCAGTGGTTGGAGAGGCGGCACGGGGTACTCTCCTTCCGACTGGTGCAGGTTTTGACGGGGCATGGGTGCTTCGCCAAATACCTGCACAAGGTCGTTAGGAGGGAGAGTACACCGTCCTGCCACCACTGCGATTGCGACGAGGACACGGCGCGCCATACGCTCGAGGCCTGCGGGGCTTGGGCAGTGCAGCGCTGTGAACTCGTCGCAATCATCGGTACGGACCTGACGCTGCCGGCTATCGCTAGGGCGATGGTCGACAGCGTCGGGAATTGATACGCGGTCGCAGCCTTCTGCGAGACAGTGATCTCGCGGAAGGAGGCGGCGGATCGCCTGCGTGAGGAGCGCAGCCTCGATGAGGAGATCCGCCGCCGGCGACTGGGGCGGCGCAGGCGCAACTATCTGCGCCTCATGCCGCCCTAGCCGAGGCCGCGGGTGACGTGACCGGTTATTAGTCCGTCACCCGCCGAGAGGCCGACCGCGTGAGGAAAGACCGACGTCCTCCCCGAGGGGGGGACGTCGGTCGATGGGAGGGTACCCCAATAGGGGGTATTCCGTCGGGCCGACCACTGACGACAAGTCAACGCTGCTCCAGTGGTCGGCCCAACGACGAAGGCGACGTGGTTTTCGGGTGGGTCACGGGAGTTGCGTGCTTAAGCCCCTCTGTCGCCCCGGACGGAGTGGTGTGGAGGCGCGCCGACCGCAGCCCACCCACAAAAAAAAAAAAAAGGGTGGTATTTTAGGTAAATTTTTCTTTCATTATGTAGAAGGCTCGAGCTGAGCAGTAGGACAAATATGAGCTATGATGATGATGATTGATTTTTTTCTAGGTAATTTAATGACATTTCTTACTCCTGAAAATGTGATCAATAGTCGTTTACTAATTTTTCTGATTCCTATTTCATTCACTAGGTATATTTATATTTTTATTTTTAATACTAAAACATGAAAATAGTGTTTCCTATTGATATATTTTTTTATAAAGATTATGGGCGTCTATGTATTTGCAGTCCTTAATATCTATAAAATTGTGCTTATCATCATTCTGTTTTTAGTCCAATTACTTAGGGTAGACGCAATATATCGCTGGTTTGCGAGAATATCGATGTAACTCAAAATTATTTAAAATTGAATATTATGTGCCAAATGATCCTTGATATCTAAGATCCTTAATATTTTATCGTGAATTGAGGGATTTTCCATTAATCAGTATAGTCACAACCTAAATAAATCATTTAAAAATTATGGTATGCACTAAAACATTTATAAAAATAATTTTAAAATGCTCTTCTCTAAAGTCAGTAATTTTTATTTGTGTCACTATTCTCACTAAAGCAGTGTATATGCCGCATCTATCATTATATTGTAAAAAAAACTACATTATATTTTTTTAAAGTATTTATTAGGAATTTATAGACTTAAGAAGAATACACTTTTTAAATGTTGAACTAGGTATGTGTGTTTATTTTTCATGACAGCCTCACAATATCCTGGCAACTTAGCTACTTATTTTTCCAATGTTAGCTTGGTTATTTTCTGCCGTTCGACTTGTAGTTTTGTCCCCAAGTCTGCCTGAGATGTAGGATAACTTTTGCGCACCTATCTATCTAGTTAAGCCCACAATAGCTCTATCGAGTTTAATTCTAGGGACTGTAGAGGCCATGTCATGAGTTTCAACACCTGTTGTATTTTTCTCTGGAAAGGTCTTTGCATAATATTCACGTGTGTTTCGGATCATTATCTTGCTAAAGTACAAATCCTAGACCATTTAAATGGGTTCTAGAAGGTGCTACAATAGTCTCCAATATATATTTGAACTCCTTTTTTTTTAATTCCATGTATACGCTCAAGATTTTCAACGGCGGAGTGATCATAATAACCGCAAACCATCACAAACCCTTCACCGTATTTAAGTGATGCCTCAGTATAAATTATTGGCAATAGTTTTGTGTTCAGCTTTTCCCATTTACTTTAAGCTTTATTAGCTTAAATATTTAAGCTAAGCTTAGCTATACGGAAAAGAAAACATAATATTATTATAATAAAAAAAATGAATGCTTATCTGTGGGGTGACGGAGTAAGAATACCATTCACCACTCTTTCCCGTAGATGTCGTAAAAGACGACTGGGATATAATATGCACATACCATCTGTGCATGAGAAGGAAAGCTCGAAATGAATCCCTATATGAACATGTTTGACAAGGATATAGTAGGTCAAAATCCCTCCCATTGTGGAGCAGGCCCGAGCCCAACAGTGGGACGTATGTGGGCTACGATGTGAAAAGGTTCAGTAAACTATAAGTTCACAGATTACTATTTATAGTAGATAGATATATAGATAAATAATACATACCAAAAAATTAGAGGTAATATAAAAATTTTGTCAGGTTTAAGTTTACTATGTATATGAAACTTGGGTGAAAAGCTAGTTTACTAAATCTTTCACGGTAATTATGTGCAAAGTCGTAAATAATTCTTAACGAGACATGATATTATGCTTTTTTTATAGCAGTTTTACGCATTTTCGTTTTATAAACTGCGATTTGTTTATCGTTTCGCCAACATCAAATTGATTTAAATTTGAATAATTTCCGACAAGTAATCAATAATTTATATAAAATTTTATAGTGTGTTGTTAGTAAATTTAAATAATGATCTAATAAAAATTTAATGATATAAATTAAAATAATTAAAAGTGCACTTGATATTCGCAAGTAGGTATATCACTTATTGTCTTTCAAAATGTCATAGTTAATATTTGCGGTTTTTTGTTATACTATTGATAAATAATACGTTTACTAACTTTATGTATTTATTTTTTTGTCAATAACACAAAACTTTGCACTAATAAAAAAACAATAAAAAGAAAATGTATAAAAGTTCAAATTCTATGTAATGCGTTTGTAGGTTTGACATAGCAGCGTCGTCTATTAATTAAGTACTCAATCCAGTCAACAGATATCGCCATCTATTAAAATCGTTTGGAGTTAACAGATAATTTTGAGTGTCAAATAATAGGTATATATAGGTAATACAAATAATTTTCAATAAAATAATATTGGGACTATAAATGAAGATATAAGCTATCCTATCTTTCAAGTTGGATCAAACTGCACACGGTGTGCAAATTTGATTAAAATTGATTAAGTAGTTTAGGAGTCCATCGCGGACAAATAACGTGACACGTAATTTGTATATATTAAGATGTTATATACATAGTATGTATATCACTTAGTCGTCTCTCATCACACCCACGGGTAAGATGTAGGGTAGTAAATTGTATCCTTACTTCGTCATCACAAGGACATAATTACAAATACTTAAAAATCTGAATATCCCAAAAATCATAATTGACCAATCTGTATAATTCTTCCATAAACGTTTAATATAATATTATTTAACGTCAAATGTAAAATAAAGAAGAAAAAAGCAAAAGATACCGTAATTACCGATTTATAAACAGGCAAGTTCCAAGAATCGTGAACAAGTCCTAAGGTCACTTAACGAACCTCATAATTTTGGCAACCTTCGATTCTTCCGCATGATTTTAAGGGCTCAGTTGCGGTCACGGTTGTCTTATATTAAAATATTTGCCATGATTTAAAAATTTTCGAATTTATATATCCTATTTAAAGGGAGCCTCTTATCCATTAAATGAATAAGCTAAAACCTATTCGTAATTAAAAATTATTTGCAATATAAAAACCCGTGAGAAAATCACACAACATTCTAAAAACGTAAAAATTCTAAATAATTCTTCTAAATAAGATTATATATAAGATTGGGACTAACCGCACCACAAATTTCCAGCATTGTAACTCCTGTAAGGTAAAATCCACTATATAGATCACACCAAGGTTTGACTCTCAGGCAGTCCCGAGAAATGATTTTAATATTTATGGATAGCTTTAAGGATAGCTTTATGGATAGCTATATACAGTTGAGATTTCGTAATGATATCTTCAACAGACACTGAAAAATATTTTTTTGACATTGTGTTGTCACCTCCAGTATTTCCTTACTATAGAAGACACGAGATTAATGGTATGGCTATTTTAGATGCATAACTATTATCCTATTTACATAATATCTGTGCAAGAGAAGGAAAACTCGAAATGAAACCCTATACCAACATGTCTGACCAGCATGGTATAGTAGGTCAATTCCCCTCCCATTGTGGAGGAGGCCCGAGCCCAACAGTGGGACATATATGGGCTGCGATGATGATGATGATGATTTTAGATGAAGAACAACATAAATAAGAATGCTTTATCAGATTTGAGGGTATTTTTCATATGATTACCACGCTCGAATAAAGACAGACTAACAGGAGTGCCACCTCCAGATTCAATTTAGTCAAACAGGGCCCATTCCAATTTACACATAAAATTTCATTCAAATCCATCCAGCCATTTAAAAGGAGAGTGACAAACATATGTACAGAAGAATAATATGTATAAAGATTTAAAATCTATCACCAATTGCTATTTTCTATTTCAGCTCATACACGTCCCACTGTTGACCACGGGATATTGACCTACAATACCACGCTGGTCAGACGTGTTGGTTTCCTTTCAAGTACTTCTCTTGCAAAAGTGTTATATATATTCAATCCCTTAGTCGTCTTTTACGAAACCCACGGGCAAGAGAAGAGGCCGTTCATATTCTTACTCCCCATATGAAATATTTCGATTTAATTAGGTTCAAATAAGATAGTACTAATAAGAGCGGATCGGTTCAGCTAATATGAAATCAATCGCAGGCATCCAGATCACTCGATACAATAAATCAGCTAGTGCCAAATAGAGCTACTGCCTTGTATGTAGTCTAGATAGCGTGAATATATTTATGCAACCACTTGATGTAATTGAGCTAGTATATAGATCGAGTTCATTATGTTTTTACATTTTAAGTTATGCTCCTTTTGGCGCTTTAGGGAAAATGATGAGAGTAATTTTTTATGACCCACGCGCACGCCGTTACGAAAAATCGACACTCTGATTAAAACTAATTTACGGATTTTGTCGACATTACAGTTTTATTTACAATTAGCAACCCGCCCTCGCTTCGCTTCGGTTTCAGTCGCCTTACCGGTGCCGTCCCCGTTCCCGTTTGAATACCGGCATAAAATATAGCCTATGTTCCTTCCTGATATTATAGCTTTCCATTGGTGAAAGAATTTTTAAAAACGATTTGGTGGTTTAAACGTGAAAGCGTAATAAACAAACAAACTTACTTTCGTATTTATAATATCAGTAAGGATGTGCAATACTGGCGTAAAGATCAAAGTTATTTCGACGCACTGAAGTTAGTTATTCAACATATCAGAAATCTCATTATGCCAACTAAACAACGCGTTATAGCTTTCAATGTATTAAATCCTATTTTTCTATTAATAGATATTGTTCGCGCTGACGATCGCGGCGGATGATTAGTTCATTCGGTCAGCGCCGCTCGGACCGCGCGCCGCCATTTTTGACATTCTACATTCTGCATTCGACACTCGCGAAAGGTTCTCGTGACGTAGTTGTTCCGCGGCGCCCGCGTCTATCGCTCAGCATAAGAACCGAAATAAGTACCACGTTGGTCAGCTTAGTGTATATACCATAATAGTGATCTATAAATTCAGTGCCCGTGTTCAGCCCCAACTTAGCTCGTCAGGAACATCACCTTCAGCACGCCAAGTTTGCAGCTCCACCAAAAGAACAAACCCTCATTTTGTGGGAACTAGTCCCACTAGTGGGCTGGCTCCACTTACCCTTCTTGTTCAACCCACCTCGTTACGTTGCAGTCATAAACCGCCCCATACAGTCCACTAAGCCGCAACATAACAGATATATTTTTATCTTGTTACGTCAAAGAGGTCATCTTATATCCCTACATAAATACGCACAAACATTTTTTTTTATTACATACGTTAATCGCGTAATGATAATATACCGGTAATACCTTAAGTATACACCATTATCTTGCCCGTGGATATTGCAAAAGACGAGTAAGGGATATAATATGCATATAACGTCTATGCAAAAGAATATAACTCGAAATGAAACCCTATACCGACCCGTCTTTAATTGTTCACCCGCAGAGAGGCTGACCGCGTGACGGCGATCGACGTCCCAGAACGTCGAGAGGTGAGATTACCCGAAAGGGTATTCCGTCAGGCCGACCACTGACGACAAGGCACATCTGCTCCGGTGGTCGGCCCAACAACGAGGTGACGTTGGTACGGGTGGGTTATGGGCCCGCGCGCCGTCATTTCATCGCCCCGGACGCACTGGACCGCGCGTGCGCACACCATAGCCAACCCATAAAAAAAAAACCGACCCGTCTGACCAGCGTGTTATACTTCATTATGGAAGAGTGGGACGTAACGAGACGATGAAATGATGGTACACTATACAAGGGAAATTAACCTACTATATCATGTCTGTTTGTTCCGGGTAATCTTCAAAACGGCTGGACCGATTTAGAAAAACCTTTCACCAGTGGAAAGCTATAATATCAGGGCGTAAACTAGGCTATTTATCCCGGTATTCCCACGGGAACGGGAACTACGCGGGTAAAACGACTAAAACCGAAGCGAATCGAGGGCGGGTTGCTAGTCCTTACTAATATTATAAATGCAAAAGTAAGTTTGTTTGTTTGTTACGCTTTCACGCTTAAACCATCGAACCGATTACAAAAATTCTGTCATAAATGGAAAGCTATAATATCAGGGAGTAACATAGGCTATATTTTATCCCGGTATTCCCATGGGAACGAGAACTACGCGGGTAAGGCGACGGAAGCCGAAGCGAAGCGAGGGCGGGTTGCTAGTTATAAATAAATTGTGTGTTAAATGTGGGTCAAATTTAATAACTAATGTCTGTTGGGGGTAGACATAAATTGATGACTAAAGATGATTTGTTGGACGTGAAACATCTTAGGGATGAAAATTTCGGCAGCAAGTATAGGGATGTGTCGATATAACGATGTACAAAAAACATCGATCTAAAAACAATGATGTATCGAAACATCAATGTTTTTAATCTATACATATAATAAATCTGTCGAGGTCGAAAATCTGATGACATTGAAAAAAATCGCTAAAAACTGAGTCAGGAGGATGTTATAAGTGTAATAGAACACATCCAGATTGCTTTGAATTTTTTTGTTTCTCTGTATGTTTGTTTGTTTATCTGTTTGTACGGGCTAATCTCCGAAGTTATTCTACCGATTTAAATGAAATTTGGCATGGTGGTTCCTTACATCCCCGGTCAACATTTAGGATACTTTTAATCCCGGAAAATTAAAGAGTTCCCGTGGGATCGTTAAAATAGTTATGCAGCTTAGTACACAACCTACTTAATTGAAAATCCATTACAAAGACTCATTATAAACGAAAATTATTCTGAAAATCAACCCCATCAGAGGATATGTTCTTTTCTAAGGGTGTAAAATAGGGGATGAATTATGCTTTGATATTTTCACTCTAATACACATGTAATAAATTCATACAACGTCAATGATTAATTAACTGCACTGATACCATATCAACTTACCGCGCCAGTGTCACAGGTTCCATTCCAACGCAGGATAACCTTTTGTGTGATAGACAAATTGTTGCTCTGAGACTAGGTGTAATTTGTGTCCGTCACTTATATATTTGTAAAGTTCCTTAGTGAAGGGTGAAGCGAGAAATTCATAGTTTGTAGAATGAATGGAAAAGGAATCAACAGGGTCACTCGAACACCCTTTTTTTTTGACCCCAGGCAGCAAACTATGTTGTTGTGGTATCGGCCACCTGCGATTAGTCACTCTACGGGTGGCGGACTAATCCCCGGTTCAGTCATGCGTGTCTTTGACTAGGGTAGTTTTTTCTATTGCTGTTGTTGACAAACGAGTAAATAGCACATCTAATGGTAAGTGATACTGCTCATGGACTTTGCCAGGTCGCTGCCTAGCGTGAAGAAACTGAAGGGAGTGTAAATGCGTGCAATGAGGTTTGGTAATTCTAAAGGCAACACCAAAACCCACCGCATGCAAATACCCTCAGAAAGTCTTGCTTTCGGCTCTTTTGCTCTGGGCAGATCGGCCCGCGACAATAGATGGACGACTGTCGAGAGTGTAATTCTATCATGTAAAGATAACAAAGCACAAGTACTCGGGCTGGCCCTTCACCCAACATGATGGCAGTGGAATGAGTCAGCTTGGCAGTTCTTCATCCTGACTCGCTCCACCGAGTTCTTATGCGAAATAACTGCCAAGCAGAAGATGGCGGCCTTATATCAGCTCCTGACCTGTCGACTACAGTCTAAGTGATGGTTAGCAGCTTCGGCAGTGATGCTTGCAATGAATACACGGCGCTGCTCTGCTCAGACTACATAGATCTCAAAAGTATGTCTGCTCTATCGTAGTTGAAACCACAATCGTGGGAGGTCTCTGTGTATTTCCACATTTAATTCCCACGGGAGAGTTCCGACCAAAGCGCACGCTGCTTCGGTCGACATGGTACGCCATCTGCGTATAGCCCTAAGTTATGAGACAAGTGGTCAGAACTTGCCCACACAGGTGCACCGTATAGGCCCGTTGATCGAACTAGTCTCGCGCACAGCCATCAACATGTAACACCGCGTCAACGACCCCGGGAGTAATTTGATAATAATGCCCCTGAGAACACCATCACCCGTCGAGTACTAAGTTCAAATACTTTATCTGGTCCTCGACCGAGTGGAATCGAATTAACAGTGATTGCTTTGCCAACGGGTGTACAGTTACGAGGTCTATGAAACAGCAAATCATTTGTTTTATATAGAACTATGTATATATAAGCAGCAGCGTGACTCATCAAATCACCACCTCAATACCGAGTATGGCCAAATGTATCGCTATTATATTTAAATTAAGCCCAGCCCGGAGAGGGTCCAGTCTCTGCTAATGTACCATACCGTCAATCAACCGCAAGGACAACTTCAGGTGGGAGCAGTACAACAAAGGCGTTAGCACAATGTCCTCTGCGCGGTTCGCACAGAGACCACTGTGCTGCTTCAAATAATCTGAAATCCCCTTGATAACAGCGCCTCCTTGGTATACAAGATTGGCAAACTATGAAATGAGATGACGACATCTAAATACACCGCCAATAGCACCCCACCAGTGAGCACCTTGATGACAACGGGCCACAGACAGAAAAGCTGCGATCGTCTGCCAGAAAGAATTGGCTTGATCGAGACAACATCACTAAGGTGCTGGCTGATGCGGGCAACCAGGATTCTCTACACTAGCTTGCCTTCTTCGTCCAGAGCAACACGGTGGACATAATATCTGTGATCGCCTTTGCCACATATGATTTCTACGCGGACGAAGTTGCGGGCAAAAGCTATGAAATAATAGAATTACATTTAACAAGTACTTTTTATTTAGAAAAGTTAATACAAGCTTACGTTAACTACAGCAAGTTATATAGAAATAGAACTCAAAGATTCTTGATAGACAAGTTATTAGACTAGAGTGTCACGTAGGATTTGCTAAAATTACCAAACATTTCTAGTAGATGGTAGGCACAACATCGATGTAAAAACATCTTAATACGACGTAGACACATCGATGTTTTGCAATAGTGAACATGATGATGGCAAACATCGATGTTTTTTTACTGAACTATCGATGTTTCAAAACCAACGATGTATCGTTTGTATGCCTAATCTTACTCCATCGGTGACCATGAACGCTTTTTTTTTTGGGGTGGGCTGCGGTCGGCGCGCTCCTTGCACCACTCCATTCGGGGCGACAGAGGGGCGTAAGCACGCACACCCGCAACCCATCCGAACACCACGTCACCTTCGTTGTTGGGCCGACCACCGGAGCAGGGTTACTTGTCATCAGTGGTCGGCCCGACGGAATACCCCCTAGTGGGGTACCCTCCCATCGATCGACGTCCCCCCCTCGGGGAGGACGTCGGTTGACTATGAACGTTGTAAAGTTTTCGAAACGTAGGACAATCAAAAATCCAATACAAACGCGATAAAATCCTATTTAAATATATCCCATAAATATACTTGAATGAAATTTGACATTAACTTCATTTCCTGAATGAACAGGTAAACTTTAATTCTGGAAAATTTGCTGCTATAATATCATAATAAATAACTAAGTAGCGGTTATTTTTTTTTATATCAGAACAAATCAACATAATTTTCTTTCTCGTTATAAAATCAAGAATTATTAAATTCCTGAGAAAACAGGTCGTATATTAACATAATAATTATCGTTCGACATCCTCTTTACACTTTGCGTATTAAAAATTAAGTTTATATCTTTCCCACGACACGGTCAATTTGTATTAACTTTAAATATCATTTAAAAAAATATTAAGATATTTTGAGTATTACAACATTACATTTTTTTGCAGGCAGCAGGAATTTTTTTATTTATTTTTTTTTATTGCGAATGGTGGCAAATGAGCAAACAATAGGTACACCTGATGGTAAGTGTTGTTGCCGCTCATGAACTTTTATAGGGCTGATGCCTATCGCAAAGAAATTGAAGGGAGTGTGAATACGTGCAAAATAGATTCGATGATACTAAAGGCATCATTAAAATCCCCCACACGCAAATACCCTCAGAAAGTTGGGCTCCTGGCTCTCTTGCTCACTGAACGAAACGCAGTAACAAATTGCTACTACTCGGACGTTGATTTTCTGCGAGAGTGCTGTACTACCCCTGACGGACCGGCCCATGGCTGTAGACAGATAACTCGTCCAACCGCATGTGTAAGAACTTACTGTGTCCTACCACATTTTAAAGACAATACTAAGGAAATTAACGAACACAATTTATGTACGACAGACTTTCTATCATCTCAGTCTACGTCTCTAGTCTAAACTATGATATCTTTTAGTCAATTTGTACGATACCCAAGGGGAAAAAGAAGGAGTAGTGAATTGTTTTCTCACTTCGGGGTATATAATAAAATAATCTAATATATAAAATTCTCGAGTTACGGTGTTTGTAATTAAACTCCTCCGAAATGGCTCGACCGATTCTCATATAATTTCGTGTGCATATCGGGTCGGTCTGCGAATCGGTCAACATCTATTTTTCATCCCCTTAAATGTTAAAGGTAAGGCCTTAATTTTTCTTTTGATCTTTTTGACAAAATTCTTATTTTTATTTTTTATGATACATCATTCAAAAATACTTACAACCCTAAATTTCACCTTTTCTTATTCTCATTTATTAATTACTAGCAACCCGCCCTCGCTTCGCTGCGGTTTCAGTCATTTTACCCGCGTAGTGCCTGTTCCCGTGGGAGTACTGGGATAAAATATAGCCTAGTTTACGCCCTGATATTATAGCTTTCCATTGGTGAAAGAATTTTTGAAATCGGTCCAGCCGTTTTGAAGAATACCCGGAACAAACAGACAGACAGACAGACAAAAATTTTTTAATCGCTATTTTAGGCATAGGTGACGTGCAAATAACCGTGTGAGCATAAAAAAGCCTATTATTTTGACATTACAAACAGACACTCCAATTTTATTTATTGGTATAGATTACCGCGTACTTAAATTTTAGAATTACCGTGTACTTAAAGAAATAAATAAAATTATTTTACATTTTTTTTATTATTATATAGCAACCCGCCCTCGCTTCGCTTCGGTTATAGGTTATAGTCGTTTTACCCGCGTAGTTCCCGTTCCCGTGGGAATACCGGGATAAAATATAGCCTAGTTTACGCCCTGATATTATAGCTTTCCATTGGTGACAAAACAATTATGAACAAAGGGAGAGCGACTCGAACACCGTCCGCCTTTACAAAACAAAACAATCGTAATATCGAATAACTCGTGTCGATTATTACGATAGAACGAAGTACGAAACTACGAACATACAAAACAAACGTACAACGAAATTACGATATTTTCGATTATGAGGTATCTATCAACAACAACAACCATGCGAACGAAACAACCGAAACCAATAACCAACTGACATGTAATTTTTAGAACTCCAACTAACGACAACGTGGGCATAATAATTCGAGAGGGTCATCAATCCACGGAAAGTCTTAACACCGCGATTCAGAAAAATGACGTCATTGCAGAACGCCATCTATGGGCAAATAGGTAAAACGTCTGCACAATGAAAGTTATGCTAGGGTCATTTTGCGTTTTAGTAATTTTATATTATCTCCGAAACTGTATGACCAATTGATATACTGTAAATGGCAAATCTTATCTGTATGATGTTCCTGTGATACTGAAATAATTTATTGTCATAAGAATTAATATTTTGTTGCTCAAATAATCAACCAAACGTAACAATGCCGAAAAAAAAATTTTTTAATGCAATAATAGAAGTATAAAAGATAAAATATAAAAGATAGAGATATGGTATCGCTGACTTTTTTGTAGAAATAATTAAGATGAACCAGGTAGCCATACATTCTTTTTAATTTTAAGCAACTGTTTAGGCAGCGCACGCAAATAATTCTGTTTTACGAGGTATTTTTTTCCGACTTGCCAGACAAAAGTTGTGATAGCTCGGTTAATATACATGTTATAGAAACAATTTATAGCCTATAGCACTCAGGAATAATGTAGCTTTCTGCCAGTTAAAATAAAATTAGAATTAGATTATGAGTTCCAGAGATTACCCCCTGCATACAAACTTACAAATTTTACCTCTTTATAATATTAGTATAGATAAACTTTATTTTTTTTATTTCAAGAAGAATTTCTTTTATTTTATTTGAACAGAACAACGTCTCTTGGGTCAGCTAGTAGTATTAAATAAATAATATTATTTTTTTTTTTCATTTTCTTTCGAATACTACCAACCCTTGCTTTGCTCGTGGGTGTCGTAAAAGACGACTAAGAGCCCTAGATTAACCCGGACCAACTCCATCTGGTACCATTTGGGTCAACGATTACATTCCCAAGGAGGGTTGACGTCAGGCAGGCGGCCGGTCATAAAAGTCATTGCCGAAACTATTTGCAATATGTCAAAACAGATGACATATTGCGTCGACCCCAAGTAATTGGGATAAGAGCAAGATGATGATGATTTTTTTTTCCTTTCGGTTCAGAGAGAATGAAGAAGCAAGTATACAAAGCATGTGTGAGTGAGACAATTCTAAGAAGAAGACCACGCCGTAAGTTTCTGGATCTAATTGCAGTCATGATAGTGAAAGGTCATGTTAAGAGTACGCATAGCCGTAGAGAATGCATGAAGATTTTAATGTGTGAGTGAAGCAATGGAAGTATGTCAAGATCGTAGCTTGTGGTAATCCGTAGTCTCTGTCTACCCCTCTGGGAAACAGGCGTGAGGCTATGTATGTATGTATGTTATACGACCACTTAGCACCAACCTTCATTACGCCTAGTTGATCTCGCACACGCACGTTCCGCCATATCGACATAGCGATGGGATACGAAGCGCTGTTTCAGCAGAACGTGCCTCACGAGGAACACCAGAAGCCTTGAGCGTTGTAATAAATTGCAACTCCACTTACCAAATGTCACTCTCGATCTAGCACCGATTGACTGTCAACCTACCTTAGCGTTAGGTTAGGTTAGTTAGTTTTAGATCACTTTTGATCTAACATCGATCGATTGTCGATATACTGTAGCTTATAATTGGTTAAATAAAATCAAATAAGAGTCTTTGCATTTCTTTACATTCTCCGGCCACAGCCTTCGTAATTTGTATGTAAATAAATAAACAATCTATGCAAATAAAACTACTGGCACAGCGAATATAAAATAAAACTTATACTTTATACTTATTTTATATCTATAGAAGCTTTCTCTTAAAGATCGGTAAGGATGTAAGATCATTAAGTACAATTACATTATTATTGTTTAAGTTTAAATAAGCTCAGTAGGTTTTACAACGGTGCAAACCCACGCATTTGTTCGTATGCATGTTCATTCAACTTCATAGAAATCGTAAAATGTTAAAATAAAGTTTGGAGTTCATATTTATAACTAGCAACCCGCCCTCGCTTCGCTTCCGTTTCAGTCGTCTTACCTACGGCGTTCCCATGAGAATACTGGGATTAAATGTATTTAATCCCAGTATTCTGGGCAGTATTCCGGCTGTAGCCTAAATTACTTGTTGTTTATTCAGCTATTTGGTACTAAAATATAAGCAAAATTGGTCCAGCTATTTTGAAAATTATCGCACGACCACGACCGACGTCCCCGGGGACAGCGGGGGACGTCAGTCGAGGAGAGGGAGTACCTCAAGGGATATTCCGCAGAGCCGACCACTGACGACAAGGCACCTTGCACCGGTGGTCGGCCTAACGATGAAGGCGACGTGTCACCATTGGGTTACGGGGTCGCGCGCCACTCCTTGTCGCCCCGGACGGAGCCGGGTGGCGGGTGCGTTAACCGGTGCCTACAACAAAAAAAAGCCGTTTTTAAAATTATCCCAAACAAACAGAGACACATAGACAAAAATAAAAATACACCAGCTTTTAGGCATTAGGCAAGGAAAACTCGAAACAAAACCCTATGCCAATATGTCTGACCAGCGTGGTATAGTAAGTCAATTTCCCTCCTATTTGCCTTCCCATAGTTCAGCAGGCCCGAGCTCAACAGTGGGACGTATATGGGCTGAGAGATGAAGCAGCACATCGTTATAATTATCAACATCGTCGTCGTCGTCGTCGTCGTCGTCGTCATCATCATCATCATCATCATCCTCTCAGATAATATATGTCCCAATGTTGGGCTCAAGCCTCCTCCATAATATACTATACTACGCTAGTCAAACGGATTGGTTTTATTTAATTTTTTTTCTTTTCTTGCATAGATCTTGTATGCGTATTGTATCCCTCAGTCGTCTTATACGACATCCACGGTAAGGATTGATGACATGTGGTGACTTGTATTCTAAGGACGTAAGGACGTCACCACTCGGAATTATTTTGACTCAATTATTATTACAAAATTTGAAAATCTTAAGGATCTTTAATTCAATATCTACAGTGCTACACTACTGCGCTTCTCGTATCTATTTATTTGGCTCTGCTTAATTGACTGACTACTCAATTTTGCCTCCTATCTCTCGCATTGCATAGGAAGGAATTAGAATAAAAAATTTCTAACTCCTTTTATTTATCTTTTCTAGTTACATTTATTGCCGATTCTGGGACAATTAAAAGCGTTGCCCGAGACCGCCTTTTTGGTTGGATCGTCCGTTCCGTCCGGAGCAACGAAAGGTCTGCTATGCTTGGCCATTGGGTCCGACTCTGGTAGCCATTCCTTGACATTCGGTGTCGGCCCAGCGGGTTAGGCTTTCGGGTACAATCCTCATTTCGACGCCCCAGCAATAATTATGAAACCTGGCACGTTGTTAAGAAACAAATGATATGTACAATAAGTGCGTTCCCGGAACTGCCTGAGGGTCAAACCTTAGTGTCTTCTCTAGAGATCACTGTGAGCATGTGCGCTGGGATTAATCCCATTAAAACAATAACTTTACTAACACTATTCAATAGAATTATTAGTAATATAATATGTTACAGTATTTACGAGCCTTGCATTCAGCAGCTTAAACATACCAAAGTTTAATATAGTAACACATAGTTAAATAAAATAGCTATAAATTTAATATTGTTAATACCTTGTACGATAATATTTTATAGTTAACGTTACTTTTATTTGTTGGAACGTAAAATTGTAAGCAATTTCGCTAACGTCACTTGGGCTAATTAAGCGCTCATTAATTAAGTAGAGAAATAACGATGCTTTTTCAAAATTATATCAAACTTCAATGAATTCTGATGTTTATGTTTAGTCCACATTGTAAATAAAACTATTTTACGGATTTTATCGCGTTTTTATATATCAGTGATCATGGTCACGGGTGGACTCAGTCCGCTGTAAAGTGTTCGAAACATCGGGCTATCAAAAATCGATTGGAAATGCGATAAAATCCGTAAAATAGTTTTAATTACAATCAAACTTCAAATTACAGTCTTCGCGGAACATCGCTACTGGGAATGATGACCCTCATTCATTTTTTTTTATTGTCTTTTAATGCAGATGATAAAACACTAGGTGGTAAATGGTAATTACTTATAGAACTCTGCAATAACAGAGGCACAGCTAAGCCGCTACCTATCGTAAGGTATAGGATCCAGCTCTTTCTCTCTCATCAAACGAAGGACTTTAGCCAATCCGAACGAGTTGATACGTTTATAGCTGCAAGCAAAAAACTACCCGCAGCATGGGCTTGCCGCTGGAAAGAATGGAGTTAAAATTAATCTACCTTTTCCTCTATTATACTACGTTGGCCAGAAAGACTAAAATAAGACTTTATGGTAAGTTTTCATGTTCTACTTACAACTACCTAATTAATCATTAACATTATTTAATTTCTCCGTGTAGTGACAGAGTAAGAACACACAATTCACCACTCCCTATCTTGCCCATGGATATGGAAAAAGACGACTATGGAATATAACATCAGTGCAATAGAAGGAAAGCTCGAAATAAAACCCTACATCAACATGTCTTACCAGCGTCATATAGTAGGTCAAATTCCCTGCCATTGTGGAGGAGGTCTGAGCCCAATAGTGGGACGTATGCGGGCTGCGATGATGATAATGATGACGATTATTTAAATTCGGCAGAAAATTAATAGCATTATTTAAATTTTGTATCTAACAATATTTACAGAAGTAAATGACTCGTAATTTCACCAGAACTGTATTGTTTTTAGAATTCCGTACCCAAAGGGTAAAAACGGGACCCTATTACTGAGACTTCGCTGTTCGTTCGTCCGTCCGTCCGTCTGTCACCAGGCTGTATCTCAAGAACGGTGATAACTGGACAATTGAAATTTTCACAGATGATGTATTTCTATTGCCGCTATAATAACAAATACTAAGAATAAAATAAATATTTAAGGGGGGGCTCCCATACAACAAACTTGATTTTTTTGCTCAATATTGATAATGGCAATAGGGAGGCACTTGTTTACCTAGTCAATGGTACGGAACCCTTCGTGCGCGAGTCCGACTCGCATTTGGCCGATTTTTTACAAATACGTAGACATTTTTTAATTAAAGGTGGTCTTAATAAACAACGAATGTGTCAAGATACATTATTGGATGCATAAAACAATATGAACAGGTCGATTTTAATATCACAATGGAGATGCTATCCTTGAATTCGAATATCATTAATATCGATTAATATTGTAGCTACAATTTTATTAATTTATGTTGAAAAGGAAGTAAGGGTTGAGGCAAATTATTTTTACCTGTATACTATAAGGGCTAGTTCAGATTATAAAAAATCAAAAATATATTTAGAGCTAAGGCTTTTTTTTTGGGGGGTGGGCTACGGTCAGCACACCCGCTGCCCGACTCCGTTCGAGGGCGACGGACGGGTGGCGCGCTCCGTAACCCACCCATAGCACGTCGCCTTTGTCGTTAGGTCGACCACCGGGACGTCGGTACTCTTCCCGGGACATCAGTCCCCTTCCCGGGACATCGGTCGTCGTCGCGCGGTCACCCTCTCTGCGGATGACGGACTAATCTCCGGTCACGTCACCCGAAGAGGTAAGGCTAAGGCTTGTTGTATGGTGGTAGCAGGGTCTTCGTGGTAGTTTCATTCTCTTGCATAGATGTTATATGCGTATTATGTATTATATCCCTTAGTCGTCTTTTACGACATCCACGGACAAGATAGGGACTGGTGAATTTTTTTCTTACTCCATTACCACACGGATATATCTTACATTGTTCTGTTTCTGTGAATACTCAGTATGAACCACCTTCTTTTTTACTGAGATAATAGTTATATACGCTCATTAAATAATTAGCCGAAGCTGTAGCGACGTCTATTTCAACGTCCGTAATGTTTCAGTGCACAATGAACACTGACCGAGGCCAACGTGTGGACAACTCTACAAATACTCGTCTACGTTGGCCACTCGCGTTGGCGTTCGCCGCATTCGTCCAACGTGTGGATGCTAGCACTTGCTTTGTACTTATTTTCCGACGCTCACGTTGGTTTAGGCTCGGCCAACATCACCCCCAGCCGTGACCGGGGAATTAGTCCGTTACCCGCCGAGAGGCCGACCGCGTGAGGAAAGACCGACGTCCTCCCCGAGGAGGGGACGTCGGTCAATGAGAGGGTACCCCAAGTAGGGGGTATTCCGTCGGGCCGACCACTGATGGCAAGTAACCCTGCTCCGGTGGTCGGCCCAACGACGAAGGCAACGTGGTGTTCGGGTGGGTTGTGGGTGTGCATGCTTACGCCCCTCTGTCGCCCCGGATGGAGTGGTGCGAGGAGCGCGCCAACCGCAACCCACCTCCAAAAAAAAAGCCCAATAGTAAGACGTATATGAGCTGAAATGATGATGAATGATTAAGATACTTTTTGATACTATAGGTAACATATAGGGTTGACTTGGATCTAATTATTTACGTCGCATATCTATAAGCAGTGGTGTAAATTTGAAAATATAATCATTTGTGTTAAGCTACATTATCACATTAAACGCGTCTAACTGTGATGGATGTCAACCGTGTAATGCCGAGCAGGCCAACGTGTGGACGGCATTGGCTGAGCGCAGACGTGCGCCTTTGATTTGTGCACAAAAACCGACACCGACACAAGTGAGGCAAGTGATCACGAGCGATGGCGAGTGACGGCGAGTGAAGACAAATCAGCTGTCCACACGTTGGCGCTTGTATTCACTCGGCCAACTAGGTGAGTGACTGCGAGCCCTGGGCGACTAAGGCAAATTGGGTGCACACACGTTGGCGTTGGCCATCGCTCGCCTACGCTCGGCCAACATGTGGACGGGGTATAAGATAAAATTTGACAAAATGAAAACCGATTAATGACGATTTAAGAAATTAAAATTAATTTGACTACACAATAGTGTAGTGATCTTAGTACTGATCTCTTGTCTGAGTGTAGTAACTTCAAACCTACACAGAACGATTCTTTGAACCTTCCATGAATGATTGTTTAGAGTTTCGATGTAATTTGTGTACGTTATGGTATAGATATTGAAATTGCCCATCTATATTCCTATATATCCTATTACGAGCTCTGAGAAAAAAATCGGCCAAGTGCGAGTCGGAATCGCGCACGAAGGGTTTCGTACCATTGAGCAGAAAAGGGCAAAAAAATCGCGTTTGTTGTATAGAAGCCCACCTTATTATTTTTTTTTTTTTAGTATTTGTTGTTATAGCAGCAACAGAAATACATAATTTGTAAAAATTTCAACTGTCTAGCTATCGCGGTTCTTGAGATACAACCTGGTGACAGACAGACGGACGGATAAACAGCGAAGTCTCAGTAATAGGGTCCCGTTTTTAACCTACCCTTTGGATACGGAACCCTAAAAAGTGTCACTGAAAATAATGGCACATCTGATAATTATGGATTTTATTAATATAGTTTTTGTTAAACCGCTCAATTCCATATCTACGATTCCGATTATCTATACCAATAAATAAAATTGGAATGTCTGTTTGTAATGTCAAAATAATAGGCTTTTTTCATGCTCACACGGTTATTTGCACGACACCTATGCCTAAAATAGCAATTAAAAAATGTTTGTCTGTCTGTCTGTCTGTCTGTTTGTTCCGGGTAATCTTCAAAACGGCTGGACCGATTACAAAAATTCTTTCATCAATGGAAAGCTATAATATCAGGGCGTAAACTAGGCTATATTTTATCCTGGTATTCCCACGGGAACGGGTACTACGCGGGTAAAACAACTATAACCTATAACCGAAGCGAAGCGAGGGCGGATAGCTAGTTAACAAATATAACTGTTAAAAGTACACGTTTGAATAACCGCCATATTTAAAATCCACTCGTATGTAAGCCTTAATATTTTCAGCTAAGAGTACATCGATTGTGTTTTAATTCGCGCATGAAGACCGAATGAATATAGCGATCAATCATTCTTGTTAAATTTAACGATTAATTACTGCGAACAACGATTGTTTATTTATATAATGCATTAAAAATTGGTACAGACTTAATTGAAAGCGGGCGTTTTACTTGAGTTTGATTTTTTTGTTTGGGATGCGAGCGTGAAAAAGTTAATTACTTTTAAACATACTCGTCGGAAAGGAAGAAGTCGCCCTGCAACGGCTTTGTCTTAGAAGCATACTGTCGACGGTCCTCTGTCTATAGCCGCGGGTTGGCCCATCCAAGGTAATACTACTCTCTCACAGAGAATCGTCTGAGCAATAGAAATATATTGCTGCGCTTATTTTGGTAAGTGAGAGAGACGAAAACCCAAATTTCGGCAGGCGTTTGCTTGTGAGGGGTTTTGGTGATGTCTTTCGTATCACCGAACCTCATTGAACGTATTCACACTGCCTTCATTTTCTTCACGGTAGCCGAGCAAAGGTCCATGACAGTATCACCTACCATCAGATGTGTTGTTTGCTCATTTGCCGCCAACAGCAATAAACAATGGTCACTTACATATTATGAATTTTTTAATTTTTCTGTAATTAATCTAATATTCTACCACCGGATCAGCACGTGGCTACAAGTTGACTTATTACTTTTTAAGTTACTGCTTTTAAATAAAATTGTATACAACATGTTTGCTAAATTAATTTAGGTCCAATATAGTGCACTTTGAATCAGAATATATAGATGTTATTTTTTACAAACTGTAATAAATGATAGCTGAGCCAGATCAAACAAGCGGCGCCCGATCGTGAAGTCACTCCCCTCAACGATATTGGAATGATAGATCCGCTGCTTTTTCCTCCTTATCCATAAATAACAGTGAATTATTAATTCATCAAATATATTATACAGATTCCGTAAGGGTTAAGATATCAACTTATAGTGCCAAGTGTCATGGTTTCCATTGTCCCGCAGTACAACACTTGCCGTGTGGTGACGTAGTAAGAATACAATTCACCACCTCCTTTCTTATCCGTGGGTGTCGTAAAATATGACTAAGGAATAAAATAAATTATAGTAGGTCAATTTCCCACCTATTTTGGAGGAAGCTTGAGCCCAATAGTAGAACGCATATAAGCTGCGACAGACAATACTTTTCGTGTGGTGACGAGGTAAGAATACAATTCACCACCTTCTTGGCCGCGGGTATCTTAAATGACGATTAAGGCATTCAATATATCTATAACATATATTCAAGGGAAATAAATCCGCCCATCAACATAGTTTGACTTATAGGTCTATTTTCTTCCTATTGTAGAGGAAGCTATGATCTGAGGCACCTGAGCTGAGACGGCAATGTACAGATTCTTATTCTAAGTCTGTTTGTAATTTCTAATTTATGTGTTTGCAAAGTCTATCATAATATAAGGATTAGTTCCTATATCCAAGAAACGCACGTAAAAAATTATACTTCTTCGGCGTAACAAGATAAAAAATCTTTCTAAAAATTTTATCCTTCGCGTTATCCTACGTTTGAAGAAAAAAACTTCACTAATAATAGAAAAAAGGTATTTAATATATAGAAAATTTCTATTTTACATATTATCTTTTTTTTTTTGTGTGATCTATGGTCAGCGCACCGCCACCGACCACCGTTGCCAAGTTCCTTTTCGTCAGTGGTCAGCTCATACCGCATTATCTAGTTCACATTTGTGACGTTGAACGCGCGTATCGGGTAAATCTACTCTTATTATTTTCCCCTAACGCACTAAAAAAATATAACTCCAAAACCTTAAAGTGTGCTTATTAAAAAAGAAAGTCGAAATATAATTTTTCGTTCCATATAAATATATTTGCTGGTTAAATTTAGTGATGACTGTGAAAATGCCGTAATTTTGTGTGTCATACAGTAAGTGAGTTGTGTACGTGCGGTGAGCTGTCTTACGTATGATTTGTAACGCTCCCTGTTCAGTACGTGATCACGTATAGGTTGCGAACATTGTGAACTTTAAAGCGGATTAATATCTCTCGTTTGTATACTGTATATATTTAAAGACTACGTAATGGTTAAGATACCGGCATACCGCAAAAATGTCGTTGGTTCGTCTTATACGGGACAATATTTTGTACGATACGAAAATTGTTGTTCTGAGTCTGTATAATTTGTATCCGAAAAGTTCTATCTGAAGTTATCCACAATAAAAGGGTTGTTTTTTAGTACAATGTCTTTTTTGAAAATAAACGTGTCATTGTTAGGTTTAAGCCACCTCTTTACTATCCTGGTCAAACAGTTTATTATTATTTTTTATGGATGGGCTATGGTAAGCACACACGCTGTCCATTCCGTCCGGGGCGATGAAAGGACGGCGCGCGGGCTTATAACCCACCCGTACCCACATCGCACTCGTCGTTTGGCCGACCACCAGAGCATGGTGACTTGTCAGTGGTCGGCCCGATGGAATCGTCGGTCGCCGTCGCGCGGTTAGCCTCTCTGCGGGTGACCGACTAAAATCCCCGGTCCGGTCATCCGCAGTTCGGCTAGGGAAACTGTTTAGTATAGGGTTTCATTTTGAATAATTCTTCTATTGCATCAGTTTTCGTCCCTTAGTTGTTTCTTAGGATCAACTACCGGTAAGATAGGGGGGTGAGGATTACTTCATCCCTAATGGTATGGATTTTTGTATTGCTTGTAAATGCTATTTTGTTTGTTTATCTCAATATCATCATCAGAGCTCATATATGTGCCACAACTGGGCTTGAGCCAACTCCATAACGGGAGGGAAATTAACCTACAATGTCACGCTGGTCACACGGGTTAGTATAGGGTCTTATATCGAGTTTTCCTTCTCACGCATAGCTGTCATCTCCAATAATGCCTTAGTCGTCGTTTACGACACCCACGGGCAAGAAACGGGTTGATAAATTGTATTCTTACTCCGTCACCACGTGGAAATTTTTTGTCTACTTAGAATTTACTATATTTGTCAAAAGTCGTTAACATTCGTTACATTAAGAAAACGTGTACTTTTACATATACATATGTATGTATAAGTATTTAGGTAGATTGATTGAGGTATTTTTAATATTTTTTTTTTGTATTTTTATATAGGTATCTTGTTATGGCTAGCCCGGCGGGATACCCTTTCGGGTAACGTCCTTCTCCGACGCCTCCCATCAAGCATCGTCATCACGCGGTTAGCGGTGCGGGTGACTATTCTCCGGTCCTGTCACCCTGACCTCGGCTAGGACGGCATCAGGCACAGTAATTTGTGTCCGCGTCACCTAAGTCATATTGGAGTAAACATCTATCTACTGTTATGAATATCGATGTTTTAACCACTAATAATAGACCGGATCGGGGAATAGTCCGTCACCCGCAGAGAGGCTGAACGCGTGAGTGTAACGCCCCAAAAGGGGTGTCAGGGTGGGACGGTACCCGAAAGGGTATCCCGCTGGACTGACAACGGACAATAAGGAACTCAGCACCAGTGGTCGATTCAATGGGATGGGAATACGGTGAGTCAGCGTGCGAACCGACCACAGCCCACCCAAAAAAAAAGACTAATAAGCCTTTACGATTCCGCTGCCTCTTCAAGCACTTGCACTCGCTTCGTCTATGAATATAATCTCACCCAATAAGGCCGTCGGCAGACGTCTTGGGTCGCATACGTGCTCGCTCGTACAATCCCGACAACAGCGTACGTCGCGCCTAACTTACGTGATGCGCTATTTGGACATTACAATGTATATATTTCACATGTTCGTGGAATCATTCCACTTGTCTGACCTAAATGTTAACCTAAATATATTATTGGTTACCAGGAAATGTAAGGACTGTGAGACTTTTTAAATATGATGACGAAGTAAAAATATAAAAATCACATCACTTCTCTTTACGTATAGTAAAAGTCAAATATCGGATACATAACATGACCTATTGGACTAGCCATTATGACCAAGGAATCGGTCCGGTAGTCAGTCAATTGATGATGGGAAAGTAATAGCGTAGATCATGGATCATCGCCATGGATTAAAAGGACTGTGTCCAGGTTATTACCTACCAACAAAAAAATATGGATGCGAAGCCCTATCCGCATCAAAAGATATAAGCTATTTGCGAAGTTCGACGTTCACGAATAAAGTGTTAAAAGTCGTAAAATGAAACATTGACAACATTTTCTGACCAGCGTAAGCGTGTTTTTATTTTTTTGGGTGTGGGTTACGGCCGGCGCACTCCTCGCACCACTCCATCCGGGGCGACAGAGGGGCGTAAGCACGCACACCCGTAACCCACCCGTATAGCAGGTCGCCTTCGTCGTAGAGTCGACCACCGGTGCAGAGTTCCTTGACATCAGTGGCGCGTAAGAGAGTAACAGACCGTTTTGCTTTCTCTTATATATATATATATTAGTTGAAGAAGATTTAACTTTTTTATGTTTTACTATGAGATCTTTATTATTGACAGTAGTACCTGATGATTGGATGATAAAGACATCTGCCGTAAGGTGATGGAGTAAAAATACAATTCACCACCTTCCACGACTAAGGAACTAAATATGATTATAACATATGTATATAAAAGGAAGGAAAACTCGCAATAAAACCATATAGCAATACGTCTGACCAGCGTGATACAGTTGGTAAATTTTTCTCCTATTGTGAAGAAGGCTATAGCTCAATAATGGGACGCGTATGAACTGAAATGACGATGATGAAGATGATGTAAAATATGTCAATCAATTTTTATACATAACTTTTTTTATTCGTGTGTATACAACTAAACTCCTAAATACTTGAATCAATTTTGATGACTTTTTGTGTGTGTTTTAGAAGATTTGAGAATAGTTTAGATTAGTAATTGGACTTAGTAGGTAGCGTTGCGATCAAGTTCAAGGGGAATTTAAACGCATGTTTAGGAAAAACAACACGGAATTCCTATCCATTGAGCTAAAAAGAAAATAATAAATAATACTCGTGCACCCGTGGATTTACATACGAGCAACTTTTAGTGGCTGGGCTCGGGCTTTATCCACTATGGGAAGAAAATTCATCTGTGGATCGCACGAAGTATTGTCTTACTCAGAATTAGAAACCCATGACACCGGCATAGTCGGTTGGTGTCTTAACCACTATGTGGTTAGTATCATCTAGAGAAGAAGCGGAAACGATCTATAAATATTGTCATACATAGTAGTGTAGAATACGGTTCTATTAATTCGTTATACCATAATCTGGTATTATCCCAATTGCTTGATGTCGATACGTACTCTTCTTTTATAGTACATATATAACTTTTATTACTTGTTATTAATGGAGATTGCCATTAGGAGAACAGAATTTTTTAAAGCGGTTCTGTGGTTTATAGGTTTCACCTGCATAGTTCCTGTTCCCGAGAGAATACAGAGATATAGTACATTCTATATTCCTAGCTGAGAAGGTAGTCTTCTATTGGTGAAGGAATTTTTATCGGTTTAGTGATTTAGGCGAGAAAGCGTACACAACAAGAAAAACAAATTAATAATATTATAAATTTTACAATAAATTATATTAACAAAAAGTTGCCCGTCCACAAAGGTTTCTGTTTGAAAGCACGATTTCGGCTGTGCAAACGCAAAATGCTGTGCGTAAATAAACAACAAGTTTTTCTTTTTGTTGATTTAAGCGGAATCAGTTTACCTGAATTAAAAATAATATTGTAGGTAAGGTATGTTAGTGGTAAATGGATGGTTTATTTAATGAAATCATATAGCTTTATGACATTATAACCGCTTTCACGTTTGAAATTTATTACCTATATTGGGTTACACTTATATTGAACTGAAGCCATGAATAATGATACGAAAGGGGGACCTGCGACAGGTTAAAACATTGTAATATTAATAAATATAATTAATATTATAGTTAAACTGCAAAATAAAAGCAGCGTAGAAAACTAGCTCTTTGTTTTAAGTTTATCCTTGAACATATTAAGAAAGATAACATCTTTTAGGAACTTTGGCAGTTAATTAAATGGATGACCACACTTTTTTGTCTACAGATGATAGTAAAAATATAACATCACTGCAAGAGAAGGTTATATTAAAAATAAGAACTACATCGTTAAACGACTAAGTAACACCAACAAATACCGTGTCTGCAAAAGTAGGAAGACTCAAACCTCCTTTGCCAACACGTCTGACTATATTAAGTAATAATATTCTATAGAGGTTACATATTGGGGTGCTACGCCAGAAACCTCCGCGTGGTGTACCCTGGGCACGAGCGACAATTCCTTGGACTGCTCTCTGGAATTGTCGCTCGTGGCAAATATCTGGCCCGAGGCCCGAAATAGGGGGCCCAGTTTGTGGGATGCCCCAAATTCGCTCCATGCCCTCTAATTGTAGAGGGTATTGGACGCGAAAATTCGACGGGCCCAGTCACTCATTCGTTTGAGGACTGGGCAGGCATTTGCCAACCGCGACAAATCGTAGACCTGATTCCTGCTTCGGGACATTTGTCTTGAGGCCTAGATTCAGGAGCGAGGGTCTTGGCTTAACCGCCTGGACCGCGAGGAAGAAAACCTCTATAAAACAATCACCCAGAATCCTAAGTTCTGGCGCGCGGCGAGAGGATGCATGGCTGATGGGTTGTTCAGTCGTTAGCGCGCCCCCAGCCAGGGTACCTGCGGACCCCCTGTGTTGGGATACAAATTTACGCTTGCCCGGGTATCGGGATCTCTGCCCGGGTCGACCGTTTACTTCTTCCATACTCGTGGGAACTACATGGATAATTGTTCACGCACACCTGACGTAGATAGGAGGAGTGAGACGCCCAAAAACACGGGGAACGATGACCCACATTGTTCCCACCCAAAAGCCTGGCCAAGCTACGGTAAAACTGGCACAGAAGAAGGAGGGGCCTCATCCGACTGCAGCTCGGCTGCTAGTCTGGTACTGGAGGCTCCAAAATCAGCCGAAGGCCCGGCGAAAACAGGGGCCCGCAAAAAGAAAAGCAACAGGAAGATCGCCCCTGCAACGGCACGCGTCAGACGGCGCGCTGCAAAGCTGCGACAGGCGACGCAGAAGTTGCTGGAGGCTGCCGACGTTCCACCCAGTGACGTTGGCGCCTCTGAGGCAGACAGCTCCGCGGCCATGGAGACAGATGCGACCGCGGAGCAGTCGGTGGACGAGGGCGGCAGTGCCGCAGGACCGTCCAACACGAAGGAGAGCCCGGCTGCTCGGGCCGTCGGAGGGCCTACGGCATCAATCCTGGCGGCGGCTATGGAGGAGGCCCTCCCCCCACAGGTGCGGAAGCGCCCTCTGCACAAGAGTGGCAGCTCCTCATCTGACTCGAAGGGGAGTGAAGACATCATGCCTCCTCCTAAGGTCACGCAGAGGGCGCGGAAGGCGTGGGGCTGCGGTGGCGGCAAGAACTGGGACTCCTTCTCCAGTAATGTAGGAGCGAGAGGCTGAGGCTCGCAAGCGGGCCAACGAGGCGGCAGCCGCGAGAATGATGAGGGTGTTGAAGGACGTCCCTCCCACTGGCGCCGCGGCTGCCAAGCCCACTGTGGCAGGCGACGCCCCTAATATGGCCACCCTGCAGGCCGAAAATGCCCGCCTTAGTGGCGAAGTTTCAGGCCTACAGGAAACAAACAGGACCTTGAAGAAGGAGTTGTCGACGGTGCAAAAGACAAATCGCCAGCTGGCCAAACAAATGGCCGACTTGCGTCGCCAGGTTGCGCAGCTGATGCAAACTGCACCGTCGATAAGCGCCAGCCCTGCCGCCGCCCCCGCCGTCCCCGTTGCGCAAACTCGCGCTGCGGCGAGCCTCAAGAGGACCCAGCCCGTCGAAGCGGTCCCGCTGCCCGCTGTGGACGGCGTGCCGGACCTGACCATGCGCGCCATAGTAGAGGTTGTGGGCAAAATGCTCGACGCGCGCATGGCGGCTTTAGAGGAGAGACTGTCCCTGCCTCCGGAGCCCCGTCTCCGGCCACCGCTTGCTGCGGACAGGCCGAAGATCGTGGCGTCAGCCCCTGCCGCGTTACCCTGCCAGGGCGGGCGCGTAGGGAGTTACGCTGGGGCCGTCACTGGACCGAAGCCGAAGGGGCCCGCCGCCAAGAAGAAAGCGGCATCGGCTCCTGCCAAGACTGGACCTAAGCCGCCGCTGGCAATTGCACCGTCGGTGGCGGCTAGCACAGCCGTGTCCGCGACTGCTGCGCCGAGCGACCCTGCTGCGCCCAAAGAGGGCTGGCAGACGGCTGAGCGCAGCAGGAAAAGTCGTGGTCAGAAAAGGAGAGCGGAGGCCAAAAGCGCCCCCAAAGTCTCCGCTCCCAAAACAGGAGCCGCAAATAAGAGGTCGCGCAGGAGGCTCCGGCCGCCGAAGTCAGCAGTGGTGGTGATCACCGTCCTGCCTGAGGCGGCCGAGAACGGCCTTAGCTATGAGGCCGTCTTACGTCGCGCCCGGCGGCAGCTTGACGTCTCCGATTTAGGAGGCGTCGAAGCCAGGACCCGCAAGGCCCGGACAGGGGCTCGGATTTTAGAGTTCCCTGGGGCTGAGGGCGCCAAGACGGCCGATAGCATGGCCGCGAAGCTGAGGGGTTTGTTTGCTGCGGAGGATGGCGTCAAGATCGCCAGACCCGTCAAGTGTGCGGAACTGCGGGTCACGGGTCTGGACGACTCCGTGACGGTGGATGACATCCTGGAGGCCATCGTCTCGAAAGCCGGATGTCCCGTGGACACCGTCCGAATTGGCGCTATCCGCCCTGGTCCGGGCGGCGTCGGTGCTGCCTGGGTGCAGTGCCCGGTGGAGTCGGCCAAGCAATTGGCCGGCTCAGGCAGGCTCCTCGTGGGCTGGAGCTCGGCGCGGGTGACCGTGCTGGAGTCCCGCCTGCGAGGTGCTACAAGTGCATGGCGGTCGGACACACTCGGCCGACATGCACTAACTGCTTTGACTGCAGCGACCTTTGTTTCCGCTGCGGTCAACCCGGGCATAAGGCGGCGCCGCCACTCCCCACCAAGTAATAGGCCCGACGACCACCGCATGGGGGGCAGGGAGTGCAGACCCCCGGCTTCGGCCCCAAAGGGGCAGAGCGGCCTGACGACCCCGGCCGCTCCCGCCCCTAGCGCGACCCGATCGCCCGCGAGCGTGGAGGAGGTAATGGATACGGCCCACTAATAGCGGCCGAATCTTACCACCTCCTGCAGGCCAACCTCAACCACGCCGCCGAGGCACAGGACGTTTTCCTGCAAGCCATGGCGGAGTGGTTGATCGGTGCAGCCGTAGCCGCGGAGCCGTACGTGGTGCCTGACCGGCCCAATTGGTTGGGCAGCAGTGACGGCTCTGTGGCAATCGTCGCCTCCACGTCGTGGCATTCCCCGCCCTTGCTGCTCAAGGACAGGGGAGATGGGTATGTCGCGGCGGAATGGGGAGAGGTTACGCTATTTGGTGTTTACTTCTCCCCTAACAGGAGCGCGACGAATTTCGGGGCCTTCCTCACCATCCTGGGGGCCTCGATACGGCGACTGGCACCGCGCCAGGTCTTCGTCATGGGGGACTACAACGCCAAGTCCACGGCGTGGGGGTCCCCCAGGACGAATGACCGCGGGCGGGCGGTCGAAGAGTGGGCGGCGGCACTGGGCCTCTGTTTGCTGAACAGGGGCTCGGTGCAAACGTGCGTGCGGCAGCAGGGCGGGTCGATAGTGGACTTAACGTTCGCTAGCCCTAATGTCGCAGCACGTGTGAGGAGCTGGTGCATGCAGGAGGAGGTTGAAACCCTATCCGACCACCAATACATCCGGATAGAGGTCTCCCGGACCCTCCTGCAGCGCAGCAGGGGTCACACGGCGGACGGAGCTCCCACGTTTCCGCGGTGGGCTGTGGGTCGATTGGATTGGGACCTGTTGGCGGAGGCAGCCATCGTTCAGTCGTGGCTGTTCTCACCGCCCCAGGCGGACGGGGTGGATGCCGAGGCTGGCCGCATCCGCTGTGCGTTAACGCAAATCTGCGATGCGGCCATGCCCCGGGTGCGGCGTCTGCCCCCGAAGAATGCGGTCCCCTGGTGGTCCCGAGAATTGGCGGACCTTCGGGCCGCGTGCATACGTACCCGGAGGGCCTATACCCGCAGCCGAGCGCGCCACCGCGACGCTGAGCGGGAGGGCCAGCTGTACGAGGCTTACCGCAGTGCGCGGTCTGCCTTCAAGCTGGCCGTCCGTACCGCCAAGGACGTTAGTCGGCGGGAGATGCTGGACAGCCTCGAGCGTGACCCCTGGGGTCGCCCCTACCTCGCGGCGCTGAACAAGCTCCGCGGGCGGGGCCCCCCCCTCACCGAGACTCTCCAGCCCAGACTCCTCACCAGAGTTGTCGAGGACCTCTTTCCACGGCGGACGGAGCACACGCCCCGAGTCATGGCTTCGCCGGACAGCGACCGGGAGGCCGAAGATGAAAGTGCTCCGCCCATCACGGAGCCGGAAATGGGGGCGGCGGTGGCGCGTATGCGAGTGAAATCCACCGCCCCCGGGCCCGACGGTATTCCGAACCGTGTGCTGGCCCTGGTCCTCGAGCACCTGGGACCACGCCTCAGGGGACTGTTCGACGCCTGTTTGACGTCCGGGCTGTTCCCTGGATGCTGGAAAGAGGGGAGGCTGGTTCTCCTGCCGAAGCCGGGACGGTCTCCCGAGTCGGCCTCGGCCTACAGGCCCATCGTGCTGCTCGATGATGCGGGCAAGCTGCTGGAGAGGGTGTTGGCTGCCCGCATCGAGCGGCACCTCGTCAGGGCCGGGCCCGATCTGTCGGACGCCCAGTTTGGTTTTCGGAGAGGGCGTTCGACGATCGCGGCCCTGCTGCGCCTGTAAGCCGTGGTAGCGGAGGCCGTCATCGGCGGAGGAGTCCTGTTGGCGGTGTCCCTGGACATCGCCAATGCCTTCAACAGTCTGCCATTCAGCTGCATCAGGGAGGGGCTGAGATATCACGGGGTGCCCGAGTACCTCAGGCGGCTGGTGGCAGACTACTTGGAGGGGCGCAGCGTCCTCTACGTTGACCGAGTAGGGGACGTTGTGCGAACGCCCATGACTTGCGGTGTCCCACAGGGGTCGGTTCTGGGTACGACCCTGTGGAACATCGGCTACGACTGGGCATTGAGAGGAAGCCTCCTACCCGGGCTGGGCGTAATTTGCTACGCCGACGATACACTCGTCACAGCCCGGGGTGGGACGCTAGAGGAGGCGGCACGCCTGGCAACTCTCGGCACCGAGAAGATTGTCAGGCGGATCGAAGCGCTGGGGCTGAGAGTAGCCCTGGAAAAGTCGGAGGCCCTTTTGTTCCATGGCCTCCGTACCGCCGGGCCTCCCGCCGGCGCTTCGATCACCGTGAAGTCGGTCACCATCAGCATCCAGGCCCACATGAAGTACTTGGGCCTGGTGCTCGATGGGCATTTTTGGTTCCGGGAGCATCTCCATCGACTTGTTCCCCAGCTTGTCGGCGCGGCGTCCGCCCTTTCGCGGCTGATGCCGAATGTGGGCGGACCCAATGCTACGTGCCGACAGCTGTACGTGGGGGTGATCCGGTCGATGGCCCTATATGGAGTACCGGTGTGGACGGGGTCCCTGACCGTCCGTCTTAGGGCCCTTCTGTGGCGACCACAGAGGGTTATGGCGATCAGGGCCATACGGGGTTACCGCACGGTGGCGACAGAGGCAGCGTGCCTCCTGGCCGGAACTCCCCCGTGGGATCTGGAGGCGGAGATGCTCGCCGACATTTATCGGCGGGTGTCGGAGACGTGCGCCCGCGGCGGCATGGCCTCCATCAAAGAGATCACCGCCTGGCGGGTCGACGCCCGACGAGAAGTCATTGCCCGTTGGGCAGTCCGGCTGGAGAGTCCTCGGTACGGTGTCAGGACCGTCGAGGCTCTCCGGCCGGTGCTGATGGAGTGGTTGGAGCGGACGAACGGGGTGCTTTCCTTCCGACTGGTGCAGGTGCTGACAGGGCACGGTTGCTTTGGGAAGTACCTGCACAAGATTGTCAGGAGGGAGAGCACACCGTCCTGCCACCACTGCAGTTGCGACGAGGACACGGCGCAGCACATGCTCGAGGAGTGTGCTGCATGGGAGGGGGATTGCCGTGAACTCGTCGCAATTATCGGTGCCGATCGGTGCCGGAGATGCTCGTCAGCGTCAGGAACTGGGACGCGGTCGCCGCCTTCTGTGAGGCCGTTATCTCACGGAAGGAGGCGACGGATCGTGTGCGAGTAGAGCTCCTATTGGGCGACACGTTCCGCCGCCGGCGACTCGGGCGGCGCAGGCGCGAATATCTGCGCCTAATGCCGCCCTAGCCGAGGCCGCGGGTGATCGGACCGGGGAATTGTCCGTCACCCGCAGAGAGGCTGACCGCGCGATGGCGACCGACGTCCCAGTACGTCGAGAGGTGAGAGGTTACCCGAAAGGGTATTCCGTCGGGCCGACCACTGATGACAAGTCACATCTGCTCCGGTGGTCGGCCCAACAACGAGGTGACGTTGGTACGGGTGGGTTATGGGCTCGCGCGCCGTCCTTTCATCGCCCCGGAAGGACAGGACCGCGCGTGCGCTTACCATAGCCCACACATAAAAAAAAAAAAAAAAGGTTACATATTGAGAAATATAAGAGGATCTTCTCATCTAATACCTCAGTGTCTGAAAACACTGGTCACCTCATCACTGAAAACAACGAGTGGTGACTCTTGGTACGGAAAAGTGTTACTTAAACGTAGGCCCCATACATATCACGCAGAATTAGCATGCTGAAGTAGCAATCGGCAGGTCACATCACTTTACGAACCGACAATCACTGGGGAAGAACGGTTCTTGAGTGGCTATCACGTATGGAATGAGGCATTGGAACGTCTTTCCAATAGGTGGACATACCACCTGGTAAAAGTTGCTGAATATCATTAGATGCAGACGGCAGATAGGGAGGCCTACGTTCAGCAATGGACGGCAATAGACTTAATGATGATGATAATCTAACATCAGTTTCCCTCCCTAGTACGATTTCAGAAGTAAGTCATATATGAAGCATGGTGATTCAAGCAAGTTATCTCCATTCTAACACCATCGTGTGTGGTCCTGTGTGACAAAAAAATTACTTATACAAAGTAGCCTCCGAGTCAACATACACTAAATTCCTACGGGATGTTGGCTCAATTTTTTAGAGACTTCTTAAGTAGCTGACATTTTAATATTGATTATGTGACAGTTTGACTTAGACGTTAGCGTCTTGGAATGTTTGATGATGGTAATGAGCCTGTAATTTAGTAGTGGGTGGTGTTTGGTAGGTGTTAAAGTAAAGCTAGAGGAGTATAGCTTCGTATTTCTGGAGATAGTTTAGCACGTGTCTGTGGCGAAATTATTAATTAAAGATATGATTTCTTTTTCAGACCTTTCGTTAAATAGAGACAGGTAAATCTCATGAAGATATATTTTGTTAATAATTTTTTCTATCTCTCAGGTATTTTACAAGACAAGATGACTAGTTGAGTCATTAAAGCGTGTAAGCGTAAAAAAATCGGCTAAGTGCGAGTCGGACACGCGCACGAAGGGTTCCGTACCATTAACTAGATATTGAGCAGAAAATGGCAAAAAATCGGGTTTTCTGTATGGGAGCCCCCTTAAATATTAATTTTATATTCTTTTTAGTATTTGTTGTTATAGCGGCAACAGAAATGTATAATTTGTAAAAATTTCAACTCTCTACCTATCGCGGTTGTTGAGATACAGCCTGGTGACACACAGACGGACGGACAGACAGCGAAGTCTTAGTGATAGGGTCCCGTTTTTACCCCTTGGATACGGAACCCTAATAAAAAAACTTATATTCGCATACATATATAGGATTCGTGTATGAATTTGTTCTAAACAAATTCTGAAAGAGCAATTACATATTGTCCATTTTATAGTTTGTCTAAAATTATTTATATGTATTTCAAAAACTAAAATAAAAAAAAAACGATGGTTAGGGCAAATTTTTTATACGATTTCCTTGTGATGTGAGTAAGAATATAATTCGCCACCAGTGGGTGTCATAAAAGACGACTAAAAGATATAATATGCAGATTACGTCTAAAAAAGAGAAAAAAAATCGAAATAAAACTCTATACCAACACGTCTGACTAACGTGTTATAAGAGGTAAATTTTTGTGCCTGATGCCGCCCTAGCAGAGGCTGTGGGTGACCGGATCATGGATTTAGTCCGGCACCCGCGGAGAGGTTAGCCCCGTGACGGCGATCGGCGTCCCAGGAGGGAACATCGACGGGAGAGGGTATCCGTAGGGTCCCTCGGGGTTTTCCGTCGGGTCGACCACTGAAGTCAAGGAACTCTGCACCGGTGGTCGGCCCAACGATGAAGGCGACGTGCTATATGAGTGGGTTACGGGTATGCGTGCTTACGCCCCTCTGTCGCCCCGGATGGAGCCGGGCGAGGAGTGCGCCAACCGTAACCCACCACCAAAAAACAAAAATGGGTATATTTTTCTTTCGTTTTGGAGGAGGCTTGAGTTCATTAGTCGGATGTGTATGAGCCAAAATGATGATGTGATACTAATTTATTACTCTTAAAAAAACGTAAAGACAAATATTAGTCGCCAATAGAAGAAGCATCAAGATATCGATTGACAGCAAAATAAACTAAATTAGCTCCCACACTGAATTGATATCAAAATAAAAAGTTCTTTAAACTATTATATGTATGTTATTCACTTAAAGTCCAACTATCCATTGATATCGAAGAGACAGGCTGACATCGAGACATATTCCTAATTAATGATCTAGCAAACGACGCCGCACGGGCTGATCTAATGAAAATAAATAGAAAACTTGAATAAATATATTTGTTAAATGTGCGACCATCCATTAAGCTCATATGCTCAGCTCATATGCATCCCACTGTTGGGCACGAGCCTTAGGCACAATAAGAGGGAAAAAGGTCTACTCCAACACGCTTGTATAGACGTGTTGCTATAGGGTTTTATTTTGAATTTTCCTTCTCCTGAATAGATGTTAAAAGCATATTTAATCCCTAAGTAGTCTTTTGCAATACCCACGGACAACAGGGGTGAATTGTATTCTTATTCCGTCACCACACGGAAAATTAGCCCATTATTCCTATGAAACCAAAACTATATTTGTGATAATAAGTTATCAGTACAAAAGTATTAAACTAAAAGAGATGAGTTGTCACGTATACGATAAATATTATAATAAAACAAAAGTAACAAGATAATAAAATCTGTAAAAACAGGTAAACATCAGAATTCATTAAGTATGAATTAAAATTATAAAACAGCTACATATAAACTGCAGCTATCTTCATGGCTGGTGGATTATAGTGACGCACTATCACAAAGGGCCGACTTCTAGTGGCGGCAAATAGGAGACAAATTAAACGTCCTTTGAAAAAAGCCTCCAAAGCGCTTCGGGCTTCATTCATGATGCATTCAGTGCACGACCTCAACTTTATGCCGTCCGCTGACATGGAGGTTTACTTTTTATATTTTAAAGTGCAATTTCGTTCTTAAATCATGTTGTTGACATGGTTTGAGAGTTAAATTTTACTTTTTAATATATTATATTCAATTTCTAATAAAGACTAATACTTTTATGTTCTACAAAATTGATTGAGCGCGCAGTCGTGCGTAAGTCTGGCTTTTTTATATATTCTGTGTAACTGATAAAATACTATCATAAATTATTGTCTTTAAATGTAAGAAAACTAATTTATATAGGTAATTAGTGCTTACGACACTAGTATTGAACTTTTGCACAAGAACTCATATGGTAAATAAATAAACTGTTTTAGTGTGGCTAATAAAACAGCGTTTTCTTTTTAATAATATTAAGTTAAATAATAAAATTTAATCATAAACAGGCCGTGTGGGGACGGAGTAAGAATACAATTCACCCCCTCTCTTGCCCATGGGTGTCGTGGACCTCTCTAACAGCCCAGAAACTCAACTGTGGACGTAAAATACGCAGGTGGTCGGCATCTATGTTAGGAGTTACTAGTAGTTGCTATCCTCTTTGTGTCGGATATTGTATAGAATTATACTGTTCGTACCTATGTAGAAGTCAAAATAATTTAATCATATTCATTACTTTTTTCTGATGTTTATGTAGATTATACCGCGTTTATAATTAATTTTTAATTGCCCGACGTTTTATTTGCCGTTTATTTCACATGGTCACGGGAGGATTTTATCCAAATTGGATTAGCCCTTTGGAGTGCATAGAGACCTTACAAACATACGATTGATATTTATATATTTTATAAGAGTTATTAATGAAACAGACAAGCGGTTATGTCCTTTCGCATAGGGAATTGTAGAGTTGCATAAAATTCAAAATAGACATTATCGCTATTTTTATAACCCCACAATTACTTAAGCTCATTACACTAAAGCGTTTCTAATTAAGATTGGCTTTATATGGTATCTTGAACTCTGAGGTTAACCATACACAACTAACTGTTTACAAATATTTTTATGGATATGCAAACATAAGTAGCTAGATAGGATGTAGACGGTAGAGAAAAAGCTTAGGTTGCGACCCTTTTTTTATCAGAATGCTATGAATCATCTTAAAAATAGATAGAAGTAGAAAATAAGCACATTTCACGTTGTTAATTCTATTACCACAAGCTACCAGAATGCTTTCGTATTCGCAAAGTAAGAATAGAAGTCATAATTCCATTCCAAGAGGACTTGCTTACTGATCTCATAAAAACGCATTAGTAAGCTAATGCGTTTTTATGTATATAGTAGGAATTGATTAAAGAAATCAAATTAATTAAGTTCATAATACTAATTCGCCAACTGCTATTCAAGGTGACTTTTATACTTTTTAGGATTCCGTACCCAAAAGGTATAAACGGACACTATTACTAAGACTTCGCTGTCTCTTAGTTCGTCTGTCCGTCCGTCTGTCTGTCACCAGGCTATATTCCAAGAACCGCAATAGCTAGACAGTTGAAATTTTTACACATTACGTATTTCTGTTGCCGCTATAACACCAAATACTAAAAACACAATAAAATAAATATTTAGAGGGGCCCCTATACAACAAACGCGATTCGGTAATGGCAACAGTTAGGTACTGGAAATATTCACAAAATGTTCAGTTTTATTTTTACTTTAACAATAAAATTAAAATAAAATAAATATTTAGGCTATACAAACAACGCCATTTTCTTCTTTCTTTCTTTTTTATGGATAATGACACAGAACCCTTCGTGCGCGACTCTGACTTAAACTTATTTTTTTATTTTTTTATCCTATTAATTATTATAAATGCGAAAATTTGTGTAGCATTGTTATTTTCAATTTCATTTCGATGAATTATTCAAAAGAATACATTAAATTTATACAGCTTATATATTAGACTAGAATATATACTGCAAGTTATTTTGTTGCATTTCGTGGTTGATGAGTAACCAGCGTAATAGCTGTCGATGTCGCTCAATGGTGTTTTCAATACCAGGGGCAAAGCTTAACTACAACTTTAATTTAGTGGGCGTTCTACCACTCACAGAACGAAGCCCAGTAGCAATAATATTGGTAATACTTAATCGTTTATCGTGCACATCTTACTTGTGTCAAATTCATCATCATAATTCAGTCCATTGCCGTTTACTGCTAGCCGTAGGCCTTCTTCATGTTTCACCCTAAACTGTGGTCCTGTGCCGCCTGCATCGAACGACACCCATCAACTTTCTCCAGGTCCTCGGTCCACCTAGTTAAGCGGCCTACACTACGTCGTACGATACGTGGTCGCTCGGTACCTTTCTTGCATCAAATTATATGAACAAAATAAATGCATTTAAATTGAAATATACTCATATTCGTCCCACTACTGGGGTTGAGGTTCCTTTAGAGTGGGAGGGTAATAGACCCACTATACCACGCTGGTCAGGCGGGTAAGTATAGCGTTTTATTTCTAGTTTTCCCTCTCTTGCATACATGTTATCTGCATATTGTAATCTCTTAGTAGTCTTTTACGATATCCACAGGCAGGAAAGGTGATGGTGAATTGTATTCTTACTCCGTCATCACACAGAACATTTAACAATTTAAATATTATCCGTTTTCTTTTTTTTTGTGGGTGGGCTGCGGTCGGCGCGCCTCCGCACCACTCCGTCCGGGGCGACAGAGGGACTTAAGCACGCAACTCCCGCAACCCACCCGAAAACCACGTCGCCTTCGTCGTTAGGCCGACCACTGGAGCAGAGTTAACTTGTCATCAGTGGTCGGCCCGACGGAATACCCCCTACTTGGGGTACCCTCTCATCGACCGACGTCCCTCCCTCGGGGAGGACGTCGGTCTTTCCTCACGCGGTCGGCCTCTCGGCGGGTGACGGACTAATCCCCGGTCACGTCACCCGCGGCCTCGTAAATATTATCCGTAGTAAATCTATCAAAAGCATGAATAAAGCTCTGCCTAAATAACTGAAGAGTTATTTAAATATTTAGTGGGTAACTTCACTGATTGTCAAGTATGCGGTTAGATTTACTTTTATGGCTTAAACCAATGGGGGGCTGTGTGATATGGGATATTACAAGATTAGAAACAAAATTGTACAATTAGATCGCAGATAATGTAAACTGTTAGATTTGTATCAATTGAATTTATTCTGTTGATATTTTAATGACTCATTTAACATGGTCTTCGAATATTGAATTTCAACTTAACTAATAACGTCTTGTTAAAGTTATATCCGTTGAAAAAACTAATTATTTTTAGTTACAGATAATATCAATGTACTTTAAAAAAAAAAAACTGGTGCTATAAAACCGATCCGTGTGTTATAAAGGACTTTAAGGACATATAATTAACTAGCTGACCCAACAGATCTTGTTCTGTTCAAATACAATAAAAGAAATTTTTCTTAAAATCAACAGCAACGCCACCAACCGGGTCCAATTGTGAATTTAACCATTCTTGGATCCCCTTGAACACATACAAAGAATTGCTTCAACATCGGTCCAGCCGTTTAGGAGGAGTTCAATGACCTACATATGTATACATACAAAAAATATATATATATAAAGATAGACACAGGTGATATAGAGACTTTGTCAGTAATTTTTTTAGGCAACATCTAATGCGGTGAATGACAATATACTGATCAAGTTACGCGTTAACGTGAAGAAAGAAGTCGTGGTGACATCTTATAACCTTAGCACGTCACCACACGAGTAAATAGTCCTAATTATAAACCATAATCTTTAAATCCATGACTACTAATACGGCGCAATGGTTGAGATCAGTATCTCACCCGAGCTTGATAGCTTCGCGAGTTCAACGCCTAACGCGAAGGACGATAGGGACATCATCATAACCGCTCATATACGTCACAATGCCGGGCTCGATCTCTATCATAATAGGAGGGAATTGATCTACTATATCATCCTGGTCAGATGGGTTGGAGTAGTATTTTTTTTTTTAATTTTGTTTCTCTTTAATAGTTGCTGTCTTTTTTGTTCCGTGTGGTGAAGGAGTAAGAATACAATTCACCACCCGCTATTTTACCCGTGGATGATCGTACGAGACGACTAAGGGATATAAAACGCATATAACATCTATGCGAGAGAAGGAAAACTCGAAATAAAACCCTATACCAACACGTCTGACCAGCGTGGTATAGTAGGTCAATTACCCTTCCATTATGGAGGAGGTCCGAGCCCAACAGTGGGACATATGTGGGCTGAGATAATTGTCTTTTACGACAACAACGGGTCATCACGCGGAAAGGTAGGTATAAGTATTTCGTATAATCGTCGAATTTTTGTAATCGTTCACTGTTAATTTTTAAAGTCTCCATCAATATAGGTATTATTAAGAGCGCAGGGTGTATATTTTAAAAGAAAATAAGCAGTAAATAAAACAGAAAATGATTTATGAATAAGGTCATCATCACTCTCGCATACCCCAATCATTTGGTGTCGACGCAATATGTGTCTTTCCATCGTACATATTAGCGTTAATCATTTTTTGATCGGCCGCCTGCCTGACGTCAATCTTCCTTGAAAATGTAATGATTTATGTGTTAAGTATATACTAGTAATTTGCTTCCTTGCATCCTCTCAAAAATGGACCTTTAGACATGGTTAAATTGATAGCGGCAGAGACGTCTCTCGTCTTAGACCACAATAGCACTGTTTTGGTCCAAAAACGAAAGCATAAAGGTCATTTTTGGAGTACCCGTAAAGAAAGATCATGCATATATTCTGTAATTAATTAACGAAGGATCTCTTTCTTCGAAAAGAATTGAATAAGGATTATGAAATCCACCGCCTGGTCCTCTGAGAAACTAGGGGGATTGTATGTAAGTCTAAAACACATTTTATCCCTAAGTCTAGAACACTTTCTTTTTGGTCGACGTATAATTTAATGCGTTTTTTTAATTTAATGTCAATTGCATGCGCATTTTGATGAGACGAAAAACTCTTGAACGAATGTTCATTTAAAATTACAATACCGCGGTGCGGTTGATGTAAAAAATTACTTGCATTTATATAAAACTGGTGAAGTTTTAAAAATGTTTTAAAAGTGGGAAGAGCTTATTCCAATATCGGAGGACATCTGATTGATTTAATTTATTATTGGTACATTTTGAGTAACAGCTTAAATATTTCTTTAATTAATTTTAAAAACATTTAATTTTTTTTATAAGACAGGATAAAAGAAACATCTCTAAATGTAGGCTTCATTATTTTTTAGAATTATTATTGAGTATGTTACAATATCAAGTATGTTACAATTCCATCTAAGGTTCTAAGAGGGGGGCTAGAGATTTGTAATACAGTCCTTGAGCCTAATACAGACTCCAGCTCTCATAAAGGCACAATTAATTTGTTATTTTATTATTTTTATATATCTAATAGTCTACTGTAACAACAATTTGTACTTTGTAAGAGCAATAAATACATATATTATTATTATATTGTGTCTCCCAGTTTCACGGCTATCTTCCATATTGTTTAAAATATTAAAAAAGGGAAGATACCCGGTCCTTTGAAAGGCTTACATGGGGATATGGATCCAACACGCAGAAGCCTTTGGAGAAATTTAATGTAAAAGTGGGATGGGACATCTACCGATGACTCTCCACGTTTGCACACTACACTCGTGGATTGCCAACGGTAGGTGTAAAACTATTGTGCAATTATGATATCTAGAACCAGATTATGGGGTTGTGAGGTTTAATGGATTGGATTAAATGAAACTATTGATTGAAAAACTGTCGTCTGTCTTCAATACCTTTATCGTCTTGAACTTTGGCAGACGGTGACTCACCAACTCACTGAATGAAAAATGGTCGCCACAGGCACACAGGCCATACGGGCAACAGGAGGGCAACATTGGTGCAAGTGGCTTGGGATGTCGAGCGGTGCGGCGCCGGTTTCACCATCGCAGTGGTTTCCCCGTAGTTATGCCCTTGAAAATGACTCTTCCACCCCCGAACATATAGCTCTGGCGACCCCTCTCTGACCAGCCGTTTAAGGCAAGCCAGAGTTGAGAATCCTGCGGGCACTCTTCGGTTTCCACTCCAGCCAGCCAATAAAGGCCAGCTGGATACGAGGCCCTGACCGACTCTCTGGGGCACTCAGGACCGCAGTGTCGCCACTCACATTCAGCACGCCACAAGCTGCCCTGCGGTTCGCAACAAGCTGCCCTGCGGTTTGCACAAGCTGCCCTGCGGTTCACCACAAGCTGCCCTGCGATTCGCCACAGGCTGCCCTGCGGTTATTATTATTATTATCTTGCCCGTGGATGTCATAAAAGACCACTAAGGGATATGATACGCATATTACGTCTATGCAAGAGAAAAAAAACTCGAAATAAAATCTTACACCAACCTGTCTAACCAGAACGACCTGAGCAACTTTGAGTTTACATATAAAGCCTACATTCATGTCATCATCATTTCAGCTCATATACCTCCCACTGCTGGGCTCAAGCCTCCTCCACAATAGGAGGGAAATTGACGTTGCTATACCATGCTGGTCAGACAAGTTGGTATAGGGTTTTATTTTGAGATTTCTTACTCTTGTATTGATGTTATATGCTCATTATATCCTTTAGTCGTCTTTTGTGATATCCACGAGCAAGATAAGGAGTGGTGAATTGTATTCTTACTCCGTCACCTCAAGGAAATATTATTAGAGATATGATAACAGAATATAATTATAAAATTACGAGCAAGACCATTTATTATTCTTCTTCGCCCATATACATCCTAGTTTTGGCCTCGGGCCTTCTCCTCAATAAGAAGGTAGTTAAACTATTGTATCACGTGAGTCAGACGGACAGTGTGGTTTTATGCTCAGTTAACTTCTTCTTGCATGGAGTGTATCATCATCATTGCCTGCCCTCGTCCCACGCTAAGTGAGGTTGGCACAACATGTTTGCCGTCATATCTGCACTCACAACTTTCACACGTATATCCTCATTTACACAATCCATCCATCTCTTTTTAGGTCTCCCATGATTCTTACGTCCATCCACAAACATATTAACAACCTTCCTCGTCACATGCCCTCATCACGTGTCCATACCAAGACAATCACGCGCTCCTAATCTTCTCTACCACCACTTTCAGACTTCCCCTAATGTACTCATTTCTTATTTCATCCAACCTTGTAACTCTACACATCTATCTTAACATACGCATCTCAGTAGAATGCAGTCTTCTCTCATTCGTCATTTTTAATGCACAATATTCAGAACCATACATAACGACAGGTCTAATGACGCTTTTATATATTTTTCCTTTAAATTTAAGGGGCATCCGCGCATCACATATTATTCCCGAGACCTGCCGCCATCCTGCATTCATTCTTCTACATACTTCTCGGTCAATATTACCATCATCTTGGAGATGCAAGCCTAGGTACTTAAAATCGGACCAAACCGCCAGGAATACCCCATCTAAGGCAATGTGAGAGAATCGGGCAGAGTCACCAAAGTTATCTCTCACTTATTTTTTACATCACCCACAGATAAAAGAGGATGTGGTGAATTATATTCTTACTTTATCACTACAGAGATTTACATTTATGAATATTTTTACTTGTTCTTATTAGGATTACTAGGTTAGGTTTATTACTCATTAGGTTGGTACTTGTAGTTAAAGCTTGTAGTAAACCAACTTTCTGAGGATGATTGCGTGTGGAGGGTGTTGGTGGTGCCCTTGGTATCACCGAGCCTTAATGCACGCATTCATACTCCCTTCGCTTTCTTCGCGGTAGGCAACGGCCTTGTAAAGGTCCATGAGCGGCAGCAACACTTACCACCAGGTGTACTGTTTGCTCGTTTGCCACCGTTTGCAAAAAAAAAAAAAAAAAAAAAAAAAAAAATAAAATCTAGATGTTGTTGATATGCAATTTAAATTTTGATCAAGGTGCCATCTATTGGCTTATATAGGACTCACTGTTGGACTCGAGCCGTCTCTATAATATAACGGAAAGTGAGGTAATATACCACACTAGATGAGTAGGTATAAGGTATTAGAATGAGTTTTTACTTTCTTCCAGTGACTTAAGCCGTTTACTTCTCTTTCTCTTTTACGATCAATCGCCAGAAAGGAATAGTTAGTAAGAAAATGTACTCTATCTTAATTACCATATCGAGGAGTAAAAGACTATTTGGTTTAAGCGACATTTTTGTAACTTGTAAAGTTAGCGACATTTTTGTAACTTTACAGGAGAACTAATTAAAGTTTATAATTTTAGAAAAAAAATCATAACAAAAAAACTTCTTGGGCTATTTGAATGGGGTAAATTTAATTAAAATTCAATTAAAAGTATCGAATTCTTGATGCTAATACTATAAAACCTATGTTTAATTACAAAGATAAATGTCGCATAATACAAATTGCCTTAAAATCGAGGGATTTTCCAGCGTATAGAAAGTCTAAAAGAGTCCAGCGTATGAAAAAAAAGTGCTCTGATTTTATGAATTTGGTATCGTTTGACGGAGTAATATTCGCTGATTTCGAATATGTATATAACTCAATATCTCCCTAGATGTCGCTTAAACCAAATAGCCGTTCATCCCTCGATATGGAGATTCAGCTGGCATTATCAATAGACGTAGAAATTGATCTAAACAATTGAATGTGTTCAATACACAGATTATGAAGTTACTTGCTTGTACAATGGAATTATACCATAATGTTGTTTGCCCGAAACATGCGACTGCTTGCTATGTAGTTCTGTCTTTAAATGGTTAATCAAGTTTACTTTGAATCATCTGTATATGGATTCGTTGAGCATAGCATAGTGCTTCACAGGTTTCAATCATGTATTTGTTGAATAAATTGTTATCTGTGTAGTGATAAAGTAAGAGAACAATTATTGTTGCCATCTCTACCTTTCCAGTCATCGTTTAAGTCGACTAAGGTATCCAAGTAAATATAAGAAAAATTCAGTAGTGAGAATTGTATGGGAAGAGATGACGATGATGCTTTTTAATCGCCTTCGAGAAAGGAGGTGGGTCTCAATTTGACCGTATTTTACTGTTTGTTACCTTAGAACTGTCGACTGGGCCAACCGATGTTGATAATTCTTTTTTTATTTGAAATCGAATGCTTTCCATGTGGTCCCACTTCAATTATGTCCAATGCAGTTGTTTTTTTTTTGTGTAACCATTTTCATTATTTTTAAACATAGTAACGTAACTGTATTATTGTAGAAATAATCCTTGCATCTTGGGGGATTTTACAAAAATAGACAAAATTAACGAATGCAAATTACATCCAGACATAAGACAAGAATTTGTGGATCGCACAGTGTTGTCCTATGTGATAATCGAACTCCCGACGCTTAGCCCGATCGGTCGATAATACACCATGTGCAGTCTCATGATGATAATGACGAATAAATCATTAACAGAAAACTGCCTACTTAAATGATGGTTAAATATTGGACAAGAGTCCAAAATAGGCATTAAGAGATCACTACGCATTCTGTGCCATAAGGATATTTAATTAATGCCCCACTTAAGTTACTGTTCTCATAAAGATATCCAATAAAATGGCAAGCTGAACTCATCAACCATTATTTGCTGTAAAAAATGATCGAAAATCAATTAATTTTAATCATAACGAGTTCCGTTATCGTTAACATGTCAACGGTATGTGTTTTTTTTTTATAAAACTGGAAGTACACAACAAGATGAATGGCTTTGCCGTCGAAAGTTCAATTTTAATAATTTTTGCCGTTACCAAATTTATACACACGTAATATGGAGTATCTATTGTTGTCTATCAGTTTTAAACTATTTAGTGATTTGTCTTTCGATACTTTGAAAATTTGGCATCAAGCAGCGTCTATTTTCTGTAGTACATTCTAACTTATTATTTTTTTCATGATAGCCAATTTATAGAGCACTTCATTTTCCAAGGCAAGGTACTGGGTACAAGGTACTTCATAGAAGGTCACCTTTGTAATTAAATCAGTGGATTTAGCACGAATATTTTCATCAAAGTGTTCATAACGTTATCGAGACCAATTTGTAAGGATTTGAAGCAATGCCCCTATCATCCGATAGATAGATATAAAAGGACTTATAAGAACCTTCAATATTATTTTTAAGGTCACTTCCACTAGTTACACAAGGTCGTTATTATATTTTTATTGATAGTATACTTTTTTAATCAGATAAAATCGTACTCGGTAACTATTAAACGACTGAGTACTACAAATTTATGGAGATTTAATAAAGTAACTGACATTTACATTGTAGATAAAAGCGGATAAGATCTTTTTATAATGTTTTGTGCCCCATTGGGTTTTGAATGATTAATTCATGTCGACACAAGCATCGTGTTGGTTCGACGTGTATTAAAAAGATCATCCGATTTTTTATGGTTGACAGATTGTGTTGATGTCTATGAAATCCTGTTGTCATAGTAAATATACGTAATAATATAAGTGTAATTAAATAGTACTCGAGTCCTTCTAGTCTTATTGTTATTAGACATTATGGATACGACAGTCCAGCCGCTAAAAGAATGCGTTTCTGATAGGTTGTGATCGGATGGGCGATGTAATTTTGAAGTAGTGAACAATTTACGGCAAAAATGTTATTATTCTTTCATCGAAATGTTTTTATTCTCTCTCTTACCAAAGAATGTTAATATTATGATAATATTGCAACTATGTCAACTTACAAAAAATGTTATAATTTTACCCTAACTTTAGTGTTAAATAAATTAAAAAAAATCTAAAATCTATGTTCCACTGTTAAAATGTTTTGTCAAATAATTATATTTGTGGTTATGTACCAATATCGGACAATTGTGAGGTAATTTTGCCGTTATATTACAAAATAAAGTATTTGTTATTTATAATTTGATAGTAATAGAATGCACTACAATACATACAGTTATTAATAACATAAATATGCAACCAAATAAAATATGTTTTTTTTTTTTGTGGGTGGGTCGCGGTCGGCGCGCCTCCGCACCACTCTGTCCGGGGCGACAGAGGGGCTTAAGCACGCAACTCCCGCGACCCACCCGAAAACCACGTCGCCTTCGTCGTTGGGCCGACCACTGGAGCAGCGTTAACTTGTCGTCAGTGGTCGGCCCGACGGAATACCCCTAATCGGGGTACTCTCCCATCGACCGACGTCCCCCCCTCGGGGAGGACGTCAGTCTTTCCTCACGCGGTCGGCCTCTCGGCGGGTGACGGACTTATCCCCGGTCACGTCACCCGCGGCCTCGGCTAGGGCGGCATGAGGCGCAGATAGTTGCGCCTACGCCGCCCCAGTCGCAAATAAAATATGTGAAGGTAAGTATCGTAATATTGCTAACTACTTATATATTTCTAGTAAAAAGTACAAACCCCAAAAGGTGTTATGGACCGTTATTTTGTCACATTAAAACAGTCCTCTCGTACGCATGGCCTACGTTCTCCAGTGTTTTTCGTATTATGTTCTCTTGTAGTTAATAGAAAAATGTCTCTGGCATTTTTGAGAGCCGCCAATTCATTTCTGGGAGGCAGAACTGTTTCATCCAAAATTTTAAATAATAATGGTTTTTAAAATAAAAACAAATAAAATAAAAGCTCTTTTAGACCCACGAGACAACTTTAAGACACTCTTAGAAGCACGGCACCACATTTAAATGTGGGCCTAATAATCAAGCTCAAAGTCGTTCAGCGTGCTATGGAGCGGCCGAAATACAGAATCTGTTGAAGAACGGGTATAACCAACATAGCATGAAGAACGTACGTACTAAACGTTGAAATGGCAATCGATGAACCGAAAAAAAAAAACATATAATATATATATATATATAATTATATATGCTGTATATCAGTTTATAAGTCATAAATAACACTTTATAGTCAATAACGTTAAAGACATGTCTTGAGCGTGAATATAATGAAATGTTGCGATAAGCAGATGTCATTTATAATGCAAGTTGAAATCTATATACATATTCAACATAAACATTAATTAAAACTTAATGCTTTGATAAGATTAGATTACGGACTTCCAATGTTAGATAACTCGTGTTGACACCCACGAGAATGAGATGAGGAGGGAACTATTTGGAATGATATCGATATGAAATAAAAATATAAAAATTCAAAGTGTATTTATATACATGTATACAACTGTACATTCTGTACAATGTATACGTGTATTCAACTTTTGCATTAAAAATTAGCCAAATAATATAACTATATTTTCCTTATCCTAATATCGTTAATGCCAGTAGCATTTCTAACAATATCTCTCTATTTTTGTATCTCAATATCATATTCCAAGAATAATATTTACATTGTAGAGCTTTCGCGTGACATTCGGGCTAAATACACAACGACATCTGCCGGTGTACTTTCCAAACAAATATTTGTTGAACAAATGCGGTTACGTGTGCGTTTTAAGAAAACTAAAATGTATGCATTGTTTAAAGTTTAAGTGAGCTTGTTTTCTGGTACGGTTTGAGCTTTGAAGTCAACTTTGTTAATACTGTAAATAAAATTTTCTAACGTAAAATATTTGCTTGATTGTAATTTAAATTATAATTTCATTTCATTCATCATTCAGAAATTAGTTATACTATATTCAAGTTTTATTTCCAGTATTCCTTCTCTGGCATTCATGTCATATGGAATTTATATCTCTCCTTTTAGGACACCCACGGGCAAGAGATGTATAAGCAGCCAAAAATAATATTGAAATTCCGATTCCCTTTTTTGCACGAATAACATTAAAATATTCCATAACTTTTATGAGGTTTCATAGGAGACGACTAAGAAATATAAGCGAATCGTTTATGAAATAATAACAAATAATTTGAGTAGATTAAGTTTTATTTGTTGATTCTGAAACTTGAAAAATAAAAGATTAATATCTCTCTTACTTTTCATAATTATTTTTATTTCCTTTTGGTTTACGGATACCTTCCAAGGGAAGACCCGGTCCTTTGAAAGGCTTACATGGGGATATGAATTCAACACGCAGAGGCCTTTGGAGAAATTTAATGTAAAAATGGGATGGGACATTTACCCATGACACTCCACGTTTGCACATAACACTCGTGGATTGCCAATGGTAGATGTAAAACTATTGGGTAAAAATGATATCTAAATAAATATCTACCTGAGTATGGGGTTGTGACGTTTGGTGAAGTATTTTTTATTTTATTATTGCTGTTGGTGACAAACGAGCAAATATCACACCTGATGTAAGCGTTACTGCTGCTTATCACTGAATAATGTATGGTACTAAGGTAATACTAAAGGCATTACTGAAACCCACACCCATCAAAAAGTTAGATCTCCGGCTCTCTCACTCATGATATGCAGTAACAAATTGCTACTGCTCAAAGGTTTGGATTTTCTGTGAGAGTGGAGTTTCTGAGAGAAAGGTTATAACAGTCAACACTCGCTATATTTTAACTTAGAATATATATTTATTCCTAGTTTTAAACCTTGGGGTATCTATTTAGCTTATTTATAACAAAGTCGAAATATTGTAAGCTTCTCAAAATAAATAATTTCATTAGACAAGATAGTAAATCTTGATTTTGTATCATATTTAGGCCAAGAAGTTATCACTTCGCATACTGTAATATCTTTTAATGAAATAAGTTATTGAATAATCTTCAAAAACAACCATTAATTAAATATAATATACGTGACATTCATTATTGGGACCTTATAATAAGAGTCAATTTATTAGACATTAATAACGGACATGGTAATTAATGGGGTGCCGTGCAACGCAGCGGCTTCGATATAGTCCGATAGCCTAGTTCGTGTAGAATGAGCCTGACTCATATGTACCTCTAAAAAGTAGCTTTTTTATTGCCTTAAGTGACAGGCGAGGAAGCAGCCCACCTGGTAGTATTAGATTATCATTTCATTCATAAGTATGTTGTAAGATGAAATTTTATTTCAGTAAAATTAGAAAATAAATGAAAAATAAATAATCCCGCTGAGTTTCTTGCCGGATCTTCTCAGTGCGGTCGCTTGACGATCCGGCGGTAATCTTAAGAAAAATGTAAAAAAGAATGACAATATGTAAGTACCCCCGCGGGGTTTATACATAATAAATGATTTGAATTTGAATTCATAATTTCAGCTCATATATGTCCCACTGTTAGGCTCAAGTCTCCTCCACAATAGGAGAGAAATTGACCTACGCTGATCAGATATATTGGTATAGGGTTTCAACATTTCCTTCTCTTGTATAGATGTTATATATATGTTTAACGCCTTAATCGTCTTTTATGACACCCACAGGCAAGAGAAACTATGGTGAATTGTATTCTTACTCCGTCAACACACAGTGCTAGTTAATAGCTTATACTTCAGGCACATATATAGACAGTACGCTATCTATCATTGGTTAGGCAGTAGCAGTTAGGATCGGAGGAAATGGAATGAGAACAGGAATGGCTCTCTTTTAAGGGTAAGGATTATTTCTACGTCTCTCTTGTTCACCCATAGAGCAGTAATAAATAGCAATTTGCTCTATGTACTCTACCGACTCCTGCACGGGGTGTGCTACGAGGAACTGTTGACTTGGTACCATCGTCACCATTCTACCAACGTACCACTGGAAATCGTAGCAGAGTTCATCCATTTCATCTGGAAACGTTATGGTCTTCAATTGTACGTTTCTAGCAATCATTTTTCCCACGTACGCACAAGCTCTGAAATGAACTATCTGCTGCTGTGTTTCCTGAGCGCTATGACATGTCCTTCTTTAAACGAGGTTTAAGAAGAGTATTTTCTTCGTGGTAGGTAACGGCCTGGCTGTGCCCCTGGTATTGCAAAGGTCCATGTGCGGCAGGATCACTTACCATCAGGTGTGCTGCTTGTTTGTTTGCCACCGTTGGCAATAAAAAAAATTAAACAGATGTAGATTTTCTACGAGTGTATGGTATATCAGTTGATCTAAGCTTTGGATAGAAAACCTCCCACTACCACTAACCAACCATTAAAAGTGATAAGAGTGATGATTTTGATATTATTCCCTTTTGTGGAAGCCATTTTAATAGGCTAGTTGTCGTCTCAGCTCATATACGTCGCACTGTTGAACTCGAGTCTCCTTCCCAATAGGAGGAATAATTGACCTACCTATACCATGCTGGCCAGATATTTTTCCATAGGGTTTCGTTTCTAGTTTTCCTTCTATTGATATTATATGCATATTATATCCCTTAATCGTCTATTACGACATAAGCTCTTGTTTTTGTCGTACCACTCTGATCAGATATGTAGGTTCATGTTTTCCTTCTCTTGCATACATGTTTAACGCCTTAATCGTCTTTTACAAGACCCATGGGCAAGAGAGAGGGTGGTGAATTGTATTCTTACGCCGTCACCATATGAATAAGTTATTATAATAGCAATGAAAAGGGATGGATTACACAATATATATTGCTCTCCACTTCGCGGATATGTAGAATATAAAATCTTAATAAATAAAATACAGTGATATGAAAATGAAATTTGAAAACGATGTCTTTACGTATGACGTGCCGTCTTTATATATAATTGCCATATGATTCGGACATATGCCACGGAGTATTAAATTTCTTACATTTTAATATTAATATATAATATTTTAAATCAATAAAATGTTGGAGTACTAATATAAAGTTTGAGGATATTGTTTTTATGAAGGCATTTAAAAATTAATAAATGTTGTCTTAAAACATAGTGTCATTTGGAATAAAATTAATAATTTAATTATTATTTACCATGTATCAAGTTAGAATTCTTCTGTGGAAGGCATTGTACTCAATACTGAAAATTGTAATCAATTCCATGTAGTAAATTTAGCGTGGTACGTGAACAAATATATATAGTCAGTTAGTCAACTGTCGCGGATCCGCGTGTAATTAATGTCTAATAATTATGTTTTTAAAGTCTCCGCTTTTCCCCTTCCATAGTGGATCAGGCCCGAGCGTACCAACAGTGGAACGTATATGGGTCGAGATGGTGGAAAGTCCCCTACTATACAAGGATTAATTCTTGAATATAGAGTTATCTTTAAAAATGTTACAAATAGAAAAAAGGGGTAAATTAAGCTTTAATCAACAGCTTTATTAAGCAATAGCTTTAATCAACAGCTTAATTTTATATATGCAGCAGCATAAAGGGTATATCCCTAATCCTAAGTCCTAATATTGCTTCAGTCAAAAATAGTAGGTTATACTCGTATAGTTTAAGAAGTTATATTTCCAAAAAAATACGGTTTTATTTAAAAATCTTTGACTGTTAATATTGCTTCTATTAAAAAAGTAAGTTGTATAACTTTGTTTAGTTTAAAAATTCGACACCTGTGAAATAGCCGCGCATCAAAACCATGTACCATGTGAGACATTCCCTTCGCGTGCATTACTAACTACTTCAAACATTTACAATTAAATTGGACCCTCTTTATATGGATGCCATTGGTCGGCAAACGTTCTCTGTACATTGTTCATACTGATAAAATCAGTTTTACAAATTAATTTAGAAATATAACGACTTGAATACTATTCAATGTTTATTGAATTTAATAAACATATACATAAAAAGCTCTGTAATTTCATTTAACTATCCATTAAGCTATCGACATTCACTATTGCATGTAAAGTGCTCTAATAAGAAGGGCATAATGTCATTAGCCCTAACTATTCCCTTTTCGTGTGGTGACGGAATAGGAATACAATTCATTGCTCCCTATCTTATCCGTGGATGTCGTAAAAGACGACTGCGGGATATAATATGCATATATCATCTATGCAAGAGTTTTCCTCCCACAGTAGAAGAGGACCGAGTTCAACTGTGGAACGTATATGGGCTAAGATGATAATGATAATGATAATCGCCGATCTTCGCTCTTTGAGAGGATCAAAATTATTGTGTGTTATTTATATCAAAGGCGAATTTAGCAATTTGTTTCAATGAATCATCCTTTTTTGCCATAGCCTTTGGTCTGGACACACTCCGCCGAATCTGGCTGCACAGATGGCGTAGTGGTTAAGATAGCGACCTACAACGCCAGTGTCAGAGGTTCGAATCCCACGCGGAACAACACCTTATGGGATCCACAAATTGTTGTTCTGAGTCCGGATGTTATTTGTGTCCGTTAATTATATGTTTGTAAAGTCCCCCGCAATACAAGGATTATTTCCTTAGTGCAGGGTATTGTCTTAAATAAATAAATAGATAAATCTTTTCGGAACGACTGAAGGACGACGTGCGGTCCCATAACCTAGCGTATTTCCTTCTCATTACCAATGGGCCGACCACTGGTATCGATTCCTTGACACCCGTGGCCGGCCCAGCAGATCACCTTTCAGGTACCGTCCCCTTCGATACCCTGGTAACAAGGCAATGTTGCTGGGACGTCGCTCTTACGCGGCTGGCTTCTCGGCAGGTGGTGGGCTAATCCCCAGTTTGCCCGCATGAATTCAGTCCTCACGTTTTCAATGTGAGAAGAATAAAATTTCTTTCTCCTGGCCCGGTGATTTCTAAAGTGTAGGTACAAGACACATAATAATGTTCCAAAATATTTGAAATTACCAATATTTCATTCAGTACCATTATCGTTATCGTCATTTGCTGTGTGGTAACGGCTTCGAATACTACCAACCCTTGCTTTGCTCGTGGGTGTCGTAAAAGACGTCTAAGAGCCCTAGATTGACCCGGACCAAATCCACCTGGTACCTTTTGGGTCAACGATTATATTCCCAAGGAGGGTTGACGTCAGGCAGGCGGCCGGTCATAAAAGTCATTGCCGAAACTTTTTGCAATATGTCAAAACAGATGACATATTGCGTCGACCCCAAGTAATTGGGATAAGAGCAAGATGATGATGATGATATCGTTATCGTCATTTCGGCTCATGTATATGTTCCACTATTGGGCTTGAGCCTCCTTCAAAATAGGAGGGATATTAACCTACTATCACGCTGGTCAAACGTGTTAGTATAGGGTTTCATATCAAGTTTTCCTTTTCTTGCATAGATGTTATATGCATATTTAAATATTTAGTCGTCCTTTACGACATACACGGGCAAGAGAGAGGGTGGTGATGGTGGTTGTATTTCTACTCTGTCACCACTTAGAAATAACATTAATAAGCTATAAATTATAAAAAAAACTACACGTTGCTACCATTAAAAGCATAAACAAAAAATTTCAAGCATCCTAAAATTTAATTACCGTCATATAAAAGTGCGAATTTAACAAAATAACGAGGATATTTGAACTTGATTATCAAAATGAGCGACATCAGAGGTTTATGTGGATGTAAACGTTTTTTTCGTATCATTTAAACATCGTTTTAAGAGTTTTACTTAAGGCGACTCAATGGGCAGTGTAATTCTTTAAGGTTTAATTTTAGTTTTATTTATTACTTCAATATTTTATAAAGTGTTTTGATATGTATCAAGTTAGAAAAAAATAATTTAAGGATTTTTTTTAATATTTTAATTTGAGAGATTTAATTTTTTTTTTTTTGCCACCGAAATTAATCACAGTGGCATGTTACTATTAACGAAATTTTAAATATTAGTTACAATATGTGGATGACCGAGTCTAAATTGGTACTTGTTAGTAAAATTTCCTTTTTTATTACTGCACAGATGGCGTAGTGGTTAAGATAGCGACCTACAGCGCTAGTGTCGGGGGTTCGAATCCCACGCGGGATAACACTTTGTGCGATCCACAAATTGTTGTTCTGAGTCTGGATGTAATTTGTGTCCGTTAATTATATGTTTGTAAAGTCCCTCGCAATACAAGGATTATTTCCTTAGTGCAGGGTGTAGTCTTAAAAAATAAAAATTAAATATTAAAAAATAATTGATGAAATAAAAAAAGAAAATAACTTAAAAAAAGGGAAAATCACAAAAAAAAAAGATACAACCAAGGATCGCACATGGGTTGTGTGGATTTAACTGCTCAACTTTTTACCAAAACCTTTATATTTTAATTGCATTTTTTCATGGACCAAAAATACTAACAAAAAACATATTAAATTTTATGGAAATCGCTGGTACCATTTCTATGGTTTTGAATACATAGAAATATATAAGAACTGCTTGTTTACAGATATAAATTTGCGAACTAAAAATGATCAGCGCAAATGAAACTTGAACCTATTTCTATCGGCTTAAGTAAGATGGTAATCATTTTTTGGTGCTAAATATTTTCTACTAGCAATCCGTCCTCGCTTCGCTTCGGTTTCAGTCGCCTTACCCGCGGCGTAGTTCCCGTTGCCATGGGAATACCGGGATAACATATAGCTTATGTTACTCCCTGATATTATAGCTTTCCATTGATGAAAGAATATCTGAAATTGGTTTGGTGGTTCAAGCGTGAAAGCGTAACAAACATCAACTTTCGCATTTATAATATTAAAATAAGGAAGTTTTTTTTTTTGGGGTGGGCCGCGGTCGGCGCGCTCCTCGCACCACTCCGTCCGAGGCCACAGAGGGGCGTAAGCACGCAACACCCGCAACCCACCCGAAAACCACATCGCCTTCGTCGTTAGGCCGACCACCGGAGCAAAAAAAATAAGGAAGTAAGGATAAAAAGCTTAGCATGTCAAAGTTTAAATAAATTATTGCAATAGAAAGGAAGCTCGAAATAAAATAGTTTCATTTCATCATCATTCTCATCATTTTAGCCTATCGCCGTCCACTGCTGGACGTAGGCCTCTCTCATATTACGCCACAAGGTACGGTCCTGTGCCGCCTGCATCCAACGACGCCCAGCAACTTTCACCAGGTCGTCGGTCCACCTAGTGGGAAGGCATCCTACACTGCGTCGTTCAATACGTGGTCACTACTGGGGAACCTTTCTTCCCCAGCGGTTGTCGGCTCGTCGAGCGATGTGACCTGGCCATTGCCACTTCAGCGTGCTAATTCTTCGTGCTATGTCGGTTACACCCGTTTTTCTGCGGATTTCCGTATTTCGGCTTCTATCTCGCAGAGAAATCCCGAGCATAGCCCATTCCATAGCACGCTGAGCGACTTTAAGTCTAGTTATCGTTTACCAACCCGAATGATCAGTGCAGTGTAGTAAGTACATCAACTTCTCTCACATTATGGCTAAAGATCGTGCCCAATATTGGAACTTTATATGAAATTTGGCTTTCATTATTATCATCATCTCAGCTCATTTACGTCACACTGCTAGACAAGAGCCTTCTCGACATTAGGAGGAAAATTAATCTAATATACACTGATCAGGTTGTATGATATAGAGTTTTATTTTAAGTTTTTTGTCTTTTGTAGATGTTGTCTACATATTTTAACCCTTTTACGGTACTCATGCACAAGAAAGGAGATTTTTACGCCGTCACTACATAGATAAATTTGAACGAAATAAAAAGGGTTTGGACGAAAGATTAGGTTTTATTATACTTTAAAAATTTATATGCGTTAATATAGTAGATTCGAGGTTTGGTAGTTACTACCGTATGGTGATGGAGTAAGAATACAAATCACCAGTCCCTATCTTGCTCGTGGATGTAGTAGAAGACGACTCGGGTATATAATACGCACACGTCTATGACAAAGAAGCAAAGCTCTAAATAAAGTTAATTGCCCTCCTATTGTGCTTGATTGTGCTTGATGATTTGGCTCGAGCCCAACAGTGGGACGTATTTGAGCTGCAATGGTGATGATTAATATGGTAAGCAAAATTTATATTTAATCCTTAAGGCCTTAAAACCCAGGCTCAAAACGGATTTAACTCCTATTAAATACAAAAAAATATTATTATCTTCATTTGCTTAAAGAACTTGGCTTTAAGCTGATGCAAATTATATCTTGCTCAAAGTTTATTGCTCAAACTTTACGAGGGCGAAACAAAGTGTTAACATTAAGATAGCGAGTTTAAATGTCGTTTTAAAAGGGAATGTTGGGTTAATACAGTGTACGGCAGAAGTTAATTTATATCATGTTTGAATCACGATGTTTACTGAATGTTCCCGTGATGTTTGCGTGTGGTGATGGAGTAAAATACAATTTACTACCCCTGATCTTATCCACAGATGTCGTAAAAAACGACTAAGGAATGACTATAGGCATCTATAACATCTGAGCAAGAGAATAAAGAGTCGACATAAAACTCAACACGTCTGACCAGCGTGATATAGTAGGTAAATTTTCCTTCCATTGTGGAGGACGCTTGAGTCCAGCAGTGGGACGTATTATATACGTCCCACTGCTGATGGAGCTGAGATGATGATGTTTACTGATCATTATTAAAATAGACGAGCAAGGATTTTTAATTCTACATAGCTAAGTCGTTGTTTATTTAGCCAACTGTGAAGGTGCAAGATATTTTTTTTATCGCAAACTGTGGCATCACAAAAATTTATCACACGCAAACACCCTCAGAAAGTTGGGCTGCCGGCTCTCTCTCTCATCGAACGAAACGCAGTAACAAATTGCTACTACTCAGTCGTCAAGTTTCTGCGAGAGTGTGGTACTACCTCAGACGGACCCGCTTACGGCTGTAAACAGATAGCTGTCAACAGTGTGGTCCTACCACTACAAAGAAATTAAAGGGATCAGAATGAGGACTAGAGAACTAGTGTTTGTTCTGCCCCTTACTTAAGCATTGAATTAAGGACAGTAACAAATTGTTACTAATCAAAGGACGATTTGCTGCAAGAGTGTGGTACTTATCAGATGATACGTGCCTGAGATAGAAGAATGTCAAACTTTTAAAAAACAAACGTAGGATAACGCGAAGAATAACATTTTTAGAAAGATTTCTATTTTGTTATGCCAAAGAAGTACAAATTCTTACGTACATATTTGTACACACACACTTTTTTATTACCGTTGGTGGCAAACGCAATTGACTTACTATACCACACTGGTCAGACTTGTTGGCACAGGGTTTGATATCGAGTTTTCCTTCTGTTGCATAGATGTTTTTTATGACACCTACGAGTAAGAGGGGGTGATGAATTGTGTTCTTACTCCGTCACCACACGGATTATAGATAATAATGATTAATGAACAGTCTAAACTCAGCTATGTTTGATATTTAACAATATAAAATTCATCCTTCAATCTCGAACATGTCCTAAAAACAATTACAATCTCGGATAAATTAAGCACCGCAGTATAGTGCCACAATAAGAACAGGGTGCCGCTGACCTGAGTGTCAACTTTCGCGTTGCACCATCAATGAATAAGGGCAAAGGAACCGCGCCTACAATTGATTTATAAACAGCCAATGACGATAGAAAATATCCCGGGATATATCTTAAGATTTATATTAAACAATCCGGCACATAGTAGATACATTTTTTATTTTAAGAATGCGTAAAATATGATCGCCTGTGGGTAAGTTGTTTTATTTTAAATTGAAAACCAAAAATGTTAAACTTCACCCACAAGTAAGCGAAATTACGAGAACGCATTACGTTAATAACGGACTGCGAATTTATTTAAAGTTATATTACATTTAAAAAATTAAGTTATTACAAGATAACTTACATGCAGTAGGTACCACTGAATGAGCTTCACAAATAATCTAGATGAAACATTTTATTCATTAATTCTGAGACGAGGTATCTTTACTTTCCAATCTTACGTGGTAGTGCACATAAGTTATAAGCTTCTTACCCTTTTAAGATAATTTATTACTAAAAAATGCCTTGACGTTCGGGCAACTGTTTATTCATTTATTATAGTATTTATCTATTTACATCATTCCGAGCCAACTCCATCAGATGCCGTCTGGTCAAAAATAACATTCTCAAGGCAAATTGAGGGCAGACAAGTGGACGATATTTATCTATTATCATCACCATTTTTCTCCTTTCGGTAATGGTTATAGTGTCAACGTATTAAAATAAAATACGCTGCTTTTTTTGGGGGTGAGCTACGGTCAGCACATCCGCCGCCCGGCTTCGTCCGGGGCGACAAAGGGGCAGCGCGCGGCCCTGTAATCCACCCGATAGCACGTTGCCTTCGTCGTTGGGCCAACCACCAGCGCAGAGTTCCATGTCTTCAGTAGTCGGCCCGATGGAATACCCTGAGAGGGTACCCTCTCCCGTCAACGTCCCTTTTCCGGAACGTCGGTCGCCGTCGCAAGGTCAGCCTTTCCGCGAGTGACGAACTAAACTCTCCGCTCTGATCACCCGCAGTCTCTGCTAGACGCAAAAATAAAAATACCCTTAGGTAAAAATTTTTCTTTTTTATAAATCTGTATTTACTTATTTTTACAATTAATTAATGTTGGGATTTTTAAATATTTTCTGAATACTTTACTTATTTTATGGTAATCGCCACTTTAGACTTTAATAAAGATTTTATAAATTATTGTTTTAATTCTTTCAGCACTATATGTCTTTGTGCTTTATGTTTTACCCTTATTTTTTTAATTATAATTAATTATATCTCAACTGTCGTATCATTAATATTAACAACAATATTAATAAACAATCCGATCCAAATCATTCGTCTGAAGACAATCTCGTTTTCAATCTCGTGTGTACCAAATTCACCATAAAAGGACGACCGAAGATGCGTTGCTATAGGTATGCGCTCGAAAGTACTAATTGAGGTGCGTGTGCGCAGCTTTGCTCGCTCTTTATACTCGTTTTATATCAGGGTTGGTTGATTTCAATTATCTACTGCCATTTTAGTTGGATTACCGCCTTAGTTAATTTTTAGAAGTTAGAGACTTTGTTCTATTTTTCATCGTTTTCGGTTCAGTTACAGTTACTTTGTTTGCATTTATTTGAGACTTTCGTTATCTACCTCCGAAACTTATAGTCAGAACTTTAGCAAATTTTAATAAAATTATTTGAGCATGTCTTTTTCAAAGGAAAAATGATTTTCACATATATATGACGGAATTATGCTCGAAAACCTGCTAAGACGAAGTAGCGCACGAAGAGTTCCGTATTTATTTTGTTTTTAGTATTTGCTGTTATAGCGGCAGCAAAAATACATAATTAGTAAAAATTTCAACTGTATAGTTATCGCGATTATTGAGATACAGCTTGGTGACAGCAGACTGACGGACAGACAGACAGCGAAGTCTTAGTAATAGGGTCCCGTTTGTATCCTTTGGGTACGGCACCTTAAAAATACATATAAAACACATACATATACCACTTTTATATAGGATACTAGCAAATGCCCACAGTTTCATCTGCGTAGTCCTTGGAGGCATATAAGTATATAATATAATCTATAATCGCTAATAGTTTTCCATTGGTGAAAGATTTTTTAATGCCAGTTTAGTTTAGGCGAGAAAGCGTAAAAAAATAATATTCACATTTATAATATTAAGTTAGGATGTAAAAGAGTAAGTACATCATCATCATCATCTTGCTCTTATCCCAATTACTTGGGGTCGACGCAATATGTCACCTGTTTTGACATATTGCAAAAAGTTTCGGCAATGACTTTTATGACCGGCCGCCTGCCTGACGTCAACCCTCCTTGGGAATGTAATCGTTGACCCAAATGGTACCAGATGGAGTTGGTCCGGGTCAATCTGGGGCTCTTAGTCGTCTTTTACGACACCCACGAGCAAAGCAAGGGTTGGTAGTATTCGAAGCCGCTACCACACAGCACAAAAGAGTAAGTACATGTAGAAAATATATTTTCCGATTCAACTTTTTATTATTGACAACCCTGTTTTAAATGGTCCCACGTCCCTGATCGTTTTAATAATAGTCTACAGTGAGGGAGTAAGCTGGAAGCTTGGTAGTCCCTACAAGTAGCTTGTAACTCTGTAGGTCTTTGCATAAATTATTTTATTGAGAATTCATTTTGTATGACTGTCTTTTGCTGGTGTTACTTTTGCCATAATTTTGAAATTTGCCGTATGGTGACAGAATAAAAATACAATGCACCAACATTTTTAAGCCACGGGTGTCATAAAAGACGATTAAAGGATATAATGGCCAGATAATATCTATGCAAGCATAACACAAAATCATATTCCAGCACACCTAACTTGCGTGATATTTATAGGTCTATTTTGCTCCTAATCTAGAGGAGGCTCGAACCATGTAGTGAAACTATATGGCTTTCTTTCAAGTTTTCCTTTCCTAACACAGAAATTCTTCGGTGAGGTGACGTTCACCACTTCCTGTCTTACCCGTGTGTGACGTAAAAGACGACTAAGGGATTTGATATGTATGCAAAAGAACGAATACAGGAACTAAAACCCTATGCCTAAACATTTGACCACCGCAATACAGATCAATTCTAATTCCGTTCCGGTGTGGCCTGGGCCCAGTAGTGGGCATGTTTAGACTAAGATGATGATGAATACAAAAAATATTTGGACAGCATCCCTTAGTTGCCTTTTAAGTTTATCCGCGATAAAAAAGTGCGATTTTACTTTGTCGTTGTATAAGATAAAACAAACTTATTTAGTATTAACTGATTTATAGATTGCTCTGATGAAATCTTCGCAGCGTTATAGCCTAAAATCTGACTTATGAAACTTTACACATTTTTAATTTTGAACTTATTTTACTAAGTTTATGAAAAATTGCTACTCTATGTGTATATTAGTTTATAACAAATTACCAGAACATATCAAGACACTTCCTCTTCCACAATTTAAAAAACAATTAAAATTATGGTTATTAGTAAAAAAATATTACGAATTACAAGATATGTGTATATATATCCATAAGATAATCATTATTGTTATAATCCCCCAGTTTCACGGCTATCTTCCAAGGGAAGATAGCTGTTCTTTACATGGGGATATGGATCCAGCACGCAGAGGCCTTTGGAGAAATTTAATCTAAAAATGGGATGGCACGTCTACCGATGACATTGCATGTCTGCACATAACACACGTGGACTGCCAACGGTAGGTGTAAAACTATTGTTGTAATAAATTATTGTGATTTTTTTTGGGGGTGGGTTACGGTCGGCGTACTCCTCGCCCGACTCCATCCGGGGCGACAGAGGGGCGTAAGTACGCACACCCGTAACCCACCCGTATAGCACGTCGCCTTCGTCGTTGGGTCGACCACCGGTGCAGAGTTCCTTGACTTCAGTGGTCAATTATTATTATTATGGTGGTCAAAACCATTTAAAATGATACAATTATTTTCACATGCCTCTACAGGCAAGATAGATGAGCCAAACTAACACACATCTACTGTACTCTATTTTGTGTGAAATAAGTTATTTCATTATATTTCAACTTTTTGACATTCAAGTTGCAACTTCTAAATTTAACGTATTCAAGCAAACAAACTCTTCGGCTTTTTAATAATAATATGATAAAAAAAAAGGAATTCGCTACATATGATTAATGCGTCCGCGCGTTCGAAGTCCGCCATTTTACACCGTTCGTTCATTAACATGCAATCTCACAAAAAGTGATGCCACATAACTACTCTGAGCACGTATGTGCTTTTTTGAAGGAAAACCTATTAAATTTTATGGGTCTTTTCCATACTCGCCCTGCTCCAATTTTTTTTTTCTTGGACACTTGTGAACGATGATGTAACTAGATGTGACAGTGAAATGTCACTATGATTTTGAAACTGGTTTTTGACCCACGACTCAAAAGAACTTAAAAGCGGCGTGGTTTCATAAGTTTGACGTATCTATGTGTGTGTTTATCTGTGGCATCGTAGCTCTTGAACTGATGAAACAATTTTGATTTTGTTTGAAAAATAAATTGGTCCGCAGTGCTGTTAGCTATGTTTACTGAAAATTGGTCCAAAATGGCGGTTTACATATTTTTTCACAACTTCCTCTATATAGGTATCACATAAAAGGGTTTAACTAGAAGAATATACTATGACAAATTTATGGTCGCCACCACAAAATGACTTTACTTATTTAAAGTAGTTATATGTAATGTTCGTATCAAGGGTTAAACAAAATGTTCAATTTTTCTTATTTAAAATGAAAACACATTTAGGCGCCATTTGCACTTTATTTTGTGTTTATTGAATGAGCCGTGAAAGCTTTAAACCGTGTAATGACGGAGTAAGAATACAATTCACTACTCCCTGTAAAAACTAAAACTAAAAGCTCTTGTCAGACATCAACTGCCAACGTCAATCTTCCTATCAAATTAATCATATAACTATATATAATATAAGTATATTATATAATATATTAATATATAACTATATTAATATATATATATATATATAAGGGGGATTCCCTTACGGCAACCTAATACTATAGGTATTTAGTAATGCATTATATTTTGTTCCATTGAGTATATATCTGTGTTTCGCACGGGCGGTTCGGACAAGAGCACACAGATCTTGATACTCGTAAAATTTTATGTGTCTGAGACAAAGAGAATTTTGTTAATTAACCGTTTTGAGCGCTGCGCTGGTGCACTTTCATGTATTGATAGATAATGTTGGCTTTCTTTATCAGAGCCCAATCTTAGCAACCTACATTTTTGTCCAAAATGTGAAAGTTCTAGCTTAATATATAGAAAAAATTGTATTGTACAAAAAAAGAGGCTCTTGAAAATGCATTGTCAATTAATTGCTAGCGAATATCACTGTTACGAAAATTGTATTTTTGTAAGAACATTCATAGTTTTTTTTATCTGATATGACCAGATACATATCGAGATGGATAAATGTAATATTATGAAGAAAGTTTCATACATGAACCTCTATCAGACTTTAAGGGCAAGCTAAAAAGAAAAGATAGGATAAATAGAAGTATATGCAGGGATAACATCCGATTAGGTTGTGTGAAAGGACAGGTCATATTGTATGAACCAGTAATGTAATGACTATGATCCAAAGTTTGGTCTTTCAAAAATGTAAAATTATTTCTCAAGAAATTGCTCTGAAATCTATGAGAAATTTTTCTTTAAAAAAGTTTAAATGAATTCTGAGCATAGCCAGCTCTGTATCATGCTGAGCAATTTTGAACTTAGTTATAATGACTAGATTTAAAGACCACGTTTTCGTGCCGTAAGTCGTCACTGGTAACACAAACTAATCATTGACCTGTGCTTGAAGTATGTTGAGGTATGTTGTATACAATATACCTCAGAACAAAGAACTGCAAACCCATCTCACTCTAGAGCTATAGCTCTAGAGAGAGATAGGTCTGGATGGGTCTGGAAATTCGATCGTGGACACTGTCTACGTCAGTTTCCACGATCCTATTGTTATCGTACGCACTCATCTAGACATTGGAATCGATTGTGTAGCTTGAGTTAAGAGCTTTCGAGTTTCTGTTATTAGTCAGGTGTAGGTCAGAGGATAAATTTCAACACGGGTGATCGCTCGACTTTTGTGGGGATATTTAATGTGCCTAATACTATGCAGTGATCGCTTTCAGTTATAATCCTGCTGATTACTCAGATATGATTGAATATTTGTCGCTTCCCTGACAAGCTGAAGTCTGTCTCCTTTTATTGTTGAAACATCGCGGCTTATCCAGGTCCACTTTCTTTATCGAACCTTAATTCCAACACCGTCACTATCCTAAATAAGCAAATTATATTTACAGGAGAGCTATTTAAAGATTTATGACAAATATTAACTAATATAAATAAGAGTATATTAGCGTTTCAGGAATAATTGTCTTTTATTTTTATTTTATTAACAACCATTATTCCTATTGAAACATTTTTTTTTTAATTTTAGTTATTATTAATTAGTGTATATAAATAATTTAAAATATTAGTGACGTATAAAACTATAGATTTAAAACGTTTTCGAAAAATTTCAAAAGTTAAGTGAAAATATAGGAATTGAAGCAATATATAAATTCAGTGCTCAGCAAATAGATGGCACTAAAAACAGTATTTCGAAAAATTTCGTTCAATGACGGTATTGGATTAAAGGTGCGATATGGTTGCATCCTGAAGAAGAAATTCACCATAAAGAAGCTTTGTTTCGCCAAGAAATCATCCAGTTTCTGAACTCTCTAGTTTCCCTGTCCACATCTATGTTTCCTTACCCTCAACTCATCATTAATTTCTTTGCTCAATTTAGCTTTAAAGTCTGTCATAACTACCATGAAGTGGGTTTTGTATACATGTATAGCTTAGGTGATGTCCTCGTAAAAAGCCTTCAGCTCGTCATCGGAGTATGCTGAGGTTAGTGCGTAAACCTGTGTGACCTTCAACGAATACCGTATGGTAATTCTGAATATATGATGCGCTACTCGCTACTCTAATCGATATACCCTCGATTCGCTCCATATTGTCTCCGAGAGACTTGCGAACGATAAACCCTATACCACCTTGGGACGCGTGATCGTCCTCCCAGTAGAAGTTTTCAGACCAATGGATTATGCCCTCGTCCTCTCTTCTTACTTCTGATAATCCTACAATGCCCCATCGGATTTTGCTTATTGCCTCTACCAGCTCGATAACTCTCTCATCAGTCTTGAGTGTCCGAATGTTGTTACTACAGCGGTCAAGAAACGTTTTGTTTGGAAACCCAAAAGTGACACGTATTTTGCTGAAATGATTATTTAAGAAATCGAAATAGTTCTGTGTTAAAAAAAAGAGAACATAGAATGTTATGAAACTACTAAGTGCCTTATCTTATTAATAAGTACATTACCAAAAAACTTAAACTGAAATGAAAATTTTCTAGCTCTCAACTGCATGCAAAAATGACAATATTATTTTAATCTTATCTATCTCTAATCTCAATAGCCGCTCATTTGAATTTCTCGACAATACCGTTCTACTTAGCCCGTCGCGTTCTCCATTATCAACTAAGAAATAAAACTCGTAGAGAACTATGCAATCTTCATAAATACTAATAGGTGTACTTTACAATAACAACGACAGGTTATGGGCAAAGGTTATCTCCGGTCGAAGATGAGCCTACTTTCACTTGCCAAGCCTTTCTGTATACAATTTTGCTTAACTTCAAATTCAAGCAAAATTCAACTTTCGATATAAAGAAAAAGGAGTTAAAATGAACGCAAATTTACTTAATAATTAAATAATCTGTTTTATGCGATACATTCTGCAATCAAAATTGAACTTTCTACATTCGTAATAAGGATTCAGGATGATGGTTTATCAATTTTAAAATCTGGTTGTTGCACTTTTTAGGTAGTTGAATTAATGCGAAAACTATCTCCGAGTCTTATTAGGGCTGTTAGCCGCGGGGCGCTTTTTTATATTCAATTGTGCCTTGTAAGGGTGTTAAGTGTTAAGGAACGATGCCATTCTCACCTATTTCCATTTTATTTCACACTTTTCGCCTCTTATGACGAATTATTTTTTAATATGCTTTGGTTTGTTGTTGGTTTTGGTTGTTGGTTTGGGAACGGGAACTACGCGTGTAAAACGACTAAAACCGAAGCGAAGCGAGGGCGGGTTGCTAGTTCTTCCATAATTGTACTCATATATAATAAGTGTGTTTTAAAAAATAACATTATGATTTTTAATTTGGACAGCTGAGATTAATATTTTGGAATAGGATTCGAAGATTATTGATACAAATCTAGCCGTATATAAAAACAAAGTTTTAATTTTTCTATACACGGGTATAGTTCGCTTATTTCTCGTCCAAATTACCGGCGGCAACGAAAATGACTGCTGACTACATAGTTAACGTAGTTGCTGAGATATCAACTAATCTTTTTTATTATTGTCATGGGATTGATTAACATGCATTCAGATAACATTACTGCAAAGGAAAACTTGAAATGAAATTCTATACTAAAACGTCTGAGCGTGGTATAATAGCACAATTTCCCTCTTTGGAGGAGGCCCGAGGCCAACAGTGAGATTTATAAGGGCTAAGATGATGGCGATGATGATGAAGTTTAGATATTAAAATAAATTGAATAGCACACTGGTCTAAAGATGCAGGTGCAGGTTAAGAATACTATGGCCATATAAATACTTACGCAATGTATACATATAAGTACCCTTGATATCTGTCAATTAAGTGTTTGTGAATTTATCGCATCGCACGAGGTATTTTTTGAAAAAAAAAAATAAAGAAACTAACACGAACAATAAATTCTCAAACTTGACATTAATAAGAGTAAAAAAAGTGGAATAAAATCAAATGATTTATTTATTACCCTATCAAACAATTAATCGCTTCCATTTTCAAATAACTCAAATATCAAAGAGAAAAGTGGAAAATATATCAACATCAATGCTACGGATATAGTTTTAAATTACCCTTTGGTTAGTAAAATTTTTTATGAAAATGAACTGTATTTTATAGTGTGTACGGATGATAATCGAATATTTTTAATATGTGATATAAATCAACGTAGGTATGCTGACGCTTACAATTTAGTAATTTAACTGTCCACCTGATCTAGTCCCATTATCGATATGGTCTAAGTTGAAGGAAAACACGATTATAAATTAAGAGTAGGACCAACATTCATCATCAGTTTCATCTTAGTCCACATAAGTTGGGACTTAGAGCCCAACAGTGGGCTGTTGGGCACGAGCCTCATGCATGGTAATAGGGAAATTGACCATTGATATACCACTCCGGGTAGACATGTTGGCATAGGGTTTTAGGACGAGTTTCCTTCTCTTGCTTATGCAATGACAATTATCTATATATCATATCCCTAAGTCGTTTAGACAACTAAGGGTAATAGAGGGGATAGTGAATTGTATTCTTACTTGAGTAAGAATACAGTTTACTGGTCATGGTGATTGATCACCATCAGATCAAAACAGCCTCATCAAGAGGCACACAATTCTATCAGATGTCATCTTTGTGTTGATTCCGTGTCTTCTTTTTATCCTTTCATTATGAAGTCCAAACACCTTTTTACTAGGTCTCCCTCACATGGAAAGCCTTCAATATTGCTATTAAAACTTGCCTCATAACATTCGTTTTATCTCATTATATGTCCAAGTCGTTAATTTGTCTAAATCGTTCATCACTCCTTATTTTGTCGATGGGTTTCATAAAATATGACTAACAATATGCACATAAAATCAGTAAAGAAGGAGGAAAACCTGAAATAGAACCCTATACCGATTCACCTGATCAGCGTGTAAGTCAATTTATATCAACGAGGCTCGAGCCCAGTAGTGGAATATATTTAAGCCGAGATGATGATGAAGATGATATGTCCAAATCAGGCGTTCACTCTAACTGTTCGCCAATGCCGGTAATTTGAAAACTTCTCGAATACGTATATTATTGATTCTATTAATTATTTTCATACCATACATCTAGCTCAACGCTCGCATCTCTGTATGTAAATAATAGTTTGATTTTTTATTATTTTATAAAGATACTACACTTAGAAATAGTATTTTGCATCGCGGGGACCTTACAAAAATCAATTAACAATCTATTATTTGTATATTAGGTTCAGAACAAATATTTTTCGATCATACAAAGAAGTATTGAACCCACGTTACTTGGCATCGCAGATCGCTTATTAAACACCAGCCTTCAATTTAGTCGCCATTCAGTAGTTAGTATAAGTATACTATAATCGCTAACCTTTCGTCTTTTGCACCCAACCCCAATATAAATTATTTACTGGAGCAAAGGAGTGATTAAAATAACACACAGGTCATTACAGATCCATACTCACCACCATTTGACTGTCAGGACAATAGTGACAGCTGGTAGCTGGTAGGGACTACTCGATCCGTCCCTACATATTACCATCAGTGTAGAACTGTTAAACTTGACATCGTACATATTTTATATTCAATTAACTAATAGGCTGATCCTTAAAGACGACTGTTTTCACTAACTTAAATTTTAGGTACCACCTAATGCAATATAAATGATGGATAAAATTAATGTCACTTGGCGAATATGTTATAATATACCGCCTTAGATCTGAACTAAAATTTTTTATGTAATTAAATATTTTGAAGGTAATTGAATTACAATTACCTTCAAAACATTTAATCGACATGTAGTAAGTTAGGGAGTACCGACCGCAGCTTCAGGTAGTTTGGGTTGGATGTGACAGTAACCTGTCTCCAAAAATAAAAGCCTAGTATGTCATGGGCATCTCAATACATACACGTCCCCACCACTAGATTTGAATATCATCTGTAATAGCAGGGATTTTCATCTACTACATCACGCTGATCAATCGAGTTGGTATAGAGTTTTATTTCGAGGTTTCCTTCTCTTGCATAGATGTTATGTGTATTTATATCCCTTAGTAGTCTTTTACGACATCCACGGGCAAGATAGGATATTATATTTTTACTCCGTCACTACACGGAACAAATAGTACATGAAATACCAAATTTATAAATATAAATGAATAAATTTTAGTCATCATTATCATCATTTCGGCTCATACACGTCCTACTGCTGGGCTCGAACTTCCTCCACAATAATAGGAAAATTTACCTTACTATACCATGCTAGAGAAGAAAAACTCGAAACAAAACCCTATACCAGACAGGTTGGTATAGGGTTTTGTTTCGAGTTTTCCTTCTCTTACATAGATATTCTACACTTACTATGTCCCTTAGTCGTCTTTTACAGCATCCACGGGTAAGACAGAGAGTATTGAATTGTATTCTTATTCCGTCACCGCACGGAATAAATCTTAATCTTAAATTAATCCTTAATTATTTTATTTTTTATATGGTAGAACCACACTGTCGCCAGCGTTTTGTCAACAACCGCGAACCGGTGCGTCCGGGGTAGTACCACACTCTCATAGAAAATCGACGTCTTAATAGTAGCAATTTCTTGCTGCACTTGATTCTATGAGCGAGAGAACTGGAAGCCTAACTTTCTAAGGTTGTTTGTAAAGTAACCCAAAACCCATTTTTGGGTTATTGCGTATGGTGCCTTTAATATTACCAAAAAAAAACAGCAATAAAAAAATAAACAAAAATTTGTTTTGATTTTATCTACAAGTAGAATCTCAGCGTAACAGTGCCAAGTGGCGATTCAATTCGAATGAGATGTACAATTAATTCTATTGCTCATTAGTTTGCACGCTTCAGGCGACGCTAGTGTGGTTAAGTAGGGTGACCATATTTCATGGATTTATTTAATATCTCATATTTTGTATAACTTATTGTTTTGTGAAGGCTGCTGCGAATATTATGTTGCTCACATGTGTGGTTATGACTGCATAGATGACATAGTAGTTATGACACTACTTACCGTGCCAGTGTAGCGGGTTTGAATCCCACGCAGGGCAATACTTTGTGCGATCTACAAATTATTACCTATTATGATTCTGGATGTAATGTAACGGATGCAATTTGTGTTAATTAATGATGTATTTGAAAAGTTCCCCGCAATACAAGGATCATTCTTTTAGTGAAGGGTATTTGTCTTTAACAAAAAAAAGAAGGAATATTTTAAATAAAACTACTTTACGGATTTTATCGCGTTTGTATTTGATTTTTGATTGCCCGACGTTTCTAACACTTTGCAGCATTCATGGTCACGAGCGGTCTATCCGCTCGTGACCATGAATCAATGAATGATTATTAAAGAAGTAATAATTAAAATTGAAAATTTTGAATAACCCCCGACATAAACTGAAATATTAAATAAAAGTATTACGTTCTTTTCTGCAGAAATTATCAATTAATTATCATTTAACAATTATACTGGCACGTGTGAAGCCTTAATTGCGTAATCATAAGCTATTACATCGTTTTAGAGGACCGATATTAACGAAACACAGCTAAGAGCTACCGCAAGGAAACTGGCATTTAAATAGCAAAAACCACATCGAAATTAGTCAATGATTGTCATTGACTAATTTCGATGTGGTTTGACACACACACACACACAGCCAGAAAGACATCGACATAATATAACATTGCGTCGAGGGTTAAAAAAACTATTACATTTTCAACGAAGGTTAACGTCAGGCAGGCGGCCAGTCCTGAGACTGTTACCGAAACTTTTGCAATATGTAACTATGAAATAAGAGTACACATTAATTCGACCCCAAGTAATGGGATAAAAGAAGGTGAATAATGGTGATTTTATATCTTTGATAATGAATTACTGGTACCTAAACTAACTCCATCTGATGCTGTTTAGTCCAAAATTATGAATCGAAGACTTAACGTCAGACAGGAGGCCAGTTATAAAATCATTACTAAAATTTTTACAACAGAGGAGGGAGAAATAGAGGAAGAAGAATACATATATACAATATCTATTAATATATATCTTATAATACATCCTCTATATTTCATCATCATCCTAGCCTATCGCCGTCCACTGCTGGACGTAGGCCTCCCTCATGTTGCGCCACAATGAGTGGTCCTGTGCCGCCTGCATCCAACGACGCCCAGCTACTTTCACTAGGTCATCGGTCCACCTAGTGGGGAGGCGTCCTACACTGCGTCGTCCGATACTCGACCGTACCGTCGCCACTCGAGAACCTTTCTTCCCCAGCGGTTGTCGGTTCGTCGAGCGATGTGGCCTGGCCATTGTCACTTCGGCGTGCTAATTCTTCGTGCTATGTCGGTTACACCCGTTCTTCTGCGGATTTCCGTATTCCGGATTCTATCTCGCAGAGAAATCCCGAGCATATCCCGCTCCATAGCACGCTGAGCGACTTTGAGCCTTGATATGAGGCCTACATTTAAGGACCACGTTTCCGTGCCGTAAGTCATCACTGGTAACACACACTGGTCAAAGACCTGTGTTTTCAGATACTGAGGTATGTTGGACGAGAAGATCCTCTTAAGTTTCCCGAACGCTGCCCAACCGAGTTGGATTCGTCGGCTGATCTCTTTCTCGAAATTGGATCTACCTAACTGGACTGTTTGTCCTAGGTAAACATAGTGATCGACAACTTCAAGAATCGCATTGCCAATTAGGACCGGTACAGGAATGATATGAGCATTTGACATGACTTTCGTCTTGTCCATGTTCATTCGTAAACCTACTAGTTGGGATACCCTGCTGAGATCATTGAGCATTGTGCCAAGGTCCTCCATGGATTCTGCCATAACGACTATATCGTCCGCAAATCGAAGGTGAGTGATGTATTCGCCTTTAATGTTGATGCCGAGTTCAGTCCAGTCTAAGAGCTTGAAGACATCTTCCAGTGCAGTGGTGAACAGTTTCGGAGAGATGACATCTCCCTGTCTCACGCCTTTCTGCAACTGGATCGGTTTCGTACTCTTATCCCGGATACGGACTGACATTGTGGCGTTCCTATGCAAACACTTCAGCACTTCGATATAGCGATGGTCGATTTGGCTCAATAGAATACTCTGCTCTTATATACATGTAAAATTCATTGTTTTTTATATTATTAATCTATTACTCTTATCCCGGATACGGACTGACATTGTGGCGTTCCTATACAAACACTTCAGCACTTCGATATAGCGATAGTCGATTTGGCACCGCTGAAGGGACTGCAGGACCGCCCAGGTTTCGACTGAATCAAAGGCTTTCTCATAGTCCACAAACGCTAAGCACAGGGGCCGATTATACTCCTCGGTCTTTTGTATAATCTGCCGAAGCGTGAGGATATGGTCTATGGTGCTATAGCCTTTTCGGAAGCCGGCTTGTTCGGGCGGCTGGAAGTCATCGAGCTTGCGCGAGAGTCGATTGGTAATGACCCTCGAGAACAACTTATAAACATGGCTCAGGAGTGACATGGGTCTGTAGTTCTTTAGAAGAGCATCTTTATTTAAAACTCTGAAAAAAATTAAATTCTGGAATATCCCAACGTTGCCATTGCATATGGTGTTCGTATCTTAGACACTCGGTATGGTGTTATTAATTGCTATAGCCTACGCTATGGGGATTGATGGTTATCTTTGAACACTTTCGAAGCCGTTTTTTTATGAGAAAATATATAGATTTGCCACGAGGGAGAGATTTTATTAAGACCCCCCTCTGCCATTGGATATATTATAGTTTGGTATGTTGTAATTTACTTATTCATACTAGAAAGTTATTTATGTCGATATTGAAGCAGAAATAGAGATAAAATATGATGTAATCAACAAATTTGACTATACAAATGATGCAGTAGACTAACGATTTACAGTATTGTGTGACCCGGCAGGTTCAATCTCCATTTAGGACAATGAAAGATAGTACTTTTTAAATGTTAATTGTTTTAAAATGTTAGGTGTGGAATCTACGCTACGAAACATATATTTCGCGACTTGAAAATATACAGCGTAAATTTGTTAAATACTTGTGCTTTCGTCTAAAAATTGACTACAAAGCCAAGGATTACCTAAGATTGTGTGCTAGATTCCACATCTTACCTATAGTCATAAGACGAGATATAGCTGATGTCACGTTTTAATTAAAAGTAATCAATGGATCTGTTGACTGTCCTACACTTTTATCAAAAATGGGTTTTAATGTACCAGTTAGAACTTCAAGATAGCACACCCCCTGCCATCTCCCATTAGTATCTACTAATTACCGTCAGAATGCGTTTTTGTGGCGAGCGAGCATACACTTAAAACAACCGATACAAAAAAACATAAATTTGATATATTCAACACTAATACGGATGCGATAAAATGGACACTCAGTCTCGATTTTTTCACAACACATCAATAGGCAAATGTAATGTTCTCCAGTTTATTGTTTTATGTGAAACATAATAGTGAAGACCTGTAATTGGCTTTATGTCTCTTAAATATGTTTACCTTGATTTTTATTACTTTTTAAGCTGTTGGTCTCCCGATAATTAAATAAATAAATAAATGTTCGTTTCATAAATGATTACACACACACACTCTAGGTCTTAAATGTATGCATTTTCTCCATAGTGAGTCAGAATGCTATTCACCACCTCTCTTAATTTCACTCAAGATCAGATCAATTTCACTTATATTGAGAATAAGGCCCAGCGTATACGTCCCACTGTGAGCTGAAATGAAAAAAATTAAATGTTTCGATTTTTTTTCTTATTAATTGTAGTGTGTCTGACCTCTTGCTACACGGGTTACCAACCATAAAGACTTGGTACCAGTGACCCACGTGGCTCTACAGAGGTACGTGTACGGCAGACAGGTTTGTACTCCCTTTCTTCCACCGCGAACGATTTGAATGGGATATGATTATAGTTTGTCCCTAACAACAGGGAGTTTTAAAAAAAGAATATATGGCCAACTTATTGGTATAACTTATATATGTGAAGCCTTTAGGAGTGATTTTAAATTGGAAAAAAAAAATTAGCCTCTATTACAATCTTTAAGACAGAAAATTAACGGTTTATTGTTGTAGTATCATTCAACATGTAACATTGATCGTTAAAATGCCTTAGGGACACCTATTTTTTGGGGTGTGCTGCGGTCGGCGCACTCCTCGTACCACTCCGTCCGGGGCGACAGAGGGGCGTAACCACGCACACCCGCAACCCACCCAAACACCAAGTCGCCTTTGTCGTTGGGCCGACCACCGAAGCAGGGTTACTTGTCATCAGTGGTCGGCCTGATGGAATACCCCCTAGTGGGGTACCCTCCCCTCGACCGACGTCCCCCCCCCGGAGAGGACGTCAGTCGGCCTCTCGGCGGGTGACGACCTAATTCCCCGGTTACGTCACCCACGGCCTCGGCTAAGGCGGTATGACGCCTTAGGAACACCTAACAGGTAATAATCTGAAATTAACATTTCGTTGATGAAAATTGATACTAATCACAGTCATGTCACTTGGGAAAGGCAACTGTTGTGAATCGTTTTCTTAATATACCACTATGCGGAAAGATATCCACTAAAGTAGAGGTTATTATTTAACGAAGACTAGATCAGACAAGATCACCCAGCCCTCGAAATTCTAGAACTTGACAGTCAAAGGCACCGCAAATTCCCAGTTACATCACAGACCGATAACATCCAAACACCGCCTTTAATACAATCAGCTAAAATATAAACATGTCACTTTCAGACAGGGTTGGCGCGTATAAAACGTTGCAAATTAATTTTCTGGTATATCTTAAAAAATATACTATTCCGTGTGGTGTGGAAGTAAGAATATAATTCACCACCCCTGTTTTGCCCGTATAAAACGACTAGAGGATAAAATATGCAACATACCGTGCAAAAAGAGGTAAACTCGAAATAAAACCGTATACCAACCTGCCTGACCAGCGTGGTATTGTAGATCAATTTCCCTCCGTTGTGAAGAAGGCTCGAACCCATTAGTGGGACGTATTTGAGCTGCGATGATGATAATAATTTTAGAACCTTATTTTTGAAGTGAAAACCACCATAATGGTCTCCAATAATGACATTGGGGAACCCTCACGAAGCTCCGGCAAACGCTTTCAATTACAACCGCAAAAAATTAATTAGGAAATGAAAATAGGATTTAGATTATTTTTGAAGTGAAAACTTCTTTAGGTAGATTTGAATGGGGAGCGAGTCTATATCGACATGATAACTTCTTCTTCTTCTTAGTTAATGGCAATGAGCTACAATAATATGAGCTACTGGTGCCAGTGTCGAGTATATTGATTATTATTCACGTCTTTAGTCTTAGTCTTTCAGGCAGTCGTTAGCATGACTTGGTGCTGATACAAGTCATGCGTCTCAGGAAATTTGGGCAGAATGTCAAAATGCACGTAATTCACTATTATATCATTTTCACTACATTTCAGAATTTTATCTGCATTATATTACATAAAATATCAGCAAAATTATTGAATATAACACTTTAAAACACTAAAATAATGAAAAGAATAAAAAAGCGCTACATGACATTTTGACATTGACATGATAACGTTACACGTTAACGATCGCACTAAATCTGTAATTATGTCAATGTCACTATATCTGAGCTGGCAAAACGAGACAAATGTATAAAATTTAATTTACAAATTTAGATTCAAGATTCTAGCAATTAATTAGAATACCCAAAAATAGCAACTGTTGATAGTTTTAAGTTGTCTCTTCTGCCGACAGGCTTTGTGAATGCTTTGTATTCTTTGAGAAAACAATACTCCGCTCTAAGGAATAAAACCTTTTTGAGGTGGACTTTATATACAGTTGCTGTTGTACTTTACTTCATCATTTCAGCCCATATACGTCCCACTGTTGGGCTCGGGCCTCCTCCATAATGGAAGGGTAATTGACCTATACTATACCACGCTGGTCGGACGTGTTGGTATAGGGTTTTATTTCGAGTTTGCCTCTTTTTGCACTTGTACTTTACTTATTTAAGGATTTTAAATAATTTTATGGAATAATATTATTTTTCGTGTGGTGACGAAGTAGAAGTAAGTATATAATTTATCAGGAGATGTGGGTGTCGTAAATGTCGACTAAGGAATATAATATGCAGAAAACATCTACGCAAGAAGGGAAAATCCCGTAATAAAAGCCTATACCAACCCGTCTGACCAGTGTGGTATAGTAGGCCATCTAGCCTCACATTATGGGGTAACCTGAACCTAACAATGAGACTTATGCTGGCTAAGATGCTGATAATTTAGAATAGTTAATAAGTATGACAGTAAGATTATTTTTTAAAGAATACATTTAGCACGTTAGGTATCCTATCCACTACATCATAGATAACACAATTTTCCATATTTGATTATTATATTACGGGGATCCGTAATACGGTATGTCACCATCCATATCTGCCCAAAGGAATTGTAAAAATGGAATGACCTTCAGAAGAATGTTTAATAACATTCCACCTGCCCAAGTCAAGCTTGACGATTTAGGCAATCATATGCTTTTGGAAGGCCTAGTGCCAATAGTAAACGATGAGCTGATGGTTGAATGAAATTAATTCACACCTGAATATAATTGAAAGAATATCTAGCTGTATTATTCAACAGCCCTGTTTTAGATTGTCTTCCGTATCCCCGGTACATACCAAACCTCCGCCGAAAGGGCCCGTGCGTACGTCGGACACAGCCCATTGAAGATAGCTATCGACCGACCAATGAATAGCCTCCATCGCCAACTACTAAGAGACTTTGGTAAGATACTTTAAGGAGTATTCAGTTTATTTTTCGGATATGTTCTATTAACATTTTAGAAGATTGCCGTATATGGTTTAGTGGTTTTTAGGTTTCCGTACCCAAAAGGTAAAAACGGGATCCTATTACTGAGGCTTCGCTGTCTGTCCGTCCGTCTGTCACCAGGCTGTATCTCAAGAACGGTGATAGCTAGACAGTTGAAATTTTCACAGATGATGTATTTCTATTGTTGCAATAACAACAAATACTAAAAATAAAATAAAAGAAACATTTAAGGAGGGCTCCCATACAACAAACTTGATTTTTTGCTCTATATCGATAATGGCAATAGGGAGGCACGTGTTTATCTAGTCATTGGTACGGAACCCTTCGTGCGTGAGTCCGACTCGCACTAGGCCAATTTTTTTTATTACTGTTATTAGCAAACAAGCAAACAGCACATCAGATAGTAAGTGCTAGGCCGCTGCTTACTGTGAAGAAAGTGAAGGGAGTGTAAAAAAGTACGTGCAAAGAAGTTCGGTGGTATTAAAAGCATCATCAAAACCCACCACATGCAAACGCCTTCAGAAATTTGGGCTGCCGGCTCTCTCACTCACCGATAGAAGTGCAGTAACAAATTTCTACTACTCAGACATTCATTTTCTGCAACAGTGTGGTATCATCTCGGACGGACCGACCCGTAGCTGACATGTCGATGTCGACAGTCGTCTAATCTAAAGTAAGCAATACTTTAATTACTTCATGGTACATTTACTTTTCATTACTGTGTTCGAATCTTCTCAGAAGATAAAGAAGAGACGCAAGTCGATAACATCTTCTGCATATCTACCTAAAAACGTGATTCTGGTAGAGTAATATACCATTATACAAAATTTTATATTCTATCAGTGGATATTCTTTTGAAAAAAAGGAGAATAGTTTGACATTTTCTTAATTTCGTTAAAAATGAATCATCATCATCATCTCAGCCTATCGCCGTCCACCGCTAGACGTAGGCCACTCTCATTTTACGCCACACAGTACAGTCTTGTGCCGCCTGCATCCAAGAAAGATTCTCGAGTGACGACCACGTATCGGACGACGTAGTGTAGGACGACGCCGCCACCAGAACTGGGAGGACCGACGACCTGGTGAAAGTTGCTGGGCGTTATTGGATGCAGGCGGCACAAAAATAAATAGGTATATCACAATTATCATCTTAACTCATTTTAATTCCACTGATGGGGCTCTTTTAATAGGAGAGAATTTGAACAGAAATACTACGCTAGTCAGACGGATTGATATAGGGTTTTATTTCGAGTTTTCCTTCTCTTGCATATATATTGTCTGCATATTATATTCTTTATCTGTCTCTTACCATCATGCATGAAAAAAAAGCCTGTGATGAATTATCTTGAAATAATAATTATTAGTTATTTTGTTTCAAGTTAATAAACGCCAACAGATATGAACGATATCTGTCTGTTGGCTCTATATGTCATATGACGTTCTCAGAGACACACTGCACTTTTATAGCTAAACTCATGTATTTAGGCTAAGGAATTTAACATACATCCGCGAAATACCAAACTGGCTAGTTCGTTTTACTGTTTTGTAAAGTTTAATAATTTTCTTTGTGAATGTTGTATAGAATATTAATTATGGTTGAAACAAGACACTGGACTAATGCAGTGTCTTGAGTTTTATTTAATTCTTCTATCAGCTTTCAAATCCTCGCATATTTCAGATTATTTTAAAGACACCAGTGAAACAGACCTTATATTGCAAGGAACTTTACAAACATAATTTTATTCATTCATTATTAATTTCAGCTGATAAACGTTTCACTGCTGAGTATGAGCCTCCTCCACTATAGGAGGGCAATTGTTCTACTATATTATACTGGTCCGACGTATTGGTCTAGGCTTCACGGGCAGGAGAGAGGTGATGATTTGTATTCTTACTTCGCCACCACAAGAAATAACACATAATTTAATGGACACAAATTGCACCCAGACTCAGAAAAAATATTTGTGGATCGCACAAAGAATTGTCTTGCATGGGGATTGAATCTATGACATTTGCATAGGGACATAATATCGAATAGAAAGTATCGATACTGTACTCATGAGTAGTATCGAAAAAAGTGTCGTACTCACTAAAGTATCGAAACTTATCGTAGCATTCATGGTCACGGGCGGACTAAGATGTCTCACGTTCAACAAGTCATCGTTATTTCAGAAAATTTATAATTTAATAATAATCCGCCCATGTCCATGAACGCTGTAAAGTGTTCGAAACGTCGGGTAATCAAAAATTAAATACAAAGCGATATCCATAAAGTAGTTTATTTAAAACTAGCAACCCGCCCTCGCTTCGCTTCGGTTTCAGTCGCTTAAACCCACGTAGTTCCCATTCCTGTGGGAATACCGGGATAAAATATAGCCTATGTTACTCCCTGATATTATAGCTTTCCATTGTTAAAAGAATTTTTGAAATCGGTTCGGTGGTTTAAGCGTGAAAGCGTTACAAACAAACAAACAAACAAACATCCTTACTTTCGCATTTATAATATTAGTATGGATGTGTAATACTCGCGTAAACATCAGAAATCAAAAAGTACCGATACTTCAAAGTATCGAGTATTAAGCACTTTTCCTTAGAATCTTTGTCCTGATAAGCTTCTTTTTTAGGAATTTGACTGTCTGTAAACGGATTAAAATATTTCGAGCCACGTTTTAGAAGGTTCATTACGTTTGAACGAGATGGCATTAGCATAAACATGGGCCGTAAGGTCAAGTTTAACATGGATAATTTCTACAATTTACGATAACTGCCCCAAAGTAGTCATTGAGTAAAAGTATAGAGTACAAAAGTATCAGCATCGAAAGAAAAGTACTAGATAACTAAAAGTATCAATACTTTTTTCGTGTCCCTACATTTGCATTGTAGTTTGATATCAAGCGCTTATACAATTTATGTAGTTTTATCTGAAGGTTTTCTGTCATGCTTCATAATGCACACCTAGACAGAAAAAGTACATACTTTAGTTGCATCGACATTCCGTTTCGATTACAATGTAGTGATACTTGATGGTGTTACAAAGTTTTATTAAACTATAAAAAAATGGTATATAATTCGCATTTCAATATACTTTAATCAATATTTCAACCCATACAAGTCCCACTACCAGGCTCAGGCGTCCCACTGTTGGGCTCGAATCTCCTTCACAATAGGAAGGAAATTGACCTTACTACGCTGATCAGATGTATTGGTTTCAAGTTTTCCTTCTCTTGTATAGATGTTATATTCATATTTAATACGTTAATCGGTTTTTACGATACTGACGAACCAGAGAGTGTGTGGTCAATTGTATTCTTATTCCGTCACCACACGGTGCTAGCTAATAGCTTATAACTTCAACGCATGCTGGTCAGACAAGTTGGTTTAGAGATTTACTTCGAGTTTTCCTTCTGTTATATAGATGTTATATGCGTATTACATACCTTAGTCGTCTTTTACGACATCCACGAGTAAGATAGGGATTGATATTTGTAGGTGAATTTCTCTAACATTATGGGGGAGGCTCGTACTCGGCAACGGGGCGTGTATGAGTTATTATGTTGATGATAAATCCTATATTGAATTTAACTCTTGAAAGACATACTAAAAATATTTCATATTATTTTATTTCTTTAATTTAAAGCAATTTTGTGTGGTGACTAATCACCATCATCATCGCAGCCCACATATGTCCAACCGTTGGGCTCGGGTCTCCTCCACAATGGGAGGGAATTTGACCTAATTAACCATTCTGGTCAGACATGTTGGTATATGGTTTCATTTCGAGTTTTCCATCTCTTGCACCTATGTTATGTGCATATTATATCCCATAGTCGTCTTTTATGACATCCACAGGTAAGATAGGAAGTGGTGAATTATATTCTTACTCCGTCACCACACGAAAAATTCACCACTCCTTCTGTTCCTCCTCCTCCATCTTGCCCGTGGGTATCGTAAAAGACTGTTATATAATATGCACATAAAATATATACAAGAGAAGGAAAACTCGGTATAAAACCCTATACCAAGTCATCTGACCAGCGTGGTATAGTAGGTCAATTTCCCTCCTTTCGTGAAAGAGGCTCGAGCCCAGCAGTGGGACGTAAATGAGATGACGTTGAAAAAGAATGACTTGATTTGTTTTAAATGAAAGTTTACTACCTGCACTAAATAAATATACTTTATATCATGCTGATTTTGCAATCATGTAATTAAACGGACACAAATTACAACCAACCACTCCCTATTTTACCCGTGGATGTCGTAAAAGAAGCCTAAGGGATTTAATATGCACATAAGATCCGTTCAAGAGAAAGAAAACTTGAAATGAAACCCTATATCAACCTGTCTGACCAGCATGGTAAATCAAATGCGACACTTGAGACAATGGGTCGGTATATTAACCTCAACACCATCTGTGTAGATTACTTTCCATTTGATGGTATTTGGCGATGTAGTTCTAAATGGTAAAGTGTACTAATTCAATATTTACATTTCACCTAAGTATCGTACTGGCACACGGAATGTCTCATAAATGTCTCTCAACAAAATTCCCAAAAGACTTGTATCAATACCTTATTTTCTTAGTGATTTTTTACAAAAAAAAAATCGAATTGATATCATTTTTTATGCATAAACCCCGAGAGGGCACTTATATGTTGTCTAGTTAACAAAACTAAATTAAATTATCAAAAAAAATAAACTGCCACCGGATTAGAATGCGACTGTTACTGAGGAAGTCCGGCAAGAAACTCAGCGGGCTCGTCTATTACTTTTATTTTTTTTACTGCCTAGATATAAAATTGAGTACATGTCTTGTAGGTACTAGCTCCAGTGTGATGCCCTTCGATCCACAAGATACGTAATATAATTCAAACGATTATGGCTGGACCAGATCCAAACTGTGTTATATAATTTTTTTTAGTATATTGTCTACAGAAATAATTTCTAGGTCTTATATTGAACTGTATTCCGTATGGTGACAGAGAAAGAATACAATTTACCACTCCCTCTCTTACCTGTGGGTATCGTGAAAGACGATTAAGGGATATCATATGCAGAAATTAGCATAGCAAGAAAAGGAAAACTTGACATAAACCCTATACCGTCTGAATAGCGAAGTATAATAGGTAGGGATGTGAAAAATAATCGATTTTTATAATAATCGATTATTATTAATCGATTTTTTTTTTTTGTAATAATCGATTTTTATAATCGATTATCAAAATAATAAAAAATCGATTTTTATATTAAAATTAATCGATTATAATGCTGTCAGATTTCCTAAATAAAAAAAGGTCATCACGATACTGCGTGCAGTGTTCCATACTATATTAGAAAGTAAAAGCTCACACTTCCTAAAAGAAAAAGATCATCATAATTCTGTTGGAAGAAAAAACGATTATTTTATAATCGATTATTTATTTTTAATTATTCGATTATTTTAAAATCGATTTATTATAAAGAAAAAATGGATTATTTATTAATCGATTATTTTCCCTCCAAGTCACATCCCTAATAGTAGGTCAATTTTTCTTCTATTATGGAGGAGGCTAGAGCCTAGTAGTGGGACATGTATAAAGTATGTAAAGTTTACTTTTCTATATCATTATAGCTAGGTTAGCTAATAGTTTCGTTTACAAACCTTCGTAACATCCCTTAAATATTCAATGGTATCTGTACCACACACGTCCAAACATGGGTGTCCATCGCAATTCAATACAATAAATTTCATATCAACTTAAAACAACCGACTGAAAATTACAACTTACGCCATAAAAGACATTCATACACGAAAAACAATAAAATAAAACAAGAGAATAGTATTCAATAAATATAAAAATACGGTACAACATAAAGATGATTTTAAATTATCGCATTGAACAATTTACATTGGTCGTTTTACGTAAAACAAGGCAACATTCACGCGAAAAACAACCAGAATTATATATTGTACATACAATAATTATATGAAGATGGCACCACAGTAAATTAAATAAAATACGTAATGTCGGGAGCTGAAAATCAAAAGAATGGTTGTGTTGTGTAAAGAATTTAAGTTTAACAGTTATATTGCTTACGGCACTTTTAATAAAACATCAACGATTTTTTTCTCATTGAGATTTATATCGTAAAATTGCGCTGGATAGTGAGTATAATATAGTCCTAGCTTCATATTTGTTTTTTACCTCATGAAATAACGTAATAAAACTAGTTTTAGTATATCTATATATTAATACGTGAAGCAAAAACGTTGTACCCCCTTTTTACGAAAATTACATGGATGTACAAATATGAAATTTGTCACAGTTGAAGTATATAATGAGGAGACGTGCATAAAACTGAAATTTCATGTAATAATGGATTACAAATACATTAAATTCATTAAAAAAGGCATTACGCACACTACCATGCATTCGCTACACACACACACACACTCACACCAACGCTTACGCACTTTTGTTTATATGTAGTTAAAATCTCTGGCGAACTGAATGTCACGCAATCATAATTATGATGACAATGTCTAAGTAAAATACAACTTGCTCGATATAATTATAAATTAAATTAAAAGAAAATTGTGTAGCAGAAAAAAATTAATTATGGCCTACATACATATACATATATATAGACCATGATGAACATTTAAAAACTCATTTGCTTTACACACATATTATCTCGGAACATTTAATATTCGTTCAGTGCACGATTCTTTTAAATTATCTCATTTCGGTGTGAAACTCAATTTGGTATATGTCAATTGGTCCGATTGTAAAATCGATACTAAATGTTCTTGATATACATTATCTCATGATTTTTAATTGTGCCCATCTAAAATCACTGTCGATTCGACGTTTATTTTCTTTATAATCAAAATCGATTTATGATTTTTATTTGATATCTCGCAGTTTTATTTTCGTTTTAAATTGGTTTTGTTTAATTTGGTAGTGTTTTAAGAAAATTTAAATAAAGGACTTTAAATTTTAATATGAAATAATAAATGGCAAAGTTTACATTATTTGCAACTATACTAATAATAACGTAAAGGTTTTTTTTTTATTTAAAATTACAATTTGCATATTATGATCACCTGATTTGCACTTACATGATAATTTTTAGCAATATTTTTTAAATAACGTCACAATGGAAAATAACGTCTTACATCGTTAAGTTTTTACATATACAATTCATCTAAGCTTATTTATATACATTCTACTGTTGGGCTGGCGCCTCTTCCAGAACTAATTAAACTACTATACCACCCTAGTCAGGGGGGTTGATATAAGTTTTTGTGTTAAGCTCTTCTTCTCTTGCATGGATATTGTGTACATATTATATCCTTTAGTCGTTTTTTACGACACCTACGGACAATAGGCTAATTGTATTTTTATTTCGTCACAGTATCGAAAACATAATTAACGGATTTGAATTATAAATAATCGCGTAAAATATTTTTTCGTGTGGCAACGGAGTAAGAATACAATTCACCACCCCTTATCTAGCCCGTGGATAACGTAAAAGACGACTAAGGGATATATTATGCTGATAACATCTATGCAAGAGAAGAAAAACTCATCATAAAACCGTATACCAATAGATATGAGCTGCGTGGGGTATAGTAGGTCAATTTCCCTCCCATTATGGAGGACGCTCGAGCACAACGTTGGGACTTATATGGGCTTAGAAGACGATGAGAAATATATTTACGAGTCGTAAAAATATTGTCCTGTATGTAAATAAAATTAAATATATGTTTAATCATCATCATCTCAGCATACATTAGTCCCACTGTTGGGCTCGTGCCTTCTCCATCATGGATGAGAAATTAACCTACTCTACCGCGCTGGTCAGACGTATTGATATAGGGTTTTATGTCGAGTTTTCTTTCTGTTGCATGGATATTATCTGCATATTACATGCCTCGTCTTTTATGACACCCACGGGTAAAAGAGGGAGTGGGGAATTGTATTCTTATTCCATCACCACACATTTAATCATTTTTAGAAATATACTTATAGGTACATCATTGCTTGTTTCGTTTCAAAATGATACGGGTAATATTTATTTTCATTACACGTCTGGCATAGTCGTGTAATTATTATTAATACCATATACTATTTTAAGTTAATACGTTGTTTGTTTCCAATAATTATAAACTTACAAACAATATTACACAATACTGAGAGTTTTCTAGTAAAAAAAACCTAAATAATTCAATGAAACTAACGAAAAAACGTCTTTTATATATTCAATTGTAATTAAAAACACAGAGAACTGGAGATTCTCAACTGAGAACAAAGTAATCGTTCTTTAAATAGTAACAAATCATTGGGGCCGCATTATCTCGAACCATTCATGCTGCACCAAAGGAAACCAGAAAACAATGTTCATTAAACGAATACCAAAGCATGAGTCCGCTCAAATAATTGCTGCCTGCATTTAGACGCGCATATCCAATTCAATGGGAACAATTTGTCGGTGCACCCTTTGCTAGGCTGCTTTAGAAATTCAGACATTTCCAAAGGTCCACGCAGAGAGTTCTGATACCTCGTTAGTTATTTTGTGTTGCGACTAAATAATTGTAGCAGAACCACTATAAGTTAAACGTAAATGTAAATTTAAATTATAAATCACATTGTATTAAAGTTCAAATTAGATTGAAAGTTAATCGTTGTAGTGAAACTAGATCGCAAATATGAGACTTGATATTTGAAAATGGGATTCGTTGTGAATCCGATCCATATAGTGAGGGTCCGTGGATAAGGGATACAATATGTAATCACCCCTTTCGCCGTGGTTAGTGCGATCTCTTGGACAACTCGTAATACTAAACTCGATAGCCAACCTATATACTATCCGTTTTGGTTGTGAGACTATTATTCTCTCGTTGGGTTAATAAAATTAGTTATTGTTAATACCATTTTATTCATAATGATATCTGCTGTTTACGCGAGCAGTACACATTGTAAATAGAACCACTTTTACGGATAATATCGCGTTTGTATTTGACTTATGATTGCCCGACGTTTCGAACACTTTGCAGCATTCATGGTCACGGGCGGACTAAGGTGTCTCACGTCAAACAAGTCATCTTGCCAGATCTTTCTCAGTGTGGCCGCGTTCCGATCCGGTCGTAGTATATTAGTTTTGTTAGGTTTAAATTAACAAATTGTAATAATAATTGCTACAAATTTAATAATTAATAATTACTAACCATAAACAATTTAATTTTTCATATAGAATTATTTTCTTCTTATACTGGCAGTACTAAAATGTGGGTCAAAATTTAATAAATTTAATAACTAATTCTGTGTATCAGGTAGATAATTATAAATGTCTGTAATAACTATGACTTGTTGGGCGTGAGACATCTTGGGCCACCCGTGACTATGAATGCTGCAAAGTGTTCGAAACGTCGGGCAATCATAAATTAAATACAAACGCGGTATAATCCGTAAAAGTGGTTTTATTCACCATTTTATTCATTAGAAAAATAACAACCGTCTAGCTAAAAATGTGCTATAGTCCATAAAATATAGCTTGATCTCTGTGACAGATGTCAACGAAACCAACGAAGAAAGTTTGAACGAGCGACATGTTTGTAATTTCATTTTTTATCAAATATATTTTCATTCTTTTCGTGCCAGTTTTATTGCAACTTAATTGCAATATACTATAAACATAATAATATTAATATTCATGCCTAAAATGTATCTCGTAAGTACTGAAATACCTAGTAAACATTTTATACATAAATGACGCTTACGCACGCACAAGGTCATACTGGAATGAAAATAAAAAAGAGATGGGACAGTCGATATACATAAATCGATAACGGATCTTTAATAAATTATTCATAAAAGAAAAAAAACCCAGTACAGTACCTATATAATACTTTCAACATATTTTTTACAATTACAACAGACAGGTACATTATAAAATACATAAATTGAATTAATTAAACATTAAAAAACGACTTTTTATCTTAGAGTAAATGATAATATTATGTACGCCTTATTGTCAATTAACTAGACATATTTATTTATAAAATAGTCGTAATTGATCGATTGATCTAAGGACTGTTCCTATTTTACAAAAAATTATAAATGTTCTAGCAGGAATGCTCCATTGATGACGATAACAGTAACCTAGACCGTGATTGTCTTCACCTTTTGAATAATTAAAATATTAAAAAACAGTTTTGTTTGAAATAAATTCTAAAAGATTTTCATTGATTGTATTTTAATTATAATAGAAAATCACAATTATAAAAATAAAGAGGTTTATCGATAAAAACTTCGGACTTTATCGTAAGCGTGACAGCACTGCGGACAACTGTCACAGAGATCATCCTATATTTTATGGCCTATAGTGTGCCTTAACTTTTACATCATCATCATTTCGACTCATTTACGTCCCACAGCTGGGCTCGAGCCTTCTCCATAATAAACGGAAATTGACCTTACTATACCATACTGATCAGACAGGTTGGTATAGGGTTTTATTTCGAGTTCTCCTTCTCTTGCATAGATGTTATATGCGTATTATATCCCTTAGTCTTCTTTTACGACATCTACGGGTAAAATAGGGAGTGGTGAATTGTATTCTTACTCCGTCACCACACGGATGAAACTTTTATATACATATTTTAAACTATAATTTGCGTTATTTTACCACTAATTACTTGAATGGTATTCAATCCAAAGCCGTGTCACACCACCAGGTCTTATATACATAAATGTCCAAAAATTTATATATTTAAACATTACATTTCTTAACAAGTAGCACACAAGTAAATTAATTTCAAATTTGAATTGGATTATTGACTTTACTATAATACCTATATATATTACTAGCTTTTGCCCGCGGCTTCGCCCGCGTAAAAATTTACTTGCACATTGAACTATTATCGCAAAGAATACTATCGACATAAAGAGTATTACATTTCTTAATTTAAGAAATACTCTATCTACGTGTCAATTTTCATCCAAATCTGCTCAACAGTTTAAGCGTGATTGAGTAACAAACATCCAAAATATCTTCACAAACTTTCACATTTGAATATTACTTCCAGCCTTGTAGTTCAGATTGCCGTGCAAATACGATGATAAATATGCCTTTCCTTAGTCTCTGATAACGTACTTTTCCATTGGTGAAAAAAAATTATATCAATCAAACACCCGCAGTTTCATTCACGTAGACCCCATTCCCATGCCAATGCCGAAATAAAAAATGCCTATGTTACTCGCTGATATTATAAATTTACATGGGTAAAAAAAAAAAATTCTAGAACTATCAGAGATATAAATTGCCTATGTTACTTGCTGATAACACAGGTAGCTTTCCATTGGTGAAAGAATTTTAAAAATTGGTCGACATCCCTCGGTATAGTTCTCGTTCGGCAAATACCGGGATGAAAATAGCCTTTATATGGTATTCACTGATAATATAGCTTTTCATTAGTGAATTTATTTTTAAAACCATTAAATTCCCGTGATTTCACCGGCATTGTACCCGATCCCGTAGGAATATCGGGATAAAAATAGCTTAAATATGTTACTCGCTTAAAAATAGCTTTCCATTAGTGAAATAATTTTAAAATCGACTTAATTCATCCACACCGGGATAATATATAGCCTGGGATAAAATAGTCTAAGTTATTCCTTATGTACGACTGGTAGACCTGATGGTAAAATATAATCAATATCGGTCCAGGCATTTTGAAGATTACCTGTAACGAATAGACAGACAGACAAAAAAAATTTGGACCGTATTGTGTGAGCATAAATAAAACCTATTATTTTGATAGACAAACAGAGGCTTCAAATTTATTTATTTGTACAGATAGAAAATTGGAATAATATTTTGATTGTAACTTACTGTCTGGTAGCTGCTAGAAATATTACCACGCTTTCATTATTCGTGGGTGTCGCAAAATACTACTAAGACAAAGATTTATATCGACCTGGACCAATTGGTGATGCCGTCTCGCCAACAATGTCGGCCAAGTCATAAAATGTTGTTAGAACCTTTGCAATATATCTACGATGGCAGTAACTCTACTGCCATCGTAGATATATTGCAAAGGTTTGGCAGTTTGCTGGCAGTATCTACATATTGCGTCGATCCCAAAGTAATTAGGATAAGAGCAAGATAATGATGATATATCATTGGCTGGGTGTCTTCGACTATATGCGTTTTATCCTTTTGGGGCAGCCCAAAATTGTTTCTTAGTGCGTGCTTACCCCAAATAACCGATCGGTATACAAAATTTCACATTCTTAGGCCCGGTATCTTTGGCTATACGCTTTCACCCTCTTAGGGGTTGAATTACCAAAAATTCTTTGTTAGAGCTCGCTTATCCTTGCCAAAATTTTTTTCATAGTGCTTGGTAAGTGAGCACTAAGAAAATCTGGGGGTAATCCAAGAAAGCCGACCGTGTACTAAAATGATCCTTCGTAGGCTCAGTGATTTCGGTTAAACGTTTTTCACCACCTTAGGGCTAAAATTGCAAAAATCTCTCTTTCCCCAAGAAAGGCAACTTTATACAAAATTCCATGTTTCTAGGCCTAATGATTTCGGCTATATATTTTGCACCCCTTTAGTAGTTGATTTTAATAAAATAATTTCTTAGAGCTCACTTACAACAAAGGAAAGAGAATTGCATAGAAAGTTTTACGTTCCTAGCTCCAAGAGTTTCGTCTATACGCTGTTCACTCACTTAAAGGGGTGATTTTCCAAAAATCCTTTGCTAGTGCTCGTGTACCCCAAGAAATAAGACGACGTAAAAAGAAAATACTTTCCCCTATTTCAACCCCTTATACCTATTTTTTCGCGATAAAAAGTAGCCTTATATCCTTTCTCCTGTTCATCTCTGTACCAAATTTCATCAAAATCGGTTAAGTGGTTTCGACGTGAAAGGCTATAGGCTTTTCAACCCCCTTTTTTTGTGGTGGGCTGCGGTCGGCGCGCTCCTCGCACCATTCCGTCCGGGGCGACAGAGGGGCGTAAGCACGCAACACCCGCAACCCACCCGAACACCACGTCGCCTTTGTCGTTGGACCGACCACCGGAGCAGGGTTACTTGTGCTTTTCAACCCCTTAAGGAGGTGAATTTGCAAAAATCCTTTGTACTCGTGCAACCCAAGAAATACGATGGTGTAAAAAAAAATACGTTTCTAGGCCCAGTGGTTTCAGCTGTATGCTTTTTGGTATTTTAGGGGTTGAATTTCATCCCTATGTAAGTGAAACTACCAAAACGCTAGAACGAATATTTATTTATTTATTATCAGGTGCCTTAATACAAAGATTCGCGGTTCTATCATCGAAAATGACGAATTTCCATACAAAATATCATCCCCTATTTCACCCCCTTATACCCATTTTTTCGTGATAAAAAGTAGCCTATGTCCTTTCTCAAGCTTTAGCCCATCTCTGTATCAAATTTCATCAAAATCGGTTTAGACGTGAAGGACTATATGTTTTTCACCCCCTTAAGGGGGTGAATTTTCAAAAATCCTTTGCTAGTGCTCGTGCACCCCAAGAAATACGATGGTGTAAAAAAAATACGTTTCTAGGCTCAGTGGTTTCGGCTGTATGCTTTTTGGTATTTTAGGGGTTGAATTTCATCCCCATGTAAATGGAATTTCCAAAACGCTTGAACAAATATTTATTTATTTATTGTCAGGTGTCTTAATACAAAGATTCGTGGTTCTATCATCGAAAATGACGAATTTCCATACAAAATGTCATCCCCTATTTCAACCCCTTATACCCATTTTTTCGCGATAAAAAGTAGCCTATGTCCTTTCTCAAGCTTTAGTCCATCTCTGTAGCAAATTTCATCAAAATCGGTCCAGTGGTTTAGACGTGAAAGCGTAGCAGACAGACAGACAGACATACAGACAGACAGAGTTACTTTCGCATTTATAATATTAGTAAGGATATACCTACTTTTTTTTGGGGGGTGTGTTGCGGTCGGCGCGCTCCTCGCACCACTCCGTCCTGGGCGACAGAGGGGCGTAAGCACGCATACCCGCAACCCACTCACGATGCACGTCGCCTTCGTCGTTGGGCCGACCACCGGAGCAAGGTTACTTGTCATCAGTGGTCGGCCCGACGGAATACCCCCTACTTGGGGTACCCTCCCACCCGCAGTCGGCCTCTCGGTGGGTGACGGACTAATTCCTCGGTCACATCACCCGCGGCCTCGGCTAGGGCGGCATAAGGCGCAGGTATTCGCGCCTACGTCGCATTATATACCTACTAATGTATTCCTATACAATATCCATATTATGTTTTTGAAATGGGTTTTATTTGTGTTTATCAAATTTCTCCTATAATACTAAATCAACATTAATATTTGATACGGTGTTTTGACAGTTTTTATGTTTTAATTACGAACTATAAGTAAATATTTCAAAATTAATGTTCTCGCGAATTTTATTGCATTTTAATAAATTTTTTCATTCCCAACGAAATCAAAAATCTATTCCAACCGCGATAACATAAGTAAAAATAGGCTTATATATAATGAGTAATACTCTAGTATCAAAAATCAGTATGAATGTTTTCATTAATAAAATACAGTTAAAAAAACTTGAATTACTGCACGCTGTAGGTGGTGATTTTTTTTATTTTATTGCACCTGTTGCTAATAAAGATACCTAAATCACAGAGTATGGCTCAGTATTACTTTTGTTTTAGGTAAATTAAAAAAAAATAATCAAATTAAAAAATAAAAGGAACTTAAATAAGGGAAAAATTGAACCGGGGCTAGAGAGCCCCGAGACTCCAGAGGGATTAAACGACCGCACGATTTTCCTACTGAGGTATTTTTAATATTCTTAAGACATTTTTTCATTGCCTGTAAACACTGATAATACGAGATTTTCTTCTAATAAATAGCAACTAAATCGATTTTTCGCCAAAGAAATCGTTTACAAACATTTTAATTTTCACACAAACATGCATAGAAATTGTAATATTAGTAATTAGCAACCGGTAACAAATCATTTTATTACTATACAAGGTATTCCCACGAACCCTCTATACTATATTCATAGACAAGTTATAGAGTTCAAAAATCAATGAAAAATAGCTCAGAATGAAATTAAACACATAAATCACAGTACTAGAACTTTGATACTAATAAATTGTAATCAATACGTAAGACATTAATGATTCCAATTAAATAATCATAAAAAACTCAACTTATCTATTATATCCGCCGTTTTATTTATAACCAAGTTGCGTGTCCCATATAGTTATTTATAGATCTATATTAGGCTTTCGATACAGTAATTCATGACCCTGAGGGAAACTTAAGACTATTTTTAATGATATTTTGAAAGTGCTTGTCAGATTATAAGAAATTATTGGTATGTGTTTAATGGGATTATTTATTGCATTATTTAAATTAGAGAGCTTAAGTCTAGATAAGTGAGTGGTTTAAGTAAGCCTGGATAAGTTAGCGGTTAGTGATGTCACATATTGAAATTATGATCGCATTTATTATGGCACTGCTATTTCGATTTAATATCTCTGTTGAATAACATCTTAATATATATAAATCTCCTGTCACGATGTTTGTCCGCGATGGATTCCTAAACTACTTAACCGATTTTAAATTAAATTGGCACACCGTGAGCAGTCTGATCCAACTTGAGAAATAGGATATCTTTAATTATAGTCACAATTTTATTTTATTACAAACTAGCAACCCGCCCTCGCTTCGCTTCGGTTTCAGTCACTTAAACCCGCGTAGTTCCTGTTCCCGTGGGAATATCAGGATAAAATGTAGCCTATGTTACTCCCTGATATTATAGCTTTCCATTGGTGAAAGAATTTTTGAAATCGGTTCGGTGGTTTAAGCGTGAAAGCGTTACAAACAAACAAACAAACATCCTTACTTTCGCATTTATAATATTAGTATGGATTATTTGTCTATAATTAATTGACAGTCACAATTATCTGTTAACTCCAAAAGATTCTAAAAGATGGCGATATCTGTTGACTGGATTTAAGTAATTTAAGTAATTTGTGTGTGCTCAATGAGATTCGAGAATGGTTTAGATTCACAATTGGACCCGGTAGGTGGCGCTTTATTTGAACAGAACAACGTCTGTTGGGTCAGCTAGTTAATTATAAAATAATATCTTTTCTTTGAAATTCAAACATTAAAAAATACCTACTATATAAATAATTGCGATTGCTATAGTTCAGATATAGATAAGTTATATCTCTATGTAATAAATACTACACGTTACTACCCTTTGCACTACGTAAGAGTCATTAAAACCTGCTAAGGAATCGACAGAAGATTGAGCGAAAAGCTCTCCTGAAAAACTTATAAAAGTAATCGCCATCCCAACTTTATTACCATGCCTGATATGAATTATGGTATTATTCATCATTGGGAAAGCCTATATACAACTATAGACATCAGTAGGCTTTTGGAAGGATTTTAAATGAAAAAAGAAATCTAAAATCTTAAATAAATATCGAACAATTGACTTTAATATTGCCACACTGGATCTTCCTTCAACATATTAACAGAAACTTGAATTTCGCAAGCTGTACGTGAGATATGAATTAAATGGTCCGAGATGGACCACATTACTCGTAATGGCCCGCCTATATCTTTTTAATTGGAAAGACTTTTTTGCGTGGACCATGTCCGTAAGGAAGCATGTGAGAAAAACACATAGCTTTATGTATGACATTAATCGTGATGTTTGGGTGAGGGTTAAGATGAGAGATTAGGTGAGTTAGGGTTTTTATATATCCTGTTATTTTTATTAAGGATTTTTAACTTCATATATTTTACTATGATTTTTACTCACGTAAACTTCATTTTGTCATTTGTTATTTTTCGTGTGGTGACAGAGTAAGAACATAATTCAACAGCTGTTACTTAGCCTTAGGTATCGTAGGCGATGACTAAGGGTTTAAATATGTCGCATCTTTATTCCAATACCGTCACTATCCTAAATAAGCAAATTTTACAGAAGAGCTATTTAAATATTTATGACAAATATTAACTAATATAAGTAAGAGTACATTAGCGTTTCAGAAATAATTGTCTTTTATTTTTATTTTATTAACAACTATTATTCCTTAACACATTTTTTTAATTTTAATTATTATTAATTAGTGGATATAAATAATTTAAAATATTAGTGACATACACATTTTTGAAAAATTTAAAAAGTTAAGTGCAATTAAAATATATAAATTGAAGCAATGTGTAAATTCCGTGCTCAGCAATAGATGGCATTGAAAACAGAGTTGCGAAAAATTTTCTTTAGTGACGGTATTGGATTAAAGGTGAGATGTATGTAACACCTGTGCAATTAAGGATAAGCCGAAATAAAACGCTATACCAACACGTCTGACTAACGTGGTCTAGTTGGTAAATTGCCCACCTATTATGCAGGAAGCGCGAGCCCAACAGTGGAACGTGTATGAACTGAGAAGAAGAAGAAAAATTTCATTGCAATTTTTAGCAACGAAAATTTCATTAGTATTTTTTCCTCCGTAAATCTTATAACGAATTTTAAGTATATAAATTTAATTTTGATATTTTTTACAACCTATCGTACCAATGCTAATTCAATTTTTACATACTACGGCATCGAATAACTAATTTACGGAGCTGCTCTGCCCAGGCCATAAAGGGAGAAAGAGTGTATGTTGCACGATTTTCCCACTGCAAGTATAACAGTGGTAACCCGAAACCCTCTCCCTTCTTTCGATTATGCACAGCATATCTATTTTTATATAGAAAGAAACTATACTGAAGCAAAATATGTATTTACAAAGAGGACTCCGTGTTATCACTCCATCAATTTCAAATTTGTCTAAGATTGGTATCCTAAAGCACACAACGATAGCTAACAAGAAATCTGAAAGACGTAATATAAATTAACATGCTATTATTATATAAAAATTAAAAATATTATTTATAAATAAGATTCATTTGTCGTCAAAATGATATCTATCCCACTTATACACCTGCGGAATACACCTTTTATGTAATCGCTTTTAATAATAGTTTGTACCACACCATCGGCAGCAACACAAGATATTAGTAAGTCTCAAGTGTCGATATTACCGTTTCTATACAAAATGGTGTGAGATTCCGCCGTGGTCGTTCAATATAAACTATCTCGATTTGTCCACCTATTTGTAGATTGCACAGTTCTCATACAAACGACATCAACGCGCTCGCGAGTTCGTTAGAGACCTGTTTTTAAATAGCTTTTGTTTATATACCTGTTTCGTTTTTACCTATAACTTCTTTTAAAAATGCTTTAATTACATTAAATGAGTTTTATGTCCTTGTTATTATATAAAATATTAGATATCTATAATATTGTTGAGTCTTTATATTCGTGTGTTAGATTTTTTATTAGACGGTTTGATTAATAAAATAAAAATACAACCGGAAACAAAAATTTTATATTTCTTCAGACTTCTAAGTTGTTTAATGTACTTATAATATCTAATGTAATCTTTCTATATTCTTTATTCTAAGTGATTTAACAACTTGCTACAGTTCCCAACATACCAACAATATGTCCGTTAATAAGAGTCTTCAAAATCAACTTTCATAGATATTGGCTACATATCATTAGCATTAGTAGCATTAGCCCTTAGTAATATGTTACGAAATAAACAGATAAGAAAGGGGGTGGGAAATAATATTATTACTCTGTCACCATACAGAGAATGATACCTCAAATGTTTGAATAGATAATAAAAGAGGTCCCATGTGGTGGCGGAGAAAGAATACAATTCACCACGCCCTCTCTTGATCCTGGGTGTCGTAAAAGATGACTAAGGGAGATAATATGCATATAAGGGAGATAATATTTATGCAAGGGAAGGAAAATTCGAAACAAAATCCTATACTAACACGTCTGACCAGCGTGGTATAGTAGGTCAATTTCCCTCCATGGTAGAGGTGGCCCGAGCCCAACAGTGGGATGTTTATGGGCTGAGATGATGAGATGATGAATAGAAAAGGACTAAAACTGTGTAAATAGACTATCAAATTGAAAGTTGTTTGTACATACTACAGTTACAGTAATTAATTTACGGAACTATTGTAACTTGTAAATTTCCATCTAAATATAGGTATGTTACTAGCTACTGTGTAGTTAATAGCCTTAAGCTATTCTAAGAGCCAGCACCTCGAAGTCCAATTAAACGCCTATATAATATCACCTCCTATGTTGATATCAATAAGCGAAGCTTAGAGAGATTTGTTTTTGTCCCTACTATTGAGATTGGTACAAAGACTATATGTTTGCAGATGGGATTAGATTAGTACGTATTTTTTTTATTCAATACTAGCGACCCTACAGACGTTGTTCTGTTCCAATCTAAAAAAATAGTAAAAGGAATTCTCCTTGAAATTAGTCGCAGCGTCACCTACCAGTTTCAATTATTGATCTAAATCATTCTCATATCCATTGGAACAGCCACAAAAAAAATCATCAAAATCGATCCAGCTGTTTAGAAGGAGTTTAATTACAAACATACGAACAGAAGATTTGCATCATTCAATATTCATTTGTGCGTTTTGTATGCTTTGTGAAGTCGTGTAGCATAGCAGTGGCAATGAAATCCTTAGGGCCATTACAGAAAGCTTTATTTTTATTTTTGGACTCGTTCTAACATTCCGACAACCATAACTCCTGTAATCTAAAATCCACTATAGTGTCCATAAAAATACACTAAAGTTTGACCCTCAAGAAGTCTTAGGACTTAAACAAAAAAAATTGGTGTGTAGTATATCAAATGGTATGGGGACAGAAGAAAAAACTTCATTAAGGCGACAAAAATACGTGTATTTTGTGCCGCAGATACAAAATACACATATTTTTTGAGGTGAAACCTTCTACAGATAGGTTTGGATGGGGAGTAAATGTATGTAAGTCGTCATCAACATGGGCACGCGTCGTGTTAATGGTAGCAGTAGATTTGTAGCTAAGTCATTACTGTTATATGTTTTACGATAGATGTCGTAACGAACGAATGGACTAATTCATACATGCGGACCAAAACTGTCTCTCAAATCTCCAACGCTCAAATCAAAGTAATCTCAATCTCAAAGCGCCTAACCATTATCCTAAATACCTATTCATCATCATCATCATTTCAGCTCATATACGTCCCACTGTTGGGTTCGAGCCTCCTCCACAATAGGAGGGAAATCGACCGTACTATACCACGCTGGTCAGACAGGTTGGTATAGGGTTTCATATTGATCTTATCTAGATCTTATACGCATATTATATACCCTTAGTCGTCTTTTAGTCATCTCGTAGTCGTCATGAGTATTGCCACGGGTAAGAGAGGGGGTGGTGAATTGTATTCCTACTCCATCACCACACGGAAAATACCTATTAGCATCATGTTATTTATTTAATCTTTGGAGTCAGTGCATGGGAACCAAATTTCTAATACAATCAATAAATTTACAGAAAGCAATAGCATCCGATATATGAAATATTATCACTGGAATATTTACTATATCTCTACTAAGCATTAGGAAACAACGAATTATGTTCTGTGTGTAATATATTAACTAATTTTAGAATTACTGTTGCTATTTTGGATTTCGTTTGCATACAGTTATTTAAATTAGTTATTCCAATTATTTTTCCTGTGGTGACGGAGTAAGAATACAAATTACTACCCCATTTTTGGCACTTGGCTATCGTAAAAGACGACCAAAGGATTAAATATGCATATATCATGTAAGAGAAGGAAAACTCGAAATGAAACCCTATACGAACACGTCTGACCAGCGTGTTATAGTAGATCAAATGCTCTCGAATTTTGGAGGAGACTCTAGTCTAGCAGTGGGCTGTATCTCAGTTGTGATGATGATGATGTGGGTTAAGAATACATTATTTGGCCATCACCATCCCTGTTTTTCACATGGGAGTTGTAAAAACCGGTTATGAAATCACCAGTGTAGATATGGTCTTTTGGGAGTATTTGCTGTGTGGCGGCAGCTGCAGATGTTACCAAACTTCACATTGCTCGTGGGTGACCAACTCCAACTGGTGCCGTTTGATCAACAAAACCTTTACAAAGATGTTTTCCATTAGGCACGCAGCCGATGGTATAATTATCATCCAAACTTTGGCAATATGTACGATAGAATGAACATATTGCGTCGATCTCAAGAAATTTGAATGCAAGTATGATAACGATGATGGTGAGGACTTCCGAGAAACATGTCAACTTTAATCGATAACCTGACTATAAACAGTAATGCTTATTGCAAGTCATCTTATTAAAACTGAAGTATATATGCAATTCATAGTTTGGAATTGTGTTTAAAAAAAAAACAATCTACAGAAACAGTATTTAGTACAACTGATTTGTAAAAAAATAATAATGATACATCTCACTGTTGAACTCAAGCCTCCTCCACATTAAGATGAAAATTGACCTACTAAGTTAGTCCCGGTGGTTAAGGATTTTGACTTATATTGCATGAATTTTATAAATAGATTAAATCGATTAATCAGTTTTAAAAAGTAACATGCAAGAAGTAGGTGGTGAAAGGTTTTCGAAATCTGTTATCGCACGGCGTAAAAAGGATGAAATTATAAATGATTTTGTAATTATAAAGGATTATGAAATAAGCAGAATATCTAGAAATCATCATTTGAAGCATCAGTAGAAGGACCACACTAACATTTTCGCAAAAAATCCTGCCTGCCTGATGCCTGAGTAATAGCAATTTGTTACTGCACTTCGTTTGCTCAGCGAGAGTGCCCTAGACTAGGGATGATTGATGATCATCGATGTTGAAAGGAAAAACATCGATGTTTTAACATCGATGTTGCTATAGGCAAAACATCGTAACATCGATGTTAACTGTTTTTAACATCAATGTTGAAAGGAAAACATCGATGTTGAAAGGAAAACACATCGATGTTACTAGGAGCATAGGAGCAGAACGAAATTTTACTATCGATGTCAAGAATATTCGACAGATTTTTTTTTTTTTTTTTTTTGTGGGTATGCTGCGGTCGGCGCGCCTCCTCACCACTCCGTCCGGGGCGACAGAGGGGCTTAAGCACGCAACTCCCGCAACCCACCCGAAAACCACCTCGCCTTCGTCGTTGGGCCGACCACCGGAGCAGGTTTACTTGTCGTCAGTGGTCGGCCCGACGGAATACCCCCTACGTGGGGTACCCTCCCATCGACCGACGTCCCCCCCTCGGGGAGGACGTCGGTCTTTCCACACGCGGTGGGCCTCTCGGCGGGTGACGGACTAATCCCCGGTCACGTCACCCGCAATATTCGACAGATAAAAAAGCTCGTCAAAAATTGCCTATAAGATTTCATCGATGTCAAAAATATTCGACAGTATTCCTAAAAAAAAAAAAAGAAAGCTCATCAAAATTTGCCACGAAAAATATCGTAACATCGATGTTCGATACTTTTGTAACATCGATGTTAGGTGTTCGATAAACATCGAACATCGATGTTGGGCTTTCGATTTTAACATCGATGTCAACATCGATGTTTTTCTAACATCGATCATCCCTACCCTAGACCCAAGTAACTGAGGGTGTTGGCATGCGGTTGGTTTTCGGAAAATTGGAATGTCTTTAGAATCACCGAACCTTATTGTGCATATTCATATTCCCTTCATTCTCTTCACGGTAAGTAACACCGTAGCAAAGGTACATAGGCGGCAGTATCACTTACCATCAGGTGTGCTGTTTACTCGATTACCACTAACAAAAAAATATATCAATCCCTAATAAAACAATACGATTATAATTTCATACCCACTACACACACTTCACTTCAATCGTAAATAAAGAAATATTGAACAAGCACGCTATATTCAAATAGCACACCCATCTGAAACATATTTGCAATTAATATGAACGCATATAAATAAGGCTCGAGATAAACTTGCGACGATAATATCACACATACGACTGCGCTGTCGACACGTATGGATGCTACCCTTATTTATGTCAATATCTCCTTACAATTTATGATCACGCATAGGAGAGAAATTATACCAGCTACGCCATGTACTCGCTCTTATAAATGAAGTGTTTTTCAATGTGTCTAACTATATGTTTTTGAATAAATTATTTTGTTTATATTAAAAGTTTCTGGCCTTTTTTTACGTTATCTTAATATATTTTATTGAATGTCTTAGTTTTTATCTAACAGCGGTAGCTTTGCTGTAAGAGAAAAGGCGGTTTTACACTATTTGATTTATGGTTATCGTAATCTCATCTCATATATTCCATATTACTGAGATTGAGCCTTTTTCTATTGATGCAAACAAACAAATAGCACACCTGATCTCACCATTACTGTTGCTGACTCTCTTTAAATTTTGCAAGGTCGCTATAGCGACCTTGCAAAATTTACGGTATATATACCGTACGGTATACTACGGTATATATACCGTAAAGAAATTGAAGACAATATGAATGCGTGCAATAAAGTACGGTTTTACTAAAGGCACCCACCATGCTCAAACGTCTTCAGAAAGTTGAGATTCCGACTCTCTCGCTCATCAAACGAAGTGTAGTAACAAATAACTACAATTCAGACGTTTTCATTAAAAGGACAGACCGGCACGTGGCTTTAGACAGAAGACTATCGACAATGTAGTTCTGCCATATATAGCCTACCTCAATATGAAAAGAAAATTGACCAATTATACCACACGTGTCAGACAGGTTTATAAATAATATTAGGTGGAGTTTTTGTTCTATTCCAGTATTATTATATGCTTGTCTTGTTTAGTCATCTTTTAAGATAACATGTGGAAAAGAAATGGTTGACACATTATGTTCATACACTGTTACCATATTAAATTAACAAATTATGTAAAAACTAGATTATGTGATTATCTTTAAGATATTTCCGTATAATGATGGAGTAAGAATACAATTCACCACCCCCTTTCTTACCTATGAGTATCGTAAAAGACAACTAAGGGTTATGATAAGCATACAACATCTATACAAATAAAAGAAAACTCTAAATGAAACCTTATATCAAAGGGTTTCACCAGCGTGGTCAATTGCCTTCCCACGATGGAGGAGATCTAAGTCCATTATGGTGTATCGTATACACATTTATTCCATTATTAATAAATAAAACATTCATTTTATATTAATTTATGGCAAAAACATTTTTACGACACCTTTTCTTATTATTACTCCGTCACCACACAGAACATTTTAATATTAATCTGTTAGAATGCATATGAAGCAAGTGAAGAATGAAATGGTGTCTTGTATTTTCATCAATTTAGTCTCAACACAAACCAAATGCATACCGTGCACACAGCATATAAGCATTTATCAATAGAACCAGAACTTTAAGTTAGCGAAGAGGTGTTTTGTCTAGGTTCATTATATAAAATAATATCTGTGTCAGGTTGATCATTTTATTTATCATCTTATCTTAACTCATATATATCCCACTGTTGGGCTCGCACCTCCTTATTAATGAGAGGGAATTCGACCTATTATACCACGCCAGTAACATATGTTGGCATGGGGTTTTATTTGGAGATTTCCTTCTCTTGCATTGATGTTATCTGTATATTACATCCCTTATTCAACTTTTACGACACCCACGATCAAGACAAGGTTCTCATTAGTGGTAGGAGCACACTGTTGATAGTTATCTGTCTACAGCTGCAGGCCTGTCCGTCCGGGGTAGTAGGTCCCACTCTGAGCAGCAATTCGACGTTTGTATAGTAGTAATTTGTTACTGCGCTTCGTTCGGTGAACGAGAGAGCCGTAAGCCTAACTTTCTGAGGGTGTTTGCATGTGGTGTGTTTCGGTGATGCCTTTAGTATCACCGAATCTTATTGCACACATTCACACTGCCTTCACTTTCTTCGCAGGTAGGCAGCGGCCTAACACAGATCCATGAGTGACATCATCACTTACCATTAGGTGTACTGTTAGCTCGTTTGCCACCGACTGCAAAAAAAAGGTGTGGTGAATTGTATTGTTGCTTTGTCATCACAGATAATTAATTAGTTATAATTACTTTTTGTTATTATTAATATATAAGTAGTGACTTGGTTTTACTCCTAGTATTATTAAAGTCTATGAGCGGTAGTTACCATTTACCATCAAGTGATATATTTATTGCTTCGCCATAAAAACAGAACTCCAGCGACATTGTGTATATCTTTTCATCGTTTCTGTTGATCGTTGACTATATCGATGGTGTAGTGATTAAGATCTGTAGTGTTAGTGCCGTGGGTTGGATTCCCACGCAGGACAATATTTTGTTCAATTCACTGATTGTTACGCCGAATCTGGCTGTAATTTCTGTCCATTAAATTATATAATTATAAGGTCCCCCACAATATAGGGAGTTAACTTTTTGAAAAATATTTGCGTTTGTATTTTTAAAAAAGCAAATAATTTTTTTATATATTTTTTAATCACACACAGAGTTGAATAAATAATTCTTGTATTATGGTGGACTTCACAAATAATATAATTAACAAATACATAACAATGCTCATGTACGTCCCACTGTTGGACTAGAACCTCCTCACAATAGGAGGGAAATTGACCCTACTATACCATACTGGTCAGATAGGTTAGTATAGGCTTTTATTTCAAGTTATCCTTCTCTTGCATAGATGATATATGCAATGATATATATATATATATATATATATATATATATATATATATCCCTTAGTCGTCTTTTATAACATTCACGGGAAGATAAATAGTGGTGAATTGTATTCTTTCTCCATCACCATACGGATAATAAACAACAATATTGGTAAATCTATCGATGCCCACTGTCGGACATAGGTCTCTCCAAGGATAGATAATGCTCAATGATCACAATTAGTGTAGCCCAGGAGAGTGTGGCCTACTAAAGCCTAAGTCAGTTTTTACTACTTTCACTAATATGAGAATATGACATTGTACATGCTTTATCAATCACCGCATGGGGGCACATCCATCAAGTCCATTATAACTCCATATATAAACTCTGCATAACGAGGTGTTAATATAATAATTGTAAAATATCATCAACAGATTCATCTTCATTTTTTAATTTTAAAAGACGAAAAAAAACTTCCGTTAATAGCGTAGGAAGATAAACGCAGTTGACCCAATAAATAACGTTTAAAATATAATTACTTTTGTAGAGAAAATTTTCTGATTTAACTTTAAAGAGGAAATTTTAATCAAAATTTTTGTAGCCGGTACCTTATTAGGGTAATAATAATTATAGGCGAATTGGCGATGTTTTAACGAAGGGAAGACGATTTGCAAATAAACTTATGTTACACCATAGCGTAACATAGGTATATAAGATTAATATTAACGTCTTTTTCTATATGTAGAAATACAATTCATCAACCCCTTCCCTGCCCGTGGCCGTTGTTAAAGACGACAAAGAAATATATAACATAGAGTTATACTCTGTATAGAAGAAGGACCATTCAAAATAAAACCTGGCTGAGCCTGTGTGATATAAGCTTTGAACACAACGACAGTCTAGTCTAGTACACCAGGTTAGCAGATATACAATAAGAAAAGTAACATACCTTAGGAAAACACTTTCATCAAGTAACTAAACATTGAAATACATACCTTCATTCCATCTATGCTTCAGTTTTTCAATATTGTTGGACCCCGTTAAGAAAAGTGACAATTTAATTATCACACCTGACTGAATGAAATCACAATTAATATTATATACACATACATCTGAACTACTGCTTATTTTTCTGATTTATAAATCACACGATTATCTAAGGATGGGATCCTTGGATTATTAATCTATGATCACAAGGGATAACAGTGAAAATTTTATTTATAATAAAGTATTTATTTTTTGTTACATAACGGTGTAAACGACAGCCTATAATTATTTGCACCTTCACATTTTTGTAGGTGTTATGAAGTATGTTAAATATTTTGATTCTCATTACGATATCTGAAGACGTTCTGTTATATCATATGAGGAAAAGTCGTCAATTCTTTAATTATTTTTTCACGTAAGCAAGATTTAACAAAAGAAAATTTCAGATTCATCAGAGATCAGATGATAATGATAACTTAAATGATATCTCAAGCAATAATGTATAATAGCCGCAATAAGCAATAATGATTTAAGGTAGGATACGTACAGGTAGGAAGCACACTGTCAAAAATCGTCATCTACAGCCGCGGGCCTGTCTATCTAGAATAAGTATACTCTCGCAAAAAAATATCATCTGAATGGTAGCAATTTGTTTGCAACTTTCTGAGGCTGTGATGAGTTTTAATGACACATGTAGTACACCGAACTTCGTTTCACACTCCATTCACACTCCCTTCACTTTTTTTATGGTAAGTTTACTTCCAATTGTATTCTTTAGCAGGAATTTGATCTGCTAACTTCTCTTAATCGTCTCTTTTAACATCCATAGGAATGGGTAATATATTGTAATGCTCGCCAAAAATAACGTTAACTTACAAAGTTTAAATTTATGTATTGTCTCTGTAAATATATATACATACTAGCCGACCCAACAGACGTTGTTCTGTTCAAATAAAATAAAAGCAGCGCTATCTACTGCGTCCAATTGTGAATATAAACCATCCTTGAATCGCCTCAAAGATACACAGAAAATTTCATCAACGTCGGTCCAGCCGTTTAGGAGTTCAGTGACATACACACGTATACAAGAAATTTATATATAAGATGGTGATTAACAATATATTTTATTACCTCTTTACAATAGTAAAAGAAAACTAAAGTATATAATTATGTAGATATGCAAAATGAGGCAAACTTAAAATAAAAGCTTTTATCAATCCATGTGATTGGATAATAGTAAGTCAATTGGCCTTCTATTGTAGAGGAAGCTTGAGCCCAATAATGGGACATATACGAGCTGAGATGACGATGATGAACCGTCGCAAAATATTTAATGCTCCGTTTATTTTAGCTTCATTATGATACGAAACTGCATCAAAATTATTGGTACAGTTTCTTGGTAATCCAGAATTTATTACACGAACGCAATTGAGCTTCATGCGAATAACATAATGTACCGTAATCAAAGATACACGTCCAAAATTGTATGTTAAAATAATAAATTTACCATGAATTGCCATCCCTGGTACGAATATGACACATAATTGAAAAAAAAATCGGTTATCAGGATCTCTTTTAAGTGCTTTCGTAGAAAACTCGAGTATTCTTAGGGTTGGCTCTAAGAGGTATTTTTGTTTATAAAATATCTTTAAAAAATCTATAATATTTATTCAGTTGTATTTTCACTTTTCATCATCATTACAGCTTATACATCCCACTGTTGGGCTCGAGTCTCCTTCTCAATGGGAAGGAAATTGACCCACTATACCACTCTGGTCAGACGTGTTGTTATAAGATTTTATCTCAAATTTGTTCTCTCTCGCATAGATGTTGTATGCATATTATAATCCTTCAACCGTCTTTTACGAAATCCACGGGCAAGAGAAGGGGTGGGGAATTGTATTCTTAATCCGTCATCACACGGATAATTATTTTCACTTTCACTAAATTAATTTTGCAAAATAAGGGAATAATCAAAACTACTTTAAGGTTCATAAGGAATACTCTTGCCTATTCAATAGAAGCATGATTTGGGGCAACTTTACAAAACTGTAATTATCAACCCACATGGAATACATGACGATTACAAACCAACACCAAGAGGTTTATCGGTGCATCAAGGTTATTGTAACAGGTCATTCTGTCTACGTATTTAATTTTAAATGATCTATAATGTAAAGTGCGGTCTTATCCGTAAACATCATACAGCTTTATGGAATTTAAACTTAAGGTTGACAGCCCTAAATCTCCAAGCTTTAAGTAATGGCCCCGAATACCCCCTTTTAGTGGTCAGTGTAAACAAGAAAATTGATTTTGAAAATACCTACATGAGTTAACATGGACCTCACAACTTCATGGAAACATTTATTTTAGTTAAGACCGTAGGCTGCATGCGACGATTCCTTGAGACAGATCATGTAATTAAAAAAAAAATATAGGAGATAATAAACCGTCATTTTGGAAAATAAATTTAAAATTCGATGTATAAAATTATTGTAATTTTATTTTTAGCGTTTCGCTTTATACACAAAATATGGCTTTTTCTGAAATAATGAGTTTCGACGGGATTATATAAATATCATGTGGTGATCTATTATTTCTTCAAACAAATATTAGCTAATAGTAATATATATTCAATCTTAGAATAATAACACATAGAAGGATAGTGTCGGTACTTCGAGCGATCGAAAACATGAAGCCAAAAATACTACATGCGCGCAGATGATTACACACGTACACACGCACACCACTATACAAATTATGAAATCAAATTTTGTTTTATTAACATAAATCATCGTAATACTCCTAAAAGTAGTGTTAAAAATCTTTATATGTTTTTCAAATGTGTTGTAACACCATTTGAATGCACAAAACGTCATACTTAGAATAATAACATATAGAAGGTAAGTTCACGCACAAAAAGTGAGGCATTTCAATTGGAGCCTAATGGAGCTTACGTCGGAACCGTTCCGTAATATACAAGTCATTGTACTGCATGAACGTACGCAACTCTTAAAAAATGAATAGGTAATTATGACGGTTTGTGCATTCAAATTGTGTCACAACACATTTGAAAAACTTAAAAAGGTTTTCAACATTACTTTTAAAAGAATTTCGACGATTTATGTTAATAAAAACAAAATTTGATTTCATAATTTGTATAGTGGTGTGCGTGTGTACGTGTGTAATCGTCTGCGCGGCATTAGTATTTTTAGATTCAAATTTCGAAAGTTCAAAGTATTGACACTATCCTTCTATACGTTATTATTCTAAGCCGTCATAATTACCTATTTATTTTGTAAGATGTGCGTACGTACGTGCAGTACATTGATCTTGTACATTGCGGAATGGTTTCGGCGTTAGATCCATTAGGCTCCAATTAAAATTCTTCATTTATTGTGGGCGGACCTTACCTTCTATACGTTATTATTCTAAGATATTCAATATTTTAATGATTTTATATAGTTTGAGAAAATTTTATGTAGTCTAACATCGCGAAACTGCTAAAGTATTGAGAATTTGAAATAACCAGTGCTTAACTTATAGTATATTTTATGTCAAACTCCTTAAAAAATCTTGGCTTGGGTTGTACAGAGCCAGAGTGATTTTTTTCAACTCTTCTGCTTTTATTTTCTAATTAAATTTTCTGCGGCGGCCACGACAATAAAAAGCGTTTCTCAAGACTTCCTGAGGGTCAAACCTCGGTGTCATTTATGGATCATTATGGATTCTTTGCTCTAAGTATTTAATGTTTTTATTTTGTTTGCCTATTCACCTTATCCCGTGATATTCATAATAATATCAATATTAAAAACCATTCACAATACATCAATCACCATTTTCGTGGCCTCAGTAGTTGCCATGACAACGACGATTAAGCTAAAACCTTGATGCAAGTTGTATCCCCTTTTACTCAATTTTGCCTAATTTGCTAACGTTTAGAGAGGCGCTACATCTTTATGTATATTAATCTTAAGTCTTTTACGATAAATCGGTATTCTCTATACAAATAAATAAAATTGAAGTGTCTGTTTGTAATGACAAAATATTGGGCTTTTTTCATGCTCACACGGTTATTTGCACCATGCCTAAAAGCAAGTTTTAAAGATTTTTTTGTTTGTCTTTCTTTTGTTTTGAGTAATCTTTAAAACGGCTGCACCGATTTTGATAATATTTCACTACCAAGTAGCTATCTATATATGGAGTAACTTAAGCTATATTTATATATATTTATATTTAAGTATATTTATATTATATTATATCATCATCTCAGCCCATATATGTCCCACTGTTGGACTCGGGCCTCCTCCATAATGGAAGGGTAATTGACCTACTATACCACGCTGGTCAGACGTGTTGATATAGGGTTTTATTTCAAGTTTTCCTTCTCTGGCATAGATGTTATATGCGTTTTATATCCCTTAGTCGTCTCGTACGATCACCCACGGGTAAGATAGGGGGTGGTGAATTGTATTCTTACTCCATCACCACACGGAAAATATATTATTATTATTATTAAAAATATTATTATTATATTATATATATATATACATATTTAATTTATATATTTTTTTATTTATATATAAGATTTTTTCAATTCGAATAAACAGTACCTGAGATTAGAACGTTCGACCGATCAAACTCTTCATATTAATATGTACACGATCTACAATACAATATAACATTGAATACAAAACAAAAAAAAATAGTATCGATGTTATCAACTTTACAAATGAGTTCGATTTTTAATTCGGTGCAATCTTGACGGCTCATTTTATAATATTTATCGGTCTAATTTTGTATGTACCGATTGTAATACGGATAGTTTATTATTTTGTAGATTAGATAAAACTTTATACACATACGTACAATGTTCAAAAATGTTTATTTGACTGTAAGTGAAGCTTAGGATGTAATATGTGTCCGTTAAGATATGTTTGTAAAGTGGTGGGCAATACAAAGATTATTTTCTTAGTGGCAGGTTGCCATCTTTTTTTTAAATAAAAAAAAACCAAACTGTTTATTATTTCTGTGTGGTGACGTAATAAAAATACTATTTACCACCAGCTTGACCATGCGTGTCGCAGAAGACGACTATGGTATATAACACGCATATAATGTTTTGCAAGAGAATGTAAACTCGAAATAAAACCTTATACCAACACGCCTGACCAGCGTGGTATAGTAAGTCAATTTCACTCCAATTAAGAAGGAGGCTTGAGTCCAGCAGTTGGACGTTTATAAGTTGAAATAAATGGTTTATTAGAATAATTATATTTCGTGTGGTATCGGAGTACAATTACAATTTACCACGGCTAAGATATGTAACAAGCATATAACTACTACTACTTTCCGTTTGAAGACGGAATAAGAATACAATTCACGCCCTCTCATGCCCATGGGTATCATAAAAGATGACTAAGGGTTTAGAATACGAAGTTTGCGTCTGAAAAAGAAGAAAAAATTGAAATAAAACCCTATACCAACCTACTGTCGTGGTATAACTCAATTTAATTAAGTATGTCAATTCAATAAAATCGACGTCTGATTAGCCACAATTTAATACTGCACTTCATTCAGTGAGCGAAACAGTTATAAGCCCAAACCCCATCTTATACTGGTATTGCAATCCTGGTATGGCAGAGGTCTATGACAGATGGTTGCCATACATTAATAGGTGGGCTACTTGCTAGCCTGCCACCGACCGCGGGTGAATGGAGCGGGGAATTAGTCCGTCACCCGCCGAGAGGCCGACCAGGTGAAGAAAGACCGACGTCCTCCCCGAGGGGGGGACGTTGGTCGATGGGAGGGTACTCTTCAGGGGGTATTCTGTCGGGCCGACCACTGACGTCAAGTCACTCTGCTCCGGTGGTCGGTCCAACGACGAAGGCGACGTGGTGTTAGGGTGGGTTTCGAGTGTGCGTGCTTACGCCCCTCTGTCTTCTCAGACGGAGTGATGCGAGGAATGCGCCGACCGCTACCCAACCCAAAAAAAAGCCTGCCACCAAAACCAAGTCAATATAATCGCCTTTACTGCCAAATATAAAATAAGCGAATAATTATAGTTATCAGTTCCGAATTAATTTACTATTATTAATATAATACCACCAATTAAAGAATCACTTAATAAAATAAATGTTAATAAATCGATTTAAACGTTGGCCATTTTAATATGAATTATAACGCCTGATATTCGCGCCGAGACCACCGAAGTGGCGGGAAAGACATTAATTCAAATTGATAATCGAACTCTCGAATCCATTATTAACTGTTATATTGTTTTTTTTTTAATTATAAATGGTGAAAGGTATCAGCTAATATGAAAATTTTGATGAGGATACCAGGGCCTTTCACATTCTTGATTTAAAGGATGCCGATAAGAACGACGTGATGAATCAATTGTGAGACAAATAGAGTTATGAATAGATGCCGCGGAATGTCATACTGGTACAAAAAATGACTCATCATCATCAACATCATCATCATCACCTCTTATATGTATATGGGTGGGACGTCCCACTACTGGCCCCGAGCCTCCTCTATATCACGCTGGTCAAACGTGTTGGTATAGGGTTTTATTTCGAATCTTTCTTCTCTTGCATGGACGTTATTTGCACTTCATAGCCCCTAGTCCTCTTTATGACACCCACGGGCATGAGAGAGGGGGTGGTGAATTGTATTCTTACTCCGTAGCTACTCAGAATCTATGCGACTGCATCGAAATAGATTGTCGAAAGTTTGTCTAATGTCGTCAAATAGACTCTGGCTATTATTAGTTTACCTTAACTGTATGCATCCCCATGTGGTGACGGTATGAATACAATTCGCCACCCTATTTCTTGCGCGTGGGTATCGTAAAAGTCACCTAAGGGATATAATATGCAGATAACCTCTATGCAAGAGATGGAAGACTTGAAATAAAATCACCCGTCTGACCAGCATGATATACTAGGTCACTTTTTCTTTTATAAAGGAGGGAGCCTGAGCCCAGCAATGAAATGATATGTAATGATGACGAATGATAATATCCTTCAAATCAAAATGACTTGTTTTTGGAACGTCTCCAGACATTTCCATTATCCTATTGTCATTTACTGTTGGACATAAGACTCCTAATGGAAGATGTCATAATCAATCATGACTGCACAGATGGTGTAGTGATTAAGAAACTGATCTACACTGCCAGTGTCGCGGGTTCGAATCCCACCCAGGACAACACTTTGTGCGATCCACAAATTGTTGTCCTGATTCTGGATGTAATTTGTGTCTATCAATTATATGTTTCTAAAGTCACTCGCAATATAAGGATTATTTCATAAGTGCAGGATATCGTCTTTAAAAAAAAATGGATTGATAAATAAGTATACAACCGTATTGAGATATTATACGCTTCCCAAAATAGCGGTCCATCTTATTCTCCTGGTTAATCGTTTAACTAACTTTAGTGTAAAGTAGAAATTGATGATAAATGCATTCCTATCCCGTACATACAGTCAATTCAGCAAAAGTCTATTTTGTCTAAAAATGTTAAAACAACGCATAATCATTGAAAAAAATTTCGATTGCTGTAATTTAGTTACTCTAAATAAATTTATTAAACGATTGTAGACTACTATTTTAAGATAAATATTTAAGACCAAAACCGTTAAGGCGTACCATTAATAACTTAAAAAGGGGGCTATTTAAGTAAACACTTCCTTCTCTTAGCTAAAATCAATCACGCTCAAACAATGGGTGATTCCATTACCGTTTGAGTGGACTCATTAAAAATACCGCTGCAAATCAAGGGCGTTGGATGTCCAATAATTTCCATGGACGTATGACTGTGAAGTCCAATTATAATGAAAACAATCATATCATTAAGTGACTCGAGTCTCCCCATAAAATTGTTAGCTCAACAATTGGAATATTGAAATGGAGTAATAAATTATGGATATGGTAAATATCAATATTTTCTGGGTGGAGTAAGAATAGAATTCGCTCCCTCCTATCTCTTCCTTGGCTGTTATAAAAGTTGACTTAGGGATTATAATACCCGGATCCGGAGAAGTTTGCCTCGCGACGGCGATCGGCGTCCCAGTAGGGGACTTCGAAGGGAGAGGGTACTCCCTCGGGGTATTCCGTCGGACCGATCAGTGTCGTCAGAGGAAAGACTGACGTCCTCCCCGAGGCGGGAACGACAGTCGATGGGAGGGTACCCCAAATAGGGGGTATTCCGTCAGGCCGACCACTGACGTCAAGTCACCCTGCTCCGGTGGTCGGCCCAACGACGAAGGCGACGTGCATCGTGGGTTGGTTGTGGGTCTGCGTGCTTACGCCCCTCTGTCCCCAGGACGGAGTGGTGCGAGGAGCGTGCCGACCGCAACCCACCCCCAAAAAAAGAAAAAAAAAAAGAACGTGGTTTTCTATAATTTATTTTAAAGGAATTCTCATAGTCAATAATGGAATGGCTAAAGAAAAATATAGTCACCATACCAAGGGTAAGCTTAATAGTTTTACGTTTATCTATACTTAGAATAATGTAGTAAGAGGAAAAATTTATACAGCGAAGATATTATTTGAGAAAGTAAATATATTTCAATGATTTTTGGAATTTCATTGTCCAAATTTTTTTTGCGAATCACGTAAAAATTTATGTTCCAAGTGTCATAAAATTTTGTATGGTAATGGAGAGAAAATTGTATGGCTTGTTTTTGACATTTTCTCACAATTTGAGTTGTAGTGAAATCCTTACTAATATTATAAACGTGATTTTTTTTGTTTGTTTGTTACGCTTTCACGCTTACACCAAACCGATTTCAAAAATTCTTTCACCAATGGAAGGCTATAATATCAGGGAGTAACATAGGCCATACATATTTTATCCCGAAATTCCCACAGGAATAGGTACTACGTAGGTAAGACGCCTAAAACTGAAGAGTAGCGAGCGCGGGTTGCTAGTAATATTTTTTTTACCTCTATATTTTATATCACTTTCGTTGTGCATTTGCCTCTAAATTGCACATTTTGTCGCTGGAGTTAGCGCTTGTGCATTGCATATAGTTTCTCAATTTTTTACTTTTATTTAAATATTATTTAGATATTTTGACATTATTTATTTCTTATACATAAATAAGGACTTTCGTTACAATAACGTGGATGTCAAATAATGAGCGATTCTTTTATCATAATAGTTCTTTTATATGCGGTATATTTAACTGTTCAGTTGAATACCGTATCCACAGATCACACTGATCTTCCTATATCTAGTGCATCTTAATGGACAATTATGCATTGTGTGTTTAGAAGCAAGTAGATTTAGACTGATAGCTAGCTAGCAACGTTTGTGAGTTAAGGGCGCATACAGACATAGCTGCACGCACGCAAATGCGTCCACTAACAGATTTATGCGAGAAGTGATGCTAGATTAGTTGCAAGTCTGAACGAGGGCTAATTTTATTAATGACTTGTGAAATGCTTTTAATTGCTTAAAGCGTATTTCTTTTTGTAGACAGTTCTTCGCTGTCTATACTTTTTGTTTAAAAACTCAAGCTTTTATCTTTGAATATGACAAATGGTGGAGTAAGAAACTAACATTACGCTTATAAATTGAATCTTAACTAAAATTATTATAATTGCGGATATTTGTTTGATTTTTCATTACTTTTTTGCGCTTCAACTACGCAATCGATTTTCTTGAAATTTTGCTTATATATACGTTAATCTGTGGGGTGAAACAACCGCTGGGGAAGAAAGGTTCTCAAGTGGCGACCACATATTGGATGAAGCAGTGTAGGACCCCCTCCCACTAGGTAGACCGACGACCTGGTGAAAGTTGCTGGGCGTCGTTGGATGCAGGCGACACAGGACCATACTTTGTGGCGCAACATGAGGGAGGCCTACGTCCAGCAGTGGACGGCGATAAGCTTAAATGATGATGATGATGATATAGGGTGAAGGATTAAGAATATAATTCATCACCTCTCTTGCCTGTGGATGACGATAAACTTGAAATAAAAACCCTACACCAACACGTCTGCTCAGCGTGGTCCATTACCCTCCTGTTGTGGAGATAGCTTGAGCCCAACAGTGGGTATATGACCGTATATGACCTGAAATAATGATGACTAAGTATACATGAAAACACTGGAACAATAAGTCGGCGTATAACTACTGTTGCATCTATACAATTGGTCATTTAAAGCATGTAAACTCTAGCGTATATGTTAATTATAATAAATACATGAACATTCGTGAATAATCAAACCTATACGACTGTTTCAAAGTATAATGTCAACAAAATACCACTAAATCGTGACAACACAACACTACCCAATACATATTCAATTTGAGCGATTTTAACAATCGATCGTGACCATCCGAGATCTCGATATCTCGCCATTTTATGAATAAATCGCCAGTAGAACTGCGGCACCAGAGTTTTAGCTCATAAACGGTTTAAGTTTTCAACAGATAAATATCTGGGAATTCGCCGGATTCACGTTTCGTGGTTTCTCACGGTTCATTTGACGTTCAAGTTAAAGGATAAACAACATTTTTAATTTTTATCCATAGATCTTTTTTATCTCGGAAGGTAGAGGCGTAATATACAACAACATTATGCTGGCCAATATTTTTTACCGAGCAAAATCTCCATGTGGTGACGGAATATAATTCACCACCTATCCTGCCCGTAGGTGTCGTAAAAGACGACTAAGCGATATAATATGCATATAACATCTAAGCAAGAGGTAGAATACTCAAAATAAAACTTTACTATATATTAGGTTAATTAGGTGTATAGTAGGTTAATTTCATTTCTGTTGTGGAGTAGGCTCAAGCCCAGCAGTGGGACGTAAATGAGCTGTGATGATGATGATGAGCAAGCATTGTACATATTTTTATTTTGGAGACAGGTAGGCAATAGGTACTTATATCCTGCCCAAGCCGTCCGGATTGAGTTCCATCCCATAACCTACATCATAGTATTATTAGAGATATTGAAAGCAATAACGTCGACGTATCGATACATCGATGATACAAATATCGATGCAAAAAAAACTTCGCCCTTAAAACATCGATGTTTTTAAGGAGCTACGGCCCTAAATAGAGCAAACAATCCTAAATTTAATACAAAATATTTTTTTATATTTATTATTTATACCAATTAATAAAATTGGAGTGTCTGTTTGTAATGTCAAAATAATAGGCTTTTTAATGCTCACACCGTTATTTGCACGACACCTATGCCTAAAATAGCGATTAAAAAATTTGTGTCTGTCTAATGATATCTGATATTTACGCGAGCAATACACATTGTAAATAAAACTACTTTTACGGATTATATCACGTTTGTATTTGATTTTGTCTGTCTGTCTGTTTGTTCCGGGTAACCTTCAAAACGGCTGGACCGATTTCAAAACTTCCTTCACCAATGGAAAGCTTATACTATATAAGGGCGTAAACTAGGCTATATTTTATCCCGGTATTCCCACGGGAACGGAAACTACGGGGGTAAAACGACTAAAAGCGAAGCGAAGCGAGGGCGGGTTGCTAGTTTATAATAATATTATCTGTAATAATATTATTTATTGAGTAAACTTGCCTATCTTTAGAACAAGGAAGATGTACAGTAGAGGAAATAAAATCATATTTAACAACTATTTTTTTTATTTAAAAAAGTTAATATTTTAAACTATTTTTTTTATTTAGAAAAGTTAATATTTTAGCAAGTTTTTTAGAAACAGAACTTAAAAATAACAGTTTTGACAGACAAGTTATTGCTGACCACGGTGTGACGCAGGCTCTGTTAAAATTACCAAACATTTCTAATAGATGGCAAGAAAAACATCGATATTAAAACATCCTACTACAATATCGATACATCGATGCTTTGCAATAGTGAACATTGATGGCAAAAATCGATGTTTTTCTAGTGCAACATCGATGTATCGTTTGCATCACTATGCATAACTCCATCACCATTTGCGCCATCGATACCAAATCCTTGTCTTCAAAGAAGCAGTCCAGCTGATATGATACGCTATAACGCTCTTTCAAGGCTTTCAACAATAATAAAGTAGTAGTAATATCGAAGAAATGGAATAACAACAGGCAAGCAGAGGACCAGGTTTGAGCTTCTTAGTCTAGTTAGCAAGAAACTAATGATTGCACGGATAGCCTAATACATAAAATATATCGTAGATCTAATTCTCATGCAGGATAAGATTTGTTGCGACGCAATAATTATTATACTCAGTCTGGATTTTAATTAAATATTTATGAAGTCCCTTGTCGTATGGTGATGGAGTATCAGTACAATTCTCCACCCCCTCTCTTGCCCGTGGGTGTCGTAAAAGACGACTAAGGGAATATTATTCATATAATATCTTTGCAACAGAAGGAAAATTCGAAATTAAATCCCTATACTAATACGTCTGATCAGCATCTTATAATAGGTCAATTTCCCTCCCATAGTGGAGGAGTCCTCAGCCTAAATGATGATGATGAAATTGCCCCGCAATGCAAATTTGCCGTAGTGCCGGGTGTTACCTTTTTAAAAAAGTAAATTTTACCGCACAATGTTAAACAAAGGCATAAAAAAAATAAACATTGAAATGATTTAAAATACAAATAAAAAATTTAAACAGACATTAATAGCCCATTCAATAATGTGCTTCACGCGTCACCCAAAAGGGGCTAAACAGAACACTGAACAGGCAAACAATCCAGCCATTAACACGTAGTGTCAATCACTGGGATTCGAACACGACTAGACCCATTTCATGTCAATCTTGTGGATATCTAGGGAACCGATAACATCTGCAATAGAATTCCACGGTCTTTGGTGCATATAAGTAGGTACTTGAAATAAGTTAAAAAATGATTGCCGATATGTATACATCTATGCAAATAAATAATATTGAAGTATCTGATATTAATACTTTTTTTTTTGCTCACATGGTTATTAGACGATACTTATGCTTAAAATTCACCTTCAAAATTTTTTGGCTGTTTGATCCGGGTAATCTACTAAACGGTTGGATCGATTTTAATAATATTTTACTACCAGGTAGATACTTGGTAGTTTCGTATACAGGTGTATATAAGGTGTAAATTAGGCTTATAAAATTTGCCCAGTACGGGAATCAAATTTGAGGCCTTATGGACTCCAGTCTCATATCGCAATATTTTAGAAGATATTGGAGATTCAAAATGAAGGTCTGAGGACTGAAACTGAAGCGAAGCGAGAGTAGATTGCTAGTACAAAATAAATCAGCTTTCTGCAATAAAACTGATTCTTTATAATAATAATTTATTGTTTTCTTCCACAAAGGTATCTTATAACTAATGTTTACATTTAATGGTAAAATAAACCTTTGTGGGAGACTGGTATCTGAACTAGGATGCCCTGTCATACAGATTAATTCAGAATTCATACAAGTATGTGTTCATGTATTAGTGCGCGTTTCTGCGCGAGTTCATGCATGTATGTGTGGGTGTGTGTGTGTGTTTGTGTGTGTGTTTGTTTGTGAGCGTGTGTGAGTGTGTGAGTGTTCATGTGGCTTGCTGTATGTGTTTGTATGTGTATGTCTGTATGTATACTATAAGTAAGTGTGGTCCCTATATATGTTGAAATAATTAGATTATGTCATCATATGGCCATACTTGTCCCACTATAGGGCTTAGGCCTCCTCCGCTGTATGAGGGAAACTGATCTAACTACCTTCTGTGTGGTGACGGAGTAAGAACACAATTCACCATCCCCTTTCTTTTACGTGTTTGTCGAAAAAGACAATTAGGGGATTACAATATGCAGATAACATCTATGCAAATCAAGGGCAATTCGTAATAAAACTGCCAACCCGCCTAGCTAGGTTGGTATAGTAGGTCAATTTGCCTCCCATTATGGGGGATCTCAAGTTCAATAGTGGGAGGTACATATGCTGTGATGATGATGATGACTATACCACGCTGATTAGACATATTTATGTCAAGGTTTCATTATCTTGCAGTGATGATAAATGCATATTATATCCCTAAGTCATCATTTATAATACCCACTGGTAAGAAAAGGAGTATTGTAGTAATAAAATCGATTAAAAAATATCTAATTTTTAAGTTATAGATGTATGACTGTTTAAGAATGTGTGAATACATGAAAAAATGTTTTAAATGAACATGGTCAATAGATTTAAACTGCTAAATATATTTATTAACACGCTTGTTATAATATCAATAAAGGCAAAACACTCATGTACTGAGATCAATTACGTCGACCCGGGTTTCGAGCATATCCGATGCTCATCATCAGGGCGAGTGCGCAGTGGCGTCTGCGAGGTACCGGCCGGGCGCTGGGGCCGGGGACTAACCTGAGTGTTTTGCCGTTATCGATATTATAATTTGTATCAATATCACAATAATTTTAATACGCTTATATTAACATTTTCGTGTGGTGATGGAATAAGAATACAATTCAACGCCATTTTGCCCATGGGTATCATGGGTGTCGTAAAAGACAACTAAGAGATATAACATGCAGATATCATTTATGCAAGAGAAGGATAACTTGATATAAAGAGGGCTTTATATCAAGTTTTCCTTCTGGGTATAGGGATACCAACACGTCTGACCAGCCTGGCATAGTAGGTCAATTTCCCTCGTATTATGGAGGAGACTCGACCTCAACCGTGAGACATAATTGTATAAGCTGAGATAATGATGATTATGTTAATTTGGTTTGTATGTAACGGAATTTCCGATCGTGATTTTCAACTCGCTTTTAAGCGTCGAATTAATTCACACCTCTCAAGACCCGTTGACAATAATTTCAATAGCTTTTCGCATTATCCTTACACGAATAGCGATTTTTGTTATATCTGTTACTGAGATTTTGGCGTTAATCGACAGATGTCGCTATCCCTATTCTCTGTATCGCACTTTTTAGTTCGGGTGTCTACAAAGTGTGACGTGCGTGTTTTTAAATTTTTATTAAACTACTTATTTATTTTTAAAGCATCCCCATTGACCTACTATTGCACACTAGTCAGATGGGTTAGTGCAGTCTTTTATTTCACATTTGTTTTCTTTCATCTAGATATTCATTCATTCTTCAATTCATTTCAGCCCACAGATATCCCACTGTTGAGCTCAGCTCTCTTCCACAATGGGAAGAAAATTCCCTTACTATACCGCGCTGGTCAGACGTGTTGGTATAGAGTTTAATGTGGGGTTTTCCTTCTTTTGCGTAAATGTTATCTGCGTATTCTATCCCTTAATAGTCTTTTACGACATCTGCGGGCAATATAAGAAGTGGTGAATTGCATTCTTACTCCGTTACCACACGCAAAGACAACACACTTAGATATTACCTGCATATTATATCTCTTAGGCATTTTTACGATCACCCACGAGAAAGCAAAAGGATAACATCTTATTCAAGTTTAATGTTAATAAATTATAGGTCTACCCATCAACCAATAAAAACGTTTTATCAACAGACCCTTAACAACTTTTCTTAAGAACTGTACTGAACTAATTGTTCCATAGACTATAATTGCCTTTTGCAGCGCTAATAGACTATTTAAGTTCCATCCTGCCCATATTACCTTATTGGTAAGCTTAGTACTTGCTTTGCCACCTCTATGGATTAAAAAATAACCATTCGAATCTTAAATATGGAGTGGTTTAGTTAATTAGTTAGAAATTAAGTATTCCTACTTACTTTGTTAAGTTACTTCGAATAATAATGGTTTGAATTAGGAAATACCACAGACTATCAGTCTGTATAACTAATTATATTATACTGTGGTATTTTTTTTTTTCATTTATTGCCATCTGGAACTAATACCAGCTATCGCGGTCTGAGTCGTCTGAATTTGTTGATGATATTTTTTTCTTAACTGTGTTTAATATAATTGTCTATTATTAAATCAAATAGGTTATAATACAGTACTAGATATAGAGTAACTAATAAAGTTTGTCTATTAAACTTTCGGTTGAATTCAGTAAATTAATACAATTTCATATGTTTATATTTTAGGACTCTTTCTGCTTTACAGATATGAATACTGTGACGATTATACAATACAATATCTCGAATATTAAAATATTGATTAGTCTATAGTTAAATATAATTTTCCGTGTTGTTATAAACTAATTACCCCTTATATTTCCCGTAGGAGTCATACAAAACGACTAAGGCATATGGCATGCAAATAACATCTATATAAGAGAAGAAAACTCAAATTAAAACCCTTTTTTGGGGTGGGCTATGGTCAGCAATACCGCTCAGCTCCGTCTGGGGTGACAGAGGGGCGGTGCACGGTCCCGTAACCCATCCATAGCACGTCACCTTCGTCCTTGGGCCGACCGTCGGAGCCGAGTTCCTTGTCTTCAGTGATGGACCCGACGGAATACCCCGAGGGAGTACCCTCTTCAAATTAAAACCCTAACACGTCTAATCAGCTTGGTTAATTCGAACATAATGACGTATAAATTAAGACAATACAATACTCTGAAAGATATTGGATGATATGTTTAATTGAGTCCATCCAAACCTCTCGTGACGCTGGAAAGTGATCAAAACGTGGAAAAATCAAAAATGAAATATCTATAACCGCGTAAAAATAGTTTAAAATATGTAACGTCAAAAATTATTATAATTTCATCCGTTTACCATCCTTTTAACGTTCACTGTTGGGCATAAGCTTCTCAAGGCAGGATAATGCTTTGTGAATAAAACTACTTTTACGGATTATATTGCGTTTGTATTTGATTTATGATTGCCCGACGTTTCGAACACTTTGCAGCATTCATGGTCACGGGCGGACTAAGGTGTCTCACGTCCAACAAGTAATCGTTATTACAGACATTTATAATTATCTACCCGATACAGAAAATTAGTTATAAATTTATTAAATTGTGACCTGTGATTGTGAAGTTTTATTTACAATGTGTAGTGCTCGCGTAAACATCAGATATCAGGATAATGCTCTCAAAGCTACGTCTGGAAAGCTGGTGCGCGGTCGTGATGGACGTTATAACTTTCCCAGAAAAGTGCTGCTGCCTATTCCCTTGGCTTGGCTGAACTGGCTTTCTCGACTTCTACTGGAAAGTAAGAGATGATGATATATTGCATTTTTAATTCATCAGTGCACTGGATATTTAAGTGAAACGACGATTTTTTAATATTGGGAGCGTCTACTTTTTTCGTGCCTATATTCTTACTTTTTTCTTTTATAAAAGTTTTTATATATAAACAGTTGTTTATGTTTTTTTACATTATTTAATTTAGTACATGAAGCAGTGGATTTTATATAGCTTCTGAAAGACATGGATTTAGTAACTAAAAAGAATTAAATATACGTTTTATTCATAAATTATTGTTTTTATGTAAAGGTTTTTTTCTTTGTTTAATAACAGAATTACAGTGGATTTCATTTATAACGACCTCGGGAGTAACGACTTTTTGGTTACAGCGACGTCGAACTTACGTCCCTAGAATTTAAAGCATCCTTTTGTAAGAAATACATTCGCCAATAGCGACTCCGGCTATAACACCGAATTCAGCTATACCGACTTGTTTTTATGAACTATTTGGGACAGATTCCTAGAAAATGCTTGCGAATTCTGCGACTTATTTGGCAAAGACTAAAAGATTAATTCATAAGCTTTAACTATTAATCTTTCTTTTTTTTTTTTTTTTTGTGGGTGGGCCGCGGTCGGCGCCCCTCCGCACCACTCCGTCCGTGGCGACAGAGGGGCTTAAGCACGCGACCCCACCCGAAAACCACGTCGCCTTCGTCGTTGGGCCGACCACTGGAGCAGCGTTAACTTGTCGTCAGTGGTCGGCCCGACGGAATACCCCTTTTTTTATTGGGGTACCCTCCCATCGACCGACGTCCCCCCCTCGGGGAGGACGTCGGTCTTTCCTCACGCGGTCGGCCTCTCGGCGGGTGACGGACTAATCCCCGGTCACGTCACCCGCGGCCTCGGCTAGGGCGGCATGAGGCGCAGATAGTTGCGCCTGCGCCGCCCCAGTCGCCGGCGGCGGATCTCTTCATCGAGGCTGCGCTCCTCACGCAGGCGATCCGCCGCCTCCTTCCGCAACTATTAATCTTTCTTATCCTTTATTCACATTCAGAGATGGTCAAATGCTTTGATTGTGTGCAGCGTTACTTGGCATGTGCACGAAGTGAAAATTATGAGTAAGTTACGTAGCCAATTTCCAGTGAGTAAACAGTGTTTCTTAAACTTATGAACATGGTTCCTAGAGGTGCATTTACTGTTAAAGGGAAAAAATGTTATTATAATTATTTCGGATATAGAGACTACCGGATATAGCGCCGACATTATAGTGGTCCCTCCACCGTCGTTATAACCGAAATCCACTGTATTTGGTTAGGATAAGACAATGTTCAAATTAGATGAAAAAAGAAACTGTTTCTCTTATGATAAATCCAAATGGATTTATATCCACCCATTTTTTAGCCTACACACGTCCACTGCTGGACCTAGGCCTCCCCACGAAAATGCTATTCGGAACGGTCCTGTGCCACTCGCATACAGTGTTCCCTATTACTTTCACGATGACTTTAATACTTACCAATAAGTCTCTCCATGACACATTGGTTATTTACCTAAAAAGTTGTAAGTCATGGTTACCAAAAGATTAAAAAACAATGACCTACCTTCACATTGTCCTTAAATTCGAATTTCGAAATTTAAAATCTCATTCGATCAACGTAACGGATTGAATGTTAACAATAATTTAGTTTGATCAACTATGGAGTAAAATCTCCTACTTTTCGTCATTAACAAATTAAATTTACAACTACTATCAATCTTAATATAATGTTAACAAAGTTTAAAATTATATTCATCAATGTGTAAGTTAAGATTGTAGATTTTCGTATTTATAGGTTTTTGTGACTATAAGAGCGCCCGATAATGCTCATTGAGTGTAAGTTATTTTGTTTCGGTGGAAAAAATGGCAGTATATGAATAATACCTTTGTCTCATTAAGCGTATAAGGGGATCTGGGTGATTTAATAGCCCATCATGAAGGTTGAGGCAGAGTTTATGGGAGACCGTGTAGAAAGCCTGTTGTTCATTAAATGCGGAAAAGAGGTTAAAAATTTTGTCCGGTATTTTTATATCCACATTTTGTTGGTTCAATGACATAAGGATGAGATTGATAGCTATGAAGTTCTGTACTTGAATACTTGTTCAACCATCATTTAGTTTTGTCGCAAACTAATTCTTAATTGCAACGGATAGGTGCTGTTTCTGTTTTTAGTGTGGTGACGGAGTAAGAATGCAATTCACCACTCCCTATCTTGTCCGTGGATGTCGTAAAAGACGATTAAGGGATACAATGAGCATATAACATCTGTGCAAGAGAAGGAAAACTCGAAACAAAATCCTATGCCAACACGTCTGACCCGTGTGGTATAGTAAGTTAATAACCCTCCCATTATAGAGGAGGCCTGAGCTCAACCTTAGGACGTATATAGTCCGAAATGATGATGATGATAACTGTCTCTGTACAAGATTATACATATGTTCGTACTTGATATTTTGTGAGTATATGTAATTACTTCTTAACTGTTTCGGTTCAAGCTGTGCGGTTATATTTTTCTTCAAATATCCTATTTATCCACTGAAACCTTTACTGGGAAGACTTCGGCCGCGGAAGACCGTCATCTATAGGAACTGAGTCTTTTATTTCCATATGGTGACGGAGTAAGAATACAATTCACCGTCCTCTCTCTTGATAGTGGGTATTGTAAAAGACGATTAAAGGATTAGCTATACAGATACGAGTAACATCTATGCAAGAGAAGGAAAATATGAACTAAAACACTATACCAACACGTTTGACCAACATGGTATAGTAGGCTAATTGCCCTCCTATTGTTTATGAGGCTCGAACACAGCAGTGAAACGTATATGAGCGCGCGCGTCCTCATAACCCGCCGTAAAAACCCTTCGGCTGACCATTAGTACCGAATCTTTGATGTCAATAGCCGATTCAGCGGGTCCATGAGGAATGCCTTCCAAAAGGTCAATATGCTGATGGTAAAACTACACGATATTAGCAAATATAAGTATGTTGTTTTAAAAACATTTGCATTGTTTTGAAGACAATTTCCTTCCTCTGTTTGTTTCTGCACCATTTAACTTTGAATACTTAACACAAGTATACACTTACAATATGGCATACTACACGACACTGTACAAGAACTATTAGGGGCAAAGATAGATTTTTCTTTTTAAGGTAAAACGTCTTAGGATAATAGACGCATTTTTATTTGGACAAGTGGTATAAGCCTTAAAGGCACAATTTTACGAAGGCTAGTAGTAAGTTCAGAGAATGGAGAAGGGAATCGCATGTCGGCTCATATGTGTTCCGGGTTCGAGACTCCTCGACAATAGGCGAGAAATTGACCTAATATGCCACGCTGGTCAAACGTGTTGGCATAAGATTTTACTTCGTGTTCTACTTGTCTTGCATAGATATTATCTGATTATCATAGCAATTAGCCGTATTTTACAACACTCAGGAGTAGGAGAAGGGTTGATGAACTGTACTCCATCATATGCACACGCTAATTTGTATACATTAAATGTATTTATGTTAAGGTCGCTGAATGAGGGCCTCATAAATAAACTCCGACCTAGTGAAAGTTGCTGGGCGTCGTTGGATGCAGGCGGCACAGGACCGCACATTGTGGCGCAATATGAGGGAGGCCTACGTCCAGCAGTGGACGGCAATAGGCTGAAATGATGATGAAAATGATGAAATAAACTCAAAGTCATTTAGCGTCCTATGGAGCGGTCTATGCTCGGGATTTCTCTGTGAATTAGAATCCAAAATACGAAAATCCGTAGAGGTACGGGTGCAACTGACATAGCATGAAGAATTAGTACGCTGAAGTGATGATGGGCAGGCCATATCACTCGATGAACCGATAACCGCTGGGGAAGAAAGGTTCTCGAATATCGATCGTTATCGGACGATACAGTGTAGGACGATGCCCCTAGACAGACCGACGACCTAGTGAAACTTGCGGGACGTCATTTGATGTAGGCGACACTGGACCATATTTTGTAGCGAAACAGGAGGAGGCTCACGTCCAGCAGTGGACGGCGATAGGCTGACTGTTATCCGTTAGTTATCCGCATAAGTTCCTTATTACAAGATGTTATTAAAAAAAATATATACAAAAAAACAGCATATTTTTAAAAACGTTTACAAGAGGACTGTAATCTAAATGGAAATTAATTATATATTGACAGTTCATATCGGTAATTTAATCGATTCAATTAAAAACTTGGTTGTAAGCATGTTTCATACAAATAAAGAAAAAACTGCAAGATAAACTTAATTAAGAGATAAATGACAAAATGTTATTTTGCCTTCGCATAATTCACACTTAAATAAGCGGCAAATAAATCATTTTCAGTATGATGATGGAATAGAATACAAATAACCACCTCCTCATCATACTAGTGGGTGTCGTAAAAGGTGATTAAGGAGTATAAAATCGGCCTTGCCGAGGCCGCGGGTGACCGGTTCGTGGATTTTAGTCCGTCACTCGCAGAGAGACTGACTGCGTGACGGTGACCGACGTCCTGGGCGTCGAGAGAAGAGGCTACTTTGGAAGGTATTCCGTCGGGCCGACCACAGAGGACAAGGAACTCGATCCCGGTGGTCGCCCCAACGACGAAGGCGACGTGCTAGGGTGGATTATGGAGCCGCGAGCCGTCGCTTTGCCACCTTGGATATAGCCGGAAGGCGGGTGCGCTTACCATGGCCCACCCCAAAAAAAGAGGTATAAAATGCCTTTAACGTTTATGTAAAAATAGAAAAAAATATTTTAAAATCCTATACCAACCTCTCAAAGTTGCTCTATTTTAGGCAAATTGCCCGCCTATTTTGGAAGACAGAGTCCAGTAGTGGGACGTTGAGATGAGATGATGAAATCACTTTAAGCCAGTTTGTTTTATTTTATCTAAATTAATCAAGGAATTGTTATGAATTCATTATCTACCCTAAGCCAATTCGTCATTTCCAAGTATAAGAATTGTTATATAACTAAAGTTTTCTTTGGTAGTTTAAGGAAAAGTTAATGCAGTAAATGCTCTAACTATATCTACGCTGCTAAGAATTTTCTACTTGCAACCATAAATGCCTTGACTCTTGCGGAGTAGTAACCACATTCTTGCAGAAAATCGACCCTTAAATAACTGGAATTGGCTAATGCTCTTAGATTAGTGACCGAGAAAGCCCAAACTACGCCTGGTCTTGTGACCCTTGACATAGCAAAGGTTCATAACGGTAGTTACTACATACTTTTAACATCAGATGGGCTGTTTGCTTATTTATCTTCGCAAGCAGTAAAGAAATTGCTTCCATCCAACTTACTCGTTTTCATATAGCGTAGTGGTTAAGATACCGACTTACGGTGCCAATGGTCACGGGTTCGATTCTTACGCAGGACAATACCTAGTGTGATCTACAGTTTATTATTCCATGTCTGGGTGTATTTTGTATCCGCTAATTATATATTTGTAAATTACCCCGTAATACAAGGATTGTTGCCTTAGTCCAGGGTATTGTTATGTTCAGGAACGTGGTCACCGCCTTCTGACTCGTAGTCCCGATTCTTGGGGTGTCGCAGAAGCAAGTACCTTCATCTAATGCTGCTTTAATCGAGATCGCGGATGGATAGACCGGGGATTAGTCCATCACCTGCAAAGAGGCTGACTGCATGAGAGCAATTCTTCTGCAACAATGGTTATTGTCGAGATATCGACAGAGACTATACTCGATAGAGTAACCCGCTAGGCTGGTCACCGAGGTCAGGACTATAATCTCCAAACCAATGTCGGAGGTCAAACGTACGTTGTCCACTCCAGAAGGTCCCAGTCACGCCAGGGAATTTCTTGCTGAGCCGGTAAATGAACGCGAAATATGTAGAAATACCGGCTCAGTCAGCTCCAGCTCGTATGAGAGAGGAGCAACTGACGCCACAGCCCAGCGAAACATGAGTCCTCGAAGAAGCGTAGGAGGGAAGCCTCCAAAAATGCTCTGCGGCAAGGCGTACGGTACTAAAAGACGCCAGGCCAAGCGGGGAGAGCGGCGGGCGCATCGAGGTCAAAGAATCCATAATATCATTACTAATGGGTAAAAAACGGATTATTACAGAAACGTTACTATACTGAATAAAGAAAACACTACACTATTGATTATTTTATCTCTACAAACGATTGCATGCTTATTACAAGATTTATGTAACGCTTTTTCTGTTTCACTGGGAATATTGTACAGATTAACAGTCTATTCCGTAACTATAATCATAAATAAGAAACTAATTACATACATTTTAACCAAATAAATTTAGTTCATGGCTCGTGTTAGTTCAAACTGTTTCAATTTAGTTTGAATCTCATTTTAGTAGACTTATGATATTATTATTCTAAATAACACCTATTTTGCATTATTCAAAAGGTATTAGTTTGTCATTATATGTTCTGAATTAAACAGACAGATATATATTTTACAAAGCTCAAAGTCGCTCAGCGTGCTATGGAGCGGGCTATGCTCGGGATTTCTCTGCCAGATAGAATCCGAAAATCAAAAATCCGCAAAGAACGGATGGAACTTACATAGTACGAAGAATTAGTACGCTGAAGTGGAAATACGCAGGTGACATCCAACAACCGCTGGGGAAGAGAGGACGCAGTGTAGGACGACCCTCCATTAGGTGGACTGACGACCTGATGAAAGTTGCTGGGCGTCACAAGACCGTAGTCTGTGGCGTAACATGAGAGTGGCCTTCGTTCAGCAGTATACGGCGATAGGCTGAAATGATTGATTGATGATGATATATATTTTGTAGATGAGGATTTAAAGTAGATTCTAATAATCATCATCATCATAATCCTGCACTCATTCTAATTACTTGGGCTTGATGCAATATGTACTTTTATTTCATCGTACATATTGAAAGAAGATTGAATTTGTAATAGTTTTATAACCGTTCGGGTGTTTGATGTCAATCATCCTTTTGAATGTAATTGTTGACCAAACAGATTTGACCCATCAGATGGAATCTACCCATTCTCCATCTATCAGCCTATAGACAACCACTGTTGGACATAGACCTCCTCACGAGAATGCCACTCCGAACGACCGTTCGGAGTGGCTATGCCACTTGCATCCAACGGTTCTCTGCAATTTTCAGGATGTCGTCAGTCCACCTAGTAGAGGGATGTCCTACGCTGCGTCGTCCGAATTGTGATCGCCACCCGAGAACCTCTCTTCCCGAATGGTTGTCGGTTCGACGAGTGGTGTGATGTGCCTATTATCCTTTCTACGTGCTAATTATGCGGGCTATGTTGGTTACACCCGTTCTTCTACGGATTGCTGTACTACGGATTTTATCACGTGGAGAAATATCGAGTATAGCTCTCTCCATGGCACATTGAGCGACTTTGAGCCTTTTTTAGAATAGACTCGGGGCTAGAATTGGCCCAGGTTTTTATAAAGCTCTTAATGGTCTTTTTCAACATCTACAAGCAATATAATGGTTAATGGTATTAGCAGCTGCCGACAGCTGTACGTGAGGGTGATCCGGTCGATGGCCCTGTATGGCGCACCGGTGTGGGTGGCGTCCCTGACCGTCCGTCTTAGGGCCCTCCTGTGGCGACCACAGAGGGTCATGGCGATCAGGGCCATACGGGGTTACCGCACTGTGGCGACGGAGGCAGCGTGCCTCCTGGCCAGAACTCCCCCGTGGGACCTGGAGGCTAACCGCGCGACGGCGACCGACGTCCCAGGACGTCGAGAGGTGAGGTTACCCGAAAGGGTATTCCGTTGGGCCGACCACTGACGACAAGTTACATCTGCTCCGGTGGTCGGCCCAACAACGAGGTGACGTTCCCGCGCGCCGTCCTTTCATCGCCCGGGACGGACTGGACCGCGCGTGCGCTTGTCATAGCCCACCCATAAAAAAAAAAAAGTATTAGCAGCTGCTACCACATATCATTTGTTTTTAAATGTCACATATTGTAAATAAAACTGCAGATTTTTTTGCGTTAGTATTTTTATTTGATCGCCGGACGTTTCGAACACTTTGCAGCGTTCCTGGTCACGGGCGGACTAAGATGTCTCACGTTCAACAATATAATATCAACAACTTGTCCTCAATCAAATACAAATGGGTTAAAATCCATAAATTAGTTTTATTTGCAACTAGCTGACCCGGCGAACTTCGTACCTCCCTAATTTTTTTCTTAAATATATTTTCTAAATTTTCAAATATATAGTCTCTAATGGAAAAACCATCACGGCTTTTTCGGGAAACTTTTGAGCGTCTTAGTCGCGGCATTATTAATGATGATACAAAGAGAATCCCAATTAGGTACTGATTATTGATTTCTAACAAAATTATAATTACCAAATTTCCAATCATAATTATCTATAGACAAAATTGCGTTTAGTTATTATTTGCATTTTGTTATTACATATCAAATTCGTTTTTGTTATCCTACGTTTCATAGTAACTGGTATTATTTTTGTCACGATTTTCGGCGCGAACATCGAAATGTCATGTTAAGTTATATTCATTTTTTACTCTTTTATAGTGTTTATATTTAACAATTTTGCTGATATTTTGTCTAATATAATTATCAGTTAAGATGCTGAAGTGTGGTGAATGTGATATAAGAGTTGTTTACGTGTATTTTCGTATTCTACTGAAATTCTCAGAGAAATGATTTAATTAGATTTTCAGTGCCTAATTAATGGTAACGACTTAACTTACTGACGGACATGACTATAAATAAGCTATTCTATATAAAGGAATGTTGAATAATATGAAAAAAATGGTAACAGACTTGGCTGTGTGTGCCATGATACCTTTACCTGTCCAAATGGACAAACAGAAACTAAAAAAATCTATTTGACATTTTGTGTCACGTCACACTGGAACGCGATCGAACGGGATAAAAAATAGCTCATTGCCATTAAGAAGAAGAAAAACAAGATAAAAAGTATCCTATGTCCGTCTCCTGGTTCTAAGCTACCACCAATTTTCAGTTAAATTTGTACAGCCATTCTTGAGTTATAAATAGTGTAACTAACACGACTTTCTTTTATATATATATATATATATATATATATATAGATTTATACATACAGTACACATCAGAAATCAAAATGTCACGTAATTTGAAATCTTTTTTTTATCCATCCCCATCATTCTATGAATGTCAATCTTTGAGATTCGATTTTCCCAAGGGAAAAGAATTTCATGATCGTCATGATCTCCAGGTGATGTAACGATCGCTGTTAGTTGCTGTTACTGCTCCCCGTTATAATGGTGTTCATTAAAGGCGGTTTTTGCCACTCCTATGGAAGTGCAGACTGGTGATATATTTTTTTCTTGCCCACCCTATACCAACCTCTCTGACCAGCATGGTATAGCAAGGTCAATTTCCCTCCTATTGAGGAAGAGGCTATAGTCCAACAGTGTGATGTATATGAGCTGAAATGATGATGAAAATGAATATCAAGTTCTAATTATTAGATATGATTAAAAAAAATCATTATTATGTAATCATAACAGGAAATTTTGCCTTTCTTATTGCGACCCCTTACGAGTTCTAGCACTTAAAATGCCGTTTCCAACGACAACAAATAACTGTAAAAGAAAAAAAAACAAAGCTTCCCGCCATAAATTCACTGGCCGTTGACAGCTGTCATTATTTCCCGCCGTACAACCGAATTTCACTTAAGATCTTCATAATTTTAATACGAATCAGAAACGTGACTCCGACACCTCACGTTTTTAAATAAAGGGTGTTACTATTAAGTTATTATAGTTTTCGTAACTCTTAACTAGAAAAAAAAAATGTCATTTTCAATAAATTATCGAATTGGAATTTAAATCGTTATTAGATTAAATGGCCGTCAAAGTGTCGTCGGTTCATCTGAATTTAAATAACCCGTGAATATTGACTTATGATTATTAAGAATCGAATCGTATTACGGCACCTAGCAAGTATTTTCCATTAAGTTCTCCCTATTAGTTTTAAATAAATGATAATTTTGGTAACCTACCGTTTAATATTCTTATCAGAATTATTGAGTCACTATAGAATGACTTAATTTAATTTGGTTTCTTTCCAGTCATAAAATTTAACAGTTTAAAGCTTTGAAAACATTACTTTCTGTAGTTTAACGGTCATAAAACTCAGCCATTAACTTTGCAATATATTATATAATTCTCGCATTAATAAATACTGAAAAAGATAAGCTATTTAGACACTATTTAGGATAAAAGACGTGTTAACGTCTTTTATCTTAAATAGCGTTAAGTGTTCATTCAAATTGCCTTAGAATAATAACGTAAAGAAGGATAGTGCCGGTACTTAAGCCTTCAATAATGTGAAGCCAAAAATACTTACTACATGCGTGCAAGCGATTGCGCACACCACTATACAATAGAGTTGCGTTGCGTAAGCCATGACCTTCTACACTACAGAACAGTCCAGCGTAAGCTCCCATAAGCTCCAATTTAAATGCTTCATATTTTGTGCGCGGAGTTCTATGAGTTATTCTAAGCCAAATTCCATTCAAATTTCTTTAAACCTTCTATAGGTACTCATATTCATCATGATCATCATCATCACAGCTCATATACATCCCACTGTTGGGCTCTAGCCTCCTCCAAAATATAAGAGAAATTGACCTACTGTACGACACTGGTGAGACGTGTTGGTGTAGGGTTTTATTCCGAGATTTTTTCCTCTTGCATAGATGTTATATGCATATTATATCCCTTAGTCGTATTTCATGACACCCACGGGCAAGAAAGGGAGTGGTGAATTGTATTCTTACTCTGTCACCACACGGAAACTACTCACAATGTCTCTATTATTATTAAAATATAATTATTAAGACAAATTTAAATAATTAACTTACACATTCATTAGAACAGTTATATTCAAAAAGGCCTTCACAAGAGATAATGTCATAATCGCCATCTTTTTAATATCGCCAACCCTCACTTTCTGAAGAGCTAGTAATAAGTGATTGAATCATCATCAGAGGACAGCAGAACCCTCCTGAAAAAATGATAATATCAATTGCGATTACCAATCCGCTTGGTGATTATAATTTTCCTGTGGCGTAGTTCATGTCTAGTAGTAGATGTATATAAATTGTTGGATGAATGGAGGAGATAAATGACGATTTGTTACTTTTTACCGGCTATTTATTCAGAAAAGTATTGAAAATTTAGTGATATGAAAAATTTGCAATTGCTATGTTTATCGAACTTGTTAAGAACCTGAAATTTGTCTTTGTAGATGAGAACATAAATTTTATATTTATGCCAACATTTTTAAAAGGTCTTGATTATAACATTTGATCTTGCTGGATCCTTCTCAATTTTGACGCTTTCCAATCCATGTAATATATCAAATTTGTTAGATTTCAATTAATAAATTATCATATTATATTAATTATTATAAACTAGCAGCGCCCTGCGGTTTTACCCGCATAGTTCCCCAAAGTAATAGCCTATGTGTTATTCTGATATGTAAGCTGTATTATTGTGAAATTTAATTAAAGTCCATTCGCGTATAAGAGCAATATTTATATATATTGCGTAAAAGAGCAATAAACTTCCTCACATAAAAACTTTTGCGTTTATAATATGAGTAGGACTTAATGTTTAATATTTACTGACTCAAAAGAAACCCCTATATCAACTCGTCTAGCTAGCGGGGTGCAGTAGGGGGGGTGCAGGAGGGGACGTATCAGCTATGATGATGATAATGATGTACTGACTAAAAATAGTATATTTTTTTAATATAGATCCATTTTCCTATTATACTGACAGTAAATTTGCATTACAATGTTAATTAAAATTTAATAACTAATTATGTAGCAGGTAGATATAAATGTATGTAATAACGATGACTTGTTGGACGTGAGACACTTTAGTTCGCCCGTGACCATGAACGCTCGATCTTTCAAACGCGTGTTCGGAACATCGAGAAATCAGATATCCTACTAATATTATAAACGCGAAAATTTGTGAGTATGTGAGGATGTGAAGATGTTTGTTGCTCTTTCACGCAAAAACTACTGAATGGATTTTTTATAAAACTTTACAATAATAATGCTTACATATCAGAATAACATATAGGCTATAATTTATCTCGATATTCCTACGGGAAGAAGAACTGCGGGTGAAACCGCAGGGTGCTGCTAGTCAAATATAAACGTGATAAAATTCGCAGAAATTTTATTTAAAATCTATTCTTTGAATTCGTTTTTAAAATAATGTTCGACACAATATTATTCATACAATATAAAAATAATTTCAGTTTCTTCATAATAAATATCTTTTTCAAAGTTACCATCCATGAATATTATGCCATGAAGTGACGGAGTAAGAATACAATTCACCACTCCGTCTCTTGCCCGTGGGTGTCGTAAAATACGACTAAGGAATATAATATGCAGATAACATATATGCAAGAGAAGGAAAACTCGAAAATAAACTCTATACCAACCCGTCTGACCAATTTGGTATAGTAGGTTAATGTCTCTCCTATTGTGGAAGAGGCTCGAACCAAAAAGTGAGACGTATATGAGATGAAAAGATGATCAATGAATAAGGTGTTGCTCTATATTGGGTGAAGGCCAAAATAATTGAAGGCTTTCCTAGCAATTATCACAGAACATTAGAACACTCATAAAGAATTATTTAAAGAAGTTTTGATATTAGCATCAACCTGTAGATATCACCTAACTGAACGTCAAACCGTGGGTACTTAATTGAAACTAAAGGGAGCCTCGTACCTGCCAATATAGTAATGAGACAGTGTTGCTCTTGGGCAGTGTAGCTGATAAAATAACACGTCATAATTCTACAACAATTATATATCAACATAATTTTTGGTATGGATTTTTTGACACATCAACCTACATTGAGGTATTTAACCTTGAAAAATTTCGTGATATAATTTCAGATATATTTTTTCCTTGTGGTGACAGACTAAAAATACAATTCACGACTCCCTATCTCACCCATGGATGTCGTAAAAGACGACTGAGGGAGTATAATATGCATATAATATTTATGTAACTATTTATTTATGTACGTAGTGGTTGGCCAATAGTGGACGTGGTGAACGTTCATGGGCTGATATTATGAATTATATTTATAATTCTCTAATAAATAGATGGTGACAGAGTAAGAATACAATGAACCACTCCCTACCATAGCTATAGGTGGCCTAAAAATGGATAAAGAATGCATGTTGTGTGCATCATTTTGGAAGTGATACTCTTACACTGCTGGCCCGATATTAACTAAACATAGTTAAGAACTACCGCAAGGAAACTGGCTTTCAAATGAAAAAAACCGCATCGAAATCCATCTATCTGTTTGAGAGCTGCGATGCCACAGATACACACACACACAGACAGGCAGACATTGACGTCAAATAACACCCCTCTTATTGCGTTGGGGGTAAAAAACTATTAAAACATATTCAAAGTAAAGTTGTGGTCGTACACTATTGTAACAACCGCTAAGGTAAGGTGGTACTTATTATTTTTTAATACAATAAAGTACATACGCATTGGTACATTCTTATTAGTACCTGATATTGCAACCGCCAATTTTGTATAAAAAAATAACCAAAAGATGTATTGATATAATTAGCTTTCAATCAGAAGTAACACAGAAATCAGACGAGATGATTTGTGAACGATGTCGGTGCAAACAAGATTTCGTTGATTGCTGTAATTTTGTATACTGGCTCTTATTTATTGCGAGTTATATTAAGTTTTATATCTGATAACGGAGTAAGGATACCATTCACCACTCCCTATCTTGCCCGTGTATCGTAAAAGACTACTAAGGGATTTAATCTGCATATAAAGTCTACGTAAGAGAAGGAAAACTCGAAACAAAAACCCTACCTGACCCTGTCTGATCAGCATGGTATAACAGGTCTATTTCCCTCGTAGTATAAAGGGAGTTGCAAGCCCAGGAGTGGGTCGTATATGAGCTGAGATCATGATGATGATTTTAAGTAACACATATATAGTTAAAGAGAGAAATAAACATTACAATTTTCACATATCCTATTTTCTTGACTGTGAGTGTAATAAAAAATGTCTGTATATCTTTTAAGAGTGGTAGGATCACACTGTCGACAGTTATCTGTCTACAGTCGCGGGCCGGTCTGTCCGGGGTAGTACCACACTGAGCAGAAAATCGACGTCTGATTAGTAGCAATTTGTTACTGCGCTTCGGTCGGTGAGCGAGAGAGCCGGCAGCCTTACTTTCTGAGGGTGTTTGCGTGTGGAAGGTTTTGGTGGTGCCGTTGGTATCACCGAGCCTCAATGTACTTATTCACACTCCCTTCACTTTCTTCACGGTAAGTAGCGGCCTTATTAAGGTCCATGAGCGGCAGCAATACTTAACATCAGGTATACTGTTTGCCCGTTTGCCACTGTTAGCAATAAAAAAAAATATCCATCCATCAGCCCGTAAAGCTCTTCTGTTGAACATAGCCCTCCCTACGAGAATGCCACTTAAAAGGGTTCTATGTGACTTTTAAAATGTCCTTGAACCTTGAAAAAATTAGAACCTTTCTTCTCCAACGGCTGCCGATTTGGCGAGCGTGCCTGATACCACTTCAACGTGCTATTTTTTCGCGTTATGTTAGTGACACCCGTTTTCCTACGGATTGCCGTAATCTGGATTTTATCTCGTAGAGGAAAAGCGAGCAATAGCTCTCTCCATAGCATGCTGAGCGAATTTTAAAAGGTCAACATTAAGAGATTAAATTTCAGTGCCACAAGACATTGATGGAACACTGGTTATAAACTTTTGTTTTCAGATCTTTAAAGTATATTGGACAAGAAGATCCTTCTAAATTTTCGAAACGAAAAATTACCATGCGATATAATATCTCGATAATATTTAGATGCTCTTCCTTAGGGAAGAGAAAGAAAACTCGAAGTAAAACCCTGCCATTATGAAGGAAACTCGAGCTCAACAGTGAAACGCATTTGGTATGTGATAATGATGATTTAGAGGAACCTCAAACCCAATTGAATACTATATAATTGTAGGACCATACTGTTGACAGTTATGTAGACATAGCCGCGGGTCCATTTGGGGTAGTATACACTATCCCAGAAAATCGACGTAAGAACAATTTGTTACTGCGCTTCGTTCAGTGAGTGAGAGAGTCGGAAACCCAACTTTCTAAGGGTGTTTGTATGTGGCGGGTTTTAGTGATGCCTATCACTGAATCTCATTTCACGCATTCACACTCCCTTCACTTTCTTCGCGGCAGGCAGCGGCCTTGAAAAGGCCCATGAGTGGCAGCAACACTTACCATTAGATGTACTATTTGCTCGTTTGCCACCGTTTGCAATTAAATAAAAAAACGTAATGATATATGAGCTAAGATAATAATTAATTAAATTAAATGTAAGCAGGTAGCATGCAGTGTCTCAGAAGAAAGGCTCAAATCAAATGCTTTATAACTAAACTCTGCGGTGGCACGTACATATTGTCAATTTTAAATTTTATCTTAAATTCCCTTAGTAAATAACTACCGGATTGGATCGTGGACACCATTGAGAAGATCCGGTAAAAATCACAGTGGGCTTGTTTTATATTACTTTTTATACAACATTGTATACGTGTTTTGTATGTGTCTCCAATATGATATCATTCGAACAGGATACAAGTTTTATTTTTTTTAATTTAATATTATTAACCTGCACTTAATTGCACAGGTGGCTTAGTGGTTAAGATACCGACCTACCGTGCTAGGGTAATGGTTTTGAAATCCATAAAGGACAACCCTTTTTGCGATACACATATTGCTATTTTGAGTATGGATGTAATTTGTGTCGGATAAAATAAGGTTTGCTAAATCCCCGCAATACAAGAATTATTTTTTTGGACCTTGCGTGGATGTTATCTGCATATCATAATCCCTAAGTCGTCTTTTACGACATCCACGGGCAAGAGAGGGGGTGATGAATCGTATTCTTACTCCGTCACCACACGGAAGGTACCAATACATACACCAATACTCTAATGATGTTATTATATGATATTACATTGATACAAGTTTAATTATATTTTACACTATAAATAAAATACAAAGCAATTATCTAGTACAGTGTTGAATATTTTTTTAACTTCATCGCGTAAGACGGTCATCAAGGCACATTAAGTTTAATATCAAAGTTTGATCGAATATCGATTTAAATGTGTCGATGAAAGTACCGATTCGTAACGATTATATCCTTAAGGCTACAGTTACGTCAGAAATTTACTTAATAATGCGTTTAAAATGCAATAAAGTGTCGGTGTACACTTTTTGCAGCACGCCCTCTGTAAGTATATGTTTGATATGTCGGTTTGCGATAATTTGCGATAGCCATTTTTTCTGTGTAACCTTCTAATTAATTTTTTATTACTAATTGTTATTTCGTTTGACTTGGTGGTAAGTTGACTATAAAAAGTCATTTACCAATTCTTTTAGAAAAGATCGTGAAGAGGCGAAGCTCTTACCCAATCGAAGTTGAAATTTCGCTAATATACTACGCCAGTCAAACGTGTTGGTATGGGGTTTTATGTCGAGTTTTCCTTTTTTTGCATCGATGTATATGCATATCGTATCCTCTAGTCATCTTTTACGCCATCCACGAGCAAAAGAGGAAGGGAGGGAGGGATTGTATAGTTATTTCGACACAATACGTATAATGTGTTATTATTCCGGATAATCTGATTCTTTTATATCTGTAATCATAAAATTATTAGGAACATGATTTAAGTACTAATGGTATTGTGATGTAGTGAGGACTGACCTACCGTATCAAGTCTCAGGGATTCTAAAACGCGCAGGTTAATAATTTGTATCCAGGGCGGGATCCCTGACCGTCCGACTCGGGGCTCTTCTGTGGCGACCACAGAGAGTCATAACGGTCAGGGCCATACGCTGATACCGCACGGCGGTGACAGAGGCAGCGTCTCTGTTGGCCGGGACTCCCCCGTGGGACCTGGAGGCGGAAATGCTCGCCGGTTTGTAACGGCGGGTGTGGCGGGTGCGAGCGGAAGGCGGTATGGTCTCGTTAAGGGAACTTACCACATGGTAAGCCCGTTAGGCAGTCCCGCTGGAAAGGCCTCGATTCAGTGTGTGGACCGTCGAGGCCTTCCGGCCGGTACTGATGCAGTGGTTAGAGCGGCGGCACGAGGTCCTCTCGTTCCGACTGGTACAGGTTTCAACGGTAGCTTCCCCAAATACCTGCACATGGTCGTTAGGAGGGAGAGTACACCGTCCTGCCGCTACTGCGATTGCGACGAGGACACGGCGCAGCAAACCTCGAGCGTATGATGCAATACGCTCGAGGTTTATGCCGCTTGGGCAGAGCAGCGTTGTGAACTCGTCGCAATCATTGGTGCCGACCTGACGCTGCTGACCATCGCCAAGGCGATGTTCGACATCGTAAGGAACTGGGACGCGGTCGCAGCCTTCTGCGAGGCAGTAATCTCGCGGCGCAGGCGCGAATACCTGCGCCTGATGCCGCCCTAGCCAAGGCCGCTGGTGACAGGACCGTGGAATTAGTCTGTCACCCACCGAGACGCCGACCGCGCGAGGAACTACCGACGTCGGTCGAGGAGAGGGTACTTCTCAATGTCCTGACCACTGACAACAAGTCACCCTGCAGCGGTGGTCGGTCCAAAGATGAAGGCGACCTGTCACGGGTGGGTTACGGGTGTGCGTGCTTACGCCCCTCTGTCGCCCCAGACCCAGCGGAGCGAGGAGTGCGCCGACCGTAACCTACCCCTAAAAAAAAGGGTTTTTAATTTGTACCATACAAAAATTATGTAATTTGTGTACTATGTAATTTGTGTCCGTTAAATTATAAATATTCCGTTAATTTACAAATAGTAAATTCCCAATAAAAGGATTATTTCTTTAAAGCATGTTGTCATTTGTAATTAGAAAAATGATTAGTCATGGTCATCATCATAATCACAGCTGGGCTCGAGCCTCCTCCATATTAGGAGGGATATTGATCTACTATACCACGCTGGTCAAACGGACTTTTTTTTAAGACCACCCACCCTGTACTAAGGGAAAAAATTTGTATTGCAAGGGACTTCACAAACATAAAATTAACGGACACAAACTATATTCAGACTCAGCACAATTTATATTTTTCTGCATGGGATTCGAACCCACGACACTGGCACCGTAGGTCGGTATCTCAACTACTACGCCATCTGTGTAGTCTGTGAGTCTTAGATTGGTTTCCCATTAGATTGATAGTAATCAAATAATATTTCTATGTGGTGACAGAGTAAGAATACAATTCACCACTCCCTATCTTGCCCGTGTATCTCGTAAAAGATGACTAAAGGATATAATATGCATATAACACCTATACAAGAGTAGGAAAACTCGAAACAAACCCTATTCCAACCCCTCTGACCAGCGTGGTATAGTAAGGTCGACTACCCTGGTATTGTGGAGGAGGCTCGAGCCGAACAGTTGGACGTATATGAGCCGAGATAATGAGATTATGAAATAATATTTTGTTTGATCGAAGAATCAAACTATTAATATCCAAATTTCCCAATCTATACCTGGTACTAGATCAATAACAACGCAATAAATCACTACATAGTATCACACATCTATACCAAAAAACAAAATTGGAGTGTCTGTTTGTAATGTCAAAATAATAGGCTTTTTTCATGCTCACACGGTTACTTGCACGACACCTATGCCTAAAATAGCAATTAAAAAAAATTTGTGTCTGTCTGTCTGTCTGTCTGTCTGTCTGTCTGTTTGTTCCGGGTAATCTTCAAAACGGCTGGACCGATTTCAAAAATTCTTTCACCAATGGAAAGCTATAATATCAGGGCGTAAACTAGGGTTTATTTTATCCCGGTATTCCCACGGGAATGGGAACTACGCGGGTAAAATGACTATAACCTATAACCGAAGCGAAGCGAGGGCGGGTTGCTAGTATGAAATATTTTAATTAAGTAACACACAATTATACGGTAGTTGTTACATATTTAACAGCAATAAATAGTTTTACAACTGCGTAATATCAAACAATCATAAATATACTAGACTATAACGGCGACTTTGACTTCTATACCAATAAATAAAATTGGAGTGTCTGTTTGTAATGTCAAAATAATAGGCTTTTTTCATGCTCACACGGTTATTTGCACAACACCTATGCCTAAAATAGCAATTAAAAAAATTTTGTCTGTCTGTCTGTCTGTTTGTTCCGGGTAATCTTCAAAACGGCTGGACCGATTTCAAAAATTCTTTCACCAATGGAAAACTATAACATCAGGGCGTAAACTAGGCTATATTTTATCCCGGTATTCCCACGGGAACGGGAACTATGCGGGTAAAACGACTATAACCTATAACCGAAGCGAAGCGAGGGCGGGTTGCTAGTTGTAAATAAATATAGTGTAATTATTGAAAGATCCCAAAAAAAACACTGAAATATTTGTAATAATGAAGTCGGTTAAAAAACGCCTGGGATCTTCGCTTGAGATCTTCTAGGGATGTGACTTGGAGAGAAAAATCGATTAATAAATAATCAATTTTTTTTCTTTAATAAATCGAATATAAAATAATCGATTAATTTTAATATAAAAAAATCATTTCTTTATTATTTTGATAATCGATTATTACAAAAAATTAATCGATTAATATAAAAATTGACCATTTTTTCACATTCCTATTATCTTCATAGATTTTAGACGATAAAAAGATTTTCTATTATTAAGATACCTCTATAAAAAACTAAATTTATAAAAAAGAACACAGCAGTCACGAGGACTGCCGGCGGAAGTGAAAACTTAAAACTATGAACAGAAAGTTGTCATCTTAGAAATTGCAAATTTATTGTTTTTAAATCTTAAATTAAAATTTGTTAATTAAGACAATTCGCCACTCACATGGTTGTCGTAAAATACAACTAAATAAAATGCAGATGACATCTATGCAAGGAAAAGAAATCTCAACATAAAAACCAATATCAATCTGTCTGACTAGCTTGACATTGTAGGTGATCTTCTCTTCGTTTCTATGGAGAGACCCGACCAAGGTGTAGGAGTGGTAGGACCACACTGTCGACAGTTATCTGTCTACAGCCGCGGGCCGGTCCGTCCGGGGCAGTACCATGCTCTCGCAGAAAATCGACGTCTGAGTAGTAACAATTTGTTACTGCGCTTCGTTCGGTGAGCGAGAGAGCCGGCAGCCCAACTTTCTGAGGGTGATTGCGTGTGGAGGGTTTTGGTGGTGCCCTTGGTATCACCGAGCCTCAATGCACGCATTCACACTCCCTTCGCTTTCTTCGCGGTAGGTAACAGCCTTGTAAAGGTCCATGAGCGGCAGCAACACTTACCATCAGGTGTACTGTTTGCTCGTTTGCCAACGTTTGCAATAAAAAAAAAAGAAAAAACCAAGGTAGAAGAAAACAAAGAAAAAGAAATAAATAATATTCCTTACGCTGTAAAATGTGTGAAACAATACAAAAAAAAGGCCTTGTTTAATTTAAGAATTTATTATGAAAATAACCATTATCTTTTAGTATCGATAGCGTTCCATGTATTTAATTACATATTAGCATTTTCTGTAATGCAACACAGAGAAAGTGCTAAAGCATAACAATGCTTTCCATATTTATTCTGTTACACTGAAAATTCTAGAAGATATCGTCTTTAGTGTGCCATTGTATTATTGGAGAGGATAATTTAAATTACTGATTGGCAGTTACTGTAAATTATGGTATCATTTCATTTAAAGCGATTGATGAATAAGAACTTGATACAAAGTCTTTGTAACCATGCCATAATTTTTTATTAAAAAACTGTTATCTCAAAAATTTCTAATATTTTTAAGCCCGTGAAATATAAACATTACTACGGATTTTAACACATTTAAATTTGATATTTAATATCCAACTTTTCAATCTAAAAAAAAAACAGAAACGTGACAAACGCCGTAAAATACTTGATCACAAAACTAGCAACCCTCGCTTCGCTTCGGTTTCAGTCACCTTACCCGCGTAGTGCCCGTTCCCGTGGGAATACCGGGATAAAATATAGCCTATGCTACTCCCTGATATTATAGCTTTCCATTGGTGAAATAATTTATGAAATCGGTCCAATAGTTTCGGAGCTAATTCGTTACAAGCATACTTACATACAAACCTTTCCTCTTTATAATATTAGTATAGATAATAAAAAAACTACAAATAAACAAACACAGCGTAGGTGTAATCAAAAATCAACTCAAAATTCGAGCAGATATGATTTACAACCGGTAAATTACAATCTATGTTAATATTTACAATACAAATTAAATATAACTAGTAATCCGTCCGTTACTAGCTGTTACCGCCATTTACCGCCTGTTACCGGCGCAGTAAAACGCGTGTTATCTTATCTGTATGACAGTTTCTGTTTACGATATGTTTTGATTTCGTTTCTTGATAGCTTAAGGGACAGCTATGTTTCTTTATTTGTATTCAATCCATGTTTCGCGTTTATCATTACGATATGGTTCTACAAGCCTTGAAGACACAACTTTATACGTGTTATGACAAGTTAAGAACATAATAAATTATTACCCCCTGGTACCTTCCCATGGCAAACTTAAAAAATAGGGTTATTTGTTGGCACTAATGATTTCTGATGTTTACGCGAGTTTTACACGTTTTAAATGAAACTACTTTACGGATTTTATCGCGTTTGTAAAATCCGTAAAATTTGATTGATTCCTGCTCGCCACTTGACAACTCAACAATTGTCGGTACCTCAATTGGTACTTCAATGTGCTAATTGTTCGAATTTTTTCGGTTGTAAGGTTCACCTATAGTTTTTATAACGGATTTTAGTACGTAGTAAACTACTGAATATGGCTCACTCTCTGTATAGCACGTCGTGCGACTTTGATGCTAACATTTGGAGATATTGATCATAGACATATATTTTTTCGGGTGACGTGACCGGGGATTAGTCCGTCACGCGCCGAGAGGCCGACCGCGTGTGGAAAGACCGACGTCCTCCCCGAGGGGGGGACGTCGGTCGATGGGAGGGTACCCCAATAGGGGGTATTCCGTCGGGCCGACCACTGACGACAAATTAACGCTGCTCCAGTGGTCGGCCCAACGACGAAGGCGACGTGGTTTTTGGGTGGGTCGCGGGAGTTGCGTGCTTAAGCCCCTCTGTCGCCCCGGACGGAGTGGTGCGGAGGCGCGCCGACCGCGACCCACACACAAACAAAAAAAAAAGACATATATTTTTAAATACTGCGGCGTTTTTAACAAAAATAGCTAATCATGTCATCATAATCTTCTCATTATAGCTCATATAAGCCCCACTTCTTGGTTTGAAACACCTCTACAATGCGAAGAAAAGTGATTATAGCATGCTGGTCAGACAGGTCGATATGGGGTTTTATTTCGAGTTTTCTTTCTCTTGCAATAGATATTATTTGCATTATAATTTACAATTAGTCGTTTTTTACATCACTTAAAAGCAAGAAAAGGGGTGAAGAATTGTATTCTTACTCTGTCACCACACGGAAGGTGATAGTATATTTTATTCTTAATGATTTCGTGTAAGGGTCATACTTAGAGTTCCAAAATAATCTTCCCCTTAAAGATTTTTATATTTTAATTGGCCTGATTTACATAACATAACAAATTTCTGTCGCAATTAATATTCAAATATGTTACAACCAAGTACTGATTTTAATGAAACGCTATATTTTACAATATATTCAAATATAGACAGATCATATTTCATCAGACCAAATAAAAGATCGGTTTCTTTGATATAATTAACTTGACTAATATTTATGTGGTAAAAGAGCTTCTGTAAAATGTGGTAAAAAGTGCCTCAATTATGGAATTTGTTCTTGTATGATACAATTTTTAACCCCCGACACAAAAAAAGGGGTATTGTAAGTTTGACGTCAATGTCTGCCTGTGTGTGTGCGTGCGTATGTGTGTGCGTGTGTGTGTGTGGCATCTTAGGTCTCAAACGGATGGACGGATTTCAATACAGTTTTTTTTATTTGAAAGCCAGTGATTGTTGCCGTGGTTTTTAACAATGTTAGGTTAATCGCGGTCAAGAAGTGTAGGTATATCAGTTATTTTCCAAAATGATGTAATGACGTTTTAACCGATTAAGTGCTGCTGCGCGTACCAGTATAATCGTTAAATGATAATTATTATTATATTTTTTGTATAATATAATAATAATTATCATTATGTATTTATATTATTTGACAATTCCTATTGAAGAGAAAGTAATACTTTTTTTTACTATTTTAGTTTATGTCGAGGGTTATTCAATTTATTTCAATTTTATTTATGTTTTTATAGTTATTTGAAATATTATTATTTTTATAGATTAAGGCAGACGGTCCTCTCGTAACCAGGAACGATGAAAAGTGTTCGTAAAGTCAGACAGGTAAAAATCAAATACAAACGCGTTTCAATCCGTAAAAATAGAATTTTTCACGTGTTTGTTTTAATCGTCATCTTGGCTCATATACATGCTACAGTTGGGCTCAAGCTTCCTCTACAACGGGAGGGAAATTGACCTACTATATCACTCTGGGCAGATAAGTTGGTATAGAGTTTAAATTAGATTTTTCCTTCTATTCCATAGATGTTATCGGCATATTACTACTCCCTTAGTCATCCTTTAAGACACCCATTTTTTCATTTTTTGGGGGCTGGGTTACGGTTGACGCACTCTTCGCACCACTCCGTCCGGGCGATAGAGGGGCATAAGCACGCACACCCGTAAACCACCCATGAAAAGTCGCCTTCGTCGTTATGTTGACCACCGGAGCAGGGTGACTTGACGTCAGTGGTCGGCCTGATTTAAGACACCCATGGGCAAAATAAGGGATTTTTTTTTTTTTTGTGGGTGGGTCGCGGTCGGCGCGCCTCCGCACCACTCCGTCCGGGGCGACAGAGAGGCTTAAGCACGCAACTCCCGCGACCCACCCAAGAACCACGTCGCCTTCGTCGTTGGGCCGACCACTGGAGCAGCGTTAACTTGTCGTCAGTGGTCGGCCCGACGGAATACCCCTAATTGGGGTACCCTCCCGTCGACCGACGTCCCCCCCTCGGGGAGGACGTCGGTCTTTCCTCACGCGGTCAGTCTCTCAGCGGGTGACGGACTAATCCCCGGTCACGTCACCCGCGGCCTCGGCTAGGGCGCAGATAGTTGCGCCTACGCCGCCCCAGTCGCCGGCGGCGGATCTCCTCATCGAGGCTGCGCTCCTCGCGCAGGCGATCCGCCGCCTCCTTCCGCGTGATCACTGTCTCGCAGAAGGCTGCGACCACGTCCAAATTGCCGACGCTGTCGACCATCGCCCTAGCGATAGCCGGCAGCGTCAGGTCCGTACCGATGATTGCGACGAGTTCACAGCACTGCACTGCCCAAGCCCCGCAGGCCTCGAGCGTATGGCGCGCCGTGTCCTCGTCGCAATCGCAGTGGTGACAGGACGGTGTACTCTCCCTCCTAACGACCTTGTGCAGGGATTTGGCGAAGCACCCATGCCCCGTCAAAACCTGCACTAGTCGGAAGGAGAGCACCCCGTGCCGCCTTTCCAACCACTGCATCAGCACCGGCCGGAAGGCCTCCACGGTTCGCTCCCCGAACCGAGGCCTCTCCAGCCGGACTGCCCAACGGGCAATGACGTCTCGGCGGGCGTCTACGCGCCAGGCGGTGAGATCCCTTAACGAGACCACACCGCCCTCCGCTCGCACCCCCGTCACCCGCCGATATAGTCCGAAAAATAAGGGATGCTGGTGGTAAGAATACTACCTATAACTAACTACTAACTATATTTAATGATCATCATCATAATCATTTCATACAAGTCCCACGATTGAGCTCAAACCTCCTCCTCAATAGGAGGGAAATTTATCTTAATATACCCTACTGGCCAGACAAATTGTTACAGGGTTTTATTTCGAGTTCTCCTTCTCTTGCATAGATGTAATATGCGTATTATATCTCTTAATCGTCCTTTATGACATCCATGGACAAGATAGAGAGTGGTGATTTGTATTCTTACTCCGTCACCACACAGACTAATATATTATGATATTTAATTCATAATTTCTAATGCTTGGCTTTTCCGCCTGATGACAGAGTGAGAATACAGTTTACCTTCCCATTTCTTGCCCGTGGGCGAGTCGAAAATTACTAAGAGATTATAATTTGTAGATGGCATCTATACAAGAGAAGGCAAATTTAAAATAAAACCCTATACCAACACGTCTGACCAACGTGATATAGTAGGTTAATTTCACTACCTTGTGGAGGAGGCTCGAGCCTAGTAGGGGGACGTATATGAGCTGTGATGATCATAACAGCTTGGTAGTTTAGTAGTTAGAAAGTTGGAAATAAATCATACTTGCCAATAGGTCAGGTTCTTTAATTGAAAGGTATCAGTTCCAACTCTAAAGTCTTATTCTTATCATAGCAAAGTGAGCCGGGCTGGCCACAGACGTTGAGGAACTCGGCACAGTGGTCGGCCCAATGACGAAGGTAAGAGAATACGATGAGTTATGGGACCGCGCCGCTTGTGTCACCCCGGATGGATTGGACGGCTCGTATGGTCATCATAGCTCGCCCAATAAAAATCATAATAAAGTAAAAAAATAATGTCCCTCAACTCTTTCTATACGGTGGATATCATAAAAAGTAATTAAGGCATATAAGCAGATGCTCGGACGGGAATTAATCCATCAAGTTAGGCAATACCTTTGCATGAAAGCGTCAAGGTGTCAACTAGAGTTATTGGGCGAAAAGACAACTGGGCTGGCTACCGCATTAAAAGCATCGGTATCAGTGACTCACTCAATTTAAATTAATAAAGCAAAATGATATCTGATGTTTACGCGAGCACTACACATTATAAATAAAACTACTTTTACGGATTATATCGCGTTTGTATTTGATTTATGATTGCCCGACGTTTCGAACACTTTGCAGCATTCATGGTCACGGGCGGACTAAGGTGTCTCACGTCCAACAAGTAATCGTTATTACAGACATTTACAATTATCTACCCGATACAGAAAATAGTTATAAATTTATTAAATTGTTACCCACATTTTAGTACAAATTTATTGCCAGTGTAAGAAGAAAATGAATCTATATGAAAAAATTATATTGTTTATGGTTAGTAATTATTAATTATTAAATTTGTAGCAATTATTATAACAATTTGTTGATTTAAAACTAACAAAACTAATATACTACCACCGGATCGGAACGCGGCCACACTGAGAAAGATCCGGCAAGAAAACTCAGGGGACATGATGCTAAATTAATATTGATTTTTAATTTTAGATGCGGCTTACTAAAAGATTTTTGATTTATAAAATTATCTTTAACCATTATTATTGTGGGTCAAATCTATACAATAAGTGCTCACAGTATTATGCAGTCTTGTGGTGGTCTCTTTGGATTTATTTTTAATTATGTTTATAACAGGATCCCAGCTTGATGGTAATACCCAGCCATCCTCTCTATTGAAATTTTTGTGTTTTTTGATTTCAATAGCCTCGCGTACCATTCTAGGCAGGTATCGGTGTTCCTTTGCGAGGACTTGAGGTTTATCATACCTAATGTTATGGCGGGAGCGGTCCTGACTATGTTCACAGACTGCAGACTTAGTGTGACGGCGGTGCTTCACATCAGCTATGTGTTCTTTGACCCGAGTTCTTATGGATCTCTTTGTTTGCCCAATATAAGAGAGACCACAGTCACAGTCAAGTTTATAAACTCCTGCATCTTGTAGAGGCATCTGGCACTTGACAGGTGGTAAGAACTGACTTATCCTTCGGAGGCTATCCGACAAGACATCTCGTCCTTATTACGTCGCTGTAAGCCACCAAAACGTAATCTTTCAAAACAACAACATTTTGCATTAAAGAACTTGCGTAACAAATCAGATATCGTCATCCTGCGCGCAGACAAAGGAAACGCGACCGTGGTAATGAATACGTCAGATTATAATGCCAAAATTAATCAACTTTTATCGGATGAAACGACTTACAAAAAGGTTAAAACAGACCCCACTAATGTTGTGTTGAAAAACACAAAAAAGTTAATAATAAAACACTCCGATGCATTACATCTAGACGTGAAAAAGCTCATACCACCGTGTTGTAAGCCACCAAAACTGTATGGATTGCCAAAAATACACAAAGCAAGTGCCCCACTACGTCCAATAGTAAGTCAGATAGACACAACGACTTACAAGTTAGCCCAGATGGTCGCAAAAGTCCTCTCACAACTCCGGGGACACACTAGTGCATTTGTAAAAGACTCATACCATTTTGTCAGTGAAATCAAAGATCTACATCTCGCTGACAATGAAACTATGGTCAGTTTTGATGTCACATCACTTTTCACCTGTTTACCTGTAGAGGAATGCATTAAAACTGTAACTAAGAAGCTATCAGACAATAATATGCCACCGGAATATGTTGAACTATTACGTCAGTGCCTAACAACTGGATATTTATTGTGGAATGATGAATTCTACAAGCAAGTAGATGGAGTGGCTATGGGCTCGCCTGTCTCCCCTGTTGTCGCTGACATTTTCATGGAGGACTTCGAGGAGCTGGCCTTATCAAGCTCACCTGTCACACCAAGGTTCTATAAGCGGTACGTAGATGACACTTTCACTATACTACCAACAGACAAAATAACCATATTCCTAAACCATCTTAACTCCATCAATCCAAAAATTCAATTTACTATGGAACTGGAGTCAAATAACTCATTAGCTTTCTTAGATATTTTGGTTATCCGTAAACCCAATAACACCTTGAGTCATACAGTGTATCGTAAGGCAACACATACTGACAGATATCTGAACGGAGATTCTCATCATCCCCCTTCACAGTTAGCTACCGTGTCTAAATCTTTGTTGCAGAGAGCACGAGGAATCTGTGACGAGGAGCACCTGGCTGGGGAGCTGCAGCATGTCAAGCAGGTTCTACGTGCAAACAAGCTGCAAGTTCCACGCCCCCGTCGCAGAGACCGTGTGAAACCACCCACAGTTGAGCGCCTCCCTGCAGTACTACCTTATGTGAAAGGAGTCACTGACAAGATTGGCTATATCCTGAAACGGGCTTCCATAAAAACTTATTTTAAGCCACTCAAAAGGATAAGTCAGTTCTTACCACCTGTCAAGTGCCAGATCCCTCTACAAGATGCAGGAGTTTATAAACTTGACTGTGACTGTGGTCTCTCTTATATTGGGCAAACAAAGAGATCCATAAGAACTCGGGTCAAAGAACACATAGCTGATGTGAAGCACCGCCGTCACACTAAGTCTGCAGTCTGTGAACATAGTCAAGACCGCTCCCGCCATAACATTAGGTTTGATAAACCTCAAGTCCTCGCAAAGGAACACCGATACCTGCCTAGAATGGTACGCGAGGCTATTGAAATCAAAAAACACAAAAATTTCAATAGAGAGGATGGCTGGGTATTACCATCAAGCTGGGATCCTGTTATAAACATAATTAAAAATAAATCCAAAGAGACCACCACAAGACTGCATAATACTGTGAGCACTTATTGTATAGATTTGACCCACAATAATAATGGTTAAAGATAATTTTATAAATCAAAAATCTTTTAGTAAGCCGCATCTAAAATTAAAAATCAATATTAATTTAGCATCATGTCCCCTGAGTTTTCTTGCCGGATCTTTCTCAGTGTGGCCGCGTTCCGCTCCGGTGGTAGTATATTAGTTTTGTTAGTTTTAAATCAACAAATTGTTATAATAATTGCTACAAATTTAATAATTAATAATTACTAACCATAAACAATATAATTTTTTCATATAGATTCATTTTCTTCTTACACTGGCAATAAATTTGTACTAAAATGTGGGTAACAATATAATAAATTTATAACTATTTTCTGTATCGGGTAGATAATTGTAAATGTCTGTAATAACGATTACTTGTTGGACGTGAGACACCTTAGTCCGCCCGTGACCATGAATGCTGCAAAGTGTTCGAAACGTCGGGCAATCATAAATCAAATACAAACGCGATATAATCCGTAAAAGTAGTTTTATTTACAATTAATAAAGCAGCTTATGAACCACCGCCCTTCCGTCTCTCCAGACTGTTAGAGTGGATTATGAAACAAACAATAGCTCATCCAAAAATACAAGTGAAGATAGATTAGAAATAAAGGCTGGTGCTAGTTCATATGTTCTGCACATTACAGTAAGATAATTTCCGTCATCAGAGTGAGTTTCTTGAGCGCATTTTTTTTTTTTTTTTTTTTTTTTATTGCTATTGTTGCCCAACGAGCAAACAGCACACCTGATATTAAATGATGCTGCCTCTCATAAGCCTTTGCTAGACCGCTGCCTACCGTGAAGAAAGTGACGACTGTACGCATTTACACTAAATGTATTTTGAGGATTGATCATACTAAAAGCATCTGAAAAATCCACCATACGCAAAACGCCTCAGAAAGTTGGGCTTTTGACTCTTGCTCACCGAACAGATGCAGTAACAAATTGCTACTACTCAGAAGTCGATTTTCTGAGAGAATAGTACCACCTCAGACGGACCGGCCCACCGGCTTTAGATTGAAGATAATCAACAGTATGCTCTTACCATATATAGAACTTTTCCTAATTACGTTTAACTACAAATTCGCAGAGTCGACGACTAATGTTGTAATTATGTCTAGCTTCACTTTTATTACTAATTGTGATACCGAGCGTAATTACCATTAACTGTGACGCTAAATGGTTATTAAGTCTGTAATAATTACGCGAAAGGTGGTAAAATATTTAAACGTGGCTTTTTGTTAGAAAATCTCTCATTAATTATGACAAATTATGATTGCAATTTGTTTAAGTTACATATATTTTAATAAGCTTTACTAATGAAGCAAGGTTTCTCCGTGTGGTGACAAAGTTAGTATACAATTCACCAACCTCTCTTACCCGTGTCGTAAATGACGACTAAGGGATATAATATGCATATAATATCTATGTAAGAGAAAGAAAACTCGAAATAAAACCCTATACCAACCCGTTTTTCTGTGAGGCCGTAATCTCACGGAAGGAGGCGGCGGATCGTGTGCGAGTAGAGCTCCTATTCGGCGACACGTTCCGCCGCCGGCGACTCGGGCGGCGCAGGCGCGAGTATCTGCGCCTAATGCCGCCCTAGCCGAAGCCGCGGGTGATCGGACCGGGGAATTGTCCGTCACCCGCGGAGAGGCTGACCGCGCGACGGTGACCGACGTCCCAGGACGTCGAGAGGTGAGGGTACCCGAAAGGGTATTCCGTTGGGCCGACCACTGACGACAAGTCACATCTGCTCCGGTGGTTGGCCCAACAACGAGGTGACGTGGGTAAGGGTGGGTTATGTTCCCGCGCGCTGTCTTTTCATCGCCCCGGACGAACTAGACCGCGCGTGCGCTTATAATAGCCCACCCAAAAAAAAAAAAAAAAAATACCAACCCGTTTGACCAGCATAGTATAGTAGCTCAATTTCCTTCCTATAGTGGAGGAGGCCCGAGTTCAGAAGTGGGACGGGTATGGACTGAGACGAATGGAGTAAGGATATCATCCTAATTTCATTCTCTTTATTTGTTTGTCTTGGTATAAGAGGTGTCACTTCTAAATAAAGTGGCATAGGTAATTGAATAACACACTTACAATCGTAAAAAAGGATTGTAGTCAGCACTGGAACATAATATTTTATTCCTAAAGTATATTATGTCGTATTCATAAAGAACTTATTTTCTGTCTGGACGGAGTGGAAATACAATTCACCACCCCCCTCTCTTGCTCGTAGGTATCGCAAGAGACCACTACGGGATTTAAAGAATACAATTAACATCAATTCAAGAGAAGGAAAATTGGAAATGAAACCCTATGCCAAAATTTCTTCTCCGAGACGCGCGCCCGCGGCGGCATGGTTTCCATCAGAGAGATCACCGCCTGGCGGGTCGACGCCCGCCGAGAAGTCATTGCCCTTTGGGCAGTCCGGCTGGAGAGTCCTCGGTATGGAGTCAGGACCGTCGAGGCCCTCCGGCCGGTGCTGATGGAGTGGTTGGAGTGGACACACGGGGTGCTTTCCTTCCGACTGGTGCAGGTGCTGACGGGGCACGGTTGCTTCGGGAAGTACCTGCACAAGATTGTCAGGAGGGAGAGCACACCGTCCTGCCACCATTGCAGTTGCGACGAGGACATGGCGCAGCACACGCTTGAGGAGTGTGCTGCATGGGAGGGGGATCGCCGTGAACTCGTCGCAATTATCGGTGCCGACCTTGTAAAGGTCCATGAGCGGCAGCAACACTTACCATCAGGTGTACTGTTTGCTCGTTTGCCACCGTTTGCAATAAAAAAAATTAAAAAAAACCTGGCGCTGCCGACCATCGCCAGGGAGATGCTCGTCAGCGTCAGGAACTGGGACGCGGTCGCCACCTTCTGTGAGGCCGTAATCTCACGGAAGGAGGCGGCGGATCGTGTGCGAGTAGAGATCCTATTCGGCGACACGTTCCGCCGCCGGCGACTCGAGCGGCGCAGGCGCGAGTATCTGCGCCTAATGCCGCCCTAGCCGAGGCCGCGGGTGATCGGACCGGGGAATTGACCGTCACCCGCAGAGAGGCTAATCGCGCGACGGCGACCGACGTCCCAGGACGTCGAGAGGTGAGGGTACCCGAAAGGGTATTCCGTCGGGCCGACCACTGACGACAAGTCACGTCTGCTCCGGTGGTCGGCCCAATAACGAGGTGACGTGGGTACAGGTGGGTTATGGGCCCGCGCGCCATCCTTTCATCGCCCCGGACGGACTGGACCGCGCGTGCGCTTACCATAGCCCACCCATAAAAAAAAAAAAAAAAAAGCCAAAATTTCTTCGGGTCGACCATTGAAGTCAAGGAACTCTGCACTGGTGGTCGGCTCAACGACGAAGGCGACGTGCTATATGGGTGGGTTACGGGGCCGCGCGCCCGCCCCTCTGTCGCCCCAGACGAAGCCGTGCGGCAGGTGCGCTGACCGTTGCCCGCCCCAAAAAAAAATGGGGAAATTTTTGACCAACGTGTTTTAGTAGGTCAAATTCCCTCCCAAAGTAGAGGAGGCCTGAGCTCAATAGTAGGACGTATATGAGCTGAAATGAAATGAATTTTATTGTATTGATATGTTTCTTGTAATTGATTGACTTAAAATAGAAGCCGATGCGATTGAAATATATATGATGTTAGCAGCATTACCTCTTAGACAAATTGCAGAGCCATAATTGATTACACAGATGGCGTAGTCGTAATGTATTGACTCATCGACTCACCGTGCCAGTGTCGGGTTCAATTCCAATACGGGACAATATTTTATGCGATTCACAAATTATTCTGTCCACCCGTAATCACGAACGCTACAAAGTGTTCGAAACGTCGGGCAATTAAAAATCAAATACAAACGTGATAATTCTTAACAAAAAATTCGAATTCAAACATTAAACTAAACTGAAAAAAAATTTAAGTGCTTTAATATGTAGGTACTTAATGAAAAAACTTACAAACGCACTAGTCGCCCTTACGATTTTTGAAAGTTCTCCTCGATTTCTCTGGTCTGCCATCATTAAACCCCGATTTTCTTATCAGGGGACCATGTTTGAAATATCTTCTGTCCAACAAAAAAGAATCATCAAAATCGATTCATAAACGACGAAATTATCCGCGAACAAACGTAAAAAAAGCATATATACGCTCGAATTGAGAAACCTCCTTCTTTTTTTAAGTCGGTTACTAAAATGCACAAATTATTGTTCTGAAACTGATTGTAATTTGTTCGTTCAAATATGTTTCTTAAGTCTTCGAGACAAGGGTTAATTCTTTATTACAGGGCATTGTCTTAAAAAAAAAACAAATTATATTCCGTTTAGTTTTCCTAACTATCAATGGTTTATTAGGATTGAGTTTGAAATCATTACTTTTGGTATAATGAAGGAGTAAAGTTAAAACTGACTTATATACCGCGTGGTGACGGAGTAAGAATATAATTCACCACCCCCTCTCTTACTCGTGGGTGTCGTAAGAGACAACTAAGGGATTATTGTATGCATACAACATCTATGCAAGAGAAGGCAAACTCGTAACAAAACCCTATATCAATACGTCCGACCAGCGTGATATAGTAGGTTAATTTCCCTCCCATAGTGGGCTGAGATGATGATGATGATAAAAGTTAAAACCGGCTAATATATATTAAACTGTGATCAATAACTCGGTTGTCAAGCGTTGCGATAATAGCAATTATCCCTCGAGACTAACTTGAGAAATAGATAAAAATTTCGATATTTGAATAGATTGAAAAATAAGCTGTTGAATTTTTTTTTTTAACTTTCGGGTAATATTTTGAGAGAAAATATTGAGCTACTTGTATATATTGATCATATCTGTTATTCCTTCCTTTTTTTTTTTTTTTACCGACGTCCTCCCCGAGTGGGGGACGTTGGTCGATGGGAGGGTACCCCAATAGGGGGTACTCCGTCGGGCCGACCACTGACGACAAGTTAACGCTGCTCTAGTGGTCGGCCCAACGACGAAGGCGACGTGGTTTTCGGGTGGGTCGCGGGAGTTGCGTGCTTAAGCCCCTCTGTCGCCCCGGACGGAGTGGTGCGTAGGCGCGCCGACCGCGGCCCACCCACAAAAAAAAAAAATTCCTTTCTTTTTTAAAGTGTTGCATAAATTGAAGGAATATGATAGGTTTCTTCCATTGTGGTAACCGAGTAAGAATACAATTCACCACCCCATCTCTTTCCCGTTGGTGCCGTAAAAGAAGACTAAGGGATCTAATATGCATATAACATGTATGCAAAAAAAAAGTAAAATTAGAAACAAATCTTATGCTAACACATCTAACCAGTGTGGTATTTAAGTATTTCACTCCCATAGTGGAGGAAGCCCAAGCCCAACAGTACCGAGATGATGATGATGATTATGGGTCTCACTTCATCTATTAGATTTAAAAAATAACAATAGTATTGCGCCATATATCGTGCACAGGAGGAACTGCTCTGCAGCGTCACGGCCCGCCGCTGACAACTTGGCGTGATGCTGCTTTAGCCGAAACCGACGGTGACTGGACCAGGGAATAGGGAGTCACGCGTAGAGAATGATCGCGTGAGGGCGACGCACCAAGAAGTTCGTCGCGGAGGGACGGTACCCGAAAGGGTATGCCGCCGGGCTGGCTACAGACAACAAGGGACTTAGTACCAGTGCTTGGCCCATTGGCGAAGGGGTGGAAGTAGGGTGAGTTATGGGGCAGCGCACCATCCATGCGCCACCCCGGGTGGCATGAACAGCGTGTGTACTAACCATGGCCTCCTAAAAAAGAAAAATGTATTGCCCCATGTGTCGCATAATTCAATCAATTAGCTATACATTTTTTTTTTTTTTATCAACAGGTGAAGATTTTGTATCAGCATATTTAAAGTATATCTGGTTAAAACTATACCGAGCTTTACTCGATATAGTTTCTTTTTTATTTTTGTTAATTGTATTTTTGACTAACATATTTAGATATATATTAATAAAATAAATAAAAAAAAAAATAAAAAAAAATATGAAATAATGAAATAAATATAAAAAATCAAAAAACAGAATAATAATAACACTGAGAGCCGATCTCAGGGTGTTTGAATGCAGCTATTGTCACTCTTGACGGCGACGGCTAAATTTACATTCCTATTCTAATAACATTTTATTTACTAACTAATAACACTGACGAGATGACATTTTTTATAAATAAAACCTAGCTCGATCGATTTTTTGCTCCCGAGACCTCTTGTATATATAATTTCATGAAAATCGTTTGTGCCTTGCCGAGATTCTGAAAATATAGCAATATATGTGGAAATATAGAATACAAGAATTGCTCGTTTATAGATAAAAGATAATTTAAGAGTTATCATACTTATGTTATGATCAACTTCATATTAAACTGATTATAAATACATCTAGGAGTACGGCTAGCAAAAAATGCACCGCTGTAATTGGTTGTGTCGATAACGCGTGCTATGTCGCGTGCACATTATATCGATATTGTAACGGTATTCAACTATTACTGAGATCATATTTTAAATTGGTTTGTTTGTTTATGTAATCTAATATCTTTAAACGAGCTTTTTTTGTATAGTGATAATCGGAATAACTCATGTAAATCCCAATATCTGGTTGACCGAGCTTCGCTCGGAATATTTTCATCGAATTTATTTAGATATATATTAATAAAAAATAAAAAATAACTAATGAAAATATATAAAAAATTACAAAAAGATAATAATAATAACACCGAGATTCGATCCGATGCCGTTTGTCGCCGATGTCAAAAATAAAATGAAACCTGACTACTTCGCCACTGAGCTATCGTAACTCATGACATTGATGGCAAAATTTGAATTCATATTCTTTTAAAATTTAATGTCATTATATTGTCTGCCAAAAACACTGACAAAACAACATTTTCTATACATAAAACCTAGCTAGATCGATTTTTTGGGCCCGAATCTTCTAGTGTGCCAAGTTTCAACAAAATCGTTGGAACCGTTTCCGAGATCCTGAATATATATATATATATATATATATATATATATATATATATATATATATATATACAAGAATTGCTCGTTTAAAGATATAAGATTGTTAGGTTTACACCTTCTTCACAATAGGAGGGAAACTGACTTAACTGATACTATAATTGATTGAATTAGGCGATGCATAGCGGAAATCCATTTTTATTCTGAAATGGAAGGAAGGAAGGGAGACCCACCACTTTCCCACGGTAATCAATATACCGCACACCACAATAAAAGGAATACGGGATAGGATTAAGGTGGACTAGGAAATAAGGAAATCTTACTCTCACGTGATGAGCACCTTCCAGAACATCGACTTGCAATTTTCCGCAGAACTTCGAATATTCATTCGACACGTGTTTCGCCTCTAAACGAGGCATCCTCAGGACGGTTCGGCTTCAAATGCGCTATATGATAATGCCTGATACTATATATCTTGCTGGTCAGATAGGGTTTAAGGTTTGATTTCGAGTTCTTCAATTGCATAGCTATTATAGGAATATATATACCCCTCAGTCGTCTTTTACGACATCCTCGGACAAGATAAAGGATGATGAATTATATACTTACTCCGTCACCACACGGAAATAATTGTGTGCATTTCTCTCTATATTAGAGAATCTCATATACGAACCCAATGATTTCCATGTAATTAAGTACCTAAGTTTCGGGAGGTTTAAATCGATCTAGTAAGGTTTTATCTATAGAAAGTCTCGTTAATTAGAAAATGAAGATAAATTTAGCCAGTACCATCAATATTGAAAATAGCTCAGTTTAGAAATCGGGTAGTCACTGAAACCAGATAGCTCCAATCCTCGATTTCTTTTGTCTTTTTGAAGTGTAAATTTCAACAAGCAGATTTGGATGGGATTTGGATGGGTCACGTAACATGCTAAACTTATAGCATGTGGAGAAAAATTTCGAATGGTGACGAAATACAATTACAATTCACAACTTTTATCTTACTCGTGGGTGTCATAAATAATAACTGAGGTAAATAATATGCATATCAGTACAAAAAAGGGAAAACTCGATAAAACCCTATACCAACTGGTTTGAACAGCGTATAGTAGGTAAATTTCCTTCCAACAGAAAAGAAAAACGCGAGCACATTAGAGGGACGTATATGAGTTGAGGTGATGATAACGGTGACGATGACGATGGTGGTAGTAATAATGGTGATAGTGATAATGTTGATAGTGCTAATGGTGATAGTGATAATGATGCTAGTGATAACGGTGATAGTGATAATAGTGATCGCGATAGTTGTGATAGTAATAATTGTGATAGTGATAATGGTGATAGTAATAATGGTGATAGTGATAATGGTGATAGTGATAATGGTGATAGTGATAATGGTGATAGTGATAATGGTGCTAGTGATAATGGTGATAGTGATAATGGTGATAGTGATATTGGTGATAGTGATAATGGTGATAGTGGTAATGGTGATAGTGATAATGATAGAAAAGAATAGTTTAATTTTTAAATAATTGTATAATTTAAAAGATCCTTAGATATCTACAGATTCTTTACTAAAACGTTGAAACAAGTATATCCACAAATCTTTACTAGTATTATCAAGAAAAATATACAGTACGTAACATTTATATCAAGCCCAATGGAAGACTATTTGATTTACTAGCGTTTTATGATCTGAATTGTCGATATAACATTTCTACCGTCCGCTACCATTTAGGAGTTGATCAAGTTTTTGTAGCAAACTAATTGCTTATCTATCCATAGTCATCATATAAAAAATTATCTGTATTTGGAAAATGCTTTAAACGCTTAATACTTACATATGATATGTATAAAGTGTTTTAATATCAACTTATTTTTTTTCTGTTTTTGATTTATTCCTTATACAGTTTACCATCAAGCATCTTCTTTTTCAGTTCTGGCAATTTGCTACCAATACGAGCCCATTATTACGAGCGTTGAGTTACAATGGTTAAGTATTCATTACAAATAATAACTAGCTTCTTCACATCCTTTTTTTTAAACATCCTGCGCTGAGTAAATAATCCTTTTATTCTGGGGGATTTTACAAACGTGTTATTGACGGACACAAATTACATCCAGACACAGAAAAACAAATTTTATTTTCTTTATATTAGTTATGGTTAGTAAAAAGCTAAATTTCCGTTTTTAACAATTTTTTTTATATAAAGTTTGTTTTTGTTTCTTTTAATCGTTTCTTCTAGAAACCTTGGTGCAAAACAAAAACCTTTGTAAATTACTTTTATATCATACACCCCAGCAATTTTATGATAAAACATTAAGATATTGAATATTATACAAGATCACAACATGACCGTTTCGTATTCCCGCTAAAGATCTCTAAGTGGAATAGCACCATAATCGGACCGTTTTTTTTAGATTATACCACATTTGATCATCAGAATGAACCATCAGCATAACACATTCTCTAGAGTAACGAGCGCGACCATATGTTAAACAGTTTGTAAGTCACCTCTGGAGTATATATACTATGTAGCAATTCGAGAAAATATCCGTGCGTCCATGCGTTTTTGCAACACTTACTACAGCAATCAATCTTAAGCCTCACATATAGGCCTCGTAAAGCTCTCTTAATTTTATTTAACTATCCCCCTTAATTTTATTAATTAGTGCATTTAACAAATTTATCTTGTCAAAAACTGGCTAAATACACTTTTTGTATGGTGAAGGAGTAAGACTGAAATTTACCATCGCCTCTCTTACATATGGATATCATAAACATTAAAGAGAATATGGTATGCAGAAAATATTCCAAGTGGTAGTACCACATTGTTGGCAGTTGTCTGTCTACAGCTACGGGGCGATCCATCCGCGGTATTATCACACTGAGTAGAAAATGGACGTGCGAGTAGTAGCAATTTGATACTACGCTTCGTTCGGTGAGCGAGGGAGCCGGAAGTCCAACTTTCTGAGGGTGTTTGCGTGTAGTGGGTTTTGGTGATACCTTTAACATCACCGAACCTCATTGCATGCATAGTTAAGCTCTCCCATATCCCTGGGCTGTGCGGTTGTACTCATCGTAGCTGCACATCCTCTTATTTATTGATTAATTAGTAAATTTTGCTTCATGTCTCCCACATAGGAGAAAAGTGGAATCAGTCTCCTTCAACTCCTCCTGTTTAACTTTTGTAATTAAATTTGATGCGGGTGTCAAGATAATTAAAATCATTGCCCGGGACAACCTCGGTGTGATCTATGAAGACCATTGTGGATTACAGGACCGTGTGGACCTAACTTACAGGAGTTACAATGGTGGGAATGTGGGAATGGTGGGATTAGTCCTAATTAAAAGAAAAATGGCGAGTCCGAGCATTAAGGAAATAAACCTTGTGTTGCGGGGACTCGATAATAATATAACTTAAGGACACAAATTACATTCAGACTCAGAACAACAATTTGTGGATCGCACAAAGTGTTGTCTTTTTTTTTGGGGGGGTGGGATACGGTCAGCGCGCTCCTCACTCCACTCCGGCCGGGGCGACAGAGGGGCGTAAGCACGCACGCCCGTAACCCACCCGTGACACGTCGCCTTCCACGTTGGGGCGACCACCGGAGCAGGGTGACTAGACGTCAGTGATCGGCCCGACGGAATACCCCCTGAGGAGTACCCTCTCCTCGACCGACGTCCCCCCCCCCCCTCGGGGAGGACGTCGGTCTTTCCTTACTTTCCTTACGCGGTCGGCCTCTCGGCGGGTGACGGACTAATTCCCCGGTCCAGTCACCCGCGACCTCGGCTAGACAAAGTGTGGTCTTGCATGAGATTCGAACCCACGACACTGGCACATTAGGTCGGTACCTTAAGCACTACGCTATCTGTTAGTAGTTAGGCTATTAATTAAAATGAATTATCTTAATGTCTTATTTTTTTTGTTCGTTACTGAAATTTTATTTTAAGCGCGCTGTGCACTTCATTTAGTGGATATTACATAAAGGGTATTATAGAATGACAGTCAAGCTCAACTATGTAATGCTCAATAGAATCATCATTCATCATCATTTCAGCGTATTGCCGTCCACTGCTGGACGTAAGCCTCCAATCATGTTGCGCCACAATGTGCGCTCCTGTGCCGCCTGCATCCAACGACGCCCAGCAACTTTCACTAGGTCATCGGTCCACCTAGTGAGGGGGCGTCCTACACTGCGTCGTCCGATGCGTGGTCGCCACTCGAGAACCTTTCTTCCCCAGCGGTTGTTGGTTCGTCGAGCGATGTGGCCTGCCCATTGCCACTTCAGCGTGCTAATTCTTCGTGCTATGTCAGTTACACCCGTTCTTCTGCGGATTTCCGTATTCCGGATTCTATCTCGCAAAGAAATCCCGAGCATAGCCCGCTCCATAGCACGCTGAGCGACTTTGAGCCTTGATATAAGGCCTACATTTAGGGACCACGTTTCCGTGCCGTAAGTCATCACTGGTAACACACACTGGTCGTAGACCTGTGTTTTCAGACACTGAGGTATGTTGGACGAGAAGATCCTCTTAAGTTGCCCGAACGCTGCCCAACCGAGTTGAATTCGTCGGCTGATCTCTTTCTCGAAATTGGATCTACCTAACTGGACTGTTTGTCCGAGGTAAACATAGTGATCGACAACTTCGAGAATCGCATTGCCAACTACGACCGGTACAGGAATGACATGGGTATTTGACATGACTTTCGTCTTGTCCATGTTCATTCGTAAACCCACTAGTTGAAATACCCTGCTGAGATCATTGAGCATAGTGCCAAGGTCCTCCATGGATTCTGCCATAACGACGATATCGTCTGCGAATCGAAGGTGAGTGATGTATTCGCCGTTAATATTGATGCCGAGTCCAGCCCAGTCTAAGAGCTTGAAGACTTCTTCCAGTGCAGTGGTAAACAGTTTCGGAGAGAAGACATCTCCCTGTCTCACGCCTTTCTGCAACTGGATCGGTTTCGTACTCTTATCCCGGATACGGACTGACATTGTGGCGTTCCTATGCAAACACTTCAGCACTTCGATATAGCGATGGTCGATTTGGCTCAATAGAATACTCTGCTCTTATATACATGTAAAATTCATTGTTTTTTATATTATTAACCTATTTTATGTCACAAACAATGTAAAGGTTAATAGTATTCGAAGTCGCCATAACAAAATATTGCTTAACAATAACAGAGAAGAAAAATAAATTAAAATAACGTCGCATAATGATTCCAGACCTATGTCAAGACCACACAGCGCTTTCCTTCAAATAAAACATCAATTTTTTAATATTAAATTACATATTGCGGTAGATGATCGCCCAATTACTTGTCATTACATTATCCTTACAAAGCCCGACGATACGATCTTAAGATACTTTATAAGGTAAAGTTTCAAATAGCTACAAAACTCTACAAATTATTATATAGGTCACAGTCAACAAAGTGTTCTGTTCTAGTCTTCAATCTTTGTTATAGAAATATGGCGATTGGTAAGGTATAAGAAATGTGGATATGGTATTATAGAACATATTTTTGATGTGGAAATTTCTTTATGCGCACGAAATACTTTTTGTGTGAACAAAAATCATAGAAATTGTGATATCGTCACCGAACAGCTGTCTCGAGGAATAATGTAGGGCGCATATTTTCTGCTTTCAAAGCCACATACATTATGCGCTAAATTGGCAATGTTATTCAACTTTTGTTGAAATTGCACTTCATATTTTCTAATAAATTATGAGCTTGTAGCCTATTTATTTATATAACGTACGTACGTACGTACTTTTCCTTTTTATATTATTATTATTGATTTCTTTTTAGTTTATAAATATGTATTTATGATTAAGGATTAAAGATTAAATTAGTCATTAACACTTTTTTACAAACCAAAAATAATTCAAAAATAATAATCTAATAGTTCGACAAGATATTACTTAATTTTTGATCTTAATTTTTACTTAATTTTCGCTACTATCAGCAGTCGGCGGTTATATTCTCGAAGATTTAATCCGAAACACGGGATTCAATCTTGGAGAATATACCCGCTCCATAATATGCTGGGTGATTTTGAGCTTGATTATGAGACCAATATTTAGGGGCCACGTTCCTGTGCCATATGTCGTCACTGGTAACACACACTAATCTCAGACTGAGGTTTTTTTTTCAGGGCTCTTCTGTGGCGGCCACAGAGGGCCATGGCGGTCAGGGCCATCCGCGGGTACCACACGGTGTTGACAGAGGCAGCATGCCTGTTGGACGGGACTCTCCCGTGGGACCTGGAGGCGAAAATGCTTGCCGGTTTGTATCGGCGGATGTCGCGAGTGCGAGCGGAGGGCGGTGTGGTCCTTTTGAGAAAGCTCACCGCCTGGCATGGCGACGCCCGCCAAGACGTCATTGCCCCTTGGGCAGTCCGGCGGGAGAGCAATCGGTTCGGTGTGCGGACCGTGGAGGCCTTGCTAATACAGTGGCTAAAACGGCGGCACAGGGTGCTCTCCTTCCGACTGGTTCAGGTTTTGACGGGGCATGGATGCTTCGCCAAATACTTTGTACACGGTCGTCCTGCCACCACTGCAATTGCGACGAGGATACGGCGCAGCATACGCTCGAAGTTTGTGCCGCTTAGGCAGAGCAGCGTCGTGAACTCGTCGCAATCATCAGTGCCGACCTGACACACCCGACCATCGCCAGGGCGATATATTCAGGATCTCGGCAACGGCTCCAACGATTTTGATGAAACTTGGCATACTAGAGGTTTCGGGTCCAAAAATCGATCTAGCTAGGTTTTATTTATAGAAAATGTTGTTTTGTTGGTGTTTTAAGCAAAACAATACAATGACATTAAATTTTAAAAGAATATGAATTCAAATTTCGTTATCAACGTCATGAGTTACGATAGCTCAGTTGGGAAGTTGTTCAGTTCTCTTTTTGTATGGTTTTGGCATTCAAACAGCGTCGGATCGAATCTCGGTGTTATTATTATTCTCTTTTAATAATTAAGTAATTGGTGATATTTTTTACATTATTTAATTTTTATTAATATATATCTAAATAAATTCAACAAAAATACAACAAAAACATACCGAGCGAAGCTCGGTCAACCAGATATTTATCTTTTATAGCGAAACATATAAAATAAATAAAATAGTATAAAAAAATGTAAATAAAATGTTCTATATTAAATCAAAATACAAGCCCCGTAAGTTACGTCCATAATATCCTACTTCATTGCATTACCGTGAGAAATAGTCCGCTCGTGGTTGGACTCTGCCAGTTTAGTGGATCGAGAGTATTCGAGAAATTTCGCTTAAAGAGCCGATCAGGTATATTTTTGATTTATTCGCAATCGTCGCAAATATAGCACGAGTAACGTGCTGACTAGGCACGACAGTATCTTTATTATTTTGCAGTTTTGTAATCAATTTGATAATAAAATGGAGAACATTGCCGATCACATTCCCACGATTGAAAATATCAAATTAAAAAATGTAATGAATTCACAGGTCAAGTCATACGCCGTATATAATGCTACAAGATTTTAAATATAAAACTAAGTTTTGTTTTCATTCGTAGAGATTATGTATGACAGAGGCAAATATAGAAAGCTGTGCCGAGTGTTCAAAATACTTATAGTATTTAGCCTATATTCAATATATAAACTATATTGCCCCTTATTCTGGTTCTCTTGTATAAAGAGTTAATGTTGAGGCCAAGAAAAACAAAACTATTGTCTAAATTTCATTTCTCAGTTTCCACAGTTTGAGGTCTGGTGTTCATGGATGATTCAACCAACAAATTTATATGTGTTTATCCATACTAATATTATAAATGCGAAAGTAAGGATGTTTGTTTGTTTGTTTGTAACGCTTTCACGCTTAAACCACCCAACCGATTTCAAAAATTCTTTCACCAATGGAAAGCTATAATATCAGGGAGTAACATAGGCTGCATTTTATCCCGGTATTCCCACGGGAACAGGAACTACGCGGGTTTAAGTGACTGAAACCGAAGCGAAGCGAGGGCGGGTTGCTAGTATGATATATAAGAAGATGAGTATTTAGTATAATTTTAGTATACGTATATATACAGAAACATAATAAAAACAACAACCCTGAACTGATCTATATTGGGGAAAAGGGCACTTTCATCATTCACACACTTTCATCGCCAGAAGCATTTTGATTAAAATATGACCGGATCAGTTGTCAAAAAAATCGTTCCTCCAAGAGTTAGTAAAGAATACAGGAGTGCAGGTCGTTTCGCGAGTAAGGACATAGATGTGTATTTTACTTAAACAATTTTTTATATTTGTTAATTTATATTTTTACTATATCATGCTGAAGAGTCCGAGACTTTTACAAGGGGAAAACAGACTGTAAAAACTTTAAAAGCTTTTATTACATATCATTCGTACCAATTAATTTAGAATTACAAAATTCTCAATCCTCTTTAAAAAAAATCTCAGAATGAAGTGATCAAATTAATTCGATACACCAGACAGTATCGTCAAATTTTATAGCATTCGCTAAATAACATTCAAGACAATTATTAGTGACTACATATCCATTTATCAAAATCCATATTGGTTCGCGAGTAGTTATTTGGCCGAATTTAATGTCCCCTTAAATGTTACGGCTCCAGTTAACATTTATGACACTTAATTTTGTCAGATAATACGCGATACATTGGTAGCGTAATAATAAAATCATGTACCTAACAATCGCGCTGGAGGTAAAGTTGTGTGGTCGAAGTTAAAAGAGATTAATTTAGTATAATTTTTGTACTTACACTCTTTTTGGCCCATTAGGGAAAATTTATGATAGTAAATTTTTAGTATGCGCCCGCACACTGTCCTGGAGTTAACTAGTCAATATTTTTTACCATGCGCGTGCACATCGTCACAAGGATCACATTTCAATGAATACGGTTATAGTCTTTATATTGAATTTACAATAAATTTTATGCATTAACTATCATTAGAGGAAGTGCTGTGATACTATTACCTACATAAAATTGCCCATGTTGGTCGACAAATTACACGTATGCTATTAATACACGTCTCCATGTTATGTAAAAGCAATTTTTATATTAAACTTATTATTACCTTAACTTATTCTAACCCTTCACCGTTATGTTTAATTAAATGAGCTACAAATGATACTAAGAGGATTTTAAAAACACAATAGTAACCATTTCTTCAATATTAGTAAACATTTCTTCAATATTACCATAAAATACAATGACCAGGAGGCCGATGAAAGTGTTCCGCCCTTCATGGAGACGGAGATGGTGGTGGCGTCAAGACACTCCTCAGGTGCTCCAAAGTCAGATGGTGAAGCACGCATCAGGGGCCTGTAGAATGTTTGTCTAGTATTTGAAAGGAGTGTACGCTGGTGCTTCTGCCGAAGTCTGGACGGCCTCCAGACTCGGCCACGCTTTATAAGCCCAGTGGAGTTGGCCGATGCGGGCAGCCAGTATTCTCTTCAAGTACTTTCCCGCACCTAGCAAGGTCGGGACCGATCTGTCAGACGGCCAGTTCGGTTTCCAAACGAGGATTTCTTACCATCACAAAATTAATCTTAAGAACAATAATAGATCAATAATAACCTCAAGAGCTAAATACATTGCATAAGCAACTTATAAAGATCGTACGATTTGTCATCGCTCCGCTTGTGAACTTACACCAAACAACATCAAAGTATATAAAATTTTATGCTTTGCCCATCGATCGGATTGACCGTTTCAATGCTTTGTAAAGTGTTATTGCTTAATTTCACTATCGTACCAATCTTGGGTTTGCATGTAAATACCGTTTTATAGTGAGCGAATTATGGGAATATAGGCAGTGCGTAATAAGAGCGTACTTGTTTTAATATATGTTGATATTGTGAAAATGTCGATTTATGAAATTACAGGTGATTTGAGTACTTTTGAATATCACAGTTCGTTGTCAGCGTAAAAGGCAAAGATAGGGGAGTCATCGTTATATATTATTACTCAAAGATGTTGTCTTTTGTCGTGATGAAATACATCTCCATAATATTGAATTATTTCTAATTTTTGATGCGGTAGTTTAAAGATTATTTTTCCTTTTAATGTGTATTTTTTTAAGACAACACCCTGCACTAGGGAAATAATTCCTGTGATGCGTCTGGGAACTTTACAAACATCAAACATATAATTATCGGACAAAAATTACATCCAGACTCAGAATAACAATTTGTGGATCGCACAAAATATTGTTCTGGATGGGATTCGAATCCAATATACTGGCAAGATAGGTCAGTATCTTAACCACTATAATATTTGTGCAGTTATTAATTTTGGATTGTAATACGTCCCACTGCTGAGGTCAAACTTCCACCTCAATGGAGGAAAACTGAGCTACTACACCACGCTATTCATGTAGATTGGCACAGGATTTTATTTCCACTTTATTTTCTCTTGCATAAACGTTATCTATATATTTCAATCCTTTACTCGTCCTTTGCGACACCCACGAGTAAGAGAGGTGAATTATTCTCTTACTCTATCACCACACGAAAATATATGGGAGTTAGACCATCATTAATGCTCATGACTCCTCTATGCATAGAATATCTCGGCGACTGGGGCGGCGTAGGCGCGAGTACCTGCGCCTCATGCCGCCCTAGCCGAGGCCGCGGGTGACGTGACCGGGGAATTAGACCGTCACCCGCTGAGAGGCCGACTACGTAAGGAAAGACCGGTCGATGGGAGGGTACCCCAAATAGGGGGTATTCCGTCGGACCGGCCACTGACGTCAAGTCACCCTGCTCCGGTGGTCGGCCCAACGACGAAAGCGAAGTGCATCGTGGGTGGGTTGTGGGTGTGCGTGCTTACGTCCCTCTGTCGCCCCGGACGGAGTGGAGCGAGGAGCGCGCCGACCGCAACCCAGCCCCAAAAAAAAAGAAAAAAATGCATAGAATATCTATAATTTTAGAATTAAACGAAAACAGATTAACGTAATAAATACTTTTTAAAAGATATATTCTCTCTATTTCACATTGCAAGTTCTTATAGTTGCAAGTTTTTTGTAATAAAATTCTTTAGAAAAAGATTTGTGGGTAAGAAATGCCCTTTAAACTAATAGGCTTGAAATATTTTCCAGTAATTACTAGCCGGTCTTATAGCAGGATATAGAGCGGCTTTTATATAGTTAAGGCAAAGACTGTTGCTGATTTTTTATTCTTTAAATTAATGTTACAAAATATGTTTTTTTATTGTCTGGCAGTCGGGTAGCGTTTTTTTTTTTTGCCTTTAGAGGTATGAGAGCACGCAGTTCACCTGATAATAAGAAGTAAAAGTCCATGGACCACTTGAGGAAAAATGGTCGCTGCTTTCCGTGGTGAAGATAGAGTAAGGTTCGTGGTAAAATTGTAGTAAGGTTGAGCTGGAACTTCTGATTATCTTGCTTGCCGAATGAAATATAATAGCAAATTACTACTACTAAGATGTTAATTTCTTGTGAGTATGGTACTATCTCGTTTTTCGTATGGTGACGGTGTAAGAATACAATTGAGCACCCTATTTCTTGCCCATGGATATTGTAAAAGACAACTAAGGGACACATAATTAATATTATAATATATGCAGACAACACATATTCAAGAAAAATAAATTTCCAAATAAAACCCTATACGAATATGTTTGACCAGCGTCGTATAGTAGATTAATTTTCCTCCCACTGTGGAGGAGGCTCGAGCCCAGCAGTGGGACGTATATGAGCTATGATGATGATGATATTACTATTCCGGACAAGCCAACCTATTTATGTATGGCTTTTTTTTTCTTTTTTTTAATGCAAGCAGTGGCAACCGAGCAAACAGTACACCTGATGGTAGGTGTTGCTGCCGCTCATGGACCTTTATAAGGCCGATGCCTACCGTAAAGAAGTGAAGGGAGTGTGAATGCGTGCATTAAGGCTTGGTGATACCAAAGGCACCAAACTCCTCCACACGCAAACACCCTCAAAAAGTTGGGTTTTCGGCTCTCTCGCTCACCGATCGTAGCGCAGTAACAAATTGCTACTACTCAGACGTCGATTTTCTGCGAGAGCGTGGTACTACCCACCGATCCGCGGCTGTAGACAGATAACTGTCGACAGTGTGATCCTACCACTAGGAAAATGGTTGCACGTATTTGGAGATGAACTAGGTGCCGTTGGTCGGTGATAGAAAATTACAATATGGCAGATTACAGAGTTGTCACACTATTCATTTCACTTTCCTAGACGGTTCAGGCTGTATTTGAAGTAGGTATAATGTATCACCAAAAAAAAAATATGGGAGCTATCAGAAAATTGTCAGCGGTGTTATTCTCTTGTAAAAAAATTCTAAACACTTTCCACTTCATCATCATCATCACAACTCATATACGTCCCGCTACTGGGTTCGAGCCTCCTCCGTATTGGGTGAGGAAATTACTTACTGACCCGCGGGTCGGGCGGGTTGGTATAGGGTTTTATTTCGAGTTTACCTTCTCTTGCATAGTTATTATATGCACAAGATATCCCTTTGTCACCTTTTACTCGACACTCAGGGGCAAGATTGTATTATTACTTGGTCACCACAAGGAAAATGACTTCCACTAAATAACTTCCACTTAAATAAAAGAATTTATCACGCGAATAAAATAAAGATAAAAATTGTCTCACACCTATTCCACACGGAATCACGTATGTACTTCTCACTCAATAAACTGAACATTTTCGAAATGAACACCTCATATGTGAATGATAAAAAATACTAATGGCCTCCTCTTTATTAGACAACTTTTATTCATTATGGAATTTATCGGTATTGCCACTAAGTATTTGTAAAACCTTGAGACTTTTAAAACAAAACTGGAGCAGTATAAATGGATTTACGCGTGACAATAAAAAGTGTTAACGAAGTTGGATAAGAATGGTCACAATATTTTCTTTTCCCGTGGATGTTTTAAACGATAACTTGGAGATACGAGCGGATAATATAAATAAATCGGAACGGATATATATTGGCAGTTGATGGAGAAATTTAATCTAAAAATGGGATAGGTCGTCTACCGATGACACTCCACGTCTGCACATAACACACGTGGACTGCCAACGGTAGGTGTAAAACTATTGCGTGATTATGGTATCTAATATAGGTTTATGGGGTTGGAGGTTCAGTTGGTTATTATTATTATTATATATAAACACGTTTAATCAACGTTGTAATGTAACTCAATTTACCTCCCAAAATAGGGCAGGCCCGAGCCCAACAGTGGAATCTATAAGGGCTGAGATGGGATAAACATGAAGTAAAATTTTTGTAAACGTTAGAGAAAATAAATGGTTTGGAAAATATTGCCTACGATTGTGGATTTAATTCTTACCCCTGTTAATATAAATTTTCGACGGAAAAATAACATTTATAATCAATAAATTTTCATTACATATACACATGAGTTAGTAAGAAAAATATAACAAGGAAACTAAGATTGAAAAGTAATTTATTACACTAAAGGTTCGCTAATGACTTCATAAATCAATGTCATACGACTAGTACCTATCACGTCTCATTATAATCTAATAACCAATCAGGCTTAGATTAGAAATCTGTTGATCTATTCAATACAATTTGCTATGGCTGATCTCATTAATTCAAAGGCTAACTCGTGATTTGATGCCATTTGTGTGCTTTACTCTCGCGATAGAAATATTATTATTTAATGCGGGAAAAAAAGTAGTATCAAGTACAAAAAAATTCACGGACTAGAGAGAGAGAGATGAACTCCTGATACACGACTGGACCGATGTTGAAGAAATTTTTTACGTGTGTTCAAGAGGATTCAAGAATGGTTTCGATTATTAATTACCGAGTGGTAGGACCACACTGTCGACAGTTATCTGTCTACAGCCGCGGGCCGGTCCGTCCGGGGTAGTACCACACTCTCGCAGAAAATCGACGTCTGAATAGTAGCAATTTGTTACTGCGCTTCGTTCGGTGAGCGAGAGAGCCGGAAGCCCAACTTTATGAGGGTGTTTGCGTGTGGATGGTTTTGGTAGTGCCCTTGGTATCACCGAGCTTCAATGCAAGCATTCACACTCCCTTCACTTTCTTCGCGGTAGGCAGCGGCCTTGTAAAGGTCCATGAGCGGCAGCAACACTTACCATCAGGTGTACTGTTTGCTCGTTTGCCACCGTTTATAATAAAAAAAATAAAAAATTAGACCCGGTAGATGGTGCTGCTATCGATTTCAAGGAGAATTCCTTTTTCTTTTAATTTGAACAGAACAGCGTCTGTTAGGTCAGCTAATACTATTGGGCCCCCTATTATGGAGGTGGCTTGAGTCCAGCAATGAGCTGTGGTGTGTGTGGTACGAGGTGCGAAACCGCGTTGCATAATAATCAATACAGCTTACCATTTACCCTATTCCACTAGTAGAAAATAGATGTCTTTTTTTTTTTTGTGGGTGGGCTGCGGTCGGCGCGCCTCTGCACCAATCCCTCCGGGGCGACAGAGGGGCTTAAGCACGCAACTCCCGCAACCCATCCGAAAACCACCTCGCCGTCGTCGTTGGGCCGACGACCGGAGCAGGTTTACTTGTCGTCAGTGGTCGGCCCGACGGTATACCCCCTACGTGGAGTACCCTCCCATCGACCGACGTCTCCCCCTCGGGGAGGACGTCGGTCTTTCCTCACGCGGTTGGCCTCTCGGCGGGTGACGGACTCCCCGGTCACGTCACCCGCGGCCTCGGCTAGGGCGGCATGAGGCGCAGGTAGTTGCGCCTGCGCCACCCCATTCGCCGGCGACGGATCTCCTCATCGAGGCTGCGCTCCTCGCGCAGACGATCCGCCGCCTCCTTCTGCGAGATCACTGTCTCGCAGAAGGAGAAAATAGATGTCTGAATGCTAAGCAGTATCCAGAGGCTCAAATCCACTTTACCTGGATATATTCCTACTAGTATTACAAAGGTCTACGAGTGATATCATCGCAGCCATTGAAGGTAATAAATAAATTTATTGCAGAAAGCCTATATTATAAAAAAAAGTTCGTATTATAGATTTTATTACGATGTAAATTTCCCTTTCTCATGCAAATCAACTATTTTTAATTATATCCAACTTTACGATGCACTTTGATATAATATTTACAATACTGGATGTAAGTGCATAATTTCAATATCAATAAGTGCACGGAAGCTGCTGTTGTGTGGATCGATTTATTTATGAATCGCATTCACACATTCCTGTATAACGTGCATGGTGATTGTTGGGGTCTGTGCTGTTTTCTGCGTAATACAGTACGAACGCCATTACACTGGAAGCGAACACGAAACTTGTATCGATATATACAAATAAATATCAATCAAGTCATCATCATTTCGGCTCATATACGTCCCACTACTGGGCTAGAACATCCTCCATAATAGGAGGTAAATTGACTTTACTATACCATGCTGGTCAGACAGGTTGGCATAGGGTTTCTTTTGCATAGATGTCATATATGTATTATATCCCTTAGTCGTCTTTTACGAGAGCCGCGGGTAAGAGAGGGAGTGGTGAATTGTATTCTTACTCCGTCATCACACGAAAAATCAATGATGTGTCTGTTTATAATATTAAAATACTATACTATGCTGGTTAGACGGCTTATTTCGAGGGTATAGGGTTTTATTCCGATTTTACCTTCTGGTGTCTACATGTTATTTGCCTAGGTACTATTTTCCTTAACTTTTTTTTACGACAGGCATGAGCCATATATGAAATTATATTCTTAATTCAGGCCGAGGCCTCCTTTATTGGGGAATAATGCTTTAGTATCTGCGCTTAGTAGACGAATTGATGTTATATAATAGTCGCGATAATAGTCTTTGCTATTATAATTTACCTAAGAGAATGTTGTAGCTTATTATTATAGTGTTTCCTCAGACAATTTTTACAACTCCCACTGAGAAGATATGGGGCGTAACACTTTGTATTCATAATCCGTCACGTGTTAGTGTAAAATATAATAAGAACATGTCCTAAATTGAAATGTCTCTTTTAATGTTTTTAAAACATCTATGAAAAATCTATTGGTAGTACTGTGGTAAGACCAGTCTCGATAGTCTTCTGTCTACAATCGAGGGCCGGTGCATCCGGAGTGGTCGACAACTAAGGTAGGATTTTTTTATTGTACTTTATCCTGTGATCAGTTATGCTGTTTGCTCGTTTGGTGCCAAAAACAATAAAAACAATCAAAATAATACCCAAATTAAAATTATTATCATCCTACTCCCATTGCAGTTACTCAAGATTGATGCAATGTGAATATTTTTTTCATAGTATATATTGCATAATTTTTGTCAATAATTTTATGAGTGGCCGCTTCCTGACCTCAACTCGCTGCAATAGGTGTTAATCAGATGGCATCAGATGGAGTTGGCCCAAGTCGAAGTAAGGTATTTAGTCATCTTTTACGATATTCACGAACATTGTAAGTGTTGATAATATTCGTAAGCGCCACCATATAGCATAATTAATCATTCCTGTTATCAATTATTTTACCTTCAGCTTAACAATTAATTCTCTCCTTTAGTTTATGATAAATATATTAAATATACATATGCGATTTTAAAATTCAAGATTTCCCTGGGATGACTACGCCGATGTTTTCATAGTCATACGTGTTACAACTGTAGCTACTTATTAATAATATTTTTCGTTCGCGTAAAACACACGCATTCCTAACAGTAGGAGAAGCAACCTAACAGTTTGCCGGCCAGCATTGCAGTTTGAAATATATGCCCTTATTTACATGCGCGCCGCCGAGGTGCCAAGAGTTATGCATTTGACCCTGCTGCCCGCGAGACGCGAGAGAAACGTTTTTGAAATGTTTTGTGACCTAAATTGGGAACTATTTGCGATATTTTGCTTGGTAAATGTTAGTAGCACGTGGCAGAATATTTTATAATAATTTGTAACCAAAGACTAATACAAAATATAATTTTGTTGAAAACATACGAAATTAATCATCATCATCATCTCAGGCCATATATGTCCTACTGGTTATATATTATACCACGCTGGTTAGACGTGTTGGCATAGGGTTTCATTTTGAGTTTTCCTTCTCTTACATAGATGTTATATGCATTTTTAATCCCATAGTCGTCTTTTCCGTGTGTTGACGGAGTAAAAATAAAAATCACCACTCCCTATCTTGAACATGGATGTCGTAAAAGACGACTAAGGGATATAATACGCATATAACATCTATGCAAGAGAAGGAAAACTCGAAATAAAATCCTATAACAACCTGTTTGACCACCATGGGTATAGTAAGGTCAATTTCCCTCCTATTGTAGAGGAGGCTCGAGCCAAACAGTGGGACGTATATGAGCTGAAATGATGACGATGAGTCGTCTTTTACGACACACGGGTAGGAGAGGGGGTGGTGAATTGTATTCTTATTCCGTCATCTCACGGAAATGATTTTAGTAATTATTTAAAATCGACTTCGAAAGGGGCTCGACTAAAGTTTTTGTGTGTGTGTTACGTCAAAAGTTTTGAACCGATTTCCTTCTTCTTAAATTAAAAAAATGCTTCCCTTGTAGTTCCATGTTGCTCAAGATCGGATTAGTATGTAGTTTTTAAGTTAATATCAATAATGCATGTTTATTACACCACGACTACATTGCTTTGAAATATATTTTCTTTTAAATTTTGTATTATTAAAGTTTGTATTAAGTGTTAGACTATGTAATAAATTAATCTGTTAATTACAATAGGTAACCATGATACTTGAAAACACATTATTTATCATCTTCTTTAAGCCTCCCGGCTTCCCCTGCTAGAGGTAGACCTCTTCCACAAATGAGCTGGCGAAAGCACGAGAGCTTCTTCCACGAAAGCATTCTTGCAATATACTCTACTAATGGGAGCCGGAGTCACACCCACGGGGCGGCAAGGATTATATTCTTATCCGTTGCCACGGGCAACATGGCCTTTTATAAATCAGTTTCAATTATTTTAATCTTCGGATAAAATTAAATCTCTATTTCAATAATTAATTCATCAGCTCATCGATTTAGAATACTAAGATATTGATTATAATACAATAGACCATGATGCTTTCAAGTGTCCGCCAGAATTCTACAAATTTATTTGGCTAAAGTATTTGATTGTCCTATACCTTTCCTTCTATTTTGTACTTTGATTGAATTAGGCAATAAAATGCAGCAATCCATTATTATTTTAAAATAGAAGGAAGGGAGATCAACGACTTTCCCACGGTTAATCAATATATCGAAAACCACAATGGAATAAAAGGAATACGGGATAGGATCAAGATGGACTAGGTGATAAGGAAATCTTACTCTCACGTAATGAGCACCTTCTAGAACGTCAATTTGCAGTTTACCGCAGAACGTCGAATATTTATTTGACACGTGTTTTGCCTCTAAACGAGACATCCCTGGGACGGTTCGGCTTCAATTGTATCGCAATTTTGTACCTTATAATATTATGTGCGTTTTCATCGACACCAGACTTTTACCAGACGGAATTCAATATAAATCTTAACTCAGCAATCGAATACAGTAAACGTGGATTTACATACGAAGATATCACTTACAATTGTAGTTCAAGTAGCGAGTTCTCACAATCAACAGTCACAGTAATGTTGTTTATTGCCGACCCAGAATCGATTCATTCATTCGAATGTGTTCCCGATTTAAATTGAATCGATTCGCTGTGTCTCGTCCCTCTTTACGTCAAATAAATATAGAGTTTTAGTTCCGAATAATGACATCGGTATGCCTTAAACTATAGTTAACTAACGGTGTTCGCTTTGTGATTGTATGCGTATAAGATTTGTATCTCTTTGGATTGTTATGCGAGTGATGTTCATGAACTATTTTCGAGTTTGGTGATTTCAGAAAAATATTTGGGATTGTTATAAGTTTCTTTTCCCCTATTATTGTTTCTCATTCATTGGTGTTTCATATTCATCGAGTAATAAGAAAAAAAATTGTGTGATAACGGAGTTAGAATACAATTCCCCACTTCCTGTCTTCCGGTGGATGTCGTAAAAGATGACTAAGGGTATATAAAATAATTGTCCGTCACCCGCAGTGTGGCTAACCGCGCGACGGCGACCGACGTCCCAGGATGTCGAGAGGTGAGGGTACCCGAAAGGGTATTCCGTCAGGCCAACCACTGACGACAAGTCATATCTGCCCCGGTGGTCGGCCCAACAACGAGGTGACGTGGGTACGGGTGGGTTATGGGCCCGCGCGCCGTCCTTTCACCGCCCCGGACGGACTGGACCGCGCGTGCGCTTACCATAGCCCACCCATAAAAAAAAAATGGTATATAAAATATGCACATAACAGCTCGCATTTTATCGCGTTTGTATTTGGTTTTTTAATGCTCGACGTTTCAAACACTTTACAGCGTTCATGGTCACCCGTGATCATTTTATTTACAATGTGTAATCCATACTAATATTATAAATGCGAAAGTAAGGATGTTTGTTTGTTTGTTTGTAACGCTTTCACGGTTAAACCACCGAATCGATTTCAAAAATTCTTTCACCAATGGAAAGCTATAATATCAGGGAGTAACATAGGCTATATTTTATCCCGGTATTCCCACAGGAACGGGAACTACGACGCGGGTAAAGCGACTGAAACCGAAGCGAAGCGAGGGCGGGTAGCTAGTACTAGATAAACATAAGTTATCATTATATCATAAATGAGGATTAAACTTTAATCATTTATGCTGTAGCGAATAGATAAATACTGTAATAACGATGACTTGTTATACATGAAACAAGTTCTCCCAAGAACATGACCATTCTTTTTAAGTGGTAGGACACTGTTAACAGTAGGCCTTTTACAGCCGCGAGTCGGTATGTTCGGGGGATTACCACACTCTCGCAGAAAATCGACATTTGAGTAGTAGCAATTTATTCCCTAGCCAAGGCCGCGGGTGACGCGACCGGGGAATTAGTCCATCACCCGCCGAGAGGCCGACCGCTTGAGAAAAGACCAACGTTCTCTCCGAGGGGGGACGTTGGTCGATGGGAGGGTACCCCTCAAGGGGGTATTCCGTCGGACCCATCATTGAAGTTAAGGAACTCTGCACCGGTGGTCGGCCCAACGACGAAGGCGACGTGTTACGCAGGTAGATTACGGTTGTGCGTGCTTACGCCCCTCTGTCGCCCCGGACGGAGTGGTGCGAGGAGTGCATCAACCGTAAATCACCCCCCAAAAAAAAAACTACTAATTTATTATTGAGCTTCGTTCAGTGAGTGAGATAGCCGGCAGTCCAACTTTCTGAGAGTATTTGCGTATGGTGGGTTCAAATATTTAGCTATTAAAAGAATAAAAAAAAATTAAAATACTTTTATCTATACAAATAAATAGAATTGAGGTGTCTGTTAGTAATATCAAAATAGTAGCTTTTATCACACTTACACGGTTATTTACATGATACCTATGCCTAAAAACGAGTTATTTTTTTTGTCTTTCTGTCTGCCTGACGGTCTGTTTGTAATCCTAAAACGGCTAGACAGATTTTAATAATATTTTACTAACAGGTAGCTGAATCAGCTAGCTAAACCTTATAAATCTTTGCCCGGTCCGTGACTCGAACCTGAGACTATACCTTAGCACGTTTTACAGATTTAAAATGCGGGGACAAAGCAGCTGGAACTAAAGCAAACGACGGCAGATCGCTAGTATTAAATAATATGAAATTGAAAAACGTCATCATTTACATTTGTCGCCATTTTTTTTCTCATCAATCTCTCCTGACAGTAGAGATTGACAAATGACTGACAAATCAAGTGGATTAGTTGATGTTGATCTAAAGATTCGATCCCACGTACATTAGAATTTCAGATTGGAATAATGTTTAATATTTAATATTAAGTAGCTGACGATAGACGGTAGCTTTGACATATGCATGTGTAATTTAAAGTTAAACAACCAGTGAGTGTTTAAATTAAGTACCTAATTTTATCTGATGTTTATACTAATGTGTAATCCTTACGAATATTATAAATGCGAAAGTTTGTTTGTTACGCTTTCACGCTTAAACCACCGAACCAATTTCAAAAATTCTTTCACCATTGAAAAGCAATTATATCAGGGCTATAACATAGGCTATATTTTATTCCAATATTCCCACGGGAACGGGAACTACGGGAGCAAGATAACTGAAACCGAAGTGAAGCGAGGGCGGGTTACTAGTATATTATAAATAGGTACAGTAATACCCCGGACTGGTTAAGGTAGGACCAAGCGATAATCGTGTAAGTCGGATTCGCGTAAGTCGGGATATAATTTTGCTTGTATTAAATGTACAAAGAAAGGTTATTTGGAACTAGTTCAAAGAAGATAATAATTTTAAAGAATGTGATCAAAATGTTATATAAAAATAAATTAAAATTTTATGACTAAAAAATATAAACCCAAGGCAAGGGTTAAGGAAAACCGCGTATCTTTAAATTCGTGTAAAACGAGGGAGCATAAGTCGAAATATTACTGTAAAACTATTTTCATGGATTTTATAGCGTTCATGTTCTTGGGCAGATAATTCACCCATAACCGTAAAAGTGTTTGAAAAGTCGGGGATTAAAAAATGAAATACAAACGCTTTCCGTATCTTACACAGAAGCTTTATGCATATTGTATTTCTCATTCATCTTTTACGATACTCACAGGCAAGATAGGAATGGTAAATTGTATCCTAATGCCGTCACTATATAAGAAAGTGCTTTATACTGGTAAAGTATTTCTAATTCTTAATCAAATTCATTCTTAATCAAAGTAGAATACATTTTTTTCATTCTCGGTTATCATAAAAGACAAATAAATAAATAAAGGAAATATTACGCATAAAACATTCAAGACAAAACTATGCAAGAGAAGAAAACCTTACCAACGTCTGACCAGCGTGGTGTAGTATTTTTTTTTCCTATTACGTAGGCTGGAGCCCAATAATGGAACGTATATGAGCTGAAATATCGACGATAAATACAAAAAATATGACTAAAACCAGCCCGATAATAAAGTAACTACTAGAGCAGCCATAACTTCCTCAATCACAGCCCTGATTTCTTCACAATAATAACTTTTTTAGAATAATACTTTCCTTATCAATTCCTCGTAGTTTTCTCAATAAATGTCGGTCATTAAATCTAGTTATTATAAGAATATGTTGCTAATGGAACAGCTCATTAGTACATCCTGAGTACCTACACTTAGCTATTGATACTAGTCAATGGTAAACTGAGCACTCGTGATAATATTCGCGGTATTTTTCATTAGGGTTGTCAAATTTTATTTATAACTAACGAACCGCCCTCACTTTGCCTCGGTTTCAGCCACTTTCCTCCGGCATTTTAATTTTCTGACCTAAGATATTGATTTAAATGATAAAATTTAAAATTATACTTATAACATTATAAGGTCTGGTACCTGTTTATAACCTGTATATTTATAATCAAATCAAATCAAATAATTTATTCTTCATAAGCCCCTTTAAGCCCTTACATATTGTCAAGTTTAAACATTGTTTGAACACGATACAATAATCTAACACCAGATCGGAACGCGGCCACAAGCTGAGACGATTCGGCAAGAAACTTAGCGGGCTGTCACTTTTTTTTTAACCTTTTAAATATATATAATTTTATACTTTGTTTTATACAACATATAGTATTAGCCCTTCGAAATTGTATACATGTATAAATTTTCAAATATTAGTACAAAACAAAAAAAATTAAGAAAAGAGAAAATATGGCTGGACCAGATCCCACAAGCAGCACCCGATCACGAGTTAACTACAAAAGCAGCCATCACTCCCCTCAACTACATTAGAGGGAAGGGAGCGACCCGCTCCACGTAGCTACCGTAAGCAGAACCATTTGGTGAGCATGACCAAACCATAAATAAAGATATAACACGAACTACAACTAGTACTACAATATACTATATAACTACTACTATAAAATAAACTACATAAAGAGTAACTTATGCTATTTTCCCCTCAAGAAACTCGTATAAATTTTTTCCTGGTCTGGTAATTGAATTGTAATATTTAAGAAGATCTTGGAAATAAAAAAAATATTATGGAAATATAAAAAATATTATATAATTAAAAAATAAAATGGGTGCAAGACGGCTGAAACTGAAGCAAAGCGAGGGCGGATTGCTAGAGTAATTGGATCCGCCAGGTGGCGCTGTCATCCATGCCAGGGAATTCTATTGTTTTTTTAGATCTGTACAGAACAACGTTTGATGGATCAGCTAGTAAATATATAAGTAACGGATATATACTTTACCAGCCTCACTGAACACCTTCCTTTGAATAGACGATAGTGCCTTTGGAATTAATTACTATCCCACCTTAACAGCAAACAGAAATATTACTTATCTTGTATTTTTTAATTTCAATGTGATTTTATTTATTTCGCTTTAATTTAATTGATTGATTGAATTAGGCGATACATAGCGGTAATCCATTTTTATTTTTATTTTAAAAAAGGAAGGAAGGGAAACCCACCAGTTTGCCACGGTAATCAATATACCGCACACCACAATAGAAGTAATACGGGATAGGATTGAGGTTTTAGATTGGGCGTCACACAGCTTTGATGGCGTCACACAGCTTTAATCGGCGTCACACAGCTTTAATCGACGTCACACAGCTTTAATGGCGTCACACAGCTTTAATCGACGTCACACAGCTTTAATCGACGTCACACAGCTTTAATCGACGTCACACAGCTTTAATCGACGTCACACAGCTTTAATCGACGTCACACAGCTGCTGTGCTGCTGTGTAACGTAGATCAAAGCTGTGTGACGCCCAATCTAAAACCTTAATCCTATCTCGTATTCCTTCTATTGTGGTGTGCGGTATATTGATTACCGTGGGAAAGTGGTAGGTCTCCCTTCCTTCCTTTTTTTAAATAAAAAAAAATCGCTTTAATTTTTTTTTTTTTATTGCAAACGGTGGCAAACGAGCAAACAGTACACCTGATGGTAAGTGTTGCTGCCGCTCATGGACCTTTACAAGGCCGTTGCCTACCGCGAAGAAAGTGAGGGGAGTGTGAATGCGTGCATTGAGGCTCGGTGATACCAAGGGCACCACCAAAACCCTCCACACGCAAACACCCTCAGAAAGCTGGGCTTCCGGCTCTCTCGAGTTCTTTAACTTAGCCGAATTGAAAATTTCAAATTTCTTTGCAGATAATACAATCAGTTACATTTCCATCAAGAAAATTTAGTATTGGCATAATAAATGTAAGCAAATCCATGGCCGTAATTAATAAGTAACAAGTTGTAACTACAATTTATGCAATTAAAATTAAATATATATATATATATATATATATATATATAAATAAAAGAGTAACTAAAAAACACGTTTTCATAGAATACCAAAAAAAAGAAACTAAAAAATCGCTAATTCAGAAAATTGCTAGAAAATTCTGGTAAGGATAACGAGAATAACTGTTAAATAATATTGATTTTTCATTGGCTCTCGATAAGTATACCAAATTTCAAGTTAATCTGACGTTTTGAAGGGGGTCAAAATCATGTTCAAAGTGCCCGTTACATAGGCACATACTAACTTACCTATGAAGCTAATAAAAGTGTGTTTAAAAGCATTGAGTTACAGCCCTATAGCAAACGCAGATACAGTTGATACAGATATAATTGACTACACAGATGGCGAAGTGGTCTAAGTAGAGACTGAGGCATATTTTTTTTATTTTTTTTTTATTGCCAACGGTGGCAAACGAGCAAGCAGCACACCTGATGGTAAGTGAAAATGCTGCACATGGACCTTTGCAATACCAGGGGCACAGCCAGACCGCTGCCTACCGTGAAGGAAATACTCTTCTTAAACCTCGTTTAAAGAAGGACATGTCATAGCGCTCGGGAAACACAGCAGCAGGTAGTTCATTCCAGAGCTTGCACGTACGTGGGAGAAATGATCGCTGGAAACGTACAGTTGAAGACCATAACGTTTCCAAGTGAAATGGATGAACCCTGCTGCGATGTTGAGTGGTACGTTGGTAGAACGGTGACGGTGGTACCAAGTCAAACAGTTCCTCGGAGCATTCCCCGTGAAAGAGTCGGTAGAGTACACAGAGTGACCCAAAGTCTCTTCGCTGCTCCAGCGACTGCAACCTGTCCGTAAGATTGGGATCCCCGACGATTCGAACAGTCTTTGCAGGGAGTCAAGTGGGTCTAGCTGATATTTGGGCGCACCTGCCCAGAGATGTGAGCAGTACTCCACATGAGGACGAACTTGTGCTTTGTATAGCACAAGACGCTGTCTCGGTGTGAAGTACCGCCTGGCTCTGTTCAGGACGCCCAACTTTTTGCTTGCCAATTTGGCTTTGTCCTCCAAATGACTCCCAAACTGGACTTTGCTCGATATTTTGACGCCGAGAATCCCAATACTCTCAGAAATTGGGAGAGTTACTCCTTGGAACTGTTGCGCCATAACAAACGGGTCCTTCTTTGCAGTGAACGCGCTTATGTTTATGGATAACAGTAACAGTATATGGCTTAGTGTTTAAGATACCGGTTCACCGTTCCCTGTATCACGGGTTCAATTTCCAGCCAGAACAATACTTTGAATGATACCCCAAATTGTTGGTCTAAAATCGGTGTAATTTGCAAATATCCCTGCAATAGAGGGATTATTTATTTAGTGCAGGATGTTTTGAAAATGTTCATCTTCATTATCACAGCTCATATACATACCATTGCTGGATTTGAGCCTCCTATGCTGGAAGGGAAATTATACAAAAATTCTATTGCTTTTAATAAAAGTTTTTTATTTAAAATATGTAATACTCGTCTGGACATCAGAAATCATTGCATAGTAGTAGTAGCATAGTAGCTATGTACGAATTACCTCATTATGTATTCTCACGTTTTTAATTTTACTCAAATATGAAGACAAAACACTAATGAGAATTGCCGACAGAAGTGAAAACTTAAACTTAAGAACAACATAATGATTTCTGATGTTTACGCGAGTATTATACATTTTAAATAAAACTACTTTACGGATTTTATCGCGTTGGTATTTGATTTTTGATTACCCGACGTTTCGAACACTTTACAGCGTGCATGGTCACCGGTGGACTAAGATGTCTCACGTCCAACAAGTCATCGTTACTGCAGAAAATTTATAATTATCTACCCGATACAGAAATTAGTTATTAAATACTGACCCACATTTTGATACAAAATTTATTGCCAGTGTAAGAAGAAAATGATTTTTTATTTTTTTTTTTTTATTTATTTATTTAAGACAACAAACACCCTGCACTAAGGAAATAATCCTTGTATTGCGGGGGACTTTACAAACATACAATTAACGGACACAAATTACATCCAGACTCAGAACAACAATTTGTGGATCGCACAAAGTGTTGTCCCGCGTGGGATTCGAACCCCCGACACTGGCGCTGTAGGTCGCTATCTTAACCACTACGCCATCTGTGCAGTAAACGGGAAAAATATACAAACTGTTTGATCTTAAATTAAAATTTGTAAATTAAAACTTTTATTTATCATCAGATAAATAAAAGTTTTAATTTACAAATTTTGACATATATCGGCATAAATATAGTGACATTGACATAGCTATAGATATAGTGTTAGTATTAATACATCACATAACAATATTGATGACGATATTACCGCTCATGGACCTTTGCTGGGCCACTACTTACACAAGACATGACTCGGATTTAAAAAAACCCGGCTAAGTACGAGTCAGAGTCACGCATGAAAGGTTCCGTGCCATTATCTATAAAAATCGCGTTTGTTCTGTGGCAGCCCCCTTAAATATTTATTTTATTTTGTTTTTAGTATTTGTTATAGCGGCAACAGAAATACATCATCATCATCATCATCTTGCTCTTATCCCAATTACTTGGGGTCGACGCAATATGTCATCTGTTTTGACATATTGCAAAAAGTTTCGGCAATGACTTTTATGACCGGCCGCCTGCCTGACGTCAACCCTCCTTGGGAATCGTTGACCCAAATGGTACCAGATGGAGTTGGTCCGGGTCAATCTAGGGCTCTTAGTCGTCTTTTACGACACCCGCGAGCAAAGCAAGGGTTGGTAGTATTCGAAGCCGCTACCACACAGCACGGCAACAGAAATACATAATTTGTAAAAATTTCAACTGTCTAGCGATCACGGTTCTTGAGATACAGCCTGGTGACAGATAGACGGACGGACAGACAGCGAAGTCTTAGTACTAGGGCCCTGTATAGAAGGATAGTGTCAGTACTTCGAACTTTAAAAATTTGAATCTAAAAATATTAATGGCGCGCAGACGGTTACACACGTACACACGCAAACCACTATACAAATTATGAAATCAAATTTTGTTTTTATTAATATAAATCGTCGAAATACTTTTAAAAGTAATGTTAAAAACCTTTTTATGTTTTTCAAATGTGTTGTGACACCATTTGAATGCACAAACCGTCATAATTACCTATTTATTTTTTAAGATTTGCGTACGTTCGTGCAGTACAATGACTTGTACATTACGGGACGGTTCCGGCGTAAGCTCCATTAGGCTCCAATTGAAATGCCTCACTGTTTGTGCGTGAACTTACCTTCTATATGTTATTATTCTAAGACGATGACATTAAATTTTAAAAGAATATGAATTCAAATTTCGTTGTCAACGTCATGAGTTACGATAGCTCTGTCGGGAAGTCGTCCAGTTTTGTTTTTGTTTTGTTTTGACATTCAAACAGCGTCGGATCGAATCTCGGTGTTATTATTATTCTCTTTTTGTAATTTTTTTATATATTTTTCATTATATAATTTTAATTTTTTTATTAATATGTATCTACATAAATTCAACAAAAATACAACAAAAATGTTCCGAGCGAAGCTCGGTCAACCAGATATTTTCTTTTTATACTACCATATCTTTACCGTTATGGTTTATATAATAAAGTAGTTGGCAAAAACTGATTTATTGTCCGATCGTTGCGTAATTTTATTTTAAAATTCAAATTTATGTTCCTTAAACAACGGTTGATTAAGGGATTTATTTCATAATTTTTGTTTTTTATGTATGCGATTGAATCTTAGTGTGTGTGTTCTACTTTTGAAAGTTTGAATTTAGAAGCCATTGATTTATAATGTAGCGTTGATTTATAGTCGATAAAATCAGTTTGTTTTTCTAAATTTCCATTTTACAGAAAACAATGATAATATTTTTTACTTATTTGAATAAAACTATTGGATAATTTCTTTAGCAAAATCTATCTAATGCTGTTTGATCAACAATTATATTGGTTGAAGTCCGTTGAAGATGTTTCCGTGTCATGACGAAGTAAGAATACAATTAACCACTCTTATCCTGTGAGGGTGTCCTAAAAGACGACTAAAGAAAAAGTAAAATAAAAATAAATATATGCAAGGAGCATAAAAAAAACCTATTATTTTGACATGACAAACAAACATTTATTTATTTTTATAGATAGTGAATCAGAATGAAAACATATAAAATCAGACTCCCGTTAGGATTTAGTCTAAATAGTGATTTAACTGTATATTTACTACATAACAAAGTTATAACACATACGAGTATAAGCAAATGAATATTATCCAAAAATAAGAAAATATTGTAAAGCATAAATAATAATAAATTAAGTCTAATTATAACGCACCCTAATCGGTTCAGAATAACTCGATTAATTTGTCCACATCACTAATCTCATTAAGATGGTGACACACTGATAACTTAAATAATATTATTGTACAATTTCTTTATAATATTTTGTATTTTCGCACTCCAATGGGAACCTTAAGAGTCACCTGAGCGATCATCATGTAAATGACAGTAGCGGTCTTCTGGTAAACTCGAAACACCAATTGTAATTGTCTACCTCTCTTTCAAGCATGGGGATCATGGCATTAGGTAGGACCCATGGGCATACTATAGACTCATAGTGAGGCCTATGTTCCACATTAATATACTAACGTATGCATTAATTTCTATCAATAATTTCCGTATAATGAAGGGTTGGGAATACAAAGTGCCATTATTGTACTTGTTTTTTCGCTTAGTTGTAGTAAGAAAGTACGAAAAAAGATAATTTTCCATGTGGTGATGAAGTAAGAATACCACTTACTACCCCTTCTCCTGCCCACGCGTATTGTAAAAGACGAGTAAGAGATAATTTATTTCGACGCCACCCTAGATAGACTGGTAGAAAATGCCTAAAGTATTAAGTCCGCCTTGTATCTTTTTTGCGTGCACAATTTTAAATAAAAAAAATAATAAATAAATAGAAGGGCGCTAGGATTCTGTAGCTATTATGTTAGCGCTCCGCTTGAAACTTGCGGAGTCACTTGGCAAGTTGTGAATCGAATCCAAACTGTATTAACCCAAGACAGTCTAGCAACATTCAGTTAGGTCGTAGCCTAACGTAGCTCCAGGCGGAGGCGGCGGGTACGCCAACCATAGCCTACACCTAAAAACAAAAAAAAAGGTCTAGTCTAACTAAAAACAAGGAAACTGTTCTAAAGAACAAACAACCGCGTAAACATTAGAATCATCATGTTTACGCGAGTATTACACATTATAAATAAAATTATTTTTACGGATTTTATTGCGTTTGTATTTGATTTTTAATTGCCTGACGTTTCGAATACTTTTCAGCGTTCATGGTATTAATCCGTCCGTGACCATGAATACTGAGTATTCAAAAGGTCCGGCAATCGCAAATCAAATACAAACGCGATAAAGTCCGTGAAAATAGTATTATTTATAACTAGCACCCGCCCTCATTTCGCTTCGGTTCCAGTCGCCTAACCCGCATAGTTCACGTTCCCGTAGGCATACCGGGATAAAATATAGCTTATGTTATTTCCTGATAAGTATTATAGCTTTCCATTGGTGAATTAATTTTTGAAATCGGCTGCGTGGTTTAAGCGTGAAAGCGTAACAAACAAACAAACATACCTACTTTCATATTTATAATATTAGTAAGGATAATTTTTTATTTAGTTTCAGTGCGCTACTACAAAATTTTAAATACACCTTAGTGTATCTCAAGACTTACGATGTTAGTAGAAATCCGATTATAAGGGATTGATTTACAATCGAATATCCTATTAAGGATATTCGATTGTAAATCAATCGAAGTCACTGTTTTGATTCAACTTTATTGGTCGCCGGCTAAATGGATCTAGTTATCGCATTTTAAATATGAATATAGATTAACATTATAAATCATAGATTATTAATAGAACTAGTTTGAGACTATGGATTCTGTTGATTATTTAGTTCAATAATCATGATATTGAAGCTCACTGCTAAACATAATCCTTTTCACAAGAAAGGTAGCTTGGCAAGTGATTAGAAGATCAAAATTTCATAAGTAGAGAGAAATTTTACTCGTGGTCCTTCAGCCGCTTTTCATGACTCTCATGACAAAGTAAGGGGTGAGGGCACATTTTGTTCTTAAGCGGTCACCACACGGAAATTTAGTTCGATAAGTGATGTTATTCGAATCATCGCTCGTCGAACCGACAACCGTTGGGGAAGAAAGGTTCTTGAGTGGCGACCACGAATCGGACGGTGCAGCGTAGGACGACATTCTCAAAGTCGCAGGGAACCGTTGGATGCAAGTAGTGCAGGACTATTCCGAGTGGCATTCTCGTGGAGAGGCCTATGTCCAGCAGTGGACGTCTGTAGGCTGATGGATGGATGGATGGAAGTGATGTTATTCAAAAATATTTTTAAGAATTTTGTTGCAGGCCAGAATAAGAATAGAGAGATTCACTACACCTTTTTAACCTGCTTCTAAATGCTATACCTACTACGCCGTTTGATTAGCTATGAAAGACTTGAGCCTTTCATTAAGACGGTGATCAGGTTTGTATTTATGTATTGAAGTGAGACTTCTTTGCGCGCATGAGGGTAATTTTTTTACGAATGAAACGCAATTTAGCGTCGCGAAGACGTGCAGCGCTTTTGTCGAAGAAGAGGTAGAGAGCGATTGAGACCGATTGAGAGATAGTGAGAAAGGACGAACATAGCACGAAGCACAGCCATGGGCCGAGAGTAGGGAGCAAGCGAGTGATAAGGATCGAGAGACTTTTTTTTATATTTTTCTTTTTTCGTTTATTTTTATTATTTTTTTATTTTTTATTCCTTTTTTTATTTTTCTTTTATTTTAATACTGATAAAAACACATGAAACCATAGAAATTTCACTTCTGACATGCATACTCACGCTATTTTTTTTTATTTGTCCAGTAATAGAATATAACATTTGTCAGGTTTAAATTAAAAAAATATCATAATATAATGTATTACCATAGCTTCATATTTAATAAGTAACCAACAATATTATGTCACTAGCTGATACAACAGACGTGGACCTGCTCAAATAAAATAAAAGGAATTCTCCTTGAGATCGACTGTAGTGCCACCTACCGGATCCAATTGTTAGTCCAATCCCCTTGAACACACACAAAAAAAGTAAAAGTATTTGAAACTTTGAAATAATTGAACGATGATCACTATAAAAATAATAATACTTAATTTATGTACTACCACATTGACATCAGAAATCATTATTAAAGATTAAATTTATCAGTAGGCTGTCTATAATTATTAAAAGGCAAGGATCTAGTGGAGATACAGTTGACCATTGAACTGTCACTTCTATGTAATAAGAAGCTAGAATGATTGAAAACGTCATTGTGAAAAATGTATAACACTTTTTACTAACTTAATACCCAAGACAACTTTATCTAAATGGAAGATATTGTAAAGCCTTTTTCGTATCTTTAATAACGATTTTTTGGGTAATGACGAAGTAATTCACCTCATTTCTAGTTTGTGATTGATGACTTAGGGAATATAATGGGTATATGCAACTTAACTGCAATAGAATATAAAGTGAAAATAAAAGCCTATACCGACATACCTGCGCGACGGCGACTGACGTCCCAGGACGTCGTGAGGTAAGGGTACCCGAAAGGGTATTCCGTCGAGCCGACCACTGACAACTCCGGTGGTCGGCCCAACAACGAGGTGACATGGGTACGGGTGGGTTATGGGCCCGCGCGCCATCCTTTCAACGCCCCGGACCGAAGTAAAAAAAAATACGACATGTAAGTGGGTTTATACATAATAAAGTCATTTTTCCTCCCACAATGTAGGAGACCCGAGTCCAATAGTACGAAATTTCAGGGCTATAGATTCAGTATTTAAAGAGTGAAAACGTAACAAACAAACTCACATCCACGTTAACATTTTTTTGATATTAATAAATTATAGAATTAAAATAATAATTTAAAATGTCATTTCTTTAAAAATATGTATATTGAACTTTTGAACTGGTGTAAGGACAAACAAAAAATGTTATCTTTAAAATACACATTTTAGTAAAAGGAAATACAGATGCCCTTATTATTAGTAGATATCGGAAATAATTTAAAAGTCAGTGCGGACGATATAAGGTGGAGGTTTCACTGAAATCGATGGAGCGGATTTTATAATATAAAGATATTTACGGAGCGGAAATGTTATAGTTGTACGTATATAAGGAGTATGGGGACGATGAAAGTTGAGACCATAGTGATTTTCTACTAATCATATTCAAATATATTGCCCATATACATATATGAAATATCATTTAGATTTTTATTTAAATTATTAATGCAAAGCTGATGAATTGGTTTGCTTGCTTATTTGTTGGTTTTTTTAGGAATTTTAAAAGCTATTAGTTGTGATTTTAAGTATTATTTATGCGTTATGTAAATAATTTAATAATATTATGTAAAGGCAATAATAAATTGCAAATAGTGTAGTGACTAAACACCTATAAGACTTGTAAAATATATTTTGACGTGACGTCTTATAATTTTATGGAGCCGGCTGCACACACGAAAAAACATGACCTATGCGGCGTTACCTCGCTCTGAGGCGTTCCATTTAAGGCTTGATCCATACAAAATATCTATCAAACAAATAAAATTAAAATTTTCTTTTGAAAAATGAAACCATTCCATCAGTATTTTCTTATGACGTTGTCACGTTCAACTATCGTCAGTAAACCGACTTTACAGACAACCGATTTTTTGACGGGACAACGTCTTATAATTCGATGGAGCCGGCTGCACGCACGAAAAAACATGACGCATGCGGCGTTACCTCGCTCTGAGGCGTTCCATTTAAGGCTTGATCCATACAAAATATCTATCAAACAAATAAAATTTAAATTCTCCTATGAAAAATTAAACTATTTCATCAGTATTTTCTTATGACGTTGTCACGTTCAACTATCGTCAGTAAACCGACTTTACAGACAACCAATTTTTTTTATTTTACATCTGCACACTTCTGTTTTCTTCCGTTTCGAAGATCAAAGTTGAAGACTGTATATTAATGTAATTGTTTAATTACCTATATTGATTAGTATGATAATCTTTTGACTTCTATTTTGTCTGGTGAAGAATTAAGAAAAATATTTCAACACCTTTTCCGTGGGAATCCTAGGAATAAGTAACATTCTCTTAAGTAACTCATACGCTGATTATTATCATCAACCCGCTATCAAGCATGCCAATTATAATATCATCCTGAGGAGGCTTATGACTAACAGTAGACGTCGATAGACTGTAAAAGAACAGTTTTTTTTTTCTTATAATCGCCAATTAGTATTTTAAAGGAATGACCTGATGCTGCCGACTATCGCTAAGGAGATGCTCTGCAGCGTCAGGAAATGCAACGCGGTCGTTGCCTTCTGCGAGGCAGTCATCTTGTGGAAGGAGGCGACGGATCTTGGATGCGAGGGACGCCTCCACGACGACACGATCCACCGCCAGCAACTCGGGCGGCGCAGGCGCGAGTACCTGTGTCTGATACCGCCCTAGCCGAGGCCGCAAGTGATTGGACCGGGAAGTTAAGTCTATCACCCACAGAGAGGCTAACCGTGCGACGGTGACCACCCGGGAAAGGAACATTGGAGAAGAGAGGGGCACCCCCTCAGGGTATTCCGTCGAGTCGACCGCTGAAGACAAAGAACTCGACACTGGTCGTCGGCCCAACGACGAAGGCGACGTACTATTGGTGGGTTACGAGGCCGCGGCTCCCCTCTGTCGCCCCAGACGGAGCTGGGCAGCGGTTGCGCTGACCGTAGACTACCCCAAAATAAAAGTATACTCAAAGAATAAGACGTTATAGGTAGGTGTGTTGGATTAAAAGTAAAAATAATCTGTAAATTGATAATTAAAAGATTTTTCATTACACTTACTGCACTGGCCTACCGTGTCGTGGGTTCAAATCCCACGTAGGACAACACTTTATACGATCCACAAATTGATGTCACAAATGGCATAATGTCACAAATGAACACAAATTACATGAGTCTGCATGTAATTTGTGCCCGTTAATTATAAGTCTATAAATTTAACAACCTAATTATAAACTTTCAGTGTGATGACGGAGTAACTATACATTTCACCACTCTTTTTCTTGGCCATAGATATCGTAAAAGACGACTAAGAGATATAATATGCATATAACTCCTATGCAACAGAAGGAAAACTCAACATGAAACCCTATAATAACACATCTGACCAGCGCGGTTTAGTAGATCAATTTTCCCCAGGAGGCCTGAGCTTGGCAGTGAGACTTGTATGGGCTGAGAATAAGCAGAATTATACATTTTCAGTAGCCGTCCATTATTAAACATTGGCATTCCGATGATAACAGATAATGCTATAATCGCCTTGGCAGGCAGGTTGGTGTTCGCAGTTGGTATTATGAGTTTCCCAGGAGAGTGCTCCAGCCTGGTGCTCCCTTAATCAGTTTTTAAGACGCCCATAGGCAGATAGAAAGTAGAGACACATTTTATTCTTAATCTGTCCCCACATTTATTAGTATATTTTGTTTTTATTCTATTTTACTACAACTTATTTATTCATTATTAAATCGCTAGTCAGTATGACCTCGCCTAAAAGTACGATGTCTTAATTTTGGGACCTCGTTTCCATTGATTTATGGGGGCACTAAAGTGATGCATCGAAAAATGCCAATTCTTTACCAATACCATTGTAAGCTGGCGATTTATGGCTTATGAAACTAAATTAAGTCACTCGTAAACATCAAAAGGTTTGTTTGGAAGATTTGAATCATAAAAATACAGGTTAAAACGCTCAAATATATAAGATATGCTGATGAGATTATTTTAAAATTTTATTCATATTTTCAATACATTTACGATTATATCCGTATCTTATTTAATACTAGTGATGCGCCTTCGCTGCGCTTCGGTTCCGGCCGCTTTGGCCTCGCTTTTTAATTCTGCAGTATTTATGGCCTCGGGTGGGAGTCCCAGATCGGGTAAAATTTAATAGGGTTTTCTTAGAGGCAGAGTCGTATTGGTAAAGGGTTTTATTTTAAGTTTTTCTTCTCTTGCATTGATGTATTATGCATGTTTAATCGTTTAGTCGACACCCAGGGGTGAAAATGGAGTTGGCGAAATGTATTCTTACTCCACACATAATACTATTTATTATGCTATTACTTAATTATAAAAAAAAATACTGAGGAATAAATGTAGATCACGCAAACGAAGCCACGAACACAGACTATACATGTAGTGTGCTGATTATATTACAAACTAGCAACCCGCCCTCGCTTCGCTTCGGTTATAGGTTATAGTCGTTTTACCCGCGTAGTTCCCGTTCCCGTGGGAATACCGGTATAAAATATAGCCTAGTTTACGCGCTGATATTATAGCTTTCCATTGGTGAAAGAATTTTTGAAATCGGTCCAGCCGTTTTGAAGATTACCCGGAACAAACAGACAGACAGACAGACAGACAGACAGACAGACAAAAATTTTTTAGTTGCTATTTTAGGCATAGGTGTCGTGCAAATAACAGTGTGAGCATGAAAAAAGCCTATTATTTTGACATTACAAACAGACACTCCAATTTTATTTATTGGTATAGACTAGCAACCCGCCCTCGCTTTGCTTCGGTTTCTGTCACCTTATCCCCGTTGTTCCCGTTCCTGTGGGAATACCGCGATAAAATATAGACTAGTTTACTCCCTGATATTGTAGGTTTCCATTGGTGAAAGAATTTTTGAAATCGGTCCAGCCGTTTTGAAGATTACCCGGAACAAACAGAAACAAACAGACAGACAAAAAAATATAAAGTGTATTTTAGGCATATGTATAGTGCAAATAACCGTTTGAGCATGAAAAAAGGCTATTATTTTGACATTACAAACAGACACTCCAATTTTATTAGTGGTATAGATCTAGAGTTTCAGTATCGTGCAATCGATTACCATTTTCTTTTTATGGGTGGACTATGGTAAGCGCACGCGCGGTCCAGTCCGTCCGGGGCGGTGAAAGGACGGCGCGCGGGAACGTCACCTCGTTGTTGGGCCGACCACGCAATTGATTACCATGCAGAACAGTTCTTTCAGCCATGTACAAATTATTATTCCTAGTTTAAGTGTAATTAATGCCAATTAGTTGAACTTGTGTAATTTTTTTTTGTAAAGATTTATTTTCTTAGCACAGAGTATTATCATTGAAAAAAAGTAGTATAAAAGCTTCACAAAAATAATATCGACATTGTTAAAATACGTTCAGTTCATAAGTTTTCTTTAACCATTTTTATTTTGCAATTATTTGTAGCGAGCTGACCGATAAGTCTTCGCATAAGTACGCGTGCACATCGAACGTCGTAAATATGATCTTGATCAGCTGCATTATGTTAAGGGCGAAACGAGATCACTTGAGGTCCTAAAAGACTAAAGCGTCATTGGATAAGGATAAAAAATTATTTCGTCTCAGGTCATAATATCTCCAGGCTGTATTCTAAACTCCTCCCCAATGAAAGAGAAATGGACCTTCTATACCCCATCTAGGTTATTTCAAGTGTTCTTTTTTTGATGTAAAACATCTATAGACGAGGGTGAACCGGATCCTTATCCTTTTTTGGATATGTAAATTTGTGTAACAAAACCATAACCGGTTTTAGAATTTTGTACAACGCTATCCAGTGAGCTCAAAATAAATTATTAACATAAACACATGCCTATAGTGTATGTATATTAATGAAAATAAATGTTTATTGAATGAAAATCATCATTTTCTGGAAAAAATCATAATATTTTTAATTATTTATGCCATATTAGTTCATGTCGTAATCTGTTCTTTCATGCATATATACTTGTAAAAAATAATTTCAACGTTTGACATCTGCCAGGCGTCCTGAGCGATGGCTTCCATTTTCGCATAGATATTTTATGTATATTATATCCTTTAGTCGAGTTTTACGACACTATGAAATATATTCTTACTCCGTCACCACACGGAAACATCCTTATAAATATTATAGACCGTAAACTTTAAATTCTCGAAATCTTAGCTGAAGGACGCTTGTTGTTAACTCAAAAAGCATAAAGCAAAGCTTAGTATTACGGGCTATTTCTTCGCTTACTCCAGACTGCGTTGTTAGGCCATAAAATATCTAACATTTATGCTGTTAAAAAAGCAATAGTAAATTGTTTTTTCGGCTTTCATTATGCTCAGGATTCGCTGTAAGGTTGAGCGCTTGTTTACAATTAAAGTAGTCACAATTTTATTTTGCTGTACAATAAAAAAATTAAAAATCACCTTACTTACGCATGAATATAATAGGTAAAGATCGATTAAAAGATAGAAATTTATATCACAAATGCACGATTAGAAAAACTTGAAATAGAAAAACAAAAATTAAGGACTTATATGAGTAACTATTAAATGAAAAAAGTATATAAAATCCCTATCCAGTTCACCGAATCCTTGCCGATATACTTACAAAACTGGACTCAATATTTTAAAACGAGAAAAAACGGAGATCTCCAAATTTTATAACTGAATGGGCAAATAAATTCGGTTAACTCGAATTCATACAAGATAATAGCGTACATAAAAAATGTAGAAACAGGTATAATATATTAAAGAGACTTTGTTACTTGTAAATTGACAGCGTATTATTAAGTTCTAAAAAATATATATTTTGTGTAAAACTTATAGTCATCATCATTGTCCTGTTCTTCATCATTTCAGCTTATATATGTCCCACTGTTGGGCTCGAGCCTCCTCCACAATAGGAGGAAAATTGACCTTACTACAGGTAGGTGGTTGCACAGATGTTATGTGCATATTATATCCCTAAGTCGTCTTTTACGACATCCTCGGGCAAGATAGGGAGTAGTGATTTGTACTATTACTCCGTAGCGTTTCATATTCCAATTATTTGAGATCGACGTAATATGTATTATTCTTTCACTGTGCATACTTCAAAAAATTTGGGAAATAGTTTTATGACCGGTCGGGTGTCTGACGTCAAAACCTCCATCTCCTAAATTATATAATCGTATTGTTGCTACATTTGGTCCATTAATGAGAAGAAAATACTGTTAAGATACTTTTATTTCGGGCCGACCATTGATGTCAAGTCACCCTGCTCCGGTGGTCGGCCCAACGACGAAGGCGACGTGCATCGCGGGTGGGTTGCGGGAGTGCGTGCTTACGCCCCTCTGTCGCCCCCGGACGGAGTGGTGCGAGGAGCGCGCCGACCGCAACCCCCTTAAAAAAAAAGATACTTTTATCTATACCAATAAATAAAATTGGAGTGTCTGTTTGTAATGTCAAAATAATAGGCTTTTTTCATGCTCACACGGTTATTTGCACGACACCTATGCCTAAAATAGCAATTAAAAAATTTTTGTCTGTCTGTCTGTCTGTCTGTCTGTCTGTCTGTCTGTCTGTCTGTCTGTTTGTTCCGGGTAATCTTCAAAACGGCTGGACCGATTTCAAAAATTCTTTCACCAATGAAAAGCTATAATATCAGGGCGTAAACTAGGCTATATTTTATCCCGGTATTCCCACGGGAACGGGAACTGCGCGGGTAAAACGACTATAACCTATAACCGAAGCGAAGCGAGGGCGGGTTGCTAGTTAATTGCTATATAATTCTCTGAGTGGTGATGGAGTAAGAATACAATTCACGGGATGTGAAACGTACTAGCATAACTTATTAGCATAGCCCACCCACAAATAAAAAAAAAAGATTACACAGTGTGATCTAAAAACTCTCCACCGCTCCAATGACGTCAAAGCGTCTTTAAGATTAAGATGCCCTATGATTCGAAAATCACGTCTTTGTAGGGAGTCAAGTGTACTCACTTGACTCCCTACAAAGATTTTTGGCGTTTGAGGCATTTGAGGGCGCCTGACCAGAGATGTGAGCAGTACTCCACATGAGGACAAACATCTTCAACGAAAAAAATTCTTCGACAAAACCGGTATAATTTTCTTGTATTATTTATCAATAAATAAATCTTTCTGATATGTGAGGTATTTATTGGAATGTTATAATTATTGTTTTTTTATTCGTGTTATCGTAATTTATCATTTACAAATTAATGCCTTTACAAATGTAACGAGAAAAGCCTCACCGTCAAGTGTGTATTGACAAAGTTTTTAACGTTCCGTATATTTTTTTATATAGTGATTTTATATAGTGATTGCTGGCATTTTAGCCAAATGTCTCTCTTTCCTACAAAGAGACGATAATTCCATAAGATCCACATTTGGCGGACGTGTTCGTTAAATGATAGCCCGCAAATTTTTCTGCTGGATCTTCTCAGTTTATGGCTGCATACCGATCCTGCGGTAGATTATTTAATTATTTCAAACTATATGTAAATTTGACAATACATAAGGGCCCTTAAGGGGTTTATGCAGAATAAATAATTCGATTCGAATTGATTTGATTTAATTTATCACACTTTGTTTTTCTATTTGAATTTACACTACGTGCTGCGTACAATTGGCCTGCTTATATTTTAAAGCGTTTCTAAAGCAGCATTTACAGCAACAGAAGCCAAAAGAATATTTTCTTGTTTTTTGTTGTCTTTGTGTGTCCACGCAAAAACGTTTGTAGCTCGTAATTTAACGTAATTTTCGTCAATGTGTGTGTGTTAAAGATCTTATTTACCACCTGGTACAATCTTGGATAAGAAATAACAAAAAATATCAAAAATACCAAACCTCTAAATCTCGAGTGCCGTGGGTGTCGTAAAAGATGACTAAGCAATATATATGCATTTTTTTTATTGCCGATGGTGGCAAACGAGCAGGCAGCACACCTGATGGTAAGTGATCCTGCCGCATATATACTTTTGCAACACCAGGGGCACAGCTAGACGGTTGCCTACCGTGAAGGAAATACTCTTCTTAAACCTCGTTTAAAGAAGGATATGTCATAGCGCTCGGGAAACACAGCAGCAAGTAGTTTATTTCAAAGCCTGCACGTACGTAAGAGAAATGATCGCTGAAAACGTACAGTTGAAGACCATAACGTTTCCAGGTGAAATGGACGAACCTTCCTGCGGTATCGATTGGTACGTTGGTAAAACGATGACGGTGGTACCAAGTCAAACAGTTCCTCAAAACACTCCCCATGAAAGAGCCGATAGAGTACACAGAGTGACCCAAAGTCTCTCCGCTGCTCCAGTGACTCCAATCTGTCCGTAAGATTGGGATCCCCGACGATTCGAACAGCACGCCAGTACTCCATGTGAGGATGAACTTGTGCTTTGTATAGTACAAGGCACTGTCTCGGTGTGAAGTACCGCCTGGCTCTGTTCAGGACGCCCAACTGCAATGCATATAATAATAGAAGGAAATCTCGAAATAAAACCTTATACCAACACTCCTATTGTGGTGGAGGCTCGAGCCCAACAGTGGGGCGTATATTAGCTGAAATGATGATGACGGTGATAAAATAACTAAGTTTAACTATATTTTAATATTATTGAAGGAACCCAAATAAATGTAACCGTTCATCACAACGCGATTACATCGCCCTCCATAGATACGCGTTAAGTTCGACTTGTACTTTATTAAATTTTACGACACCAACAATATCGAGCGCGTTAATTTGTTATAATTGTACCGAACACGATAACAAATCAGTTTCAAAGTGTTACTACATAAACTTTGAACGTTAGTGCAAAATATATATACATTAACGTTAGCCCGAAATATACATATTAGCTATAATCTTATTTAATTAGCATTCAACTTTTCGCCGTCTATTATTCAACGTGGACTTCATCTACAAATGAGGAGATAGTTCCGTAATCGCCGCCCTTGGCAACCGAATTGGCAATAATTTTTTTTTTATTGCATAGGGTGGCAAACGAGCAAACAATATACGTGACGGTAAATGTTGCTGCCGCTCATGGACCTTTGCTAAGCGGATGCCTACCGCGAAGAAAGTGAAGGGAGTGTGAATGCGTGCAATAAGGTTCGTGCAACTAAAAGCATCTAAAACCCACCACACGCAAACACCTTCAAAAAGTTCTCGCTCACCGAACGAAGCGAAGTAGTAGATTACTACTACTCGGACGCCGATTTTCTGGTCAGTGTGGTACTACCCCGGACGGACCTGCCCGCAGCTGTGGACAGACAACGGTCAACAGTGTGATCTTAGCCTACCACTATGAAAATAAGTGAATTATATTATAGTAAGTAATATATTCACCACCCCCTATCTTACCCGTGGGTGATCGTACGAGACGACTAAGGGATATAAAACGCATATAGCATCTATGCGAGAGAAGGAAAACTCGAAATAAAACCCTATACCAACACGTCTGACCAGCGTGGTATTGTAGGTCAATTACCCTTCCATTATGGAGGAGGCCCGAGCCCAACAGTGGGACGTATGTGGGCTGAGATGATGATGATGATGATGAAGTAATATATTATAGTGAATTATAATACGTTTCACAGGAAGAAAGTTCTGTCCACTGTCTTGATCTCAACCCTTGGTTGGGTTTTGTCTGAGGGGTGGAGACAATTATTTTGCTAAACCGTCGCTACGCGTAAATATGGTAAATTGCCTGTATTATCTCTCCATTCATATCACACTTTTCCTTTTTTTGTACGATTTTGCAGTTGTTAATCGCAGATGGCGTTGACAAGTTGGCTTGAACTAAAACTAACGCCAAAAGCTCTCAATCCTATGACAGGATGCTAAATGACATCATTAAATAGCACTCCAGTGCATGTTGCATGGAACCACAGTACCTGCGTAACTCGGTGCATGGAATTATTCTGTATCTGTAGTATTTATAACCTTCTCCATGTGATGACGGAGTAAGAATACAATTCACCACCCTCTTTATTGCCCATGGGTGTCGCAAAATACGACTAAGGGATTATTTGCAAATAACATCTAGGCGGGAGAAGGATAACTCGCAATTAAATCCTATAACAAAACGTGTGACCAGCGCGGTATAGTAGTTTAATATCTCGCCCATTGTGGAGAAGGCTCAAGCTAAGCAGTGCGACGTATATCAGTTGTGATGATGATGATGATGATTTGTAACTTGTAAAACCTACATGCGCATTAGAAGCCGAACCGTCCTGAGGATGCCTCGTTTAGAGGCGAAACATGTGTCGAATAAATATTCGAAGTTCTGCGGCAAATTGCAAGTTGATGTTCTGGAAGGTGCTCATCACGAGGGTAAGATTTCCTTATTTCCTATTTCTAACACCGATCAAAGTTGTGTGACACCGATTAAAACTGTGTAACAAGGCTGTGTGACGAAGCTGTGTGACACAGATTAAAGTTGCGTGACGTCGATCAAAGCTGTGTGACGTCGACAAAGCTGTGTGACGTCGACAAAGTTGTGTGACCAATTAAAGCTGTGTGACCAAAGCTGTATGACCAATTAAAAGCTGTGTGACCAATCAAAGTAATCCTATCCCGTACTCCTTCCAGTGTGGTGTGCGGTATATTGATTACCGTGGGAAAGTGGTGGGTCTCCCTCCCCTCCCTCCCTTCCTTCCATTTTTTAAAATTAAAAAAAGCTATACCTATGCTTTAATTTGCTCGATCATTATGCCGGTATAGGTTATAGGTCTTATAACAGGTGTACACAAGAATTGTATAATAGGATCGTGTTGTTCAAAAATGTCTAGAATTTACGAAGTTATGCTTGGATCCCATCGCATCAAAATACAAAAATTTGAGCATATTCATGCACGAAAAATTATTTGGCCTAAGTTCATTGTTTATATAATTCATTTTGCTTTTGAACAGCTTTATCGTTGCTTTCACGGAAAGAGCATAATGGTGTGAAAATACAGATAACTAGTAATAAATACATCTGTTGTGAAATATAAACAACATGTCAAAGATATTAAAAATTTTCTACCCACATAAAAATTAAGAAAAATATTTATTTTGCTCTTGTCTTATAGACGTGCAATTTTAAAATGCACTTTGTGTGACGTTTAAGACCACTAAGCGATGAAATATGCAAATAAAATTTGTAGAAATAAATAGGCATATAAGCAACTGTGAGCGGGTTCCAAGAGGAAGACCGTTCTTTTCTGGATTAAATTGGAGATATGTTGATGAAAGGTCATGTTAAGAGTACGCATAACCGTAGATAATGCATGAAAACTTTGATGAGTGTGGGTGAAGCGATGGAAGTATGTCAGGATTGTGGCTTGTGGCAATCCGTAGTCTCTGCCTCCCCCTCTGGAAAGCAGGGGTGAGATTATGTATGTATGTGTGTATATTTATAAAAGAAAAGGAAAATTGGAACTAAAACCCCGTATATAGTAGGTCAATTAGCCTACTATTATGGAGACTTAAGGCAAGCAATGAGACGTACATAAGCTGATTGTACATTTTTGTGTGGAAAAGGGTTACAATATGACCGGGTTGAGAGCCCTCAGCGCTCACCCATAGTCCGCGTCAAGCTGTCAAGGCCATCTGCGGCCAACAGCTGTACGCACACAAAAAAAAAAAACAAGTTACAATATGAAAATTATCTGTCATCATCATCATCATCAATTCAGCTCATATACGTACCACTATTAAGCTCGAGCTGCCTTCACAATAGGAGGGCAATTGACCTACTTCATCACACCCGTCAAATGAGTTAGTTATAATTCGAGGCTTCCTTCTATTGTATTTATGTTATCTACATTCTACAACATACACCTCCAAGAAAGATGGTGGTCAATTGTATTCTTACTACGTCACCACACGGAAAATAAGCAAAGAATATTAATTTGTTTCCGTGTGGTGACGGAGTAAGAATACAATTCAGCATCCTCTCTCTTGTCCGTGGGTATTGTAAAAGACGACTAAGGGATATAATATCTATGCAAGAGAAGGAAAAATCGAATCAAAACTCTATACTAACACGTCTGAGCAGCTTAGTATAGTAGGTCAATTTCCCACCCATAATGGAGGAGGTTTGAGTCTAACAGTGGGGCGTGTATGAATTGAGATAAGATTAATTTGTCATAAGTGGGTCATACACAAAACGGGTTATAAAAATACACGAAATAAAAAGTCGTTGATTTTTTTTTAAATCAGTCTCATTTATTAGGTAATCTTACAAGTAATTGGAAATTAATTAAAAACCGGATCGTTATTCATATTTCAGCAAGTTATTTAACTTTATTTTTTTTTTACGTCCACAGAAAAGACCCCTTTCCACAGAAGAGAGGTTAATCACTCTGATATTGACGATTTCTTGCCATTTAAACTCGTAATAATTAACAAAAGATATCCAGCCAATTATAGGTTCTTTAGAAAATACAAACAAAAAATCTTACTTTTCCTTTGATAATGTTAGTAATACAATGTCTTTTTTGAAGGGGTGCAAATATTGAAATTATAGCAAATGTTTTAATTATTTTTCATTTTAGCCTCTTATTTTTATCAATAAAACGTCAAACTAAAAAATTAACATAAAAATACGCTTTCAAAAAATGTTTTCGTCCCTATCATCACTTTCAAAGAACGAAGGTCGTACTTTAGGTTTTTTAGGTAGTGTAACAGAGTCATGGGAATAGTTATTCTCACATAGAATTCTCTTTCGCGGAGTACATGGTTGACTAGTCACATTGTCTAAAAGTTCTGGAGAAGGTGTTAACAACAATGGTGAAGGAGTTCTTGGCCCAGTGATAGTTGATACAGATGCCGTTCTATGAGAAGATGATGAATTAGTCATAGAAATACTTGACGAAGGCCTTGAAGAACCTACTGATGAATCTTCTACAGGATCTGAGACACATTCAATATGAATTTGTCCTATTTCAAAATGAGGACATCGAACATGAGTGGCGCATGAAATACAGCTTTATCTCCTGGCGTGAAGTAAATTAGATTCAGTAGCGTTCCAGACAACTTGGTGGATTTGGAAGGTACCTTTAAACGGACGATATTTACTTGCATCTGCTGTTCTCTGTATTTCAGGAACATGGATATCATCAACAGGAACAATTTCGATACCTTTACAATTGTCCTTCAAACAACTGACAAAACTGTCAATATTTGAGATATCTCTGGCATGGGCAACAATATTGTCACACGTCCGTTTTACGCAGTCACCAACACCATCAAGTGCCCCTTTACCGTGACAAGCTTCATTAAAATGCCACACGATCCTCTCTGCATTGGAGATTTTACTCACATAATTTACAATTAAATGAAACATAGTCTTGTTCCGATATTGCGTTGTAGGCCCATCGCTTAGAATATGTAATTCCTTCAAATGTGGCGAGATAATTTAATTTTTTTCAATTACAGGTGTCAGATATTCGCAAATAAGAATGGGATCGTGTCTCAAATTTTCAGAAACCAAACAGAAAGATGTAGTTTTTACTACATTTTGTGGCGGTTCGAAATTAGCAGAATAGTAGACGCACATGTGTAATGAAAGTTGCGATTTCGATCCTCCGAATTGGGCTGATTGAATTTCAGATCCGTACTTACAAGAATAGTTTTTTGAGAAGTCTATATGTAGTAACCCCTCAGATGGCGACAGACTTTGTTTTATGAATTTAATAGCGTTATACTGATTAGTGATGTTACCAAGATGCTGCATGAATATAGGTAGGTTTTTATTTAAAATATTAACAAGCGATTGATGCGATGTCTTTACGCTTTCCTTCATAGTTTTCTTGCAAATCTTCTCATTGCCTTTAATTATTACAGTAAAACTCTTAGTTACCCATCTTTGGTAAATTATTATATCGTTGCCATTTAACAAACTGTACTTTGGAACTCTCTCAAAACATTGTGAGCATTTCCGTTCCAAGCAGGGAACACTAAAAGAATTATTACAGCAAAAAGATTTTGTGAGATCGGTGGCAGAATAATGATTTAATATCTTAGTTTGGTGTAAGGCTCGAACAATATAATCATTATTCGTATGAATGGAACACAGGCAAGTATTCCTTGACGCAGCTTTAGGGAATATTACCCAGAATGGACGATGTCGGCGGAATGTTTCGTATGAGACATTCAAACCAGTCGTATTATTAAATTTTTTATGAAGGTTTATAAGCGTATCATTTAAAAGACGTATTTGCTTTTTGACTTTTTTGCGCGTGATCGTTTCCTTTTTACCAGCTGTTAATCTGCTATTTTCGTCATTGATTAAAAATTCATGTATCCTTTTTCTTAAGCCAATATTTATGATAATCTCCTGTCCTCTAGTTTTTTTAAATCTTATTATTCGCATCCTATATTTAGAGAGCTTCCGTTCTAAAATATTTAATTTTTCTATTAAAAACTGATTTTGAACCTTTAATATTTGGCGATTTCGTAATCGTATTGCTTTACCCACCTCTACACGTGATTGTAACGAGCGAGAAGAAGTGGGAGAAGAAAGCAGTGTACTCACGCGTGCTATTTCTTCTGTTCGTTTTCTTAGTCGATCTCTTTCACGTCTTAACTTGGCTTTGTCACGCCACATTTTTCGCATTTGTCGCTGCTGTCTGGGTGTAAAATCTTTAATTGTCTTCAATAACCCATTTTGTTTCTTTAGAGGATATCTTTCGCGGTCTTTTCTACGTCTTTCTTCTATGGCTGTAGCATCTAATTTAGCTCTAGCTCTTCGCGTGCTAATTTTTTTCTGTTCACGACGACGTATTTTCTTCTCTTCATCAGTTAATTAGGTTCTAGACCGACTTGATCGAGGCATTGTACCTGAAACAAACCCAATCATGTTAAGCACCCCACATTTGGCAAAAAATAAGTCAAGCTCCTTTTTCGGGTACCGATACCAACAATACAGTATTTAAATCATGCTATCACAACCTGCCCGTTTGTTTAACCAACATTGTAGCTTTGTTAGCATGGAAAACCGTTAAAATTTTCTCTTTTGTGGGCATACATCTTTCCTGTGGATATTTATTTTCACAGGAAATAGGTCCACAGAAGAGATATTTCAAACTAAAATCAAAGCAGCCATTTTGTTTTTAAGCTTAGAAACACAACAACAGAAATTTTGAAAATAAGCGTCATAAGGCATATCGGCGGAATATTTAATAAAATATTAAACAATAACTTACCAAATTACAACCCAAGCAGGAAAGACGCACTGAGCTTTGACAAAAACACTTAATTTTATTTTAAAACTTCGTAAATTAGAAAATGGCACGTAACTGTACTGACAAGGACTCTAACAAATGACGACTATTCAGTGTTGTCAATTTAAATAATATTCGATACATGGTAACTTTAATAGAAACTAAAATTTGGTTGATTTTTAGGTCCACCAAAAAGATCGAAATCTCTATAACAGCATGTTTATTAGAAATAAAAAATAAATCTTGTGCAATTATTAACAACTATCTAATAAAAATAATATTCAATATATACCACGTAAATGCGACAACAATGTTTTGATAAATATGTAACAAAATAATAAACTACATCTATCCAAACACTCGTACCTCGAATCTGAACAGTCCACACGACGAGACTTTTGAAACATTTTGATTTTTTTTTTTAATAAAGAAACATAATTTCATGGTTTGAAATATTATGCCTAAATAAAAGATAAAGAAATATGACTAAAGAAAAGTAACTATAATTTAACTAAAAAATAAAAATCTTCAGTTATTGTCGCAAATTTTTAAATTATTTTATCCGAACACCCATATGTGTATGACCCAAGTAAGCCAGCTCGGTTTTCACACTCTAACAGAAAATCGATGTCAGGGTAATTTTCTACTGTTATTCAGTCAATGAGCATGAGAATCAGAGGCTGCCTTATGTTATAGTAGACAGCGAACAAAAATGTTTCCCTATCGCAGAGGTCAATGAGCGGCAATGATCACTTATCGTCAGGTTGGCTGCTTGTTCTTTTACAGCCAACGCCAACAAAAAAAAACACTAGTTAGTGACTAATATATACGTAAGAATTTATAGTGCCTACTTTCATAGAATGTCACAAGAGCTTACAAGTTTATTTATCGCCCATTCAAAGAAGTTCGACATCAAAAAAAATCTTAGTCCATTACTATAACTGCCGTGAATTACAGTGTCATTGAGACCAAAATCATTTCAGGGAAGCTCCGTAACAAGATCAACAGTTTAAATTTTATTACTTACATCAATTTTGTACCGTTTAACAACGTTTGATGGTCAATTTTGGTAGCCATTTTTGGTGTAAAAACATTAAGCGAATGTTGTAAGATGTCTTTCAGTCATCAAGCTGTCTTGGAATTTAAACATTTAAATCACATTCATTATACATGGAGTGGGTCTTTCCTTTCCCTCTAATGTAGTTTAGGGGAGTGATGGCTGCTCTATTAGTTAGCTCGCAATCGAGTGCCTTTTGTAGAATTCGGTCTAGACGTAATTTATTGACACTGTGACGGTGAAAGCTGCCGGGGCATCAATTCTAGATAATAAAAAAAATGTAATGATAAAAAAATTTAGTCAAAATATAAATCAAATTTATGCAATTGCTTGAAAAAGCGCTTTATTTATTAAGTATGTATTGCCCACCCTTGCTAGTACATAATCCAATTAGCAAGTCACGGTAGCCGCAGTGTATAATAAAGTCATAAGCAACACTGGTAGCAGTAGGGGCGCTGCATTAATCAGTTTACTGCGCGCTTAGATGCCCTATCTCTTTGTCCAGGACTCCCAGTAACTTGCATAGATTATAACATAAAAGTAGTGTAGGTTTTAACCTATTTTAAAGATGTTTCAGTGAGAATATATGGTGATATGCTACTACATCCTAGCATAATTTTTAAATGAATGTTGTCTTAAGTTACCATAGTAAATTTTTTCCATGTTAATCCAGTAGAAAAATACCTTAAGAACTTGTAAATAAAACTATCTATTTTATAGATATTATCGCGTTTGTATTTAACTTTTGATTGCTCGAAGTTTCGAACACTACAGCGTTCAGGGTCCCTTTACAGTGTTCATGGTACTTATTGTATAGATTTATTGGACCGCTAATAACAGTTTAAAATTATTTTACAAATCAAAAACCTTTTAGTAAGATAACGTAAGCCGCCTTTTAAAAAATAATAATAATTTACCATCATGCCCTGTCTCTTTCTCTCTCTTTTGTGTGATAACGAAGTAAGACTACAATTCATCACTCCCTATCTTGCCCGTGGATGTCGTAAAAGACAGCTAAAGATATAATATGCACATAATATCTCTGCAAGAGAAGGAAAACAAAATGCAAAACTATATCTACATGTCTGACCAGCATGGTAGGTATAGTAGGAATTCCCTCCAATTGGGGAGGAGGCCTGAGCCCAGCAATGGGACGTACGTGGACTGCGATGATGATGATGATCATGCCCTCTGAGTTTTCTTGCCAGATCTTTCTCAGTGTGGCCGCGTTCCGATCCGATGGTAGTATAATTATTCTGTCAGATTTAAATTAATAAATTGTCATAATAATTGCAACAAATTTAATGTTTAATAATTACTAACCATACAATATAATTTGTAGAATCATTTTCTTCTTGTACTGGCAATAAATTTGTACCAAAATATGGGTTAAAATTTAAGAACTAATATCTGTAGCGGATAGATATAAATCTCTGTAATAACGATGACTTATTGGACGCGCGATATATTAGACCGCGCGTGACCATGAACGCTGTAAAGTGTTCGAAACGTCGGCAATCGAAAATAAAATACTAACACGACAAAAGCCGTAAAAAAGTTTTATTTACGATGTGTAATACTCGCGTCAACATTAGAAATTACGATAAAGGAACATATTTTGTTTATTGGCTGAAAGCACGGAAGTGACATGTATAAAGAGTTTTGATGGTAAGTGGTAAACGCCATTCATAAGCCTCTGCAATGTCAGGAACACAGTCAATTTGCCTCTGACATCTCGCTCACCAGTTAAAGTGTCGAAATTGCAGCTATTCAGACTTGGAGTATTGGCGAAAATGTGGTACCATCCAAGACAAAGCTATCATTTGTCGCTGCACGCAGAAAAGTAAAAGCAGCGTGGTCCTATAACTAGTATTTACAGTAAACACCTTTATCTTGACACTAAATTAATTTTAAAGTATTTTAATGTCGTTAATAAATTTAGTATCATCATCATTAATTGATCAGTTGCCCACAGTAGGACGAAGGCACCATCACAAAGTAGATGAATGCTACAACTGCCACACTTGTGTTTAAAAAGCTTTATTTCTCATACAAACTTATAGTTTACTTATAATGAGATACAATATTAATACTAGGTACATTATTATAATTCACAATTCCGCCACCGGTTCATTTCTCAAATTACATGCTTTTATACTTACATGCTTAGAATAATAACGTATAGAAGGTAAGTTTACGCACAAAAAGTGAGGCATTTCAATTGGAGCCTAATGGAGCTTACGCCGGAACCGTTCCGTAATGTACAAGTCATTGTACTACACGTACGTACGCAACTCTTAAAAAATAACTTGATAATTATGACGGTTTGTGCATTCAAATGGTGTCACAACACATTTGAAAAACTTAAAAATGTTTTTAACATTACTTTTAAAAGTATTTCGACGATTTATATTAATAAAAACAAAATTTGATTTCATAATTTGTATAGTGGTTTGCATGTGACGTCTGCGCGCCATTAGTATTTTTAGATTCAAATTTTGAAAGTTCGAAGTATTGACACTATCTTTCTATATGTTATTATTCTAAGCTTATATGTTTTGATATATTCCTTTAATGTTTTCTTGTACATATACATATCATCACACTCTTTGATTCTGTTAGGCAATTGGTTGTACAGCTGTGCTCCCTCAAATAGTAACGTCCTCACACCATAGTTAGTTCGCGGATGAATTAATTGCAATTTATTTTTATTTCTAAAGTTATAACTAGGTAATACTTAGCATATTGGTTAGCGATCGCCGATAATGTATTACATTACCTAGGAGAGTGTTTCTCAACAGCTATGGTGTCATATTGTATACTTAGTCTATCACCACAATTGTATTTTTACCGATTATTAAAATATTAGGTATTATAGAATAAATTTCTCATCGCCATTCCAAACAAATGCCATATCTGCGTATAAACTTCAAATAATTTTAATCTATGTCCATTATTACGCTAAATAATATATGAGACGATTTATCTTAAGCGAATAAGTAGCTGGTAATATTTTACTGTGTATTGTGTGGCTAAAGTTACGACTTCCGTTCTGCGGCAGACTCTGTCGTTTGGCTTATCTCCATTTGAGATATTACTATTGTTATCTTCTCTGCTACAGTAATATTTAGAACGTTCTGGAATTTATAGCGATATAGTTTATAATGGCTGAACATTTAATCGCAACTATGTCCCCGTAGAAATCATGTGTAATGTCTCATTTAAATTTAAAGTTCATAATTTGTTGTGTTGGTTAGAAAGGCGGCAAATCAAAATTCATCCCCTACTTTATACCCTTAGAAAGGAATATACCTTCTGAGAGGTAAATTTTTAGAATATTCCTTTTAGTTAGTCTCTTACATTACAAAGTAAGAAGCTATCTAAGGAGTATTTATATATTTTTTTTAATTGAATGTCAAGTAAAAGTGTCATCGTAATAATTAATACCCTAATTTACTCTTTTTAGATGAAAATTCTCCAATCCTAAAACACATATTTTTACTGAAGAGTGTTTATGCTTAAATTGAAATGAAAATTGGCCAACACCGAAACATTTTTTTTTGTTTTATTTTAGAATTTTTTTAATTTAACAAAGGTTAGATTGTAGACAATTTACTTCCTGTATCCGCCACCGGATCCGAATACTACTAACTCTTACATTCCTCATGAATGTCGTAAAAGATGACTAGGATCTTTACTTCGGCCTGAGCCAACTCATAAGCCCTTAGATCAACAAGTACATTTCCAATGAAGGTTTACGTCAAGCAGGCGACAGGTTATAAAGTTTGATAACAGTTATTATCAATTTTTTTGCAGTGTGTGATGTACGTGGTGGAATACAATAGAATGTTTAGAGTGCAGGAAGCACAGATGACGCAATTGTTAAATACCGACGGACTGCCTTAGTGTTCTGGGTTCGATTTCTACGCAAAGAAATACTTTGTGCGATCCACAAAATTGTTCTGAGTATGGGTGTAATTTGTTTACGTTAATTATATGTATGTAACGTACCCCACCGTTCAAACATTAGTAACTTAGTGCCAGTGCTGGTCTTCAGAAAAATGCTAAGCATGTCGTGACGAAGTAAGATACAAAATTTCATTGTTGTATATTATTTTATTTAAATAAAAATAATAAATAAATAAGACGATCCTACTGAGTTTCATGCTGGATCTTCTCAGTTCGGTCGCGTTCCGATGCGGTAGTGATTTAAGGTAAAATAAAATAGAAATGTCAATATGTAAGTGCCCCCGCGGGCTTTATGCATAATAAAGGATTTGAAATTGAATTTCACCACACCCCTTTCATACTCCGTGCCGTAAATGCAGACTAGAAGATCCTAATATGCAGATAACATCTATGAAACAAACCGAAATAAAACCCTATACCAACCAGTCTGACCACCGTAAGGTCAGTTTCCCTCCCATGAAGGCTCGAATCTAACAGTGGAACGTATATGAGCTGAGATGCTGATGAAGGCTTTTTTTCAGCCTTGGAATAGCTTATATTTGACAGGGTCTTCGATAAGCTGATTTATGGATGGATTTTTCATGTGGTGACGGATTAAGAATACAATTCACCACTCTCTATCTTACCCGTGGATGTCGTAAAAGACGACTAAGGGATATAATATACATATAAGATATGTGCAAGAGAAGGAAAACTCGAAATGAAACCCTATACCAACATGTCTGACCAGCACGGTATAGTAGGTTAAATTCCCTCCTATTGTGGAAGAGGCCCGAGCCCAACAGTGGGACGTATGTGGGCTGCGATGATGATGATGATGAAGATGGATGGATAACTGAAAATTTTCTGCCTACATTTAAAAAAAAATCCGCCCACATTTAAAATGTTCTGCATATATTTTATATATAGATTTTTTTAAATATAGGCATATTTAAAAAAAATCTATATTTTAAAAGGTTCTGGTTGCCGCGTGATGCTCAATATTATGTGCAGATCTGTGCGACAAAAGAAAAACTTGAAATGAAACCCTATATCAACATGTCTGACCAGCACGGTATAGTAGATTAAATACCTTCCCATTGTGGAGGAGGCACGAGCCCAGTAATGGAACATATCTATATATATTATATACATATACAGGATGTATCAGGTTATGGGACAACTGTTCGAGTATGTTGTAGTTTAACGGTCATAGATTGTAATTAGAATGTACATTACACAAAAAACAATATAACATAAAAGTTATGGTGAGTGTCTAACAGTCTATGCCTTAAATGTTACGTATTAATATGTAGGCGTGTACAAACAGAATACATGTAGGCATGTATAGCTTCGACAGTATAATTTCATTCATTCATACCTAGAATTGCCCAAACGTGTCAATGAGCGTAGGTAACAACGGCGAGCCGTCAACGATCATCGGCCGATCAGCTGTTTTAAAGCGAAGTTTGTCTTGCTTATGCGAACGTAATCATTGATTTATTCAATTTTTAATGAACATTTAATAAAGTATGAATATGTTTCGTATTAAGTATCATTGACTTTATACATTTCAATCGGATTTACACGAAAAAGCGATGACAAAATTGAAAACTTTACATGTCTCTAATTCCTTAACGAAAAGAAATTTTTCGTTCATAATGTTTTCATGGATTCCTACCACCATTGCCTAGCTGCCTTTTGACCAGTTGCTCCATAACCTGGTACACTCTGTATATGTATATAGGAGAGGAGGGTTTTGCGAGCGATATATTGACTCATCACCATATCTCTGGAACCATAAAGCGTACAGACTTGAAATTTGGCAGAAATATTCCTTTCGTCGAGTAGAGGTCAGTTAAGAACGGATTTTACGAAATTCCACCTGCAAGGGCTGCAAGGGGTGTTGCGGGGGCGTTAACAATAATATAAATATAAAGGAACAGGGTGAACCGAAGCTACTGAAGCTAGAAAAATAAAATTTAGACCGTAGTTTCATTTCGTGACGTAGGCATCCACTAAGAAAGGATTTTTTGAAATTCCACTCCTAAGGGGGTGAAACGCAACGGTAAAATCTGTATGGAAAGAAAAAAAATCTTTAGCTACTCTCTTCAAATTAAGAACAAATACTCTTTAATAAAAATAAATGAACACGTGTTTCAGCGTTTGTCCATTTTCATTCTTTCTACCTATTTTACATCCTCTAAGGGTGTAAAATAGGTAGAAAGATGTCAGTTTACTGACTTATCACAGAACCGAAACTACTGAAGCCAGAGACATGAAATTTTGACATTAGTTTCTTTGCGTGACGTAGAAACCCACTATGAAAGGGTTTTTTGAAATTCAACCCCGGTAAACCGCAATAACAAAGTTTATATAAGGAGAAAAAAATCTACATCGATTTTCTTCAAATTTTCCAAAAATACTCTACAAAATAAATAAACACGTGTTTCAGCCTTTTTTAATTTTCACCCTATTTTTTTTTTGGGGGTGGGTTGCGGTCGACGTGCTCCTCGCACCACTCCATCCGGGGCGACAGAGGGGCGTAAGCACGCACACCCACGCCCACCCACGATGCACCTCGCCTTCGTCATTGGGCCGACCAACGGAGCAGGGTGACTTGACGTCCTTGGTCGGCCCGACGGAATACCCTCTATTTGGGGTACCCTCCCATCGACCGACGTCCCCGCCTCGGGAGGACGTCGGTCTTTCCTCACGCGGTTGGCCACTCGGCGGGTGACGGACTAATTCCCCGGTCACGTCACCCGCTACCTCGACTAGAATTTTTACCCTAAAAGGGTGTAATCTACACTAATATTATAAACAGGAAACGTTCTTTACGAATAAACTCAAAAACTCCTGAATGGATTTCGATAATTCTTTCCCCATTAGAATGTTACAATATTCCTGAGTAACATAGGCTATATTTTAGCTCAGTATACCCACGGGAACGGGAACTACGCGAGTAAGGCGACTGAAACCGAAGCGAAGCGAGGGCGGGTTGCTAGTATATATATATATATATATATATATATATATATATATTTAGTTTCGAAGGGCATCACACTGGAGCTAATACCATATATATTGTACTTAAGCATAATATTATGTATACATATTTAAAAGATTAAGGAAAAAAATGACTGCCCGCTGAGTTTCTTGCCGGATCTTCTCAGTTTGTGGCCGCGTTCCGATCCGGTGGTAGATTATTGTATTGTATTCAAAACTGTAATTTGACAATATGTAAGTGCCCTTAAGGGGCCTATACAGAATAAATGATTTGATTCGCAGCGTCACTACCTCTGTCACCATATCTTAATAGTTTTTAAGAATCAATCGATTACGGAAACGTCAAGTATTATATTTGGGTGTGTTCGATACAACGTTGGCAACGAGTTTTGATGACCGTTAACGTTTGAAATATTTGTGAATACGAGTGAAAATTTTATGATGCTTATTCGTGTTATGAACACGCCATCTTCGTCGACGGATTTGCGACTACCCGATCCGATCGCTTGGATGTGGACGTACGTGCATGGATTTCGACGGCGACGCTGTGTATTAGTGATGAAAATCGACATGGCTCGCAGCTTATGGTTGCTTTAAGCCGTGCTTTCAACGGACAAGCGGCTACGTGGCGGTCAACAGTGTCTTTTCCTGGGATGACCTGAAGCAACTTTAAGGAGCTGTTTATACAAAGGTACGATTGTCCTAAGAATACTGCCTCTTTTTGATAAACTTAAGCGAAAACAAGCCTAAAGAAAATAAGTGCCTAGCTACATCATAGGGAGTGCTCTGAGGAACTGTTTGACTTTGTACTACCATCAACGTTTTACCAACGTGCCACTCGATACCCCAGGAGGGTAAATCTATTTCACCTGGAAACGTTATGGTCTTCAACTGTACATTTCCAGCGATCATTTATCCCACGTACGTGTAAGCTCTGGAATGAACTACCTGCTGCTGTGTTTTCCAAGCGCTATAACATGTCCTTCTTTGAACGAGGTTTAAGAAGAGTATTTTTCTTCATGGTAGGCAACGGCCTAGCTGTGCCCCTGGTACTGCAAAGGTCCATGTGCGGCAGTATCACTTACCATCAGGTGCGCTGCTTGCTCGTTTGCCACCATCGGCAATGACATATGCTGCTTCATTAATAATCTCCATTATGTCTAGATGGAAGGGCTTATCAACTGAACAGCTTGCTATTGCTGCCGTGTTAGCAGATGTTTCACGCTTTGATCGTCGTGTACAAAGACTGTCATTTACAACCGGAATGACTACCCGCAATCAGTTATAGCAGGAGCTTAAAGCTGTTTCATTTCTCAAACGAAAATCCCTTGTTAGTGAACATATGGTGTGAAGAAAATGTGTATTCATGATAATCGTTCTCCTCTAAAGTCTTTTTACTGTGACCAACTGGACCACGAGTTTACAGATTGTCTCTCCAAGCTTGGTGCCTGTAGGCTACCGGACGAGCGTTCGAGTACTAACCTAATCTAACCTAATAGTGATACGGCATGGCGCCTAACCCTCGATATATATAAGCTATGATAATGATACTGAAGCGTGTCGAATATGGCATTATTCCCCTTTGAGATAGTTTATATTTTACAGTAGTCCTCGATAAGTTGATGTATGAAATTTTTTTGCCTATATTTTAAGTTAAGCTTGAGGCGGGCCAAATAGTTGAAGTACTATATCATTTCAACAACAAACCAAACTAATAATTATGATCTAATTAATAACCACAGAGTAGTGATTAAAATCAATATGAACGTTCTCACGTTCACTAATAATTGTTATGATTAATCTATATTTTGACAGCTGCTCTGTACTGTGAGATATGCCTGTTAAAGTATATACGACCAGTTAACGTGTAAGATTACTGTTTTAAACTATCGGTTGTAGAAATATATTTCTATGGGTTTAGCAATGTTTTAGAAATATATATATTTCCGTATAGTGACCGAGTAAGAATACAAATCCACCTGTCTTAACTGTGGGTAACACAGGTTGTGGATAAAACAGACAACTAGTAGATAATATAATATGCTTAAAACATTAATGAAAGAGAAGGAGAATTCGAAATAAAATATATTATATTGGTATATATGTGTTGATTGGTGATTGATTGATGCTGTTATGTGGCCAGCCAGATCGTGTGATTTAACCCCACTGGATTATTTTTTGTGGGGCTATGTTAAGGACAGAGTCTATACGGAGCGAATCGAATAGACTGCAGCCTTAAAGCTCAAAATCCGTGATGTAATTAACGAAATAGACCCGCCATTTCGCCAAAAATTGATTAAAAACTTTGATGAAAGAATCGACATCTCTCAGCGTGGTCGTGGTGGACATTTGCCAGATATCATTTTTCATTCATAATTGCCGAACTTTTCTCTTAGTAATATAATAAAAAATTCAATCATCTTCATCTAAATTTCTTGTTTTATTTTGTTTTAGAAAACAAAGTTCTTGTTGAAAAACCCTTTATAATTAATTGACTACACAATTCGCATAGTGGTTAATATGCCGCCCTACAGTGTCGTGTCGAGTTTGATTACCATATTAGATAATTCTTTGTACGATACACAAATTGTTGTTCTGAGTCTGGGTGTAATCTATACCAATAAATAAAATTGGAGTGTCTGTTTTTAATGTCAAAATAATAGGCTTTTTTCATGCTCACACGGTTATTTGCACGACACCTATGTCTAAAATAGCAATTAAAAATTTTTGTCTGTCTGTCTGTCTGTCTGTTTGTTCCGGGTAATCTTCAAAACGACTGGACCGATTTCAAAAATTCTTTCACCAATAGAAAGCTATAATATCAGGGCGTAAACTAGGCTATATTTTATCCCGGTATTCCCACGGGAACGGGAACTACGCGGGTAAAACGATTATAACCTATAACCGAAGCGAAGCGAGGGCGGGTTGCTAGTTTATAATATATTTGTACATTCCCTTGCAATGTAAGGATTATTTCTTTAATGCAAGGTTGTCTTTAGAAAAAAACTTAAAATTTAGGATTTTAAATAGGAGCTTTACCGTACGATAAGGGCCTTTGAAATAAAATCCTTTACACGATTAAATACGATCACGTTTAATAATACAACATATAAAGTCTGAAATGGAGACGAGAGTGCCTTATAAAAAATATTATCTTTCATCATAAATGCCACAATTATTTCCTTGCTACACTAAATTTTTCAGGCGTTTCTTGCAGTTAATATACATACAAATAAAGTTTTTCAAGGTGTCTAGCTATGGTTTTCTATATAATAAAGAAGTATGAACACAATTTTTTGTGTGGTGACGTAGTAAGAATACAATTCACCACTCCCTGTCTTGCCCGTGGATGCCGTAAAAGACGACTAAGGGACTAAGCATATAACATCTGTGCAAGAAAGGGAGAACTCGAAACAAAACCCTATTCCAACACATCTGATCAGCTTGGAATAGTAGGTCAATAACTCTCCCATTATGGAGGAGGTCTGAGCCCAACAGTGGGACATATATAGGCTGAGATGATGAAAGAAGTATGAACACAATTTAGCACCCCCTATCTAGCCAGTGGATGCTTTAAGAGTCGAAGAATATAACATCTGTCATCATCATCATCGCAGCCCATATACGTCCCACTGTTGGGCTCGAGCCTCCTCCACAATGGGAGGGAATTTGACCTACTATACCATGCTGGTCAGACATGTTGGTATAGGGTTTAATTTCGAGTTTTCCTTCTCTTGCACAGATGTTATGTGCATATTATATCCCATAGTCATCTTTTACAACATCCACGGGCAAAATGGAGTGGTGAATTGTATTCTTACTCCGTCACTACACGGTAAAATATCTATAGAAGAGGACAATTCGAAATAAAGCTCTGCATCGGCTTGTTTGAATAGAGTGGGATAATAGGTCAACTATCTTCCTCTAGAGGAAGAAACTCGAGCACAGTAGTAAGTTGAGAGAATGATAATGAGGCTATCCGGTCACACTCTTTCAAATCTATTTCCGCGGCGGTGGCAGGAACAGCGTGCCACCCATAACCTGTGACACTGTATCCCTTGGTATGACAGACGGCCGGTATCTTCAGTTCGGGGGTATATAAACTTAACTGCCATTACCAGCCAATAGCATAGCTTTTTTTTATAACAATTACAGCTTTTTATTACTAGCAACCCGCCCTCGTTTTGCTTCGGTTTCGGTCGCCCTACTCGCATAGTTGCCGTTTCATACGGAATACCAGGATAATGTTGCTTAAGTTACTCCTTATATAGACAGCTACTTGGTTGTAAAATATTATCAAAATCGGTCCAGCCGTTTTGAAGATTACCTACCTCAAACAAACAGACAGACAAAAAAAAATTTACTGTATTTTAGGAATAGGAGTCGTGCAAATAACCGCGTTAGCATGAAAAAAGCCCATTATTTTGACATTACAAACATTCACTGCAATTTTATTTATTTGTATAGAAGATTTCGGTAAAATTTGCTTTCGCATGGGTGTGATAGAAAACTCCTAAAAAAGTATTTGGAAAGTATAAGAAAAGGAAAAGAAAAATTCCAACTTTTCTTGCATAGATCTTATATGCATATTATATCCCTTAGTCGTCTTTTACGACACCCATGGGCAAGAAAGAGGGTGGTGATTTGTATTTTAATTCCGTCACCACACGAATGGAGCTATAAATTAAAAGAAAATAAAAGAATTTAAATATCATGCCTTCTGCAGCTTTACTAATATTGCTTCTTGTAATTTGAGTTCGATTACTGCTATGGCCATATTTAGACATCCTCTACTGGACATAGACCTACCCACGAGAATGCCACTCGGTACGGTCCTGCGCCATTTGCAATCAACGGTTCCCTGCGACTTCTAAGATGTCGTCAGTCCACCTAGTAGCGGGCCGTCCTCCGCTGCGTCGTCCGATTCGTGGTCGCGAGAACATTTCTTCCCCAACGGTAGTCGGTTCGACGAGCGATGTGATCTGCCCATTGCCATTTCAACGTGCTAATTCTGCGGGCTATGTCGATTTCATTTCTAAGATGCGCTCTCATTATTCGTGTATATAATATAAATATATCAATATATGATATCGTATAGATAAACAATAATACTCTATATATCGGGGCGGTGCACTCCAAATAAATCAAAACTCGTGCGTAGGTGGCCAGCGTACAGCCAGCCTGTAATTACCAATTAACCTCACATAATATTCACGTTCGAAATTCAAAATTTAAATTCATTTGCTCTCTTATCTTCGGACGAGTCACACGTCTTATATGGTACTGTGAAATTGGATTGTAATATTTTAGCATATATTTAAATTAAATTTTATTATTGTTTTATGGATAATTAATTATTCTTTTTAAACTCACCGATGTCGCAACGGGAAAGATGTATTAATCGCATCCCTAGAAAAAGCAATTCAACAGTGGAACTTTTTTATGTACAAATATTTAATTTATTATTAGATAAGAGTCATAAAATTTTTTCCGTGCGATGTTGTAACAATAATATTCGACACTATTTTCTTTCCAGCAGCCGGTTCTTTAATGATGACTAAGTGTTGGGAGTAGTATGACACGAGGCCGAATACCAACCTGACTGACGGGCGTGGTATAGATTATTATGTCCCACTCCTCAAGGCTATGTATCTCCTACTGTTTGAGCATCCTCCACAATAAGAGGTCAATTGACATTCTATACAAATCTGGTCCAAATCTGGTCAGGCGGATTAGCATAAGGTTTTATTTCGAGTTTTCGTTCTTTTCCATAGATGTTATCTGCATATTGTCCTCTTGAGAAGTTTTTTCTCTCTTCTCGATGAGCGTCGTCAATGTTTTGGCAGAAATTCTAGTAACCTACATCCTTGTGTTGACGCATCTTTCGCGTGAATGTCGTAAATGATAAATAAGGCATATATATTACGCATATAACATCTACACAAGAGAAAACTCTAAATAAAACCCTATACCAACCTGTCTGACCAGCATGGTATAGTAAGGTCAATTTTCCTTCTATTATGGAGGAGGCTCGAGCCAAACAGTGGAACATATATGAGCTGAAATGATGATTGTGTAAGTGTTATTTACATATCATATCCCTTAGTCATCTTTTACGACACCCACGTGCAAAATAGGCTGTCGTAAATTATATTCTTACTCCGTCACCTCAAAGAAAAATATGAGATGTCATTCTGAGTACATATAATAGTTTTTATTTAACAAATTTTATTATCGTGTTTATAGCTAACAAGAAATGCAAAATGACAACGTTTCATATACCTAGATAGATTCCAGTTCAATCATTTTTTTAATTAAAAAGAAAACCATACAATCGAACAATACCTTTTAATAAAATTATTAATTTTGAAAAATAAATCTCAGACCTACATAATTAATAATTTAATAATTTTATTACATATATTTTATTAAATATTAATTATACCTATTAAAACTTAGGCTCGATACTCATAATCTAAAACTACACACAAAACATTGAAATACTCCCTACTTACGTTTAAACATTAAGGCAATGTATACACGAGTGAGAAATCTTATACAAATATAATTTATATATAATAATTTACATCCAATATAGTTTGATGTCATATATTTATATTAAGCCAATAAAACAATAATTTACTATGAATACTATTTGTTTGTGGATATCATAAAAGACGTAAGCCGTCTGGCTAGTAAATAAATTCCTAAAGAAAGTTAACGACAGACAGCCGGTCATAAGCTATTGCCAAATCTTTTGCAATATGAAGAAGAAAAGAAAGAGAAGCATATATTGTGTCGATACCTAGTAATTGGTATACGAGCAAAAAATAATGAACAGAAATATATTTCATCATAACTTCACGAAGTAACTTCTATCAGTTAATTATTATTTTAATAATCGTGTTTTAAGTATATTGTTAAATTATCTGATAAATGTCTATTAAATAATTTAAAATTTTATATTTGCTATTTTATAGAAGCTGCCTACGAGTTTGGAAGTGGATAATGATAATATTCGATTTAAAGCTAAATTACTCATAAAAGTTGCAGAACGGAATAACATTCTTTGGAAGAAGAAACGGTATATTTGATAAGCATATGATGTAGGGGATGAAAGTGTTATATCAATTAATTACAAAACATAATAATAATTACTATAACAATAATTCACAGAGAAGAATACAATTCTATGTAACTTTTTAGTGTGTGTATAGCTGTTAGCTGCAGATGGCATTCACAGCTTCTTCAGGATTATGGGTGAGCGCTGAGGTCTCTCAACCCGAAATTCTAGGTAGTAACCCGAAATTCTAGGTATATAGAATAAAATTATATGGAGAATAATGCAACAAAGCCACAAATTACGATTAAGCAATGTCAAACGTTCAAGAAGATATTCACATAATTATAATTTCTCGCTCGTGTAGGCCCAGATTAACAATTATTATCAGTAGTACTATAGTAACAATTTTCACCAAAGCTCCCTAAATTTAAGGTAACAATTAATGTTCCGTGTTAAAAATATCGTCTTGGACGTTATATAAAATTAAAGTATAAACTTAGAATAATAACGTATAGAAGGTGAGTTCGTGAACAAAAACTGAAGCATTTCAATTGGAACTTAATGGAACTTACGCCGGAATCGTTCCGTAGTGTATTGTACAAGGTTACTGTACTACACGTACATACGTACGTAACACTTAAAAAATAAATAGGTAATTATGACGGCTTGTGCATTCAAATGGTGTAACAATTTGTAAAACATAAAAAGTATATTAACATTACTATTAAAAATAATCCGACGATTTATGTTAATAAAAACAAAATTTGATTTCACAATTTGTATAGTGGTGTGCGTGTGTACGTGTGTAATCGCTTGCACGCATGTAGTATTGTTTGCTTCATATTTTTGATGGCTTACGTATGGACAAGATACTTTTATACGTTATTATTCTAAGAGTATAAATAACTTCAATTCTAAATTTAATTAACATTCATGGTTTTTGTAATTGGTATTCCCATAGGTATTACCTGAAATTTAGGAGTCGTCGGTGAAAACAGGCCTTAATTTCTTAAAATATTAATACATTTTTGCAACTATGTAATTAAATGAGCATATTGTCTATGGTCTATAAAATTGCAGTACATTCATATTATAACTACTAATGGACAGCAAATTAACAATTTTTAGACCGGCCATAAATAATATAAAAAAATCCTAACATTACTAGTTTTTTTTTAATGTTCTTGAAAATGAAAGGGATATGTTTTTTAATTCTATATATTTAGCACCATAACACTAATGAGTATTAAATCAAAGTTTTTTATTATTATTAAATGCAATTTGAAGTGAACTAAACAATAGGAATTTTGGTTAATTATGCCAAGTTGAATATAATAATTATCTAGGTCGCTTATTAAGTATATAGTAACAATTGAAACTTATATTTTAACTAAAAATTATATACTGGGATATTCTAAGTCAATTTATAATACTATATTTAATTACAAGTTTATGTATTAAATTAATTTTTGGCAATGTATAACTTAGGTTGTATAAACACGTATTTAAAAAAGTACATCAGTTGAAATAAAATTTAAATGTTGCCTGCAAATAAAATTATTCTGATACGTTTAAAACTAAATTGCTATTTATTTTTTACAGGCAATATGGCAAACCATCAAGCAGAATAGAAAAAGAATTTATCATAAGTGTGTATTGGAATATATTTTATATTTTTCTATTTTGTTTTAAAACAAAGAAATTATCGTTATTTTTAAAATAAATTTGGTTAATTTAAGCTAGGGATACGGAATCGAATAGAAAGTATCGATACTGTACTCATGAGTAGTATCGAAAAAAAGTATTGTACTCACAAAAGTATCGATACTTCAAAGTATTGAGTACTCAAGTACTCTTCATAGGACCTATGTCTTGAGAGCTTTTTTTAGGAATTGAACGTTTGTAAACGGATGAAAATATTTCGAGCTACGTTTTAGAAGGTTCATTACGTTTGAACTAGATGGCGCTACCATAAACATGAGATGTAAGCTCAAGTTTAAAATAAGTAGTTTCTACAAGAAATACGATACGATACCAGCCAATAAGTACTCATTGAATAAAAGTATCCTATACAAAAGTATCGCTATCGAAAGAAAAGTACTCGATACCTAAAAGTATCGAAACTTTTTTAGTGTGTGTTTTTTACCTGTGTTTTTAGTGGACGTCGGTCGATGGGAGGGTACCCCAAGTAGGGGGTATTCCGTCGAGCCGACCACTGATGTCAAGTAACCCTGCTCCGGTGGTCGGCCCAACGATGAAGGCGACGTGCAGGTGGGTGGGTTGCAGGAGTTGCGTGCTTACGCCCCTCTGTCGCCTCGGACGGAGTGGTGCGAGGAGCGCGCCGACCGCAACACACCCCCCAAAAAAAAAAGTGTACCTAATTTTAGCTGTGTGGTGGCGGCTAAGAATACTTACCAACCATTACATTGCTTATGGGTGTCGTAAAGGCCGACTAAGAGCTTTTCAAGGACCTGGGCCAACTGCATTTAATGCCGTCAGAGCAATAATTACCAAGGAGGACTGACATCAGACAAGCGACAAAGATTTTGCTAACACTTTTTTTATTTGTACCTATTATAAAAAAAATGTAAGTACTACTTGACACGACCCTAAGTAATTGTGACAAGAGCTGAGTAATGATTATAATCTAGTTAGTAATTTTACAAGGGCTGACAATGGTCAAATAAGTCGCAAATATTTGTTTATAAAAAAATATGTATAATACTAGCTGACCCAATAGACGTTGTTCTATTCAAATAAAATAAAAGGAATTCTTCTTGAAATCAATAGCAGCGCCACCTACCGGGTCCAATTGTGAATATAAACCATTGTCGGATCCCCTTGAACACACACAAAAAAATCATCAAAATCGGTCCAGCCGTTTCTGAGGAGTTCAGTGACATACACATGTACACAAGAAATTTATATATAAAGATTACTAGGTTAAACGGAATGAAGGAAAAGTAAAGAATGAATATAGTACGTTAATTAGAAGACATAAGGATTGAAGGAAAAGGTGTAAGATATAATATTTGGAAAGGAATACTGTTAACATCTTGTAAATAAAACTATTCCTACGGATGTTATGACGGATGTTTATTGTCACAATCGGACTTGAACGCTGTAAAATGTTCGAAACGTCAGGCAATCAAAAATCAAATACAAATGCGATAAAATCCGTAAAATTAGTTTTATTTACAATATGTAATACTCGCGTAAACATTACAATTTTTTCTCAATAATAACACTAATTAAACTCAAACAATATTTATCTACATCCTAATTATAATAATCTTCAAAATGGTTAACCTAATTTCATATATAGGTACCTAAAAATTTTATATTAAATATACTCTTTCAAATTTCATCTTATTAATTAATTGTATATATTTAATACATAATATAGAAATACCTAATCTATGCTATAAATGTTTTTTTTTTATTTAGGCCTATTTTAACATAATTCCTAATTCATGAGATAAAGATGAAAATGAATAAGATATTTAGAAAAATACTGTAATTTTATTGATTTTATTTAATGTTTTACAATTCGCTATCAAAATTACGTACTCCCTTATACACCAAATTATGTTAAAATTCTAAAATCTCTTCTTGTATTTAAAGCAAAAGTATTTATACACAAAAATACCTTTTACTTTGTTCATTCATATTTCTTTATCTTTTCGCTAATAATTTTCAACATTCAGTCTGCCACGGTCTCATGTCGTCATAAAGCCGTTGCCTTTTCATTCTTCTGTTAGCGTGATCAATGATCACAGGCTTTAGCGCCAGTCTGACTATACTTACATTCCTCCACCAACGTTGGATGTTTTGACAAAGTATGTAATGAGCGTGCCTTTTCCTTTAACGTAAGTAGGTCCACGACATTCACAGGTGTAGCCTGCACTCATTAAAACTCTGAAATAGGATGAAAAAATATTAAAAATAGATGCTTATTTTTTGTTGTTGATGTTTGTAAACAAGCAAGCAACATAACTGATGGTAAGTGATACTGCTGCAGATGGACCGAAGGGCACAGCTAGGCTGCAACCTGCCTACCGTGAAGAAAGTGCTCTTTTTAAATCACGTTTAAAGAAGGAGATGCCATAGCAGGCAATGCTAGTAACTCATTCCAGATCTTGCACATTAATGGTAGAAATGATCTCTGGTAACGTATAATTGAAGAACATAATATTTTCAGGTGAAATGGCTGTACCCTTTGTTTGGGGTGGTCTATAGTCAGCCCACCCGTTGCCCGGCTCCGTCTGGGGCGGCCTTCGTCGTTGGGCCGATCACCGGTACCAAGTTTCTTGTCATCAGTAGTCGGCCCGAAATAGATGAACCCTGCTACGATGTCGAGTGGTAAGTTGGTAAAATGATGACGATGGTATAATTAAAGAGTTCCTCAGAGCACTCCCTATGAAAGAGCCGGTAGAGTATGCAGTGTGACCCAAAATCTCTTCGCCACTCCAGCGACTCGCAAACTGTCTGTGAGATAAGGATCATCGACGATTCGAACATTTTTGCAGGGAGTGAGATCTGCAGTCCAAGTTATCAAAGCTGTCCAAGTTGACAGATCGTCCCATCTTTCCATGTGCCCTCTCTCCAACTTTCTGGCCACCAATAAGTATTACAAGAGTTCAATTGCCGGCTTGAAGCTATTGCGACGCTAAATTTAATTATTTTAAATCACAATTTTTTCAAGTTTATTTTAATTCTATTTGAAGTATGCAGTTCTTATAACAAAGTGACAGTTCGACCTTCGTAATCCGAAATGGTTATGATATGCAGCGGCGTAGCTACCCAGAGGCTAGGCGGTGCAGTACCCCGGGGTCCCTAAGCTCATGGGGCCCTCGAATCCTTACCAGACGCCAGTTGGAAGGTCGGGGACCTTCCAACTGGCCTCTAGTAAGGCCAACTACCTTAATAAAATAAACCCTTTCATCTTTTCTATTTCGTTTTATTGCTTAACTAACAGCGTCCTGTGGTTTTACCCGCTTATTTCCCTTTCCTCGTGGGAATATGGGGATAAATTATAGCATATGTGTTATTCTGATGTGTAAGTTGTATTATTGCATATTTCATCAAAATCCATTCAGTAGTTTTTGCGTGAAAGAGCAACAAACCTACTCGCTTACATACAAACTTTTGCGTTTATAATATTAGTAGGATTACCTACATCAAACATTAATTGTAATTTATGTGAAATATATGACATTACTTATTCGCATACCTTTGAAAAGAAAAATAATTTGTAGGTCGCGCAAAGAGTCCTGCATGAGAATCGAACCGACGACACTCGGGATCTTAACCATTACGCCATCTATGCATATATGATTTGTGATTAAAATTTAGACTAACTTGGCTGTGTCTTCTGTAACTTGTATCCTGCCCATGATTCCTGTGGAGTCCATCCTTGATGCCACATTGACGGTGTTACCCCAGATATCGTACTGAGGTTTTTGGGCACCAACTACACCTGCTATGACCGGTCCATGATTTAGTCCTGAAAGAGGCGTTTAGATTACACTAAGTAAGAGCCTGAATAAATTAATTATTTACCAGCTGAAATGCCTGATGATGGGAACTTGGATGGAGTAGTGTAATTACTCCAAGGGAGTGTGAATGCGTGAAATGAGGTTCAGTGACACTAAAGGCATCACTAAAACTCACTACAAGCAAACACCCTCAGAAAGTTGGGCTTCCGGCTCTCTCGCTCACCGAACGAAGCGCAGTAACAAATTGCTACTACTCAGACGTCCATGTTCTGCGAGAGTGTAGTACTATCCTAGACAGACCAGCCCGCGGCTGTAGACATACAGCAGTCAACAGTCTTCTTCTACCACTATTAAACACATGTTTTGAACACTTTTCAGCGTTCTTGTTTACGGGAGGACTGTTTTTAGTTAATTATATTCTGCTTCTTTGCATAGAGAATTTTATTTTAATGTTATATTTGAACAAATTCAAATTCAAATCATTTATTATGCATAGACCCCGAGAGGGCACTTACATATTGTCAATTTTACAAAATAAAATTAAATTATCCAATAAAAATAAACTACCACCGGATCGGAACGCGACCGCTACTGAGAAGATCCGGCAAGAAACTCAGCGGGCTTGTCTATTATTTTAATTTTTTTTTCTTCTTACTAGATATAAATTTGTGTACATGTTTTGTAAGACCTAGCTCCAGTGTGATGCCCTTCGAACTGCAAGACACTTAATATAATTCAAATGATTATGGCTGGACCAGATCCCACAAGTGGCACCCGATCACGAGTTAACTACTAGAGCAGCCATTACTCCCCTCAACCACTATGGAGGGAAGGGAGAGACCCGCTCCACGCAGCTACCGCAAGTAGATCCTTCAGTGAGCATGACCAAGACCATATGTTACAAACATGTTACAAACGACGAAAATGCAAAATTTCGTTAGGCCGAACACGCTACGCTTTACAATATTAGAGTTATTAAAAAAGAGTTTATTTAAAATAACAAGGAAATTGCATAATGAGGAGCTGCTCACAACCAACCTAAATATAATTGCGTATGGTGGCTGCAACGTTAAAAAAAAAAGAACTTTAAAAGGTCACGGGTCAATTAAGAGCTTTACACCTGCCTGAATCAACGCCATCTGTTGAAATCTGGTCAATATTTACACTCCCAAGGAGAGTTGATATTAGGCGACGGGTCATAAAACTATTACCAAAACTTAGGCAGGATGATAATAATTACCTGCGCCTGTTGCCGCCATAATCGAGGCTGCGGGTGATTGTACCGAGGATTACTCCGTCACCCGCAGAGAGACTGACCGCGCGAGGGCGACTGACGTCCCGGGAGTTGCGTTGGAAAGGGAGGGTACTCGAAAGGGTATCTCGCCAGGCTGACCACGTACGATGAGGAACTCGGTACCGGTGATCGGCCCAATGACGAAGGAGATGGATTACGGTGACTTATGAGGCCACGCGCCGTCCCTTCGTCGCCCCGGATGGAATGGACGACGTATGCGCTGACCATTGCCCAGCCCTCCCATAAATTGGAGGCGGAGATGCTCGCCGGACTATATCGGTGGGTGACGGGGGTGCGAGCGGAGGGCGGTGTGGTCTCGTTAAGGGATCACACACAAGGTCGTTAGGAGGGAGAGTACACCGTCCTGCCACCACTGCGATTGCGACGAGGACACGGCGCAGCATACGCTCGAGGCCTGCGCGGCTTGGGCAGTGCAGCGCTGTGAACTCGTCGCAATCATCGGTACGGACCTGACGCTACCGGCTATCGCTAGGGCGATGGTCGACAGCGTCGGGAATTGGGACGCGGTCGCAGCCTTCTGCGAGACAGTGATCTCGCGGAAGGAGGTGGCGGATCGCCTGCGTGAGGAGCGCAGCCTCGATGAGGAGATCCGCCGCCGGCGACTGGGGCGGCGCAGGCGCAACTATCTGCGCCTCATGCCGCCTTAGCCGAGGCCGCGGGTGACGTGACCGGGGATTAGTCCGTCACCCGCCGAGAGGCCGACCGCGTGAGGAAAGACCGACGTCCTACCCGAGGGGGGGACGTCGGTCGATGGGAGGGTACCCCAATAGGGGGTATTCCGTCGGGCCGACCACTGACGACAAGTTAACGCTGCTCCAGTGGTCGGCCCAACGACGAAGGCGACGTGGTTTTCGGGTGGGTCGCGGGAGTTGCGTGCTTAAGCCCCTCTGTCGCCCCGGACGGAGTGGTGCGGAGGCGCGCCGACCGCGGCCCACCCACAAAAAAAAAAAAAAGCCCTCCCATAAAAAAGGTTGATAATGAAAATGATCTACGTCTAAATATTTAAATACAAACCTATCCGAAGTTGGAACCTCTGAAAAGATTCTCTATTGATTTGGTCCAATATAGTCATGAGGGCGGTTGCAAACTCCACCAGAATCGCCACAGTGTGTTCTTCTTTACTCCCTGTATCCTGTAATTTTATGGTTATTACTCAACATTTTTAGTTATTACTGCTGTGTGGTAGTGGCTTCGAATACTACCAACCCTTGCTTTGCTCGTGGGTGTCGTAAAAGACGACTAAGAGCCCTAGATGAACCCGGACCAACTCCATCTGGTACCATTTGGGTCAACGATTACATTCCCAAGGAGGGTTGACGTCAGGCAGGCGGCCGGTCATAAAAGTCATTGCCGAAACTTTTTGCAATATGTCAAAACAGATGACATATTGCGTCGACCCCAAGTAATTGGGATAAGAGCAAGATGATGATGATGATGATGATTTATGTCTCACTGTTGAGCGCCGGCCTCCTCCTTTTTAAGAGTGAGATTGATCTACTATAAGACGCTGGTCAGGTGTTTTATTCCGAGCTTTTCTTCTTGCGTTAATATTATCGGTATATTATATCGCTTAGTCGTCTTTTACGACAACCATGGGCAAGACAAGGGGTGATGAATTGTATTCTTTCTCCATCTCTACACGGATTTAGATGTATTGTACCTTTACTTATGATACAAAAAGATAGTCGTAAATGTATAAAACATATTTTTCTAGAGTAAACAGTTTTTATTCATGTAAATGATTATGATGTAAGTAATTCTTCATGCCTTCAACGCCTAAGGGATATAATACGCATATGACATCTGTGCAAGAAAAGAACATCTTGAAATAAAACCCTATACCAACCTATCTCACCAGCATGGTATAGTAAAGTCAATTGCCCTCATATTATGGAAAAGGCTCGAGCCCAGCGGTGGGAGATATATGGGTTTAGATGATGATGATATTTATAGAGACTTCTACAAATTCATATCCATATACTTACATTTTGTTCCTCTTTCCCCGGCCTCAGTCCAGACGCTATCATATACGTGCTACCTATAGTCTTTATCTTCTCTATACAGCTGAATTTTGGCTTCAATAGTAACTGAAATCCAAAATATTAACATATTAGAAACAGTAATATTAATAGTTTCTAATGTTTACACAATTAATACACATTGTAAATAAACTACGGATTTTAGGGCAGTTGATTTTTGATTGCCCGACATTTCAAACACTTTGCAGTGTTGATGATCATGGGCGCACTAAGACGTCTCATGTCCAACAAGTCATATGGCGACGGAGCAAGAATACAATTCATGTTGTCCCTTTCTTGCCAAAGAGTGACGTTAATGGCGATTAAGAGATTATAACATGTAGATAGCATCTATGCAAAAGAAGAAAAACTCAAAATAAAACCTATATGATTTAACCAACCCGTCTGACCAACGTAGAATAGTAGATTAATTTCCTTCCTATTATGGAGAAGCTTCGAGATCAGCAGTGAGAGAGATGAGCTATGATGAGGATGATATCCCATAATCGTCTTTTACGACATCCACGGGCAAATATTGGGATGGGATTTTTCTTTGGGGGGTGGGTTGCGGTCGGCGCGCTCCTCGCACCACTCCGTCCGGGGCGACAGAGGGGCATAAACACGCACACCTACAACCCACCCACGATGCACGTCGTCTTCGTCGTTGGACCGACCACCGGAGCAGGGTTAACTTGTCATCAGTGGTCGACCCGATGGAATACCCCCATTGGGGTACCCACCCATCGACCGACGTCCCCCCCTCGGGGAGGACGTCGGTCTTTCCTCACGCGGTCGGCCTCTCGGCGGGTGACGGACTAATCCCCCGTCACGTCACCCGCGGCTTCGGCTAGTTCGGCATGAGGCGCAGGTACTCGCGCCTACGCCGCCCCAGTCGCCGGCGGTGGATCGCCTCATCGAGGCTGCGCTCCTCGCGCAGGCGATCCGCCGCTTCTTTCTGCGATATCACTGCCTCGCAGAAGGCTACGACCGTATCCCAGTTCCTGACGCTATCGACCATCCTGGCGATAGTCGATAGTCGGAGTTCACGACGCTGCTCTGCCCAAGCGGCGCAGTTCTCGAGCGTGTGCTGCGCCGTATTCTCGTCGCAATCGCAGTGGTGGCAGGACGGTGTACTCTCCCTCCTAACGACCTTGTGCAGGTATTTGGTAAAGCACCCATGCCCCGTCAATACCTGCACTAATGGGAAGGAGAACACCCCGTACCGCCTTTCCAACCACTGCATCAGCACCGGCCGGTAGGCCTCCACGATTCGCACCCCGAACCGAGGCCTCTCCAGCCGGACTGTCCAACTGCCCTAAATATTGGGATGGTGAACTGTACTCTTACTGCGTCACCACACTGAAACGAAAATAACATTGTCGCTTACCCTCACATGGAATATTCATGAACCTTTGCATCCTTACTAATATTATAAATACAAAAGTAAGTTTGTTTGGTACACCATGCTTAAACTACTGAACTAATTTCAAAAATTCTTTCACCAATCGAAAGCTATAATATCAGGGAGTAACATAGGCTATATTTTATCCCCGTATTCCCACGAGAACGGGAACTGCGCGGGTAAGGTGACTGAAACCGAAGCGAAGCGAGGGCAGGTTGCTAGTGTAATATGAATCCCTAAGAAAGTGCTGATACTGATTCTCTTGGTGATGGCGTTTTTTCGGGTCCCTCAAGAATGTGAAAATGGTAACATATTGAGGTTTTATTCTATCACCACAGAGGGAATTTATTCGCCATTTCCCTTGTGTGGCGACAAAGTAAGAATACAAATCATCGCCCTATTTCTTGCCCGTAGGTATCGTAAAAGACGAGTAAGGGAGATAATGTGCATATAACATTTATGCAAGAGGTGGAAAACTCAAAATAAAACTCTGTACCGCATATGACCAATGTGTAGTAGGTTAATTTCCCTTTAATTTTGGAGGAGGCTCGTAGTAGGACGTATCAAAAGATAATTATGACACTAAGAATATAAGATACTATCGCTGCCGTTACTACATCTATACATAGGCAATAATTACCTTCATTAAATTCCTTCACATTCATTTACACATTCTTTTTACTTATACAGACCACTAATCCGCCATTTTATACTTACACATCACACAAGAACACCAACACATTCGCACACAAAATTGTCGAGCTTTTTTTTTGTGGGTGGGCTGCGGTCGGCGCGCCTCCGCTCCGCTCCGTCCGGGGCGACAGAGGGGCTTAAGCACGCAACTCCCGCAACCCACCCGAAAACCACGTCGCCTTCGTCGTTGGGCCAACCACCAGAGCAAGGTTACTTGACATCAGTGGTCGGCCCGACGGAATACCCCCTATTGGGGTACCCTCCCATCGATCGACGTCTCCCCCTCGGGGAGGACGTCGGTCTTTCCTCACGCGGTCGGCCTCTCGGCGGGTGACGGACTAATCCCCGGTCACGTCACCCGCGGCCTCGGCTAGGGTGGCATGAGACTCAGGTAGTTGCGCCTACGCCGCCGAGTTGTCAGCTAACAATTGTCGAGCTAACAATGACTTAACCTTATATTATAAGATTTGCCTATTTTTATTTCTTTTCTCCCCATCGCGAACAGATACCGTACATTAAAAGTTCATTATCAACATCGCAGCCCGCATACGTCTCACTGTTGGCCTCGGGCCTCCTCCACAATTGGAGGGACTTTGACCTACTACACCATACTGGTCAGACATGTTGGTATAGAGTATCATTTCGAGGTTTCCTTCTCTTGCACAGATGTTATGTGCATATTATATCCCATAGTCGTCTTATACGATATCCATGGGCAAGATAGGGAGTTGTGAATTGTATTCTTTCCCCGTCACCATACGGAAAAATTAATCTACAAATAAGTTATTTCAAAATCTCACCTTGTCAAAATCGCAAATAATCTCGTTGAGCAGTCGCAAACACTCAAGGCCCTGTTTGTTCACGTCGGTCTCATCGTAGAATTCTTTGTAGTTTGGTATAGATGCAAACATTACGGCTATGTTGGAGTATCGTTCGTGGTATAACTCTGCCTGGAAATTCGGTTAAGGTTATTAAAATAAAAAATTAAAGCTTATAATTTTTTTTGTTTTCTTGAAATAAGGAATCATCATCATTTGCCTGCCCTCATCCCATGCTAAATGGGGTCAGCACAACTGGTTTTTACCTGCCATAAGCACCTATTATCCGTCATATTATTATCTGCATTCATTACTTTCATATATTCCCATTCACACACAATCCATCCATTTCTTTTCGGATCACCCACGAAAGAAATCATTAGATGGATCACAAATCAATGGATCAGTTACGGTATTTTTTAAATACCTCATTCTACACTAAGGAAATAGTCTTTGTATTGCGGGAGACTTTACAATCATATAACTTGGAAACAAATTGCAACCAGACTCAGAACAACAATCTGTTGCAGCAAAATGCAACAGTCTCGTGCCATTCAGGTTTTGTGCCTATTTTATTTTCGTATTTCTTTAAGAATGGGCAATACGCGATAAAACTGCCTGAAGTTATATATAATTAAGGTCCATTTAAATTATCTTGAATTTTCAAATTCACAGTATTATCATACCAAATTTATTTTATATTTCGCAACATAACAATGTATATCTTATTCTGGTGTTGGTGTTTAATTATATTGCGGTAAAACTTTGCCACAAACAGAGCAAATACGACTTTGCTAATAAACTTTGCCACTGCGTTTTATCTATTCTTCATTGCAAACATCAAGCATATTTTCTAGGACTAGTTTATTAAGCATCCAAAAAAACTTACCTCTGAAGCTACAGATGACAGAAAATGTTGTGCTACGTGAGCTGGAAGTATATTTTCTAGTAGAATCTGAAAAAATAAAAATATGTATATAATTTACTATTATAAAAATTATAGTTCTCACTGCATGGGGGCGAAATAAAAATGCAATCACCCTTACTTGCCCGAAAGTCGTAAAAAAGACTGAAGGATCGCCAAAAGATTAAGCAGCACTCTTTAGGGAAGCGTACCTATTATCCTTCTTTGATGACCAACCCGCTTGCAAAGCGTGGCAATTGTGGCTTTAAATCCTTTATTGAATGACCGCTTCATATGGCATTACACGAAGGAGGACGTACAGCAATATATGGCAAAAGCCAGAATGAGGATGAGTATTTACTTTTTTTTTGCTTTCATAAAATATTTATATATCTATACCAAAAAATAAAATTGGAGTGTCTGTTTGTAATGTCAAAATAATAGGCTTTTTTCATGCTCGCTCGGTTATTTGCACGACACCTATGCCTAAAATATAGATTAAAAAAAAATTCTGTCTTTCTGTCTGTCTGTTCCGGGTAATCTTCAAAACGGCTGGACCGATTTCAAAAATTCTTTCACCAATGGAAAGCTATGATATCAGGGAGTAAACTAGGTTATATTTTATCCCGGTATTCCCACGGGAACGGCAACTACGCGGGTAAAACGACTAAAACCGAAGCGAGGGCGGGTTGCTAGTTATTATATATTCTTGAAAAGTCAATTTTACTACTCTAAAATTAGTATGTATATAGGATAAAAATCCAAGATATAAATTATCTTTTCCATCAACTGAGAGAATTTATATCCTGCATCCTGATGCTTATTTTTACTAATAACTGTTAGGTTTTTGGTAACACGTCATCCTTTTGCCCTTATCACAATTATTTGGGGTCAACACAATATATAGGATGTATCAAGTTATGGGGCAATTGGTCAAATGGGAGTTAGGCAATGGTGGTAGAAACCCAAGAAAAAACATTTAAGTAAAAATATCGATTCATCAATGAATTAGAGACATTTAAAGTTTTTAATTTTGTCATCGCCTTTTTGTGTAAATCTGATTGAAATGTATTACGTCAATGATATTTAATCTGCAACATATTCGTACTTTGTTAAATTTTCATTAGAAATTGAATAAATCAATGTTTACGTTCGCATGAGCAAGACAAACTTCGCTTTAAATCAACTGATCAGCGGATGTCCGTTGACGAGTCGCCTTTGTACCTACGCTACCATTGAAGCGTTCGTGCAAATGATACCTATTTATACTGTCGAAGCTTTACATATCTTTATGTATCCTGTCTGTACATGCCTACATAATACGTAACATTTAAGGCATAGACTCTTAGATACACATTTTTGAAATTACTATAACTTTTAAATTATAATGTATTTTGTTCAATATACAACATACTCGTATAATTACCCCATAACCTGATACACTCTGTATACTCTTCGTTCATGCTATATGGTATTATGATTGGCCACTTGCCTGATAGCAACCCTCCTTGGGAATTCGATTGTTGAATTGGCCCAGATACATGCAAAGCTCTTAGGTGTCCTTTACGGCACCCACGAACAATTTCACCATGTTATCATCCTAGCTCATAATGTCCCATTTTTGCATGGGAAAATGCAATTTTTACACATGTCCACCTTAGAGAGATGGGATATGCCGGGCTCAGCGTTGATTTATTATCAGCGCCACTACCAGCTAAAAACCACACGCTCCTGTCTCTCGGTTACGGCGAAGTTATGGGACCGTTTTCACATGCACCACAACTCCGCCGGAAGCTCATAATGTCCCAGTGCAATATACAATAGAAGGAAATCTCGAAATAAAACTCTATACCAACTCGAATGACCAGCGAGGTATAATAGGTGAATATGTCTCTAATTGTGAAGGAAACTCGAGTGTGACTCGAGTGTGTCTCGAGTATAGCAGCTACGAGTATAATGAATATAAAATAGTTAGGAACTCCGCGTAACCTATGTTGAGATCGCATGAGGGCGACATCCCGACAGCAATCAAGAGGGTACCCGAAAAGGTAACCCGCCGGGCTGGCAACGGACATCAAGGATTCAGTACCACTAGTTGACCCTATGGCCATGAAGATGGAATACGGCAGCTTATAGGGTTGCACTTCCTTTTCGTTTTCCGGAAGGAACGAATGGCTTGCCTCTATATCATATTCCATCAAAAAAAAAACCTATGTAAAGACCCTCAGTTCGAATCCTGATGCAAATAACGAGTACTAAAATTTCCACAAATACATTATGCATCAAATTTGGATGAGTTCTTATTAGGTTTAAAGTTTAAACCACCATCAATTCCGTCGATTATAAAGCGGTATAACATATAAAATATCCAACCTTATTGATTCCTCGCATGGTCTCCACTTCCTCTTGTTCGAATTTCAACTTATCCTTCCAAAGGAAATCAGTTCGAGAGGTGAATTCAATCTGTCTGTCCAAGATATGGAGTAGAGCTGACAAGAAAACCAATATCAATCCCGCTTTAGCGGCATATGGAAGCATTGCAAACCTGGAATTTGAATAAAATAAATTTTTAATACATTTTCTTTTGGACTGCTAAAATAATATAGTTCGTAATATAGCGTAATCCTTTTCTTCATCTATTAATTGGGTCACTAGTACCGCCAGCACTTTAGCAATTTTCAGTATAGTGCTGAATCTGTGGTAGCTCACCATGGAGTCAATTCCTCCCCATCCAAGCTACATTATTATTACTGCAGATGAAGGCGACGCCAGGTTTTCACATATGTGCAAGCGGTGAGGAGTGACGTAACGACTGTTGGTGGCGCCAAAAAGTACGTTATGTTATGGTGTTAAAGTTCAAATTGACTTTTAAGTATTATTACGAATCGTTTGTATGGGAGCATAGAAGTGTTGTTTTTAGACTTTTTAGGTAATTTATGAATTTTTTCTCTGTGTAAGAACCATCCTTGTACTTTAAGGAATATTCTAAAAAAAGAATTAGTGAAATCTGTTCAGCTGTTCTCGAGATTTACGCTTAGCAACACGTTCAGCAATTTTTTTTTATATCATAGATAAATCGCGCGCTTTCAGCAAGTAAGTGTATTGAACTTGACTAGAAGTGTTAATTGCCATCCATCCATCATATTTCACGCCCGGGGTTGAACAGAGGTCTCCCAATTTTGGGGGTAATGCCTTAATCATCACGCTTGGCGAGTTGGCGATCGCAATTGGTGTTATGAGATTCGCTGGAGAGCGTTGTTATCCAATCAGCTGTTGCTTCCATGTCAAATTTTTAAAATTCCAGGTGCTTAAGTGACAGCTGCGTGATTTTTTGTCATTTTCCTGTGACGAATTGCTTATTTCAAACATAATAAGACACTCTATGTCTTAATATAATCTCGCGGAAGGAGGCGGCGGATCGCCTGCGTGAGGAGCGCAGCCTCGATGAGAAGATCCGCCGCCGGCGACTGGGGCGGCGCAGGCGCAACTATCTGCGCCTCATGCCGCCCTAGCCGAGGCCGCGGGTGACGTGACCGGGGATTAGTCCGTCACCCGCCGAGAGGCCGACCGCGTGAGGAAAGACCGACGTCCTCCCCGAGGGGGGGACGTCGGTCGATGGGAGGGTACCCCAATAGGGGGTATTCCGTCGGGCCGACCACTGACGACAAGTTAACGCTGCTCCAGTGGTCGGCCCAACGACGAAGGCGACGTGGTTTTCGGGTGGGTCGCGGGAGTTGCGTGCTTAAGGCCCTCTGTCGCCCCGGACGGAGTGGTGCGAAGGCGCGCCGACCGCGGCCCACCCTCAAAAAAAAAAAAAAAAAATGTCTTAATATAATATGTAATATTCAAAATAATACGACTTACTCATTTTCCATATCCCTCTTCTGATACTCATAGAACAAGTTGGCAGAAGCGTATAATGAAATATGAGTAATCAAGGTAATCACCATAACCATCAACTTCATTACAAAACCAACTCGTAGGAATACCGAGATCGAAGCTAGAGTTAAGACAGAGCTGTACAGGTAACTCTGAAATGAAGAGATATAATCGTAATTTTATTAAACTAACAAAGTTCCTCTTCGGAGAGATCGATAATAAGGATCAATTGATCAACAAATCAATACCCAATGTCGGACATAGATCTTGTATAAGCGGATTCTATTATGATCATAATGATCTCTAATGTTTACGCGAGTATTACATATTTATACATCATCATCATTATCTCCGCCTATATATATCCCACTGTTGGGCTCAAGCCTCCTCCAGAATGAGAGGGTTATTGACCAACTATTCCACGATGGTCCGACGTGTTGCAATAGGGTTTTGTTTCGAGTTTGCCTTCTCTTGTACAGATGTTATATGCTTATTATATCCCTTAGTCGTCTTTTACGACATCCACTGGCAAGATAGGGAGTGGTGAATTGTATTCTTATTCCGTCACCACACGGAAAACACACACACACATCTATACAAATAAATAAAATTAAAGTGTCTGTTTGTAATGTCAAAATACTGGGCTTTTTTCTTACACGGTTATTTGCACGTCACCTATGCCTAAAATACAGTTTAAAATTTTTTGTCTATGTATTTGTTTGAGGTAATCTTCAAAATGGCTGGACAGATTTTGAAGATATTTTACTACCAGGTAGCTTAGGCTAAGCTTAGCTTACCAGGAGTAACTTAGGCTATATTTTAATCCGGTATTCCCACGGGAACGGGAACTATGCGGGTAAGGGGATTGAAAGCGATTGAAACCGACGCGAAGCGGGTTGCTAGTTATAAATAAAACTTTTTACAGATTTTATAATATTTTTTATTTGATTTTGATTGCCCAACGTTTCGAACATTTTACAGCGTTCATGTTCACCGGCGGTGAAGTGCGAACTAAATACAAACGCGATAAAATCTTTATTATGTTGGTCACGTTTGACAGGTATATTGAACATAGCATGGCATAAGTTTCTCAACAGCTAATGCTACCCATTTACCTGATGATGTTTCAGCCAGTTTTTACGACTGCCGCAAGAAGGACCGATGGATGACCGTGGGTGTCGTAAAACACGACTAAGGGATATAAAATGCATATAACATCTGTGCAAGAGAAGGAAAACTTGAAATGAAACCCTATACCAATATATCTGACCAGCATGGTATAGTAGTTCAAATGCCCTACCATTGCGGTAGTTGACATACGGCCCACCGTTGGGCTCAGACCTCCTCCACATTTTTTTTCTTTTTTGTAATTTGTTGGCTGCCGACCATAATGCGTCGCTCACCGTTCGGGGCGACGAGAGGGGACGGCGAAGGAGCCCTAGTCCGCCGGGTGCATACCTTCAAGCGCCAAGTAGGCGGGCCATCGGTACGTGACCTTGTCATCAGTGAACCTCCTCCACAGTGGGAGGAAATTTGACCTACTTTACCATGCTGGTCAGACATGTTGGTAAAGGGTTTCATTTCAAGTCTTCCATCTCTTGCACAGATGTTATGAGCATATTATATCCCTTAGTCGTCTTTTACGACATCCACGGACAAGATAGGGAATGGTGAATTGTATTTTTACTCCATTACCACACGAAAAACTAAACATAAATATATAGAAATAAAAATATTAACTTACAGGTGCAGAATCAACGACTAAATCGTTCAGACGTACAGCATCTTCTGTGTAGTTAAACAAGTAATACTGGAAACTATCGTTGCTCTCTGCTTCAGTTGTGACAACATATGGTTGAAACTGGAAACACATATTTATATATTTATTAATATCTTTGCCTCAAATTTTTTGTAAGACAATTCCTCTTCCCTTCTTTTTAGGATCCACAAATGATTCTCCTGAGTCTAGATGTAATTTATTGAATGTTTGCGAAGTTTTAAATGTGTGCTGTGTGGTAGCGGCTTCGAATACTACCAACCCTTGCTTTGCTCGTGGGTGTCGTAAAAGACGACTAAGAGCCCTAGATTGACCCAGACCAACTCCATCTGGTACCAAATGGGTCAACGATTACATTCCCAAGGAGGGTTGACGTCAGGCAGGCGGCCGGTCATAAAATTCATTGCCAAAACTTTTTGCAATATGTCAAAACAGATGACATATTGCGTCTACCCCAAGTAATTGGGATAAGAGCAAGATGATGATGATGTTTGGGAAGTTTTAAATGTTATTCATTGCTGCAGGATGAAATCCCATTATTAGGCTCGAGCTCCCCCTACTGCATGGTAAAGGTGGTGACGAAATGAGATCACCACTGTAGCCCGTGCATATCATAAAATATGACTAAGGGATGTGATTTGTAGATAACATCTATGAAGAACGCTCGCGCCAAACAGGTGTGATTATGAGGGCCCAAGTGATAATGAATAATTGAATGGACCTACTATGTTCTAAGCATGGGAGACCCAAAAAGAGGTGGTCAGATTGGGTAAATGAGGATATGAGTATGAAAGCAGTGAGTAGATATGACGGCTGATAGGAAAAGATATGTAAGGTAAGAATACGTTGTGCCACTTAGCGTGGAATGAGGGCAGGCAAATGATGATAATGGCTGCTCTTGTATCTGTGAATATAATGTCTGTAGGTTTATCTTAAGTGGCATTGCCGTGAGGATGCCTATGTCCTATAGGGAACCTCTCCTCTAATATACATGTATATCAATAAAAACCTATTATTACGCGCAGGACTTGAACGCATATTTATGTTGGATTGTGTTGCAATGGATTCGAGAATATTTTAGGCCGAGGACATCAAGGACTTCCTACCAGTGGTCAATCCAATGGCAAACGGTAGGGAATATGGTAAGTTATGGTGTCATGCGCTGTCTTTTTGTCGACCCAGGCAAAATGAATCATAGTCTGCCCAAAAAAAGGCGCCGAAAATGCTGCTATAAAACTCACCAAGTTAATAACTGCACAAGCTCCTATCAAAAATACTGATACTAAAAACATGGTGAGCCGTATAAATCGATTACTGGACACCACCTGAAAATAAATATAATATTCGTTATAATTAGAGAATCATAAATTTTTGCGAGTCTGGGTACAATTTGCTTTTGTTAACGGTATATTTCTAAGTTCCCGGCAACTCAAGGATTAATTCTTTAGTGCGGGATAATAATCAGCATCATCATTATCATTCATTCAGTCCACTGCTGGAAGTAGGCCTCCCTCATGCTACACCATAGAGTGTGGTCGTGTGCCGCCTTCATGCAACGACACCCAGCAACTTTCACCAGGTCGTCGGTCCACCTAGTAAGGGGGCGTCCAACACTGCGTCATCCGTTACGTGGTCACCATTCGAGAATAGAGATATAATATGCACATAACATCTATGCAAGAGAAGGAAAACTCGAAATAAAACCCATCTGACCAGCATGGTAGGTCAATTTCCCTCCTACTGGGGAGGAGGCTCAAGCCAAGCAATGGCACATGTATGAGCTGAGACTACGAATCTATCATTAAATTTATGAGTGGATTGGTAGGCGATTCATTCATAGCAAAAGGGTTTGCTAAAATTTGAGCCAATTTTTAGTAGGTAAAGTTTAGACAATTATCGTATTGCTGAGGAAATTGATGTCAGAAGAGCGAACAATCATAAACCGTCGATTCCGTAATCATATTTTGCACTTTTACGGCATGATATATATTTTTTTCATACTTCTCTTCTCATTTTTGTTTTTTCATTCATTTTTTCACATTTCATGCATTCTCATGCACTTAGGAGATTTGGTCGAAATTTCTAATGGGTACCCAGCTCTTTGAGAAATTTATCAATTAAAAAATTCCACCCAGACAGAATGAAAGCGAGTTAATAAAAAAAATGTGTTCAATTCACATGTGATAGAAGTGAATCCTTCAAAAATTTTGTACTAGCTTTGTACTACGCATGCGCGCACAAACACATATTAATACTCGTGCAAATAGGAGGCCCAAGCAAACTCCCATTATGTCTTGGTAAACACGAGTGGAGGGGGTACGAAGCAGGACACAAAGAGAAACACGAATATAAGAAACATTGTATAATGCTTCCTATCTCATTTTCGCCCACGTTAAATATTATGAATTTATATGTCTGTCTCTTTTTATTGTCGCTTTTTTGTTTCATCGACTTTCAAATCACAATGATGCTAAAGAAGTTTTCACTTCGAAAAGGGTGGTAAAAAAATATTACTAACCTGTCCCGGTTTGGTACAATTATCGGCGTACCGGTCGTCATCGTGTACCGGAACATCGGATAGTGGATGTAGACCTTTCTTCAACATAGTACCATCATACCATGATAGGTACAAGAAAACAAGGAGCGTGAAGAATGTAGGACCAAAAGACGCGTACAAAATTATGCTTCTGGAACATTCAATAATAAATAAAATTTAATAATATAATTGCATAGATGGCAAAGTGATTTAAGCGACCTCCCGTATGGCGTATTATTGATTCGACTCCCGTTAAGAAAGTTTTCTTGCGGTTGATAAGCGGTTAGATAGTAACACTGGTTGGGTCTGTTTTAAGTATAATTGTATTCTTAATATCATTCATCATCATCATTTTGGCTCATATGGTTCCCACTGCTGGGCTCAAGCCTCCTCCATAATAGGAGGGAAATTGACCTTACTATATCATGCTGGTCAAACAGGTTGGTTTAAGGTTTATGCGTATGGTATGCGATCTTTACGTAATATCCTTTAGTCGTCTTTTACGACATCAACGGGTCATCATCATCATCTTGCTCTTATCCCAATTACTTGGGGTCGACGCAATATGTCATCTGTTTTGACATATTGCAAAAAGTTTCGGCAATGACTTTTATGACCGGCCGCCTGCCTGACGTCAACCCTCCTTGGGAATGTAATCGTTGACCCAAATGGTACCAGATGGAGTTGGTCCGGGTCAGTCTAGGGCTCTTAGTCGTCTTTTACGACACCCACGAGCAAAGCAAGGGTTGGTAGTATTCGAAGCCGCTACCACACAGCATTACGACATCAACGGGTACGGTGGTGAATTGTATTCTTACTCTGTCACCACACGGAAAATTACTTAACATATATTTTTTTAAGACCAGGACATTAATCCGTGTATTGCGGGTACTTTATAAACATTTATGTTAAGAATATAAATATTTATATAGTACCCGCGATACACGGATTTATACCCTGGTCTTTAAAAAAATATTAATTAAAATAATTATAGCCTATGAAAAGAACAAACTAATGACTTTTTTAAATCGTTTATGCATTAAATCATCTTAGGAATATTGCAAGAAAACTGCATATTCAGTTCTATTAATAAAATTCATATGTCGCCAAGAGAATTTCTGAATCTGTTCTATTTCTGTTCCAACAAGTCATTGTTACTGCAGAAAATTTTCTGCAGTAACAATGACTTGTTGGACGTGAGACATCTTAGTCCACCCGTGATCATGAACGCTGTAAAGTGTTCGAAACGTCGGGTAATCAAAAATCAAATACAAACGCGATAAAATCCGTAAAGTAGTTTTATTTAAAATGTATAATACTCGCGTAAACATCAGAAACCATTATGTAAACAAACACACTTTCGCATTTATAATATTAGTAAGGATTATAGTATTTCTCGTATAATAGAAATCATTTACCGCCGGATGTGTTGATGTAAAATAAAATACCTACGTCGGTACAGTGAGTAACTGTATAAAGGCCAGCAACGCGAATAGCAGTGCTGCGCAGGCCACGTTGTATTTGAATTGTGGATCTGACTGGTTACGATACTGCTTCTCTTGAGAACTTCTCTTAAACCATAACGTGATACGATTCATGCCTTCTGAATTGGTACTGAAAAATAATTTTATTTGATGATTATATTTACAATGAGTACAATTCTCCGTCATCATATCACAGCTCATATACGTTCTACTGCTGAGCTTGAGCCTTTTTCATAATGGGAGGATAATTTATCTACTATACCACGTTCTCCATATTTGTTCAATTACACTTTTGTAACCGTTGTTCGTTCTATCTTTTTGATTGCCGGTAGTTAAATGTTCTTCCGATCGACATGTTAGTGATGCAAGGTTCGCTTTCAAGATTAAAAGTAATCAAATAATCGCCAAATTAAATCATTTATAACGTGAACCAGTTATCATAATTTAAATAGTAAAAATATTCTTTATTTATCATTTTTAAAACCACTTTGTTAGAGATATGGTTGTTAAAATATTATAAGGCACTTCTGGTGAAATTTACAAGGACATTAAAATAAATATTAAACGTGAAATACCTACTAGTAGATAATTATGTGGTGCCGACCTGACGCTGCTGGCCATCGCTAGGGCGATGGTCGACAGCGTCGGGAACTGGGACGCGGTCGCAGCCTTCTGCGAGACAGTGATCTCGCAGAAGGAGGCGGCGGATCGTCTGCGCGTGGAGCGCAGCCTCGATGAGGAGATCCGCCGCCGGCGACTGGGGCGGCGCAGGCGCAACTACCTGCGCCTCATGCCGCCCTAGCCGAGGCCGCGGGTGACGTGACCGGGGATTAGTCCGTCACCCGCCGAGAGGCCGACCGCGTGAGGAAAGACCGACGTCCTCCACGAGGGGGGGACGTCGGTCGATGGGAGGGTACCCCGCGTAGGGGGTATTCCGTCGGGCCGACCACTGACGACAAGTAAACCTGCTCCGGTGGTCGGCCCAACGACGAAGGCGAGGTGGTTTTCGGGTGGGTTGCGGGAGTTGCGTGCTTAAGCCCCTCTGTCGCCCCGGACGGAGTGGTGCGGAGGCGCGCCGACCGCAGCCCACCCACAAAAAAAAAAAAAAAGTAGATAATTATGTTGTCGAAATAATGTAACTATGCTTAACATTTTAATAATTTAAAAGTATATTTACCTGCAATCACAACACGTTGTCCTTTGAGGCAATAGATTCTGTTCAATCATAGTTAAACTCTGAAAATAAACATATTAAAGTATAAAAAATGTCTTAACCCTTGAAATCGGTTTCAAACTACAGTTTTTGCGGAAAAATAAATAAAAACAAAACCAGTAGATCAAATAAATATTATCAGAATTTAAATAATAAAAACATTGTGAAAGAGATTTTATCTAATAAACTTACAGAAATTCCAATATTCTTGGCAAGAGTTGAATCAGTAATATTAGCGAAGGGTTTATCTGCACCCCAACACTCAACGTATTTGGTCATTTTGCTTGATGGTCTTGATCTTGTCGGTACTCCTGGTATAGCTGTTAATATATTCAAAGAATCTTAAAGATATATTGAACTTGAAACTATGATTTCGAACTTTGATGTCGTTGAAACGAAATGATGCTATATGTTCGCTAATAAATGTTTTAGTTAATTATGTCATTGAGCTTAATTTAGAGAATGATGTGACAAAAGCTACTAGGACATCATTTTATTATACTCGTTGTCGAATTTACATATCTATATGGATTTCTTTATAAAAGAGTTAGCTGTATTGGTGAAGTCAGATAGATTATTTTAAACAATAACACATTGTTCTGTAACTGGAATTATAAACAGTGATTTCAAATTAATAAAAACAAGTAAGATTTGAATTGGAGTTAATAATGATATTCTTTTCTATACAAATGATTAATTGGAAACAAGTCAAAAACATTGGAAGAAATACAAACTATATCTATTTTTATATATCTAAATCAAAGTTATAACTATCAATCTTTTTGTAGAATGTTAGATAAATTTTGTAAAAATGCATTTGTAATTTTATGAAAGGACAAAAAAAGTAATATTTATTACATTAACGTTAGTAAATATACAGATATGGAAAATTATATGGACCACAGTTGTGATGGACTAAATGCTGTTAACCACTAGAAAACGAAATAATGGTTTCTTGGGAGCATACAAAAACTAACGTTGCGATTCAAGGGATATTGTACTTAACATCCTAACGAATAAAGTTGGTTGTTGCGTTTCAGTTGTACTTGATTTTTCGCTATAATCACTACTATCTGCTGGATAAAACATTAAATGTTATTATAGAAATACTTTATTTATATCTACTAAATTTAATTCGACAATAATGAGCTTATTAAATCGACTACTTAATTAATGGCTGCTCTAGTAGTTAACTCGTGATCGGGTGCCGCTTGTGGGATCTAGTCCAGCCATAATCGTTTGAATTATATTACGTATTTTGTGGTTCGAAGGGAATCACACTGGAGCTGGTTCTTACAAAACATGTACACAATTTTATATCTATAATAAGAAGAAAAAAATAAAAATAATAGACAAGCCCACTGTGTTTCTTGCTGGATCTTTTTTTTTTTGATAAAAATTAATTTCATTCTGTAAACTTGACAATATGTAAGTGCCCGCTCGGGGTTTATGCATAATCAATGATTTGAATTGAAAAAAAAAAAACTGTTTTAATGCGACGACCTAATTATTGTACATTTTTCTAATACTTAGGCACTATTATCATTTATTTTATTATAACTTGGGTTAAAGAATCGAAGATATTGATAGTAAGCTAAAAAATAGTATGTTTCAACGGACTGAATAGTATCGCGACGAACTATTGACGCAATTTATAATTAATTATAATATAAATTTACTATAATTTTCTGTATGCATTGCTAAAGCACGTAAATAGCAAACCCTGTCTACAAGAGAATGAAAACTGAAAAGACCTCGCTATAACTTTGTTTAGCCCATTGAAGAAGCCCCGTAACATAGAAGTTACATAAATTATACAAAAGAAAATTGATGGTAAAAACCAAGAGTTGTGTAGCGTTTTATTTTTTGCTTTTTTTTTTTTTTTTTTTGGTGTGGGTCGCGGTCGGCGCGCCTCCGCACCACTCCGTCCGGGGCGACAGAGGGGCTTAAGCACGCAACTCCCGCAACCCACCCGAAAACCACCTCGCCTTCGTCATTGGGCCGACCACCGGAGCAGGTTTACTTGTCGTCAGTGGTCGGCCCGACTTTATTTTTTGCATAAAAATTTTAATAGAAATATTCTGTTCTAGTTCTATCAATTTCTGGTTTATATTTTTGTAATAATAAATTATTTACCTGTGCCCATAATAGGACTGATAGCTCCAATAATAGATCCGCTGCGACTTTTCGGCTTTGCAGTAACAACTGTGCCATTACTGAGACCGTCGGCAGGGCTGGTTGCCTGCGTGCTGTCGAATGCTACTTGTTTAGGTCCATCCCTTACTGATGCTCTTCGGCTTAGTTCTGCAATAAGATTTGATAAAACAGACGTAATTTTAGTAGCAATAGATTACAATTATTGCGGTTACTACAATGTTTAAGTTAGAAATGTCAAAGTATTTCATAATTTTAGTTATTGAAATCGAATATTTGATTTATTATAACAAAAACAACCGACGTCAAATTGGCCTAAATGGACGAAATTAACACGGGCAGCACCAGCTTTCAAATAAAAAAGAAGAAACATCAAAATCGGTTTAACTAGTTGAAAATTCTAAGGTAACAAACAATAAAAAACATACAGTCGAATTGATAACATCCTCCTTTTCTAAAGTCGGTAAAAAACATCATCATTAACAGAGCTCATATACGTCCCACTGCTGAGGTTGAGCCTCCCCATAATATGTGGGCAATTGACTTAACATTCGACACTGGTAAAAAGTAAGGTCGATTTCATTTCGAATTGCTCATGTCGGATATAGGATAGGAGTTATGTGAATATATCACTTAATCGTCTTTTACAACACCAACGGCCAAGATGAGGACTCATCATCATCATCATTTCAGCTCATATACGTCCTACTGCTGGGCTCAAGTCTGCTCCATAATTGAAAGAAACTAGACCTTACTATATCATGCTGATCAGACAGGTTAGAAATAGAGTTTTATTTCGAATTTTCCTTCTCTTGCATAGATGTTATATGCGTATTATATCCCTTAGTCGTCTTTTACGATATCCACGGGCAAGATAGGGAGTAATGAATTGTATTCTTATTCCGTCACCACACGAATATGTTTATTAAAATAGCTTATGTTAAATATTACCTCCAGTAGTAGTCCTCATAGATTCGGTTCTCAAAACTTTTGTAGGGAAGGTCTCCATTTCATTGAAGCTGTGCTGTGAAGGAGCCGGACTGATGTTATCTTTGTTTTTAGTTGGTGATATATCTTGATACAGTGAAGATACGATGCTGGCCTTTCTATCCACAGTGCATACGGAGAGGCGACCATTTTCGGAAGGTTTCTGAAAAATAGTCATGAGATAGTAAAAAACCAATTAACTCCATTAAATAGTGGACTAAGAAAAAAATGTTTTGAAACCATTTCTTTTACTTTTGCTATCAGTTTGGAACAAATACGGTACCTACAAATATAACAATAGTTTAAGAGAACGCAAATATGAAGTAATCCCTAACCCCTATACCTCTATATCTGAAGTGGTATATTGTAAGCGAGTTTTCCTTACATTGTGAAGAAAACTTATATAAATGGATTCTCAGAACAAGAAGAAGGGAATATAATTCAATGGCCTTTTCAGTTTTGTATTACATATTGTGTGTCTTTTACAACACCCAAATACAATGTAAGTGTTAGTGGTATTTACAGCCGCCCTTCGAGCTGACGACTAAGTGACATTATTTGGCAATTTCTTTTTTATTTATATAACTAGCTTTTGCCCGCGACTTCGTCTACGTAGAAATTATCTGTGGCAGAGGCAATCACAAATAATTGTGTACTGTGTACAGAGTTCTACAGGCCCACCGTGTTAATCTGAGCAATTTTTTCTGACAGACTCGTAGCTTCTCTATGCTTGTGAGCCGTTGTAATCAAGGCGGTCACTGGAGGAGCAGTGTTGTTGGCGGTGTATTTATATGACGTCATCTCATTTAACAGTTTGCTAATCTCATATATATATATATATATCATATTGGCAAACTCTATATAGAGGGTGCTTCTATACGTAAAGTGACTAATTCCCGACTAAATGGAGCGGCGCAGTAGTCGCGGCGTCAAGTGCGCAGACGACTTTGCCCTAACGCTTATATTGTATTGCTCCCAGCTGAAATCGTACTTGCGGGTGATTGTATGGTATATTAGCTGAAGCTGGACCCTCTGCGGACTGCGCTTAATTTAAATAAATAATACGTTTGGCCGTACTCGGAATCGAGGTGATGATTCGATGAGTCACGCTGCCGCCTAGAGTGGCCCTATTTAAAACGAATGATTTGCTATTTCATAGACCCTGGAACTATACACCTGTTGGCATAGCAATCACCGTTAATTCGAATCCCCTCGTTCAAGGACCAAATAAAATATTTGGGATTAGTACTCGACGGAAGATAGTACTTCAAGAGCATTTTTATCAAATTATACTCCCCGGCTCATTGACGCAGTATTACATATTAACGGCTATGCGCGAGACTGGTTCGATCAACGGCCCTGTATGGTTCACATGTGTGGGCGAGTTATGACCACTTGTCTTAGAACTCTCTTCTGGCATTCGCAGAAAGACATGGTGCTTGCCTCCAATGTGGTTGAGGGGAGTGATGGCTGCTCTAGTAGTTAACTCGTGATCGGGTGCTGCTTGTGGGATCTGGTCCAACCATGTTTTCCTTTCCTTTTTTATTTTTTATTTGAACTAAATTAAAAAAAAATAGTTATATTCTATCTCGAAGGGCATCACACTGGAGCTAAGACTATATGTTGTATAGATACATAATTGTATTCAAAAGATGGTAAAAAAATGACAGCCCGCTGAGTTTCTTGCCGGATCTTCTCAGCTTGTGGCCGCGTTCCGATCCGGTGGTAGATATTGTATTATATTCAAACAATGTATAAATTTGACAATATGTAAGTGCCCTCAAGGGGCCTATGCAGAATAAATGATTTCATTTGCTTAGGGCTACACACAGATACCGTACCATGTCGACCGAGGCAGCATGTGCTTTGGCCAGAACTCTCCCGTGGAACTTAAATGTAGAAATATACGGAGCCTTGTAGTCCGTCACCCGTAAAGTAACTGATCGCGCGAGGCCAATACCACGACAACATAATTTGCTGCCTGGGGTCTAAAAAAGGTGTTCGAGTGACCCTGCACAGCCTTCTTTTTCTATTCATTCTATAAACTATGAATTTCGCACTACACCCTTCACTAAGGATCTCACAAACATGTAAGTGACGAACACAAATAACACCTAGTCTCAAAGCAACACTTTGTCGATCACACAAAAAATTCTTCGGCATTTGAACCCGTGACATTGGCACGGTAGGTTGGTAGCTTAACCACTATGCTATCAATGCAGTTAATTAATAATTAGCGTTGTATGAATTTATAACTTGTGTATTATAGTGAGAAATATCAGACGGGTTGAGAGCCCTCAGCGCTCACCCACCAGTCCGGGTAAAGTTGTCACAGCCATTTGAGGCTAACAACTAAGTCACACACAAAAAAGAAAAAAAAAAAGAAATATCAAAACATAAGTAATTTATCCCCTATTTTACACCCTTAGAAAATAATATATCCTCTGAAGGGTTGATTTTAAGTATATTCTTTTATAATGAGTGTTTTTATTTCGATTTTCAATTAATTAGATCGTGACTAAGCTTACTATAGTTTTTTAACTATCCCACGGGAACTTTTTAATTTATCGAGATTAAAAGTATCCTAAATGTTGACCGGGGATGTAAGGTACCACCATGCACAATTTCATTTAAATTGGTCCAACAACTTTGGAGATTAGCCCGTACAAACAGATAAACAGACAAACAGACAAACATACAGAGAAACAAAAAAAAATAAAAAATATGGATGTGTTCTATATTACTTCTAACATCCCCCTGACTTGGTTTTTAGGGTTTTTTTACTATGTACAGACATTCGATCTCTATAGTTTTATTATATGTATAGATAATTGATGGAATTATTTCTCAAATCTCCAATTGGATTAAGCAACGTAACCAAAAAGAAAATGAAATGAACATTTGATATGATTTGATGCAATGAAATACATTTTTTTTTTGTATGTGGTAGGACCTCACTGCTAATTGTCGTCTGTCTACAGCCACGGGCTGGTCCGTCGGTGGTAGTACCGCACTCATTGAAAATCAACATCTGAATAGTAACAATTTGTTACTGCTCTTTGTTTTTTTTGGTGAGGCCTTTAGTGTCACCGAAATTGCATAACCTCATTGCATGCATGCAGCGAGCGGCCCAACAAAGGTTCAGTGACAGTATCACTTACCATCGTAGGTTTTGTTTGCTGGTTTGCTGCACAGATGGCGTAGCGTAAGATACCACCTACACTGCTAGTGTCAGGGGTTTGATTCCTACGCAAGTCAACACTTTGTGCGATCCACAAATTGTTGTTCTGAGTCTGGATGTAATTTGTGTTCGTTAATTATATGTTTGTAAAGTCCCCCGCAATACAAGGATGGATTAACTTTCTTAGTGTAGGGCGTTGTAAAAAAAGCAGTTGTAAATAGGCATATATAAGAAAATATAAGAGTAGTAGAAATTTATTAATCTTTTAAACTATAAATTATTTTCAACGCACGCGATATATAATATTTTAAATAGATATAGATGTTTTAAATTTTTATCTGCAGGGAAAATCATAAAATAAAAATGTTCTTTTGGTGTAATTTATTAACTTTTTATCACTTCTGAACATCGAAATAAAACAGGGTTTTATTGAGGGTAGCGCCCTATCACTAATTATTGCAAAAGCTTAACCCTGTCTTACCGAACAACTCCGTAGTAAAGATTGGATCTATTTTAAATTATACCTTCCAGTGAAAAGTTTTGAGGCGTTGACAAGTCTATAGAGATAACAAAAATGCTAATTCATTTATATTATCTTTAAGCGTAGTGTAATTATTTAGTTGATTTACGCTTTTATCGCTGTAAAAATAGGCCAAGATGTAATATAAGCACTTTTGTGATATTTTATTTATTAAATTAAAGAAGAGGCTTACGATCAAATCGGCTTTCATTTAATGATTGTAACCGTTGTTATTGTAACAAGTAAAATTTGATGAATGAAGAATTAGGTATAGAAGGTAAGTCCGTGTACAAAAAATGAAGCATTTAAATGGAGCTTACGCCAGACCGTTCCGTAGTGTACAAGGTCACTGTACTGCACGTACGTACGCACCTCTTAAAAAATAAATAGGTAATTATGACGGTTTGTGCCTTCAAAACTAAATGGTGTTACAACACATTTGAAAAACATAAAAAGTGTATTAACATTACTTTTAAAAGTATAGCGACTATTTATGTTAATAAAAATAAAATTTTATTTCATAATTTGTTTAGTGGTATGCGTGTGTACGTGTGTAATCGCCTGCGCGCATGTGATATTTTTGGCTTCATGTTTTTGATCGTTTAAGTATCGACACTATCCTACTATACGTTATTATTCTGGGTGATTGCCAAATAACTGTTGTTAAAGCTTAAAAATTTTAATTACAATACTTAGAATGTTCTAAATAAAACTACAGTAAAACCCGTTTAAGACGATTTCGCAGGGACCTGACCAAAAACGCGTCTTAGGCGGGAAAGCGTATTAAGCGGGAAAGGGGAAAACGTGCCATTATTATTTATTATATTACATTATTATTTTGAATACCTACGTATTGAATTTAACATTTAAAAATTACCTAAATAAAATGTTGTTTATTTACTTTATTTAATACTAGCAACCCGCCCTCGCTTCGCTTCGGTTTCAGTCGCTTTACCCACGGCGTAGTTCACGTTCCTGTGGGAATACCGGGATAAAATATTGCCTATGTTACTCCCTGATATTATAGCTTTCCATTGGTGAAAGAATTTTTGAAATCGGTTCAGTGGTTTAAGCCTGAAAGCGTTACAAACAAACAAACACTCCTTTCGCATTTATAATATTAGTATGGATACTTATCTACTACTAGATACATTTTTAAATATTAAAAAATAAAAAATATTTAAAAATATAAAAAAATGTTGTTTATTATTATTACGTTACTTAATCACCTATTTTAGTCTGACAAAAAGATTTTGAGGCATTAGCAATTACAAGATTTTCAACGTAATTTAATTTTCGCAGTGAGTCTTCGCTTTGATTCAAAGACGTTACTTACCGTCTTAAATCATTAACTGCTGATAATGCCTGGATGTGTAACAAAATCGGAGTTGACTCATCATCTTCTTGGTTATTATCACTTAGGGTCTCTCGACAGTCGCTGGCCGCTACCACAAGGGGTAATAATAATAAATGTATATTTGTGTGGCACGTGTCGGCGTATTAAACGGGATGACGATCGTATTAAGCGTTAAGAAATGTATGAAAACATGTCTCAAGTTGTTGGGATCGACGGAAAATGGCGTATTATGCGGGATATCGTATTAAACGTGATCGTATTAAACGGATTCTACTGTATTTCAAACACATTACATTACAGAGTTCATGGACACGGGCGTACTATAATAATACATCGCTCCTACTAGTTGATATAGAGTTTTATGCCTGTTGCATGGACGTTATATACCTACATTATGTATCCCTTAGTCGTCTTTTATAACATCCACGGAGAAGATAGGGAGTGATGAATTGAATTCTTACTCCATTATCATCGTCATCGTCGCCCACTCCTCCACAATGGGAGGGAATTTGATCTACTATACCATGCTGGTCAGACATGTTGGTATAGGGTTTTATTTCGAGTTTTCCTTCTCTTGTACAGATGTTATGTGCATATTATATTCCATAGTCGTCTTTTACGACATCCACGGTCAACATAGGGAGTGGTGAATTGTATTCTTACTCCGTCACCTAGCTATACCTTAGTCGCTTTTTACGACATTTCAGGGTAAGATACAGTGATGATAATGTGTATTATAATTCATTTACCACAAGAAAAGAAACCGGCTAAGTACGAGTCGGAATCGCGTACGTAGGGTTCCGTACCATTATCTATAAAAATCTCGTTTGTTGTATGGGAAACCCCTTACATATTTATTTTAAGTATTTGTTGTTTTAGCGCCAATAGAAATACATAATTTGTAAAAATTTCAACCGTCTAGCTATCGCGTTTCTCGAGATACAGCCTGGTGACAGACAGATAGTGAAGTCTTAGTAATAGGTACCCACTTTTACCCTTTGGGTACGGAACCCTAAATAGTGAAAAATTTGGTAAAAAAGGCGAAAATTGTTGAATCTGGGCAGAATATCACTTTACCCAGAAACTAGTTTTGAAAATTTTGTTATCTGCTTGTGTTGCTTAGTCGTCGTCTCTTACGAACACCCACGGGTAGAAGAGGGAGCGATGAACTTACTCCATCACCACACAGATATTATTATAATGAAGGCTTTTACCAAAATACGTTAATCAAACCTACAAAATATAACACGTAACCATATATCTTCCAAGATAACAAAATAAGCTTATCTAACGGAATGCAAATCGAATTAATCAACAGCATGGGAGCATAAAGCCATAGGTCATACGTCAATGGGATTATCGTCTTTGATTGGATTATGATAGAGACATATATGTAGCGATGGTCATTGATTTAATATCTGAATTAATAGGTCTTGAGTGGCTCTTAGTAAACTAGTAGCTATTATATCTCTGTATAAAGCTGCCTACCGAGAAGAATGTGAAGGGAGTGTGAATGCGTGCATTGAAGCTCGGTGATACCAAAGGCACCACCAAAACCCTCCATACGCAAACACCCTCAGAAAGTTGGGCTTCCGGCTCTCTCGCTCACCGAACGAAGCGCAGTAACAAATTGCTACTACTCAGACGTCGATTTTCTGCGAGAGTGTGGTACTACCCCGGACGGACCGGCCCGCGACTGTAGGCAGATAACTGTCGACAGTGTGATCCTACCACTCGATGCGATATAAGAAGCTCTTTTGTTTAGTTATTTGTGTTTTTTATTAGATTTAACGAGAACAGAATAAATGTTCTTCGTTTTTTCTTCTACTTTCTTTCTTTCTAAAAAAACTACACATCTTGAACATTATGATGATAATGATGAACTATAACTCTGTGAATATTATTCAAAAACTATCCAACTATGTAGTTCAAAAGATAGCCCTTAAAATATACAAGTCATCCATCAATTTGACACGTCTCCGATAATTCAGTTAGGCGCTCAAGTTTGCGTCAAATATTATCCTTTGAAAGACAATCTGAAGCGATTGGTAAGACTGTCGGTTGGTTTATTACGCTCCACTTACATTAAGCGCGAAGCTTTTAGTCATAGAACTGTTAATGTTGAGTAATCCTCTTAAAATGTCATGTCTTCAAAGGTATAAGTCATATCAATTTACTAACTGTAATAACTTAGATATTTTAGGACTAAAAGCAAACTCGAAGTTTTCCCAAACCCTAACAAAATTGTGTATATCTCAAAATAGAAAGAAATATGGAATAGTATCATAATATGATGGCAAATATGAAACTTTTTAATGCCTGTATAATGATCAGTCTCCACATTATGATGTTGCAATTTTCTGGACAATTAAACAAAATAGTTATTTTTGTATTGATTACGTGTCTTAATTATTTTCAGTCTTAATGATAAAGATAACTTTGCTCACATCAACAAGTATAGTGAATATAAGTAAGGACCAAGGTTATTCAGCCTATCGCCCTCTACTGCTGGACGTATGCCTCACTCATATTTCGCCAAAAAGTGTGGACCTGTGCCGCCTGCATCCAATGTCCAGTAACTTTTATCGACAGTCCACCTAGAATTGCATCCGCCGCGTCGTCACTTGAGAACCTTTCGTCCCCAGTGGTTGTCCATTCGTCGAGCAATGTGTCCTGTCCATTTTCACTTTAGCATGCTAATTGTTCGTGCTATGTCAGTTACATTTCTACGTTCTGCTACGGATTTCCGCATTGCGGATTCTATATCGCAGAGAAATCCCGAGCATAGCCCGCTTCGTAGCACGCTGAGCGGCTTTGAGCTTGGTTGTGAGGTCCACATTTAAAGACCAAGTCTCTGTTCTGTAAATTATCACTATAGTCCATAAAATATAGGATGATCTCTGTGGCAGTTGTCCCTAGTGCTGTCACGCTTATGATAAAGTCCATAGTTTTTTATCGATAAACCTCTTTATTTTTATAATTTTGACTTTCTATTATGATTAAAATACAATCAACGAAAATCTTTTTGAATTTATTTCAAACAAAACTGTTTTTTGACTGTTTTAATTATTCAAAAGGTCAAGACAATCAAGGTCTAGGTCACTATTATCGTCATCACTGGTGCGTTCCTGCTAGAACATTTATCATTTTTTGTCAAAATAGGGACAGTCGTTAGATCAATCGATCAATCACGACTGTTTTATAAATAAATATGTCTAGTTTATTGACAATAATGCGTACAAAATAACATTATCATTTACTCTGAGACAAAAAGTAGTTTTTTAATGTTTAATTAATTCAATTTATATATTTTATAATGTACCTGTCTGTTGTAATTGTAAAAAATATGTTGAAAGTATTATTTGGATACTATATTGGGTTTATTTCTCTTATGAATAATTTAATAAAGATCGGTTATCGATTTAAGTATATCGACTGTCCCATCTCTTTTTTACTTTCAGTCTATTATGACCTTGTGAGTGCGTGAGTAAGCGTCATTTATGTATAAAATGTTTACTTGGTATTTCAGTACTTACGAGGTACATTTTAGACATATTAATATTTTTATATTTATAATATATTGCAATTCAGTTGCAATACAACTGGTACGAAAATAATGAAAATATATTTGATACAAAATGAAATTGTAAACATGTCGCTCGTTCAAACTTACTTCGTTGGTTTCGTTGACATCTGTCACAGAGATCAAGCTATATTTTATGGACTATAGTAACACACACTGATTGTAGAGCTGTATTTTTAGACACAGGTATGTTGGACGAGAAGATTTTCTGAAGTTTCCCGAAGGCATAAACAATACAGAAATTTATTTGTTTATTATAGGGCCCAAAACAAGAAATACTTTATACATATCACAAATTAATAAAATGCTTTTGGATAAGTGAATACTAGGCTTGGAAGCGCTCTGTATTCACTAGTAAGTACTAGTGCATGCTAAGTCATATCAAGTAAGTCATCTGAAGCTAACATCCAAAGTTCAAACAAAAATGCCAAAAAAATTCTTAACTAAAGAAAACAAAGCAATAATTATGGTTATTTTGTTAGATTGTTGTATATACGATAATTATACATGGTTTAGATTTTTTTAAAGACTTGATACTATTACCCTGGACTAATCTACCAAGGAAATAATCCTTGTATTTCGGGGCACTTAACAAACTCAGAACAATTTATGGATCGCAAAAAATGTTATCCAACGTGGGATTCAAACCCACGACATTGGTACGGTAGGTATTTTAACTACGCCATCAGTGCAGTTGTCAGTCAATTAAGATTACTTAAAATTTTATTTATTTTATTTTTTATTTAAGACGTCGTATAAGACGACGAAGGGATGTAATGTGGGCGAGGAGACTTGAAATAAAACCCTCGTCAAAAAAGTCTGACCAGCGTATTATACATAGTAGGTCAATTTCTCTTTCATTGTAAAGGAGAACAAGCCCAACAGTGAACAACGTAAATGAGCTGTGATAATGATAATACACTGCGGGCCTGAGTGCCCCAGAGAGTTGGTCAGGGCCTCGTATCCAGCTCGCCTTTACTGGCTGGCTGGAGTGGAAACCGAAGAGTGCCCGCAGGACTCTCAACTCTGGCTTGCCTTAAGTGGCTGATCAGAGAGGGGTCGCCAGAGCTTTATGCTCGGGGGTGGAAGTGTCATTTTCAAGGGCATAACTACGGGGAAACCACTGCGATGGTGAAACTGGCGCCGCACTGCTCGACACCCCAAGCCACTTGCACCAATGTTGCCAATTGCCCGTATGACCTGCGTGTCTGTGGCGTCCGTTTCGGGGGGGCCATTCAGTGAATTGGCGAGTCACCGTCCGCCACCGTTCAATACGATGCAAGGGATTGAAGGCAGACGACAGTTTCAAAATCAATAGTTTAAGTAAATAGTCCACCAAATCTCATAACCCCATAATCAGGTTTTAGACATCATCATTACGCAATAGTTCTACACCTATCGTTGGCAGTCCACGAGTGTTATGTGCAGACGTGGAGTGCCATCGGTAGATGTTCCATCCCATTTTAACATTAAATTTCTCCAAAGGCCTCTGCGTGTTGGATTCATATCCCCATGTAAGCCTTTCAAAGGACCGGGTATCTTCCCTAGGAAGATTCCGTGAAAAAGAGAGACATAATAATAATAACAATTATTTCATAAATATATATTAGATACCATCATCGTACAATAGTTTTACACCTACCGTTGGCAGTCCACGTGTGTTATGTGCAGACGTGGAGTGGCATCAGTAGACGACCCATCCCATGTTTAGATTAAATTTCTCTAAAAGCCTCTGCGTGTTGGATTCATTTCCCCATGTAAGCCTTTCAAAGGACTTGGTATCTTACCTAGGAAGATCCCGTGAAACGGACATATATCAATTAGATCAAATGCACGTAAATTATAACTTTCGTTTACATTTAATGTTTATTTGCCAAGAGATTTTAGTATATTTCGAGTAGTAGGTTAATATAGTGTTTCAAAGTTAAGTGTTAATTATAAATTTCTTCTAATTTCAGGCTCTTAATTTTCACAACGCCGAAACTTAAGTAAATCTGATCCATTATATTTAAATGTCTAACGTTTATCATTCATGTTATTCATTAAGCTGACTTGAAAGCAAATTCAGATAAAATATTTCGGGTACCAGATATTGACGCTGCGGCAATATTTACCGAATTATGACAGAATTCTCTAAATTTCTAAAACCACCGTCGCTCGTCACGTTTCGAATTACTGTTGGCTTTATCCTTTAAGTAACCATAAATATTCTTCTCAATACCTTGATCTTCTTGAAGAAAATTATAGTATTATACCAAACTCACCAAGAGTGCACATATAAGAGTTTGGCGGGAATGTTAAAATGTCATGTGGCACTCTTATATTTTATTCCTTATTTTAGTGCTTTAGAGTATTATATTGAAAATTTTGCTAGTATTATATTTCCATGTGGTGACGGAGTAAATATATAATTCACCAGCCGAGCTCTTGCTCGTGGGTGTCGTAAAAGATGACTCGGAGATTAAATATGCACATAACATCTTTGCAAGTTAAGAAAAAATTTTAATTAAACCCTCTACCAACACGTCTAACCAGCGTGGTATAGTAGGTTAGTAACCCTCCTATTACGGAGGAGCCTTGAGCCCAGGAGTGGGACGTATATGAGCTGAAATGATGATGATGATGAATGAATAGAAACTTTTGAAGTGTGAAATAAGGTATAATGGTGAATTACGTGAATTTTTATATTTTTCAAAATCCCAGTGAAATCATAACTTGGTTGTCAGCACCCAATCAAAGACTTGACTTACTGATGGATTATTTTTGTGAATTGTTAAGCTAACAATGTATTCGATTGTAGGATCTTATATCCATGGTCATGAATAGTTCAACAAAAATGTGCATAAAATTAACTTCCACTATTTAGTATCTTCTATTGGTTTTCACATTGCAGGTAAGAATGATGATATTCCTTGCATGATTTAAGAACATATTCTATTTTGCTCATACTTCCATTGTTGGGAGGGAGAATTTTGATAGATTCTGATGAAGAAAGTAGACCCAGTACACCATTGTAAATAAAACTACTTCACGAATTTTATCGCACTTGTATTTGATTTTTATTGCCCGACATTTTGTACACTTTGTAGCGTTCGTGGTCACGAGCGGCGGATGAGCGAAACATCACACAATCAAAAATCAAACACACACGCGATTAAATCCGTAAAGTAGTTTTATTTATTTTGTATAATACTCCCGTAAACATCAGAATTCATTATTACATCATGCTAGCTAGAAAAGTCGGCATATTTAACTTGTTTTTTTTTACAATCCTTACCTATTGTTACCTACTTATTGTTCTATCACAACCATAAAAATAGAAGGAGTACACTAGTATAGTCAAACTCAATGAACATTCAGAGTCGGTTTAAAATATATCGACAAAACTTATGCAGAGAGAATGAATGAAAGGAGATTAACAAGATGAATTTATAAGGCGAATCTGAGCGGAAGTGTTAGAAGGGGTAGACCAAGGCGGACGTTCCACGATTAAATCGGGGACGTTCTTAAGAAAGGCCAGGTCAAAAGTACCCTAAATCGAAGAATATGCATGAAGAAATTAATTAATGTGGAGGAGGCGGAAGTGGTATGTAAAGATCGTAGCAATTGGAGGGAAGTAGTCTTTGCCTGTGAGAAAGAGGTGTGAATATATGTATGTATGTATGTATGTAACAAGACTTACAAACAAAAAATTATAGGTACTAAATATTTATGCAATTTCTGCTAAGAATTTAATATTCTTTAAAACAATTTATAAATCTTAGGTAATCTCGAATTGAAATCTCAAACTTGATTAAAATGAGAACCAACGAAAGGCAAATTAGATCGAGATATTTAAAAATATAATGAAGTAATGAAAAACCAGTAAGTCGTTCATTTAATAATCAACTAAGAAAAAGAAAATTAATGTACCATATTTTTATAAGTTTAAAAAGTCCTCCTCTTTTTACCATTTTTCTTCTTTTCTCATGCACCTTTGAGCTATAGTTCAAATTTCAAGTGTCAAGTGTGATAGGACCACACTGTCGAAAGTTATCTGTTTACAGCCACAGGCACGTCCGTTCAGAGTAATACCATATTATCGCAGAAAATCAACGTCTGAGTATTAACAATTTTACTGAACTTCGTTTGGTGAGTGATAGGACGGAAGCACAACTTTCTGAGAATGTGGTGGGTTTTGCAGATATCTTTAGTATCACCGGACCTTACGTATTCAAACTCTCTTCACTTTCTCCACGGCAGCAGGAGAAGCACACACACGAGGCACACACCTTTCATAAACCTTTGTTAGGCAACGGCCTAACAAGGGTTTATGAGTGGCAGATCTGTATTGATAGATGTTAAAAGAAGATAAATATAAGAAAAATAACTTTTTTTTATTCAAGGTCAAATAATTAATTTTAATAACAAAAAATAATAGGCTGTTTATTCATAGTTTTAAATTGCCACTTCTATACGGTAATCCTATGGCTTGTGTGTGTTAGTGTAGTTAGTGCTTTTTAACTTTATGCTACAAAAAACAAAGAAATTATTGATTTCATCCCGTTTTCTATTAAAATCTTTATTAAGGCAGAAATAGGCATGATACGAAATAGACAGGTGATATTTCATATCAATATGACATGACGACAATTCAATTGACGCAATCCAATATAATTCGATTTGCATCGATACAGCGAATTGAAAGAATATTGACAAATTTTTAGCAAGAGCATTTCTATTCGTGATAGAAATCTAGTAGGTACTATAAACGTTACATCTTTATATATAAATTTCTTGTGTGTGTATGTCACTGAACTCCTCCTAAACGGCTGGATCGATGTTTTTTGTGTGTGTTCAAGGGGATTTGAGAATAGTGTAGATTCACAATTGGACTCGGTCGGTGGCACTTTATTTGAACAGAACGTCTGTTGGGTCAGTTAGTATCTTCTTTAATATATATTTTTTGTTTCCGCGTGTATGTCACTGAACTCTTCCTAAACGGCTGGACCGATATTGATTTCAAGGAGAATTCTTTATATTTCATTTCAACAAAACAACGTCTGTGGGGTCAGCTAGTCTATTATAAGATTAGTGCTTATGAATATTTGCTAATGGAAAGGATATTGACCTACTACACAACGCTGGCAAGATGGGTTGGCATAGAATGACATTCTCAATTATCATTCTCTTACAACGAATTATCTTAGAATCATGATATACTATTATCACACGGAGCATAATTATACTAGTAATAGCTGAACCCAACAGACTTGTTCTGTTCAAATAAAATAGCGGCACCTACCGGGTCCAATTGTAAATCTAAACCATTCTCGAATCCTTGGAATACTCGCAAAAAAATTTATCAACATCGGTCCAGCCGTTTAGGAGGAGTTCAGTGACATACACATGTACACAAGAAATTTATATATAAAGATCTACAGAAGTTTATCTCGAGACTTGTCACCGAGCCGATATAAATCAAATGCGAAAGATTGAATTCATCCATTAGTTTCCAATCTTTTTTTGATTGATTCAAGCATAAATGTAGTTATCCGATGCTAGAGAATCAATCATTCAAAAGGAAATAGTGTATGATCGGTTTCGCTTTATTTGAGATGGGGAAAAATAATCGAAATATTTTTCTGATCATATAGCGATCAAATACTACTAATTACGTCACTAATTAATATATTAGACGCTGATTCGTTATACTAGGATTATAAGCCAGAGTAGGTACTGGACTGCATCAATCCTATCCAATAGATAAAAAAGTTTCTCGTGTGGTGACGGAATAAGAATACAATAAAGATATACCCCCCCCCCCCCCTTCTTCCCCATCACACACGTCTAACTAGCGTGGTGAAGTAGGTCAATTTCCTTCCCATATTGGAGGAGGCCTCAGCCCAACTATGACACGTAGGTATATAGGCTGAGATAACGATGAAATAAAGAAAGAACGAGAATTAATGTCAAATCAAAACGCTTTAAAATCCTTAAAATAAAAGTTTTATTTCGTATTTTTTTCCCACCACACATTCAGATCACTGTAACTCCTGTAAACCTGGATCCACAATGGTCGCAGAAACGCTTTTAACTGTCTTGGCACCCGCAAAAAATTTAATAAAAAAAAAAAACAGGTGTTGGAAAGATTCCGCTTTTCTCCTATGTAAAGCGGGAGACATGAATCAAAGTAGGATAATTACCCAGTAAACAAGAGGATGTACAACCACGTGAGGCGTCAGTCATCTTTTATGGTAGTGGTAGGACCACACTGTTGACAGTTGTCTGTCTACAGCCTCGGGTCGGTCCGTCCGGGTTAGTACTACACAGAGCAGAAAATCGACGTCTGAATAGCAGCAATTTGTTACTACGCTTCATTTGGTGAGTGAGAGAGCTGGAAGCCGAACTTTCTGAGGGTGTTTGCATATAGTAAGTTTTGGTGATGCCTTTAGTTTCACCGAACCTCATTGCACGGATTCACACTTCCTTCACTGCCTTCACGGTAGACAGCAGCCTAGCAAAGGTCCATGAGCGGCAGCAACACTTACCATCAAGTGTACTGTTTGCTCGTTTGCCACCGTTTGCAAAAAAAAAACCATTTGATTCATTACTATGTCAAAATTACGAAGATAATAAGTCATAGACAAAGGCGTGAATTTACAAAAAATATAACGATTTCAGTATCCTCTTACAAGGCTTCAAAAGAAGGGCCTTGACGAATCTTGATATTCGAGCCAGTAAAAATTGGCCTCATCGATCACTGTCCGAATTATGTAAGAAAATAAGCTAAGCATCAAATACGAATGGATGTAGTAGTTTCGTATTACTTTAAGAAAAAATGATAAAATCATTTTGATAAGAAAATCTTTTTGAATCACTACGGAGACTTTTTTTTAAGTAAATGATTGCGGCTATGGAATTTCAAAGGATAATTTAAAATGATGAACTTACACTATCGAATAGATATATCATCATCATCATCATCACAGCTCATATACGTCCCACTGTTGACCTCGGGCCTCCTCCACAATAGGAGGGAATTTGACCTACCAAACCATGCTGGTCAGACGTGTTGGTATAGGATTTCGTTTCGAGTTTCCTTTCTTTTGCACAGATGTTATGTGCATATTATATCTCATAGTCGTCTTATACGACATCCACGGGCAAGATAGGGAGTGGCGAATTGTATTCTTACTCCTTCACCACACGGAAACCTAGATAATGAGATAGACTAGATATATAATTAAATTAATTTTTTGTACTGACCACACCATGAGTCTGCTCTTATGCCCATTACTTGGTGTCGACTCAATATGTGTTCTTCTTTCACAGTACAAATAGCAATAGTTTTATGACCGGCCGCCTGCCTGCATCCTCACTGGGAATTAATAATTCTTGACAAGAGAGTCTCAAATGGAGTTATTCTAAGTCGATGGAAAAACTACAGTAGTTCCATTTACTTCCTATTGTGGATGAAGCTCAGTCCAGCAGTGTATGTATACGTAAGCTACGATGATATCACTCTAGACAGACACTCTAGGGTCCGACGTTCAGGAGGGCGGACGTCATGAGGAGAGGGTGTCCCGCGGGGGTATTCCGTCGGGCCGACTACTGACGACCAAAAATCTGCATCTGTGGTCAGCCCAATGACGAAGACGACGTGCTACGGGTAGATCATGGGCCCGCGTGCCGCCCCTCTGTCGCCTCCGGACGGAATCGGGCGGCGGATGCACTGACCATGACCCAACCAAACCTAAAAAGACAGATGGGTTGTTTTAAGGTTTTATTGTAAGTTTTCTTTATTAGTCATCTTTTATGACATGTTATTTGAATCATTACTACGTCATAATTATGAGGATACAAGCATGGGCGTACCCAGGTTCTGGGCAAGGGGGGACCAAATCAGGTTTTTTATAAGCTAGGTATTTATAAGGTATAAAAAAACTTAAATTAAATTAGATATGTTTTAATATAATTTTTTTAACTAGGTACTTATACAATGACTATTTTAAAAGTTCGTTTCGAGGGTCTTCAGTAAAACGATTTATGACTGTTCCTGTCATAGGTATCTAACGAACGCACCGCGTAATTTTTAGTTGTAAAAATATTGTATTGCAAACAAATGGCAAAAATTCGTTTTCTTAATTTTTATCGATGAAAGTACTAGATAAGATACATAGTTAGTAGGGACGTTAACATTATCCAGGGGAGGGCAGCTGTTGGTATTACTATACCATGCTGTTCAGACGGGTTGGTATAGGGTCAATTTCCCTCACATTATAAAGGAAACTCGAACTGAACAGTGCAACGCATGTGAGCCGAGATGAATTAATATATCTTTCAATCATTATTTCATTAATCAATAATTGCGGGTATAAAATTATTAAATAATAGTGTAAAAGGCGATTAAAATCTTTATAATAGGAATAACAACTTTCATTATTCATTGATCAACTTACAGCCGTCCGCTTATGACCATAAACCTTCCCAATTGTAATAATTAGTAGCATCAATGTCTCCCAAGTAGTCTAATTAATCCTATTAGTGATAACAAACCAGTTGCGTTAGTAACGATGACATAGTGAACGTTAAATACCTTAATCCTATCATGAACACGGATTTATAAAGAACTAACTGACCCAACAGACGTTGTTTTATTCAAATCTAAAAATATAGTAAAAGCAATTCTCCTTGAAATCAATAGCAGCGCCACCTACTGGATCTAATTGTGAATATAAACCAGTCTCAAATCCCCTTGAACACGCATAAAAAAATTCAGTAACATCGGTCAAGCCGTTTAGAAGGAGTTCAATTACAAACACACGAACAGAAGATTTATATATACAAAGATAAGGTCGCGAAAAAGTTTCTTCGCACTCTATATAATTCAAGACATTTTTTTTCAATGTTCAAAGTTAACATTCAATTACAATAATAGGTCTTTACCTATGTAATTGCCGTTCTGCAGTACTGGCCATTTCAAATCAAAATCATTTTTGTTTGGCTAAGAATTCTAATTTCAAATTAATTTTATTTTAAAACATGGAATTCATTTTCCAAAAGTAGTCATTTGTTTATTGATTAGTGTTACGTTTTCATCGCATTTCAATCTTTTTCGTCATTATGGATACGTTAAAAAATCGAGTAATTATGGAATATGAGTATAGTAGTGGCAGCAACGCGGCACAAGCGGCACGCAACATCAACGAAGTTTACGGAGCTAACACTACAAACCAACGCACCGCCTGTTATTGGTTTGCTCGCTTCCGTTCTGGAAATTGCGACCTGAAAAATTAACCTCGCTGTCGTCCGAAGACTTTGGTCGACAATGACGAATTAAAGGCGATTGTGGAAGCCGATGATACACAATCTACGGCTGAATTAGCAGCAGCTTTCGACGTTAGAGTCAAAACAATATTGGTCCATTTGCGTCAAATTGGCAAGGTAAGAAAGCTAGACAAATGGGTGCCCCACGAACTCAGAGGGTTGACGTAAATGGTGTGCAATCCCAGATGGGTCTGTTATAGAAATGGGCGTGCCGCAAGGATCCATTTTGGGGCCATTTCTGTTCCTTGTTTATATTAATGACTTACCCTATTATATAGGGGACAATCAAGACATTGTGTTGTTTGCGGATGATACTTCTTTGTTATTTAAAATCAAACGACAAATGCTTAGTTATGACGATGTGATCAACGCACTGTCTAACGTTGTTCATTGGTTCAATATAAACAATCTTGTTCTTAATGAGAAGAAAACAAAATGTATTAAATTTACCACACCTAATGTGAGACAAGTGGAAACCAATGTTCAAATAAATGGTGTGGCCCTAGACCTAGTGGAGTCCACGGTTTTTTTAGGTATCACCATAGATGCGAAACTCCAGTGGGGGCCTCATATTGAAAAATTGTCAAATAGACTTAGCTCAGCGGCTTATGCTGTAAAGAAAATTCGAATGTTAACCGACATTGAAACGACTAGAATAGTTTATTTCTCTTATTTTCACAGCCTTATGTCATATGGCATACTACTTTGGGGATGCTCCGCGGATTTGAATACCATCTTTGTTCTCCAAAAACGGGCTGTCCGCGCTATTTATAGTCTAGGGCCAAGAGCTTCACTTCGGGAAAAGTTCAGAGAGATAAACATTCTAACTGTTGTATCACAATTCATATTCGAAAACGTTATGTAACGTTATGTATGTAAAAAAGAATTTTGAAAAATTTGAAAAGTACAGTAGCATTCATCATGTAATAAACTCTAGGAATAAGGATAATCTAATAATTCATACTACTCGTCTACAGAGAATTAGTAGGTCTTTCATGGGGCAATGTATACGTTTTTACAATAAACTACCTAAAAATGTCCGAGACATGCCAATTAACATGTTTAAAAAAGCTATTAAGAGTAGACTTTGTAGCAAAGGCTATTACAAAAGTTCGAATTATTTAGATGATAATACAGAGTGGTTATGAGCAGCTCCTCATTAAGCAATTCATGTTATTGTAATTGTTACAGCTTTAAGGTACTCCTAACTTGTATGAATTCACAGGTTTTTTATTTTAATTATTTTTTTCTCTTACTCTTGTGATTGTACAGCGTAGCGTGTTTTGCCTGTCGAATTTTGGTTTTGATCTCCTTTTGCATACCTGCTATAGTTCATAGTTTATTTTATAGTACTTAGTGGTTTTTTTTTTTATAGTAGGTATAGCAGTAGTTGTAGTTCGTTTTGTTTTTTTATTTATGGTTTGGTCATGCTCATTGAATAAGGTTCTGCTTGCGGTAGCTATGTGGGGCGGGTCGCTCCCTTCCCTCTAATTTGGTTGAGGAGAGTGATGGCTGCTCTAGTAGTTAACTCGTGATCGGGTGCTGCTTGTGAGATCTGGTCCAGCCATATTTTCTTCCTTTCTTTATGCTTTAATTATTTTTTGTCTTGCATTAAATCTTGAATATTTATACATATATTTAATTTCGAAGGGCATCACACTGGAGCTAATACCATATATATTATACTTAAGCATAATATTATGTATACATATTTAAAAGATTAAGGAAAAAAATTACTACCCGCTGAGTTTCTTGCCGGATCTTCTCAGTTTGTGGCCGCGTTCCGATCCGGTGGTAGATTATTGTATTGTATTCAAAACTGTAATTTGACAATATGTAAGTGCCCTTAAGGGGCCTATACAGAATAAATGATTTGATTTGATTTGACTCAATGATCGCCAGCGCGAAGTACGCGTCGAGACATGCCTTGCATTGCTCAAGAGATACACAAATGAATGAATTTTGAAACGAATTATTACTTGCGATGAAAAATGGATTCTGTTTGATAACTGCAAGCGCTCAGCAAGTTAGTTGGATCCTGGTTCAGCACCTAACCAACGCCCTAAACGAAAACTTACCCCTAGAAAAGGGATGCTCACTGTTTGGTGGTCTAGCGCCGGTGTGATTCATCACAGCTTCTTACCAAACGGGGTGAGCATTACTGCAGATGTGTACTGTGAAGAACTGAACACAATGATGGAGAAGCTGGCACATCTCCTACCAGCATTGGTCAATCGCTCGTCTCCGCTGCTCCTGTACGACAATGCGCGACCTCATACTGCACAGCAGACGGTCTCCAAGTTGCAAGAACTGGGGTTGGAAGCTCTCCGTCATCCGCCATACTCATCAGACCTTGCGCCTACAGACTACTTCTTTTTCCAGAATTTGGATAACTTATTGGCGGGAAAGAAATTCAATACCCGAGAGGCAGTACAAAATGCCTTTGAAGAATTGGTTGCCTCCCGTCCAGCTGATTTCTTTAAGAAGGACATCAATAAACTGCCGCTGCGTTGGCAAAGATGCATTGATTGCATGGGTGATTACTTCGATTAATACAAATAAAAAATACATGGAAAAAAATCGTTTAATTTTTTCATACATAACGGCAATTTCATACGTAAAGACCTAATATGTGCCGTTTTATTCTATGACTGTTTGTTATCATGTAGGTAATGACATGATCCCGTTACTGTAGAAATTTTGGGACTTCTAATAAAAGAAAACGCGACAAGTAGTTTTAAGAGTCCTCTCTTGATGGTAACCTGATACTGTCTAAAGAATTCTGAAAAGACCGAAACAGGTGAAAATCCTAAATTTCAAAGTCAGCAGCTATATGGTAGGTAAATGCATTAACCTTTCAGCCAAACTCTCTTAATTTTTGTTGCTTTTGCAAAAATGGCGTCCATTTTATCAGTAATAAGACGACCAGAGAGAGATGCATATTTGACATTAAAATTCTCGGATTGAAAGCATTTATACCAACTTTGTGCTACTGACATTTTGACAGAAAAAAAAACAAATGAGAAACAGCGAGAAACAATTTTTTACTCAATTATTTCGTTTTCTGAAATGTAACTTCTTTAGTAGTATGAAAACTAGCCAGAGACGATTAGTGCAGCCAAAGAGATTTTATTAAAGGTTTATCCAGACTAGGAGTACTTTTCAGCCGACCTATTAAATAATTCATCATCATAATCTTAGCCCACATAAGTCCCACTGCTGGGCTCGGGCCTCCACCACAATGGTTGGGAAATTGACCTTCTGCGCTGGTGAGACTTGTTGGTATAACGTTTTATGTCGAGTTTTCCTTCTGCAGTATGGATATTATTTGCATATAATAATATTTAGTTGCCTTTTACGACACCCACGGGTAAGAGCGCGTAAGAGAGGGTTGGTGAATTATATTCTTACTCCGATACCATACGGAGAATTAATAAAACTAGTGGTCGCGAGTGGTCGATATTCGGCCTTAATTCATTTAAATTAATTTTTCTGCTACACAATTTTCTTTTAATTATATATGTAAGTAGGTATAATTGTATATTAAGTAAAGCGGTATTTCACTAATAACTAAAATATAAGTACAAATAGTAGACATTGTCATCATAATTGTGATTGTTTGACATTCAGTTCGGCCAGAGATTTTAACCGTAAACAAAAGTGTATGCGTGTATAAATGTGTGTGTATCGACTGCATTAATGTGCGTAATACCTTTTGTAATGAATTTAATGTATTTCTAATTCATCATTATATCAAATTTTAGTTTTATGCACTTCTCTTCAATATAATCTTCAACTGTACCAAATTTCATATTTGTCCATCTGCATGATTTTCGTAAAAAGGGTACAAAGTTTTTGCTTCACGTATTAATATATAGATACAAAATGAATACATATAATAATGCCTGTATAATACGTTGAAAGCGTTCATCTCATTAAAGATATAACTAAATGATGATTAATTTACCTTAAACAATAATCTTTATTATTATATTGTATAAATCTAATCAAAAGGCGCGTAATTTATCATCTACATTCAAAGACGGTGCACAATAGAAGTGGAGGTAAAACAAGCATTGTTCAATGTAGATATCATTAATCTAAGGTAACATAAGTGTTACCTTTGAGCGTTAATCTTGTTTGCGGCGCTACTTGTATGTTCAAGTTTTGCTATATATAATCTGAGTGTAGAAATATATATATATATATCAAATAGAAAATGGTTAATCAAATAGAAAACGATAATTCAAATAGATGATGGTGAATTAATCCGTGTGGTGACGGAGTAAGAATACAATTCACAATCCCCTTTCTTGCCCGTGGGTGTCGTAAATGACGACTAAGGGATTATGGCAGATAACATCCTCCGTGTATAAAAATTCCTTGCAAGAAAAATATATACGTAGAAGCGCTAAGATCTTAGAACAAGCAAATAAAAAGTTATTGCAGATGGTAACTCACGAGAAAAGCCGCCCGTTACCATGAACGCTGTAAAGTGTTCGAAACGTTGGGCAAAAAATCAAACACAAACGCGATAATATTTATAAAAATAGTAAATGGTGAATCAAATAGGTTCCCCTCTGTAGCGATGGGGTAAAAATACAATTGCCACCAATGGTTACATGCCCATGGAAGTCTCAAAAATCGGCTAATGGTATTATTACTCGGGCCGGCCACGAAGGACAAGGAACTCGGTACTGGTGGTCAGCCCGACGTAGAAGGCGATGAGCTACGGTGGGTTATGGAGCCGCGCGCCGCCCCTCCGTGGCCCTGGATGGAGTTGGATGGTGGATGCACTGCCATATCCCTTCCCAAAAAAAAGGGTATTATTGCTTGCTTTAGCTACATACTTTAGCCATAAAGAGAACTAAAAGTCACATTTACGATATTCTTAATACTGAACTTTTCGTGTGGTGACGGAGTAAGAACAAAATTTACCATCATCTGCTTTACCCGTGGGTGTCGTAAAAGACGAGTGACCAGTGTATTATAGTAGGTAAATTTCCCTTCTCAAGGGAGGCTCAAGCTCGGTAGAGGGATTTCATGAGCTAGGATAAGAAGATGATCAAGTGGGCTGCTAACTGGTTTACCATCAAAAACAATAAAAAATATTGCAGATAAATCTCAGCGAAAAGAAATAAAAGTGTAAACATTTGCAGTTTAGCTTCAGTTTTATAGTTATTACCGGTCCATTAAACTCAAACAACTATCTCTAAGTCTCATTTATATAGTACTTATTCTTACTTTTTATTACTGTAGTAGGGAAAAACTTTATTCTAGCAAAGACATTGCAATTCTTAGTTTTATTTATAGTTCTATCAGATAGTTATTTAGCTTTTTTTTATTGCTTGTACGTCAAGGTTTCGGTACAAGGAGGAAATACTGTGGTTTATGAGGTTGGACTATCCTTTCGTGATCAGGGCAACTCCATAACGAGAGGGAATTCGATGTACTATTCTAAGCTGGAGTTCTTTTTTCTCTTATATCGATGTTACCTGTATATATCCCTTAGCCGTCTTTTAGGACACCCACGTGCAAAACCCACCTCGCCTCGGGTGATTAATCTTACTCCGTAACCACACGAAACAGTGTACGTTGGTCTACGCTGATTTAAATCAGTAAGACAATTGAAAAGGCATTTTAAGGTAGCTGTGAGTCCAAGTCCTTGTGTGGAAATCATTTTCTGCTAATAATAAATAAGTCTTATATATAACTAATCTACTCACCTTAGGTGGAACTATGAGGTACGTCTCCACTTTGTGATCAGCCAGATAACCTTCTCTTGAAGCACCGTCGCCAGGTTCCACGTCGAATCTGCCACCTAGTTGAAGTAGAGTCGCTTTGGTGATGTGGACTCGACTGAAATGTATATATTTATATAAATATACGTATAGTATATATGGTACGGTTTGCCCTGTGGTATGAGAATACAATTCACCACCCCTTTCGTACCCGTAAGAATCATATACCGATAACATCAATGCAAGAGAAGGAAAACTCAAAATAAAATCCAACATATCTGATCCGCGTAGTATTGTAAGTCAATTATCTATCCAGATTCAGTCATACCTCACTCAAATCACCCGAGGTGGCAAAAAGATAGCATGCAACCCAATAACCTGGGATACAAGTATCTTTCCATCGCCATTGGGGCTATTCACTGGTACATGTACACTAGTAGTCATAGACCTCTCCAGAAGACAATGTGTAAGCGGATTGATGTTCGCAGCGGATATAATAAGTTTCTCAAGATATTGCCTAATTTCCTAGTGATACCTGAGGCAATTTTCACGCATCCCACGGAAAAGTAAGAAGTGGTACCTTGTATTCCTAAACCGTATCTGCTATAGTAAAAATTAAAATTGACTCACCCAGCAATTCCACCAGACTCCATATGGTTGGCGAGCGTGACGTCATCACTCCAAACATCGAACTGCCACTTTCGAAGACCAAGGACACCACACAAAACATTACCAGTATGAATGCCAATACGCATGTCTACATTAAAACCTGTTGCTTCACGGACGAATCTAACGAACAAAATTGACAATTTAAAAAATTATAATTGATTTATTGATATTTTAAAAAGAAATAAACCTATAACAGCTGATAGGAAAGATATTCCACGAAATTACGAGAACCAAATTTATTACTAAAACTTAATTTTAATTTGTTTTTCTTCTTCTTCCTTTTCTCATTTCACACAGTTATGTTTTCTATATATTGGGGGAAACTTAATCCATGCAATCTACGAAACTAAGCTGGTCAGACAGGTTGGCGTAATATTTAATTTCGAGCTTTACCTCTCTTGCAGATCCATTAGTAGCGTATTGGTGTTGGATTCAATTTTTAGTTGTCTGCTCATTGCATGTTCACACCGTTAAATACTTATTTTAATCTTACGTGCAAAATGCTGATGGCTACATATTTGTATCGTATCTATTTTTTTTTTTATTGCAAACGGTGGCAAACGAGCAAACAGCACACCTGACGGTAAGTGTTGCTGCCGCTCATGGACCTTTACAAGGCCGTTGCCTACCGCGAAGAAAGCGAAGGGAGTGTGAATGCGTGCATTGAGGCTCGGTGATACCAAGGGCACCACCAAAACCCTCCACACATAATCACCCTCAGAAAGTTGGGCTTCCGGCTCTCTCGCTCACCGAACGAAGCGCAGTAACAAATTGCTACTACTCAGACGTCGATTTTCTGCGAGAGTGTGGTACTACCCCGGACGGACCGGCCCGCGGCTTTAGACAGATAACTGTCGACAGTGTGGTCCTACCACTCCTTCACACACACTTGATTGTAAAATTTAATTTGTAAATTTGTTTTCCGAAATAAAATAAATAAATTTACGATAAAATGGTAGTGAACTATATTTTAATCCATAGAAAATTAACTAGTTTATGTAAGCTGATATCACTACAGCAGAAAGAAAATCTTGAAACCAAAACCTATAATAATCGTCTGATTATTTACAGTAGATCTATCTCGCGCGCATTATGGAAAAAGACCAGTGCTCAATAATAATATGTTCATGAAATGAACAAGAATATATAAGAGTCTTCACTATCCGGTGCTTGGCCCGAAGATTAGTTGCCACTCACTTTGATCTAAGGGGTGAGAGCGACGTCCCGGGGTTTGTTTCCGGGATATCAAATTGCAGTGCACACAAAAGGGATGCATCCAAAAAGAGTAACCTTCCGGACGTGAGATTTATTGAAACCCAAGTCGTTAAATAAGTCGTGGTAGGACCACACTGTTGACAGTTGTCTGTCTACTACCACGAATTGGTCCGTCCGGGGTAGTACCACACTCTCGCAGACAATTGACATCTGTATAGTAGCATTTTGTTACTGCGCTTCGTTCGGTGAGCGTGAGAACCGGAAGCCCAACCTTCTAAGGTGCTTGCGTGTGGGGAGTTTTGACGATGACTTTAGTATCACCGAATCTCATTGCACGCATTCACACTTCCTTCACTTTATTCACAGTAAGCAGCGACTTAACAAGGGTTCATGAGCGGCAGCAACACTTACCATCGAGTGTACTGTTTGCTCATCTTCTACCGTTTGCAAAAAAAAAAAAATGCAGTGTGTGATTAGCAATTATAAAGGAACACTATTATCATCCTGCTATTAGGCTAATTATTTGGGTCAACGCAATTGATCATACAAACCACATCAATCGATCCACAAACTTGATACGGTAGTTCGATATCTCAAGCACTTTATTATCTGCGGGTGACGTGACCGGGGATTAGTCCGTCACTCGCCGAGAGGCCGACCGCGTGAGGAAAGATCGACGTTCTCCCCGAGAAGGGGGGGACGTCGGTCGATGGGAGGGTACCCCACGTAGGGGGGTATTCTGTCGGGCCGACCACTGATAACAGGTAACCCTGCTCCGGTGGTCGGTCCAACGACGAAGACGACGTGGTGTTCGGGTGGGTTGCGGGTGTTGCGTGCTTAAGCCCCTCTGACACCTCGGACAGAGTGGTGCGGAAGCGCGCCGGCCGCAGCCCACCCCAAAAAAAAAAGCACTTTATTATCTATGCAGTCAAGATTAATTATCTATTTGAATCACTAATGCCTATTATTAAGACAATGCATTACGAATTCAAGGAGTGTTCACAAAAAGCTTGGAAAGTAATCGTGTTATTCTTTCGGGAATCAATACAATGTATTTCTCAAATACTGAGATAGAGGCTTCGCTAAAATAGGTGAACAAACAACAAACGGTTCTTATCAAGTGTTTGAAATAACACAAGCTCATTTATGTAAGCGTCACTTACCGTATAGCATCAATCATCTGTAGGCCCATATTGACACAATTATACGCGTGATTTGGCCTCGATACGGGCAAGCCTGACACGCAGTAATAACAATCGCCAAGTATCTTGATTCTCATACACTGGTTCTCCTGTCAATAAAACATTTTTGATTTATAGTCGCGCTGAAAGTGGATAGATAAACCGAGCCACCCTGTAAAGTGTTTGAAACGTCGGGTAAGTCAAAATCAATTATAAAGTCGATAATATCTGTAAACATAGTTTTATTTCATATTCGCATAAACATCAGATAATATTACATTAAATAATGTTATGGAAATCCATTGAATGATCTACATCACCATTGATGATGATGACCATGCTCCAAACGGTTAAATATGTTGGAATAATGTTTCATTTCGAGTTTTCCATCTCTTTTTAGATGTTATATGCCTATTATTTTCCTTAGTCTACGATTATGACACCTATGGGTAAAATAGGGTGGTAATTGTATTCTTTCCTACTCCATCATCACACGAAGAAATATATAATTAAAGTACACGAATAAAGCTCAAACTAAAAAAATAATTTGTGGATGCATAAAATAAAAACATTGTACTGTGTAGGAGTGGAATCATCGTCAAATGGCACGAGAAGTAAATATTTTGAACCTTACACCATCTGTGCAGTCATTAAGATCGGTATAATGAATATTGGTCATTTATAGGTGTTTTTGCGACTGGACAGTAAGAGGTTATGTTGTTAACTCAAAGCTGATACTGATATAAAAGATTAAAAAAAATGACAGCCCGCGCAGTTTCTTGCCGAATCTTCTCAGCTTGTGGCCGCGTTCCTATTAGGTAGTAGATTAATGGATTGTTTCTAACGATGTAAAAATTTGACAATATGTAAGTGCCCTTAAGGGCATTGTTCAGAATAAATGATTCGATTTGATATTATAGGTGTAAAAGTAGCGTAAACTTCAAAAATCTGGTATACCGACTTGATAAAAAATTCGCTTTGACAATAACAAGCGATTTCAATCAATATTTTTATAAATAGAAATTTATATTCTCTCTTTATACCTCAGGGGATAGTAGTATAGCATTGTTAAGTTCTCTAGAATTACAATATTTTAATATTTTTTTATTGTGATTGATCGCTGAGGAAGAGGAAGCCCATCTGGTGGTAAGCAGTAAGTGCCACTCATGCACCTCAGCAAGACGAGGGGCATAACCAGGTCGCTGCCTACCGTCTTAACTTCCGGCTCTCTTATATGTTTAACTATCACTTAAGAGCATAGTAGTTTTTCGACAACTTAATTACCACTTGCAAACATTACATTAATTTTCAACATTTCATAATTTCAGTGCATATACGTCTCACTGTAAGACTCGAGCGTCCTCCACAACAAGAGAGAAATTGACCTTACTATACTATGCTGGTCAGACAGATTAGTATGGGGTTTTGTTTACAATTTTTGGGGAGTGATGAATTGTATTCTTAGTCCACATATTAATTTTACCACTTATAAAAAAAGGCCACAGAATATACCTAATCATAAACCAATGAATATCTGCCTCTATCTGTTTACTCTGTTTATTGCTTGTAAAATAGACAACGTATAAAAAGCAATAAACAACCGTATTATCAAATGAAGATTGATTGAAAAGAGCATTATATTTTACACTGTTTTCGTCTTTACTCTGAATTTATGGCAAAAAGTATTTCTATACCCTAGAGTAACAATAAATCTGTTATATGGATGTCAAACAGAGTGAAGATAAATATATTATGAAATTGAGTTTAACGGGTAAGTAATAAAGAAAATTCAGCGTAAGTAATAAAGAAAATTCAGCGTAAGTAATAAAGAAAATTCAGCGTAGTGACATGTTAAGAACGTTTTAAATAAAACTACTTTACGGATTTTATCGCGTTCGTATTTGATTTTTGATTGACTGACGTTTCGAACACTACGCAGCAATTATATTTAAAACCTAAACAAAGTGGTTTTTAAATATTTTCTCATATAGAATAATTTTCTTCTTACACTGGCAATAGATTTGTATAAAAATGTAGGTCAATTTAATAATTAATTTTCTGTATCGGGTAGATAATTATAAATTTCTAACGATGACTTGTTGGACGTGAGACATCTTATTCCCCCCGGGACCATGAACGCTGCAAAGTGTTCGAAACTTCGGGCAATCAAAAATCAAATACAAACGCTATAAAATCCGTAAAGTAGTTTTATTTAAAATGTGTAATACTCGCGTAAACAAGAGAAATCATTATGTTAAGAACAATTTATCGTCATCATTTACGTCATCATCCTATTTTTTGAGTGTTCTCTTTTATCATCTCATCTTATATACGTTCCACTGGGTTCGAGTCTCTTCCACAATAGGAGGAAATTGATATACTATACCACACTGGTCAGACATATTGCCGTAGGATTTTATTTCGGAGTTTTCTTTCTTTGCATACATCTTACTCTAAAACTCATTTATTTCGATCTTATAGTAATAAATCGGTACAGAATCTATATAAAATTCCAAAGATTATAACTTAAAAATTATACTAAAATAAGTTAGAAAAAAGGGTAAAGATGCATAGAAGGAAAAGATATATAACAAATAGTATACATAAAGAGATCGAATAAATCCTTTATTAGCATAAGCTGCACCGAGACTATGTAACGCTAGTTTTCATATAGAACCACAATGATGAAATCACGGGAAGTCATATTAAAATATATTGAATAAATGTATTTACAAGCCGGAGGCTTACGTACAGCAGTGGACGGCAATAGGCTAAAATTATGATGAACGAAAAGATAAATTAATTACGACAAACCCAAACTATTGGCAGTATAATTATTCATGTTGATATATTGTATCAATTACAAAACTAATTCGTTTCAGTTACAAACTGACTACCACGTCAGGCTAGTGGTTTGGTAGCTCTGTTCAAAGTCATTTAAACTTACTATTCATTGATATAACACTAAAAAAAGAAATGTGGTGTCGTGGGACACCAGGTAGGAACGAAGTTCCTTCGGCTAATGTAGAAACGACACAATTTGCAAAAAAAAATCAAAATTTAGGGCTCTTTTAGTTGGTGTCCTTGTTCCGAACATTGTTAGTTTCTAATTATAAAATTTATTGTGACTAAACTATTGGATGTAGGCTCTTGAAATTTAGGTTTTTTAGTATTAAATCGGTTCTACTGGAAATCCTATGAGGTTTGTTAAAAATCCGAAGTTCCTGCGGTCAAAGATGACTGATTTATGGCAGTTTGGGGTTTGAACGATGCTTCACATCAAAAAAGGGGGAGAGGGAAGTTTCTAATGGGGGGTAGGGGTAGTCCGGGCGGCAATGTAAGGTGCAAGGGGGTCAAAATTTCTATCAAAAATGGTCTAGCACTTATAGTTTTTGAGATACGGCGGTCAAAACAATTGTAGGTTGAACGATGTTTCACATCAAAATACTATCACATTTTTCTTCGTACTTAGTCTCATTTAACGGTTTTATTCTACGCACTTTTTCTTACGGCTCATTTAACGGTTTTATTCCTCCCACTTTTCTTACGGTTTTTACTATCACATTTTTTTCAGTTCGGTCGCGCAGCAAAATCCCTATCTCCTCCAAGCCTGCCGTAAGGAACTTCGTTCCAAAAAACATTCTAACACAATGAAACTTTATTTTTTTTTTGTTTACAAACCTTTATTTTTTTTTTGTTATTGCTGCTGATGGCAAACAAGCTATATGGTAAATTATACTGCAACTCATGAACCTTTGCTAAGCCGCTGCCTACCGTGAAAATAATGAAAGGAATGAGGTTCGGTGATACTAGAGGCATAACCAAAACCTACTATAGACAAACACTATCAGAAAATTGAGTTTCCGGCTCTCTCGCTCACCAAACGAAGTTCAGTAACAAATTGCTACTACTAAGACGTTGATTTTCTGCGAGAGTGTGTTACTACCACGGACGGACCAGCCCGTGACTGTAGACAGACGACTGTCGGCAGTCTAGTCCTACCGCATAAAACTTTATTACTCCACCTTAGTTATACTTTTTTTTTTTTATTGCCAACAGTGGCAAACGAGTAAGCCGCATACCTGATGGTAAGTGATACTGCCGCACATGGACCTTTGCAATACCAGGGGCACAGCCAAGCCGTTGCCTACCGTGAAGAAAATACTCTTCTTAAACCTCGTTTAAAGAAGGACATGTCATTTGTTACTAAATATTTTTTAGCACACTTACATTTTGGATAGTAAAGGCAAAGTTATATATCTCACATTTCGTTTGTCACTTCAGTGTCATATAAAAGGTTTATCTGTTTTATCCGAAACATTTCAGTGACACTCAACTCATCACAAATTCCCATCATTGTAACTCCAAGCCAGGATCCACAATAGTCTGCATAGATAATATCGAGGTTTGACCCTCGGGCTAGGGACATGAAATCGAATAGAAAGTATCGATACTATACTCATGAGTAGTATCGAAAGAAAAGTATCATACTCATTAAAGTATCGAAACAAAAGTATGGATACTGCAAAGTATCTAGTACTGAGTACTTTATCCAGAATCTATGTCGCAATGAGCTTTTTTTTTAGAAATTTTACCGTCTGTGAACGGATTAAAATATTTCGAGCCATGTTTTCGAAGGTTCAATATGTTTGAGCTAGATGGCGTTACCATAAACATGAGCCGTAAGGTCAAGTTTAACATGAATCATTTCTACAATTTATTCGATACGATACCTACTATAAAGTACTCATTGAGTAAAAGTATCGAATCCAAAGTACATCGAGTACAAAAGTATCGGTATCGAAAGAAAAGTACTCGATACCTAAAAGTATCGATATTTTTTCATGTCCCTACCTCAGGCAAGCCCAGTAAATACCTTTAATTATCTTGGGACTCGCAGCAAATTTAATTTAAAGAGGAGGAGTTGGAAAAGAAAGTTTGTCCTTCTTTTTAAGTTTATCCTTCATCCATCCTCCATTTTCATTCTATGTATAGCGGGTAAGCCTATTGGCTAGTCAGCCAATAAATAAAGGGACATAGAGATACGATAAGCGCAGTAGTTCAGCAATATGGTACCAAGGATAAAGCTTAACAGGGTCTTCTTGTGAAAACTAGTTTTACAAATTTTATCACGTACAATTTTTAGTGATTTTTAGCGATAAAATCCGTAGAAATAGTTTATTTAGTTTATTACATACTAGCAACCCTCCGTTTCAGTCGCCTTACCCGTGTAGTACCTGTTCTCGTGGGAATACTGGGGATAAAAATTTAACCTATGTTACTCCCTGATATTATAGCTTTCCTTTGGTAAAAGAATTTTTGAAATCGGTTTGGTGGTTTAAGCGTGAAAGCGTAACAAACAAACTTACTTTCGCACTTATTATATTAGTAAGGATTCTAGTAAACATCAAAAATCATTTCATTTAAGTCTTTAAAACCGTCTTAGGGATTATTATCTGGAGAATGGTCTAATTGCCTTCCAAGTATACCGAACTACCAATACAGAAGTTCAGAGAATTTCACGCTTATTATTACAAGTTTTTTGATATCCTAAACAATCTGTAAGCAAATAAGCGAGCTTTCAAAAGATCAAGTTACTTGTTCATAAATTTAATAAAATTTCTTTCGAGGGCCAAGTATTGACCTTTTCAGCAATGCTAATATCAAAAATTACATAATAATAATTTTTAGGCCATTAGATATTCCTCTCAAAATACTTTAAAATTTATTTACACCGTTCCTAGTAAGATTACTAACAAATTTAAAGATTAATTTTATTTATGAAATGGATCGAACAACCAATCACAATACACCAATAAACATAGGCCTCTTTAAAAGGATTAATACCCTAATTGCCACGCTTGGCAGGTGGCTCAATGATTGCCGTTGGTGTTATAAAATTTCAAAAGAGTTTTAGTGGCTGTTATGCTGGTGACTGGTAACCAATTTTAATTAAGCCCACAGGCAACCCGGGCCACGAATTTAGTATTCGCTAGGCAGACACACCTTCCTTTGTCATTTCAGGTTCATTCCGGCCCTTAAAACTGCGGTTACCCTATAGAAACATAGTTTTGCAGAAAAAGGAATTTCATGGCTCCCCTCTATAAAATTCTGCGGAGGATAGAGGACGCTCCTCCAATAGATGGACCGCCAACCTGGTGAAAGTTGCTGGACATCGTTGAATGCAGGAGACACAGGATCGTACTTTGTGGCAAATCATGAGTAAGACCTACGTTCGGTAATGGACGTCTAGCTGAATGATGATAATGAAGGAATTCTAAAGGTGTAACTACTGTAATTGTGTATATTTTAAATTTTTTTGGGACACTTTTAATAAATAGTGAATGATTAAAAATATTGCATACTGCATTTTGTTTCGTTAGTATTCAAATATCTAATTATCGATAATTATCGAGACTAAATTTCTATAAGTTGCAGATTTATCATCATCATCGTCATCATAGCCGATATATGTCTCACTGTTGAGCTCAGGCCCCCTCCATAATTTGAGGGCAATTGACCTAGCATAGATGTTGTATGCATAATACAATACCTTAGTCGTCTTTTACGACATCCACGAGCAAGAAAGGGGTTGGTGAATTGTATTCTTACTCCGTCAACACAAGGAAAATAGTTTTATTAACAACTAGCTTCTGCCCGCGATTTCGTCCGCATTGAATAATTTTATGTTGAAAACCCTAACTTTAACCCGCGACTTTGTTTACGTAAAAAGTAAAAATATTCTTAAATAACACGATTGTGTCGCACATTTTTGCAAAACTTTAACCGTTTATGCAGCTAAGCGGAAGCTCTCAAAAGGAAAAAGAACCCACGATTTTGAAACATTATTTATTGGTGCTCCGCTCCTATTGGTCTTAGCGGAATGATATATAATAGCCTGTAGCCTTCCTCGAAAAATGGGCTATCTAACACTCAAAAGAATTTTTCAAATCGGACCAGTAGTACCTGAGAATAGCGCGTTCAAACAAACTCTTCATCTTTATATATTAGTATATTTTAATACCCCTTATATGCATATATTTATATGATACTGCTGTGTCATATACTTAATGTGCGGTAATAAGTGCTTAGTGTAATCAAACACTGTATTTAACGATGTCAGGAAATGCGTCGTTTATCTACCTACCTACTTGTATTTATAAGGACTTTATAAGAGTATCTTATATTGCTTTTCACTTAAATACCTGTCCTTTACATTTTTTTTTTTTTATATATTTTCCATTTGGTGATGGTATTTTCCGTGTGGTGACGGAGTAAGAATACAATTCACCACCCTTTGTCTTAGCCGTGGATGTTGTATAAGACAACCAAAGGATTAAATATGCATATAACATCTATGCAAAAGAAGCAAAACTCGAAACAAAACCCTATACCAACACGTCTGACCAGCGTAGTGTAGTATGTTAATATCACTTCTACAATGGAGGAGGCTTGAGCCCAACAGTGGGATGAATATGAGTTGAAAAGAAGAATCTATTATATATACTAAGAAGATTTTAAAGATAAATAATAAACTATATATATAGATAATAAACTAGCTGACCCAATAGACGTTGTTCTGTTCAAATAAAGCGCCACCTACCGGGTCCAATTGTGGATCTAAACCATTCTCGAATCTCATTGAGCACACACAAATTACTTAAATTACTTAAATCCAGTCAACAGATATCGCCATCTATTAGAATCTTTTGGAGTTAACAGATAATTGTGACTGTCAATTAATTATAGACAAATAATTTGTAATAAAATAAAATTGCGACTATAATTAAAGATCTAAGTTATCCTATGTTTCAAGTTGGAGCAAACTGCACATGGTGTGCAAATTTGATTAAAATCGGTTAAGTAGTTTAGGAGTCCATCGTGGACAAACATCGTGACAGGAGATTTATATATATTAAGATGGAATCTCAGGAATATAGAACTCGTAAATAAGGTCATGGAAATGTTTTCTTTAAATGTCGGCTTCCTAAAGAGACTCAAAAGTCACTCAGCGTTTTGTGAAGAGTTAACTCTCTCCTCGCTTGGTATTTTTCTTCGTAATAAAATCCGTAATACCGGTATTCGGAAAGAAACAGGTGTAACAGACATAACTCAAAAAGCACGTTAAAATTTTAAAGGAGAGGCTGAATCGCTCATCAAAGCTACCTTTGGGAAAGAAACGTACTCGAGTGACGCTCACGATTTGAATGACTCAGCTGATTTGCCACTAGGTGGAACGACGATATTTTAAAATTAGCAGGGAGCCGTTGAATGCAAGTAGCACAAAACCGTTCTGAGTGATATTCTCGTAGGAAGGCCTCTCTAACAATGATGTCGCAGTAGACATCTTCGGGCTGATGGATGGAAAGAGAGGGTGCAATCAGAAGGGCTGGTTCATCGTCATCATCGTTTCAGCCTATCGCCGCCCACTGTTGGATGTAGGCCACCCTCATGTTACGACACAAAGTGCGGTCCTACGCCGCGTGCATCCAACGACGCCCAGCAACTTTCACCAGGTCGTCGGTCCACCTGGTGAGGGGGCGTCCTACACTGCGTCATCCAATACGTGGTCGCCACTCGAGAACCTTTCTTCCCCAGCGGTTGTCAGTTCGTCGAGCAATGTGGCCTGCCCATTGCCACTTCAGCGTGCTAATTCTTCGTGCTATGTCGGTTACACCCGTTCTTCTGCGAATTGCCGAATTCCGGATTCTATCTCGCAGAGAAATTCCGAGCTTAGCCCGCTCCATAGCACGCTGAGCGACTTTGAGCCTTGTTATGAGGCTTATATTTAGTGACCACGTTTCCGTGCCATAAGTTATAACTGGTTAATTAGAGTTAATGTTAAAAATTCCCAGCGGAGTTCTATGTTATATCTATATATTAATACGTGAAGCAAAACTTTATACCCCTTTTTACGAAAATTACGTGGATGGACAAGTATGAAATTTGGCACAGTTGAAGTATATAATGAGGAGAAGTGCATAAAACTGAAATATCATATAATAATGGGTTAGAAATGCATTAAATTCATTAAAAAAGGCATTACGCACACCACAATGCAATCGCTACACACACACACACACACACGTTTGTGTGAGTGTGTTGCGTAGCAACGCTTATACACTTTTGTTTGCTGTTAAAATCTCTGGTCGAACTGAATGTCAAACAATCATAGTTATGATGACAATGTCTAATAGAGATTTGTGCTTATATATTGTTTTTAGTGAAATACACCTTGCTCAATTTACAATTATACATCAATTAAATTAAAGAAAATTGTGTAGCAGGAAAATTAATTAAAGTGAATTATGGCCGAATTTCGACCACACGGCGACCACTAGTTTTTATTAATTTCAGTAATTATCTATCACAATGTACTGTGTGATGGCGGCTACGGATACCAACTCTAACATTATTTATGAGTGTTATAAGAGACGACTAAAAGCTTTACATCAACCTGGGCCCACTTTATCTGATGCCACCTGGACAACAATTACATTCCAAAGGAGGGTTGATGTACGGCAATCCTGTGTAGGATTCGAACCACGTCACTAGCACGGTAGGCCGGTATCCTAACCACTACGCTATCTGTACAGTCAGTTTTGATATAACGAAGTGTTTCATCATCATCATCATCAGCTCACCTTCTACACGTTCTACTACTGGGCGCCAGTCGCCTCCATAATGGAAGGGAAATTGAACTACTATACCACGCTAGCCAGACGTAATGGTATATGGTTTTATTTCGAGGTTTCCTTCTTTCGCATAAATATTTTATGTATATTATCCTAAATCAAGCAGCTTAATAGACTATATCTGTATTACATTTTCATACCGAATACCTGCATAAACAAACTTCAATTAATATACTTTTAAATAACAAGGTTTTACCCTATATACCTCCAAGGCAATATCTTACTTAGTCCTTTGTTTACAGTATTCTCGTATCTTGTACTTTATTAGTCTTATGAAGTTAGTTTTACGAGTAACTCAACTTAGTTTGCATATCAACTTAAGCGCTTGTGTTGAGTGTATGTAAATATGAGTTGTTGAATAAATTATAATAGAAATTATTTACTTACACTTGATAGCGGTTTATTCCATAGAGTAGTTCATTTTTTTAAATTAGACCCTTTAGTTTTAAAAGTCATCATTTATAATTTCACCGCATATTCGTCCCACTGTTGGGCTCGAGCCTCCTCCACTGTGGGAGGGAAATAGACCCGCTATACCACGTTGGTAAGACGTTTTGGTGTAAGGTATTGTTTCGAGTTTTCCTTCTCTTGCATAGATATTATCTGTATATTATATCCCTTAGTTATCTTTTACGACACCCAAGGGTAAAGTATAGGTGATGATGATATGTGTTCTTACTCCGTCACCACACGGAAAATGTGTTAAAGATATTATGTTATTTTTATAAATAATAAACACCTTATTTTCCGTGTGATGACGGAGTAAGAATACAATTCATCACCCCCAATCTTACTCTTGGATGTCGTAAAAGACGACTAAGGGATATAATATACAAATATGACATGCGAGAGAAGGAAAACTCGACATAAATCCCTATGGCAACACGTCTCACCAGCGTGGTATAGTTGGTTCATTTTTCTCCTATTGTGGGGGAGGCCCAAGCTCCACAATGTAATTCATATGGACTGAGATAATGATATTGATGTTGGTAAAAATATACTAAAAGTGTAATCAATTATCTAAAATATAAATGTATGTACCTCTGTAGAGATGAAAGACGTTAAGTAATATATACTTTAATATATTTTCGAACTTGTAAAAATAATATAAGATATAGTGCGGTACTGTGGAGATAAAGAAGCGATCGTAAAATGTCTGATAAAGTATGTTTGGACACGTAGAAATAATGGAAAATTATGAAATATTGTCGAAGAAATTTACAGTTAATCTATGATGAAGAAAACTTGTATCTACTATCTATAACTTTGGTCAAATAAATCATAAAAAAATAAGTTAAAATATCAGATAATTTAATAAAGTTTGAAATCTTGAAGCACTATTCGTTATAAATTACTTAGGATATACTTATTTTTCATTTTTTTTTTTTTTTTGTTTTGGAACGAAGTTCCTTACGGCAGGCTTGGAGGATATAGGGATTTTGCTGCGCGATCGAACTGAAAAAAATGTGATAGTAAAACCGTAAGAATAAAACCGTAAGAAAAAGTGCGTGGAATAAAACCGTTAAATGAGACGAAATTGTTTTGATCGCCGTATCTCAAAAACTATAAGTGGTAGACCATTTTCGATAGAAATTTTGACCCCTCTTGCACCTTACATTGCCGCCCGGACTACCCCTACCCCCATTAGAAATTCCCTCCCCCCCTTCTTTTGATGTGAAACATCGTTCAACCTACAATTGTTTTGACCGCCGTATCTCGAAAACTATAAGTGCTAGATAGACCATTTTTGATAGAAATTTTGAGCCCCCTTGCACCCTTAGGTTATGGTCAACGCACACGCCGTCCATTCCGTCCGGGGTGACGAAAAGGCGGAGCGTGGCCTCACAACCCAACTCATATTGCCTCTCCTTCAACATTAGGCCGACCTCCGGTACAGAGTTCCTTCTCGTGCGTAGTCAACCCGGCGGGATACCATTTCCGGAAGCCGCCCTTTCTAACGCCCCTCCCGCGATGTCGGTCGCCCATGTGCTGGCAGCCTCTCTGCGGGTGACAGACCCAACTTGGATTATACCTGCGGTAGGACCACATTGTCGACAATCGTTTATCTACAGCTGTGGATTAGTTCGCCTGGAGTAGTACCACACTCTCGCCAGAAATCGACGTCTGAGTAACAATTTGTTACTGCACTTCGTTTGGTGAGCGAGAGAGCCGGAAGCCCCACTTTCTAAGGGTGCTTGCGTGTGTTGGATATTAGTGATGCCTTTAGTGTCACCGAATTTCATTGCACGAATTCACACTCGCTTCAATTTCTTTAGGTTAGGTAAGGACCTAGCAAAAGTCCTTGACGGGCAATATTACTTGCCATCAGATGTTACTCGTTTGCCACCGACAGCAATAAACTCGTCGCAATCATCGGTACGGACCTGACGCTGCCGGCTATCGCTAGGGCGATGGTCGACAGCGTCGGGAATTGGGACGCGGTCGCAGCCTTCTGCGAGACAGTAACCTCGCGGAAGGAGGCGGCGGATCGCCTGCGTGAGGAGCGCAGCCTCGATGAGGAGATCCGCCGCCGGCGACTGGGGCGGCGCAGGCGCAACTATCTGCGCCTCATGCCGCCCTAGCCGAGGCCGCGGGTGACGTGACCGGGGATTAGTCCGTCACCCGCCGAGAGGCCGACCGCGTGAGGAAAGACCGACGTCCTCCCCGAGGGGGGGACGTCGGTCGATGGGAGGGTACCCCAACAGGGGGTATTCCGTCGGGTCGACCACTGACGACAAGTTAACGCTGCTCCAGTGGTCGGCCCAACGACGAAGGCGACGTGGTTTTCGGGTGGGTCGCGGGAGTTGCGTGCTTAAGCCCCTCTGTCGCCCCGGACGGAGTGGTGCGGAGGCGCGCCGACCGCGACCCACCCACAAAAAAAAAAAAAAAAAACCGACAGCAATAAAAAGCAAAAAAAGACCTACATCTTGTATATATGTTTTTTTTTATATTTGACCGCCTCAATAAAAATACTTTATAACTAATCTAAGGGCTAAAACCGTAACTTAAGACTCAAAAATCACATGTTTTACCACCGAACCAACAAGTAGGTTATTAGTTAATTCTACTGATACTTAATTCTGATAAATTGAGTTTGTAACTTAGTTAAGAAGGTATGGTTTAGATGGATTTAGCGCAAGTTAATTCAATTTGTACCTAACAGTGATATAGTGTCTTGTTTTTTTATCTATTTGAAGGGAAAACGTGTTTGAATGAATATTTACGGGTACACAATGTAGGATTATTTACGGGATTAAAATGAGGTAATTAATAATTACATAAAAATTACATAAACCATAACAAAGGAAAATGAATGTTTTAACTTGCATGCTACATTGCAAAACTGAAAATAACCATTATATTGTTGCACTAGGTTTACACTGTCCTCCGTACTAGTTAAAACTGTATTACGGTAGGTAATAATTCTAATACTTGAAGAACACTTGCTAAGTCGAAGAGGACGACTTATGTTATAGGCCCAGTGGTGTACAATAAATTGCCTACACTGATAACTTCCGCTCCTAGCCTAAATAGCTTCAAGGTTCGCGGTGGCTCGTCAAGCAAGCATTTTATACTTTTTTTTTTTTTTTTTTTTTTTTTTTTTTTTTTTTGTGTGGGCTATGGTAAGCGCACGCGCGGTCCTGTCCATCCGGGGCGATGAAAGGACGGCGCGTGGGCCCATAACCCACCCGTACCCACGTCACCTCGTTGTTGGGCCGACCACCGGAGCAGATGTCACTTGTTGTCAGTGGTCGGCCCGACGGAATACCCTTTCGGGTAACCTCACCTCTCGACCTGGGACGTCGGTCGCCGTCGCGCGGTTAGCCTCTCTGCGGGTGATGGACAATTCCCCGGTCCGATCACCCGCGGCCTCGGCTAGGGCGGCATTAGGCGCAGATAAGCATTTTATACTTATGACGAATTTTTAAAAATGTAGAAAATACCCAACGTATTTACGTATTTTTGTTATTATTATTATTGCTATTTGACATCGTTTATTTATTTATTTATTTTCCTTTTTCAAATTGCTGACATTTTTATATATTAAATTGTAATTTTATTTATTAATGTGTATGTAATGACTTGTAAGAATCCCTTATGAATAAATGAGTTATGAGTTTCATCGATAACTCCGATTTAGGTATATATTACTAAAATCTTTTTAGCGTAATATTAATGAAAAGTGTATGAACTTATGTACGCATGCCAGAAGTTACACTTCTTGGGCGTAACAAGATGGAAATCTTTTTAAAAATGTTATCCTACGTTTGTAGGAAAAAATGACACTAATAATAGAAAAAGAGATATTTAATACATTAAAAGTTTTATTATAACGTACTATTTAGTTGCCATTTGTGACGGTGAGTACGCGTATCGTAAAAAATATTGACTAGCTCACTTCAAGATTTCTGATGTTTACGCGAGTATTATATAGTATACCCGCGTATATATGTTATTTACCCGCGGAGTTCCCGTTCCCGTGAGAATACCGGGGTAAAATATAGCCTAGTTTACGACCTGATATTATAGCTTTCCATTGGTGAAAGAATTTTTGAAATCGGTCCAGCCGTTTTGAAGATTACCCGGAACAAACAGACAGACAGACAGACAAAAATTTTTAATTGCTATTTTAGGCATAGGTATCGTACAAATAACCGTGTGAGCATGAAAAAAGCCTATTATTTTGACATTAAAAACAGACACTCCAATTTTATTTATTGGTATAGCTAACATTATTTTACGGATTTTATCGTGACGGACTCGATTTAGTCCGCCTGCTGTAAGTATGCTGTAAAGTATAAAGTGGGCAAACAAAAATCAAATAAAAACGCGACAAAATCCGCAAAATAGTTTTATTTATAACTTTGAGGTGTCGGTTTTTCGTGACGGTCATAGATATTTAGTTTCATTCAGTTTTTCCTAACCAAAAGAAATATAACTTCAATAAATAAAAGATAAATATTTCTCTACGTAAACTTAATCAAAACAAGAAATAGAGCATATAATAATATACATTCTAATTAGCAAAGTAAGCTTTGAGTTAATAAACTAGTTTATGCTAACTACAAATTAGTTGGTACAGCACACAAACAAAACGGACAGTATTTCATTCTCTGCATTTGCAACTGTGAACTCAAGACAGTTCATTAGCTATGACTAAATACCTAACTACATTATATCTCAGTATTATTTGACCCTAGTCCCTTTCTGCAGTTCTTCGGCAAATTTTTAAAGAAGTTAAAATAAGAACACAGAGCACTCATAAGGACTACCGACAGAAGTGAAAACTTAAAATTTTAAACGAACAGTTGTTATTTTTGAATATTCAAATTATTGTTTCAGTTTAAATTAAACTTTCTAAATTATTTTTTTTTTGTATTTATCTGGTTTTAAAATCTATTGGTACAGATAGATAGATATGTTTGAAACGTCGTGCAATCAAAAATTAAATACAAAGTCGATACAATCCTTAAAGTAGCATTCTTTACAATTTTTATTTTTGTATTTTTTTATTATTTCATGAATTAATTTTTCGTCATCATCAGTATCATAATTTCAGCTCAGGTACGACCCACTATTGGGCTCGAGCCTCCTCTACAATAAGAGAGAAATTACTCTTACTATACCATGCTGGTGAGATGGATTGGTATAGGGTTTTGTTTTGAGGTTTCCTTCTTTTACATAGATGTTATATGCGTATTATATCCCTTAGTCGTCTTTTACGACATCCACTGGTAAGATGTGGTAAGAAGTGGTGAATTGTATTCTTATTCCGTCACCACACGGAGGTATTTTTTTTTTTCATATTTTTTCATATCTAAGTATATTTTCTACTAGCAACCCGCCCTCGCTTCGCTTCGGTTATAGGTTATAGTCGTTTTACCCGCGTAGTACCCGTTCCCGTAGGAATACCGTGATAAAAAATAGCATAGTTTACGCCCTGATATTATAGCTTTCCATTGGTGAAAGAATTTTTGAAATCGGTCCAGCCGTTTTGAAGATTACCCGGAACAAACAGACAGACAGACAGGCAGGCAATAATTTTTAATTGCTATTTTAGGCATAGGTATCGTGCAAATAACCGTGTGAGCATGAAAAAAGCCTGTTATTTTGACATTACAAACAGACACTCCAATTTTATTTATTGGTATAGACTAGCAACCCGCCCTCGCTTCGCTTCGGTTTTAGTTGTTTTACCCGCGTAGTTCCCGTTCCTGTGGGAATACCGGGATAAAATATAGCCTAGTTTACGCCCTGATATTATAGCTTTCCATTGGTGAAAGAATATTTGAAATCGGTCCAGCCGTTTTCAACATTACCCGGACCAAACAGACAGACAGACAGACAAAATTTTTTTAATCTGTATTTTAGGTATAGGTGTCGTGCAAATAACCGTGTGAGCATGAAAAAAGCCTATTATTTTGACATTACAAACAGACACTTCAATTTTATTTATTGGTATAGATAAGCCATAAGGTACTAAAAAAATACCGAGCTTATGTGTATATTATATACTACTCTGTCATTCCACGTAAATACTTCGAATTACTTTGAAAATAACATTTCTAAAACAATAATCTCTTAAACTAGAAAGGAATAACGTTTCAAAGAATTTAAAATTATTGTACAAGTTGAATTTAGAAATGGTAGACTGAATATATTGCATGCATTGTTGAATCTCTTTATCATAAAACTTACTGACTTGAATTTTATCTGTAGTTCAAATAGATATTTTTATTAAATTTTGCATAAAACGTTGATATATATATGAAATATATTATAACTGTTGTTGGATATTAAATTTTTAAAATATTTTCCATTTATTTTTAGTCCTTGTTTTTGTGTGGTGACAGAGTAAGAATTCAATCCCAACTTGCCTGTGGATGCCGTAAAAGCGGGGATATACGCAACACGACAATATGCAGAAAACATCGATGCAAGAGAAGGAAAACTCGAAACAAAACCCTATACCAACCTGTCTAACCAGCATGGTATTGTAAGGTCGATTTCCCTCCTATTGTGGAGGAGGCTCAAGCCCAACAGTATGACTTATATCAGATGTTGATAATTGTATTTTTCAATAAGTACAAAAATTATTTCAATGGCACTTATATTGAATAACTAGCAACCCGCCCTCGCTTCGCTTTGGTTATAGGTTATAGTCGTTTTACCCGCATAGTTCCCGTTCCCGTGAGAATACCGGGATAAAATATAGCCTAGTTTACGCCCTGATATTATAGCTTTTCATTGGTGAAAGAATTTTTGAAATCGGTCCAGCCGTTTTGAAGATTACCCGGAACAAACAGACAGACAGACAGACAAAAATTTTTTAATTGCTATTTTAGGCATAGGTGTCGTGCAAATAACCGTGTGAGCATGAAAAAAGCCTATTATTTTGACATTACAAACAGACACTCCAATTTTATTTATTGGTATAGATATAGATGATGCACAGATGGCGTAGTGGTTAAGATAGCGACCTACAGCGCCAGTGTCGAGGGTTCGAATCCCACGCGGGACAACACTTTGTGCGATCCACAAATTGTTGTTCTGAGTCTAGATGTAATTTGTGTCCGTTAATTGTATGTTTGTAAAGTCCCCCACAATACAAGGATTATTTCCTTAGTACAGGCTGTTGTCTTAAATAAATAAATAAATTAAAAAAAAAGTCCCACTGCTGAGCTCGAACCAAATTTATAATATGAAAGACTGATCTACTGCACCACTCTGGTCAATTTCTCTCCTATTGAGGAGAAGGCTAGAGCCTATCAGTGGGACGTAGGGACACGAAAAATGTATCGATTTTCGATCGACTTTTAGGTATCGAGTACTTGTCTTTCGATACCGATACTTTTGTATTCAATACTTTTACTCAGTGAGTACTTTTAGGCAGGTATCGTATCGAACAAATTGTACAAAGTATCCATGTTAAATTTGACCTTACGGCTCATGCCTATGGTAACGCCGTCTAGGTAAAGCGTAACAAACCTTCTAAAAAGTGGCTCGACATATTGTAATCCGAACACACAAAACAAACTCTTAAAAAAAAGCTCTACAAATAAGGACAAATTCTTAAAAAAAAAAGGTCATCACGACCTGGATTCCAGGAAAAGTACTCCGTACTCGATACTTTGGAGTATCGATACTTTATTGAGTACGATAATTTATCTTCGATACTACTCATGAGTACAGTATCGATACTTTCGTTTCGATATCGTGTCCCTAGTGGGACGTTTACGACGCCCACAGACAAAGTACGTGGTGAATTGTATTCTCACTTTGCAATCTCTCAATCAAATTACCACATAGAATAAAATAAAAATTTTATTAGTAAATGTCCTCAAAATGGATATCCTTACTTCATCGCAGCCCGCACACGTCCCACTGTTGGGCTCAGGCCTCCTCCACAATGGGAAGGCATTTGACCTACTATACCATGCTGATCAGACATGTTAGTATAGGGTTTCATTTCGAGTTTTCCTTCTCTTGCACAGATGTTATGTGCATATTCCTTCGTCGTCTTTTACGACATCTACGAGCAAGATAGGGAGTGGTGAATTATATTCTTACTCCGTCAATACACGGTTAATATCCTTGCTAATCCTTACTAATATTATAAACGCGAAAGTTTGTATGTGAAGATGTTTGTTGCTCTTTCACGCAAAAACTACTGAATGGATTTTGATGAAACTTCACAATAATATAGCTTACATATCAGAATAACACATAGGCTATAATTCAACTCGATATTCCCACGGGAAGAGGAACTGCGGTTTTACCCGCAATTCACTGCTAGTTTTAAATAATTAAAAAAAAATACTTAGTATTGCAGTACTTTTTAAATGTCATTTTCACACGTTATAAGGAAAACAAATGTTTTTTTTTTAATATTCTTTATCAATCTTACCTGGGCAATTTGATCGAATCTGCCGAACAGTTCATTCAATGTCTTCACAAGATCCGAAGCGCTGAGCCTCTCGGAGAGTGGCGTGAAGTTGACAATATCTGCATATAATATGCTTACATTGTTATGCCTTTGTACGTGCATCTCGTGGAATCGTGTCTGCTTAGAACTATCAGCACAAGCGTCAGCCATCTTCAGCATTATAGATCTCTTTACCTGAAACAATATTCATCATTATTATCAAATTTAGTATATTTCGCGCTTTTTGGCTACGGTGTCGCTATTAGTTTCCGAATATGTTGAGGACGGGCTTTCTTCATCTATACTAATATTATAAAGAGAAAAGATTTGTTTGTATGTATTGAATACGTAACGAAACTACTCGACCGATTTCAAAAATTCTTTCACCAATGGAAAGCTATAATATCAGGGAGTAACATAGGTTATATTTTATCCCGGTATTCCCACGGGAACGGGAACGCGGGTAAGACGACTGAAACCGAAGCGAAACGAGGGCAGGTTGCTAGTATAAGATAAAACAGATATACCTTGCTGACTAGACGTGTTGCATAAAATTTTTTCAAGTATCCCTTCGCCTTAGTATGCACGTGTATTTAATCGATTATATAATCTCAACTTATATACGTCCTACTGCTAGGCTTGAACCTCCTTCATACTAGGACGGCAATTGACCTACCATATCATGTTGGCCAGACAGGTCGGATGCCATTTTGAGTTTTCCTTCTCCTACATAGACGTTACATGCATAATAAATTCCTTAGTCATTTTCTACAATACCCACGGACAAGTGAATTGTGTTATTACTCCGTCACTACGCGGAAAATTGATCGCGGATTGTTTCTACTACCAACTAGAGACTATTCTATTGGTCCATACATCCAGCCATTACCTCATAGAAGTCCATTGTTGGTAATATGTCTTCCCGTATGAATGTTGATTGGACCCAGACCTGTGCCACTTAGATCCAACATTACCCTGAGACTTACGATGTCCGACAAACGGAAAGCATCGTAAGTTTTGAGAAATATCGAGCCCTTTCTATAGCAAGCTGAATGAATGTGAGCCTTATTATGAGGCCGTTGTTACATTCTTACTACATTACCATGCTGTAAATTGGGGCGCCTATTAAAATACATTAGCAATATCTGTTTCTACATAGTCAAGCGCTACCAGTTATAACACGAAATGCTTTGACTTTGTAGCCTGCCTGAAAATAGGAAAAAGAAAACTAGAGTAAAACCCTTGGCCAACACGTCTTACCCGCGAGATACAATAGATGAATTGCCCCGCATTGGGAATAATTCTCTAATTTAACATTGAGATTTATATGGGAGTAAAATGGCGAATTAAACTAAATGAGTCCAAATCAACTCATATAGACTTTTCAAATAAAAAACCTAATTATACGCCGGTATATATTGACGGGCGTATAGTACCATATGAACACATATTTGGAGTGGTAGGACCACACTGTCGACAGTTATCTGTCTACAGCCGCGGGCTGGTACGTCCGGGGTAGTACCACGCTCTCGCAGAAAATCGACGTCTGAGTAGTAGCAATTTGTTACTGCGCTTCGTTCGGTGAGCGAGAGAGCCGGAAGCCCAACTTTCTGAGGGTGTTTGCGTGTGGAGGGTTTTGGTGGTGCCTTTGGTATCACCGAGCCTCAATGCACGCATTCACACTCCCTTCACTTTCTTCGCGGTAGGCATCGGCCGTGTATGAGGTTGTTAGGAGTCCATGAGCGGCAGCAACACTTATCATCAGGTGTACTGTTTGCTCGTTTGCCACTGCTTGCAATAAAAAAATAAAAAAAATACCGCAAAATATCTGGGTATGACGCTTGACGCAAAGCTTAGTTGGAATGCACATGTCAAAAAGAAACTTCAGGACTTAGATCTACGCTACCAGAAAATGTACTCGGTAGACAATATTATCAGTGTACAACAACGTACTTCTGTACAAACAAATACCTGCATATGCCTGTATACGGCAATCAATTTTGGGGTTGTACAAAACGCACCAATGTTGATATAATCCAGAGATTCCAAAACAAAGTAATTCAGAGTATAGTAAACGCTCCCTGGTAAATTAGAAATGAGGACATCCACCGTGATTCAGGAGTGGAGTTACTAAGGTGATAAAAAAATACGTCGAGGCTCATGAACAAAGACTTCTTCAACATTTAAATGTCGAGGCTATCCAGCTCTTTGACACCACGGACATAAGAAGCATAAGAAGGAGACCGGAAGGAACTAAGCCTTTTGAGTTAGGTTAGTGAAATTAGAGATACATAGTGCAGTGAGTGATATCCTTGAAGAACACAATAAGAAAGTGCTTTTTATTATTATTATAGACTATAAGAAAAGTACCAATGGACACATTCTTTACTCTGTAAGTCTTAATAAATTAAGTTAAATTTAAATTACTTACTAGCCTAATGGCTAGATTGCAATTATTATGAGGTAACTGTAAAGTTATATCACAATTAGAAAAAAAAACTTAACCTTAGTACTTGACATACTATATATATATATAAAAATTGATTACGAGCGAACGTCTTCCGTAAAGATGAAAATCATCATCGTCATCTAACTCTTATCCCAATTACTAGTGGTAGACGTAATCCTCTTCATGCATATTGTAAAAGTTATTGACAAAAGTTATATGACCACTGCCACACCATGACTGCCTGATTGTTAGGGATGGCGATCTGAAATCGATTTATCGAGGAATCGATTTTTCCGGCCCAATATCGATTTTATAAATCGATACGAAGCGCTGAATCGATTCGGTGAATCGATACTTCACCCCCAGATCGTCATTCGATTTTTTTCTGCCCATTCGATACTAAGTGTTCAGTATCGAGTGTTACTGTTAAAAAAAAGCTCATCACATATCTACTTCTCCAGATTTCCTAAAAAAAAGTTCATCACAATCCCGTCGAGAAAAGACCGATAGATCAATTAATCGATGGTTTAAGGAGAGTATTTTCTTCACGATAGGCCACGGCCTGGCTGTGCCCCTGTTATTGAATCGGTTCTTTGGACGACGATTCAAATCGATTCAAGAATCGATCTTTTTCGGAAAGATCGCCTATCCCTACTGATTGTCACCCTGATTGAGATTTTATTTGTTAACCAGACCAGAGCCGGATTAACCCTATCAGGGCTCCAAGACAATGCGATTTTTGGGTTCACTGTCCAAGGTTCAAGCAGTATTATCACTTATAAACAGGTGTGCTGTTTTTTCTTTTGCCACCAACAACAATAAAAACCGCCTAAGTACGAGGCGAAGTCGCGCACGAAGGGTTCCGCACCATTATCTATAAAAAGGGCAAAAAATTGTTATATGGGAGCCCCTCTTAAATATTTATTTTATTAGTTGTTATAGCGGTAACAGAAATACATAATTTGTAAAAATTTCAACTGTCTAGCTATCGCAGTTCTTAAGATACCAGCCTGGTTACAGACAGATGGACGGACAGACAGTGAAGTCTTAGTAATAGGGTCCTGTTTTTACCTGGATACGGAACCCTAAAAAAGGAATAATATTGATAAATATACAAATAGAAAAAAAAATCTTTCGATCAAATGTTTTTTCCTTGGTTGGTTGGAGCATGCGCTCGGGGCCCCTAGGCAGTTGCCTTGAACTAGACGATATCAAATGGTCGAGTTTGATGTAAAGTCGTCTGACGACACCCGATGACACCCAAAAGCAGGGTGGGGATTGGTAGCATTCAAAGCCTCCCCCACAGTTAGTAGGCAAAGAATATAATACGATTTATAACACTGGTCTAATTCATAAATCCCACATCCAACCGGAACGTATTCCTTATGAATCTAAGTTCAAGTCCCAGATCTACGTAATAATTTTTCGTTCGCAAATAAGTCTTCATCTTAAACCGCATATTATTCTCAATCATTTTCTACATCCATACTAATATTATAAATGCGAAAGTAAGGATGTTTGTTTGCTTGTTACGCTTTCACGCTAAAACCACTGAACCGATTTCAAAAATTCTTTCACCAATGGAAAGCTATAATATCAGAGAGTAACATAGGCTATATTTTATCCCGGTATTCCCACGGGAACGTGAACTATGCAGGTAAGGCGACTGAAACCGAAGCGAAGCGAGGGCGGGTTGCTAGTATATGATAAACTGATACAAATATTTTTTTTATATAACGTCATAAATTTTCATGGTATAAATATACGCCGCATCAAATATAGAATATTGTAGGTAATATTCGTAGGTTAAAAGAGTTCGCATGAAATTATGAGTTAATACGTGCTTCGTAATAACCTCTAGAATGGCATGACCTCGATAGCATTTCTCAGATATTCAAACAGGCTATTACACCATATAGGCCTTTTTTTATGATCAATTTTAAGGAAGGTTTTATGAGCAACATGGAAAACTGACTGCTTAGATAGTGGTTAAGAGTTGTAGATCAAAAAATTGTTGTTCTGTGTTTGGGTGTAATTTGGTCTCCGCAATACAAGGATTATTTCCTTGATGAATGGATGAAATATCCGAAAAATAAAATGTTTTTGATAGAAAAACGTTGGTTTTTGATCAATCAATGGACTTACCACATGGTTACGGAGTAAGATTATTAAAATACAACTCACCGAGTTAGAATAAATCTTTTTGAAGTGAAACTTTCTTTGCGTGAGGGTAAATTTTTTACGGATGAAACGCGTCACGAAGATGTGCAGCGTTATGGTCCAAAAAGAGGGAGAGCGATTGAGACCGATTGAGAGAGAGTGAGAAAGGGCGAACATAGCACGAAACACAGCCATGGGGTGAGAGCAGGGAGCAAGCGAGTGAGAAAGATCGAGAGGTTTTTTTATTTTTTTTTTTTATTTTTTGTTCATTATTTTTTTTCATTTGTTTTTTTTTTAATACTGATGACTACTGAACCAAAGAAGTTTCACTTCTGACATGCATACTTCGTACTCACGTTATTTTTTTTTTTGCTTATGGGTGTCATAAAAGACTACTAATATGCAATAATAAGTCATAATAAAACATTTTACCAACCCATCAAACCAGTGTGGTATAATAGGTTAATTTCCCTCCCAATATGGAGGAGGTTCGAACCCAATAGTGGAACGTATATGAACCGATATGAAACGCTTTCTTTATTAATGCTTATCTTGTATATCAGTCATTGCCATTATGTATACATACTTAATTATCACTGAACCTTTTATCGTTCACTGAACGCGTATCTGTAGAGACTGCCTCATAGCGTGATCCTCTACCACTTGCATCTAAGGGTGACTGACCAAGTCATTTGTCAAGAGTGGTAGGACCACACTGTTGATAGTTATCTGTCTACAGTCGCGGGCCAGTTCGTCCGGGGTAGTACCACACTCTCGCATAAAATCGACGTCTAAGTAGTAGCAATTGGTTACTGCGCTTCGTTCGGTGAGCGAGAGAGCCGGAAGCCCAACTTTCTGAGGGTGTTTGTGTGTGGAGGGTTTTGGTGGTGCCCTTGGTATCACCGAGCCTCAATGCACGCATTCACACTCCCTTCACTTTCTTCGCGGTAGGCAGCGACTCTGTAAAGGTCCATGAGCGGCAGCAACACTTACCATCAGGTGTATTGTTTGCTCGTCTACCACCGTTTGTAATAAAAAAAAAATTAATGGGACTTGATCCTGTACGTGTGGTCATTCCGTGTGGTGACGGAGTAAGAATACAATTCACCACTCCCATCTTGCCCGTGAATATCGTAAGATACGACTAAGGGATATAATAATTATGCACATAACATCTGTGCAAGAGAAGGAAGACTTGAAACAAAACCCTATATCAACATGTATGACCAGCATGGTATAGTAGGTCAAATTCTCTCCCATTATGGTGGAGGCCCGAGCCCAACAGTGGGACGTATCTGGGCTGCGATGATGATGATTCTATACTGCGTCGAACGATAAGTGGTTATTACACAATAGGCTGATGCTTTTATGAAATGTACCTCGCTCAGAATATCTGTAAATATTCTTTTGATGGGCCAAGGTCTTTTATTAGGGTAGGCTATGGTCAACACACATGCCATCCGTTCCGTTCAGGGTGACGAAAGGACGACGCGCAACCCCATATCCTTGACGTCCATGACTGATAGGCTAAGGCCTGGATATGCATTGTCCGTTCAACCCTTCAGAGCAACGGGACGTTCAACCCTTCAGAGCAATGAGTGGTCGGCTTGCGACCCCACAACTACCTACAAAACCATAATTTCTCCTCCCATACAGATTTCTTTTCATCAGTGGGGCTGGCATAGAAATTTTGTCTAGTATTCCGTCTTTTATACGCACATATGTTGATAATTACTCGACTTTTTCTACAAACAGCTGGAATTGCGATAATATTCATATTTTTCCCCAAAACAAAAAAGTTCGTTGAAGGAAATATAGCAATACATTTGTTTCATCAAATGATTCATGTTACATTGGAATTTAACGTTTCTCGGGAATCATGACTGTAGAGAATCATACATAAAGAACTTATAGGCGGGGTTCACTATATAATATAGATATAAACATTATAGTAAACATGGGTAAGTTTTCCATGTGGTGAGGGAGTAAGAATACTATTCACTACCCCACTATTGCCCGTGGCTGTCATAAAAAATGACTAAGAAATTAAATATGCATTTAACATCTACGCAAGAGAAAATTCGGACTAAAACCCTATACATCTGACCAGCGTGGTATAATAGGTCAATTTTCCTTATTATGGAGGAGGCTCCAGCTCGACTGTGGGACGCATATGAGCTCAAATGATGGTGAAATGATGATTATAATACAAAACAAGCATAATTGTGCATTTTCTGCTTGGAGTGTGGATTGAATTCACAAGCCCTTTTTTGGCTCCTGGATGTCGTAAAACTCTACTAAGGAAAAATATGAATAATCATCATCATCGCAGCCCACATACGTCCCACTGTTGGGCTTGGGCCTCCTCCACAATGGGAGGGAATTTAACCTACTATACCATGCTGGTCAGGCATGTTGATATAGGGTTTCATTTCGAAATATGAGTAGTTTAAATAAACTGAAAAAGTCGCTTTTGTAGATAATTTAACAAAAAATCCCGATGTCGAAAATAGGGATAGTTACATCTATAGAGTTACGTCAAAGTATCAGTCATTGGTATAAAATCATCACTAATCCTGCAAGGTGCATTTGATTCCGAACCATCCTACCTTGATGCCATGGTTAGAGATGAAACACGCGATGAATTAGTATTAGAAGTTCTACGGAAAATTTCGAGTTGAAATTCAGAAGGCTACTGGTCACATAGGAGTAAGTAGACTTTCTTATCTATCCTATTCCGTCTTGATCGTATTTGGTACGCCCCTTTTTTTTAAATGTACGGTATATTAATTAACTACGAGAAAATGAACAGTCTTTCTGTCTTTTCTCCGTTTTATAATAATAATAATGGATTCCATCAATTATAGTAAAAATAAAATAGGTAGTATTTTTCTTACTATAGTTGTTAGCCGCAGATGGCTATGACAGCTTCACCCGCACTATTGGATGAGCTAAGGGCTCTCGACCCGAGTATAAAAAACAAAAACTAAAAGACAACATGCTTCTGTAAACAGCCGAACTAGAAAATGCGATGGAGAAAATAGAGATGGAGATCTATCGAGGCACACCAAAATTTCAGTTACGAATATTAAAAAAATCACTATTTCTATAAAGATAACGAGACGAACTATATAAATTATTACATTTTCATCGGTCCTTGACAAATGTGCAAAGTTACAAATTAATATGACGTTTGGAAGGGGATGAAAATTACCTTAATCCGTGTAGTGACGGAGTAAGAATACAATCCACCACTCCCTATCCTGCCCGTGGATGTCGTAAAAGACGACTAAGGGGTATAATATCTCCCTAGCCTAGGCCGCAGGTGACGTGACCAATGAATTAGCCCGTCACCCGCCGAGAGGCTGACCGCGTGAGGAAAGACCGACGTCCTCCCCGATTACGTCAGTCGATGGGTGGGTGCCCCACAAGGCGTTATGCCGTCGGGCCGACCACTGACGTCAAGTCACCCTGCTCCGGTGGTCGGCCCAGCGACGAAGGCGATGTATAACGGGTAGGTTACGGGTGTGCGTGCTTACGCCCCTCTGTCGACCCGGACGGAGTGGTGCGAGGAGTGCGCAGACCGTAACCCACCCCCCAAAAAAAAAGTGATATAATATCTATGCAAGAGAAGACAAACTCGAAATAAAACCCTATACCAACATGTCTAACCAGCGTGGTATAGTAGGTCAATTTCCCTCCCATTGTGGTGGAGGCTCGAACTTCAATAATGGGACGTATATGAACTGTGATGATAAAAATTACATTCAAAGATTTCATTATATACAAATCAAATTATTAGAAACGCGTTCAAAAGCATTCTAATTTACATAGTAGCCAACCCTAATCCTAGCGTATCCATAATTTCAAGTAATAAATCCCAAGCAGGCATAAAACATACATATTTTTATCGTCGCCAAATATTAGAATTGTTAAATAATATGTGTCAATGTCTTCGACCTATGTGATGTCATTCATAACGAGTTTTGTAGAAACATAGACGGCTAAATTATGTGCGTTTTATGCCTGTCTGGGATTTATTACTAGAAATTAAGGTCATGCTAGTATTAGGGTTGGTAATAATATAGATTACAACTTTCGAAAAAAGATTTAAACCAATTTGCATCTATAAGTGTTACTGTGTCATCATTCATCATCATTTCGGTTCATATAATTGTGTTCGTAGGCTTAGTCGTCTTTTGTAGTGTAACTGTACTGTCGTTAATTGTGTAAATATGTATGTAAAAGTGAGATTTTTTTATCTTTTTTTTACATATATATGTATACTAGCAACCCGCCCTCGCTTCGATTCGGTTTCAGTTGCTTAAACCCGCGTAGTTCCTGTTCCTGTGGGAATACCGGGATAAAATATAGGCTATGTTACTCCCTGATATTATAGCTTTCCAGTGGTGAAAGAATTTTTGAAATCGGTTCGGTGGTTTAAGCGTGAAAGCGTTACAAACAAACAAACATCCTTACTTTCGCATTTATAATATTCATCATCTCAGCCCATATACGTCCCACTGCTGGGCTCGGGCCTCCTCCATAATGGAAGGGTAATTGACCTACTATACCACGCTGGTCAGACGTGTTGGTATAGGGTTTTATTTCGAGTTTTCCTTCTCTCGCATAGATGTTATATGCGTTTTATATCCCTTAGTCGTCTCGTACGATCACCCACGGGTAAGATAGGGGGTGGTGAATTGTATTCTTACTCCGTCACCACACGGAAAAATTTATATATTTATAATATTAGTATGGATATATTTTGAATTTTTATGTTATGCCAATTGTTTCCTTTTTGTATATATTCTCTTTCAAATGCGCCACCACTTGTTGACTTTGATGTCTGACGGCGGAATAATAAAAAAGGGACACTGCTGAAAATCAGCATTGTGGTGTTACATTGACATCACAACAATTGCTGAGCAGTTATCCTTTTTTCTGCCGCAGCTGAGACGTTCATTCTATCACAATTATTATATCTCCTTATTTAGTTTGTTGAATTTTTGTGTGTTTCATTTATTGTAAGGTTTTTTTTTTTCTTTCTATGTGTTCCTAACGTCGCTACTCTGTGGCACAAAATAAATATTTTTCTTTTTTTCTTTCTTTCTTATATACGTCTCTGGTCTGACATGTTGGTACAGGGTTTCATTTTGAGTTTTCCCTCTCTTGCATAGGTGTTATATGCGTATTGTACCCCTTAGTCGTCTTTTACGATATCTACGGGCAAATTAGGAAGTGATAAATTGAATTCATACTCCGTCACCACACGGAAAATTATCAAAAAAGTACTTTTATTAAAAAGAAATCCAAGACAGTGCATCGTAAATATTCATGATAACAATGAATCTTGTATATTACAAGAAAACATTTTAATTATTCATTAATCCCTTTTGAATAACATAAATTGTGTTTATCATTTATTTGCTTACAAATAGAGTTTTTTCATGTCCAATTTACTCTTTTAAAAGACTTGTATATACAATTACTATAGATCATCATCATCACAATAGGAGGGAAATTAACCTTACTATACCATCCTGGACGTAGACGTCCATGTAGGACGCCTCCCCACCAGGTGGACCGCTGACCTGCTGAAAGTTGCTGGGCGTCGTTGGATGCAGGCGGCCAGGACCGCACTTTGTGGTGTAACATGAGGGAGGCCTACGTCCAACAGTGGACGGTTAAAGGCTGAAATGATGATGATGATACAGTGCTAGTCAAACAGGTTGGTATAGGGTTTTGATTCGAGTTTTCCTTCTCTTGCATAGATGTCATATGCTTATTATATCCCTTAGTCGTCTTGTACGACATCCACGGGTAAGAGAGGGAGTGATGAATCGTATTCTTACTCCGTCACCACATGGAAAACTTTAATTTAACTAACTTTTAACTATAAAACTTTAATCATTGAAGTAACCAGACATTAGCAAGTATTTAGTGATGCAAAGTAAAGGACGTTCAACCTATGACTTGGTTCGTAGCGTTAATTGTGCGTCATGGTATACGCGACGTTAGTCGAGAGAGTCATTAGCCTCTTCAAGGATATCCAGTTATATTACAAATTACCCGTCTCGTGATGGTTTAGGAATTTCTCGTGACCTTCAGCAATACCAGGGGCAGCTCGGTTGTCTACGGTAAAATGACATTTTGAACTTCATCTCTTTCGATCGCCGAACGAAAGAGTGTGTTAATATCACGCATGTGTCGTCACCATTTATAAATTCAGTAAGAAAACTATCGGAGTAGTCCTGTCATTAGAAGAAATTGTAGCAGAAAATTAATTAAATCATCATCACTACAGCTCATAGACGTCCCACTGCTGAGCTCAAGCCTCCTCCACAACAGAAGGGAAGTTGACCTACTATACCACGCTGGTCAGGCGGGTTGGTATAGGGTTTTATTTCGAGTTTCCCTTCTCTCGCATAGATGTTATATGCATACTACAATCCCTTAATTATCTTTTACGACCCCCACAGGCAATAAGTGGACTCTTAGCTATCATCGCATTCCAAAACCTTATACCAAAACATTATAGAGGTCTGTGACGCTTGGGTAGAGCAGCGCCGTGAACTCGTCGCAATCATCGGTGCCGACCTGACGCTGCCGACTATTGACAGGGCGATGGTCGGCAGCGTCAGGAACTGGGACGCGGTCGCAGCCTTTTGCGAGGCAGTAGTCTCGCGGAAGGAGGCAGCGGATCGCCTGCGCGAGGAGCGCAGCCTCGATGAGGCGATCTGCCGCCGGCGACTGGGGCGGCGTGCCTACGCCTCATGCCGCCCTAGTCGAGGCCACGGGTAACGTGACCGGGGATTAGTCCGTCACCCGCCGAGAAGCCGACCGCGTGAGGAAAGACCGACGTCCTCCCCAAGGAGGGACATCGGTCGATGGGAGGGTACCCCAAATAGGGGGTATTCCGTCGGGCCGACCACTGACGACAAGTAACCCTGCTCCGGTGGTCGGCCCAACGACGAAGGCGACGTGCATCGTGGGTGGGTTGTAGGTGTGCGTGCTTACGCCCCTCTGTCGCCCCGGACGAAGTGGCGCGAAGAGCGCGCCGACCGCAACCAACCCTCCAAAAAAAAACTCCCCATATTCTTAATTTATAATTATAATACACACAATAGCATCCGGTCGTTGTTACTTAGAGAGTGCTTGAATCCGGGTCACGTAGGACAGTTACCAGGACAGTACAGTTAATACATTAGTTATGTTATTTACAAGTGTGACGGCATACAGCATGACGGTATCTATTCGTCATATAACGGCCTACTTTTATAGAACGTGACAATATCATTCTCAAATTCCATTTAAGTAACAAGGACATGGCCGCCGAAGACTTAACTCGAAACTAACAAGTGCATCATAATTTTTTTCAAATTTGACGATTATTTAGAATTTTGTCATTATTGTGATATAAAAGTATAATCATCATCATCGCAGATCTTTCCGGGTGGTGATGGAATAAGATCACAATTCAACACTCTCCATCTTGCCTGTGGATGTCGTAATAAACGACTAAGAGATATAATATGCATATATCATCTATGAAAGAGAATGAAAACTCAAAATAGAACCCTATACCAACATGTCAAAACCAGCGTGGTATACTAGGTCAAACTTCCACCTATTGGGAAGGACAGCAGTAGGACGAATATGACCCGAGACGACGAGACGACATCACAGCTTATATACGACTCAATGCTGGGTTTTTCAATTTTCTGCCCATGGGTGTCACAGTCATGTGGTAAAAAAGACAGGTGGTGTAAAAGACGACTGAGGGATTAAATCATCATCATCATCATCATAGCCCAAATACATCCCACTGTTGGGCTCGAGCTCCCTCAACAATTGAAGGTAAATTGACCTACTATACCACGCTGATTAGAGATATTGGTATAGGTTTTTATTTCGAGCTTTCTTTCTCTTGCAAAAATCTTAACTGCTTATTAAAATTCCTTAGTCGTCTTTTACGACACCCTCAGGCAAGAAAGGAGGGAATTGTATTCTCACTCCGTCAAAACACGGCAAGATAAAATATAATTCCACTATTCTCTTCGACGACTGAAACAGAATGGTAATGCGTTTTTTGACCCCGCTCCTGTTATCTTTATTGTGGAATATACAATTGCTAGACAGTAGTTGTAGCTACATATTTATATACTAGCAACCCGCCCTCGCTTCGCTTCGGTTATAGGTTATAGTCGTTTTACCCGCGAAGTTCCCGTTCCCCTGGGAGTACCGGGATAAAATATAGCCTAGTTTACGCCCTGATATTATAGCTTTCCATTGGTGAAAGAATTTTTGAAATCGGTCCAGCCGTTTTGAAGATTACCCGCAACAAACAGACAGACAGACAGACAAAAAATTTTTAATTGCTATTATAGGCATAGGTGTCGTGCAAATAACCATGTGAGCATGAAAATCGCCTATTATTTTGACATTACAAACAGACACTCCAATTTTATTTATTGGTATAGATTTATGGAAATCTGTAAGACAAGAATTTATTTCTCAACCGGGACTGTATACTTAAAAATAAAGTGTTGAATTTCGTGCGCAACCTAATGGTTTAAAAATATAATACGTATATTTGAGATACTCTCCAGCGTTCATAGTTTTTGTCAGGTAAATTGATGTAAAGAATAATTGAAAAATATATAATTTAACGCATTTAAAGCGCAATGATCCGTCTTTACACTTGGCATCACCAAGATGCCAAGTTTAAAGAAGTGCGTGTCGAATTAATGTGACAAATTCTACTGAAAATAGTTGAAATTTTGGAACCTGTTCGTCACATAGTACTTCTATGAAGGTTTTTTTTTATATTATCCTCTTCATCATCACAGCCCACATACGTCTCACTATTGGGCTCGGGCCTCTTCCACAATGGGAGGGAATTTGACCTACCATGCTGATCAGACATGTTGATATGGGGTTTTATTTCAAGATTTCTTTCTCTTATTTTTATATTATATTTCATCTTAATCCTACCCCCTATTTTTTTTCAATATCTCAACATATGCAAAATACTATTAACTAAGTATGGTACAGTGGTAGGTCTTCCTCATCATCATAATTTCATCTCAAGACCCACTGTTGGGCTCGAGCCTCCTCCGCAATAGGAGGGAAATTGACCTTACTATAATACCATGCTGATCAGACAGGTTGATATAGGGTTTTATTTCCAATTTTCCTTCTCTTTCATGGAATTTTATATGCGTATTAAATCCCTTAGTCGTCTTTTACGACATTTTAATGGTAAGATATGGAGAGTGGTGAATTGTATTCTTACTCCGTCACCACAGGTCTTCCTAAATATGTTTTTAAATTAAAGTCATTTAAACCTGATGGAATTTAAAGGCGCGTAGATTCACGGACATGTTATTTGCATTATAAATTAGAACTAACTTTCAATGTTACATAGTTTTAACATTATGTTGAAATAAATTTGCCGTTTGAAAAGGTCATGTGAAAATATTGCAAGTATTTATGTCGAGTGAGTCTAATGACCGCACATATGATGTGGTGGTTAATATACGGGATTGATGGGCCAGGTGTTATGCGTTCAATTCCTACACGAAACAATACTTTGTGCTATCCACAAATTTTTGTTCTAAGTCTTGGCGTTACTTTTGTCCATCTATATAAATAAATAAAATTAAAGTGTCTGTTTGTAATGTCAAAATAATGAATAAATCCAGGCTCACACAGTTATTTGCACTATACCTATGAATAAAAAGAAGTTTAAAAAAAAAATTGTCTGTCTATCTATCTGTTTGTTTCGTGTAATTTTAAAATTGCTGGAGGTAGCTGTCTTTATAAGGAGTAACATAGGCTATATTTTATCCCAGTATTCCCACGGGAACGGGAACTACATGGGTAACGTGACCGAAAACCAAAGCCAAACGAGGGCGGGTTACTATATCTTATATCTTTAAACGAGCAATTCTTGTAAATATATATATATATATATATATATATATATATATTCAGGATCTCTGAAACGGCTCCAACGATTTTGTTGAAACTTGGCATACTAGAGGATTTGGGCCCAAAAAATCGATCTAGCTAGGTTTTATCTATAGAAAATGTTGTTTTGTCAGTGTTATTGGCAGACAATATAATGACATTAAATTTTAAAAGATTATGAATTCAAATTTTGCCATCAATGTCATGAGTTACGATAGCTCAGTGGTGAAGTAGTCAGGTTTCATTTTAATTTTGACATCGGCGACAAACGCCGTCGGATCGAATCTCGGTGTTATTATTATTCTCTTTTTGTAATTTTTTATATAATTTTCATTATTTATTTTTTTATTTTTTATTAATATATGTATATCTGAATAAATGCTACAAAAATACTCCAAGCGAAGCTCGGTCAACCTGATATTAATTAATTTTATGTTTGTAAAATCTCCCATAATGCAAGGATCCTTATTGTAAGGTGTTGTTTTTAAGAAAACTAGTCAACACTTTCCCGTAACGTTATAATTTATTGAGGGATTTTATCTCATTAAGTCGCTATGGGAGAAATTATTGATAGTGGTAGGACGACACTGTCGACAGTTATCTGTCCACAGCCGCGGGCCGGTCCGTACGGGGTAGTACCACGCTCTTGCAAAAACTCGACGTCTGAGTAGTAGCATTTTGTTACTGCGCTTCGTTCAGTAAGCGAGAGAGCCGGAAGCCCAACTTTTTGAGGGTGTTCGCGTGTGGAAGGTTTTGGTAGTGCCTTTGGTATCACCGAGCCTCAATGCATGCATTCACACTCCCTTCACTTTCTTCGCGGTAGGCAGCGGCCTTGTAAAGGTCCATGAGCAGCAGCAACACTTACCATCAGGTGTACTGTTTGCTCGTTTGCCACTGCTTGCAATAAAAAAAAAACGCTTGGCGAAATAATCCTGTCCCCATCATATGTGTATGATATAAACCAGGGATATAAACTCGTACATTATCATCATCATCATCACTCTGATTTTATCCCAATTATTTGGTGTTGACTCAATATGTACTCTTCTTTTATAGTACACTAGCTGACCCAACAGACGTTGTTCTGTTCAGATAAAAATATAGTTTAAAAAAACTAAAAAACACGCTTTCAACTAAAAAGTATAAAATAATTTTTAATATAGGCAGAAAATAATAATGAACGAAATATTTTAATATTATTGTGAAATAAGCGTGGGGCGCTTTGTGCCACATTTTCGTAAATCGAGAATTTTTTTTAAACTGTATTTATTTTTCACTTTTTAGTGAATAGCCACCGGAATGTAATTAGTATGCATTTTAGATTTGTCGGTACATCGATGAATGTATACGGATGAATGAGGATGATGATGAAAGATGAATGTATCAAGACGCAATTATTACCATAGGAAAGTCTCTACGTGTTTGTGTTATGCTGAGTGCCCGACTAGCTCTATCTATCTTACTCTCATGCAAAGGATGCGGAAAGAAGTTGATGAATCCTGGCGAATCTAATTAGGACAATCGATTTTTTTTAAGTGGATTATTGCATCTGACCACTGAAGTCAAGTCACCTGCGGGTAGGTTACGGGCGTGCACGCTTACGGCCCTCTGTCGCCCCGGACGGAGCGAGCGCGGAGTGCACCGACCGTAACCCACCTCCAAAAACCCAACCACCTCCCCAAAAAAAGTGAATTATTGCATTGTCATCGCTCTTTGACAGGTGTGCAGAGTTTAAATAAAATCGAATCGCTCAAAGTAGGAGAAAATCAAGCTAAAAGAGTTTGATTACAAGCATACCTACAGGTGAAACTAATAAAAGCGTGTTAAAATAGAAGGAATTCTCCTTAAAATTGACAGCAGCGCCACCTACTGGGTCCAATTATTAATCTAAACCATTCTCGAATCCACTAAACACACACAAAAAAATTTCGTCAACATCGGTCTAGCAGTTTAGGAGGAGTTGAGTGACATACACACGTACACAAGAAATTTATATATAAAGATAGTATTGCAAAATTTTGGCAATAATTTTATGCTCAATCGCCTCATTTCGGCTCATATAAGTCCCAATGCTGGGCTCGGGCCTTCTTCATAATAGGAGGGAAATTGACCGTACTATACCATGCTGGTCAGATAGGTTGGTATAGGGTTTGCTCTAGAGTTTCCCATCTTTTGCATAGATGTCATATGCATAATATATTCCTTAGTCGCCTTTTACGACACCCACGAGTATGAAAGGGGGTGGTGAATTGTATTCTTACTCTGTCACCACACGAAAATCCGTCGCGATAATGGCCTACCTGTGATCAATCCTTCTTGGAAATATATTTATTGACCAGCCGCTATCAAACCAAAATCTTTGTAAAGCTTTTAGTGGGCTTTTACGACACCTACGAGCAATATAATCAGTTGAGTAGTTAAATTAAAGTTACATGTTCCCTAAAAGGGAACATGTAACGCCATATATGATCAAACATAAAATTTTAAACATGAAATCAAGAGAGCTCCAGCTCGCATGTATGACGCAAAAAGTATTATGGAATAAAAACCCTGAATACTTATTTGAAAAACTTACATGGCTTAGAGATATTCACTCAAGAACTATACGCTCTAATTCATCTTATACTCTTCAAATACCAATGCACAAGACTAGTGGTTTCAAAGGCTGTTTCAAAGATAGTGCATCAAAAATATGGAATAACATTCCTCCTCCTTTAAGACAAAATACATGTTTTAACAGCTTTAAAAAAAAAATTAAACTACTACTATTATACCGAAATAAAACCATATTTGATGCGACATTTGTATAACGAACTGATGAATAAATTACATGACATAACCTACAAATTTGCAACAAATAGATACGATCAATCGCTGCCCACATACACGCATACGCACACACATACACACATTCACACACGCAAATAAACACTCAACACTCATACACACAAAAATGGAAACGCGAACTCATCATACAAAAGCACATCTTTCATAATTCAATTCATTAATGTTATTTATATTGTTATCATTGTTATTGTAAGTTATTTTTATTCCTTTTCTTTTTTTCTTTTCTTTTTGTTATTTTTTCTTTTTTATATGTTTGAGGAAAGGGGTTTGCTGAAAACCAGCCCTGCATAATTTCTATGCAGCACAATGCTGAGCATTCCCCTATTGTCAAAATTAATTAAAAACATGTATTATAATTATTAGTTATTATGTGACAATAAATGCTATTCTATTCTACTCTATTCTAAATTTATGATTTGGACATGTAGAAAGAATAAGTAAAAAGAGGTTGACGAATCAAGTACAAAGCAAGGATGAGTGGGACGGTAACAAAAGAAGACAATGCCATACGATTTTGGATTAAATTCGAGACGTACTAGTGAACGGTCTTGTTAAGAGTAACCGTCGAGAAAGGATGAATACCGACGAGTGTGAGTGAAGTCCTGGAAGTATGTCGTGGTTTGTGGAAATCCGTAGTTTCTATCTACCCCTCTGGGAAGTAGGCATGAGTCTGTGTATGTATGTAAGTTTTGGAAGCGTAACACATAAACAATCGTCCGTGTAGTGACGATGTAAGAATACAATTCATCACCCCCTTCTCTTACCCGGGGGTATCGTAAAAGATGACCGAGGGAGTTAATACGCATGTAATATCTATGTAAGAGAAGGAAAACTCAAAATAAATTCCTATACCAACACTTCTGACCAGCGTGGTATAGTAGGTCAATTTTACTCCCATTGTGGAGGAGGCTTGAGCCCAGTATTGGGACGTATATGAGTTGAAACGAACATATAAACAAACTTATATTCGAATTTATTAGTTAGTGTTCCACAAATAATCAAGACAAATTACACAAAAGACTATTTTTCATAATATGTATGATTGCGTATTGTTTTCTCACAAAAATATTTGTATTGTTGCAATAATGGCGCATGTATTGCAATAGTTGAAACCACAAAATACAATTAGATATTTCATTATGAATTTGTAACCATCAAATCTTAGTTAATGTAAGATTTGGTGGTGGTAATTCATCTAACGGACCAATGTTGCGGTTTCGAATCCCACGCAGGACAACACTTTGTCCCTAACAGTGGGCGCGGGTACCTAAACTGTGGAATAGTCCGTCACCCGTAGAGAGGCTGACCGTATAAGGGCGACCGTCATCCCGGGAGAGTAGTTAGGGAGAGATGGTACCCAAAAGAGTATGCCGCCGGGTTGGCTACGGATAACAAGGTGTCAGTACCGGTGATCGGCCAAATGGTGAAGAGGAGAAACATGGTGGATTATGGAGCCGCGTTTCGGACTTTTGTCACCCCGGATGGAATGCACGGCGTGTGTGCTGACCTTAGCTCAACCAAGAAAAGAAAAATAAATAAAAGGACAGAAAATTGATAAAAAGCTTGATTTATTATGCATATTTATTAATTACTAGCAACCCGCCCTCGCTTCGCTTCGGTTATAGGTTATAGTTGTTTTACCCGCGTAGTTCCCGTTCCCGTGGGAATACCGGGATAAAATATAGCCTAGTTTACGCCCTGATATTATAGCTTCCCATTGGTGAAAGAATTTTTGAAATCGGTCCAGCCGTTTTGAAGATTACCCGGAACAAACAGACAGACAGACAGACAGAGAGACAAAAATTTTTTAATTGCTATTTTAGGCATAGGTGTCGTGCAAATAACCGTGTGAGCATGAAAAAAGCCTATTATTTTGATATTACAAACAGACACTCCAATTTTATTTATTGGTATAGATGTCGCGAAATAAATTAATTTCAGCTCAAATACGTCCTGGTACTGGATGATACTGGTGGGCTCGAGCCTCCTTCACAATAGGAGTGAAATTGACCTTACTATACCATTTTTTTTTTTGTTCACGCTGTGAAAATGCATTTACGCACAGTCCCCCGCCAGTGGGCGAGGGTTGTGTGGGACTCACCGGCCACGTCCGCCGCCGGAATACCCACTAAAACCACAGCGGCCCCTTCCGCGCTTTTACGGGGTGCCGGAGAGATCGTCTGATGACATCCAATCCCCGGCACCCCAACGCATGACCGTCTGGCCACGTCCTGTCGTCATTATTCAGGGCGGTGGAAGTAGGTGCGTATATTGTAGCCTCCTCCTCCCGGTTCGCCGGTGACGGAGTGAGTCAGCAGAAGCGCTTGCCTCACGTTCTCGCTCCGCCGCTTCCTTCCTGGATATTGGAGTCATTTAGAGGACAAAGCCAAATTGGCAAGCAAAAAGTTGGGTGTCCTGAACAGAGCCAGGCGGTACTTCACACCGAGACAGCGTCTTGTGCTATACAAAGCACAAGTTCGTCCTCATGTGGAGTACTGCTCTCATCTCTGGGCAGGTGCGCCCAAATATCAGCTAGACCCACTTGACTCCCTGCAAAGACGGGCTGTTCGAATCGTCGGGGATCCCAATCTTACGGACAGATTGGAGTCGCTGGAGCAGCGGAGAGACTTTGGGTCACTCTGTGTACTCTACCGACTCTTTTACGGGGAGTGCTCCAAGGAACTGTTTGACTTGGTACCACCGTCACCATTCTACCAACGTACCACTCGACATCGTAGCAGGGTTCATCCATTTCACCTGGAAACGTATGGTCTTCAACTGTACGTTTCCAGCAATCATTTCTCCCACGTACTTGCAAGCTCTGGAATGAACTACCTGCTGCTGTGTTTTCCGAGCGCTATGACATGTCCTTCTTTAAACGAGGTTTAAGAAGAGTATTTCCTCCACGGTAGGCAGCGGCCTAGCTGTGCCCCTGGTATTGCAAAGGTCCATGTGCAGCAGTTTCACTTACCATCAGGTGTGCTGCTTGCTCGTTTGCCACCGTTGGCAATAAAAAAAAAAAAAAATATGACGGCCTTGCAAAATGAGGCCATCGACGACCAGCACCTGTCGCTGCGGAGCATCTTTGTGATAACGGTCGGCAGCGACAGGTCCCCCCCGAGAACCGCCAACAGGTCGTGGCGCTGAGGCCCCCAGGCGGGGCATACTTCCAATGTGTGACGCGCATCATCAGTTGGCGCGCCACACTCATGACATCTGGGGGCCTCTTCTCTTCTAATCATATGCAGGTACTTACCGAAGACCCCGTGTCTGGTAAGCACCTGCGCCATCCTAAATGTTAGGTAGCCGTGCTTCTCTGTGAACCAGCGGTGGAGATGCGGCGCAACCGCCTCCACAGTCCCCCGCCCTGCTACGGGGAACTCCAGGTCTTCCCTCCACCGCCAGATAACTTCCCTCCAGGCCACTTCTTGCGCTCTGTCCCAGTCTCCTTGCAGAGACTTGCTCGCCGTTGGCCCGCGCTGTGGCACGGAGCTGGTAAACTTCCGCCAACGCCTCAGCTACAAGCGGCCAAGGCGGTTCGCCTGCCAGTAGCGTCGCTGCAGTCCAAGACACCGTACGGTAACCCCTGATAGTCCTCACCGCCATGATTCTCTGCGGTCAGCGCAGGAGGGCCTTGTTACGGGCGGTGAGGGACTCCGACCAGATAGGGGCACCATACAATGCCATGGACCGCAGGATTCCAGCGTAGAGACGCCAACAGGACGACCCAGGACCGCCAGTGTTTGGCAGAAGCCTTCCCAATGCCGCGGCTGACTTGGTGACCCTAGGGACGAGCTGGGCAAAGTGTGGCCCGAAATTCCATTTACTATCAAGGTGCAGGCTTAGATATTTCATCTGGGCCCGCACCGGCACGACAACCCCAGACACACTGATATGTGCTCCTCGGTGGGCACCTCGACGTGGGCCATGAAATAAGAGGGCCTCAGTATTATCTAACGAGACCCTAAAGACCCAGCATGCCAATCCGGTCTACGACGAGTGCTACTCCTTCCTGTGCCAACCGGGCAGACCCCTGAAAGTCAGCCCTCTTCACCGTGATGAGGGTGTCATCTGCGTAGCAAATAACCCCCATCCCGGGAAGGAGCCGACCCCGCAGGAGCCAGTCGAACCCAACGTTCCACAGGACCGGACCAAGGACCGAGCCCTGTGGAACGCCGCATTCCACCCGATGGCGATGTATGCACCCGTCATCCCCCTCCCAGAGCACGTGCCTTCCCTCGAGGTACGCCGCCAACAGCCTCCGGAGGTACGGCACTCCATGATACCGGAGCGTCTCCCTCAACGTCTCGTGTGGGAGACTGTTGAAGGCGTTCTTTATGTCGAGTGAAACTGCCAGGAGGACCTCCTTTTTGGCCACTGCTTCGGTGGCCAAGGACTTCAGGGCGGCCAGCGCGTTAATTGTTGAACGGTCGCCTCTGAATCCGTATTATCTCTCTGACAGTCCCGGCCCGACTTCCTTGAGGTGCTGGACGAGACGATCCGCCGACACTTTTTCTAACAATTTAGCCGTCTCATCCAGCAGCACCAGTGGCCTGTATGCGGAAGGAGAATAGACTGGACGACCCTCGTTCGGTAGCAGACATAATTTGCCGCACTTCCATTGCTCTGGGAACTACCCGGACCTCAAACACGCGTTGAGCAGCTCCCGAAGGACCTTACTATACCATGCTGGTATAGGGTTTTGTTGCGAGTTTTCCTTCTCTTGCATATATGTTATATGCTTATTATATCCCTTAGTCGTCTTTTAAGAAATCCACGGGCTGGATAGAGAGTGGTGAATTGTATTCTTACTCCGTCACCTCACGGAATAACTTAGATGGGTTCAATATAAAATTATCATTAAAACTCGTATCCATCATTGTTGGGCTCAGGCCTTCTCCATTCATCCTCATTATCATTTCAGCCTATTACCGTCTACTGCTAGTAGGTCTCCCTCATGTTACGCAACAGTGTGCGTTCCTGTGCGGCCCGCATCCAACGCCGCCCAACAAATCGTCGTCACTAAGTCGTCAGTCCACCTAGTGGGGAGATGTCCCACACTGCATCGTCCCATACGTGGTCGCCACCCGAGAATCTTTATTCCCCAGCGATGTGGGCTGCCCATTGCCACTTCATCCTGCTAATTCTTTGTACTATGTCGTTTACACCTGTTTTTTTGCGGATTGCCGAATTTTGGATTCTATCTCGTAGAGAAATCCCGTGCTATGGAGTGGCCTATCCGCTCCATAGCATGCTGACCGACTTTGAGCTTGATTCTGCGGCCTACATTTGGGGACCACGTTTCCGTGCCGTAAGTTATCACTGATAACACACACTGGTGTAAGAAAAACGTTCGCCTTCTCCATTATGGGAGGGAAATTGATCTACTAGATCACTCTGGTCCGACGTCTTGTCATAGGGTCTTGTCTGTCATAGATGTTGGATGGAATTGGAGCAGTGCCCCTATCGGTCGATAGAGGCGGTACTCCAAATCTCATAAAAATTGGGCTCGATAACGGTACAAATACATTGACGTAAATATGCCCACAGATTCTGTAATATATTATTCAAACAAATAATTGTTCCTTCCCCAGTCACTGTGCAAGGGAAACATCCTTTCCGTTTTTGTACCAAAAAATCACCAGTCTTAAAAAGCGTTGAGATTACTCACGACTTTAACTCATAACAGATTCATCATAAGCATCTGAGAGTATTCGGTGGACCTCAGCAGATTGTTTGATATAAAACAATAAAATAACACTTCCCACAACTGACAAGAACCTACTTATCTCACACTGCTGGGCTCCAACTTTCTTCATAATAGAAAAGAAGTCGACGACCTATACCATATTGACCCAACTTGCAGGTGTAAGGTTTTATTTTGAATTTTATTGTTTAGACTTTACATCTATTACACATCTTTTAGGCACCTATGGGTAGTGATGAATTGTATTCTTACTCCGTCACCACACGAATTATAATGTATTATCAACAAAGATTTCTGATGTTACGCGAGTGGACTAAGATGTCTCACGTCCAACAAGTCATCGTTACTGCAGAAAATTTATACACTGAGAAAGATCCGGCAAGAAAACTCAGGTGACATGATGCTAAATTAACATAAATTTTGAAGGCGGCTTACTTTATGTTACTAAGAGGTTTTACTTTATAAAATTATCCTTAGTTATTATTATTAGTACAAATCCAATTTGACCCACACATAATGACGTGAGACATCTTAGTCCACCCGTGACCATGAACGCTGTAGAGTGTTCGAACCGTCGGGTAATCAAAAATCAAATACAAACGCGATAAAAGCCGTAAAGTAGTTTTATTTTATTTTTTTATAGGCGCGCCGACCGCAGCCAACCCACAAAAAAAAGTAGTTTTATTTAAAATGTATAATACTGGCGTAAACATCAGAAATTGTTACGCGAGTATTACACATTGTAAATAAAACTACTTTACGGATTTTATCGCGTTTGTATTTGACTAGAAATAGTTGAGGATTATATTATAAATCCAAAACCTTTCAGTAAGATAAAGTAAGCCGCCTTTTAAAATTAATAATAATTTAGTATCATGTCCTTCTAAGTTTTCTTGCCGGATCTTTCTCAGTGAAGCCGCGTTCCGATCCGGTGGTAGTATATAACATTTGCTAGATTTAAATTAATAAACTGTCATAATACCTATTACAAATTTAATGTTTAATAATTACTAACCATTAAGAATATAATTTTCTCACCTAGAATCATTTTCTTCTTGTAAATTTGTAACAAAATATGGGTCAAAATTTAATAACTAATTTCTATCGCGGGTAGACAATTAAAAATAACGATGACTTGTTGGACGTCACACATCTTAGTCTGCCCGTGACCATGAATGCTGTAAAGTGTTCGAAACGCCGGGCAATCAAAAATCAAATACAAACGCGATAAAATCCGTAAAGTAGTTTTATTTACAACTTTCTTTCACGTGGAAGTAAGGCTGAGAAATTACCACAAGAGTGGAAATTAGCAAGCTACTGACTGGCAAGCTTATAACACCAAGTCTCCGCATACTCATCTGCCAAGCGTGGTTGTTACATCAGTATGCCTTGGGGAAGTTATTGAATAGTAATAGGTGAATGGAATATGGTTAAACAAAAGGTGCTACGTGCCACACTGCTCGTTGCTTGATCTAAAATGTATAACAGACGTCACAATAATGTTGGCAAATCCAAAATCGATGCGATGACAAACAGACGCATAAATCAAATATTGTATGTATGCCAAAGGAATCGGTAATTCCTTGAATCTGTTTGATCATTAATAATAAACTTCATGATAATCTACAGTTGCACCATAATTGTCTTAATATTGAGCTTGACTCCCATTTACACATTTAAATTTCGAGGTCTCTTTTTAATATATAATGCAGAAAAATTATTTTATAACATTTACTTTCACAAGCAAAGAAGAAATTTCATTATTTTTTTATTTTTTTTTTGAGTAAAATTTTTATCATCAATATTTCAATTTTTAAAGTGCCTTGAAATTCGATTTTTATATGAAAAATGCGTAATCTGCATTTTTGAGCTAAAACATAGTAAATAAAAAAGTTAGTAGTTTCAGTTCATTTAGGCTAAGAACTCACGGAGCGGTTTTCACCCGCGTCCGCCGCGGTTGCGGGCCCGCAGCTTCTGTAGAATGCTGATTTTTATGTAAAAAATAAAAGCAAATCTCACGGCGCGTTTTACGCCCGCGGTGTCTACAGTTGTTTGCGGCTCCCGCCGCACCGGCGGGCAACTAGTGGGATCGCGCGGGCAGCGGTCATCCGCAGCCCGGCGAGTTGCGCCCGCGCGCTCTGCGATCGGCTGGCGGTCGCCGCCGCGGGCGGCGCGGCAGGGCTTACAGAAATTCAACGTCATAATTTTGAGTGACTTGTAGTATCGTGACGTGTTTATACACGTTTAACAAACATTATAAAATGGATATTGAAATCGATCTACTAATTACTTTGGTGCAAGAAACTTAACTGTTCGTCTTACAACCGCCCGCCTTGCGATCCTCGCCTGCCATGTACGAGTATGAGGGCGATAATCTAAACCGCGACGGCTGCGTAACCGCGCAAATAACCGGTCTCGTAAATTTAGAAACAAAACCGCTATTCTACTACCGCAGCGGGCACAGTACAAAATCGCTCCGTGAGTTCTTAGCCTTAGTGCACTGTAAAAATGTTGCCAACATTTTTTTCGTGTCATTGATATTGACAAAGGTACATCTCATCTCAAAGTTTTATAGACTTCAAAATCTGGGTCATTTTATTGAATTATCTGCGAAGAAAATCATAATAACAAATACTAAACGTAGGGCGGTACACTGTGCAATAAATCAAATCGTATTACTGGCGAATAAACATTTAAATTATGAAATATATCTTTAGTGCGCCTGTGACCTTCCACGGCAAATTTTCCCTTTATTCACCATCTCGGCTTACATACGTATCAGTGATGGAGTCGAGTTTCCTCCACAATAAGTGGAGGATTGACTAACTATACCTGGTTTGACTTGTATGGTTGGTATAGAGTTTTATTTTTTTTTTCCTTCTCTAAACTATTATAAATCATCATCATCATGTTGCTCTTATCCCAATTACTTGGGGTCGACGCAATATGTCATCTGTTTTGACATATTGCAATAAGTTTCGGCAATGACTTTTATGACTGGTCGCCTGCCTGACGTCAACCCTCCTTGGGAATGTAATCGTTGACTCAAATGGTACCAGATAGAGTTGGTCCGGGTCAATCTAGGGCTCTTAGTGGTCTTTTACGACACCCACGAGCAAAGCAAGGGTTGGTAGTATTCGAAGCCGCTATCACACAGCACTCTAAACTATACTAACTATTATAAATAAAGTAATCTTATTGGTTACTGAAGAATATAAGCCTAAGCTGAAACGGAATTTCTTGAAATTTGATATAATAATTATACCGAATTCCAAATTGCCTTGAAACTAACTCTAACTCTAAACTAACTCTTGAAACTAACTCTAAACTATTATAAATAAAGTAATCTTATTCGTTACTGAAGAATATAAGCCTAAGCTGAAACGGAATTCCTTGAAATTTGATATAATAATTATACCGAATTCCAAATTGCCTTGAAATTTGGTATAATAATTATACCGAATTTCAAAAATGCCTTGAAATTTGGTATAATAATTAGACTGAATTTCAATAATTGCTTGAAATTTGGTATATTAATTATACCGAATTTGAGAGAATTCGGATCAGTATTTTGGTGAGTAATTAAGAAATGTACAGAGAGAGAGAGAGAGAGCTAACAGGAACAGTGACCTATTATTCCACGCCGATTTAACGTGTTCTTATAGGGTTTCATTTTGAGTTTTCTTCTCTTACACATAATAATATGCTACTACTTTATATGTAAATTACAATATTTTGATAAGATTTTTTTTTAATCCATACTTCAGTGGTGGGTTAATAAAGGCCATTAAAATGTAACAATCAAGGCAAAGAAAAGTTTGAGAACCGCTATTTTAAAGAGTAAAGATATCAAATAAAGTACAATGAAAGTCATACTAGTTTAATAATTTTGAAGAATGTAGAACACTTCAAAAATAAACATGAGATAAGAATATTGATAACCTAAAACAATGACACGCCTACTTCGTCTTTTTATATTGATAAATAAAATATTGGTAACAAAAACGATATATTTTTAACACAAGTTTATATTTAATAAATTTGTATAGTTATTTCTTTCCGTGTGGTGACGGAGTAAGAATACAATTAACCACCCCCTATCTTGCCCGTGGGTGTCGTAAAAGACGACTAAAGGATATAAACATACATCTAATATCTATAGTATTATATAAAAAGAAAATTCAAAAGAAAATCTTACACCAATCTAGTCTGTCTGAAATTATTAAAAAGGCTCAGGCCCAGCAGTAGGACGTATATAAGCTGAAATGATGATATATTTTTACTTTCCCGGCATATCAAACACTTTTCAGCTTTCATGATTATTGGGCAATTCTACTGATGACCCCGTGTTCAAATCTTAATATATATAAATCTTCTGTTCGTATCTTTATAGTTGAACTCCTTCTAAACGGCTGGACCGATTTTGATGAATTTTTGATGGATATGAAAATGGGTTAGATTAATAATTGAAACCGATAGGTGACGCTGCGATCGATTTTAAAGAACATTCCTTTCACACTTTTTTTTTTAGTTTCGATCACAATAACGTCTGCTGGTCAAAAAAGTAGGCGACATATAAATACATTATATTTTCTCAAACATGCTTGGAAAATTAAGCATTATTTTGACAACCTTCTTTGAAATAAATCGAAGTTGCCGTACTGCGCGAGCAGCGGCCGGCAAAAAATGTATAAAAATCTATATCTGTCGTGTTTTAGCGGCCAAATAAATATATTTGTAAATTATATCTATCGTGTATTTTAAAAATGAAACGATTTGTTATTCCAACACATGGCAACCAAGGAGGCAACTTATCAATCAGTTTTATTTAAATTTCGAAATGGCTTGAAACAAAATTATCCTTTATGATCCTTTATCATCCTTTATGATCCTTTATGATCCTTTATGATCCTTTATAATCCTTTATCATCCTTTATCATCATGTATCATCCTTTATCATCCTTCATCATGCTTTATCATCCGTTATCACCCTTTAAGATCCTTTATCTTCTTTTATGATCCTTTATCACCCTTTATCACTCTTTATCATCCTTTATCTTCCTTTATCATCCTTTGGCCTTTATCTCATTCTCTCGCCGGCCGAATCCTATACATTTACGTGTTTATGTCTCTATGGACTCGCTTTTTCGTTTCATCGGGTTTGAAATCATAACGATTCTAAAGAAGTTTCACTTCAAATCTTCTACTTAGTACTACTTAGTATTAATTGCCGTGGATTATTTGAGAAAACTACTATACAAGCGTTGGCCACAACTAGGCATTGATGGACTTATGTATGTGTGCCTCAGCTTCGCCTCGGCCCACATTCACACGCTCGTCCATCAATGCTTCTTTTGCTGGCCGCTGCAGCAATGTACTAATAACATGTAAATTTTTACACTTCGAAATAGATTTGCCATTGACCGGATATATTTCCTGGCTGCATTTTTATCTAAAAATCCTTCTCCTTGTTAATATATCTAAATAATAATAGATTTAGGTGTTACATGGCAAGGCAAACATGTAATTATAAATTCTATTGGGGCCAAGGTGGCAAGGTATACTACTTTAAAGTTTAGGATATCACTTATCATAACGGAAAACAAGAACTCTTTGTATGTTAATATAATTTATTAGATAGCTGATAAAAACACGTTTAGTGACAGAGCAAGATTACAATTCACAACCTCTACTTTTCTTATTAAAGACTAATATCTAATTTTTATAAATAATTTTCAAATGTTTTTTTTTTGTCAATGGTATTTTTAACGAACATATCATCATCATCATCATCATTTCAGCCTATCGCCGTCCACTGCTGGACGTAGGCTTCCCTCATGTTGCGCCACAATGTGCGGTCCTGTGCCGCCTGCATCCAACGACGCCCAGCTACCTTCACTAGGTCATCGGTCCACCTAGTGGGGGGGCGTCCTACACTGCGCCATCCGATACGTGGTCGCCACTCGAGACCCTTTCTTCCCCAGCGGTTGTCGGTTCGTCGAGCGATGTGGCCTGCCCATTGCCACTTCAGCGTGCTAATTCTTCGTGCTATGTCGGTTACACCCGTTCTTCTGCGGATTTCCGTATTCCGGATTCTATCGCGCAGAGAAATCCCGAGCATAGCCCGCTCCATAGCACGCTGAGCGACTTTGAGCCTTGATATGAGGCCTACATTTAGGGACCACGTTTCCGTGCCGTAAGTCATCACTGGTAACACACATTGGTCAAAGACCTGTGTTTGCAGACACTGAGGTATGTTGGACGAGAAGATCCTCTTAAGTTTCACGAACGCTGCCCAACCGAGTTGGATTCGTCGGCTGATCTCTTTCTCGAAATTGGATCTACCTAACTGGACTGTTTGTCCTAGGTAAACATAGTGATCGACAACTTCAAGAATCGCATTGCCAACTAGGACCGGTACAGGAATGACATGGGTATTTGACATGACTTTCGTCTTGTCCATGTTTATTCGTAAACCCACTAGTTGGGATACCCTGCTGAGATTATTGAGCATTGTGCCAAGGTCCTCCATGGATTCTGCCATAACGACTATATCGTCCGCAAATCGAAGGTGAGTGATGTATTCGCCGTTAATGTTGATGCCAAGTCCAGTCCAGTCTAAGAGCTTGAAGACAGCTTCCAGTGCAGTGGTGAACAGTTTCGGAGAGATGACATCTCCCTGTCTCACGCCTTTCTGCAACTGGATCGGTTTCGCACTCTTATCCCGGATACGGATTGTCATTGTGGCGTTCCTATACAAACACTTCAGCACTTCGATATAGCGATAGTCGATTTGGCACCGCTGAAGGGACTGCAGCACCGCCCTAGTTTCGACTGAATCAAAGGCTTCCAACATATTTCGATATATATTAATAAAAAAATAAAAATGATGAAATTATTAAAAAAATATCGAAAATTAAAAAACGGAATAATAATAGCACTGAGATTCGATCTCTGGCTGTTTGAACGCGACTGGATGACTTCCCAACTGAGCTATTGTCCCTCTTGATGGCGACGGCTAAATTTACATTCTTATTCTAATAACATTTTATGTCATTTTATTGATTAGCTAAAACCGGTGTTTTCAAAACGATATTTTCTATTAATAAATCGTAGCTAGATCGATGTTTTGCCCCCGGAACCTAAAAAATATAAATAGCAGACCCGGCCACGCGTTGCTGTGGCTAATGTTTTTGTAATATTACATTTTATTAAACTATTTAAGTGGACTGTAGGAAAACATCTGTCATGGAGTCATCATATTTTTTTACAAATGGCATCTATGTATAAAAGCAAGTTAATATCGTATATGACACGTTTGTAGGTTTGACATAGCAGCGCCATCTATTAATTACTTACTCAATCCAGTCAACAGATATCGCCATCTGTTAAAATCGTTTGGAGTTAACAGATAATTGTGAATGTCAAATAATAGGTATATATATAAGTAATACAAATAATTTGCAATAAAATAATATTGCTACTATAAATTAAGATGTATGCTATCCTATCTTTCAAGTTGGATCAAACTGCACACGGTGTGCAAATTTGATTAAAATCGGTTAAGTAGTTTAGGAGTCCATCGCGGACAAACAACGTGACAGATAAGAACAACTCACCATTCCCTATCTTGCCCGTGGATATCGTGAAAGACGACTAAGAGATATAATATGTGCATAACATCTACGCAAGAGAAGGTATTTTCGAAATAAAACCAGGTCCACTACCAACCGATCTGACCAGCGTGGTATTGTAAGTTAATTTCCCTCCTATTTTGGAAGTGTTTCGTGCCCAACAGTGGGACTATGTATGAACTGAGATGATGACGAACATATGTAGATATTAGCAACCTGCCCTCGCTTGGCTTCGGTTTCAGTCACCTTACCCACGTACTTCCGGTTCCCGTGAGAATACCGAGATAAAATGTTACTCTCTGATATTATACTTTTCCATTGGTGAAAGAATGTTTGAAATAATTTCGGTGGTTTAAGCGTGAAAGCGTAACGAACAAACAAACTTACTTTCGCATTTACAATAGGTATTAGTAAAGATATGTTAGGTTTTACATTAATAATAAGTAATAATAACATAATAACATATTAATATAATAACATATTTGTATATAAATAAAGGGATTTTATAGAACACTTGACAGCTCGTTTCGAAGGCCCTTTGCTTACACGATAAGGGCGAGTTCTGAGTTCTATTTTTTTTTTTACTACTTTTAGTGGAAAACGAGCAAACAGTGCACCTGATGGTAAGTAATACTGTCGCTCTGGGCTACGCTAGGCGCTTTGCTAGGCCGCTGCCTACCATGCAGAAAGTGAAGGGAGTGTGAATGGGTGCAATGAGATTCAGTGACACTAAAGGCTACACTAAAAACCATCACACGCAAACTCTCTCAGAAATTTGGAATTCCGGCTTTCTTGCTCACCAAACCAAGTACCCACTGCACTTTTTGGTTTCTACTACACAGTACGTAACTAGCCGTACGGAACCAGGGAACTCGCATTATTTGTATATCTAACGTCAATAAAGAATTATTATTATTATACAAATTGTGCTACCCCGGACGAACCGGCCCATGGCTGCAGATAAAAGACTGTCGACAGTATGGTCCTACCACATAATAAATTAGTTCTCGACTCAGGCAATTTAGAAATTCATAATCCTCCTGGCTGCCATCAAAATTATTCTATATGATAATAGATCCACTTAGACCGTACTACCATCACAAGCTTTTAAAAAAATGAAAATTTGTAATATGAGATGTTTATAAAAAAATTTCATCGTTATTAAAACGTCTAAACAATTTAGGAAATGTCCTTTGAAATACTTCAAATGTAAGTGAGTAACACATTGTTATAAATAAAACATGAAATCGTTATTTTTTTTTAAGTACCACTTTACAAATTAAAGGAATTTTATAGGATATTCGATAGTTTGTTCCGAAAGCCATTTCCTTAGACACACAATAGAAGTAAAACTTTTGTATAAAGAGAAGCATTTTTACTATTCATCAATTACTTTTGAATAGCATATATTAATGTTAAAGGACGACTAAGGGATTTAATATGCCTATAACATCTATGTAGGAGAGAGAAAACGCGAAATAAAAACCTATGCCAACACATCTGACCAACATGGTATAGTAGGTTAATTTCCCTTTCATAATAGAAGAGGTTTGAGTCCAACAGTTCGACGTCTATGAGCATCATGGTAGATGATGATTATAGTGTTAAAATCTAATGCTATTTTCTAGTGTGTAATGAAGACAAGTACGAAAACCAACAGTCGCTTACGCTCTCTTTCTAGCAAGTCCTACGTCATGTTAAAAAGTTGCATGAATAGAAATTCAAAACCCTAAATGAAAAGTTTCACTCAAAGAATATCATTATCATCTTACTCTTATCCCAATTACTTGGGGTTAACGCCATATGTCATCTTCTTCCATACGATCCTATCAGACGTCATCTCCGCATTCACTCCCAGACTATCCATATCATGCCTCACGCAGTCCATCCATCTTTTCCTCAGTCTCCCTTTACCCCTAAAGCTTTCAATATTAATACCCAAAACTTTTCTCACAACATTACTTTCATCCCGCCTCATCACATGTCCATACCATACTAGCCTAGTAACTCCTTATCTTTTCCGTGACTGGCGCAGCTTTCAAACTTCCTCTAATATGTTCATTTTTTACTTTATCCATTCTTGTCCCACCACACATCTTGTGTGTATGGATCAGCATCTTGCCGCCCAAGATGCTGATCCATACAGTACAGGTCTTATTAGGGTTTTTTATATTTTACCCTTTAATTTGAGGGGTATTCTGGGGTCGCATGTTGTACCCGTGACCAGCCGCCACTTCATTCATCCTGCATGAATGCTTTCACTCAAAGGAAATATTGCTTAATGAAAATTGATGGTAGGATCATAGGAAACCGGAGGGGTAATGATGTCAAGAACACGTACCAGCGGCTCGCCCACTATGGCGTAACGAAGGTGCGTACGACAGGTTATAGGGTCATGGGCCATCACTACCGTCGCCCAGGACGGATCGGAGTGCAACCATGCTATAGCCTCTTTGAAAAAGTGTCACAGCATGGTACTTTTTCAATAAATATCCTACTTACAAATGAGGAAGTTTAAAAATAAAGATTGTTTAAAATTCCTAACATTCACCATGTCACGACTTGACCCGCTTTTGATAACAGTATCAGAACGATAAGCCAACGCATTGTTTGTTCAAGAGAAATTGCACACATTAGGGGCACAGATAAAGGTGATAATTATTTTTTTATTTGTTTCATTTATTACGCAGTCGAAACTTGAACTAGATTTGACTAAATATATTTACTTGTAGGGCAATCAATAAAGATTACCGAAGTTATTTATGCTTTTTTTATTTTCTAAAACATTTTCCTCAAAAACGTAAACAGAAATGGGATTAATGTTTTTATTTGAAATAATCGAAATTACAGACGCTAGGTGACCTAATATGACGTAATATGTGATAGAAGCACACTGTGGATAGTCGTATGTCTATAATCGGGGGCCAGTCCGTCAAGGGTAAACTCACAATCTCGCAGAAAATCGACATCTGAGTAGTAGCAATTTGAATAAAAAAGACATATGACGTAAAATAAAAGAACAAGTTTTTTGACGGGATCGTAAAAATGTCACATTGCGGTCCTAAATTACATATATATTTTAGAGTGTTATATTAATAATATTAATAGTATTTTATGTAATGCAGAGAAAGTGCTAAAATAGTAAAGACAAGTATAAAATATGCAGTATATAGGCTTTGGTTTAAGTTTTATAATCAAGATCTTGAACACCGATTTCTCAGTCATTGATTAGTGTAAATTGAAATATCATCGCAGCCCTCATACGTCCCACTGTTGGGCTCGGGCCTCCTCCACAATGGAAGGGAATTTGACCTACTATATCCTACCATGCTAGTCAGATATGTTAGTATAGGGTTTCATTTTGAATTTTATTTCTCTTACACTGATGTTAATGCATATTATATCCCTTAGTCGTCTTTTACGCTATCCCCGGGCAAGATAGGGAGTGGTGAATTGTATTCTTACTCCATCATCACACGGCAATTGACGTATAAGGCATTTTAATCGGCTTTTGCGATAATAACATCGAATGATATATTCATATCTTATACAGTCTTTATTTATTGGAATTAAAAAAATATATATAATAATAAATAATTTTAAGAAAATCTATACTAATACGGTTAGGGTGCCATTAAGCGCACCTACACCATCCGATACGCATGACGTAGAGGAATTCCAACCAATCCCACCCCGCCACCAACTTCTGCGAGAAACCAGTCTCGCAGAAACGCAAACGCAGTTCGAAGACGTCACAACTCCTGAGGCTCACACGGTTATTTGCATGATACCTAAAAACTAGTTTAATTTTTTTTTGTTTGTCTGTTTATTCCAGGCAATCTTCAAAATGGCTAGACCGATTTTGATATTTTACTACCAGGCAGCTGTCTGTATAAGAGGTAACTAGACTATTTTTCCTTTCAGAAAAACTCTATTAAATTTTGCCCAGTTCGGGACTCGAACCCGTGGCCGTTTCTTAGGAGATATTTCAGATTTAAAATGGAAAGGCAAAGTGGCTGGAACCTATTACTATTTGAATAAAAGATGGTTAAATTATATTAACTTCAAGTTGAAGTTACTACGGGCCTACGTGACGAAATGCAAGTATCTACAGATCGCTCTACCATTGACACGTGACAGAATGGAACCGGCTCTGCAATGATGTCAACAACACGGCTTATATCTGATATTATAACATAATGTTATTATTTCATCATGGCGAAATTGTTTTTGTAATATTACTATACGAACAATCTCGCCCTTATTACAAATATTATGTAATTCTTCTTCTCGCGTTGAGTCCATATATATGCATCAAAATATAGGGAATTAACCTAATGATCTCTGCGTATCATTATTATCATAATCACCATGACAACTCAATAAATTCCACTGCTGGACCCGTGCCTCCTCCATAATAGGAGGATAATTGACCTACTATACCACTCTGATTAGATCATTTGACATAGAGTTTTATACCGAATTTTCCTTCTCTTGCGCAGTTGTTATGTGCATATTAGTTACATTGGTTGTCTTTTACAAGTAAAATAGGAGTGGTGAATTGAATTTTTGTTCTGTTATCTACTACAGAAAAAAAATAACCCTTTTGTACAAAGAATTAAAAAGTGTGTGTGTGCCTATGACCACACGTAAGAGGTTATAATTCTTTGGCGAAACAAGATAAAAATCTTTCTAAAAAAAATATCCTTCGTATTCTCCTGCTTGTAGAAAAACGACACTAATAATAGAAAAAAAGGTATTTAATACATTGTAATTTTTATTATAACGCATTATCTAGTTAACATTTGTGACGCGCGCAGCGTAAAAAATATTGACAAGCTAACTTCGGGTGTCGGTTTTTTGTGACGGTGTGCGGGTGCATCGTAAAAAATTACTTTCAACATTTTTCCTTAACGCGCCAAAAGAATTATTACTTCAAAAATACAGTTAACGTATGTTATCTATCTATATATTCTATATTTAAAAATGAATTGCTGTTCGTTAGTCTCGCTAAAACTCGAGAACGGCTGGACCGATTTGTCTAATTTTGGTCTTCAATTATTTGTGGAAGTCCAGGGAAGGTTTATACGGTGAGAAAAATATGGAAAATTGCGAGTAAAATACTAATAATATCATTTTATTTTTCCATGCAAACCGTTCTTACCTGTCAAACATTTTGACGTTCGTCCCGTCAGTTCGACATTTTTAGCATAATTAAATGTAGATCTAGATTAAAAAGGTTTTGTAATCGATAAGAAAAGGCGGTATATCCCTTACTCGTTTTTTACGACACTCACGGTTGGTGAATTGTATTCTTAATCCGTTATCGCACGGATAATACTAAAACCAAACTGATAAATACTAAAACAAAATAATTATGAAAAAGGCGGTGCGAAGTTCGCCGGGTCAGCTAGTATATGTTATGTATTGTATTCATTTACGACATGCAAATAATTTCTTATCTAGTACTGCCTGATAAAGGCGTAGGTATGTCTGGTGACGGACTGACCACTGAGTTCACGTAATTGATACCCGGTGTGCGGTAGTGGACGATCAGGAGGTAATATGGCAGATTATGGGACCACACACCGCCCTTTTATTGCTCCTTTGGGGTGTGTGCAAATCAAAGAATGTTAATACAAAATTTCATAGCAAAAGGAGCCAAGGAATCGGGTGACTTGACCGGAAAATAGTCCGTCACTCTGCTAGACTGACCGCGTGAGTGTCGGAGAGAGACGGTACCCGAAACATTCCATGATATCCATGGCCAGTGCCAATAGATGGCCTGATTCCAGACCATAGCCTACCCACAAAAAAGGCTGATAAGTTTTTAATACAATTTTATCATCATCTTAATGGTCATATGCCTCCTACTGCTAGCCTCGAGTCTCCTCCAAAAAACAAAAAATTGGTCAATCTAACTCGTTAGTCAAACATGTTTTTCTTGCATCATCATCAAAGCTCATATACGTCCCACTATCGGGCTCGAGCCTTCTCTACATTAGAAGGGAAATTGAACTACTTTGTCACGTGTTGGTATAGGGTTTTATTTCAAGCTTTCCTTCTCTTGCATAGATGTTGTATGCATATTTAATCCCGTAGTCGTCTTTTACAACACCTACAAGGAAGAGAGTGTGAATTGTATTCTTATTCCGTCACCACACGAAAATAGTTATAGACTTACATAGTTGTTATATATATATTACTAGCTGACCCCGCGAACTTCGTACCGCCATAATTTTTTTCGTGAATATATTTTCTAAATTGCCAAAAATATAGTATCTAATGGAAGAACCATTACGGCTTTGTCGGGCAAGATTCGATGGTCTTGGTCGCGGCATTGTTAATGATGATTCAAAGAGAATACAATTTACTGATTATTGATTTCCGACAAAATTATAATTATCAAATTTTCAACCATACTTAATCACAGACGAAATTACGTTTAGCTGTCATTTGCGTTTTGTTATTAATATCAAATGCGTTGCTCTTATACCACGTTTCATAGTGACTCGTATTCCCTATGACATTTTACGTCACGTCACACGGGAACGCGATCGACCGGGATAAAAGTATCCTATGACCTCTGATGTTTACGCGAGTATTATACATTTTAAATAAAACTACTTTACGGATTTTATCGCGTTTGTATTTGATTTTCGATTACCCGACATTTCGAACACTCTACAGCGTTCATGGTCACGGGTGGACTAAGATGTCTCAGATCTCTACAAGACTGCAAGACACTGTGAGCTCTTGTTGTATAGATTTGACCCACAATGGGTGCGGGCCAGCTCCAACAGTATCCTGAACATGATTGCGGGCAGGCTTGATTGCATTTATTTAAGTCGCTGTAGTGCCGTCTCCCATGGCATGTCGCAGCGGTGACAAATGAAAAATGTAGTGTGTGTACTTATTATTTATTTATTTTCTGTATGTGTATTATTTTTATTTTTATGTGTTTGAATGTTTACTAACCTAGTTGTAAGTCGTACTAACACATAATGAGTAATTTTTACTCGATCTAATAAATATTTATTATTATTATTATTTAAAATATCCTATGTCCGTCTCCTGGTTCTAAGCTACCTCCTCACCAATTTTCAGCTAAATCGGTACCACCGTTCTTTAGTTATAAATAGTGTAACTAATACGACTTTCTTTTATATATACAGATATCCCCTAATCATACGTTATGATACAGGTGGTGAATTGTATTCTTACTACGTCACCAAGCAGATAATATAACATAAATTATGTGTGGCATGTTATGCACGTGTACTTAATTAAGTAATTATTATTTGTCTTTACTTATATCGTTATTTATGACAATATCATAACATATTTTTCCTCTATGCCTATGCGAAAAAACATTAGTTAAAGAATAGAATAAACTTATTATATAACAATCAGCCAAATGAAAGACAAGATTGTTCACAATATTTTTCATTGTTGTTGGTGGCAAACGAGCAAACAGCACACCTAATAGTAAATGATACTGCCGCTTATAAACCTTTGCTAAGCCGCTGCCTAATAAACAAAGGGAAGGAAGTGGGATTGTGCGCAATGAGGTTCAGTTCAGTTCGCTCACTGATCGAAATGCAGTAACAAATTGCTACTACTTATACATCGATAAACATTATAAATAAAACGATTTTTTTACGGCTTTTATTGCGTTTGAATTTGATTTTTGATTGTCCGACGTTTCGAAAACTTTTCGGCATTAACAGCATACAGCGGACCGTGTACGTCAGCTCGTGACTATGCACGCTATAAAATGTTTGAAACGTCAGGCAATCAAAAATCAAATACAAAAGTCATAAAATCCGTAAAAATAGTTTTAAAAATTTACTCTCCATTCTTATAAATATAATTGAATTAAAAAAAAAATCTCGAGTTATCTTGATCATAAAGCCTTTATTTCTTTCGCGTATTCTTTATCAAATACAATATCTAGATATCTTTTTTATTTTAAGATATTATATCTAACTTCTTATCTCGGATCAATTTTTTGCATGATCCAAATTCCTACAAAATATGTATAATAATATTTTGGCATAGATTTACACCATTTTTCGAGGCCATAAGTACGCAAGTAGCAATTTTCTTAGCTCCTGAATTCAGCCAATCAACAATCAACCATTAGTTATCTATTCCTGGACTTATATATCCCCTATATCTTGTCTTAAGGCACAATCGGACACATATTACACCCGCTCTTGAATATCACAAATATTTTCCTACATGAGAATCGACCGAGCGACACTAATCATGATACCCCCCTACCGTGCCTGTGCCAAAAGTAAATGCATTGCAGTATCAGAATGTTTTCAAAATCTTCATTCCAATTACTGCGTTTATAATCTAGTCAATGAGTAATTTTTGGTCATTGTTTAGCAGTTTTGGAAAAATATGAAATGTTATGCCACTCAGAACAGCATATAAATGACTTTTGAAAAAAAAATAAAGTACTCTATTCGCAATGGTGTAAAATCTCAAAATTAGTTTTCAAGATTATTAAATTTAGAAAAAAAAAACATGGTTGTCTGTAAAGTCGGTTTACGGACGATAGTTTAACGTGACAACGTCATAACAAAACATTAATGAAATGACTGCATACTTTTATGAATAAAATTGAATCAGCGTAACCAGTATCCATTGTTATAACCTATTGAAATTAAATTGGGTCGGCAATTACCGTAAGTCTCGATAGATGGCGCTGTTCAGTTTAGCTAAATCCCATTGTACTAAATGAATATATTTGAAATCCTTTCGCATCGATAGATAGCGCGCTTTAGTACAGCTGAATCGCATACTACTTGATAATAAAACAATGAGCGTAACGGGACACTTTTTCGTGCATGCAGCCAGCGTTCATAGATTTATTAGACGTTGTCACGTCAAAAAAAAATTAAAAGTTGAGAAATTGGCCTAAAAATCGTAAGACCAATATTTATTTAGAGTGAAAATACAAAATTTTAACAGAATACAATATATTCTGTGTGGTAATGGAGTAAAAATACAATTCTCTACCTCCTCTCCTATTTTTGGGTATTGCAAAAGACGACTAAGGTGTTAAATGTTCTTATAACATCATGTCAAATCTATCTGCGGCCAACAATTATACACTCCACAAAAAAGAGAACAATGAAAACTCTAAAACCCTATAGTAAACGGCGTCGCCCGGACGGAGTGGCAGTCGTGTGTGCTGACCTTAGCCCACCCAAAAAAAAATAGCAGCACCTCTGACCAGTATGGCCTACAGTGGGACGTAGGTATATGGGCTGAAATGATGATGATGATGATGAAATATTAAATAGTTTAATTAATCATTAAAATTAAATAATAATAAAAATTACTACGTCATCAGACGGATTTATAAATTACATAATTAACAAAAAAATTACAACTAAGTGAACTTACTAAAACCAGTGATATCATTCTCATTATCTACCAAGATTGCGACATAGAATCAACATTGACGCAAAAATTAAAAAGAAGATTGACTATTAAATAAAGCGTGTCTACGTTCTTTTATTTATTTGCAAATCTACAATAAAAAGTTATTTATCTTTCTGATAATGATATCATATGATAAGTGGGGCAATTACCGATGTAAATATATGTCATAGTGAGTGATATGTTATCTAAGATCATTTTAGCTTTGACCGGGTTAAGAAACGAGAGAACCTTACCATCATCATCATTCATCATTTCAGCTCATATATGTCCCACTGTTGGGCTTGAACCTCCTCCACAATAGGAGGGAAATTGACCTTAATATACTATGCTAGTCAGACAGGTGGGTATAGGGTTTTATTTCGAGTTTTCCTTCTCTTGCGACTAAGGGATATAATATCTATATATCCTTTAGTCGTATTTTAAGACATCCACGGGCAAAATAGGGAGTGGTTAATTGTATTCTTCCTCCGTCACCACACGGAAGCAATGTACCACCAATATTGACTATCGATGTTGTAAAAGACGACTAAGGGATGGGGTAAGATTACCATTCACCACATCCTATCTTAACCGTGAGTATCATAAAAGACGATTGAGGGATATATGCACATAATACCCATATAAGAGAAGGAAAACTCGAAATGAAACCCTATGCCAACACGTTTGACCGACGTATTATTGTCAATTTATTTTCAATTGCGGAGTTGGCCTGAGGCCAACAGTGGGTCATATGTGAGCTGAGATGATGATTCTGTTTTTTTGGGACAAGGCTATGATATGACCACCCGGTGACGTTGGAGTAGGCCCCCGGGCGACCTTGGCCGTCAGGCCATCGCCCTCATCCGATGACCTCTCCTCAGGTGGCTTTTTTTTTTGCCGATGGTGGCAAACGAGCAGGCAGCACACCTGATGGTAAGTGATACTGCCGCACATGGACCTTTGCAATACCAGGGGTACAGCCAAGGCGTTGCCTACCGTGAAGTAAATGCTCTTCTTTAACCGCGTTTAAAGAAGGACATGTCATAGCGCTCGGGAAACACAGCAGCAGGTAGTTCATTCCAGAGCCTGCACGTACGTGAGAGAAATGATCGCTGGAAACGTAATGGCTGGATTGCTAAATTAACCCTAAATAATCATCATCATCATCTCAACTCATGTTTCCCACCAGTAGACTCGAAACGCCTCCATTGTAAGAGATTATTAATCTACTATATCACGCTGATGAGACGAGTATGGAACTTTATCTCGAATTTTCCATCTCATAGATATGCATATCTCTTAGTCATCTTTTACGACATACATGTGCAAGACATATTCTAGTTAATTGTATTATTACTCTAACACTCATCTATACTAATATTGTAAAGAGGGAAAAATTGTATTTTTGTGAATGTTTGTAATGATTAAACTCAAAAACTATTATGCCGATTTCAAAAATTCTTTCACTAATGGAAAGCTATAATATCAAGGAGTCACATAGGCTATATTTTATCCCGGTATACCCACGGCAACGGCAACTACGCGGGTAGAGCGACTGAAACCGAAACGAAGGGACACTAGGGTTGCTAGTATAGTTTATATTGGGACAATTGACTTACTATGCCACGCTGGTCGGACGTGTTGGTTTAGTTTTATTTCGAGTTTTCCTTCTTTTTCATAGATATTTTATGTATATTATGTCCCTAAGTCGTTTATAACATACACATGCAAGATTTAGTCTTGTAACATATTCTTACTCCGTCACTTAAATAATGTAAAACTAACTTAAGGATAATAATCCAATCAGTATTTCCTAGAATTCATAATTGTATATTTATATGCCTTTAATTATAGTTTCTGAAGGATTTTTATAATTACTTCTATATAATTGCTTACTTTACAAGAACAGAACCTGGACACATCGCGCCTAATCTGTTCAGAGTGATGGATGGGCCCCATAACCTACCATATATCAACCCCCCTCCCCCCATCCGATATCCCACAGATACTGATACCTTGACATCCATAGGCGATCCGGCCGACCCTTTCGGCTACCGTTCACTTCGAAGTCCCGGCAACAAAACAGTAATGCGTGGCGTCGCCCTCATGGGTTTAGCCTGCGTATGGCGGGCTAATCCCCAGTCTACGTGTTTGCAAATTAAATAACCTATCTATTATCACTTGTTATAATCAATTTAAATTAAATAAAAATAATATAAGAATCACCTATATTGATAACATTTTATAATCCCCACTAATATTTTGAATGCACTGGTGGCGCAGTGATTAAGAGATAGACATACCGTGCTAGTGTCGTATCGAATCGAAGGGCTTGAATCTCACACAGCACAATAATTTGAACGATCCATAAATTATTGTTCCGAGTCTGGATGTGATTTATGTCCGTTAAATTATATGTTTGGAAAGGGGGACTGATTTATTCTGCATAGGCCCCTTGAGGGCACTTACATATTGTCAAATTTATAAATCGTTTGAATACAATACAATATTTACCACCGGATCGGAACGCGGCCACAAACTGAGAAGATCTGACAAGAAACTCAGCGGGCTGTCATTTCTTTACCATCTTTTGAATACAATTACGTATACAACATATAGTCTTAGCTCCAGTGTGATGCCCTTCGAGATAAAATGTAACTATTTTTTAAAAAAAGAAAGGAAAACATGATTGGACCAGATCCCACAAGAAGCACCCAGCTAAACCTTTTTTACGCCGCTGCCTACCGTGAAAAAAGTGAAGGAAGTGTGAATGGGTGCAATGAGGTTCGATGATACTAAAGGCATCATCAAAATCCATAACACACAAACACCTTCAAAAAGGTATTTATTGAAAGGAGTCGATCTTGGATACATGAATGTAGGCTTGAAAAAAAAAATATCAGCTAGCCTATTTATTAAGAACAATAAGGGGTCATAAATGATATGGTTGCAACATAGGAACCAAGCATTTGCCATTAATATTAGTAAAATGAGATTCTCCTCAACAAAATAACTACATTCAATGCTTTGTTAAGTAAACATTGTTGTCACAAAAACTATCGTTATAACAACTTAATATTGCAACGCTATATGTTAATAGATTAAGAAAACAGTTTGTCTGTGGCGACTATCCGCCACTAAGACAACTTGGACCGTAATAGAATAGTAGGATGGCTAATCTTCACACGCCATCCTACATGTCTTTACACCTCATTTTTAGATGGATGTCGGCAGAACCGGTTTAGGAATTACAAAAATAATGAAAAGTAGGGGGTTTCCTAAACGAATGTGAACACCATCACACCAGTCAATTCTGGTGCTTCTAACAGGAAAGAATTGCATACAGCATCTAGAACTATTTGCACATTAACATAAATTATTTATCGTTATCCTTACTAATATTAAAGATGTGAAAGTAAGTTTGTTTGTTTCGCTTTTACGCTTAAATCATTAAAACGATTTCAAAAATTCTATCACCAATGGAAAGCTATAATATCAGGGAGTAACATAGACTATATTTTATCTCGGTATTCCCACGGGAATGGGAACTACACGGATAATGCGACTGAAATCGAAGAGAAGCGAGGCCGGGTTGCTAGTACTACCTTTAAACTATATATAAATATACAACGTAAACAAACATAAAAATAACACAATCAAAACAATCGAACAAAAAATTAAGTCTTAAATTAAATTAGTAGAAAAAAATTACAAAGCCCATTCAGTACGTCGAAATATCGGAATTAGATGATAAACAAAGATAATATTGACCCATACCATCTCGTCTTTACATACATGAGAGATATGAATCACCTCTAATCATTGTAACGTTGTAGAGTTGTAAAACATTGCCAACAGCGACTTCGTAAGTTCATAACCGTACGATGCATCGACTCGTGCGCACGTAAATACATTTAAGAATTAACCCGGTTGTGTTTCGTTAAAACAATTTGATAATACCAACTTTTTTAATTACAATGTTCTTCATTCTTATATAACAAAGTGTTGTAAGAATTATTTTTGTGTATTAAGTGAAGTGGTGTGATAAATTTCAAAATGTTTCCAAGGATTCAAGGATTGGTATGTATTTTAATAGTATTCGATTTGTTATTACTTTATCTATATAGAGACCTTAATAAAATTATTACCTATTCTATATCCTAAAATATTTTATAACATACAGGAATTATATTGAAATTATGGAATATTAGCATATTATGTTATTAATTGAATATGATTTGTTAATACTAAAATTAATATCGTAGAATATACATGAATATCTAAAATTTCAAAATATATAATAATATTTATCTAACTTAATAAGAATCAGGTTGAATCATTGCTTAATTTGTGTAAAAGTAGTAAAAAGTAAACCAAATTATAGCATAATATTTGAACTCAAATGCTAGATAGAGCATGCAAGTTCGCAAAACATGGTCATTAAAAAAATAAAAAGACGAGTGCGTTTTTTTCGCACATTAAAGAATAAATTAATGTATATTATTGAAATGAGATTCTGTTTATTATCTAACCAACAACAAAATTATGAATGCGTATTAGCTAACAAAAGAATTGTCAGTGAAAAAAAGAAATAAGGAAACAACTCGACTTACAATTAGTAACGACATTGCAATTACGCGCTTAGTAATTTCCCAATGATTGTTAGTGAATTCTTTGAAAAAAACAATGACTAATTATTTATAGGAAAATTTATTGATATTGTTACATTTTTGAACTTCATCTCGGCCAATGATTTTTGATGTTTACGCGAGTATTACACATCTATACCAATAAATAAAATTGGCGTGTTTGTTTGTAATGTCAAAATAATGGACTTTTTTCATGCTCACACGGTTATTTGCAGTAAGTATACATATGCCTGAAATACACTTTATATTTTTTTGTCTGTCTGCCTGTTTGTTCAGGGTAATCTTCAAAACAGCTGGCCCGATTTCATAAATACTTTCACCAATGGAATGCTGTAATATCAGGGAGTAAACTAGGCTATATTTTATCCCGGTATTCCCACGGGAACGGGAACTACGCAGGAAAGATGACTGAAACCGAAGCGAGGGCGGGTTGCTAGTTTTAAATAAAACTACGGATTTATTGCGTTTATTTTTGATTTTTGATTGCCCGACGTTTCGAACACTTTGCAGCGTTCATGATCACGGGCAGACTAAGATTTCTCACGTCTCATGTCCGAAAAGGTCATCGTTATTACAGACATTTATAACTATCTCCCCGATACAGAAAATTAGTTAATACATTTTTTTATTAAATTTTTTCATCTCGGCTCATACACATCCCACTACTGGGCTCGAGCCTCGTTCGCAATAGAGGGAAATTTGACCTAATTGCTTTGCGCACCGTCTATTCGGAGTGGCGAACGAGCCCATAGCCCGCTGAGTGCGTACCTCTTTGAAGCGCCAAGTGGGTAGGCCACCGGTACACGACCTTGTCATCAGTAACCCAGACGGATTGTTAAGGTTTTATTTGAAGTTTTACCTCTCTTGTATACATACATGTTACATAATATATTACATCCTTTAGACGTCTTTTACGATACCTCTTAGCAAGATGGTGATTTATATTGTTACTTCAAAACTACAAGGAAATTTTGATTTATTAACTGTTTAGCATATAGAAAGGCTTGTCTAATTTAGTTAAAGAAAGTGAATTCCCACGTGAATCATTTATCGTTGATCATCGTACGACCTTATTTATTTATGATATGGATAAACGTAGTGGTATTTCGATCACGTCTCGACGATTTCACTGCTGAAGTACTACGGGTATTGGGTCACGTCCATAAATATAATATTATTTTAATGCGCTCATCAATTTAATTGGTTGAGTCTAATCTGCATCTATGGAGTATTTGTATAAGTAGCTAGGTTAGGTTAGAGTAAGTAAGACCGAGTAAGAATATAATTTCATCACCCTCTTTATTATCCTTGGATGCCGTATAACACGACTAAACAAGAAATATTCAAGAGAATAAAACATTGGAAGAAAACCCCATAATAACTTGTCTGATGAGCATGGTACCTAAAGTAGGGCAACTACCCTCTTAATGTGTAGAAGACTTGGACCCAATATTAGGGCATATATGATCCGAAATGATGATAATAATCTACCCTAATATTATGAAGAGGAAACGTTGTATTTTTATATTTTTCTTTGTTTGTTACATATAAACTCAAAAACTACCGGAGGGATTCCGATAATTCTTTCACCATTAAAATGCTACATTATCCCTGAGGTATACTGAGTAGTATAGGTTATATTTTATCTCGGTATTCCCACGGGAACAGGAACTACGGGGTTAAGACGACTGATAGTATATTATAAATAATAAATAAACTAATAAATTTAATAATATCACAGATTCAATACAATTTCTTTTCTGTGCACGGCATAAAGATATTTCAGTTTGGCAACCATTGTTATTACCGACGAGTTTAATATTTACCTTAGAGAACCATAGAGCATTCAGCCATACTGTAATCCTATTATGAGGAAGGACACAAAAGCTATTGTCATTCTTATTGTTCAAATAAAAATAAACCAAGTTTTCTTAATAAAGAATTACAATATTTCTAAGTACAAAAACAATGCAAAGATAGATAAAATTTGGCCTATTATTGTTAATTCCAATAAATTACGGTGTAGAAAAAAGAAATCATTTATTTTTCAAAGAATTTTGTTTTAAGTATGAAAAAATAAAATAACACTTTTACATTGTGAAGTTTAAATGAAATACCATTGTTTTTACTTCAATACCTTTACATATGGGTTTACCGGTGTAATTTTAAATACTTATATTTCTGTTTACTTAGAATAATTCCCAAAAAAATAGAGTAAGCTTTAGTTTTGCTAAGTTATCTATTATTGTTTAAAAAATGTTTCTTAGAACTTGCTAATAATAATGAGATAACGTTTTATATGAGGTAGTACCTACCTACCGCACTGTCACGAGTCTTCTGTCTGTCAGTGGGCCATGTCCATTCAGGATAGTACCATACTCACGCAAAAATAATCGTCTTAAATTTCTGAGGGTTTTTACGTGTGGTAGATTTTGGTGATGCCTTTAATATCACCGAAACTAATTGTACGCTTTCACACTCCCTTCATTTTCTTCACGGTTGACAACACTCTATCAAAGGTCCTTAAGCGGCAGTATTACTTATCAGGTGAGCTGTTTGCTCGTTTGCTACTAGCAATATTAATATATAACACTGACGACAAAACAATTTCTCATTATAAATATATCAATTGAATGTAACAAATGATAATAATTTCAAAGGAATGCTAATTTCAAAAACATTTTAGGGAGAGTTGAACACTTAGTCATAGGCTTATTCACACTCGAGTGAGTCATTTATTTCCTAATTGTTTTATATGAATTGTTTTATATTTCCGTATGGTGATGAAGTAAGAATTAAATTCACCGCCTACTTTCGCGTGGGTGTTATAAAAGCTGATTAAAGGATATAGGCAGATGACATCACCGAGAGCAAAAAATCGGAATAAAACTTCATGACAATCCACCTAGACAGATTTAATTCATAAAAGTATGTAATTTTTATCAATGTTTTCTTATGATGTTATCACATGCCACCGGCGATTGGGGCGGCGCAGGTGCGACTACCTGCGCCTGATGCCGCCCTAGCCGAGGCTGCGGATGACCGGACCGGGGATTAGTCCGTCACCTGCTGAGAGGCTGACCACGCAACGGTGATCCACGTCCCCGAGGGGGACCTCGTGAGGGGAGGGTACTCCGCGATCGGGGTATTCTGTCGGGCCGACAACTGAGGACAAGTTACTCTGCACCGGTGGTCAGCCCAACTACGAAGGCGACATGCCACGAGCCACGAGTGGGTTACTGAGCCGTGCGCTGCGCCGCCTCTCTGTCGCCCCGGACAGAGTCGGGCGGTAGGTGCGCCGACTAATAGCCAACCCAAAAATAAAAGACGTTATCACATAAAATTATCGAACGTAAACCGACTTTATAGACTATTTAGGAATCAAATTGTTTCTTAAAACATGTATAGATGACGTTTAAGCAGATAAAAACTCTATCGCAATCTGTGTTATAGAAATATTTACAGACTACAGCATTATTTATAGATTTAGAACATATTTGGCTAAATAAAATAAACGTGTCCATTTTATTTTTAACTTAATGATGTCTAATGTATTTTCGATAATATCGTAATGCGTTATGGAAATAACATAATTATATTAATACTGCTGGTCTTCCTGTGATGACGAAGTAAGACAATTCAGCGTGGAATATTAAGTTAATTCCCTTCAAATTTAAATAAAATAAATTAACTCTACATTCTTTAGCAATAATATTAATGGCGTACATTATTTGATTCTCTTTAAAACATTTAAAATAATTACTGATATCATAAGTGCGAATGTGTCTGAACTTTCACGATTTATTTAACTACGTAAGCGATTATTATGAAATGTTGCTTACCCGTTGATTTTAGAGATGCTATCTGTTTTTCTATATCGATTTTTACAATATCCATAGCAAAAGGAGGGATGTTATTCATTGTTTTCTTAACATTTTACCAGAAAGCCTACCTTACAGAATAAAAACAATACTGCAAAATCATTTTTCTGGGTCTGAATGTAAGTTGTGTTCCTTATTGTAAATAAAACTCCTTTACAGATTTTATCGAGGTTGTATTTGATTTTTGATTGCCCGACATTTCGAACACTTTAATGGTAATTCATGGTCACGTGCGGACTTAATAAATCTCTAAAGTAGTTCTATTTACAATGTGTAATACTCGCGTAAACACCAGTTCAAGTTCCTTAATTATATGTAGGTGAAGTTTCGTGTGGTAAGGGAATAAGAATACAATTCGCAGCCCCATTTCTTGTACCGTAAAATCGTGTATCGTAAAAGACGACTAAGGTATTATAATAAGCATACAAAATCTATGTAAGAGAAGGAACATTCGAAATAAAACTCTGTATCAAGCCGTCTGACCAGCATGGTATAGTTAGGTCAATTTCTCTCCCATTGTGGAGGAGGCTCGAGCCTAACAGTGGGATATTATGAATTGTGATAATAATGAAGTCCGCAATACAAGGATTAGTTTCTTATTGCAGCGTAAAAATCATGTTGAAAATAAAATAAATATTAGTATTTGTCATATATATGCGAAACGCTTTTGATGTTTATTTTAGCAAATAAATCGATGCTATCATCGTTTCAATATTTAATTATTTATTAATGATCTTATTATGACCTTAGTTTTCCTGTTTAGTGACGGAGTAAGAATACAATTCACCACCCTCACCTCCCTCTCTTACCCGTGGGTGCCGTAAAAGACGACTAAGGGGTATAATATGTATGTAGCATATATGCAAGTGAAGGTAAACTTGAAAAAAACTTGAGTGAAATATAAAATAATAAAACCTCGAGACTCGAGCCCAGTTGGACGTATATAAGCCGAGATGATGATATTAATGTAGGTATTAAATTAAATCAAATCATTTATTATATACCCTTTAAGGGCACTTACACAATTTACATAACCGGATCTGCGGTCATGGTCACAAGAAGATCCGGCAAGAAACTCAGCGGGGTGACATTATTTATTCTTTTAAAAACATTTTTTCTTTTAAATGAAATTTTATATTTTGTACATACGAGATTATCTTCAGTGAGATGTCTTCGAAATGGAGTACACTTTTCCAAAATTTAATACAAATAAGAAATTTTTTTGAACAAGTATGTATGCATAAAAGGACAGATTATGACAGGAAGTAAAATGGCCTAATGTATAAATAAAATATTACGATATTTTGAGAAAATGATAATTTTTATTTAATAATCATTTATTTTCCTTAAATGCAAGAATTAAAAATTCGAAAATATATTTCAAATTGTAACAACTCAATTCTACACTCAGTTATTTGTGTAATAATATAATATAGTAGTCATATTCAATGCCTCTGAAGATATTATTGTGATAATTGGTTGGAAATACACTTTTACTATCATATAACTTGGCGATGCCTCGCCATGGCATGCCTCACTACGCGGGCAATCGGTTTTAGGTGCGGCTATAGACGTTTCTGATCTAAATATATATATATGGCTGCATCAGATCCCATAGGCAGCACTCGATCACAAGTTAACTACTAAAGCAGTCATATCTAATGCATATTATAATACTAAATATGTTTCTATATCGATTATAGACATTAAAACCATCCAAATAAAATGCCTTAAACCCGGTTTTAAACCACTAAAACAATCCATTAAGACTATAATTGCCACTGCGATCGATTTTCGTCATCATCGTGTGATCGATTTTAAGGAATTTTATTTAGAGAACAGCATCTGTTGGTTCAACTAATAATACGTAATTATATATTCGCACAAACTACAATCGTATAAATTTAAAATAACATGATCTACTTGCAACAAACACACGTTTTATGTTACTTAATACATAAGTTCAAATTGCTGTAAATTACTCAACTGCTTATTAACAGGACTTAATTCTCAACTGACTGATACTTCAACTAAGAATGAAGGTTTATTGAATTGAGGTCTCAGTTTTATTATCAAAAATTCATCAAAGTTATTGATACTTTCGAAGTTTATCTGAAAGCTCTAGTATTCAAATTTTGTTTTCTTTTTATGGTAGCTTATGATTTTGCCGTGCCCTGTGCCCGTGCCCTGCCCAATTCATCTGAAAAGACGGCAGAATAGCGAGCCCCACTGTAATCCACTGGTACCGTCTCCTTGGCCTCGGTGGCTAGCCCAGGAGTTACAAATCCTTTGGAATTTCTGTTGCCCATTCTCATAATTCAGCCAGTTTTTATAATATCCACCAGAAAGTGTCGGTGGGCCATTGATGGTAGAATGTATTCTGACTCCGTCACCTCATTGAAGAACTCGGTAGACATACTCATGTATGTATAATTTCGAAAGTATCTTAATTCGTATCGCAGTATTATTGTGAAATCTTGTTTTGGCTTCGACTGGACCGTGGTATTAGAGTCAATATCCTTGAATACTTTGAAAACTGGTATCAATCTTGTTATTTCGCTATCTTTCTAATAAAACACGTGATTTTATCTTATTATTATTTTATTATTTCTCTTATAAAACTATGTCCGGCATTATATTTTTTTTTTATTTTGAGGTAAACATAATTACCGGTTATAAATTAGGGAAAGACTTAAGAGGTCAGGTAAAGATATTTTTATTTTTTTAACCACACCAAAATTTTTTCTACCTGGGAATCGAATATGTTCTATGGCCCTCGGCACGCAATCTATGTAGTAACTATAAGTAAAAATCTATTACCCTTGGGTGTCGTAAAAGACGACTAAGGGATATAATATGCATATAACATCTATGCAAGAGAAGGAACTCGAAACAAAACGCTATGGCAACATGTCTGACTAGAATAGTGTAGTAGTCAATTTTCCTCCCATAGCCCAACAGTGGGACGTATATGAGCTGACATGATGATGATGATGAAATTTTTCAGAGCTTATTGTTAAGAATAATCCGAGAATATGGTCTGAACCTGTAAGAAATCTGAAGGTAATTCCAAAAAACTTTCACTTCATTTTTTACTCAAGCAAGGTCACGAGTTCTAAATCTCGTGATAATCTTATGATTAAAAAATAAAACAGTAAATCCCCAATCAAATTTATTAAAAAAATATGCTAAAAACATTTAAACGGTATAGTAAAATACAATGCAGAATATAAAATAATGAATAATTAATTTATATTATCAGTATTCAGATCGATTTAGCAATAAAATTACAATACTGAATATATGACATAATTATATTTAAATACTCTTCTGATCTGTGATATTTAAGAAGGGAAATTAGCTAAAATGCGCGTGTCAAATAATTCCGACGCCTGCGTCATTCATGTCCTTGTATTTTAAAAGGCAATACAGATAATGGATAATAAGTATATATTGTGAAGCGTTTTTAAAAAAATCGTAAATAAATATTGTTATAATATTAATATATAAAAAATGACAGAATAAAAAGAAAGGAGAATATTTTATCCTCTCGTACAATTGTGATTTTGTTTACCATTCATGGTTATAATAATTGGTAATTAAAACAAATGGTTAAAGTTTTATGAAAGAAAAAGGACACCACACGGACAATCTATTGTCTATATTAAAGTATTTAAATTATGTTTTTATAAAACAAATGACTGAAAAATATAAATAAATATTTTATTATTATATGACGTATAACCAGAATGAGTTCATGACAATTATAATTATTGATGTGAGTGTCATTATTACGCAGATTAGATTAAAAGGACTTAACAATCCTTTGTTATAATAATTATACGTAATGATTTCTTATGTACACGCAATAATAATATATTATATTATAAAAGTAGTTTTAAGGATTTTACGCGGTATATGCTTATTTATTTTATTTTAGCAATGTTTCGTCATTCGTCAACACTTGAGTATTCATGATTAGGATAGTAGTAAAATGTTTTATGACAGCTGGTCGACTGGCAACGGGTGTCATGGACTTGGTACCGGTGCTCAGCCCAAAGGTGAAGGGTAGGAAATATGGTGGGTTATGGGGCCGCGCGTCATCCTTTCGTTACCCCGGATGGAAGGGACGATTTTCGTCAAGACTACAGCCCGCCCAAAAGCAAATGTGTTTCATGTCTAACATATTATCGTTATTACAGAAGTTTTTATAAATTCCATACGCATACTAATAAATGAATTAAAATTATCCTAAATTAAAAACATATTTTACTTTTCGATAGTGTCTACGAATACTACAGAGGCTCGTAGGTGTCATAAAAGTCGATCAGGAGCTAGGACATCGATCTGTGTCAACTCCATCTAATGTCGTCTGGTTAATAAGTAGATTTCCAAAGATGGATTACCATACCATAATTAGTTTTATGACCGCTCCGATAACGGACTGCCAATGACTTTTCAATATGGATGATAGAGAAGGATTGCTTGCTGCATCAGCTTCAAATGATTGGGACAAGAGCAGATATGATGACCTCACAGCTCGTTAAATTTATAATTCGCATTTTCATGCAAATTAATATTCAGTAAAAGAATAAAATTCCGTTTGTTGGCGAAGTAAAAATACAATTCACCTCCTCCTTTCGTGTCTGTGAGTATCATAAAAGACGACTAAGGGACGATATACAGACGACATATATGCAAGAGAAGCAAAATTCGACATAAAACCATGTACACATATGGCCAAAGCGGGATAGTACCTAGGTCGAATTCCCTCCCGTTGTCGAGTAGGCCTGAACCGAGCAGTGGAACTTGTATGGGCTGCAGTGATGAGAATAATAAAATGATACTATTTAGTAAATTACATTTATCAGATCACTATTAAAAACAAAGTCAAGACATAAGACAATAATTAATCCTTACTAATATTATAAATGCAAAAGTAAGTTTGTTTGTTTGTTTCGCTTTCACGCTTAAACCATCGCATCGATTTCAAAAATTATTTCACCAATGGAAAGCTATAATATCAGAGTCACATAGGCTATATTTTATACCGGTATTCCCACAGCAACGGGAACTACGTGGGTAAGGGGATTGAAACCAAAGCGAAGCGAGGGCGGGTTGCTAGTATTTAATAATAATGGTAAAAAATCACGTGCTATCCTTTCATCGTAACAAGATGTCCGCCTTATTAAATTTTAATTCGGATATTTAAAAGCCACGTGGGGAAGAGAGCAATCCATGTGGTTTTCATAATCTATATATAATTTTACGAATAGCTATTTCTGGTGGACATAAAAATAAATTACCCTTTTGTATTGTGTGCTTGTTTATTATTGCGCTTTGTTAAATGTCACATTCATGGATAATAGATTTAAATAAGTATAACATAAATCATATTATTAAATAAATCATTCCCTGTGTAGTGATAGGTTTAGAAAATACGACATCTCTATTCCCTACTTGCCCGTGGGAGTCGTAAAAACTAGCTCATGTATACCCTCATGGTGTACAATGAGATTGAGTAGCAGCAATATTTTAGGAAACTTATAAAGAAAGAAAAAAAAAATATAAGATTAAGATCCAAGGGTTTTCAGAGCATTTCATTTCATGACAGACAGAAATGAACGGTGTTCTCAAACAAAAAATAAAAATAAAATTAATTAAAATATGTTTTCCCTTTTCTGATACCGGATTGACAACTTTATAAATTGAAAAAAAAAAATGCTTGTAATGAAGGAGTGAAATGTTTTGACAATTCTTTTAGTTCTGAATCTCATTCTTGTTACAATTATATGTAGTTAATCGATTGCTTTTTTAAAATTTAAGTCTAGATATTTATTTTACAAGTAATACTTTCTATTAACAATAAAATGGGACTAATTATTCCAAGTTGTAACCTCGAAGTTGCCTTCAGTCACACTCAACCGAGGAAACTAAGAGGATTGCGTCGAACCATCATCAATATCGTATATTATATATTAATAATCCTAAAAGTGGGGAAGTTATGAGATGCCTCTACTAAGAGTGAAAGTAATACGTCACAAATGACGTCATAATTTTAAGAAATTTCGTTTCGCTTCGTTTTGTTTATCTTAAGAATTTGTAGTAAATACCTATTTTATACTTTTTACTTGCCATATAAAAAAATATTCTATTTAAATGCCGATTAATATGTTATTGTGTGCTCAATACAAATTTACAGTTTTAACTATTTGAAAGCCTGTTATATAAAATTGTATATTAAATCTGTAAAATTGATAATCCTCGTTGGTTCTTAACTATATTATTTTGATAAAGTAGTGGTGATAATAACATTATCATCATCATCATCGTTTCAGCTCATAATACGTTCCACTGTTGGGCTCGAGCCTCCTCCACAATAGAAGGGAAATTGTCTACGCTAATCAGACTGGTTAGTCTAGGGTTTTATTTCGAATTTTCCTATGCAAAATTAATCCCTTAGTCACCTGTTACGACATCCACGGGTAAGAGAGGGGATGATAAATTGCATTCTTACTCCGTCACCGCACGGAATGCTACAATGATTTGCGTAATTTTTTTTTCTCATATAGCTTCATTGAATGTTTGCATCGCGCAAATAACGTCGACATAACCAATTTTACGGTTTATTATACAAATATTCAAAGATCTCTTCAAAAGACATTATTAAAATTTCAACGATATACTCGTAAGAATATGTGAAAACCTTTATATATCCTCAAGATATATCGCTACGCACCTTACGTTTGACAGTTGTTTACACGACCCAACCTTCCTTCATTGAAGGAAGTGTTTAAAAGCAAGGACAAAAACGATAACTGTGGATATGAAACGTCCAAACTGAATATTTTTTTTTATTGCAAACGGTGGCAATCAAGCAGACAGTACATCTGATGGTAAGTGTAGCTGCCACCCATGGACCTTTGCTAGGCTGCTGCCTACCGTGAAGAAAGTGAAGGGAGTGTGAATGCGTGCAATGAGGTCACCCAAACCCACAACACGCAAACACCCTCAGAAAATTGGGCGCCCAGCTCTCTCGCTTATCAAATGAAGCGCAGTAACAAATTGCTACTACTCAGGCGTCGATTTTCTGCTGTCCGGCCCGCGGTTGTAGACACACAACTGCCGACAGTGTGGTCCTACCACAAGTGTATTATATGAGTTGATTCGAGGTTTCTAGATAGAACTTAGAGTACTGGCGTAGATTGACCATTAACATCAAGTCACCCTGCTCCGGTGGTCAGCCCAAGGACAAAGGCGACGTGTCACGGGTGGGTTACGGGTATGCATGCTTACGCCCCTCTGTCGCCCCGGACGGAGTGGTGCGAGGAGTGCGCCGACCGTAACCCAACCCAAAAAAAAAGAGTACCGGCGTAGTCTGGAGTAAGTCTGAAGATTATTATTCTGAAAATACTTCAAGTAGTTTTCATTATATTATTTAGCTGAAACTAACAGTAACGTATTCTAGAATGAGTTATTAATTATATGATGATTAAGGAAAAATGTGTTCGTTAATAATAATGGAGACAGTTTCATTATGAAGGACAAAAATTCAATTAGTAATGGCATTAACAATTAGCCCTAAAAGCATCAATTAAAATATTACAAACATAGTTATTAGTGATTACTTTAATAGTAATGAATACATTAGAAAGTCTTTAAATACATTTAGAGTTACATATTAATGTCTTTGTATTTGAATGAATTTATGTTTGCCGTGTGGTAACGGAGTAAGAATACAATATTATAATTAACAACAACCCGCCCTCGCTTCGCTTCGGTTTCAGTCGTCTTACCCGCATAGTTCCCGTTCCCGCGGGAATGCCGGGATAAAATATAAGCCTAAGTTACTTTTTATATAGACAGCTGGTAGTAAAATATTATCAAAATCAGTCCAGCCATTTTGAAGATTACCTCAAACAGATAGACAAACAAAAATTTTAAACTGTATTTTAGGCATAGGTGTAGTGCAAATAACCGTGTGAGCATGAAAAAAGTGCAGTATTTTGATATTACAAACAGACCCTTCGATTTTATTTATTTGTATAGATGATCACGGGCTGACTATCATCATTTGCCTGCCCTCGTCCCACGCTAAGTAGGGTCGGCACAACATGTACTTACCTTCCATAACCTCACCATCAGCCGTCATATCTGCACTCACCCTTTTCATACGCATATCCTCATTCACACAGTCCATCCATCTCTTTTTGGGTCTCCCACGCTTCTTACGTCCATTCACATTCATATCGATAACCCGCCTTGTCACATGCCTTTCATCCCTCCTCAACACATGTCCATACTAAGACAACCTCGCGCTTCTAATCTTCTCTATCACGGGTGCCACTTTCAGGCTTCAGGCAGGGCTGACTGTAAAGTGTTTAAAACGTCGGACAATCAAAAATCAAATACAAACGCGATGAAATCCGTAAAATAGTTTTATTTACAATGTGTAATACTCGCGTAAACATCAGTAAATAATTCTTAAATTGTAAAAATAATGTGTAAAAAACCGGTTAAGGGTGTAGATCGTGAAAATCACCGAAAAGAGTGTTACGATTTTTCATATTTAACCTATTTACATATGATTGATATCAATGATAATTTGTATATATTACAATCAAAGACCAATAAGTATGTTCATGCTCATATTAAACTCTTAAACCTAATAGTTGTTATATAATAAACGTCAACAAACGCACAAAATTGAGTAAAAATGCAAAAATATGACTTCGTATTTTGCGAGTGCGAGTCGAGTCGCGCACGAAGGGTTCCGTACCATTATCTATAAAAAACCTCTTTTATCGTATGGGAGCCCCCTTAATTATTTATTTTATTTAATTATATTTAAAGAGAACATAAAACTAAATATTTTGCGAATAGTTAAAGCGTCTACCTGTCACCGTTATTAGTGTCGAGCAAGAAACGGTAAAAAAATCAAGTTTGTTGTATGGAAGCCCCCCTTAAATATTTATTTTATTTTTAGTGTTATAGAGACGCTAAAAATACATCATCTGTGAAAATTTCAACTGTCTAGCTATCATCGTTCTTGAGATACAGCCTGGTGACAGACGGACGGACAGCGAAGTCTCAGTAATAGGGTCCCGTTTTTACCCTTTGGGTAGGGAACCGTAAAATTCGAAGGCACGACACTTGTATGCGATATCGGTCGAGCTTAGAATACTACGCGTTGATTAAATATATATATATATATATATATATATATATATATATATATAAATAGAAGATAAAAACAGTCTAATGATGATGAACTGTTATCTTTATAATAACTTGCTTATCATGTTTGATAAACATATCATTATATATACGTAATATATATAATATAATTAAAATATATAAATAAACGCATACAAAGTTTTAGTTCACAGTTGATACGCCATACATATCTTTATTATTTATTTGACGCTAAAAAGTAAATCAAAACTAGATATATCAGGATGCGAAAATTAAACAAACTTTTGCAAATACATATTTATTATGTTATCTTAATAATACATTGTTACTAGAGTTTGTATAATAATGATCTATATTATTTATTATCTAACTGAGCCCTGACCCTCTTAAATACGGTCGTTATAAACAATAATTATATCCTTACTAATATTATAAATGCGAAAGTAACTCTGTCTGTCTGTCTGTCTGTCTGTCTGTCTGTCTGTCTGTCTGTCTGTCTGCTACGCTTTCACGTCTAAACCACTGGACCGATTTTGATGAAATTTGGTACAGAGATGGACTAAAGCTTGAGAAAGGACATAGGCTACTTTTTATCGCGAAAAAATGGGTGTAAGGGGTTGAAATAGGGGATGACATTTTGTATGGAAATTCGTCATTTTCGATGATAGAACCACGAATCTTTGTATTAAGGCACCTGACAATAAATAAATAAGTATTCGTTCAAGCGTTTTGGAAATTTCATTTACATGGGGATGAAATTCAACCCCTAAAATATCAAAAAGCATACAGCCGAAACCACTGGGCCTAGAAACGTATTTTTTTTTTACACCATCGTATTTATTGGGGTACACGAGCACTAGCAAAAGATTTTTGGAAATTCACCCCCTTAAGGGGGTGAAAAACATATAGTCTTTCACGTCTAAACCGATTTTGATGAAATTTGGTACAGAGATGGACTAAAGCTTGAGAAAGGACATAGGCTACTTTTTATCACGAAAAAATGGGTATAAGGGGTTGAAATAGGGGATGATATTTTGTATGGAAATTCGTCATTTTTGATGATAGAACCGTGAATCTTTGTATTAGGGCACCTGATAATAAATAAATAAATATTCGTTCTAGCGTTTTGGTAGTTTCACTTACATGGGGATGAAATTCAACCCCTAAAATACCAAAAAGCATACAGCCGAAACCACTATGCCTAGAAACGTATTTTTTTTTACACCATCATATTTCTTGGGGTGCACGAGCACTAACAAAGGATTTTTGGAAATTCACCCCTTTAAGGGGGTGAAAAACATATAGTCTTTCACGTCTAAACCGATTTTGATGAAATTTGGTACAGAGATGGACTAAAGCTTGAGAAAGGACATAGGCTACTTTTTATCGCGAAAAAATGGGTATAAGGGGTTGAAATAGGGGATGATATTTTGTATGAAAATTCGTCATTTTTGTTGATAGAACTGTGAATCTTTGTATTAAGGCACCTGATAATAAATAAATAAATATTCGTTCTAGCGTTTTGGTAGTTTCACTTACATGGGGATGAAATTCAACCCCTAAAATACCAAAAGCATACAGCCGAAACCACTAGATCTAGAAACGTATTTTTTTTACACCATCGTATTTCTTGGGGTGCACGAGTACTAGCAAAGGATTTTTGGAAATTCACCCCTTTAAGGGGTTGAAAAGCATATAGCCTTTCACGTCGAAACCGATTTTGATGAAATTTGGTATAGAGATGGACTAAAGCTTGAGAAAGGACATGGGCTACTTTTTATGGCGAAAAAATGGGTATAAGGGGTTGAAATAGGGGATGACATTTTGTATGGAAATTCGTCATTTTCGATGATAGAATCACGAATCTTTGTATTAAGGCACCTGACAATAAATAAATAAGTATTCGTTCAAGCGTTTTGGAAATTTCATTTACATGGGGATGAAATTCAACACCTAAAATATCAAAAAGCATACAGCCGAAACCACTGGGCCTAGAAACGTATTTTTTCTTTACACCATCGTATTTCTTGGGGTACACGAGCACTAGCAAAGGATTTTTGGAAATTCACCTCCTTAAGGGGGTGAAAAACATATAGTCTTTCATGTCTAAACCGATTTTGATGAAATTTGGTACAGAGATGGACTAAAGCTTGAGAAAGTACATAGGCTACTTTTTATTGCGAAAAAATGGGTATAAGGGGTTGAAATAGGGGATGATATTTTGTATGGAAATTCGTCATTTTTGATGATAGAACCGTGAATCTTTGTATTAGGCTACCTGATAATAAATAAATAAATATTCGTTCTAGCGTTTTGGTAGTTTCACTTACATGGGGATGAAATTCAACCCCTAAAATACCAAAAGCATACAGCCGAAACCACTGGACCTAGAAACGTATTTTTTTTACACCATCGTATTTCTTGGGGTGCACGAGTACTAGCAAAGGATTTTTGGAAATTCACCCCTTTAAGGGGGTGAAAAACATATAGTCTTTCACGTCTAAACCGATTTTGATGAAATTTGGTACAGAGATGGACTAAAGCATGAGAAAGGACATAGGCTACTTTTTATCGCGAAAAAATGGGTATAAGGGGTTGAAATAGGGGATGATATTTTGTATGAAAATTCTTCATTTTTGTTGATAGAACTGTGAATCTTTGTATTAAGGCACCTGATAATAAATAAATAAATATTCGTTCTAGCGTTTTGGTAGTTTCACTTACATGGGGATGAAATTCAACCCCTAAAATACCAAAAGCATACAGCCGAAACCACTAGACCTAGAAACGTATTTTTTTTACACCATCGTATTTCTTGGGGTGCACGAGTACTAGCAAAGGATTTTTGGAAATTCACCTCCTTAAGGGGTTGAAAAGCACAAGTAACCCTGCTCCGGTGGTCGGTCCAACGACGAAGGCGACGTGGTGTTCGGGTGGGTTGCGGGTGTTGCGTGCTTACTCCCCTCTGTCGCCCCGGACGGAGTGGTGCGAGGAACGCGCCGACCGCAGTCCACCCCAAAAAAAAGGGGATTGAAAAGCATATAGTCTTTCACGTCGAAACCACTTAACCGATTTTGATGAAATTTGGTACAGAGATGAACTAAAGCTTGAGAAAGTATATAAGGCTACTTTTTATTGCGAAAAAATAGGTATAAGGGGTTGAAATAGGGGAAAGTATTTTCTTTTTACGACGTCTTATTTCTTGGGGTACACGAGCACTAGCAAAGGATTTTTGGAAAATCACCCCCTTAAGTGAGTGAAAAGCGTATAGACGAAACTCTTGGAGCTAGGAACGTAAAACTTTCTATGCAATTCTCTTTCCTTTGTTTTAAGTGAGCTCTAAGAAATTATTTTATTAAAATCAACTCCTAAAGGGGTGTAAAATATATAGCCGAAATCATTAGGCCTAGAAACATGGAATTTTGTATAAAGTTGCCTTTCTTGGGGAAAGAGAGATTTTTGCAATTTTAGCCCTAAGGGGGTGAAAAGCGTTTAACCGAAATCACTGAGCCTAGGAAGGATCATTTTAGTACACGGTTGCCTTTCTTGGATTACCCCCAGATTTTCTTAGTGCTCACTTACCAAGCACTATGAAAATAATTTTGGCAAGGATAAGCGAGCTCTAACAAAGAATTTTTGGCAATTCAACCCCTAAGAGGGTGAAAGCGTATAGCCAAAGATACCGGGCCTAAGAATGTGAAATTTTGTATACCGATCGGTTATTTGTGGTAAGCACGCACTAAGAAACAATTTTGGGCTGCCCCAAAAGGATAAAACGCATATAGTCGAAGACACCCAGCCAATGATATATCATCATTATCTTGCTCTTATCCTAATTACTTTGGATCGACGCAATATGTAGGTAGGGTACCTACTACTGCCATCGTAGATATATTGCAAAGGTTCTAGCAACATTTTATGACCTGGCCGACATTGTTGGCCAGACGGCATCACCAATTGGTCCAGGTCGATGTAAATCTTTGTCTTAGTAGTATTTTGCGACACCCACGAACAATGAAAACGTGGTAATATTTCTAGCAGCTACCAGACAGTAAGTTACAATCAAAATATTATTACAATTTTCTATCTCTACAAATAAATAAATTTGAAGCGTCTGTTTGTCTATCAAAATAATAGGTTTTATTTATGCTCACACAATACGGTCCAATTTTTTTTTTCTGTCTGTCTATTCGTTACAGGTAATCTTCAAAATGGCTGGACCGATATTGATTATATTTTACCATCAGGTCTACCAGTCGTACATAAGGAATAACTTAGACTATTTTATCTCAGGCTATATTTTATCCCGGTGTGGATGAATTAAGTCGATTTTAAAATTATTTCACTAATGGAAAGCTATTTTTAAGCGAGTAACATATTTAAGCTATTTTTATCCCGATATTTCTACGGGATCGGGTACAATGCCGGTGAAATCACGGGAATATAATGGTTTAAAAAATTAATTCACTAATGAAAAGCTATATTATCAGTGAATACCATATAAAGGCTATTTTCATCCCGGTGTTTGCCCAGGAACGACAACTATACCGGGGGATGTTGACTAATTTTTAAAATTCTTTCACCAATGGAAAGCTACCTATGTTGTCAGCGAGTAACATAGGCAATTTATATCTCTGATATTTCTGGGATTTATATATTTTTTTTTACCCATGTAAATTTATAATATCAGCAAGTTACATAGGCATTTTTTATCTCGGTATTGGCATGGGAATGGGGTCTACGTGAATGAAACTGCGGGTGTTTGATTGATATAATTTTTTTTTTCACCAATGGAAAAGTACGTTATCAGAGACTAAGGAAAGGCCACAATACCATCGTATTTGCACGGCAGTCTGAACTACAAGGCTGGAAGTAATATTCAAATGTGAAAGTTTGTGAAGATATTTGGATGTTTGTTACTCAATCACGCTTAAACTGTTGAGCAGATTTGGATGAAAATTGACACGTAGATAGAGTATTTCTTAAATTAAGAAATGTAATACTTTTTATGTCGATAATATTCTTTGCGATAATAGTTCAATATGCAAGTAAATTTTTACGCGGGCGAAGCCGCGGGCAAAAGCTAGTATTTCAAATATATTCATAAAAATTGAGAGCCTTTTCGTTTGCGCGTGGTGACGAAATAATAAAAGTAAAAGAAAAAGTAAAAGACAACTAAAGGATTAAATATGTAAATAAGATTCATGCAAGAGAAAGAAACTCTAACTAAAACTGACCAGCATGGTATAGTAGGTCAATGTTGCTTACCTTATGGAGCAGGTTCTAGCCCAACAGTGGGACGTATATGAGCTGTAATGATGATGATATTAAGAGTAATGAAATATTAATACTATAAGGCAGATGAGTATCTACTATCTATACTAATACATAAAGCTGAAGAGTTTGTTTGTTTGAATACGCTAATCTCAGGAACCACTGGTCCGATTTGAAAAATTCTTTCAGTGTTAGATAGCTCATTTATCGAAGAAGGCTATAGGCTATATATAATCACCCTAAGACTAACAGGAGCGGAGCACCAATGAAGAATGTTTCAAAACCGGGTTTTTTTTCTTTTGAGAGCTTCCGTTGCGTATACGGCTAAATTTTCGCAAAAATCATGTGTGACAGAATCTTATTATTAAAAAATATTTTCACCTTCTACGTAAGTAGTCTTAGGTTAAAGTTAGCGTTATACCACGCGGACGAAGTCGCGTGCAGAAACCAGTGTATATATAAAATTCAATTAATTTTGAATACAATTATTAAAATTTGTGAAGATTACTATCCCACGGATGTTGACGTATTGTGGATGTAATATTATGCCGGTAATCAATATACAACGGAAAGGATGTGTTTTACCACTTCCTTACCAAGATGGCTTCGATATTATTAACCTACCCCTTTCAATGGCATAAACACATTAATAATATAATTTTGTAATATGATGTTGTAATATTTTTATTATATCCAGCTAACACAGCTACAATTTTCTGTGTGGTGACGGAATAAGAATACAATTCACCACCCCCCTTCTCTTACCCGTGGGTATTATAAGAGACGACTAAGGGATTATAATATGCATACAACATCTATGCATGAGAAGGAAAAGTCGAAACAAAATCCTATGCCAACACATCTGACTAGCGAGGTATAGTAGGTCAATTTCCCTGCCATAGTGGAGGAGGCCCGAGCCCAACAGTGGGACGTATATGGGCGAGATGATGATGATGATGAATACAATTCACCAACTACATTTTCTTATCTATGGGTTTCTTAAAAGATGACTAAGGGGGCGCCTGATGCCACCCCTAATAGAGGCTGCGGATGACCGGACCGGGGATTTAATCCGGACACCCGCGGAGAGGTTAGCTTCGCGACAGTGATTGACTTCCTAGTAGGGGACGTTGACGGGAGAGGGTACTGCCTCGGAGTATTCCGTCGTGCCGACCACTGAAGTCAAGGAACTCTGCACCGGTGGTCGGTCCAACGACGAAGGCGACGTGCTATACGGGTGGGTTACGGGTGTGCGTGCATACGTCTCTCTGTAGCCCCGGACGGAGTGGTGCAAGGAGTGCCCCGACCGTAACCCTCCCCAAAAAAAAAGGGGATATAATATGCATTTAACATCTACCCTAACTATACCTTTCTCACCAGTAATTTGTCGACATTAACCTATTATTATACTACTATTCGTCATCATCATATCAGCTAATATACGTCCCATTGCTGACCACGAGCCTCCTCCGCAATAGGAGGGAAATTGACCTTACTAGAAGCTAGTCAGACAGGTTGGTATAGGATTTTGTTATGATTTTTCCTACTCTTGTATAAATGTTATATGCGTATTATATCCCTTAGTATTTACGACGAGCAAGGTACGGAGTGGTGAATTGTATTCTTATTCCTTAACGACACGGAGTACTACTATTAGTAATCAATTTAGTAGTCAGTCAGTTTTCCTTCTATTGTGAAGGAAATTCCAGTCCAATGGTGGAAAATATATATATTTTTTTTAAGACAACACCCACTAAGGTAAAATAATCCTTGTATTGCGGGGGACTTTACAAACATATAATTAACGGACACAAATTACATCCAGACTCAGAACAACAATTTGTGGATCGCACAAAGTGTTGTCCCGCGTGGGATTCGAACCCTCGACACTGGCGCTGTAGGTCGCTATCTTAACCACTACAGTGTCAATATCTGTGCAGTCTTGTATGAAATTCCGTGTGGTGACAGAGTAATAATATAATTCACCACTCCCTATCTTGCCCGTGGATATCGTATAAGACAAGACGACTACGGGATGATATGCAAATAGCATCTATGCAAGAGAAGGAAAACTCGATATGATACCCTATACCACCATGTCTGACCAGCATGTTATAGTAGATTGAATTCTCTCCCATTGTAGAGGAGGATCGAGCCCAACAGTGGGACATATATGATCCAAAATGATGAATGAAATGATCAGACAAAAGCTTTGAATACTTTTCATATGACCTGTTCAAATGACTATATTTTTAAATTAAAGTTAAATGATATAAAATAATAATTACCATTGAATTAAATAACATAAATATTAAAACGTGAACACTATTCACTCAATTAAATTATCATACATTAATATTACGTTATGATATTTTACATAAAAACACTATAAAATTATGTATAACCACATACTATGTAATAAAAAAGTATTACTCTCATAAAAGGAACAAAAATAATTCTAATTTAATAATAATAGCATAGTATAGCTACTGTAAAGTAGTTAGAAAATATGTTTGTATTTCTTACACTAAATATCAGAAACACTTAGAATCATCATCATCTCGGGCCACATATGACCAAATGGCTAGCACGGGTCTCTTTAAAAAAAAGACAGCCTGCACTAAGTAAATAATCTTTGTATTGCGGGGGACTTTACAAACATATGATTAATGGACACAAATTACATCCAGACCCACAACAACAATTTGTGGATCGCATGAAGTGTTGTCCTGCGTGGGATTCGAACCCGCGACACTGGCACTCTATGTCGGTATTTTAACGACTACGCCTTCTATTTACTTATTATATCAGAGTAATTAGACCTGTTGATATAGTTGTTAGACCTGTTAATGTTGAGTCTTCGCCGATCTTAGGAAGAACGAGGGAAACAACCTCGCCCTCCTTAATATAGCGATCAAATTCGCCCCCACGTTAGAGCGTCTAGGCTCACTCAAATTCAACTAAAATGGATAGGTACACTCCCGGCAGAGTTAAACCCAGACACCTCAAAGTAGGGACATTCAATGCTAATAGCCTTACCCAACAGAGGGATGAAGTAGGCACATTCCTTCGGGAACACCAGCTCGACATCTTGTTAGTACAAGAAACGTTCTTAAAACCATTCAACAGGGATCCTAGAATCGCGAACTATAATATAGTTCGCAATGATAGGACAACCTCACCAATGGGTGGAACGCTCATTTACTACAAAAGGTCGCTGCATTGCACACCTGTGGATCCGCCCCCTCTGATGTACATTGAAGCTTCAATTTGCAGGCTAGCCCTCTCAGGCCATCAGCCTATCACCCTTGTATCCGCATATCTCTCTCCCAATAGAGAACATTCGAAACAGTTGGTTGAAAAAGATCTAAAAGCCTTGCTAGAATTGGGAGGCGCCGTCATCATTGGCGGTGACCTTAACGTCAAGAACACCTCTTGGAGCTGTCAAAGTTCCAACACGAGGGGCAAGACTTTAGAGCTATTCGCTGACAGACTGGGATTTGATGTCATAGCGCCCATAGAGCCGACACACTTTCCCTTTAACGTTTCGCACAGACCGGACATACTCGATATCTTTCTTCTCAAAAACATAAACCTTCGTTTATGTTCAATAGAAGTTCAACACGAGTTAGACTCAGATCACCGCCCGGTGACTCTGGAATTAGCCTCCCGCACCCCCGGCCCCTCAGGCCACAACAACGAAAGGACCAAGATAGCGACTGACTGGACACGGCTAGAGAAAAATCTCAAGTCAACCTCGTCGGTCCACCTTGGTCAAATTCCCAATGACATTACGTCTAAGGAACATACCTCTCAGGCGATCGAGTCGCTTACAAGTCACGTGCCAGGTACGAGCGATCGTAAATGGCGCCTGCCAGACGACATCCGTGACTTGTTAAGACGTAAAAACGCCGCGACACGCGCTTATGACCGCTACCCCACGGAGGACAACCGTACCCGCCTACGGTCACTTCAGAGGGAGGTTAAACAAGCTATTAATGAATTGAGACAGAGCAAATGGGACGCCATGCTCGAGGAGCTAGAGCCCTCTCACACAGCCTTTTGGCAGCTTTCCCGCTCACTCAAAAAAGACATCGTGTCCACTCTCCCTCCTCTCACCAGACCCAACCAGCCACCGGCGTTTATGGACGACGAAAAGTCAGAATTCCTGGCCGACTGCTTGGAGCTTCAGTGTACGCCGAGTACACTACACCCCGACGCCGCGAATCACCGCTTCATCGCCGATGAAGTGGAACGTCGTACCACTCTCTCGTGCTCGTTACGAAACGACAACCCCGATCAGCCTATCCCAGTAGTAACCACCGATGAGGTCGAATCGTTAGTCAGGGGTCTTAAAACCAGAAAAGCCCCAGGTTCGGACGGAATCTCAAATAAAGTCATTAAATTATTCCCCGCCCACTTGATAGTCCTGTTGTGCTGCATCTTCAATGCAGCACTAAATAATAACATCTTTCCCGCGCAATGGAAAGAGGCCGTGGTAATAGGAATCCACAAACCCGGCAAGCGCCGTACCGAACCCAGTAGTTACCGCCCGATTAGTCTACTAAAAGGTCTAGGTAAGATCTACGAACGAATAGTTCTCAGTAGACTACGCACATTCGCCGAGGCTAACAACCTCGTTCCCGTCGCACAGTTTGGTTTCCGAGCTAAACACAGCTGCGTACAACAAGTTCACCGCTTGGTAGAATATACAAGTAGTCAGTTCATCATGAACAGATATACGGGTGTATTATTCCTAGACGTAGCGAAAGCATTCGACAAGGTTTAGCATGAAGGCCTAATCTACAAACTCTATCTCCTCAAGATCCCTCACTACTTAATTCTCATTATACATGACTACTTAAGTCATCGCAGCTTTCGCTACAGGGTGGAAGGGACATTGTCGATCTCCCACCCTATCAAGGCCGGCGTCCCTCAGGGGTCGGTCCTCTCCCCATTTCTCTTCACGCTATACACTAGCGATATGCCCAAATTCAACCGGGTACATAAAGCGCTTTACGCTGATGACACCGCACTCTTTTGTGCTGGTAGATCCCCGACAACAGTAGCCAAGACTCTCCAAACAGCGGTTACCGCCCTAGCCAACTGGTTTAGGAAATGGAGATTAGAAATCAACCCCGAGAAGAGTCAGGTGGTCATGTTCACTAGACGAACTGCCCGTTCTTACTCTATCGATAGCATTCCCCTCCTTAAAATTTTCAACAAGCCGGTCACTTGGACCAGGCAGGCCAAATACTTGGGTGTGACCCTTGACGATCGACTCAGCTTCGCCCCTCACATAAAGCAAGTCCGCGCACGGGCAGCCTTTGTGATGGGCCGTCTCCACTGTCTACTCAACTCTAGGTCGCGTATGCCCCTGAGTAGCAAAATCCGACTATACACCACCTGCATACGGCCTATTATGACCTATGCCAGCGTGGTGTTCGCGCATGTTAAGCCACACAGGATCCACAGGCTACAGACACTTCAAAATCGTTTCATGCGCCGAGCTACGGGAGCACCGTGGTTCATACGAAACGTCGATCTCCACATCGACCTTGAACTGCCGACCATCAAGCAGTTTATGAAACGGTGCTCTCAGAGCTACTAAACTCTATCACCACATGGAATACAGAATAATTATAAAAAAAAAACATTGTTGTATTTTTTATTTTAGTGTACAGTTACGGAATAAGAATACAATTAACAAACCACTCTCTTGCCCGTATGTATCTTAAAAGACTATTAAGTTCGCCCTTGGCCATGAACGCTGCAGTGTTCAAAACGTCGGGTAATCAAAAATCAAATACGAACGCGATAAAATGCCTAAAATAGTTTTATTTACAATGTGTAATACCTACTCACGTAATTATCAGAAATCATTACGATTAAGGAATGTATTATTTACATAATGAGTGTAACAAAACCGTATATCCCACTTTACTCAAGTGACCGGACTGCGGATTAGTCCATCACCCGCAGATAGACTGACCGCGCGATGGCAATGAACGTCCCGGGATATCGAAAGGAGAGAGTATCACTGGGTATTCCGTCGGGCCGACTATAGAGGACAACGAACGTGATACCAGTGGTCGGCCCAACGACGGATAGGAGCTACGGTGGGTTATGGAGCCGCGCGCTACCCTTTCGTCGTCCCGGACAGAGCTGGACAGCAGGTGCACTGACCATAGCCCACCCAATGCCTGAAGGCAAGCGAGACAATACTCACTCCACACGACAGTTTTACCCCGTTTTTGTCAAACAAAAAGGATGACAATCAAAATTTCAAATAATAAAATATTTCAGTTTAATAAGTCACAATATCAATATTTAACAAAGTCATCTGTAATTTCTTAATTACCATATTGTTCTCACCAAAACGTATTCATTATGTGCAGCGGATGCGAAGCGTTGTTAATTAGACATATCCTGTACGGGCAGGTGGGGTATGAGACAGTTTTTTTCCTACACCTATTTTTTATAAAGAAACCTGCTATACTGGTCTTCGTTTAAAACGCTATTCATATGTTCATATGCGTTGGGTTGAAGGAAACATTACAATGAAAGAATTATTAATAAATAGTTTTTAATTGCAAACGGTGGCAAACAAGGAGCCAGTACTCCTAATGGTGTTTCTGCCGCTCACAGTCCTTTATAAGACCGTTGCCTACCGCAAAGAAAGTGAAGGGAGTGTGAATATGTTCTATGAGGTTCAGATACTAAAGGCATCACTAAAACCCCACTACAAACACCCTTTGAAAGTAGGGCTTCCAGCTCTCTAGCTCACTGAACAAAGCACAGTAACCAATTGCTACTAATCGGACGTTGATTTTCTGCTCAGTGTGGTACTATCCCGGACGGACCGGCCCACGGCTGTAGACACACAACTGTCAACAGTGTGGTCCTATCACTAATGTTAATCAACAGCTTCAACTTAATAATCATTATCATCATCATCATAATACCACTATTATCCCAATTACATGAGCTCAACATAATATGCACTCTGCATCTATCATGAATATTGCTAAAGCTAAACTTTTCGCAATCGTTTTGCGAGCACTTGCCTGACGTGAATCGTCCTTGAGAATGTAATTGTTGATTAGACGGTATCCGATAAAGTTGATTCAGATCGATGTTTATATATCAAACCTTCAGATCTTGGTCGTTTTTTATAACACCTACAAACAATGTTGATGAAGGCCCACGAACGAGCTTTATCTTCATCTTTATATATAAATTTCTTGTGGACGGCTGGACCGATGTTAATGAATTGAAACTTTTTGTGTGTGTTCAGGGGAATTCGAGAATGGTTTAGATTCTTCGCAATTGAACCCGGTAAATGGCGCTTTTATTTTATTTGAACAGAACGTCTGTTGGGTCAGCTTTTAATATAAGACACAATATACGGATGGTGCTATAGACATCTTTATGATTAAAAAAAAAACAATTATAATTCATCAAGCGTCATGTTTGAATACTTCCTCGAGTACCAACGATAGCCTTCCAGATGGCATTGATGACCATAACTGTTGTACAAATATCACAAACAATGTGAACAAATAAAGATACTAAACGTGTCTATTTTCAAGCCGATATAAATAGCGACTTAAGAATCAGCATCATCGTTATCTCAGCCCACTGTTGGGCTCGGGCCTCCTTCACAATAGGAAGAAAATTGACCTACTATACCTCGCTGGTCAGGTTATTTGTAAATCATATCCCTTTTTCGTCTTTTACAACACCTACGGGCAAGAGAGGGGGTCGTGAATTGTTTTCTTACTTCGTCACCACATGGTGGTTATACACTATCTTTATATATAAATTTCTAGTGTACGTGTGTATGTCACTGAATTCCTCCTAAACGACTGGACCGATGTTGATGAAATTTTGTTTGTGTGTTCAAGGGGATTTGAGAATGGTTTAGATTTACAATTGGGCTCGGTAGGTGGCGCTGATTATATTTTATTTGAACAGAACAACGTCTGTTGGGTCAGCTAGTTATAATATAATTTACGAAAAATCGATTATTCAAGTTTAACAACTATTTTATTGATTTCACTCATCTGATATCCACTGTTGGGCATAGGCCTGGGTGAAATGGGATAAATGCCATAATTGCCATGCTTGATAGCCTGATTGGTCCAATTCGTATTATGAGTTTTCCAAGCACGCGTTTATACCTGCTCTCCCGTAGTCTTTCAGGCAGTTTTACAACTCTTAAAAAAAGAAAAGGTCTAATTATATTCTTAGCCCTGACGGGCTGTGGTGACCCACACGGGTTTTTCTCAATATAAATGAAACCGAAGGATAGTGTTCCTTGGAGTGGAAAGGTCGTGAATGTTGGTCGTGATATGTATACATATGAAGCTACGGTTTTATTTTTTCTTAATACAACAAACGCTCTGTAGGTCTACTATGATAGCACGGATACGATGAGGGGACGGTAATTTATACCAAAAAAGTAAGCCGTCGCTCAGGACGCCTGTTAGATGTGAAACACAAATATTATGCATAAAAGAACAGATTACGACAGGAACTAATATGGCATAAAGTATCAACAAAATACTGTGATTTTTTTTTCCAGAAAATGATGATTTTTATTTACATTATAGGTATGTGTTTAGGTTAATAATTTATTTTGAGCTCACTAAATGGTGTTGTACAAAATTACAAAAGAGGTTCTGATTTCGTTACACAAATGTATGTATCCAAGCGTGGCGTTAACGCCACGCCAACGATCAGGTTCACCCTGGCCTATAGATGTTACACATTAAAAGGACTTTTGAATTTAATAACTAACTCGACGCTTGCCATTTGAGATATTCTCTTTCAATAAACTTATAATATACTTAACCTCAATTTTTAGGACTTTTCGATCCAAAACGAGTTTTGGAATTTCGGAGTCGGCATTCTGCTTCACTATTTCAACGGAGATAATGCCCCAATGAAATTTGACACATATTCTTAAATGAAAAAAATATCTGATAAAAATTTAGCGAACACCAATACACTGATTTTAAGCAGATATATTGGTGTGGCCATGTTAATTGTCTATTGGTTGTAGCTAATACGGACGCAATAACAATTTAAATAGCTGACAGCAATCAGAGGAAATTAAATTAAATTCACTCGTTTGTCAATAATTGAGCTTTATGCTTATTTTAGTTAGATTTTATATATCAAATTGTTATTTCTTGTGTAAAAAGAAGTAATTGCACGAAGGGCGCAGTAGCTATGAGCGTATGGTAATGACCTTTCATGTCAGACTCGTGGTTTAAATTTACACGCAACACAATACTTTGTTTGTTCCATAAATTGATTCAACAATCTGGGTTTGGGTCTGTTAATGTATATTTCTAAAGTTCCCTACAATATGAGAGGGTTGAAGGGGATGGTACTCGAAAGGGTAATCCGCCGGGCCGGCTACGGAGATATCAAGGAATTGGTACCAGTGGTTGGCTCAACAGGCGCTGTGGAGGGCATATGGTAGGTTTGGGGCCGCACATCGCCCATCCATTGCCCTAGACAGTTTGGGCGGGGTGTATCCAGACCATAATCTACCGCAAAAAAGAGTGTTGAGTTTAAAAAATTAAAAGATGATTCATTAATACGCTATTTATTTTCGCTTCTTATTTTTATAATGATTTAAAATTGTTACGCGAGTGTTACACGTTATAAATAAAACTATTTGTACTCGTTTGTATTTGATTTTTGAATTGCCGACATTTAGGTAATTTTTCAGCGTTCATGCTCACAGGAGGATTTATCTTGTCCTTACCGTAAATATCAGAAATCATTATGAAACCAGTACATACAAGAATTTACAGATAAAATACATCATCATCGCAGCCCACACTCGTCCCACTGTTGGGCTCGGGCCTCCTCCACAATGGGAGTGAATTTAACCTACTATAACTATGGCCAGACATGTTGGTATAGGGTTTCATTTCGAGTTTTCCTTCTCTTGCACGGATCTTATGTGTACATTATATCCCTTAGTCGTCTTTTACGACATCCACCGGCAAGTTAGGGAGTGGTGAATTGTATTCTTAATCCGTCACCACACGGAAAATAAAATACGCCTGTTTTTACTTTCATTTATTTTTTTGTTACCGACGATAATATATGGATATATAACACTCACATGTATCCTTTCAAGGTTAACTGCAAAACTATTATTTAAAAAAATTACGCTATTCAGAAATAACCTTGTTAGTAATCGCATTCAATTGAAGGCGATCCAGTGACAGTTGAAAGTTTGTCTTGAATACAGAGTGTTTTTTCTGCTAGTTTAGTTTTAGGAATTATAATAACACCGATTACAAGTACGGGTAAGTGGTACACTTACAATCCCCCCCACATGGCACAACAAGAGGTTCTTATGGAGTCACGCTTCGTCCCCTCCATTATAGCCTGTCGCCTAAAAAAAGGGCTGATAATATCTCAAAACCGAGCAGCTGGATGTAAGTAGTACAAGAATGTCCTATTTGGCATTCTCGTGGGGAGATATAGGTCCAACAGTGGGCATCTACAGACTGATGTACAAGTACCTACGTGTAAGGCATAGTATTGGATCCCACGTCGTCCTTTCAGTAGGGCTTAGACTACAGACCAAGGTAAAAAAAATATCTGTATATTTCTGAATCCGTGTGATGACGTAAGAATACAATTCACCACTCCTTATCTTGCCCCTGGATGTCGTGCCGTGTAATTTTATTCAAAAGATGGGAAATAAATGTCAGCCCGCTGCGTTTCTTGCCGGATCTTTTCAGCTTGTGGCCGCGTTCCGATCCGGTGGTAGATATTGTATTGTGTTCAAATGATGTATAAATTTGACAATATGTAAGTGCCTTTAAGGGGCCTATGCAGAATAAATTATTGGATTTGATAAAATCTATGCAAGAGACAAAAAAATCGATATCGGATGCTCGAGCTCAACAGTGGGACGTATATGAGCTGAAACGATAATGATAGAGATGATGATGACGATGATGAAATCCACTGCAGCATTGTATTTAAAGATACTCCTCGCAGTTTTAAAAAAAATCTAGCGCAAATACTGTACTTTACCACCCTATGTCTATGATGTATAACTAATTACCTAAATGGATAGCCGTCGAAAAACACGACCGAACACTCATATGATATGGAGTTGTTGATAAATATGTGTTACAATACATTTTTATCATATTTCCGTGAATATATGATAAACTGTGTTTATTTTGAACTAGAAATGTCCCATATATTATTACTTATATTCATTATTTCATGATTTTATTAAAGGGCTAGAAAGCAAAGGTAAAATATTGTATTCGTAATTCGTTTCTACACAAAAACCCATTGCGGTGCCGCGCGGTGGCAGCGCTGCAGCCGCGCTGCCACCGCGCGGCACTTTGCGGCAAATTTGAAGGCGCCCTAAGGGAATGACATGTAAACTAAAACATTACACCAACCTGTCTAGCCAGCATAGTTATAGAAGACTAAATTACCTTTACATTACTGAAAATGTTCACGTCTTATACTTGAATATACCATTATTGGCCGAAAGAAGCAAGAGATTAAACCGAGGACTTAAAACATTGCGGTATTTGGTTTTGAAAGTTGAACTTGAAACTGGACAGGCCTCCATAGACAACTACTGGTGCTGATCCAGTCAAATGACAAAGAAAAGGTACACTACGGCAGGTTATAGGGTTTGCGTAAGATGTTCGTGTAATGACAGAATAATAATACAATTCACCAACCCCTATATCGCCCGTGGGTGTAGTAAAAGACGACTATGGGATTATAATATGCATATAACATCTATGCAAGAGAAGGAAAACTCAAAATAAAGCCCTGTTTGACCAGCGTGGTATAGCAGGTCAATTTCCCTCCTGTGGAAGAGGCTCGAGTCCAACTGTGGGATGTATATGAGCTATGATGATGATGATACGGTTTTATGCCATCCTTTCCGTCGCCCTGGATGGTCCAGGTATGACTGGACCACAGCACAATAATAGAAACGATAAAAGATATAATAATACTGTACGATTGCCAGCAGTTAAAGTGTATCATGGCGATCCTGCACCAATCTCGTTTTGGTGATCACATTTGACCTGATCTGACGTCTTCTCGCCCGGCCATTCGGATTATAAGCAGATCAGCGTAAAAGAAATATAAATGAAACACTATGTTATTAAACATTAGATTACACGCGTCTAAATTTTGACCACCTTCCCCAGTGCTATAGAGATTCGGTAAATTTGATTCCAGTCCTTACTAATATTATAAATGCGAAAGTAAGTTTGTTTGTTACGCTTTCACGGTTAAACCTCCGAACCGATTTAAAAAATTCATTAACCAATGGAAAGCTGTAATATCAGGGAGTAACATAGGCTACATTTTATTCGGTATTCCCACGGAAACGGGAGCTAGTTGTATATAAAATATTAAATAGATTATTACTAAACTTAAAAATAAATCATACCACAATTTATAAAAAGATTTTTTTTCATGGGATCCAAACTATGACTTGATTTTGAAAGTCAATACATAGACGATTACGTCATCTATATAATCATATTTGAGATGATCTACTTAAGAATCATCTACACATGCTAGGCGTCAGCCGAGATATAAACCCACTCGTGCCAAATCGACTGAACTCTCGAGACAGCTGATCATAACAAAGTTCATTGAACTTCGACCTAACTTCTTTAACTCCATTCCTAAATATCCGGTGAATTGTTTTAATAATTATTTCTTATATTTACGCGTTTATTATAAACGTGAATTGAATTACATTTTACGGATTTTATTACGTTTCATTTTTGCTTTTGCACTTTTCGTAATTTTGGATAATTCACAGCATCCGTAGTCACTGAAGGACTAAGATATTAGGACAAAATCTTATTTATGATATTGTTATATTTTTAATAGTCGAAAATTCACATGTACATATTTAGTTACCTTTTATTCCGTACAGAAGTACGATGCCCAACAAGCAAATATACAGAGATATTACAGAGATATCTATAAAAAAAGATTAAGAATTATATAAAAAAACAATGTAAATAAAACTATGAAAACATAATAAATATTTGGACCATTTTCACTTTATCGTCATTTCAACTCATATACGTCCCCCTAATGGGCTCGAGCCTCTTTCAAAATAATAGGAAAATTGATCTCGTGCTAAGTTATATTCGTATTATGTACCTTTCTCGTCTTTTACGACATCCACGGGCAAGATAGGGAGTGGTGTATTGAATTGTTATTGCATACTACACGTAATTTCCACATATATACAACGAAATCTCATAAATTTGTAACGGTATTTGGATTTTTAATACAAATTCCTAATAAATTACACATGTATATTATTGTTCTATTTATTTATTTTTCAAGATTCACTCGCAAATGCATTTACGGAAACTTCAAACATAAAAATAAAATAACAAAGAAAGATGAAGAGAATTTCTATAGGATGAATCATGAAATATTTTAACAAGAACTTGCTTTGTACTAATGGTTTATTTTATTATCATAATAACATTAGCTATTAGTCCTTATTTAAACACATATACGCACATTTATGTCAACATTTTTACATACTAAAATATATACTTAAGAACATTTTTCCAAAGGACTACAATGACAAATATTAATTGTGATTGGTACAATTATTGTGTTTTTGAGCATGGAAATTAAAGAAATAGCACTTGGCTTAAAGATCGTTAATTAAACGGGCCACCGGTAACGTTTTCTTAATTTGAAAAAAAAAAGTCGCTAAGTTGTTATTTCCTCAATAGAGGACTATGCTTGGGATTTCTTTGCCAGATAGAATCTATACCAATAAATAAAATTGGAGTGTCTGTTTGTAATGTCAAAATAATAGGCTTTTTTCATGCTCACACGGTTATTTACACGACACCTATGCCTAAAATAGCAATTAAAAAATTTTTGTCTGTCTGTTTGTTCCGGGTAATCTTCAAAACGGCTGGACCGATTTCAAAAATTCTTTCACCAATGGAAAGCTATAATATCAGGGCGTAAACTAGGCTATATTTTATCCCGGTATTCTCACGGGAATGGGAACTACGCGGGTAAAACGACTATAACCTATAACCGAAGCGAAGCGAGGGCGGATTGCTAGTTCTAAATAAAATTCGTAGAAGAACGATGCCGCCGCCGCCATAGCACGAAGTATTAGTACTAGGTTAAGTTAAGCAAGATTAGACAATGGACAGGCTACATCGCTTATCTAACTGACAATGTCCGAGAAAGAAAGATTCTCAAGTGGCGACCACGGACTACGCAGAGTAGGACGCCCAATAGGTGGACCCACGACCGGAGAAATTTACTAGGTATCGTAGGATGCAGGCGGCACAGGACTGCACTTAGTGGCGAAGTATGAGGGGCTACGTTTAACAGGAGACAAGAATAGGCAGAATGATGATAATAATTCTTTTACATAAATAAATGAATGATAAACGCAGTCTATGATCATTAAACGTGATTGATGATTAATTAAAATGTTGCCCTTTTTTTAGGGGTGGGATATGGTCAGCGTACACGTGGTCCGGCCGGGCCTCCTCGGGGAGGACGTCGGTCTTAATCGCGTGGTCGGCCTCTCGGCGGGTGACGGATTAACTCCCTGGTTCAGTCACCCGCAAAACGTTTCCCTACAAAAGTATTATCGCGTGCCTTTAAGAAAAAACCAGTCTTCTTTTTTCTTCTGATTTCTAATATAAGTATTATAGAAATCTATAAAATTCAAAATTAAATTGCAAGAATAAAAAATATACAAAGTCATGTACTCACAAACTTTCGCATTTACCGTACATGTGTTAGGTTGATAGTTGAAGCAATCTCGATGACGCGGTCATCCGGCGTGACTCAGTAGGTTCCTGAAATAGATTGCTACGTCTGCACGATATTATGTTCAGAACTAAAACAGACGCTAATTAATATTACTTGTAGGGCGTCCGGTGTTTAGTATAATTTATATCGAACTTACTGTCTTTAACTCTAATAACTGATGCGCATCAGTGATATTTAAGAACTACTCTAAAATATCGCAAATAATTTATACTACCATCACGCTTTCAATTTATTTTATTTATACGAAGTTCTATAGTTAGTCTTTAAAAAAAAAATCCTTGTTTCTACGTCTTTTATACAACACTAGAAACTCGCCCTCGCTTCGGTTCGGTTTCAGTCGCCTTACCCGCGTAGTGCCCGTTCTCGTGGAAATACCGGGATATAATATAGCCTAAATAGGGATAATGTAGCATTCTAATGGTAAAAGAATTTTTAAAGTACTTTTTTAGCCAATTCGTTACAAACATACTTACATACAAATCTTTCCTCTTTATAATATTAGTATAGATGGTGAATTTGCCAAAAATAAAATCAGTTATATTAATTTACAAACTTTTAGAACTCTACAGTGATCTAACGACAGGAAAAAACAATTTAAATTCAAAGATTTATATATAAAAAAATTTAAAATCTATCCATAATTTTCTTCAAATAATCCACTGCCATTGAGCAATGTTCCCAGAATATTGGCAACATTCTCACGTTATAGATATGCTTAACCTCTGCCCTGAGTATTTCAATACTGCCGGCATTTTGGGCACGATTACTTGTATAACTTTATAAATTATTTTTTTTCACTTTGTTATAATAAAATATTTCTAGATCATGAATATAATTATATGTAGGTCTGTTTACACCTCTACTTAGCTTTTCTGGAATGGATTACGTGAAACCAAAAATAAATATAACAAAAAAACAAAACAAAAAAGAATAGGGTTAAAGATGTTTTTTAAACAACACGCTTAGTCGGCCACACGCTGAGATGCCGCTCAGTTTTCTTAGAGCTAAATCGATGGTATACTTTTTACAAGATTGTTTATGCAACGAAAGAGTTGAATGCCCCTGTAGATTTAGTAAACATTAGGGCCTTCATTGTCAATAATAATTTACCTTCATTCAGATTTTTGTGTAGTTTATTTTTTGTTGTTTCATCTTTGTATTCAACATATTAAATAAATAAATCCTTTTAATGCAAAAAAAAAATAATAAAGTAAGCAATGATATTTATTTAAAAACCACTTGCATACAAATATGAATATTTTATAACATTTTACCTTAAAAGAGAATTAATAGTGTCTTGTATATTACGCAAAATTTTTTATTTTATAGAAATAAGGGCAGACACTTTATATATTTTTATTGGCAATACTCCTCATTAAACAATAGATATATGTATTAGAAAACTGAATACCTATACGTTTAATTTTTAAAGCAATAAAAAAATAATCCTTATTAGTTAACCATCCTGGGACAGGCCCCTAGGGTTGTACTCCATCACCCCATATGTATATATATAGTAGGTTCATGATAGGGCATTATGAAAAGGTGGTACGACCCTAAAAATATGAAATATTTATTCAAGAGAAAGAAAGAGAATGAAAGAAAGTACTTCTAATAAATGTGTTCTCTATAGCGTTGTCTTATTCTGAAACTGCGTAGTAAAACCGTTCCCACGATAAGCGCATGCAACAGACTTTATCTAACAAAGTATTTGTTATTCTTATCATAACTGTATGCTCTACATTAAGTACACTAAGTATATAATATTAACCTACTTACAAAGAAGTAGAATTTGTGTTTATGATGGTAATATGATATATTCAATAACATAAAATGACTCACATTTCGAGTTCGAGTGTACACATATCTCTTTGAAATTCGTGTCATCATCATTTCAGTCATCACCGTCCACTGCTGGGCGTGGGCCTCCCTCACGTTATGCTACAAAGTGCGGTCCTGTGCCGCCTGGATCGAATGACGCCCAGCAACCTTCACCAGGTCGTCGGCCCACCTGGTGGGGCGGCATCCTACACAGCGTCGTCCGATACGTGGTCGCCACTCGAAAACCTTTATTCCTCAGCGGTTGTCGGTCCGTCGAGCGATGTGCCCATTGCCACTTCAGCGTGCTAATTCTTTGTACTATATCGGTTATACCCGTTCTTCTGCGGATTGCCGTATTCCAGATCCTATCTCGCAGAGAAATCCCGAGCATAGCCCACTCCATAGCACGCTGAGCGACTTTGAGCCTTGTTATGAGGCCTACATTTAGGGACCACGTTTCCGTGCCGTAAGTCATCACTGGTAACACACACTGGTCGTAGCCCTGTGTTTTCACACACACGTGTAAATAACCTTATGAGCATGAAAAAAATACATTACTTTGACGTTACAAATTTAGAGACGACACTTCATTTTTTTGTATAAATAATTTTGTCACGTTCTTATCCGTTAATAGTTTATTGAATAAAGTTCAAGCAAGAGATTAGTGACCTGTCCTTGTCACAAGAGCTAACGACTATATCGGTAGAATAAATAAATATACGCTGCATTATAGCTATTGACACACATCTTGCTGATAAGGGGAGATTATGAGGTTAATGACATCTTGTCGATATATAGAGCCATTTTATTTTAATCGACAATGTAGTAAACTGAATAAAATTAAATAATATATCTCTACTAGCAGCGCCCTGCGGTTTCACCCGCAGTTCCTCTTCCCGTAGAAATGTCGGGATAAATTATAGCCTATCTGTTATTCTGATATGTAAGATATATTAATGTGAAATTTCATCAAAATCCATTCAGTAGTTTTTGCGTGAAAGAGCAATAAACATCTTTACATCCTCACATACATACTCACAAACTTTAGCGTTTATAATATTAATATTAGTAAGGATTACAATTATATGGTGACGGAATAAGAATACAATTTACCACCCCCTTTTTACCCGTGGGTCATCGCAAGGGAGGACTAAGGAACATAACTAGATAATAATACAAGGGAGAGAAGCAAGAGAAGAAAATCTCGAAATAAAACCCTATACCAATCCGTCTGACCAACGTGGTACATTATGTCAATTACCCTCCCACTGTAGAGGAGGCTCGAGTCCAACGTTATAAAGAGATTTTTTATCAACTCCATGATCTCAGGACTAGCCAATTTATGATAATCATCTCTGATTCCGCTAAGAAGCAATATGTCCTCTTTTCTCCCACAACCCTATTGGATATCGTGTCTGTTTTCACTCCATGTCTATCCATTTCATGTTTTAGGCAGCCCATTCATCTTTCTTTAGTCTTCGCTTACCCTTAAATCCATCAATATTCATGCTTAAAAACTGCTCAACAATACTATTTATAATGGTAGGAGTATATTATCAACAACCTTCTATCTGCAGCGACGAACCGGTTCGTTCGAGGTACACACACTCGCAGAAAATCGACGTCTGAGTCATAACTGTTACTGCACTTCGTTCGGTAAGTGAGAGAGTATGAGGGCCAAATTTCTGAGGCTGCTTGTGGTGGATCTTGGTGATATCTACGATAATATCAACGAAACTTAATGCACGCATTCACACTCCCTTCACTTTCTTCCCGGTAGGCAGCCGCCAAGCAAAGGTCCATGAGCTGTAGTATCATTTATCAGGTATGCTATTTGCTCGTATGCCACCAACAGCAATGAAAAAAAAAACTTTTATCCCGTCTGATTAAATGTCTGTACGGGTTGAGACGCTCGCTTTAACTTTGCCATTATTGGTGTAGTTCTAGAAATCCTTACTGTGTTCAATAGCCTATTTATTGATAAAAGATATAAACTATAATGTATAACGCTGTTATAAATACGAAACGAGCATTCATTTATATAAAAAAAAGAGTCACATAACTACGATTACTGTGATTACGCAAACTATATCGAATCAAGTTTGCATCATAAAAAAAATCAATTTCATTTGATTGAAAAGTCACATAATGCGATTTTTTACTTGTAGAATGTTTTATTGCAAAAACTTAATACTGTATACATAATATTGCATCTCCATTTATTCTTATTTTCTTCTTCTACGTACCCCTATTAAGCACGGCACTTTACTGATGGGAGAAATTTACTTATGCTTGGTATAAGCGGTAGGTTGTAGTGTTTTTTATCGAGTTTTTCTGCTCTTGTAGTGTTGTTATTCGTCTATCTTTATATATAAATTTCTTTTGTACGTGTGTATGTCACTGAACTCCTCCTAAACGGCTGGACCTATGTTGATGAAATTTTTTATGCATGTTCAGAGAGATTCGAGAATGGTTTAGATTCACAATTGGACCCGGTAGGTGGTGCTGCTGTCGATTTCAAAGCGAATTCTTTTAATTTTATTAGAACAGATTAACGTCTGCTGGGTTAGGTTAGGTTACTGAACTCCTTTTAAACGGCTAACCCGATTTTGATGCTTTTTTCGTGGCTGTTCCGGAGGATATGAGAATGGTTTAGATTAATAATTGAAACAGGTAGGTGGCGCTGTGATCAATTTCAAGGAGAATAGTATGTGCTATTTTTTTTTAATTTGAATAGAATAACGTCTATTAGGTCAGCTATTAGCATATAAATTGATAATAAAACTATTAATATATTTTTATTAATCTATGTGAAAAGGACCTGTAACAACTATTGTATTTTAAATCGCTGCATATGTAGGATCTCGAGGCAACTTCCTGGAGCCGGGTAGCAGGTGCGCTGACGATAGCCCATCCCAAAAATTGGCTCACATATAGGATTATCTGTGGTGTTATACTGCTTCCCTTTTAGTAGCTGTATATCCTCTTATTCATCAGTTTTCTAATTAATTTTGCTTTATTTCTGCCGCTTTGCATAACGGAGAAGTGTATTTTTTTACAACTCCTGTTGTTTTTGCGGCACCATCAGGCCATTACCATACGCAAAAAAAAAATAATGGAAATAAATTTCGTCATTTAGAAGAGTAATAATAATAATACACATTTGAAATGAAACCATTTGTAAGTATTTTTTCGCGTTTTAATGCAAAATCAAACCATGCAAAATATGATATCACTGTTTTGATTACGTGTATGACGTCAATGAACAAAATATGTATTTTACGATTCAAAAAAGCCCGCAATTTTCTGGTTTTATATTTATTAATAAGTTTTTATAGAGTGGCATTTATGACCTTTAAATAACCAGCTTTAAGCGATGAAGCACGAGTGACCTACAATTACTAAATGCATTGCAATGACGACAATAAAACTTTCCGATGTGAAACATCTATAGGCGAGGGTAAACCCGATCGTCGCGTGGCGTTTAACGCCACGCTTCGCGGTTCTCTCTTAATTAACTATTAATTAAATATCCAGGTACATATTTCTAAATTGTAACAAAACCATAATGCGATTTAAAATTTTGTACAACGCCATCTAGTGAGCTCAAAGTAAATTGTTATCTATAATGTATACTAATGAAAATAAATGTTTATTGAATAAAAATCATCATTTTCTGGAAAACAAATCGTAACATTATTTTTATTAATACTTTATGCTATATTAATTCCTGTCATAATCTGTTTTTTTATGCATATATATATACTTGTACATAATAATTTCGATGTTTCACATCTGCCAGGCGTCTTGAGCGACGGCTCACTTTTTTATTTTAACCTCATCCTCCAACCTCTAAATAAATACATTTCCAATAATTTCTACAGTAACATAATCGTGACAATAGCATTTTCCACCCTAGGTCCCTAGTCCATGGGTCCAAAATCGCGAGATGTACATCAGTAATTTGAATTTTTTGAATTTTTGAAGATCCAAACGGTATTTCTCAATATATTAAAAAAATCGACTAAGGGATTATTCAGATAACATCTATGCAAGAGAAATAAAATGAAACCCTATATCAATGCGTCTGACCAGCGTGGTGTAGTAGGTCAACTTTCATTTTTATTTTGGAGGAGGCTCGTGGCCAATATTGAGACATATATGAGCTGAGATGAGGATGATGATTGATAAATGATTTACAGTATAGAGCCTATTAAACTTTACGGTAGTAATACTACCGTAAAGTTTAATTGAATGGTAATGAGCCCTCTTTTCCAACATTTTGTAACCCCAATTAACGAATTAGGCATTTATTTACCTTTGAAGCGCAGAGTACCCAAAGAGCTTAGTCCGCGACATGTTCATGAATTCATGACACTTCACACAAAACAATCATATTTACTAACATTACAAGCGGCTATTGAATTTCCTACTCAGGAAGTATTATACGAATTGTTGTTAATTTCTTGAAATCATATTGTTGTACTAGCTGACCCCGCGAACTTCGTACCGCCATAATTTTTTTCGTAAATATATTTTCTAAATTGCCGAATATATAGTCTCTAATGGAAGAACCATTACGGCTTTATCGGGAAAGGTTTGATTGTTTTGGTCGCGGCATTGTAAATGATGATTCAAAGAGAATACAAATTACTCATTATTGATTTCTGACAAAATTATAATTATCAAATTTTCAACCATACTTAATTATAGACAAAATTACGCTTAGCTGTCATTTGCATTTTGTTATTACATATCAAATGCGTTTTTATTACCCTACGTTTCATATAGACTCGTATTCTCTTTGACATGAGTTTCGGCGCGAATATGGAAATGTAAGCCCTTGTATTATATTAATTTTTTTAGTGTTTTTATAGTGGTATATTGAATAATTTTTCTATTTTATGGAATGTAATACAGTTAACGTGCTGAAGTGTGGTGAATGTGATATAAGAGTGGTTTACGCGTATTTTCATATTCTACCGAAATGCCCAGAGAAATCATTTAATTAGGTTTTCAGCGCCTAATTAATGGTAACGACTTGACTTACTGACGTTGAGTTTGAGTTTTTTGAGTTTGACGTTTTTGAGTTATAAATAGTGTAACTAACACGACTTTCTTTTATATATATAGATTTGAATAGTCTTCTTCTTCAGGCTATGTGAGCTAAACTAATGACTATGGCCCTTCTTCACTTCATCATCATCTTAAATCGTGTGAGTCGCTCTAAACTAAAGCCACCTCCACAATAGTAGCGGGTAGAAGTAGAATTACTTACAGTCGACAATATATATATATATATATATACACTCATTTGCAAAAAAAACGGGCACCTAAGCAATGAACCATTTCAAATGTTAATATTTCTTTGTTTGATAATTATAGGTAGTTTTATCCACACAATTTGCTAAATTAATAAGAAAATAATCGTTTTCATCAGTATTTCATAAAATTTAGATACAATTTATGGGAAATAATGCTAAACCTCGCTAGTAGTGTATATTCGCTAGTAGTGCATATGCTCATGAAGTAAAAATAAAAAAGTTTTTTTGTTTGTTTTTCTTTAATAAAGTAAAAGCAGATAAATGTTTAGTATCGAGTGTGACCCCCTCTAGCTAAAATCACAGCTTGAATTCGTCTGGGCATGCTAGCGAGTATATCCCGGATACTTGCTTGCGGAATACGTTCCCACTCCGCAGTAATCACATTCTTCAGCTCTCTGATGGTCTGCGGAGCCGGGTGTACTGATCTCACACGCCGTTTCAGAACGTCCCAGACATGCTCTATGGGATTGAGGTCGGGACTTCGAGCTGGCCAATCCAAACGACGAATGCCGACCTCTTGCACATACGCATTAACATCGCGGGATCGGTGGGCGCGAGCATTGTCGTCCATAAAAATCGAGTCTTCACCTAGAGCGGCCAATGCGGGTTGTGCATGAGAAATTAGAACTTCCGTTATGTATCGATGCCCAGTCAGTGAGCCGTTTTCAATGAAGACTAACTCTGTACGATCCATTGAATTTATTCCTGCCCAAAACATAACAGAGCCCCCACCATAAGGTGTGATTTCTTCGAAACATGTCTCTGCAAAGCGTTCTCCTTGTCTTCTTAGCACTCGCCGACGTCGATCTTCACCGAACAGAGATATCCTGGCTTCATCAGAGAACAAAACCCTATTCCAATCGTCTTGAGTCCATGATTCACAATTTCTAGCGAACCTAAGCCTGTGAACTCTGTGCTCACGGAGTAATTTGGGGCCGCGGGCCGGGCGGTGACTGCGTATATTGGCAGCGAGAAGCCTCCTCCTGACCGTCCATAGACTAATATGCACATTTCTTACTTCTTGGAGGTTGTTCTTAAGATCCACATACGAAGATTTGCGATTTCTCAATGCGCGACTCACAAGAAAACGATCATCCCGTGGTTGGGTACATGGTTTTCTTCCAGAACCAGGCCTTCTCTCGACGGAACCAGTCTCCTGATATCGCTGCCAGGTCCTTTGGACTGTCGAGCGACTAACATTTAGCCTCCTAGCCACGAAACATTGGCTGCAACCCTCTTCAAGCAGCGCGATAATTTTGGTAGCTTTTACCACTTTATCTACCATTTTTGATACAGCCAAACAGCATTAAATAAAGCTTTGACAGTCAAGGATATGAAATTAATCGATAAAAATTGAATAAAAGTTATGAAAGTCGATGTTAACTTCTGGAACTTCGCGCCAAAAATGTAGGATAAAAAGGGGTTTTCTGTAAAAATGAACATCAAATGAAAAATTGAATTTAGAACGTACTTTTTTAAATACCACAGCATTTTTAAAACCGGCCAGTAACGTGTACAAACGATTGAAACCTTTTTGGTATTGTATCTTTTTAAATATAAATGAAAATCAAAACCGCCCGTTTTTTTTGCAAATGAGTTTATTATATTCTTTAATGAACTATATGACTTGGTACCACCGTCACCGTTTTACCAACGTACCACTCAATACCGCAGCAGGGTTCATCCATTTCGACCACTGACGTCAAGTCACCCTGCTCCGATGGTCGGCCCAACGACGAAGGCGACGTGTCGCGCGGGTGGGTTACGGGTGTGCGTGCTTACGCCCCTCTGTCGCCCTGGACGGAGTAGTGCGAGGAGTGCGCCGACCGTAAAAGAAAAGGATTCATCCATTTCAGCTGGAAACGTTACGGTCTTAAACTGTACGTTTCACGTCATTTCTCCCACGTACGTGCAGGCTCTGAAATGAACTACTTGCTGCTGTGTTTCCCGAGCGCTATGACATGTGCTTCTTTTAACGAGTTTTAAGAAGAGTATTTTCTTCATGATAGGCAACGGCCTAACTGTGCCCCTGGTATTGCAAACGTCCATATGAGGCAGCATCACTTTCCATCAGGTTTGCTGCTTACTCATTTGCCACCATCGGCAATAAAAAAAATACACTTTTCTTCTATCGTACCTACATATTGCAATAATTTTGGCTATAATTTCATGACCAACCGCCTGCCCACGAGCATATAAGATTTGGTAGTATTCGTAAGCACTATACTACAGTTTTTCTTCTTGTATTCTTACTAATATGGGAAAGTAAGTTTGTTTGTTTGTTTGTTACGCTTTCACGCTTAAACCACCGAACCGGCTTCAAAAGTTCTTTGCCCAATGGAAAGCTATAATATCAGGGAGTAACATAGTTTATATTTTATCCCAGTATTTCCACGGGAACGGGAACTATGCGAGTATCATTCAACCGAAAAAACCGAAGCGAAGGGAAGGCGGGTTGCTAGTCTTTAAATAAAAACTATATTATTTTGTATTGCGATATTATTCGTTTGTAAAGCAGCGGCGATTGTAAACAGCCAAAAACGACCTAACTTGTAACGTAAAAAACACGAGACTATTGTTAGAAATGTTGTACCTGAGACACTTTTAAATTCAATGTCAGTTAGACTTGATCAGAGCATTCGGTTGGACGTAAATAATTGTTAATTTCATTGATAATTCATTTTTAGACTTTATAATGTATTATCTACTCTATTAGTATGCGGTTAGTAAAATATAAATATGAATAGATTTTAAACGTTAAGAAAACCAGTTATATTTTTTTTAATTTGGCACAAAAACACAGCTATAGGTCACGGGCCGTTATATTAATATTTCGTCCTAGCTTTTTACAAGACTAGTGGTTTAAATAAGTGATTATAATGCGTAGACACGTTTACCACGCGTCGGGTACAGACGATGAGGACGAATGTCCATTATATGATGCAAGAAACTATAGACGTTTGAGGAGGGAATCCAAAATGATGATACTAAGTCGTTCGGTAAGTTTTTTTATGAAGATTTTAATAAAAAAACAATAATTTAAATACTTAAAATAAAACTACTTGAAACAGAATTATTTTATCGCATTTATATTAGATTTTTCGCTATCACGATCCAAAGGCATCCTCCGGTAATCATGAAAACTGAAATTTTTTTGAAAGGCCATGAAATCTGTAAAAACAGTTTAATTCATAAGTGTAATACCATCAAAAACAAAACTTGTAAAAAAAGCCAATCGCATGAAAACACAGTGTACCTCACAAGTAATACATATTATATTAAATTGTACTAAACATAGTGCGATGGCCAAGTCAATCTATTTATTTAACACATAAAAGATCTTTAATATTGATATAGCCACTATAAGAAGTTGTTAGGTTTGCTATTTACTTAATAACTTAAGAAGAAAGGTCCCTTAAGCAGGGACTGAATGAGTTAACCGACTTGGTATAACATAGATCTCACAACTTTTTATGGTAGAAGAACTCAGTTGCGAGACTTGGCTTTTTTTACAAGTTTTGTTTTTGATGGTATCTCATTTCTTTTTGTAGATAGACCTACTTATTTTCCTTTCCGGTATCTTCTACTTCTTGAATACCAACAACGGATTTTCTTAGAGCCCTGAAAAATGAGACATCTCTCCTTTCCGTTTGAATCACTTCTACCTAAACTAAGCAGAGAGATGTGGAAATAAAGACATTTGATTGGTTTTTTGAAACACATCTCCTCTAGTCTCCTCTCCGCTTTGATGGCAATCGAGCCTAATGATGGCGTTCTTTCTTTCAGGTAAATTTCAGGCAATTTAGTTTGCTCAATTCTTTGGGAGATTTTGGTACAATTTCATAAGACATGTCCCACTCTTGCTTTTTCATTAAGTTGATTGACCATTTTACAAGTTATCATTGAACATAATTATATCTAGCTATCTGTCCACACCTATAATGCCAACATGGGTTCACCATAAAGTGCGGTATTTAGGCACCTGCATCCAACGATACTCAAGGGTAACAGAGTTGCCATGACTAGAGATAATTTTTCTTCGCCATATAATAATGACGTATTCGCCACGTTTGGTAGGCGGGATGGTTTCGCAGTGAGATATCATACATTTTCCCGGCGAGAACTGCTGCCCATTCTCCTTCCTGTTGAATCTTTTTTTTAAATGACAACGCCTTGCACTAAGGGAATAATAATCCTTATATTGTGGGGGACTTTACAAACATATAATTCGTCATCGCATTATCGTCGTAGCCTTCATATATCCCACTGTTGGGCTCGGGCCTTTTCCACAATAGGAGAGAATTTGACCCACTACACTATCCTGGTCAGACATGTTGATATAGGATTTTATTTCAAGTTTTCCTTCTCTTGCACAGATGGTATGTGCATATTATATCCCATAGTCGTCTTATACAACATCCACGGGTAAGATGGGGCAACGAGAGTGGTGAATTGTATTCTTACTTCGTCACTATACGAAAAGAACATACAATTAACTGACGCAAATTACATTCAGACTCAGAACAACAATTTGTGGATCGTACAAGGTGTTGTCTTGCATGGGATTCGAACCCGCGACACTAGTACGGTACGTTGGTATCTTAACCACTACGCCATCTGCGCAGTCTTTAGCCGGTTTTTACGATTCACATAGGGAAGCAATAATGGCGACAAATATATTCTTATTTTTTACGAAGTTACATTTCATTAACTGCAAATGTAACTTTGTAATCCTATATATTTAGACGAGTTTACAAAATTATTTATGCAGTTAGTGTATCTCGGAAACTGGATGAAAATTACAATGTTTCATAATTTTTCCTTCATTTATACACTAAACACTAATTGTATTCTAAATTTGAAGCTTCTATGTTTACTAGAAGTGCCACTTTAATATTGATGATCGGTCAGTCAGTCAGTGAGTGACAAAATTACGTAATTTTGACTGGTTATAATTCTTAAACTATTGGTTCTAATTGAATGAAATTTGAAATACACAATGGGCATACAATGCCTGCTAGGTTACTAAAAATTCAGGTTTCTAGTTTTATTAACAACGAAGTTATACGGGGTCGAAAATGGCCTGAATGGCTTCGAGAAAAGTATGTTACGGCAGTGTTGCGTTTTGCCCGACTTTTTTTTTGCTCGACTTGGCGGGGGCACTACCGTGCCCCCAGATACTTGCGTAATAATAAGTAATTATCCTTTTTTTAAAGACGACTCTCCGCACTAAGTTATGGATGGTCACTGAAAACAAGGACCGGGTTCAGATGGTCCTCCTTCCATTCATTCCCTCCCTTCCGCCAGTTCGGACAGAGTTTGGCCAAACCATATCCAGTCCCAAAAAAAAAACTAAGGAATAGATACTTGTATCGTAGTGGACTTTACAAACACACCCTTAACATAAGTAATAGACTCGTTCTGCTTCTTATTTTCTATTTTCTCTCTACTGCTGTAAATGAGATGGCTTGCTTTCCATGTATTGATAGAGTAAGAATACAATTCACCAACTTCTACCTTACCCGAGGGTGTCGTAAAAGACGACTAAGAAATATATTACGCATATAACAACTGTGCAAGAAAAGAAAATCTCAAAACCACCAACCCACCTCACCAGCATGGTATTGTAGGTCAATTTCTCTACCATTGTGGAGGAGGCTGGAGCCGAACAGTGGGACGTATATAAACTGCGACGATGATGATGATGTGACCTCCTGCACTATAAAAAAAAAGTCAACCCACTATACCTTGCTGGTCAGACAGGATTACACAAGTTAATAGAATTCTATTTCTAGGTGCCATACCTTACATCGATATTGTCTGCATGTTATAACCCTTTATCTCCTTTTACGATATCCACGAGTAAGAAAGAGACTGGTGAATTTGATTCTTACTTCGTCACCACATAAAAATTTATCATTATCATTCATCATTTCAGGTCATATACGTCCCACTGTTGGGCTCGAGCCTCCTCCACAGTGGGAAGGAAATTGACATTATTATGCCATGTTGGTCAAACAGGTTGATATAGGGTTTTATTTCGTCTTTTCCTTCTCTTGCGTAGATTTTATATGCGTATTATATCTCTTAGTCGTCTTTTACGACATCTACGGGCAATAGGGAGTGGTGAATTGTAAATTTTACTCCGTTACCACACGGGCAATTGACGAAAATTGATCACAACAGGGTTTTTAAATAAACTATTATAAAATTAAATGATCTATTAAAATTTTATTAAAATCCAATCCATTCAAGAGACTCGATAGGGTGCTATCTAAACTTTGAACGGTATTATAATCTTGTTGTTACTAAATCCTATTCAATTTTCAACTTTGAACACAGGTGTTTGTTGAGCAATTGAGATCGGTTTTCATTTAAATTTGAAACTAAGGACACATTCAAATGAAGAGTTACAAAGTTAGTATAGGACTATTATTTGATTAAAAAGTTTGTTACGACTATATTTTCTACCTATTAATTTTAACTTCGAAATTTTGCTTTTAATTAAAATCATCTTTAACAACGATTTTATAAAAGTGACTTAACCGAATCACACAATAAAAGTTGACATTATTCACACCAGTAAATTTTGACATTCCGCGTGATGACGGAATAAGAGTACGATTCACCACTCAATATCTTGCCCGTGGATGTTGTAAAAGACGACTAAGGGATATAATACACATATAACATCTATGCAAGAGAAGAAACCTCGAAGCGTCGCAATCCTCGAAATAAATCCTATACCAACCTAATTGACCAGCATAGCATAGTAGAGTCAAATAATATCAACCCGACTGACTAACGTAGATTAATTATCCTTCTAACGCGAATGGGGCTGGTGTCAAACAATGGGATAAATATGAGCTGAGAATAAGAAAAAAAAGAAAAATATAATTTCATTTCACCATATAATTTTTTTAAGAGATTGTCTATCATCTGAATCCTTGCGTAATTATTTTATCATCATCATCACAGCTCATATACACTGCTGGTCTCGAGCCTTCTTCACAATCGGAGGGAATATTGACCAACTATACCACGCATACAAATCACCACTGCCTTGTCATCTCATCATCTTGTCCGTGGATGTCGTAAAAGACAACTAAGGGATATAATACGTATATAACATCTATGCAAGAGAAGGAAAAACACTAAATAAAACCCTATACCAACCTGTCTGACCAGCATGATATAGTAAGGTCAATTTCCCTCCTATTGTGGAGGAGGCACGAGCCCAACACTGGGGCGTATATGAGCTGAAATGATGATGATACCATGCTGGTCATACGGGTTAGTACAGAGATTTATTTCGAGTTTTCCTTTTCTTTCTTCTATATGTTGTAAGCACATTATAATCCCTCAGTCGTCGTATACGACACTCACGGACAGAAAAGGTAGTGGTGAATCGTATTCATACTCTGTCACCACACGGATTTGTTCATACGAACTTTAGTAATCAATTCAGAACTATGTTTAAGTCTTGTTACTACAAATTTTATTTTTATTACATCATCATCATCATCATCATCATCTTGCTCTTATCCCAATTACTTGGGGTCGACGCAATATGTCATCTGTTTTGACATATTGCAAAAAGTTTCGGCAATGACTTTTATGACCGGCCGCCTGCCTGACGTCAACCCTCGTTGGGAATGTAATCGTTGACCCAAATGGTACCAGATGGAGTTGGTCCGGGTCAATCTAGGGCTCTTAGTCGTCTTTTACGACACCCACGAGCAAAGCAAGGGTTGGTAGTATTCGAAGCCGCTACCACACAGCAAATATTAATTACATATTTAATTAAATAATTTCATAGGCCGAGGTTATGTATTACTTGCGTCATTATATTTTTTTATTAGCTACGCATAGTTAGCTTGGCGGCAAGATATAATGTTATTTCATAATTGCTCGTATTAAATACAATATCTGGTTGACCGAGCTTCGCTCGATATATTTTTTTGTATTTTTGTCGAACTTATTTATATATAAAAAATAAAAATTAAATTATAAAATAATGAAAAATATATCAAAAATTACAAAAAGAGAATAATAATAACACCGAGATTCGCCCACCCACCCACACTATTTGAATGCCAAAACAAAAAAAAAAAAACTTGACCACTTCCCAACTGAGCTACTGTCACGCTTAACAACGACGACGAAATTCGAATGCCTATTCAAAGAATGTCAATAACATTTTATGTCATTGTATTGATTAGCTAAAAACTCCGACAAAACAATATTTTCTATAAATAAAACCTAGCTAGATCGATTTTTTAGCCCCGAAACCTCCAGTATGCCAAATTTCATCAAAATTGTTGGAGCCGTTGCCGAGATCCTGAAAATATATATACAAGAATTGCTCGTTTAAAGATATAAGATAAGATATCTGGTGAGCGGTATATTTTTTGTATTTTAACTGAACTTATTTAAATATAAATATTAATAAAAAAAATGAAGAAATAATGAAAAAAATATCAAAAATTACAAAAAAAGAATAATAATAACACCGAGATTCGATCCCACGCCGTTTATATGCCAAAATAAAACAAAAAAACTTGGACAACTGCCCAACCGAGCTATTGTCACTCTTGACGGGTACAGCGAAATTCGAATTCTTATTCTTTTAAAATTTAATTTTATTGTATTGATTTGCTAAGGACACCGACAAAACAATATTTTCTATAAATAAAACCTAGCTAGATCAATTTTTTGGCCCCGAAACCTTTAGTATGCCAAATTTCATCAAAATCGTTGATTAGATCTTTGTTACAAGTAGTCATCGTTGCAAAATGCAGCCAACTCATAAGCATAGTGAGTCATAGGTCAATAAACACGTGAATTTTATAAAATACCAGTAGATACGTCAGTATAATTGAGGGCAATAATTCACGCCCATTTCCCACAAATGACTCCTCCTACCTTCGATATTATTTAAGGCAAAATAAATTTCTCATATTATTGATATTAATTTTTCAAGTTATACCTCTTTAGACGCGTTAGGGAAAAATGATGCGAGTTTACGAAGCACGTGCACGCCGTCACGAAAATTCGACACCCGTAAGTTACTACTATACTGCGCTGGTCGAACGTTGGCATATGATAATACGTCAAATTTTCTTTCTTTTGCATAGATGTTTTGGCATATGATATCCCTTAGTCGTCTTTTACGACATCCATGAGCAAGATAGGGAGTGATGAATTGTCTTCTTACTCTGTTACCACATGGAAACAGGATAACAATGACGACGATAACGATTAAATCACTAAAGTAACGGGAAAAAAAATATAAAATAATTAAAGAAATTACCAGTGACGCCAATTGTAAATCAAGTTGGGGAAAAAAACGCTTTTAAATGGCAACAATTATTTTTATAACAAAAAATAAACAAACAACAGTTCATATCTATGTAAAAACAGCTCCATAATATATTCAGACATAGTGAATGTACAATGACCTTGTAGTCCTACCGTTTACGGGACTGTTCCAAATAAAACTGAGCAAAATATTTATGCATTAGCAACCCGCCCTCGCTTCGGTTCGGTTTCAGTCTTACCCGCGTATTTCCCGTTCCCGTTGGAATACCGGGATGAAATATGCCTATGTTCCTCCCTGATATTATAGCTTTCCATTGGTGAAAGAATTTTTGAAATCGGTTCGGTGGTTTGAGGGTGAAAGTGTAACAAACAAACAAACTTACTTTCGCATTTATAATATTACTAAGGATATATTGATTGCGCAGATAGCGGAGTGGTTAAAATATCGACCAAACATACCAAGTGTCGCAGGTTCGATTACCGACAATATTTATCCAAAAGTTGTTGTTCTGAGTCTGGGTGTAATTTGTATATTTGTAAAATCCCCGCAACCAAACCGCATACAAGGATTTGTTCCTTAATTTAGGGGAATGTAATTAAAGAAAATCTATCTTTAAATCAATGTATATTTGTTTTTTAAATATGATCCACATATTTTGGAGATATATTTCATTCCTTAACTATCCCTAAATATTACGTAACACCTATATCACATTAACTACACAACATCAATCTCAGATGTCACATAAAATTTTGATTTCTTTTTACATCAAAAAATTTACTACCATCAATTATCGTTTATTAATATAAGGTATTACCTAAAATTTAGGTATTGTTTGTAAAAACGAGCATTAGAGACCGGCATCCTGAAACAGACATTTACTTTTAAAGACAACTTCCTACATTGGCGAAATAATCCTTGTATTGTGACAAACACAATTAATGAACACTGACAATGCAAGTATTCCCCTGTATGGGAATGGAACCCCCCGATACTTAGCACAGGAGGTCGATATAATAACAACTACGCACTCTATGCAGTTCATAACGCCACGTGCTTAAGTTCTGCTATATCACGCACTGAACGCATGCTTTCACACAAATGCCACTTATGCCTACAAGAAATTTACATCAATTTTCTAATACTATTAATCTGTTAGTATAATTAGTATTAATATATTTTACCATCATATCGATCGTGTCCCTTGACTTAGAAGAACATATAACTATCATTTTATTAAATTAACATGCGATTTTCATGAACCAAAGCGGTTTACACCGGTAATCCTTAAGATATTTCATTAGAAGCTATTTATAAAAGTATGATTATCACGTTAGTGATCACGAAAGGGGGTACGTATATATGGGGGGTACATATATATCACAAATACTGGCCATGGAAGTCGTAAATCTCGGGTAAGAGAGTGTCAAAGGGGTAGACAGAAGCGCTCTCTTAGGAAAATTATTAAACCAAACGCCATCATCAAACTCCTAATCGTATAATTACAGCTTTATTCGCATTTCATCTTTAAGTGTATATTGAAAATAAGACGTCTATTGGATTAAAAAATACAGGCACATACATGTTTTAAGGTTGTTATGAAAATGATCTTTTCGTCTCGTCTCAGCTCAGACACGTCCCATTGCTTATTTCGAGTCTCTTACCCAATAGGAGGGTAGTTGACCATACCATGCTGGTCAGAAATGTTAGTATAGGGTTCCATTTCGAGTTTTCTTTCTCTTGCACAGATATTAAATGCATATTATATCCCTTAGTCGTGGTGTATTGTATTTGTATGTAGTGTATTGTATTGTATTTGTATTGTATTCTTACTCCGTCACCACACGGAAATGCTTATTTGATAATATTTTTTTTGAAGTTATACTTCTTTAGGCGCGTTATGAAAAAATGATGAGAGTGAAATTTTAAGATGCGCGCGCATCTGTGACACAAAATTAACAGTATGAAGTTGTCTGCTTAACCGCTCATTGAGTGAAATTTTAAGATGCGCGCGCATCTGTGACACAAAATTAACAGTATGAAGCTGTCTGCTTAACCTTAAATTCAATTTTTGAATTTATTACTAAATTTATTTTTAAAATATTAAATAATCAATAATAAACATTTAAAATTAAGAATCTTATAATATTTAGTACAAATTATGTCTTATATATTTATTATTCTCTAAATTTTGTTTTTAATAATTATATATATATATATATATATATATATTAATTATATATTATATAAATTTATATTAAATATATATATTTGAAATATATATATTAAATATATTATTATATAAATATATTAATTTTCAATTTTTAATATTAATTATTGATATCTAAGATCAATCTAAGATTCTTTTAGTTTAAATTTGATGACTATTAAACTGAACTTTGTTGATTATCCTTTTCCAATCCTTCTATTATTTTATTGTAATTAATTATTTGCATGCAATTAAAACTATTTTTTTAATGATGCCAAAGAAGTATAACTTCTCACGCGCGTACATAAGTACACGCACCCATTTTTTAGTAATATCTCTGCATGAAAGAGCATTGAGATAGTGTCAATTAAATGTCCATTTTTTGTTACTAATTAAAATATTTATCTATATACGAATACTACATCGACCTGACTCAATTTCCTTCTACTCGACAATTATATCTCTAAGGAGGGTTGACTTTAGACATCTAGCTGGTCATAAGACTATTATCTTGTGCCAATAACTTTGTGTATGATGGACGAGGAATACATATTGCGTTAATCTGTATATGTCATATCTTCTGTATGTCAGCCCATACACGTCTCACTGTTGGGCTCGGGCCTCCTCCACTAAGAGAGGAAAATTGACCTACTATACCGCGCTGGTCAGACGCGTTGGCACAGGGTTTTGTTTCGAGTTTTCCTTCTCTAACGTTGTATGCATATTATATCCTATAATCGTCTTTTACGACATCCACGGACAGATAGGAAGTGGTGAATTGCATTCTTACTCCGTCACCACACAGAAAGTTCTTCTTCTGTATATATGACAATAGTTTTATGACCGGCCGCTTACCTGACATCAACTCTCCTTAGGAATATAACTGTCAGCTAAACGATATTAGTCCATTTTAATGCGAAACTCTTAGTAAACGACACTCGCTAGCAGCTTAAAAGTTGGTGGAATTCGCAGTGCACACAGTAATAAAATACAAAGACAATACTTCTATCAAATTAAATACTGTAACGAAAAGTATTTGTTAATCAAAGATCACGCGTTTAAAAAGTTATTACATCAATGTTGTGTTTACGAAATAAAATGAAAACCGGCTTCAACGCGACACCTCACTCCGTCGCGCTTCGAAGGCCGTATCTACCAGCGATCCGGTTTAAATTACAACAAAAATAATAGGTTATAAACAGTTGCAATATAAACTATAGCAGACAAATTAAAACATGTTTTATCATTAAAAATGTTATATATATGTATCTAGTTGGTTCAATTTTAAAGTCAAACGACTATTAAGTTGGCATGCGGGTTCCAATACTCACGTTTTCTCTTTAAATAGAGGTTTTCATTAAAAAAAAATTAATAGGAGATAGCTAGTAAGATATTCGATCCTCATCATAATTACAGTTTCTATATGTCTCACTGCTGCGCTGAAGTTTACTTATATTGATAGAATATCATCATCATCATGTCAGGCTATATATGTCCCACTTTTGGGCTCGGGCCTCCTTTATAATGGGAGGGGAATTGACTTACTATTACACGTTGGTCAGAAGTGTAGAAATACGTTTTACTTTAAAATAGTCCTTCGCTTGCACAGATGTTATATTATTATTATATCCCTTAGACGTCTTTTACGACATACATGTGCAAGATAGGGAGTGGTGAATTGTTTTCTTACTTCGTCACCACACGGAGATTATTTTATTTAACATATATAGACGAAATTCCTGTTACAATGTATAGAAGTAATTACCTGTTTTCAACATAAATGGTATCTTCTATAATATTTCATCACCCAAAGGTCGACTGGAATAAAACACCTATGGCATTAAGTCGGCCTATGTACTATTTTTATGCGCATGAAGATTAAATAAATAAATACATATATCTAGTTGATCCAGTTTTAAAGTCACGCGACTATTAACATGAGATGCGGGTTTTAATACTGATTTTTTTATTAAAAAGACTGCCTTAAAAATTTTCAATAGTAGATCGACTACTGAAAATGTTTAAACCTCACAATAGGGGGTAAATGTACCTACGTTAGTCAAATAGGTTGATATAAGGTATCATTTCGAAGAAAAGGATTGCATTTCGATGTCATCTTTTGCATAGATAATATGCGTATTATATCTTTTAATCATATTTTACGAGGCACAGGCAAGATAATAATAATAAAATTAAAATTTAGAATCCAGTTCTAATCAATTATTTTGTACTTCCTGAATCAAAGTATCAAAGAAAAAAATAACGTGCCGACTTCAAATAAATTGATATGTCTAAAAAAGCTTGCTGAGAATGTCGATGTATGTCCAATTTAGGCAAAATATGAAATCAATTGGCGAAAAGTGCGAGATTATGAAGTAGAATTATAACATTATAACTTAGGAGTGATATACGTATATAATGTTATTCTTAGCCTTAGGAATAATAAATCTTAAACAATCATTACTATGGAGACGTTACTACTTTGATGCAATTCAAGTGTTCTTATTTCGTATCGTAATATTTCAAAACATTAAGAAAGATTGATTTCCTGTGAAAGATATACTATAAAACTAAGGCATAGTATTAAAGCAGAATTTAATATTTTCAACTTGACCTTAATAAAGCGTCACGTAATATTTTTAACGTTAACAGATAATATTAACAGCTATGAAATACAAATAGAGTCTGGAAAATAACTTACACATCACCAAAATGTATGTGTATTTATTCTTTGTAGGTGTTAAATTTAAGATATACGTCAAGAAGGTCACTATTTGAACAAGATTTGTGTAATTAAGATTGTATGCATGAATGATACAAAAGTATAATAATAAAATACGATTATCATTTTTCATTAAGTTTTCTTGTGATTTCTGTTGCTGAGAGACGTATTCTTCCATGTAGTTACGTAGAAATAATACAATTCACAACCAATCTTGTACGTGGATGACCTAAGATGCGTCTAAGGTACTAAATATGCATGTAACATATTTGTAAGAGAAGGAAAACTCGATATAAAATCGTATATAAACCCGTCTGATCAGCGTGGTATTATAGTAGGTAAAATTCTCTTCTGATATGGCGAAAGCTCGACCCAAGCAGTGCGATACATCGAGGACGAATCATATTTTTGTAATTGCAATCAGTTTAAGCAAATATTGTTCAGCTAAAATTGATCGTTGGTTTTCTTTGCAGAAAATAGCCATGCCAAAATGTAATATAGAATAGTTGAAATTTAGGATCACTATTTAGATTTTGTATTAATTAACGTTGAACTTAACTAACTTTTAACTATGGAGGAGGCCCGAACCCAAAAGTGGGACTTATGCGAGCCAATATGATGATGATGATGAGATCAACCTTGAACTCATGTTCTAATAATTTCAAAATTTAATATATTATACGGACTTCGTTTGTAAAAGTTTATTAAATATTGGTTAATGGAATTAAGGATAAAGGGAATTAATGATTAGATAAATCAAACTTTATAAAAAAATCTTGAGCAAGAATTTATTCAAGCTGATAATTAAAGTTCTTAAATACCTTAAAACATTAGATGTATTTCTAATACCTTTACAAATCGGTCATATCATATTTTATCACATCACATATCTATACCAATAAATAAAATTGAAGTGTCTGTTTGTAATGTCAAAATAATAGGCTTTTTTCATGCTCACACGGTTATTTGCACGACACCTATGCCTAAAATAGCAATTAAAAAATGTTTGTCTGTCTGTCTGTTTGTTCCGGGTAATCTTCAAAACGGCTGGACCGATTTCAAAAATTCTTTCACCAATGGAAAGCTATAATATCAGAGCGTAAACTAGGCTACATTTTATCCCGGTATTCCCACGGGAACAGCAACTACGCGGGTAAAACGACTATAACCTATAACCGAAGCGAAGCGAGGGCGGGTTGCTAGTATTTTATATAAGAGAAAACGTTTACCAGTGTACTACTTACCCGCCTAATACCTGAAATATATACCTTACTCGCAAAATAATCACTTTATCCCCATTTTGTCTAGTTATCACTTATATCCGCTAAATATAATAATATACTGCTGCATGTAATCAGTTTGGTGTGTGGTGTGTGGTGACGGAGTACGAATACACGGACGGAGTACGGACACTTCCGTGTGGTGACGGAGTAAGAATACAATTCACCACTCCCTATCTTGCCCATGGATGTCGTAAAAGACGACTATGGGATATAATATGCACATAACATCTATGCAAGAGAAAGAAAACTCGAAATGAATCCCTATACCAACATATCTGACCAGCATGGTATAGTTGTGTAGTATTCCGTGTGGTGACGGAGTAAGAATACAATTCACCACCCCTATCTTACCCGTGGGTGATTGTACGAGACGACTAAGGGATATAAAATGCATATAACATTTATGCGAGAGAAGGAAAACTCGAAATAAAACCCTATACCAACATGTCTGACCAGCATGGTATAGTAGGTCAATTACCCTTCCATTATGGAGGAAGCCCAAGCCCAACAGTGGGACGTATGTGGGCTGAGATGATGATGATGATGATGTAATCATATAACTAATATCATACTTCATCATATTTAAATGGTTTAAGATTAGTAGAGTGATGAAGATAAATAATGATTGCTCTACTAAACACTGCCACGTGTAATTTCGAATTGCATATTGAACTGCCATCGTCATCATTTCAGCTTCTATATCCCACTGCTGGCCTCAAACGACCTTGAAAATAGCTGTGAAAGTTTGGCTTAGCATATTAGACAGTAGGTTTAGTATAAGGTTTTATTTCGAGAATATTCAAATTCGTGAGGTTTCATCCGCGTAGTTGCTGTTTCCGAGAGTATCATCTCATCATCATCTCAGGCCATATACGTCCCACTGTTAGGCTGGGGCTTCCTCCAGGAAGTTTGACCTACTATATTGGTCAGACGTGTTGATATGGCGTTTTATTTCGAGTTTTCCTCCATAGATATTATATGCAAATTATATCCCTTAGTCGCCTTTTACGACACCCGCGGGCAAGAGAGTGGGTCCGGAATTGTATTCTTACTCCGTTACCACACAGAAAAAAGCCACGGAGGATATATCGGATTAAAATATAGCCTAAGTTAGTTAGTAATGTGGCTTTATATCACTAATATTGACATTTTATTACAATGGTAACATACTATTTACCAACCCATTTTTTAACTGTTGGTGTCGTAAAAGACGACCAAGAGAAGACAACATCTATGCAAGAGAAAGAAAACTCGAAATAAAACCTATTACATTTACCAACGTTCTCCCCGAGGGGGGACGTCGCTCGAGGAGAGGGTACTCCTCAAGGGATATTCCGTCGGGCCGACCACTGACGAAAAGTCACCCTGCACCGGTCGTCGGCCCAACGACGAAGACGACATCTCACGGGTGGGATACGGGGCCGCGCGCGGCGCCCCTCTGTCGTCCCGGACGGAGCTGAGCAACGGCGGCGAAATACATACATTTGAATAGCGTGGTATAGTCGATCCTATTCTATTCCTGCCTATTCTAGAGGGGGCTCGAGTCCCAGCATGTGGGCGTATGTTTATAAGCTGTGATGACGATGATTAATATAATTTATACATGTTTAAACTATTCTCAAGTATATCTGTGTCGTTAAGTCGCGATTATAGGTTCCGTATTATAATGTCAATGTTATTAATGATCACGTGTTTGCGTTCATATACCCAAGTATTATATAATAATATCTGGTTGACCGAGCTTCGCTCGCAATATTTTTGTCGAATTTATTTAGATATATATTAATAAAAAATAAATAATGAAAATTATATAAAAAACTACAAAAAGAGAATAATAATAACACCGAGATTCGAACCGACGCCGTTTAAATGTCACATAATCCAAAATTAAAACCGCCCGCCTCCCCACCTGAGCTATCGGAACTCATGACGTTGACAACGAAATTTGAATTCATATTCTTTTAAAATTTAATACCATTGTTTGTCTTGCTAAAAACACGGACAAAACAACATTTTCTATAAATAAAACCTAGCTAGATCGATTTTTTGGACCCGAAACCTCTAGTATGCCAAGTTTCAACAAAATCGTTGGAGCCGTTGCCGAGATCCTGAATATATATATATATACAAGAATTGCTCGTTTAAAGATATAAGATAATATCTGGTTGACCGAGCTTCGCTCGGAATATTTTTGTCGAATTTATTTAGATATATATAAATAAAAAATAAAAAATATATAATGAAAATTATATAAAAAACTACAAAAAGAGGAGATTCGAACCGACGCTGTTTAAATGTCACATAATCCAAAATTAAAACCGCCCGCCTCCCCACCTGAGCTATCGGAACTCATGACGTTGACAGCGAAATTTGAATTCATATTCTTTTAAAATTTAATGTCATTGTTTGTTTTGCTAAAAACACGGACAAAACAACATTTTCTATAAATAAAACCTAGCTAGATCGATTTTTTGGACCCGAAACCTCTAGTATGCCAAGTTTCAACAAAATCGTTAGAGCCGTTTCTGAGATCCTGAATATATATATATATATACAAGAATTACTCGTTTAAAGATATAAGATTGTCTGCTATCATTTGTTTATTTTAAACGCGTCTATAGGCAAAACAAATTGCTTTGCTATTAGCATATGTTCATTTTTTCGCAATTATTGACCTTTTTGGACTTTCACATACCTACTTATATAATCTAAGTGTATTTTTATTCATTATCAGTGCCGTTATATCTAATAAACGGAAGGATAATCCGAAATAAACTCCTATACCAAAGTCTGGCCAGTGTGGCGTATTAATTAATTTTCCTTTCTATTGTGTAGGAGTTATGGACTTAGTTATAGGACATATATTAGCTGAGATGATGATAACTATGATGCTAATATTATCTTTAATTTTTTTATTAATAACTAGCAGACCGACCTCGCTTCGCTTCGGTTTCAGTTGCCTTATCTGCGTAGTTCCCGTTCCCGTGGGATACCGGGATATAGCCTATGTTACTCGGGTATCATGTAGCATTCTAATGGGGAAATCGGTTTCAGTTACCTTATTCGTGTAGTTCCCGTTCCCGTGGGATACCGGAATAAAATATAACCTATATTACTCGGGGATCATGTAGTATTCTAATGGTGAAAGAATTATCGTAATCCATCCAGTAGTTTTTGAGTTTATTCGTACATTGAGTTTCCTCTTTATAATATTAGTGTAGAAAATAAGTTAGAAAAATTCAATATAAAATATACACTTCCTATATATAGTACAGTACGTATAATAAGTACGTAGAAGAAGAAGAAATATTGGTAGGAATATTATTTATTTAACCACTAGTAACCCGCCCTCGCTTCGCTTCGATTATAGGTTATAGTCGTTTTACCCGCGTAGTTCCGGTTCCCGTGGGATTACCGGGATAAAATATAGCCTAGTTTACGCCCTGATATTATAGCTTTCCATTGATGAAAGAATTTTTGAAATCGGTCCAGCCGTTTTGAAGATTACCCGGAACAAACAGACAGACAGACAAAAATTTATAATCTCTATTTTAGGCATAGGTGTCGTGCAAATAACCGTGTGAGCATGAAAAAAGCCTATTATTTTGACATTACAAACAGACACTCCAATTTTATTTATTGGTATAGATGGACTACTGCATAGCTGAAAGTGGTCAGAGAACTTTAAAGCTCAAATCTACCGAGCAATAGTTCATTGACTGTTGCAAAGGGCAACGTTAGCAGTTTGATTCCTGGCTCATATAAGATAATATTTCAATGCATTGATTAAACATCTACCTAAGTACTTCGTAGCCATTTAGTTAAAAATATAGTTGTAAAATTTAACAGGTTTCTTTGATAGAAAATCGCATTTTATCAATGTTTTCAGGCAAAAAAAATGTAATTAGAATTTTAAGGTAAATTAGTCACAGTCATTGAGGATAAATATAGCTCAGTTTTTTCGCCAATCGAGTTTCTTAAACCAGAGAGTCCCAGTTCGATCCTTGGTTTTCCCTTGTTACAAGTTTCTATTTTGAAAGAAAATCTATTTATTACTTCCAAAAAATTATTGACCCCAAAAAAGTACCACTACGCTTGGTCATCGGGATATTTTTATTTAAAATTACTCCAGGTAGTAAATAGTTAAATATGATTGTTTATAATGAGTTTTATTTTCTTCGTTACAGTTCCATTCTGTTACTGAAAAAAGATCGCACAACAACGAATGCGGTGAAAACAGTGTCACAATAGTGACAGAGAAGAAGATAGAAGATGATTCATCAGACTCTTCAAGCGGTGAAAACGTTGAAATCGAAGGTATTTTTCTTATTCTTTTTTATTTTTATGTAGAGATCATTTACGTTATATAGCTGCGTTCGAATAAACTTAATAAAGAAAGAGAAATTCAAGTAGACCACTTAGATTCTGTGTGGTGACGGAGTAAGAATACAAATTACCACTCCCTTTCTTGCCCGTGGATGTCGTAAAAGACGACTAAGGGATATAATATGCACATAACATCTGTACAAAAGAAGGAAACCTCAAAATAAAACCCTATACCAACCTGTCTGACCAGCATGGTAATTTAAGGTCAATTGACCTCTTATTGTGGAGGAAGTTCGGACCCAACAGTACGTCGTATTGACCTTAAATTATTTTATTTTATTTATTTATTTACAATCAATTATAATACCTTTACAGGCCATTTAACCTGATGCGATATTATAAGAGAAAAATATAGAATTAATAACAGTTAGGTATATATAATAAGACAATAATATTATACAAATAATAAGATATAATATCAAAATATTAATCATAATTTAATATTGTATTTTACCAAATAACATTTAACTAAATAATAAATTAGGACATTTTTTTTTTTGTGGGTGGGTCGGCGCGCCTCCGCACCACTCCGTCCGGGGCGACAGAGGGGCTTAAGCACGTAACTCCCGCGACCCACCCAAAAACCACGTCGCCTTCGTCGTTGGGCCGACCACGGAGCAGCGTTAACTTGTCGTCAGTGGTCGGCCCGACGGAATACCCCTAATTGGGGTACCCTCCCATCGACCGACGTCCCCCCCTCGGGGACGACGTCGGTCTTTCCTCACGCGGTCGGCCTCTCAGCGGGTGACGGACTAATCCCCGGTCACGTCACCCGCAGTCTCGGCTAGGGCGGTATGAGGCGCAGATTGTTGCGCCTACGCCGCCCCAGTCACCGGCGGCGGATCTCCTCATCGAGGCTGCACTCCTCACGTAGGCGATTCGCCGCCTCCTTCCGCGAGAATAAATTAGGACATGTAATACAATATGACAATAAACAAATAATAAAATATAATATCAAAATATTAATCATAATTTAACATTATATTAATTATTATGATGATGATGAACAAATACTTGTAAGCGACACTGTTGTTATAACTAGTGCATAAATTTCTTCGATTTAGAAGCAACACAGAGTTGATCCACCGACCTATAGCGTGCCAAAGGTTGCCAATTTATCTTCGAAATTCCTTTATCAATTGTAAAACACTTCGATTAAATCACACGATATCAAGATTAAGTAGTTCCATGTGATGACGAAGAAAGAATACAACGCCATCTTGCTTATGGGTATTGTAAAAGGCGACTCAGCCTTATAATATGCAGACAACATTTATGCCAGATTCCGTGTGGTGACGGAGTAAGAATACAATTCACCACCCCCCCTATCTTGCCCGTGGGTGTTGTAAAAGACGATTAAGAGATTATGCATATAATAACTATTTAAGAAAAGAAACGCTCGAAACAAAACCCTATACCAACACGTCTGACCAGTCTGGTATAGTATGTCAATTTCCCTTCCATGCTGGAGGAGCCCCGAGCCCAACAGTGGGAGGCGTATAGGCTGAGGTGTTACAGATAATGATCTATGCTAGAGAATGAAAACAAACTAACATCAGATACCATTCCGCCTGATTAGCATAGTATAGTAGGTCAATTTCTCTTCCTCTGCCATAATACATCAATCATAATTTTTGTTATCTCAGTAGTTATTATGATAACGGCTACTATGCATATCACTTAAGGGCCAATATCACTACATTTTGCATGAATTTCTAACCTTTAAAGGCACTGTTAGGATCCTATTGGTTAGAACCTTATATATTACTAGCAACCTGCCCTCCCTTCGCTTCGATTCCAATCGCCTTACCCGTATAATTCTCATTCCCGTGGGAATACCAGTACAAATTGTAGCCTAAGTTACTCCTTATAACAGCTACCTGGTAGTATAATATTATCAAAATCAGTACAACCGTTTTGGAGAATTCCCCAAACAAATAGACAGATAGACAGACAGACAGACAAAAATGCTTTAAACCGCTTTAGAGATATAGGTATCGTGTAAACAACGGTATCAATATGAAAAAAGCCCAATATTTTGACATTACAAACAGACACTCCAATTTTATTTAATTGTATGGATATCCCCATCAGTCTTTCTCGATTAGACATTATGTATTACATAACTTATGTATTAAATGTAATATCGAGAAAAACTAATGGTTAAGACTTTTTGGAATTCAAGTCATAGTTCTTCAAATTTCGTCTTCAAATAAAAAAATATTCAGCTTTATAGTAACACAGATTTCAAGAATATACACACTAATAACAGCATTATTTAATTTGCCGTCATGCTTTACAATATTATATCTTATTATATTGTAATAAAAATTATATCAAGTGTAAGCTTGTTTGGTTATCTGTCATCATATGATTCATTGGTGTAATGTAATCAATGACGTTGAGATGTGTATCATGCTTCGTTGAATTCGGTGACATCAAAAATTCTTAGTAAGAAAAAGATAATATACTAAACAGGAAGGATGTGTTTACTTAATGAATATATTAAAGATTCTTGATTACTTTTGGATTTTCATAAAAAATTAAAGCGTCATCAATTTAAAATTATTAAATGATGCAATATTATGCTTCACAGTTTCACTTTAGATGCTTATTCATCAAGAGAGCTAATATATCCGTGTGGTGACGGAATAAGAATATAATTTACCACTCCTTATCTTGTCCGTAGATGTCGTAAAAAACGAGCTATATGTATATAATGTCTATGCAAGAGAATGAAACTCGAAATGAAATCGTATACCAACCCGTCTGACTAGCGTGATGTAGTAGATCATTATTCCTCCTATTATGGAGGAAGCTCGAGCCCAGTAGTAGGTTAAACTTTTTTTATATGATCTATAATAATATCATACTTGTCTGAAACACAGCGATAGACGTGAATGAGCTGATGGACGAGTAACAATAATTTAGGTTGGCATCGTTTTGCAACTGACACAGTTTCTAGCGCCATCCTGCTGCAGAAATTGCAACGCATTGGCTTTCGTAGTATTCCAATTAAATTCTTTGAAAGCTATCTACGAAATAATCCAGTGCTTTAAAATATATAGTTGGATAAGCGAGGAGTATGATGTTACTGCTGGTGTACCCCAGGGCCATCCTTGGTCCAATTTATTTTTGATTTTATCAATGATCTTTGCTAGCTAAAACTTATTACCGGAACCATCATATCCTTTGCCGATGACACGCCCCTTTTATTCTTTTGCAACCAAAGACAAGAACTTGATGGTTCGGTGGCTATAGAGTTGCAAGTCATCCTTGCCACCGTAATGGAAAGTTTGAGCTAGGTGTGACCGAACCATAGCTTATACTCAAATAATAAAAAAAATGGACATTGGCAAAACCAATTATTTTGGACCAGAATTTAAATAAAAAAAGTAATAACTCGTTATATATTAGTAAAGTTGTCGCGTTGAAAGGTTCTTAATGGTTTTTGTTGCCTAAAAAAAACATATACCTACATATGTTTTTTCAACTTTTAACATTTCAATGATAATTTTACATAATAATGCATCATTAATGTCACCGAATAATTTATTATTCTACTCTTGTAACAGTAAAGGATGTATAAAAGATTAAAAAAAACTAACTTCAAAAGCGTGTGCTTAATTTACATTTTCATAAGGTTATAAGTTTTATATCTTGCCTAATAAATTCTACTTGGACGTTGCCGACCTCGCTCGTACGTGCTTTTGACCAAAAAAAAAACATGGCGGTCTGGCCACGCTGCTAATTTGTTCTGTATATATCATTGAAAACATTATTTTTAGACATATCAGATCATTTGCTTGATTACAAACAGGTACCATAGAACTAATTTATAAACGACCACGACTCTTATAAATATAGTCAGATCTATTAGTTTTCGTAGTCGGAGTAAATCTTTATATGACAACTCTATTATACGACTACTGCATTATTCTTTTATACTTGCCTTACGGGGGTTTTAAAATAGTCAAATCATAACAAAAGTTATGTTGGCCTGTATTAATAATATAAAAACTAACGTTAATAAACTTACTGGTGTTTCGTTTCATTAAAAAATATGGCAATACTGTTATTATACAATTTTTTTAACACTATATGGTATAGTATTTTTTTTAAATTGACAATTTTAGTATTTCTGTGTTATGTACATTATCGACAGTCTTCTGTTTATAGCCGCGGATCAGTAGGTCCAGTGCTACACTCTCGCAGAAAATCGACGCGACGTCTGAGTATTAGCAATCTGGCTCTGCACTTCGTTAGTTGATCGAGAGAGACCAAAGGCGAACTTTCTGAAAGTTTTTGTGTACGGTGGGTTTTGGTTCCGTCGGGCCGACCACTGACGACAAGTCACATCTGCTCCGGTGGTCGGCCCAACAACGAGGTGACGTGGGTACGGGTGGGTTATGGGCCCGCGCGCCGTCCTTTCATCGCCCCGGACGGATTGGACCGCGCGTGCGCTTACCATAGCCCACCCATAAAAAAAAAAAAAAAAAAAAAACGGTGGGTTTTGGTGATGGCTTTAATATCACCGAACCTCATTTGCGGGTGTTTAAGACTCCCAAAAGAAAAATAACGAGACATTTTACATTCCTAACCCATCACAATATGAAGGCAAATATTAAATAAAAATAAAGTAGTCACGAGGTCTGCGGACAAAAGTGAAAACTTAAAACTATAAACAGTTAATATTTTAGATAATCAAATTTGATCGTAAATTTTAATTTTATTTTATACATTTATTTTTCTTCATTCAAACCTCCCTATAGAAGTTTTCATTTCAATATTATAATATTTAAAAAGAAACATTCTTACCAATATTATAAATACGAAAGTAAGTTTGTTTTCGAATTAAAAAATTCTTTCACCAATGGATAGCTACGAGTATGATATCAGGAAGTAACATAGGCTATATTTTAACCCAGTATTCCCACGAGAAAGTAAACTACGCGGGTAAGGCGACTGAAGCCGAAGCGAAGGGAGGGCGGGTTGTTAGTTATTTAATAATTATATTAATTAATGACTATTTCCTTATATTATGTAATATTTTTAATAAAGTTTCTAGTTAGTTTTATTGTTTGTTAATACTAATTATAATAACCTGGTTAAAAATGCTTTTAGAAGAGTCAAATAATATATTCATTTAAAAAGCTTTATAATATGACCATTATCCGAATTCAAATGTAATATAGTGAAATAAATATCAAAAAGATAATTTAGTTACACGAATACAATTTCACACTTGACTAAAATACAAAAAAAAAGGCGTGTTTAAGTTAATAACTTTAATAAAAACCTTACCGTTACATTCTGAACTATATTTTTATTCGTAATAAATATTGAACGCTGTAACAAATTGCTTTTTAACTGTAGTGATGTAAAATAACGTGAAAATGAAATACCGTTCAGTGATTTCTTGTTTTATGTTAAAAAAAATGTGATCTTTTGATGTACAAATTTCACGAATTCTTCGGACATTTTTTTCTGGAATCTTATTAAAGTGATTTTCTTTGACTGCTTTGGAAAAAATTAAAAGTCTTCTCAACAGAAGAGAAACTAAACGCTCTTAATACTTTGTACTTATGATCGCAATAATTATGAATAAATAAATATATATTTGCTGACATAGTAAGTATTTCGTTTACTATCTATACCAATATATAAAATTGGAGTGTCTGTTTGTAATGTCAAAATAATAGGCTTTTTTCATGCTCACACGGTTATTTGCACGACACCTATGCCTAAAATAGCAATTAAAAAATTTTTGTCTGTCTGTCTGTCTGTCTGTTTGTTCCGGGTAATCTTCAAAACGGCTGGACCGATTTCAAAAATTCTTTCACCAATGGAAAGCTATAATATCAAGGCGTAAACTAGGCTATATTTTATCCCGGTATTCCCACGGGAACGGGAACTACGCGGGTAAAACGACTATAACCTATAACCGAAGCGAAGCGAGGGCGGAATGCTAGTCCTATCTATGACCGTAGATGTCATAATAAAACAATTAAGAGATGTAATATGCAGATAATATACAGGTGTATCAGTTGTAGTTTACCGGTCATAGATCGGTAATTAGAATGTATATTACACAAAAAACACTATAACATAAAAGTTATAGTGACTTCAAATTCGTGTGTTAAACAGTCTATGCCTTAAATGTTACGTATTATGTAGGTTTGTATAGACAGGATACATGTAGGTATGTTAAGCTTCGACAGTATGAATAGGTACAGGTAGGAATTGCGCTAACGCTTCAATGGTACCGTAGGTAAAAACGCGACTCGGCGACGGTCATCGGCCGATTAGCCGATTTAAAGCGAAGTTTGTTTTGTTTATGCGAACGTAATCATTGATTTTTCAATTTCTAATGAACATTTAACAAAGTACGAATATGTTGCAGATTAAGTATCACTGACTATACATTTAAATCAGATTTACACGAAAAAGCGATGACAAAATTGAAAACTTTATGTCTCTAATTCATTAAAGAATCGATATTTTTCCTTCAAATTTTTTTATGTGTTCCTACCACCATTGCCTATTTCGTTTGACCAGTTGCCCCATAACTTGATACATCCTGTAAATACAACAAAAGAAAAACTTGAAAGGAAACCCTTTACTAACCCGTCTGAACTGAAATAATCATGATGATAGTGAAAAAATATATATTTTAATTAATTATTTTCGCTTGGTGATGGCAGCTACGAACTCTTACATATCTCGTGGGAGTCATAAAAGACAAGCTGAACTGACTAAAATCAAAGGGTTGACCTACAATCGTTGCCGATGACTTTTTATCAATAATGACATTCTAAAGGAGGGTTGACATCATAAAGTCGACCAGTAAGACTATTGCCAAAATTTCTGGTTAAATTAAATTGTTTTTTTCTGTAATAATGGCACTTAAATATAGTCAAATTTATTTTTCATTTGAAATTTTAATTAGCTCTAATGTAACGCCTTTTAAAAGATATTTCTTTTTAAATATTAAAAAAATCGACTGCACAGATGGCGTAGTGGTTATATCGACCTACAATGGCAGTGTCGTGAGGTCGAATCCCATATAGGACAACACTTTGTGCGATCCACAAATTGTTGTTCTGAGTCTGGGTGTAATTTGTGTCTGTTAAATTATTTGTTTCTAAAGTCCTCCGCAATAAAGGATTATGTCCTTAGTGTAGGGTGTTGTCTTTAAAAAAAAAGGTTTGATACAAAAACAGAAAAATATGGTTAACTCGATCCTACAAGCGGCACCCTATCGTGAACTATTAGTGCGACTATCATTCGTTCAATGGCATTTAAGCTCTAAGTCGCCTTTTAAGACACCCCCTAACAATATAAGGGTTGGTAGTAAACATTGACGTCATCACACAGCAAGTAAATACACAAAAGTTATCTATATAAATAAATAAAATTGAAATGTCTGTTTGTAATTTCAAAGTAGCAGATTTTTTTATCTGTGCGGTGTCGTAAAAGACGACTGAGGGATAAAATATGCATATAACATCTATGCAAGAGAAGGAAAACTCGAAACAAAACCCTATCCCAACACCTCTAACCAACACGGTATAGTAGATCAATTCCCCTCCCATTATGGAGTAGGCTCAAGCCCAACAGTGGGACGTATATGAGCCAAAATGACGTACTGATGATGAAGATTTTTTTTTTCATTCTCACATAGTTATTTGCTCAATACATGTGTCTGTCTGAATGTTTCGAATAATCTTCAATACGTCCAGGACAATATTGATAACCTTTATTACCAAGTAGCTGTCTATATAATGTATAACTTAGACTACTTTTGATCGAAGTATTCTTTTTTTTATTGCCAATGGTGGCAAACGAGCAAGCAGCCCACCTGATGGTAAGTGGTGTTGCTGCACATGGACCTTTGTAATATCTGGGGCACAATCAGGCCGTTGCATACCTTGAAGGGAATGCTATTCTTAAACCTCGTTTAAATAAGGACATATCATAGCGTTCGGGTAACACAGCAACAGGTAGTTCATTCCAGAACCTGCACGTACGTAGGAAAAAGAGTATTCGCAAAAAAACAGAAGGTATGCGGCGGTAACTGCGATAATTTGCTAGTAATTAATATAAAAACAGTCTCATTTATATTTGTATCGCTAATAATAGAATGTTTATTAATAAAGATATCGAACAGTGTGCCCGAGTGCTGATAATAACGTTATATACAACGCCTGTCTTTGCCATTGTTCCGCAAATAATCGGTCAAGTTCAATGAGTTGTGCGTAACGAGACTTGCTCATGCAAACTATATTCATGTAACTGAACTGTTCTCTATTAATTATTATATTTTAATCTTTCATCATATACAATTTGTTATGTATATACTTTATAATTAAAAGTGGATGTCGTTAAAGAAGATTAAGGGATATAATAAGCATATAACATCCATGCAAGAGTCTTCTCTTATATATCGTAAAAAACAATCTTATTATCGTAATATATATGTCCGTGTGGTGACGGAGTAAGAATACAATTCACCACTCCCCCTCTTTTGCGTAGGTGTCGTAAAAGACGACTAAGGGATTCTAATAAGCATATAACATCTATGCAAGAGAAGAAAAACTCGAAATAAAACCCTATACTAACTTTTTAAATTAAACTACTTTACGGATTTTATCGCGTTTGTATTTAATTTTTGATTGCCCGACGTTTCGAACACTTTGTAGCGTTCATGGTCACGGGCGGACTAAGATATCTCAAGTCCAACAAGTCATAGTTATTGCAGAAAATTTCTAAATATCTACCCGATACAGAAATTCATTATTAACCTTATGGTCATCCATGAACGATGCAGTGTTCGAAACGTCGGGCAATCAAAAATCAAATAAAAACGCAATAAAATCCGTAAAGTAGTTTTATTTAAAACTAGCAACCCGCCCTCGCTTCGCTTCGGTTTTAGTCGTTTTACCCGCGTCGTTCCCGTTCCGGTGGGAACACCAAGATAAAATATAGCCTAGTTTATGTGTTGATATTATAGCTTTCCATTGGTGAAAGAATTTTTGAAATCGGTCCAGCCGTTTTGAAGATTACCTGGAATAAACAGACAGACAAAAATTTTTTAATCTGTATTTTAGGCATAGGTGTCGTGCAAATAACCGTGTGAGCATGAAAAAAGCCTATTATTTTGACATTACAAACAGACGCTCCAATTTTATTTATTGGTATAGATGTGTAATACTCGCATAAACATCAGAAATCCTATGCCACCTTCTCTCTGCTCAGCATATAGTAAGGTCAATTTCTCTCCTATGGGAAGGAGGCTTGAGTCCAACATGTATGAGCTAATATGATGATGAGACATCTATATCTATACCAATAAATAGAATTGGAGTGTCTGTAATGTCATAATAATAGGCTTTTTTCATGCTCACACGGTTATTTGGATGATATCTATGCCTAAAAAATCACTTTATATTTTTTTTGTCTGTCTGACTGTCTGTTTGTTCCGGGTAATCTTCGAAACGGCCTAACCGATTTAAAAAATTCTTTCACCAATGGAAAGCTATAATATTAAATAAAACTACTTTACGGATTTTATTGCGTTTTTATTTGATTTTTGATTGCCCGACGTTTCGAACACTGCATCGTATATTTTATCCCAGTATTCCCACGGGAACGGGAACTACGCGGGTAAAACGTCTAATACCGAAGCGAAACGAGGGCGGGTTGCTAGTTATTACTAATTACACTGGTGGTGTAGTGTTTAAGATACTGACCTACTGTGTCTACTGTGCCAGGACAACAATTTGTGCAATCCACAAACCGTTGTTCTGAATCTGGATGTAATTTGTGTCTGTTAATGATATTTTTTTCAAGTCCCCCGCAATACAAGGATTATTTTCATAATGCAAGATATTATTAAAAAAAAATAGCGTGAGTACTAAGTACGCATGTCAGAAGTGAAACTTCTTTGGTTCCATGTGTTTTTTATCAGTATTAAAAAAAATAAAAAAGAAAAAAAATAAAATCTCTCGATCTTTCTCAATCGCTTGCTCCCTACTCTCGCTCCATGGCTGTGCTTCATGCTATGTTCACCCTTTCTCACTCTCTCTCAATCGGTCTCAACCACTCTCTCCCTCTTCTTCGACAAAAACGCTGCATATCTTCGTGTCGCTAAATGGCGTTTCATCTGTAAAAAATTTACCCTCATGTGCGCAAAGAAGTTTCACTTCAAATATAAAAAAAAGTATAGTAACAATTAGTTAAAGTAGAAATTAACAAATTGTATCTTAGTAAACAATAACATAGAAACGATGTCTGTGTAGAATTTGCATTTGCGTCATAACAACTTCATATCACTATGTACACGATAAGCACGTCTATCGTTCGTCGTCTGCGTTAACTGTGTATCTATACAATAAATAGGTTTATATGTTTTGTATTGGCTTTAACACTAATAACATTCCTTCTTTATTTCGTCATCCATTTTCTTTATACACTTCTGTGTAGTGATGGAGTAAGAATATAATCCGCTATCTTCTTCGTGAGTATCGTAAGAGAGGGCTAATTACGTATATAATATCTGTAAAAGCGAAGAAAACTCGATAATAAAACCCTATACTACCTTTGATATATCCTATACTACCACTGATGACTTACGGCACGGAAACGTGGTCCCTAAATGTAGGCTTCATAACGAAGCTCAAAGTCGCTCAGCGTGCTGTGAAGCAGGCTATTTTCGGGATTTCTCTGCGAGATAGAATCTGAAATACGGAAATCCGCAGAAGAATGGGTGTAACCGATATAGCACCAATAATTAACACGCTGAAGTGACAATGAGCAGGTCGCATCGCTCGATGAATCGAAAACCGCTGAGGTAGAAAGGTTCTCGAGTGACGACCACGTATCGGATGACGCAGTGTAGGAGGTCACCCATTAGGTAGATCGATGCCCTGGTAAAAATTGCTGGGCGTCGTTGGATGCAGGCGGTACAGGACCGCACTCTGTGGTGTAACATGAGCGAGGCTGACGTGCAGCAGTAGGCGGCGATAGGCTGAAATGATGAATGAAGTAGTATACCTTTACGACATCTATGGATAAGCCAGAGTGGTGAAATGTATTCTTACCTCATCACCATATGGAAAATATGTAATTAATAGATTTATTTATCATAAATTTCATTGTTCTCAGATAAATCCGTTGAGTGTACTAGTGACCGTACAATAGTACGGGCAAACGCTTTAGAAGCACCCGAAGAGGAAGGTCATGCAGCTCAATGTTCCTGCCCCAACTGTGATGAAGTCTTATCCAGATTCTCCGAATGCAGTATCTGCTTAGAACCATTACAGGTAATTAATATAACAGTTTCTTGCGTATACATTGTTCTTCGTAAAGGGAAGAAAAGACGCATCTGTTTTCTTCTTAAACCTCATTTAAAGAGGGATAAGTCATAGCGCTCGGAAATCACAGCAGCAGGTTGTTCATTGCAAAGCTTGCACGTACGTGGGATAAACGATCGCTTTTTTTTTTGGGAGTAGGCTGTGGTCGTCGCGCTCCACGCACCACTCCGTACGGGGCGACAGAGGGGCGTAAGCACGCAACACCCGCAACCCACCCGAAAACCACGTCGCCTTCGTCGTTGGGCCGACCACCGGAGCAGGGTTGGATAAACGATCGCTGGAAATGTACGCAACGGTGTCGAGTGGTACGTTGGTAAAACGATGACCAATCAAATAGTTCCTTAGAGCACTCCCAATGAAAGAGCCGGTTTAAGATTTTTCGTTTCTATATACATCAATATTAATTGACCTTTAAATTTTAGCTACGAATATTTAAACGGTAATAAATTCTATTAAAAATATCCATTAATATTTATGGATTTGACGTGTTAATGATATGTTATAAAAATAACACTAATGAGGATAAGGAGCGACAGAAGTAAAAACTTAAACTATAGACAAACAGTTGTTTTTTGGACATTCAAATTATTTGTTTGATCTTAAAATTAGTAAGTTAAAACTTTTTAATTTTACGTGGTTTTGACATATAACATATATAGTGATATTGACATAGCTACAGATGTAGTGTTAGTGTCACGTAAGAGAAGGAAAACTCGAAATGAAACCTATACCTGTCGGTATCTTACCAACATGGTATAGTAGATCAAATTCCCAATGGCGACCGGAATGGGCGGCTCGAGCCCAGCAGTGGGACGTATATGGGATGCGATGATGATGATGACATTTTTTAATCCTTGTATCCATTTAACTTTTGTTTATTACAATTTGAATCTGTTAAAAATAAATCTATATCGTTACATAATCAGTGTTTTTAGTACAGTTAATTTAATATAAAAAGACTATAATATGATACATTAAAAAAAAACTATAAGTAATCTTAAAATATATAAGTAATGTAAAAAGTATTACACGTGATAAATCTAAACATATCTATACAAATAAAATTCAAGTGTCTGTTTGTAATGTCAAAATAATAGGCTATTTTCATGCTCATATGGTTATTTGCACGATACCTATGCTTAAAATTAACTTTCAAAACTTTTTGTCTGTCTGTTTTGGATAATTTTCAAAACGGCTGCATCGATTTTGATAATATTTTACTGCCTACATAAGGCTAATATACTAAGCTGTCTATATAAGGAATATCTTAGGCTATATTTTATCCCGGTATCCCCACGGGAACGGGCAATATGCTGGTAAGGCGACTGAAACCGAAGCGAAGCGAAGGCGGGTTGCTAGTTAATATAATAAAACCAATTACATTTAGGATAATTTTTATCTCAATCATCCTTTAGCTGGGCCCACTGTCAGACATAGAAAAATGCTTCGCAATAGTTTTGTAACTGGCCGCTTACCTGATATCAACTTTCGTTGACCAGACGGTATAAGATGCAGTTGACCCATGAGTATTGTCATCATTTCAGCTCATATACGGCCCACTGCTAAGCTCAAGGCTCCTAGATAGGAATGAAATTGACCTTACTATACCACACTGGTCAGACGGGTTGGTATAGGATTTTATTTCGAGTTTTCCTTCTCTTGCGTTGATATTATAAGCGTGTTATATCCTTTAGTAGTCTTTTATGACACCCACGGGTAGAATAGGGGGTGAATAGTATTCTTACTCCATAACCACACTGAAAACTTGCCGCCATCACATAGAAGGTGGCAGTATTACAGTTATTTTTAATAAGAACTAATACAAACAATAGATAATAATTTTTTGCAAAAAAAGAAGCTGCCTTCAATAATGTGGACAATGTAGATATTTCTTTGGATTTTTGTTGATTTTTCAAAAATCGCTTGTCTGCTTTCGATAAAATATTCATGAAACTATTTGGGAAGTATACCCTTTCCAACAAAAAAAGAATCATCAAAATCGCTTCATAAACGATGAAGTTATCCGCGAACAAACATAAAAAAGTATACATATATACGGTCGAATTGAGAAACCTCCTTCTTTTTTAAAGTTGGTTAAAAAGTAGTAAAATGACTGCGCAGCAGTGTCAAAAAATTATGAATTATTTTAATTACTAAAAATAAATTGGTTGCAAGTCATTTTAAGTATAAGAAATATTAAACATACATAAGAAATAAATTACGTTTATGATCAAGATAATAATTTATAATATAAAATATATTACAAATATTTTTATAGTTTCGCAACGCATAAAAACTTCGTTTTCATATTGAGGTTGGTCCTCAAAAAACTCTTTAGTGAAATCGATCGCAGAGCCACCTTCCGGTCCCAATTATCAATCTAAACTATCCTCATGTCCATCAGCAGAACCACAAAAAGACATCAAATTCGGTCCAGCCGTTTAGAAGAAATTCAATTACAAACATACGAACAGAATGTTTATATCTTTCTTTATATATAAATTTCTAGTCTACGTGTGTATGTCACTGAATTCCTCCTAAACGGGTGGATCGATGTTGATTAAATTTTTCGTGTGTGTTCAAGGAGATTTGAGAATGGTTTAGATTTACAATTGGACCCGGTAGGTGGCGCTTATTTCAACAGAAAACAACGTCTGTTGGATCAACTAGTTATATATGAAGATTGTTAGTTGTCTGACTTAAATCTAGATTCTAGATATCTAGGAAGTACGTTGTTAAAAGCGAGGGAATTTGCTAGTAGGCAATTAAAATATTAATACTACGACTTTGTATAAATTATTACTGAAAACTAAGGATTTTATGTATATTGTATAGGTACATTGATGAAACCGGTATCAATTCCGTTGTATCATAAAAGATAACATATTTAATGCAATTACTTCATATTGCAACAATTTATAGTCTAATTATTCAAGCAATAATACATATTCTTGATTACTTTATTATTTTGTGAGGCGATAGTAATATTTATAAATAATTGTTGTGAAATATTTTATCTTAACGGTATCAATTCAAATGAACACTTCTAACAATTTCGACAGTCACTCGTTAATAAAATAATTAGAAATAAAACAATTTTTACGAATTTTATCGTAGAGTATTTTTAATATGGCCGACTGAGCAAAGATCTATTCCATAATAAGAAGGAAAATGGTCTCCTATTTCATAATTCATCATTATCATTATCGCAGCCCACATACGTCCCACTGTTGGGCTCGGGCCTCCTCCACAATGGAAGGGAATTTGACCTACTATACTATGCTAGTCGGACATGTAGGTATAAGGTTTCATTTCGAGTTTTCCTTTTCTTGCACAGATGTTATTTGCATATTCGTCCCTTAGTCGTCTTTTACGACATCCACGTGCAAGATAGGGAGTGGTAAATTGTATTATTACTCCGTCACCACACGGAAAGTTAGTAGGTTAGTTTCAATTATTTTTTTCTTTTCTTACAGTGCTGCGGACCTTGCGTTTGTCCGTGGTGTGGAGGTGTCTGGTGCAAGAGATGTTCCCGGCGTATGTCAAGGTGTGCCTGGTGCAGAGGAGCATTAAGGGCACCAGCAGCACCATGCCTGGCTCTACAAAGACTTATCAATGATCTGATGTTACCGTGTCGGAATTATAGGTACGTTTGATTTATTTCATCATGATTCTTATGTCTGCTGCTGGAAGTAGGTCTGCAATGCTAGATATAGATCTTATTTACAGAAGCCTGATTCTATATGATGCTTACAACCTTCACGAAGTCAAGTCCTCTTGGTGAGCAAACTTCCCACACAATACCGATCAATACGTGGTTGCTACTAAAGAAACCTTTCTTCCTATGCGGTTATCAGTTTAACATACGATGTGGTCTACTTATTGCTATTCCTTTATGATAAGTCGTAAGATAAGCGTTTTTATGTGGTAGAACTATACTCTCCATAGTCGTCTGTCTATAGCCGCAGGTCGATACATCCGGGGTAGTACTATACTCTCGTGGGAAATCGACTTATGAAAGCCGGAAGCCCAACTTTCTGTGGGTATTAGCATGTGGTGGGTTTTGAAAATGTATTTAGTATTATTGAAGCTTATTGTATATGTTCACATTCCCGTCACTTTCTTCATGGTAGGCAATGGTCTAGGAAAGTTCCATGAGCGGCAGTATTATTTACCAACAAGTGTGCTGTTTGCTCGTTTGTCACCAGTAATAAAATATAGTAAAAAATGGGTGCGTGTACTTGTACGCGCGTGAGAAGTTATACTTCTTTGGCATCATTAAAAAATAGTTTTTAATTGCATGCAAATAATTAATTACAATAAAATAATAGAAGGATTGGAAAAAGATAATCAACAAAGTTCAGTTTAATAGTCATCAAATTTAAACTAAAAGAATCTTAGATTGATCTTAGATATCAATAATTAATATTAAAAATTGAAAATTAATATATTTATATAATAATATATTTAATATATATATTTCAAATATATAAATTTAATATAAATTTATATAATATATAATTAATATAATATATAATTAATATATATATATATATATATATAATTATTAAAAACAAAATTTAGAGAATAATAAATATATAAGACATAATTTGTACTAAATATTATAAGATTCTTAATTTTAAATGTTTATTATTGATTATCTAATATTTTAAAAATAAATTTAATAATAAATTCAAAAATTGAATTTAAGGTTAAGCAGACAGCTTCATACTGTTAATTTTGTGTCACAGATGCGCGCGCATCTTAAAATTTCACTCAATGAGCGGTTAAGCAGACAACTTCATACTGTTAATTTTGTGTCACAGATGCGCGCGCATCTTAAAACTTCACTCTCATCATTTTTTCATAACGCGCCTAAAGAAGTATAACTTCAAAAAAAATAGGCTTTATACTAATGTACTTAAATATTAGATCCTTTATATTAATAGCAACCCCTTGGATATTAATGGAATCGATTCTTTATGACCATATATCCAACCTCTGGTTACTAACCTTCTCCTTAAGTAGTAAGCAAATCATACAAGCTACGATAGCACCTTGTTCAAGCAGGTAGAGATTGGGTTTCATATCAAATTTTATCGTTCTTATCTTTTCCTATCTGCTTATGTCCCTTTAGAGATGGCCTATGTGTCTTTCGTCCCGGAAAAGAGGCATGAGATTAAAAATAATTTTAGTACAATAATTATTGCCTTTAAACAATTACAATGCCACTATGTTATTATCTCAACGACTACCGGATCAAGAACCAACCTTGACTTACATCCAATGGAAGATTTAAATGTTAAACAATATTAAAGTGTAAATATATATAACTAGCTGACTCAACAGACGTTGTTCTGTTCAAATCTAAAAATGTAGTAAAATAAATTCTTCTTGAAATGGATTACTACGCCACCTACCGGATCCACCAAGGTCAGGTCGTACGAACTCAGAAACATTCGTGGGCTCATAGACAACACTTTGCTGAAGAACATCACATGATGTAATGCATCTACGATTCTATAAAGGATTGGAGAAATACAACTGACCACCCTTTTTTCGCGCGTGGATGTCGTGATAGACAACTAAAGGGCATATATGCAAATAATATCTATGCAAGAGAAAGAAAACTTGACACAAGGCTCTATACCAACTTATCCCACGAGCGTAGCGTAGTAGATCAATCTCCCTTCCAATGTGAAAGAGGCTCGAGCCCATCAGTGGGCCTTATATGCGTGGGGATGATGTGAAAATAATGAAAGCGTAATCTTTCTCTTACTTTTCGTAAAAGTCATTAAATTCCGCTGAGGGATCACTGGAAGAATATGCAGCAACATTCTACCTAGCATGGTATTTATAACATTTTAGATCTTGGTAAAAGCTCTCTATCTTGCCCGTAGATGTCGTAAAAGATGACTATGGACTATAAGTACATAACATTGTTCAAGAGAAGGAAAACTCGAAATTAAACCCTATATCAACATGTCTGACCAGCATGGTATAGTAAGGTCAAATTCTCTCCCATTATGGAGGAGGCCCGAGCCCAACGGTGGATGTCGATAAAACGATGTTTAGATAAAAACATATATATATATATCAATTATTTATGATATGTAAACACAATAAAAACAAAGGAAGTTAATTAAGTGTCCATCTAATATTAAGTACAAAGACACTTGTTTGTTCAGGAGACCGTAAATCTCCAACAAATAAATCGTAACCAATGGATTATATTTACGGTTTTATCGCTTTGGGACTATTTTTATAGGCCTGGTGTTGTTAATATGAAACTTATTAAGATAAAAGATGTTTAAGTTGACAGGTTTATTCTATGTAAAATAAGTTAGTAACTAGCAGCTGTGTACTGGACGTTTGTGCAGTATGACGCGCTAAAGTATTTACGATCAAACTTTTGTGCAAAATCTTGTAAAAATGTAAATATTTGAACGTCTTTAGCCTTTAAATTAGATTTAATTTGTCAATTTTGTTCGTATATGCATGTAGCAGTATCGACTTCCTTGTGGTGATGGTAAGAATATAATCTACCTATTATATCCGTGGAAGTCGTAAAAATCTATATAATATCTATGCAAGATATGGAAAATTCGACATGAAATCTTATATCAACCTGATCTGCGTAGTTTAGTGAAGGTGAATTGCATTCCTATTATAAAGATGATTCGAGCCCAGCTTTGGTAATTATATGAAACGATGGATATTGTATTTAAAATTGTACTGATTGGTAACAAACAATAGAGAAAAACCTCCAGAAATTTGTATGAACATCCAGCGACTATACATGCCTTAGGAAAAAAAAATTATCTAGTTATTCACATGTTTAAAAATGTAAATCTCTAATGAAAAATGTCACATTGTCAACAGACGCGGATGCACAGAGCTATTGACAGCCGTCACAAGAGTCAAACATGAAGAGGAATGCAAGTTCGACACAATGACGTGTCCCATCACAGCCAACTGCTGCACCATTCCCTTCGAGGAACTATCATCTCATCTCAAAAACAGTCACAAAATAATAGCCGTATACTCACAGAAAATAAAAATCTTAATAGAAAATTTCCAAACTAAATTGAAGAAAACCGCCTGTTGCAGAACTAAATACAAGATTATTCTTCTACATCAAAAAAGCGCTTTCATAATCAAAGTATGCATCTACAATTACCACGTGAGAGTTGAAATCATGAGACGAAAACTCGGATACATCGCTGATATCAAATCAGAAACCAAGAAGAGTGACTATTGCGCACTTATAGAATTCCAAAGCAAAGCTTTATGTACTAAATCCGCTATTCTTATTGAGAATGAGGCATATGGTAAGAAAGCTGAAGTCCAATGGAATGATGTTGTTATGAAGTCCGAAAATGATGAAGCTATTACTATTCATGTTAATATCGGCAAATCGGACTCAGATCTGCTTAGAAAAGATTACGCCGAGTCCTGAGTTCTAAAGAACAATCTAGATAGATGCTCTAATATCTCTTTGCTCGAATGTGGAGTGAAAGAAGATGCTGATAAAAACGAGTATGAAAAAGGAGAACACCAGGATTTAGTTTCCGATCCCTGATGAATTTTGTTATAATATTTTAATCACTGTCATTCCGATTGTATATGCATTTAGATGCGTATGATAATATTATAGAATAATATGTATTTAATTAAAATGTTTAAATTAAGTTAAGCTGTTGGAAATGTACGCGATTTCAAATTAAATTAAAACGATGGCAGCTTTAAAATTGGTAATCTCATGCTGTCTTATAATGAGTATTTAGTTATTATATATTCAAGACCAGGCCAAGATGTTACTGAATTTAAGGAATCGGTTTTGATGGCCAATTTAATAGATGGAGAAATAGAGCAGGTTATGCGGTCTTAAGTCAGCCTTCCTTTCACCTGGACCAGACTAAAAAATATAGTGTTTACAGCATTATTACGCTATTTACGGAAGAATTTGTTACTCAAATTTAAAAAGTAAAGTATCTAATACAATTTTTATGCTAATTTATTCATTACATTGCCTCTATAGAAGGTTATTTTAGAAAAGTGTCTCGTCGAGATTCAAGGCTTGAAACTCCATGTCAAACATAATTAGACATGCAAATTAAAATATAATAAAGTAAAATTTTATGTTTATTTTTTACGCGGTAAATTACCATATACCTAGTACGTAATATGTACATATAGTATGGGTTTATAATAAGACAAATTCAAAGTAAATAAAACGGATGATTATTTAAAAATAAAATACAGTTTATTCGTATAAATAATAAACTTCTATTTTATTAATGAATTATTGGAAACAATAAATTAAATGAATTATTGTATTAAATAGTTAACGTTCAAATAACCTGCTTTATCCAAAAATGGTACGACCGCGCTGCTAACAATTTTCTGCCCGAAGCGATAAATGTGTCACCGCATTCAGAGCAGTATCACATACACCTTTGCAGAAAATCAACGCTTTTTAGTAGTACGTTTGTTCCTACTGCATTAAATACGTTGAATCAGAAGCACCAACTCTGTGAGCAGCTAGTATCACTCACCATTAGGATTGCTTATTTATCTGCTACCGTAATTCAACAAAAGTCATTCGATCACAAAAGAGTTAATAAAAACAAAAGTTTTATTTAATACTAGCAACCCGCCCTCGCTTCGCTTCGGTTTCAATCGCTTTACCTGCGGCGTAGTTCCCGTTCCTGTAGGAATACCGGGATAAAATATAGCCTATGTTAGTCCCTGATATTATAGCTTTCCATTGGTGAATTTTTGAAATCGGTTCCGTGGTTTAAGCGTGAAAGCGTTACAAACAAACAAACAAACATCCTTACTTTCACATTTATAATATTAGTACGAATTATCTCACGATGTACAAGGCTACAAAAGCGAGTGAACTATTGCATTAAAAAATACGTTTCGAGCGTCAACCCTGACGCGTGTTTCTCCTTGACCCGACGTAAATGGCTTTATAATGTTGCATATCACATACAAGTATCATATTATTTCTTATGCCTTGTTAAATAATAAATAATATAATAATACATCTCATTGATTTCGCGTATTATAACCAATTGTGACTGATAGTTTTAATCTTAGAATAAATTTGTACTTAAGATGAATTGTGTAAGATAAAATACAACGATAATATTCTCAATATCAATACAGGCAGTTTTATTTTACCCTTGCTTTTAATAAAATTAAAAAATAATTCTGAACTAAAACCGACTTCAACCATTTTCTCGTGGACGCCATTTTTAGAACTGGACCAAATTGAAATGAGACGGGAAGCACCAGCTTTCAGGTAAAAAAATAATCATCAGTTGGTTCTCTCGGTCGAAAGTTCCGGGGTAACAAACATGAAAAAATACAGTCGAATTGAGATCCTCCCCCTTCTTTGAAGTCGGTTAAAATTACGTTCAATTGCTGAAACCGTGTAACTTCAACCCTTACATTGTTTATAGGTGTCGTAAAAGATAAGAGCTTTGCATCGACCTGAATCAACTCGGAAATACCATGTGGTCAAGAATTACTTTTTCATGAAGGAATTACGTCAGGCAGGCGACCGGTCCTAACAGTATTGTTATTTTTTTAAAATGTAAGAAGAAGAATAAAAGAAGAGTTATGCGTGGACCGATCCCTAAGTAAGTTAGGATAAGAATAGGATGATGGTTTCCAAAACTCTGTCCTAGTCTCTTCATCATCATGATTTCAGCTCATATACATCTCAATATTGGGCTTGAACATCCTCCACATTATAGCACGCTGGTCAGACATTATAGCACGCTGGTCAGACATGTTACTATAGGGTTTTATTTCTAGTTTTCCTTTTCTTTTACTTATGTTACATTCATATTTAATGCCTTTAAGGGATCTCCTATGGGACTGCTCATAGTCGTCTTTTACGATACCCATAGGCAAGTGGGGGTGGTAATTGTATTCTTACTTCAACACCATACGAAAAGGAACTGAAGGGTATGTATGCGGATAATGCGCCTGATGCCACCCGCGACCCGCGGAGAGGCTGACTGCGTGAGCGCGACGCCCCGGAAGGGGTATCGGGGAGGTATGGTACCCGAAAGGATATCCCGCCGGGCAGACCACGTACGATAAGGACTCGGTACTAGGTATTAGCCCAATGGCAAAGGGGTGAAGGAATACGGTGGGTTAAGGGGCCGCGTCTTTGCGTCGCCCCGGGACGGAATGAATGGCGTATCGAGCTAACCATAGCCGGACGAAAATAATAACGCATGCGAATAATTCTTTCATTGACGAAGTAGTTTGTTTTAAATGTAAAGAAAATAATATAGAAACATTAATATTATCCCGGCAATAGCCCTACCAAGGAATGACTGCACCACATCGCATTCTACAAGGGAAGCCTACTTTTAACAGTGACGGTTAAAGGATGAATGATGAATATTCGTCATTACCATAACTCATACATCTCCTAAGCTCGAGCTTCCTCCAGAAGGGAAGGCAAATCGACCTACTTCACCACGCTGGTCAGACAGGATGGTATAGCGTTTATATCGAATTTTCCTTCTTTTGAAATGCTGTTTTTTTTTTTTGCATATCATATCCCTTAGTCGTCTTTTGCGACCCTCACGGTAAGAGAGGGGATGATAAATTGTATTCTTACCCCGTCACAACACGGAAATAATTCAAATTCAAATCATTTATTATGCATAAACCCCGAGAGGGTACATATATTGTCAAGTTTACAAAATTAAATTATCCAAAAAAATATACTACCACCAGATCGGAACGCGATCTCTATTGAGAAGCTCCAGCAAGAAACTCAGCGGGCTTGTCTATAATTTTTAATTATTTTTTCTTCTTACTAGATATACAATTGTATAAAACATGTTTTATAAGAACTAGCTCCAGTGTAATGCCCTTCCAACTACAAGATACGTAATAAAATTCAAATGATTATGGCTAGATCAGATCCCACAAGCGGCACCCGATCACGAGTTAACTACTAGAGCAGCCATCACTCCCCTCAACCACTATGGAGGGAAGGGAGAGACCCGCTCCACACAACCACCACAAGCAGATCCTTCAGTGAGCATGTACAACACCCATATGTTACAAACGGTGAAAATACAAAATTTCGTTAGGCAAAACACGCTACGCTTTACAATAAAAGTTTAAAAAAGAACAGTTTACTTAAAAAGTTTATTAAATGATGATTATTATTAATATTTTCCTCTCCCTTCAATGTATCACCTTCACCATCTTTCTATGGCAGTCGTAATAACCAAATAAGGGAATACGGACGACAGCATTCACCTAAGAAAATAATAAGAAAAACTGCTACCATGGCGAAGACGGTCTCTTTTCTCCAAAGTAGTTGAAAGGAGTGGTAGGTATTCTAATAATTAATTCAAAATCATGTACAGCATGTCGATTAGCTGTTGGGTTTGAAATAAAGGAATATATTCCAGTTGTAGGTAAGTGTCACACTAAAGCTTAATATAAACATATGGTATATAATTTTTGCCGTCTGGTGAGTAAGAGTACAATTCTCCATCCCCTCTATTACCCGTGGATGTCGCAAAAGACGAGTTAGGGATTTGATATGCAGATAACATCTATGCAAGAGAAGGAAAACTCGAAACAAAATCCTATATCAAAAAATCTGATCAACGTGGTATAGTAGGTCTATTTTTCACCCATAGTTGGGGCCCGAGCCCAATAGTGGGATATATATGAGAAGATGATGATACAATGTTGAATGAAAAGTTCGCCTTAAGAAGTAAGAGGAGCTTGTTAAATTTCTTGTCAGATCTCAAGCCTCGTAGTGTGGTCGCGTGGCCAATCCATTGATAGATTATTGGATTTATTTCAAACAAAATTTAAAATTGATAGTTCATAAATAGGTACTATTACACAACTACTATATATCTGTATTTAGCCCACATACGTCCCAGTGCTGGGCTCGAGCGTCCTCCACAATGGGAGGGAATATGATCTACTATACCAAGTCAGATATGTTGATATAGGGTTTCATTTCGAGTTTTCCTTCTCTTGCACACCATATCTTAATAGTTTTTAAGAATCAATCGATTACGGAAACGTCAAGTATTAAACTTGGGTGTATTCGATACAACGTTGGCAATGATATAGTTTCTACACAAAAATTAACCAAAACTGCGTTTTTCCATAAATTTTGTAAGATTTTGACTTTCAGCTCACTTTCACTCATCGTGGTGAAAAAAAATAGTATTGACACTACTATGGCAAATAGTTTTAAAAATTGGCGCAACTAACTACAATTCTGAGTAGTAGCAATTTGTTACTGCGCTTCGTTCGGTGAGCGAGAGAGCCGGCAGCCCGACTTTCTGAGGGTGTTTGCGTGTGGAGGGTTTTGGTGGTGCCCTTGGTATCACCGAGCCTCGATGCACGCATTCACACTCCCTTCACTTTCTTCGCGGTAGGCAACGGCCTTGTAAGGGTCCATGAGCGGCAACAACACTTACCATCAGGTGTACTGTTTGCTCGTGTGCCACCGTTAGCAGTAAAAAAAAAAAAAAAAAATTCTAAAATGGTATAATATCCTAGGCAAACTAGTCAAAAAAATTATTAATAGGTACTATTTCAGAACAATAATCATATTTCGCAAATTGTTAGTGTTGATATTAATCACTTTTACTATGTATGCAAAATGTTTTTATTGTATGTTATTAGTATATGAACGAGACGTGTGTAGTCGACAAAATATGTTACTTATTAAAACGGATCGACATCGCCTTCTTCTGTGCATGTGATCCCGAGCCTAAATAATTTTTTAGCGTAACTCGTCTAAGGCTGCAATAGGTTTTGAGCAGACCTTGTCCTTCAGACAACCCCAATAAAAAGAAGTCCAGGGGATTTAGATTCTGTGAACGGGGTGTCCATAGGATAGGACCAAGTTGCCCGATCCTACGCCCTGGATACTCTTGGTCTAAGTATTCTCGCACAGGAAGGGCATAGTGAGCTGGGCCACCATCTTTATAAAATAACATGTTTTGCAAATCACTTAAGGGCACAACTTCTAATAATCCTGGCAACGTATTTTGTAAAATGTCTATAGTGTCTACACAAAAATTAACCAATAATTTTTGTGTAGACACTATAGACATTCTGGGATTTTTAATGATTGTGATCGATAGCAGTGTTACTTACGTTGCTAATACAAAAAAAAATCACTGAATTATTTGTAAAATTGTAGCAATGGCATTTTAAAATATTATAAAGGTGTCCATTTTTTAAAGATTTCACTTTGTTTTCCTAATGAAAAAAAAAAATAAGTGTGAAATTTTTTCTTTTTTTTTCTCGAGCAGTCATAAGTAGGCCCACCCGTTGGTGCCCGCTTATTGTTGAATTTTGGGACACCCTGTATATATATATATATATATATATATATAACAAGACAGAAGATAGATAATAAAAAAATGTTTTGTTTTCTTAAACTCACCTGCCAAGCATGGTAATCATGGTATTAATAGTTCACTCACATAACTTTGCGTCAAATAAGAAAAAAAAGGAGGTTAAAAAGATTGCATTGTATATCCCTAACACTTTCAGCTCATACAAAGGAAGTTCTGAAAAGGATTATTAACCCATTTTTCTGCGAACTACTATAATTTCATTGTAAAATATGAATAGATAATCAAACATGAATAGATAGAATAAAATTGTAACAGAACGATATACGTAATAGATATTGAAGAAAATTAATATCTATCTACCAAAAGCTTTATTACACAACAATTTCTTTTTTTATCTGTTTATGTTTTATCACAGTTGGTGACGGAATATTAAGATAATTCACCAATCCCCTATCCTATCCGGGTATCGTAAAAGGCAACTGCGGGATATAGTATGCATATAACATTTATGTAAGAGAAGGAAAACTCGAAATAAAATCCTATGCGAATACGTCTAACCAGTGTGGTACAGTAGGTCAATTTCCCTCATTTATTTGAGGAGGCCCGAGCTCAGTAGTATCACGTATCTATGAGCTGATGATGAAATGATTGTTTGTTTGTACACGCACCACGCAAAAACTACTACACGGAATCGAATGCAGATTTCACCGATGTATTACTATAGGAATAACTTAAAAGATGATGACATATAGGATAAAAAATAAACTAAGATAATAAATATCTAAGTAATCAACGCAAGCAGGGTAGCGGGCAAAACTAGTATAAAATGTGGCTACATCAATTACCAATTCTATGTTTGCAATTACAAGATACAATACATAGCAATAATAATAATATTGCACAAAATGTTAATTTTGCAATAGCAAATATTAACATCAAATAGATTCTAGCCGCCACTCCCAACTCACGCGTTATGCCTAATTTGATGGTTGGGACAATTAGGGTTGCCAGTCATATCATTAAGAAAATAATAATTAAAAAACATTTTTAAAAACGAGCTTTTATTTAAATGCTCGAAAACGAAGAATAAGTGCTTGTCAAGACTATTCAAACGAGTCCAAACTCGACGGTTTTACCTTTTTTAGTTTAGAAGTTCCTATGGCCACCTTCTTACGCCATCTTGAGATCAGCTTCATGGTACCATATTATTGCATTGTCACCAAAGTTACGTAAGTAAACCAAATTTCAACCTAATCTAATGACAGGAAGTGATTCTAATTTAACTCGCAAGATTTATCCCATACTAACATACTAACAGGACAAGTTAAATAAAAGCTTTTAAATAGTATCATTCTTTATTTCGTACTTCATTTGTATCTGTGTGGTGTCCTAAAAGACGACTAAAGAATATTATACGCATATAACATCTATGCAAGAGAAAGAAAACTAGAAACAAAACCCAATACTATCCCGTCTGACCAGCGTGATATAGCAGGTTTATTGCCCTCCTATCACGCAGTAGGCTCGAGCCTATTGGAACGTATATGAGCTGAAATAGTGATAATTTTACAGTTCAATATTTTATAGTGAACGTTTTAACGAGAATCAAATCAAATCATTTATTTTGCATAAGCCTTTTAAGGGCACTTTCATGTTGTCAAATTTACGTATCGTTTGAAACAAACCACAAGCTGAAAAGATCCGTAAAAGAAAATTGGAGAGCTGTAATTTTTTAAATATGCTTTTAAGTAAAATTGTTTACATACAACATATAGTGTTCCATCCATTGAAGGGTATTACCCTTCAAAATAGAATTTAAATACTTTTTGTCAAAATTTAGTACAAAAAAGGAAACACTAGAATAGCCTTCATTCCCTTCAAGCACATCGGAGGATATGCTAAAAATAATAGATTAATAATGAAAATGTTTCTGTGTAGTCTTTTACGACATCCACAGGCAAAAAAAAGGAGTGGTGACTGTATTCTTACTTCGTCACCATACGGTATAACCCCAACCAAATTATGTTTATTTTTCTTTGATTCTAGCTATATCCATGACTTCGCTCGGATAATATAAGTTTTTCAATAATTTATTAACGTGCTTTGGTTTGTATGTGACGAAATCTTTGAAGAGGATTTTTCACCCTCTTCTAAACATCTGATTAATTTTAACCTTTGCACACTTATCAAGGACCGATGACAAGGCAATTAAGTACTTAATAAGTTTGCCCCATTATCTTTATAACATTAGGAATTTTGTATATATCCATGGCTGGTATTTTAGCGTGACTTGATAAATATCGCTATTTACATTTTTTGCATCGCATCAGCAAAATATATTATTTCTATAGAACAGCATTTTTCATGGCTGAAAGAAATCCTATATCCACCTTTTCTTTATCCCTGAAAATGTGTATGTGAAATTTGGAGACAAATCGTTGACTAGTTAAAACGTGAAATACGCTTTCACGTTTTAACAAACGATTCTGTATTTGCATTAATAATATTATTTGAGACTTTAATTCTTTAACATACGTTTAATCTATATATCCATAGGAGAGGAGGGTTTTGCGAGCGATATATTGACTCGTCACCATATCTCTCGGAACCATAAGGCGTTGCAATTTGGCAGAAATATTCCTTGAAGAGGTCAGCTAAGAAGGGATTTTACCTACAAGGGCTGTTGCGGAAGCGTTGACAATAATATACATATAAAGGAACAGGGTGAGCCGAAACTACTGAAGCTAGAAAAATGAAATTTAGACCGTAGTTTCATTTCGTGACGTAGGCACCCACTGAGAAAGGATTTTTTGATAAATTCTACCCCTAAAGGGGTGAAACGCAACGGCAAAGTCTGTATGGACAGAAAAAATATCTTTAGCTACTGTCTTCAAATTATATACAAATACTCTTTAATAAATATAAATAAACACGTGTTTTAGCGTTTGCCCATTTTCATCCTCTAAGGGTGTAGGATAGGTAGAAAGGTGTCAGTTTACTGACTTATCACAGAGCTGAAACTACTGAAGCCAGAAACATAAAATTTTGACAGTAGTACTTTGCGTGACGTAGAAACCCACTAAGAAAGGATTTTTAGAAATTCAACCACTTTTTTTTTGGGGGGTGGGTTGCGGTCGGCGCGCTCCTCGCACCACTCCGTCCGGGGCGACAGAGGGGCGTAAGCACGCACACCCGCAACCCACTCCACGTGCACGTCGCCTTCGTCGTTGGGCCGACCACTGGAGCAGGGTTACTTGTCATCAGTGGTCGGCTCGACGGAATACCCCCTATTTGGGGTACCCTCCCATCGACCGACGTCTCCCCCTCGGGGAGAACGTCGGTCTTTCCTCACGAGAAATTCAACCCTTAAAGGAATAAACCCCAGTAACAAAGTTTGTATAACGAGAAAAAAATTCTTCATCGTTTTTCATTAAATTGTAAATAAATACTCTGTAATAAAAATAAACAAGCACGTGTTTCAGCATTTTTTAATTTTCACCTTTTAAGCGTTTTCACTCTCTAATCTACACTAATATTATAAAGAGGCAACGTATGTTTGTTACGAATAAACTCATAAACTACTAGATGGATTTCGATAATTCATTCACCATTAAAATGCTACATTATCCCCGAGTAACACAGACTATATTTTATCCTAATATTTTTTAAGAAGAGTATTTTCTTCACGGTAGGCAACGGCGTGGCTGTGCCCCTGGTATTGCAAAGGTTCATGTGCGCCAGTATTACTTACCATCAGGTGTGCTGCTTTCTCGTTTGCCACCATTGGCAATAATAAAAAAAAATCCCGGTATTCCCACGGGAACGGACACTACGCGGGTAAAACGACAGAAACTGAAGCGAAGCGAGGGCTGGTTGCTAGTTAACGTATAAAAGTCGGCAACCCTATTGACAATGGCTGCGGTTAATCAAATTCATACGCCATTTATTATATTACCAGCAATTATACGTGACAGTATTTATATTTCCCGCATGGCGATGGGAGAACAATACAAATGTATATCCATATCTTACTTGGGCGTCGGCTTCGTAAAAATCAGCCAAAGGACCATTAGGAGGCTGGGCAGCAGAGCTCTTTTGGTAAATACCTACTGCCATCCTATATCCATTTGACAAATCTGATAATTATCGCATTTACCCCTACTAATGAATGGCCTCATCAAATGTGTTCTATGAGGGATAAAAAGCTAGATGATGATAGCTGATTTACAACGGGGCTGAAGTTAAAGAAATATTAAGTGTTTGATACGAAAATATTTTTAAACTCTGCGATATAATAAGCAAATTAAGCCATGGGTCAATGCACTGATATTATAAATTCAACAGCCTTCCACATAATTTGAACTGTCTTTTTATCCTGGTATCTCCCGTAAAGACAACAATGTGAACAAGAGTTTGATTATCATACATAAGGCCCACGCGATATTACGTACGTTTTTTTTGTTATGACAAGCGACCTTGTCCCACAAAATTTGAAAGTTATTCCCAAGGGTCTCGGGTTATATCGGTAATGTGAAATATAAAAATAAAGGAGCTATTGTTACCCATTGTGAAAATAAGTGGAATAGAAGGTTATGTGGATAGAATATTTTGGACTGAATACCGAGGGAAAATGTTTTCGAAACAAACCGTATATTTAATCATTTAAATTAGAATCTATAATAAAATCAAAATTTTGGTATCAACTGCTGACCCAATCGGGCATTGCAATAATAGTTTAATTCTATAAATAGTGTTAATTTATTAATACATATTAAATATGTTAGATTCTGTAATTTATCTTTATAAAACATAATAATTTCTGAATTCATTGCTCACATTGCATCGCACCTGCCTAATTTATTTCTGCTCCACCCCAGGTCGACTGGTAGAAAATGCCTAAGGCATTAAGTCCGCTTTGTACCTTTTTTTTTGCGTGCAGAAGTTTTAAATACATACATAAATAAATAAATAATATATGCTGAAATTACTGCATTTTCTTAGCAAAGTATTCTTTTATATTATAATATACATTCTCAATGAGCCATTTTTTAAAAAGTTTTTTAAATACTAATCTTCATGTTTTACTATATGTCCAGATAAATGGTTGTAGGCCGTTATAGCAGAAATATATGCACTTTCATAGAAAATTGTATTTTTTATACATGGAACGTTTAAGGTATACCTATATTGACTACGTACATTTGGTTTGGTTAAAACTTAGGGTTACATTTTCTAGTAAATTTGTCATATCGAATGTAACCGATATAGTACGCTGAAGTGACAATGAGTAAGCCACGTCACTCGATGAACCTACAACTAGGGAATAAAGGTTCTCGTGTAGCGACCATGTATCGGACGACGCAGTGTAGAATGCTCCTCAATAGCTGAACTGAGGACTTAAAGTTTCTGGACGTCGTTGGATGCAGGTGGCACAGAAGCGCAGTAGCGAAACATGATGAAGAGCTACGTCAGGCAATGAACGGTGACAGGCTGAATGATGATAATTATGACGTTATATTGTATTGCTGTGTAGAGACAGTTATAAGAACAGAAATCATCACTATTTACTCTTACCAGTGGTTGTTTTTAAAGATGACTGAAATATTATATAGTATAACAGAAGAAAAGGAAACCTCGTCACAACAGGCTATGGCAATGCGTCGAACTATGCGTCGTGATATGTTAGTTAACTTGTGATGAGTACCGGTTATGGGACTTGGTCCAGCCATTGTTTTTTTTTTTTTTTTAATAAAGGAAGATAAAATTTATCCTAGTTAGATTGGCATATGTAAATAAATTTAGCCACTGCCGTCAAGAGAAAAAGAAGTCAAACCTGAAATCAAGTAGTGTAAGCACTACATAATTTACGCCACAACCCAGGATTTTCATTTTTATTATTTTTCTTCCTTTCTTTTTTGATATTTCAATTTATTTCATTAATTATATATGTAATTCTGTGCTTTGTGGTAGCGGCTTCGAATACCCTTGCTTTGCTCGTGGGTGTCGTAAAAGACGACTAAGAGCCCTAGATTGACCCGGACCAACTCCATCTGGTACCATTTGGGTCAACAATTACATTCTCAAGGAGGATTGACGTCAGGCAGACGGCCGGTCATAAAAGTCATTGCCGAAACTTTTTGCAATATGTCAAAACAGATGACATATTGCGTCGACCCCAAGTAATTGGGATAAGAGCAAGATGATGATGATGAATTATATATGTAATTCTATTGTAATGTGACTGAACCTAACCGCTGGATCGATTTTCATGTTTTTTTTTTTGTGTGTGTGCCAGTGCATTTGAGAATGGTTTAAATCATTATTGGACCCAATAAATGGCGCTGCGATCGGTATCAAGGAGAATGCCTCTTACTTTTTTTTAGATTTGAACAGAACAGCGTCTCTTGGGTCAACTAGTATCAATATAAAATAATAATGTATGTATAGCTCTCTCACTCCTCTACGTTATATCTATCTTCTCTCTTGCTTTAACAATTTTGGTTTTAGAAATTTTATTTTTCGTCTAAATCTAACGCTATTTGTTATCACAGACTCAGTTAGATCGCAGCCTGCTGGATCCATGCGGGGTGGTAAAAAGACTGTACATAGGAGCATAATATGTAAAAATACCTCCTCATGTCATTTGTGCTGACTACTAGTAGCGCATGCTTATTTTCGGTGAGTTGTCTGTGCAAGTTATACTTTCAGGTACCAACTCCTATCAATGACCCAGGAACGGTGCGCTGGGAATTGCCCTCAGGCTAATCCCTAATCCAAATTCCAGTGTTTGAGCTCAATTTAAATAGTCTTACATCAAAAATATCAATATTCGTGTAAGCTAACTGTTACAGAAACCTTGAAAAACTTGGTATAATGTTAAGTGACGTTCATGACTGAAAACCTCTTTAACGAGTTCACTTGGTCACATAACTAATGAACAAACAATATAAGTCACGATAAGCAAACACTTTACAAGCTAAAGTAATTTGAGCTATATTTTCTCACAATTAGGTGGAAATTTGTGCAATTGTAAAACAAAGCCTTTGTGAACACTATACAGTTAGATTTTTTTTGTTTGTATATTGTTATAAGTGTTAAGGTTTCAGACCTACATTTGTACATGTAAAAATCTTAAAATCTGTAAGTATTTATTGAAAATTATTTGCCGGAACTGACTTCAGACGGTTATTAAGTATAAAAACTGCTCAAGTGCAAGTAGCACAATGCATTCCATATCATCTTCCAAAACACACATTTAAAACATTTTACATACTTTCTCATTACTGAGCTCGAGCCTATTCGGCAATAGGAGGAAAATTGACCTACTATACTATGCTTAGATTTTTAGGGTCCCGTACCCAAAGACTAAAAACGGGACCCTATTACTAAGACTTCGCTGTCTGTCCATCCGTCTATCCGTCTGGCTATATCTCAAGATCTGTGATAGCTAGACTGTTGAAATTTTCACTAATTATGTATTTCTGTTGCTGCTATAACAACAAATACTTAAAACAAAATAAAATAAATATTTAAGTGGAGCTCCCATACAACAATCGCGATTTTTTATAGATAATACGGAACCCTTCGTGCGCGACTCCGACTCGCACTTAGCCAATTTTTTTTTCTTGCATAGACGCTGTAATTATAATCCTTTAGTCGTCTTTTACGATACCCACGAGTAAGCTGCCCTGTCTTACTAAATTCTTACTCTGTCATCACACGGAAAAGTTAAATAATTTCCTAAATAATAATTAGTATAGAACAAAGTGTAGGCCTAGATTTACAAATACTTTTTTAATTGCCAAGTGGACGAAAGCAAAATAATTTTTCAAGTAAATAAGATGAAATATCAAAAAAAGTCCTGGCTTTTCATAATATTCAGAGTATAAACTTTGTTGTTTCGTGAAATACAATTATTATTCTTGAATAAAAAACCATAATGGAGACCATTTCCCTTTGTGAATGAATAATATTATGTTGGTTTTCATTTTATATACGTCACGTTATTCATGACACGATATTCTTGTGAATTGTTTTATTATAAATTAACATATCATGACACTATTAATCTGATTCTTTTTATGTCTGATAAGACAGCATTACTTATTTTTACACCCCAGGAATAAATCCTTGTGTTGAACGGTGCTTCATAACCAAAAACGTGTAATATCAGTACAAGTTTTTTCATATATATTTCTTGCGTAGGTGTGTATGTCACTGAACTCCTCCTAAACGGCTGGACCGATGTTAATGAAATTTTTGTGTGTATTCAAGGGAAATCGAGGATGGTTTGGATTCACAATTGCATAATTGGACCCGGCAGGTAGCGCTGCTGTCAATTGCAAGAAGAATTCCTTTTATTTTATTTGAACAACGTACATAACTCTTGGTATATCTATACTAATATTATAAAGAGGTAAAATTTGTAAGTTTGTATGCAGGGGGTAATCTCTGGAACTCATAATCTAATTCTAATTTTATTTTAACTGGCAGAAAGCTACATTATTCCTGAGTGCTATAGGCTATAAATTGTTTCTATAACATGTATATTAACCGAGCTATCACAACTTTTGTCTGGCAAGTCGGAAAAAAATACCTCGTAAAACAGAATTATTTGCGTGCGCTGCCTAAACAGTTGCTTAAAATTAAAAAGAATGTATGGCTACCTGGTTCATCTTAATTATTTCTACAAAAAAGTCAGCGATACCATATCTCTATCTTTTATATTTTATCTTTTATACTTCTATTATTGCATTAAAAAATTTTTTTTTCGGCATTGTTACGTTTGGTTGATTATTTGAGCAACAAAATATTAATTCTTATGACAATAAATTATTTCAGTATCACAGGAACATCATACAGATAAGATTTGCCATTTACAGTATATCAATTGGTCATACAGTTTCGGAGATAATATAAAATTACTAAAACGCAAAATGACCCTAGCATAACTTTCATTGTGCAGACGTTTTACCTATTTGCCCATAGATGGCGTTCTGCAATGACGTCATTTTTCTGAATCGCGGTGTTAAGACTTTCCGTGGATTGATGACCCTCTCGAATTATTATGCCCACGTTGTCGTTAGTTGGAGTTCTAAAAATTACATGTCAGTTGGTTATTGGTTTCGGTTGTTTCGTTCGCATGGTTGTTGTTGTTGATAGATACCTCATAATCGAAAATATCGTAATTTCGTTGTACGTTTGTTTTGTATGTAATAAAAAAAAACGCAAATGACAGCAATGATAAGAGTAATTTTGTCTATAGTTAAGTATGGTTGTTGGCAGAATGGTAGCACACTTATGCTGCTAAGGCCATTAAAGCAAGACGAAGAAGAAGAAGAAGTATGGTTGAAAATTTGATAATTATAATTTTTTCAGAAATCAATAATGAGTAATTTGTATTCTCTTTGAATCATCATTAACAATGCTGCGATCAAGACGATCGAATCTTTCCCGACAAAGCTGTAATAGTTCTTCCATTAGAGACTATATTTTCGGAAATTTAGAAAATATATTAAGGAAATAATTATGGCGGTACGAAGTTCGCCGGGTCAGCTAGTATTTATATAGAATAAGAAGAGAAATTATAAAGATAAGAATACGATTCACCAACCTTATCTAACCCGTGGATATCATAAAAGACGACTAAGGTATAAGATATATAGATAACATTGTGAGTTTTCCTTCTCTTACAGTGGTAAGAGAAGAAAAGACTCAAAATTAAAACCCTATGCCTAATTAAAACTTATCTGGAGTATGAGCTGAAATGATGATAACACATTCCTAAGATAAAACTTTAACGAATAAAGTCTTTTTTTTAGGTTTGCCAAGACCCTTACGCGATAAAAGGATATTTTTCTTAATGCTTTTCATAAGACAGGCTAAAGATATTAGAAACCGTACCGTACATAGCAATGGACATGTAATGGTTCGTGCACGGCATGAGTAGCAGGTGACTGTTATACCAGCGTTGATATTTAGGGCGCCGTGTTAATGCTTGCCTCGTCTGGGTCACATATTATATTTTAAACAGTTTAAAATCAATATTTATGGGACTGTTAAAGGACTGAGGACAGATATTTAAATAAAATATTGCCTTTAAAATTTATCTCCGAACCGTTTTTAATGTTTTTGATAATCTTATAGTTTGGACATACTATGCCCAAACAAACTTTCCAGAGAGATGTCCTGTTACCTGCCGTATTAACCCCTACCGCGAGTTTAGCTTGCTAAGGATCCAATTCCTTGATTTCGGTTACCCACCCAATGAAGTACCCCTTTTTGGGGTATCCCTATCAAAGCTCCTGCAATAAAGCGCTGCGGTATCATTTTGGTTAGTAGTAGGACCACACTGTTGATAGTTGCCTGTCTACAGCCCCGGGCCGGTCCGTCCGATGTAGTACCACACTCTCGCAGAACATCGACGTCTGAGTAGTAGCATTTTGTTACTGCGCTTCGTTCGGTGAGCGAGAGAGTACGTTTTGGTGATGCCTTTAGTTTCACTGAACCTCATTGCACGCATTCACACTCCGTTCACTTTTTTCACGGTAGGCAGCGGCCTAACTAAGGTCCATGAGCGGCAACAATGCTTACCATCAGGCAATAAAAAAAAATCCGTACGCCGCCCTGGTGGGACGACAAATTCCTCGGTCTGACCACCCATCTGTAACTGTTAACCAGCTAAGTTGGCCAAGTAAAATTTTGTAAAATTACTCATAAATAATCGATGGATTTCAATTTCCCGTGAATCAAATGAGTTCTTTGGATTGACACCTGCTTTTTCTGACAGTATTTTAATCACAATCAGAAAAAAATATTCATGACATAAAAAGACGTAAATATTTTTACTTACATTCTTAGATAACTTTAAAATATAAGAAAAAACTTTGGTTAAAACTACTTTACGGATTTTATCGCGTTTGTATTTGATTTTTGATTGCCCGACGTTTCGAACACTTTGCAGCGTTCATGGTCACAGGCGGACTAAGATGTCTCACGTCCAACAAGTCATCGTTATTGCAGAAAATGAGACATCATTTGTATATACTCGCGTAAACATTAGAAGTCATTAAATACTTTGGTGTTTTTTTTTATATATTTCGTCTACCTCTCCTCGTAGGGAAATATATATGGCCATATATGTTACCCTACGAGTCCTAAGCCTCCTCGAAAATGGAAGGTAAATCGACTAATCTAGTCAAACAAGGTTGGCATAGAATTTTATTTTCGGCTTTCCTTTTAGCAGTATGTTATATTAAATCACTTAGCCAATCACGAAATAAGCGGGTGTTAATCTGTATTCCGGCTTCGTCGGCACTCGGCAGTTCTTTAGTCGAATTTGTTGAAGCTTTTGTCAGCTGAAATTCTTTGATTCAATAATAACTCATTTCTTGTTTAGAGGCTCATATATGTATGTATATATACCCAACAGCCTTTTACTGTATAAATACTGTATATATGTATGCATCATTTGATGGTAGACCCAGGGGTCAATGAGCTTGATATCCTAACATTTAGTTGCCTGAAGTTCAATGAGAAGAGTTAGAAAAAAAATTACAGAAAATGGTGGATAATTTTAATACATACAATTCACATCCATGTGACTGAACTCCTTTTAAACGGTTGGAACGATTTGATGATCCGATAATTAGAGTCAGTAGATAGTTCTGATAGATTTAAAGGAATATATTTTTTCAGAGCATCATCCGCTGAGTTAGCTAACATTAAAAATAAATAAACAGCAACTAAGCCATCTAATTAACACTCACCTCTGCTGCAATGTAGGCCGGTATGACTGAGAGTAACAGCCTCTCCTGCTGTTCGCTTTCGCATTCTAGTTTCACTCTCTGTTCAAGACAAGTCCTGGTACCAGCGAAGGTGTTCCTGTGAGCCCTTTCTGTCAGAGCTCTGTAGTAAATACCAATAGCGCTCGCAGAGATCAGAAGGGTCAGCTCGCAGATCAACTGGCAACAAAAATTATTTTATATTATACTACAAAAACAAATAATAGACAAGCCGTTCAGCCGGTCGCGTTCCCATCCAGTGGTAGTTTATTTTATTAGATAATTTGATTTAATTGCGAAATTTAAAAAGAGATTTGGCGAAAAAGATCTGCTTGCTATTTTTATTTAAACTTATAAATAACTAGATATACCAGCAGCTGTGCTTGGGTGGATTAAGTTCTTTAGTATTTAATGTTGTTATTTTGTTTGTACGTACACCCAACTTTTATAACACACAGAATACTATACTATATCAAATTATCATTGTTTGTTATCTTAGCAGTTGCCATGTACAGATGACTGAATAGAACAAATGTCTTTAAAACAGGGATTGCCCTGTTGTTTCAAAAATAAATACATGTTCTAAACAGTTACAACTTAAACTAAGTAGTTTACGACTTATTTCAACTTTGCTCCAAGTTCAATCCTCTTAGAACTTCACATGAACTTTATTCTGAGTAAAATTTTCTTGCTATAAACTTGCAAAAGGAATCCTTTTACTTACTAATACTTCTTCAGAAATACAACATATTATAAATAAAACAACTTCACGGATTTTATCGAGTTTGTATTTGTTTTTTGATTGTCCGACGTTTCGAACACTTTGCAGCATTCATGGTTTCGGGCGTACTAAAATATCTCACGTCCAAAAAGTCATCGTTATTACAGACTATATATATTATATAATTATCTACCCGATACAGAAAATTTTCTGTATCCGTAAAATAGTTTTATTTAAAACTAGCAACGCGCCCTTCGCTTCGCTTCGGTTTCAGTCTTACCCGCGTAGTTCTCTTTTCCGTGGGAATACTGGGATAAAATATACCCCATGTTACTCCCTGATATTATAGCGTTCCATTGGTGAAAGAATTTTAAAATCAGTTCGGTAGTTTAATCGTGAAAGCGACAAACAAACAAACTTACTTTTGCATTTATAATATTAGTAAGGAATGTAATACTCGCGTAAACATCAGAAATCATTATACAACATATTATTTTGCGAAACTCTTGTTATGCAACAAAAAAAACCTCATCACAGGGAGACTAGAACTCACATTCATCTATAGCAATAAATAAAATTGGAGTGTCTGTTTGTAATGTCAAAACAATAGGCTTTTTTCATGCTCACACGGTTATTTGCAAGACACCTATGCCTAAAATAGAGATTAAAAAATTTGTCTGCCTGTCTGTCTGTTTGTTCCGGGTAATCTTCAAAACGGCTGGACCGATTTCAAAAATTCTTTCACCAATGGAAAGCTATAATATCAAGGCGTAAACTAGGCTATATTTTATGCCGGTATTCCCACGGGAACGGGAACTACGTGGGTAAAACGACTAAAACTGAAGCGAAGCGAGGGCGGGTTGCTAGTAGGAAATATGTTGCAACTAACTGACTGCGTTCACGTCACATAAAATGGAGCAAAGAGGAGAATTAGAAAGAGTGAACCTTAGACTCCTATAACGAGAGAGCCAAAACCTCAACTTTCTGATGACATTTGCGTGTGGTAAGTGTTAATAATGCTTTTAGTATCATTGAAGCTCATTGCACTCGTGATCGTATGCCGCTTGTGGGATCTGGTCCAGCCATAATCGTTTGAATTATATTAAAAATCTTGCGGTTCGAAGGGCATCATACTGGAGCTAGTTCTTACAAAACATGTACACAATTATATATCTAGTAAGAAGAAAAAAAAAATTAAAAATAATAGACAAGCCCGCTGAGTTTCTTGCTGGATCTTCTCAGTAGCGGTCGCGTTCCGATTCAGTGGTAGTATATTTTTTTTGGAATTGTAAACCTGACAATATGTAAGTGCCCTCTCGGGGGTTTATGCATAATAAATGATTTGAATTTGGATTTGAATTGCACTCATTCACACTTACTAGTGGTAGGACCACACTGTCGACAGTTATCTGTCTACAGCCGCGGGCCGGTGCGTCCGGGGTAGTACCACGCTCTCGCAGAAAATCGACGTCTGAGTAGTAGCAATTTCTTACTGCGCTTCGTTCGGTGAGCGAGAGAACCGGAAACCCAACTTTCTGAGGGTGTTTTCGTGTGGAGGGCTTTGGTGGTGCCTTTGGTATCACCGAGCCTCAATGCACGCATTCACACTCCCTTCACTCTCTTCGCGGTAGGCAGCGGCCTTGTAAAGCTCCATGAGTGGCAGCAACACTTACCATCAGGTGTACTGTCTGCTCGTTTGCCACCGTTTGCAATAAAAAAAAAAAAGAAAAAATTCTCCACCCCCTCTATTACCCGTGGATGTCGCAAAAGACGAGTTAGGGATTTCATATGCAGATAACATCTATGCAAGAGAAGGAAAACTCGAAACAAAATCCTATACCAAAATCTCGAATCGTTTGCCACTGTTTGCAATAAAAAAAAAAAACTCCCTTCACTTTCTTCACGGAAAGCCGCAGCATAGTAACGGTCCTTAAGTGACAGTATAACTTACCATCAGGTGTACTGTTTGCTCGTTTGCCACCGTTTGTAATAAAAAAAAAACGTACAGTGTAACGGAAACTATCGAACGGAATAAATTTTCTCAATTTTTATAACATTGTTAATTTATGCTCTGCTTCCCAATCCTACAACAATACGTCTGACCAGTGTCTTATAGAGAATAAATTTGCCTCTAATTGTGGAGGAGGTTCGAGCCCAGCAGTAGGACGTAAATAAATGGGCTGGGATGTTGCTACTTATAGATTTTATATTAGGTTTTTTATGTAATCAATAGACGAACTCCTAACGTATATAAAACTTGCAACCCGCCCTCGCTTGGCTTCGGTTATAGGTTATAGTCGTTTTACCCGCGTAGTTCCCGTTCCCGTGGGAATACCGGGATAAAATATAGCCTAATTTACGCCTTCATATTATAGCTTTCCATTGGTGAAAGAATTTTTGAAATCGGTCCAGCCGTTTTGAAGATTACCCGGAACAAACAGACAGACAGACAAGAATTTTTTAATTGCTATTTTAGGCATAGGTGTCGTGCAAATAACCATGTTAGCATGAAAAAAGCCTATTATTTTGACATTACAAACAGACACTCCAATTTTATTTATTGGTATAGATGGAGACAGGATAAAAAAGATATAGGTACGTTTTATTGGTAATCTTATTTATATACGTATATATTTCTTGTGTACGTGTGTATGTCACTGAACTGTTCCTTCCTGAAAATTTCATCGATATCGGTCTAGCTAAACGGCTAGACCGATATCGATGAAATTTTTTGTGTGTGTTCAAGGGGATTCGAGAATGGTTTAGATTTACTATTGGACCCGGTAGATGGCACTGCTGTCGATTTCAAGGAGAATTCCTTTTATTTTATTTGAACAGAACGTCTGTTGGGTCAGCTAGTGAGTATATAAGATTATATGTAAGTCAAAACTGTTTTTATAAGAAAACGAATGTTATTTAGATATTACTTAATGTCATTACAGTAATTTAGCATTTTATAAAATAAAATGAAAGATAAATAAATAAAAAAGTCATTCACAATTGATAATTTTGATTAATTTTTACCTATCCATTAATTCTTCAATCGTGTAAAAGGCATTTCGAGTGAGCCTGCGTCCGATTTTAGTTTTAAAAGCTGTTCGTATAACTGCCGCTGGCAATCTGTTGTATATTTGAGGGCCCACAATATGTGTCAATTTGTTAGACTTTGACAGACGATGTGGCAGTGACACGAGCTTGTTAGCCTGACGAGTAGTATAGTCATATCTCTCTCCTCGCTTTTCATAGTAAATAATATGTTATACTTTGAAATAAGAAAATATTTTTTGCAACAAAATCCGACTTCAATGTAGATAAATTTTTAGATTTATGTTGATTTTTCAAAAACCGCTTGTCCGATTTCGATAAAATTTACATGGGACCATTTGGGAAGTACTTGTACCCTTTCCAACAAAAAAAAATTTCAAATCGGTTGGCAAGCGACAGATTTATGCGCGAACAGACATAAAAAAAATACAAACATCCGAATTGATAACCTCCTCCTTTTTTAGAAGTCGGTTAAAAATACAGTGGCACTCCGGGCATGTTGACAGAAGTGAGAACTTAAACAGTTACGTGTGTATTTTTTAAACCATGAGAAAATATTTAATTGTGCAGCTTTTACGGTGCAAGAGAACTTCTTTTTTCTTTTTTTTTTTTAAAGAAATATTTTTATTTTCCTGCTTCCTACCATGCACGGAGAGGATATAATTTAACGAACACAAATCACGTCCAGACTCAGTACAATAATTTGTAGATAAACAGGAAAAAAATATGCTTCTTTTTCGATTCGAAAAGTACCGACGTGAATATATCTATGTTGTATGTATAATTGTATACAGATAATATACGTTCATATATATATATATAATTATATATATATATATAATTATATATATTTATATATATATATATATATATATATATATTGTAATAATAATAAACAAAAAAAAAAGTTGTTAAGTTCATATTTAAAAAAGAAATATCTATACTAATATTTAAAGCGGAAGAGTTTGAACGTCCTAATCTCAGGAACTACATAGATAGCCCATTTATCGAGGAAGGCTATATATCATCACGCTAAGACCAACAGGAGTAGAGCACCAATGACGAATGTTTCAAAATCTAGGTTTTTTTCCTTTTGAGAGCTTCCGCTGCGTAAACCACAAAATTTTCGCAAAAATCATGTGTCAGTATCGTATTATTAAAAAAAAATTCACCTTTTACATAGACAAAGTCTTAGGTTAATGTTAGCGTCAGCCTAAAGTATCTATACCACGCGGACGAAGTCGCGAGCAGTAGCTAGTTATATATAGTTATATGATATATAGTTATATTATCAATATATTTCAACCCAAATTCAAATTTCGTGTAAACGTGTTCGATATATGTAGATACTTAAATGCAGAGGTGTCGGTAACGGTGTCATGAGTTGTAATTGTTTTTCTCGTCTCAAAAATGCCCAACGCGCCTTCAGAAGGTTTCACTTCAAAAAACATACGTACTATGGTTATTAAGAGTAAAAAAACACTAAAACAATAGCTCCTTGAATATTAGTGTGGGCGCGTAGACAATTAGCAAATAAAAAGGCTATTGCTTATCATAAACTGCTAGGCGCTTTCGACTGGGGAGAAAAAGAACATTCCGCCTTGAAACAAAGCTTCAGTGAAATTAATAGAGGACTGACACAATGGGAGCTATAACTATTATTTTCATTGGAATTTATGCCTGGTAAATGAATTAATGAAGGATCTGCATTTTAGATCATAATTGTAATCTCGTTTTCGTTTTATGTCGGACGACTAAAGTTATTTTTCTACCGCTAATCATCATCATCATCTTGCTCTTATCCCAATTATTTGGGGTCAACGCAATATGTCATCTTCTTTCATACGGTCCTATCAGACGTCATCTCTACAGTCACTCCCAGGCTATCCATGTCATGCCTCACACAGTCCATCCATCTTTTTCTCGGTCTTCCTTTACCCCTAAAGCCTTCAACATTCATACCTAGAACTTTCCTCACAACATTACTTTCATCCTGCCTCATCACATGTCCATACCATGTCAGCCTTTCACTCTTTAACTTTGCCGTCACTGGCGCAACTTTCAAACTTCCTCTAATGTGCTCATTCCTCACTTTATCCATTCTTGTCACACCACACATCCATCTCAACATTCACATCTCCGCTGCGTGCAGTCGCCTCTCATCCGTCGCTTTTGTCGCCCAACATGCCGATCCATACAGTACGGCAGCTCTTATTAGGGTTTTATAAATTTTACCCTTTAATTTGAGGGGTACTCTGGGGTCACATGTTGTACCCGTGACCTGCCGCCACTTCATCCATCCTGCATCGATTCTGTGCTTCACCGCACGATCTAGGTCGCCATCGTTTTGGATATTTTTCTACCGCTAATATGAATGCAAATTGAGATAATTGTGGATTTTTCTGTCTCAATCGGCTGCTAATTTCCGGAGCACTCATTCATTTCAAGTCATATACATCCCACTGTTGGGCTTAAAAATCGTCCACAATAAGATAATTGTGGATTTTTCCGTCTCCATCGGTTGCTAATTTATGAAACTATTCATTCATTAATTTTAGATTATAATCGTCCCACTGTTGGGCTCAAGCCTTCTCCACGATAGGAGGAAAATCGACCTTACTATCCACCCTGTTCAGACGTGTTGGTATGGAGTTTTGTTTCGAATTTTCCTTCTCTTCAATATATGTTCTGTACATATTTAAGTTATGTCATCTTTTACGATACCCACGGCTTTAAAGGCTGAATGAAAATGTCAAACAAGTTGTATATTTCTCTTTTTTGGAACAAAGTTCCTTACGGCAGGCTTGGAGGAGATAGGGATTTTACTGCGCGACTGAACTGAAAAAAATGTGATAGTAAAAACCGTAAGAAAAAGTGCGTGGAATAAAACCGTTAAATGAGACGAAGTTCCTTGTGGCAGGCTTGGAGGAAATAGGGATTTTGCTGCGCGACCGAACTGAAAAAAATGTGATAGTAAAACCGTAAGAAAAAGTGCGTGGAATAAAACCGTTAAATGAGACGTGCGCAGGCGCGACAGTCGTATACAGAAGCGAGTAGTGTATAATACCTTTCTCTTTCTCCTTCTTTCTTTTCGTTCTCTCATCCCTTCTCTCTCTATTACCACTCCACCCCGCCAATGCATAGTATATACTCATGAATTCATGGACAAGCACGTGGCGAATAGTCACATTATAGATACATTTTACTTGTGAGCAGCCACGTTTATTTTTTGTAATTGTAATTATTTCTATTTCTATTTTCTTGCAAATTGTGTCGATTCTACATTAGCCGAAGGAACTTCGTTCCTACCTGGTGTCCCACGACACCCCTTTTTTTTTTTAAAGACACACACTGCGCTAAGGAAATAATCATTGTATTGCGAGAGACTCTACAAACATATATTTAACGAACAAAAATTACCAAAGAACAAAAACCGATGTGAAGCACCGCCGGGACACTAGGTCTGCAGTCTGTGAACATAGTCAGGACCGCGCCCACCATAACATCAGGTTTGATAAACCACAAATCCTCGCAAAAGAACACCGATACCTGCCTAGAATGGTACGCGAGGCTATTGAGATTAAAAAACACAAAAATTTCAATAGAGAGGATGGCTGGGTGTTACCATCAAGCTGGGATCCTGTTATAAACATTATTAAAAACAAATCCAATAAGACCACCACAAGACTGCAAGACACCGTGAGCTCATATTGTATAGATTTGACCCACAATAATAATAACTAAAGATAATTTTATAAATTAAAACCTTTTAGTAACATAAAGTAAGCCGCCTTCAAAATTAACTTTAATTTAGCATCATGTCACCTGAGTTTTCTTGCCGGATCTTTCTCAGTGTGACCGTGTTCCGATCCGGTGGTAGTATACTAGATTATTAGTTAGTTTTTAAATATAATTACTATTAATTTTAATGTTTAATTCCGTGTGTCGTCACCATCACATACCACGCTGTGACATACCAACAACGCCGCTTAACTCCGGGTGTGAAGTTTCGTCCGACGTTTCCGCCGAGGACTATCAAGAGGCGAACACCTCCCCCGCACCCCTCATGGCTGTGTCGAGGCGCGCTGCTCGATATGCATCGCGCAGTGCACGCCGGGGCCTCGCAGACGCCGCTGCGCACTCGCCCTGATGATGAGCATCGGACATGCTCGAAACCCGGGTCGACGTAATCGATCTCAGCACGTGAGTGTTTTGACGTTTTAGATATTATAATATGGATCAGTCTCACGATAATTTCAATAGTAACCATAAACAATATAATTTTTTCATATAGAATCATTTTTATTTATTTTATTTATTTAAATCTTCTGCACACAAAAAAGGTACATGGCGGACTTAATGCCTTAGGCATTTTCTACCAGTCGACCTGGGGTGGAGCAGAAATAAGTTAGGTAGGTGCAATTTAGCGAGAGTAATGAATTCTGGTGAACAGTTATCCGAATCAAATTAATTAATATAATCTTATACCTAATACATAAAGACAATACATATATAGATAGATACATACCTACCCATATAAATACATAAATACATGCATACACACAAATACATACATATATATATATATATATATATATATATATATATATATATATCATTTTCTTCTTACACTGGCAATAAATTTTGTATCAAAATGTGGGTCAATATTTAATAACTAATTTCTGTATCGGGTAGATAATTATAAATTTTCTGCAGTAACGATGACTTGTTGGACGTGAGACATCTTAGTCCACCCGTGACCATGAACGCTGTAAAGTGTTCGAAACGTCGGGTAATCAAAAATCAAATACAAACGCGATAAAATCCGTAAAGTAGTTTTATTTAAAATGTATAATACTCGCGTAAACATCAGAAATCATTATGAACAAAAATTACATTCAGACTCAGACCACCACTTTGTGGCTCGCACAGTGTTATCCTGTGTGGGATTCGAACTCGCGACCCTGTGCTGATTCTGCACAGTAAGTCGGTATCTTTGCGCCTGATGCCACCCAGTCGAGGCCGCAGATGACTGGATCGGGGATCAGTCCATCACTCCCAGACAGGCTGACCGCGTGAAGGTGCCGATGTCCCTGGTGGGGCGTTAGGGAGGAAAGATATCCGAAATGGTATCCTGCCGGGCTAGCCACGTACGACAAGTAACTCGGTACCAGCGGTCAGCCCAGTGGCAAAGGCGAGGGAATACAGTGGGTTATGGGGCCGCACTTCACCCTTTCGTCAATCAGGACGGAGCCGGATAGCGTACGCGCTGACCGTAATAAACTAATGGACAGATTTCGATCATTCTTTCACCATTAGAATGCTAGATTATCCTTGAGTAACAAGTATATATTATCCAGGTAATCCCACGGGAACTGGCACTACGCGGGTAAGGCGAGTTAATCCGACACGAAGCGAGGGCGGGTTGTTATATTTAAATAAACAACTTACGTACCTGTTGATAAAATTGTGTCTCCATATCTCCCGATTTTGCTCCGAAAGCTAAAGCTGTGTAGGCAATCGTTAATACTGCAGACATTGCCAGAGCTATAGACCGGGCAATCGGCATCATTGTATGCACCATCTGTAGACAAAGATAATAATAATAATAATAATAATTTATTTATTTACGATAGATAACACATATAAACTTTTTATTGATAAAATTATATATCTGTAAGTCGAAACTTTTTCATCATCATCATCGTCTCAACCCATATACATCCTCCATTATGAGAGGGAAATTAACCTACTATACCACGCTAGTTAGACATGTTGGTATAGCGACCGTACTTTTACACTACAATAATTTAATTCTTTTAGAAAATATATATCCTTTTTTTGGAGTGAGCTACGGTCAGCATATCCTCCACCCGGCTCCGTCCGGGGCGTCAAAGGGGTAGCGCGCGACTCCATAACCCACCCAATAGCATATTGCCTTCGTTATTGGGCCGGCCACCATTGCAGAGTTCCTTGACTTCATTGGTCGGCCCGACGGAATACCCTGAGGGGGCACCCTCTCCCGTCAACGTTCCCAGGACGTCGGTCGCCGTCGCGAAGTCAGCCTTTCCGCGGGTGACAGACTAAAATAAAAGTCACCCGCAGAAAATGTACATCCTAACTAATATTATAAATGTCTGTTTGTTTGTTTCGCTGTCAAGCTTAAGCCACCGAACCGATTTAAAAAATTCTTTCACCGATGGAAAGCTACACTTACTATCAGGGAGTAACAGGAACTACGCGAGCGAAATGCTGAATGTTGACTGATTGTAAAACTTCTTTCACCAATGGAAATCTACATTAGCAGCGAGTAACGTATACTAGACTATTTTTATCGCGGTATTTCCATGGGAACGAGCATAATGTGAGTAAAACCGTGGGTAGTTGACCAATATTAAAAATTCTTTCACCGATGGAAAGGCATATTAACAGCGAGTTACAAATATAGGTTACTTTTCATCCCGACCTTCCCACAGGAATAAGAACCACTGGATATCTACCGATCTTAAAAAATCTTTCAGCAATGGAAATCTATATTAACAGCGAGTAACATATGTAGACTATTTTTATCCTGAAAATCCCACGGAAAACGTGACTGAAACCTCAGGTAGTTGACCAATTTAAAAAATTCTTTCACCGATGGAAAGCCTCTTTATCAGTGAGCAATATTTGTAGGTTATTTTGTATGTTGATATTCCCACGGGAGTAGTATCTACTCGAGGGCCCGATTTTAAAAGTTATTACTCAAATGGAAGCCTACAGTTCTAGCGAGTAACATAAGCAATTCTTAACACCGGTATTTCCACAGGAACGGTGTTTGGGAGGTTTAACAACTGAATATTGACAGATTTTAAAAATTCCTTCACAAATGAAAAGATACTTTATCACCGAGTAACATATGTAGGCATATTTTCATCCTGCTATCCCCACAGGAATGGAGTTATAGCGTGTGAAATAGCTGAATAATGACCGATTTTAAAAATTCTTTCACCAATGGAAAGTTACATAATTATTAACCCACATATGTAGGTAAATTTTTATTCTGGTATTCCCACGCGAATGAGGTTTTGGCGGGTGGATATTGACCGATTTCGGCTTTCTCCGTCGGCGATTGCAGATTATGTTGTTACAAATTGGATAATTTATAACAAGAATGCTATTACCTATTCTCCATATGATTCCTCAATAGGTAATTTTTAATGACTCTAATATGAGGTAAGATCGCACCCTATTATATATCGCCACCCTATTCCCGTCATATTCCTAATTCACAACCAAATGGTTAAAATGCATTGTAATAATGCCTCATCTCACAATCTTTGTTGAAAGAATATTCCTTTAAACATTTCACGCAAGGGTTTTAATCTTGTTTTAATTTCAGTTTTAATCTTTAAGACAAAAAAGCAATATAAGTCTTATATTTTCTTATAATATATTTCCGTGGTGACGGAGTAAGAATACAATTCACCACCCCCTATCTTACCCGTGGGTGATCGTACGAGACGACTAAGGGATATAAAACGCATACAACATAGAGCGAGAGAAGGTAAACTCGAAATAAAACCCTATACCAAGACGTCTGACCAGCGTGGTATAGTAGGTCAATTATCCTTCCATTATGGAGGAGGACCGAGCCCAATAGTGGGACTTATATGGGCTGAGATGATGATGATATTGAAGAGAAAGAAAACGCTATACCAATACATCTGACCAACGTGGTGTAGCAGGTCAAATCCCTCCTATTATGGAGGAGCCCAAGCCCCACAGTGGGACGTATATAAGCTGTAATGAAGGCTTATATAAAATAATAGTAGAACATTTTATAACCTAGTCACGCGCTGATCATAGAGTTTATAGAAGTAAATTAATTTCAACTTGTATTGTTGTGTGAAAATGATTTTTATTATTTGGTTTTAGTAATATTTCTAAGAACAATTCAGAGCAAAAGTTATATCGAAGTTCTTAATCGAAAGCTTAGTAAATGACAAAGGCATAGTTTATTAGATTTCAACATTTAAGAGCTTAAAATATTAAAATATATCTGACTTAAAAACTAATAATACTTACTAATATTATAAATGCGAAATTAAGTTCGTTTGTTTGTTACGCTTCCACGCTTAAACCACCGAACCGAATTCAAAAATTCTTTCACCGATGAAAAGCTATAATATCAAGGAGGATAGGCTATATTTTATTCCGGTATTCTCACGGGAACGGGAACTACGCAGGTACGACCACTGATAAGACGAAGAGACGAATAATAAGAAAATTGTAATTGACGGATTATTTTAACACGATTCTATTATTGTCATCTCATCATCATCTGGACTCTTCTATGTCCCACTGCTAAGCCCGAGTTTCCTCCACAATAGGAAAGTAATTGACCTTACAATGGTGGTCAAACAGGTTGGCATAGGGGTTTGTTTCCCTTTCCTTGCATTGATGTTATCTACATATTACATTCCTTAAACGTCTTTAGAAATATCACTAATCGTCCTTTTGGTGTGTCCATAGTCGCATAAAAATTATTTCGGTCTTTTAATCGTGTAATGCTAGCAGAAGTTATCCACTTTTAAAATAAAACGAGTGGTCTATAAGGTAAATTGAATTTCCAACTAACGTAGTGTTTTTGTTCTCTCGGATGGGATGCTGTTGTTAGATAAATTGCATCGGTCCATGATTGCGGCTACGTCACACGAGTACCGGCCTAGTTGGTCAGGCTGCATCCAATATTTCTAATATAAACTCAGACCACAAGGACTTTTAATCAATCAAAGATTCGAAAAGAAAGAATAAAGAAATTATATTTATTGTAACGAACAAATTTTACTAATTATTTGCATCATCAAAATCTCAGCCCAGACATGCGGCAACGACACCAACTCATGGTATTTCAGAGATGATAAATCGATCTAGCTAAGTTTTATTTATAGAAAATGTGGTCTTGTCTGTGTTATCAGATAATCAATAAAATGTTATTAGAATAGGAATGTAAATTTAGCCGTCACCGTCAAGAGTGACAATAGCTCATTTGAGAAGTTGTCCAATTGCATTCAAACGGCCAGAGATAGATAGCATCTCACTGTTATTATTATTATGTTTTTTTACATAATATTTTTCATGAATTTATTTTTTATAAATATATCTCTAAATATATTCGTCGAAAATGCAATTATCTAAAAAAACGAATATTCGAATTAGTTATTTTATTAGTGTCAAGCGGTTTTTGAAAATTTTCGTCTTACATCGGATATGGTCCACAGTTATGAGCAGCAGCTGTATTCATTTTCATACGGTTCATTTACTACCTAAAATACATGGACTAACACAAGCCGAATATTAAATAATCAATGTACATTATAAGTACATAGTAACGAAAATACATTTCTGTTACCCCTATACGTAATATCTACATTCAATTCATTTAATTCTCACTATTTTCACCCACTTCAACAATATTCAAGTTATTTGTGCTATCAGTCATTCGATTATATTCTAAAAACGATACAACAGGCTTATGGTAACTAAATACATTTATCATAGGATCTGCGAAATCTTTACTTATTAGTAATGCGAAAATAAGTTTGTTACGCTTTCACGCTTAAAATCACCAAATCGATTTCAAAAATTCTTTGCCCAATGGAAAGCTAATTATAGCTTTCTTCTTCTTTCTTTAAACCCAATGTTACTCCTTGATATTAATCAAGGAGTAACATTGGGTTTAAAGAAATTTTATTCTCATAAGAACATAATTAAAGTTCACTTACATGAGAAATAAAAAAAAAATACACAATATACCAAAATATTCGTTCGTTGTGGGTCAGACATGCAACAAACCACAATTATAAAAGTAAAGTAAAACATTGACAGTTTTATCCCGGTATTTCCCCAGGAACGAGCATTACACGGGTAAGGTGACTGAAACCGAAGCAAACCGAGGGCGAGTTGCTAATAAGTTATATTTATAGCTACAAATATAGTGTTACCGTTAATACGTCATGTGACCATGCCAATAACGACAAATATTTACTCCCCATCCAAACCTGTCTATAGCGTTTTCTAAACATGGCAATTATAAAACTATCCCCGTCTTGAAAAGGGCTATATCCAGAGTAGACGTGTGTATCAAAAAAAGAGGACGGCTTTAAGATGACAACTACCTCATAATTTTAGTAGTCGAAACATTTTATTCATTCACTCAACCTATCGCCCTCCACTGCTGGTTGTAGGCCTCCCTTATGTTTTGCCACAAAATACGGTCCTGTGCCGCCTGCATGCAACGACGTCCAGCAACCTTCGCAGGGCATCGGTCTACATAGTGGAGGGGTGTCCTACACTGCGCCGTCTTTACTCAGCGGTTGTCAGTTCGTCGAGCGATGTAGCCTGTCCATTGCCACTTCAGCGTGCTTATTCTTCATGCCATATTGGTTATACCCGTTACCTCTCTTAGTCGTTTTTTATCACAACTAAAAAGAAGGAAAGAATTATTCATCATCTTATTATTTCAGCCCATACGTACCACTACTGGGGTCGGGCCTCCTCCACTATAGGAGGGTAATTGACCTAAATTACCACATTGTTTAGATGTATTGGTTATAGAGCGTTATGTCGAGTTTTCAGTGACTTGTAGAGATTTTGACTGTACATTATAATCGTTTACAACACCTATGGACAATAGATGGGATTTTGAATTATTTTCTACAAGAATAACAAACTAAATCAAAACTCTCAGCTCATTACACGAATAATCAGTTTGATTATAGCCTGAATATTTTATATTGTACAATTTCTGAGCAATCTTTTAGATGCACTAAAAATGCTAATCTCATTTTATTTATTTTTGCTTTTACAATCACTGTAAGAGGTACTATAGTAATCCTTTCATTTAAAGAGTGCTTTGTATTAAAGCAGATTGCTTAAAATAACCATTATTATTAATCAATAAATCTCAATGAATATAATATAATCATTTTTATCACAATTACAATTTACTACTCTCTATCTTGCCCGTGGATGTCGTAAAAGACGACTATGGGATATAATATGCACCTAACATCTGTGCAAGAGAAGGAAAACTCGAAACTAAACCCTATACCAACATGTATGACCAGCATGGTATAGTAGGTCAAATTCCCTCCCATCGTGGAGGAGGCCCGTGCCCAACAGCGGGACGTATGTGGGCTGCGATGATGATGATGATGAATATAATCGTAAGCATTTAAACTTTAAAATAATTTAAATAGGTATTGATTCTTCTTCTACTATCGCATCGGCGGCATATTGGTTGTCAAATTGGTATAGTATGCTGCCACCTTGATTGCGTTCTTAGAGGCCTTCATGAGCTCCTCTTGTGTATATACTTGTAGACAAGCAGCAATATCGATTCTGAACTAGCGGTAACACTCCGTGACTTTAAATCACTGCAAAAAAAAACTAGGTGTAATTTGGAATGTTGAAAAACAAATATTGTTAAATTGAGTATATAGTTTATAGTCAAGTTTCATCAGAAAATATAATGTTTATATAAGCAGAGGACAGTTCCGAGTGGCATTCTCGTGGAGAGGCCCATGTCCAACAGTGGACGCCTAAGGGCTGATGGATGAATTTCTTTATAAAAGTGTCAGGGAAGGCATCAGCGAAAATGTATAAATATTCACGTTTCGCTACACAGTCCTGAGTCCCATATAGAAAGTAGCGACTTACTGTGGCTAACTGGACAGAGTTCTTACCTCAGCTTTTGCTGAGAATTGCCGGCGAAAAGGCTTTAAAACCAAGCAAGAAAGTTATAGAAATTCAAGAACATTTTTTTTTGCCGACCTAAATTCCAAACGAGGATTTCACGATGTTAATGTACTTAAAAAACTGAACCAAAAGTCAATCTTATTATAATACTTATCTTTACAAACTGATTATCCAAATATTTCAACGAGTTTATGTAAAATTACATCTTGTTCAAATTACTTTTTTTTATTGCATTAACCTTGTGTTAGCGTTAAGCGAAACATAAATAATTATTTTCTGTATTATAGAATCAGCTAAGGGTCTGCAAAGTGGACCGTGACTTTTTAGTAGGAAACGCTTAATACTTATTTTATTGATTTAGTTAGGTAAATCAACAATTACAACTATAATTACATTATTGATAATAATTTATGTTCCTAAGTGTATCAGTTAATTAAAAATTAACACAACAAGCAGTGTTTACGGGTAATTACAATATTTTGGAGGTATAATTAATTTTATACATTATTTCAAACATAAAAATGCCGTTAAAAAAAATTAAATAAGGCATGACATATTTATGAGGAATTCACAAGAAATTACACTAAATTATATAATAAAAACATATTAAATTAATAACAAATCAATAATAAAATACATTTTTCATTTAAATAATGTGATAAATATTTCAATAGATAATATTCGTGTTTATTATCTATTAAAACATTATTACAATAAAAAAACAAAGGATTACACTTCTATGCAATGGATCCAGCCATCATCTAACCGCCAATCGCCTAACCGTGGCTTTTACAACCACTTCCTTTTATTTAGGTTGGAGGCCTACATTCAGCAATGGTCTGCTAAAGGTTGAATGATTCTGACGATAAAGACAGAATTATTAAAACAGTAATATTCAATCGACACTTGTTACAGGTCTTAGTCTATTCCATGTATCCACTAAATATATTATACTATTAAATTCCCGTAGTTTTATCCGCGTAATTCCCGTTCCTGTCAGAAGTCTCGCTGATAATTTAACTCTCTATTGATGAAATAATTTTTAAAATTACTACAGTGAATTAGGTGTGATATAATAATTTATTTAATACAATTCCTATCCCTTCGTGTAGTGACAGAGTAGGAATACAATTCATCACCCCCATTTTGCCCGTGGGTGTCATAAAAGACGACTAAGGGATTATTCTAGATAAATCGATCCAAGAGAGGGAAAAGTCAATTTCCCTCCCATTCAAGAGGAGGAGGCTCAAGCTAAGCAGTGGGACGTATATGAGCTGTGATGATGATGATGATGATTACTCTGATAACAACATAAATAAATATAAATAATTAAGATACAAAACTATATTTATGGAATTTATCGCGTTATATTTGGGTTATTTATATCCCGACCTTTTGAACACTTACCAGCACTTGTGGTCTCGGACGGACTAAAATATTTAAGATCTTTTTTTTGGGGGGGTAGGCTACGGTCAGCGCACCCGCCGCCCGGCTCCGTCCGGGGCGACAGGGCCCCGTAGCCCACCCGCAATTATTACCATAGGAAAGTCTCTACGCGTTTGTGTTATGCTGAGTGCCCGACTAGCTCTATCTCTCTTACTCTCATGCAAAGGACGCGGAAAGAAGTTGATGAATCCTGGCGAATCTAATTAGGATAATTGTTTTTTTTTTAAGTGGATTAATGCATCCGACCACTGACGTCAAGTCACCTGCTCCGGTGGTAGACCCAACGATGAAGGCGACGTGTCGCGTGGGTGGGTTACGGGTGTGCGCGCTTAAATCCCTCTGTCGCCCTGGACGGAGCGGGCGAGGAGTGCACCGACCATAAGCCCAGCCCCAAAAAACACCGGATTATTGTATTTTCATCGGTCTTTGATAGGTGTGTAAAGTTTAAAGAAAATCTGATCGCTCAAATTAGGGCAAAATATCAATGTCAAATTATCAATGATGCACTTATTCGAGTAATACGATCACGTCATAACATCAATTTGGAAAAGAGCTGACACTCCTCCTCCTTCTCGCTGCAAGTTTTCGAGGAGTATAGGACATATGATATGTCTGTTGTGAGTTTTTGAAGGTTATTTGAAGATAATTTAGGTTGCAGCATCAGGTCGAAGTTATCAATTAATTGTCATTTAACGATTATACTGGCACGCGGGAAGCACTTCATCGAGTTCGCCATTACATATTTTTGGAAAAGTGATATTCTTACACTCATCATCATCATCATCTCAGCCCATATACGTCCCACTGTTGGGCTCGGGCCTCCTCGATAATGGAAGGGTCATTGACCTAGTATACCACGCTGGTCAGACGTGTTGGTATAGGGTTTTATTTCGAGTTTTCCTTCTCTCGCATAGATGTTATATGTTATATATTATATATGTTATATGTGTTTTATATCCCTTAGTCGTCTCGTACGATCACCCACGGGTAGGTTAGGGGGTGGTGAATTGTATTCTTACTCTGTCACCACACGGAAAATTATTCTTACACTGCTGGACCGATATTAACCAAGTAAATTTAATAACCACCGCAAGGAAACTGGCTTTCAAATGAAAATAACCTCATCGAAATCGGCCCATCCGTTTGAGAGCTACAATGCTACAGACACACACACAATCACACACAGACAGACAGATATCGACATCAAACTTATAACACCCCTCTTTTAGGTCGGGGATTAAAAAAATTAACTTGCATACAACATAAAGAATGTAAGTTGATTAGATAGTTAATTATAAAATAATTAGTATCTGAAAAGTAATTAATTCAAATGATGAGATTCAATAGATCATAAGGTATTTACTTTATGTTAATAATTCGATTTAGGAATTAAAAGGTCACATTTTTAAATGTAGACACACATCATCTTCTTCTTCACCTTCTCAGCCCATATACATCCTACTATTAAGCTCGGGCTTCCTTTGCTATAGGAGGGAAATATACTATATATACTACGCTAGTCAGATGTGTTGGGTCAGGGTTTCGTTTCGGGTTTTCTTTTTTTTTCCACAGGCAAAAAGGAAAAGGGGAAGAATTGTATTCTTTTAACGTCACCGCATGGATAACTATAACATATAACATTCTTATTCACAAAAGGAAAAAACGCCAAATTTATCTAAAGACTGCTCACGATATTTTACTGTAACTAGAGATGTTTCAAACATCATTATGCAGGATTGATTGAGTTGAAAATGAATTTTCACGTACTCACTTTGCTGGATACGACCTTCTCATTAATCTGCATTGCACGACACAGCTTACCGTGGGTCGTCATGAGGCCTTTATCGTGACGTCGCATAATTAATGAATAATCGATCCGCTACAAGGAAAGTTTCTAAGCTAATATTATTGTAGAGAACTTTATGCATGTGAGGTATTTGGATTAAGCATACATAGATTTCTACTGATGGCGTAGTGGTTAATATCCATTGTCCCAGTGTCGTGGGTTCTATGGCTATATAGCATAATATTTTAAGAAGTGTGCAAAGTTTAAATAAAATCTGTTCATTGAACGACGAGGAGCAAAATGACGTTCATAGATCCCCTTACATACATAGATGCATACATACAGGTGAAATTAATAAAGTCCTGTTGAAAATAATAGAAAATAGTTCAAAAAAACTAAAAAAATATGCTTTACACTCCGGATCTCAGGAAAACAAAAAATCGCTAATCCTGATTATCCTAGTTAAGGATAATGGGTCATGCTGTTTAAAATACTGAATTGTCATCGGTCCTTAATAAGTATGCCAAATTTCGAGTTAATCCGACGTTTTAAAGGGGGTCAAAATCATGTTCAAAGATTCCGTTACATACTAACATACATACGTCTAGCTTCAGACGTAGACGCAGATAAAAGTGTATTAAAAAGAACAAAATTTAAATAGCCTTCTATCAGATGGCAATAAGGTGCGTGCTTACAACGCTTGAGTGATACCGATTCTGATTACTCCTTTGTCATACTCAAGTGGCATCAAACCAATTTGACACCATGGACAGAAAAGGTTGCACGCTGAAAACATCGCACAGGATGCATCATCCTCGTTCATCAATAATTAGGTTGTATATTCCACGAAAATGTGGGGGACGGGGCTTCCTAAATGCCAAAGCCCTCCATAATCGCGGAGTATGCAAGGTCAGGGATTATTTCCTTAAGATGTCGAGAGCTAGTATATTAATAACTAGCAATCCGCCCTCGCTTCGCTTCGGATTCAGTCGCCTTACGCGCGTAGTTCCCGTTCCCGTGGGAATACCGGGATAAAATATAGCCTATGTTACTCCCTGATATTATAGCTTTCCAATGGTGAAAGAATTTTTAAAATCGGTCCAGTACTTTTTGAGTTTATTCGTTACATACAAACTTACAAATTTTACCTCTTTATAATATTAGTATAGATAATATTAAGTACATACATACGTAGATTCACACATTTTCCCATAGGGGTATGCAGACACCCCTTTCCACCACTTGCTACAATCCTGATACACCACTTTCACTTCCTCCACATTCATTAATCTCCTCATGCGTGTTCTTCAGTTTAGGGTAGGTAAGTACCCTAAACTGAAGAAGATAGAAGTCTAACCTGACCTTTCTTAAGAACGTCCCCGATCTGATCGTGGACGTCTTTGACTTCACCTTCTAACACTTTCGTTCACATTCGCCCTATAAATTCTCCTTGTTAGTCTCTTTTCATTCATTCTCTCTACATGACCGAATCAACTTAACATACCTTTCTCAATCCTTGTCGCTACATATAGTTTTATATCACAACGTTTCCTAATTTCGCTGTTCTTAATTCCATCACTCACTCTTACTGAATGGAGTGTGATAAAACTTCACAATAATATAGCTTACACATCAGAATAACACATAGGCTATAATTTATCTCGACATTGCCACGGGAAGGGGAACTATGTGGGTAAAACCGCAGGCCGCTGCTAGTAAAAAAATATTAGAAAAGAGAATTTGCAGTAAAATGTGGTTTGTAAACGACTCTCTTCTAAATACGTCTAAATATGCCGCCCAATTTTAGAACCTGTCTTAATAAAGAACATTTTCCTTCATAAAGTTTTTATAGCGTCAACCTTCAGTTTATGTCGATGGGTAAATTCAGGCACTTTTTAACGTTATCCGTATATTGGTGAAAACTGTTATAGCGTTTAGGAAAAATGACAAAAGTTACAGCTTAGGTAAAATGATAACGACATTTTGTTAGTACAGATATTTTGAAACACGCCTTTATTTTTGTTCTAGTCTTTTAGTCCGGTATACGGTAGTAGACTTTCTATTTCACAGAACTGAAAATGGGACAGTGGATATAGACCTAATATTTTTATGACAGATTTTCTTTCTGAATACCACAGTTCAGTGATCCGAATTATTACTCCGAACGAACGCTTATACTTTATTTTTCGATGTTTCAAGACTAGTGCCTCTTATATTTACAAATATTTTTTGTTCTTTTCTATTCTATTTTATGCAATATTTCATAACAAATCAGACTCTTCTTCTAAATATAATTTCGATAAGACTCGTCTTCCGAACATAAAATTCTAGTTTCATCACTTCAGGGATAAAACTTTGAATTTATAAAAATATATCTCTAAAAAAAGTTGTGTTTAATTAAACTGTGGAGCGAAACACTAATCAACTGGTCTCTTTGATATATTATCTAGGATCTATAAAGTTTCCTAAGTTATCTACTTCACAAGCGAGATCGGGCCTTATAAAGTAAAGGAAATTACAAAAAATTCATTTAATTTTTTTTTTTGGCGAATAGCCCCCAAATTTTAATTTGCATGTATAATTTATTTCTCTCTCGACTTATCGACAAATCTTAATTGATTTATTGCGATGAAATTGAATATATAATTATATTATTTTTAATTGCACTGCGTATTTTACTAGGTTGTAACCGACATAGCATGAAGAATTAGCACGCTTTGAAAAAGAGCTGACTACATCGACCGACGAACCGACAACCGCTGGGGAAGAAAGTTTTTCGAGTGACGACCACGTATCGGATGACGCAGTGTAGGACGCCTCTCCACTGGATGGACCGCAGACCTGGTGAGAGTTGCTGAGCGTTGTTGGATGCAGGCGGTACCAAACTGGACTTTATGTCGACACGTAAGGGAGACTTACGTCCAGCAGTGGACAGCGTTTGGCTGAATGATAATGATTTTACTAATTTAATGAAAATTAACTTTAACTTGAAATTACAATTTCATTGTTTTATTCATCACAGCTTATATACGTCCTACTACTGAATTCGAGTCTTCTCCACAAAGGGAAGGAAATTGAGTTACTATACCACGCTGGACAGATGAGTTGTTATAGAGTTTTATTTCGAGTTTTCCTTTGCTTGGATAGATATTAAATGCATATTATATCACCTAGTTGCCTTTCACGATACCCAAGATGGTGAATTGTATTCTTACTCCCTCGACCTCGGCCCACATGACTGACGTTTCCAAACAGCGAGGGAACGTCTCGCGAGGAGAGGGTACTCCTCAAGGGGTATTCCGTCGGGTTTACCACTGACGACAAGTCATCCTGCACCGGTGGTCGGCCCACGACGAAGGCGACGTGTCACGGGTGGGTTATGGGGCTGTGCGCGCCGCCCCTCTGTCGCCCCGGACGAAGCCAGGCGACGGGTGCGCTAACCATAGCGCAAAAAAAGGGATGTAATATACAGAACACACGTATGCAATAGAATGAAAACTAAAAATTAAACCCTATACTAAGCCGTCTAACGAGCGTGGCCAATTGTAGAAGAGCTTCAAGCCCAGAAATGGAACGTGGAACGATGAAATTTGACAAATGATTGTTCTAAGAAAACACTAAACTTAACCTTTAGAAATAAATTGTACTCACCAATATAAGTGCGAAAAGCGGTAATGGGGCATGATGCCTTGCTTGATACGTAGCTAGTAGTGTTCCAGCTCCTAGGCTTACCGTTACAAATAAGGAGCCACCCAACGCTAACGCCTCCCATTCAGGTGCAAACGGTAGAAGTGCAAGACACAGCACTATCGACAATACAATTGTTATCACCGATAGCGATGCGATTGCTTCTGTCTGCGTACTTAATTCCTGTAACAATAAAATACCATTGTCATTTCAGCTCTGGATGTTTTACTTTTGGGATCAAACCTTCTTCAAAAGTAAAGGGCTATTAACCTACTATAGGAGGCTAATCAGAAAAATTGAGGAGTTGTTGCGAGTAATGCAGTCGCATATCATTCATCGCTTTTATGGCCATATGTTGATCCATACACATACACTACAGCCTTTACAAACCTTATTAAGGTTTTGCATTTTTTTGATATGAAACATCTATAGACAAGGATAAACGTAATCGTTGGCGTAGCGTAAACAGGCCGTGGCGAAGCCTCGCCACGCTCTGTGATAGTAAGCGTAGGTTTAACCAATTGTCACAGTAATATCGTCAGAGGCATCGAATATAACTATTTTAGTATTACAAATATCACTGATTAAAAGAATTGATTTGTCACAATTTGAATTTTTTTTTGGATTTTTAATTCTTGTATTTAATTAAAATAAATGTTTATTGAATAAAAATCATCATTATCTGGTAAACAATCGTAATATTTAAGTTACACATTATGCCATATTAGTTCCTGACGTAATCTGTTCTTTTATGCATATATACTTGTACAAAATCATTTGATGTTTCACATCTGGAATCCTGAGCAACGGCTCACTTTGTTTCCTTTAGTTTAAGAGATACTTTAGTCACATGATGTACCTGTGACTAGCCGCCATTTAAGCCATTCCGCACCAATTATATACTTCGACGCACCATCCAGGTCGCCATTACTTTGAATAAGTGATACAAGGTATCAAATCAACGGGAGGTTCGATCAAAGCGGAATAGGTATTCCCTCTAGGGAAAATAAGTTGCGCGTCATGCCGCCCTAGTTGCGCGTCATGTCGCCCTAGCCGAGGCCGCGGGTGACGTGACCGGGGAGTTAGTCCGTCACCCGCCGAGAGGCCGACCGCGTGAGGTAAGACCGACGTCCTCCCCGAGGGGGAGGGGACGTCGGTCAATGAGAGGGTACCCCAAGTAGGGGTATTCCGTCGGCCCGACCACTGATGACAAGTAACCCTGCTCCGGTGGTCGGCCCAACGACGAAGGCGACGTGGTGTTCGGGTGGGTTGCGGGTGTTGTGTGCTTACGCCCCTCTGTTGCCTCGGACGGAGTGGTGCGAGGAGAGCACCGACCGCGGCCCACCCCAAAAAAAAAAAGGGAAAATAAGTTACTTTTATATAAATTTTAATTTATGCAGACTCTGACTTCATAATTGCCTTTTCTGATTTCCCAACACTTTTTAGCTTTCATGGTCACGGGTTGGACGTGAGATGTCTTAGTGCCCTCGTGATCATCAACACTGAAAAGTGTGCGAAACGTCAAGAAACCAAAAATCAGATACAAACGCTATAAAATCCGTCAAAATAATTTTATTTATAATGTGTAATACTCGCATAATCATCAGAAATCATTTCATAATTGCCTTTAGATAACAAATTATCAATACGTTTATTTTAATAATACAATATAGTTTATAATAAAAAAAGATTTTTTATGGTAGAAAGCTGCTTTATTTCAAAACACATAAATTACGTTAACAGCCATGGAATGCACTGTAGTAACAAGCTTTAATAACTATCTTGCATGTTAAAAATAGCGCAAAACTCTTATCGAATGAATATAGAAACTTTTATTAACCCCTGACTAAAAAAGAGGGGTGTTATAAGTTTGATGTCGATGTCTGTCTGTTTGTTTATCTGTCTGTGGCATCGTAGCTCTGAAACGGATGGACCGATTTCGATGTAGTTTTTTTCACAGACAGATTCCTGGCGGTGGTTCTTAGCTATGTTTGTCTAATATCGGTAGAGTAGTGTAAGAGTTGGAGTTGATGCTCCAAAATGGTGTAATAGCGTATGATTTTTCGATTAAGTGCTTCACACGTGCCAGTATAATCGTTAAATAACAATTAATTGATAATTCCTGTTGAAAAGAACATAATGCTTTTATATTATTTTAGCTTAGAATAATAACGTATAGAAGGATAGTGTCATTATTTCGAACGTTCGAAACATGAATCTAAAAATACTAATGGCGCGCAGACGATTACACACGTACACACGCACACCACTATACAAATTATGAAATCAAGTTTTGTTTTTATTAACATAAATCGTCGAAATACTTTTAAAAGTAATGTTAAAAACCTATTTAAGTTTTTCAAATGTGTTATGACACCATTTGAATGCACAAACCGTCATAATTACCTATTTATTTTTTAAGAGTTGCGTACTTACGTGTAGTACAATGGCTTGTACATTACGGAACGATTCCGGCGTAAGCTCCATTAGGCTCCAATTGAAATGCTTCACTTTTTGTGCGTGAACTTACCTTCTATACGTTATTATTCTAAGCATTTTAGTTTGTTTCGGGGGTTACTCAAAATTTTCCATTTTATTCATTATATTACATCATTGCTACGAATACTACCAACCTTTATGTTACTCCTGGGTGTCATAAAAGACGGCTCTTCTTTTTTTTTGTGGCGTGGGTTACGGTCGGCGCACTCCTCGCTCCACTCCGTCCGGGGCAACAGAAGGAAGCGAACACGCACACTCGTAACCCACCCATATAGCACGTCGCCTTCGTCATTGGGTCGACCACTGGTGCAGAGTTCCTTGACTTCAGTGGTCGACCCGACGGAATACCCCGAGCGAGTACCCTCTCCCGTCGACGTCCCCTACCGGGATGCCGATCGCCATCGCGAGGCTAACCTCTCCGCGGGTGCCTGGACTAAATAAAAGACGGCTGAGAGCTTTACATCGCCCTGAATAAACGATTCCGTTTGAACAACAATTACATTCGCAAGTAAGGTGAAGTTATCAGGCAAACGGCCAGTTATAAAACTTTATTTTCTTTCCCAAAAATGATATCTGCATATTATAATCCTTTAGTCGTCTGGTGGTTATCTGTCTGGTGACGGAGTAAGGATACAATTCATCCCTACTTGCCCGTGGATGTCATTAAAGACATAATATATCATAACATATCTGCAAGAGAAGGAAAACTCGAAACAAAACCTTATTCCAACACGTCTGATCAGCGTAGAATAGTAGGTCAATTCCCCTCGCATTATGGAGGAGGCCTGAGCCCTACAGTGGGACATATATAGGCTGAGATAATGATGATGATGAATCGTCTTTTATGACACCTATGGGCTAGTGGTGAATTGTATTCTTTCTCCGTCAGCACACAAAGCTCTATGACCATATACCCTTGATAATATTAAATTAGTTAAACTTATAAATAATGTCAAAGTTCGTTTCACATGATATAGTATAGATGAACTATTATCCGATCCATTTCCCATCCAATATAATATTATTTTTCCATTTATTTCGTGTAAAGTAATAAATAAGTAATAGAAAACATACTGAAATTTATCAATAAGCTATTAAGGAATGCCCGGTGGACTGTTTGCAATATCTGTTATTGTGCCAAAAAAGTATCAAGGTCCAGGTAGGATTTTCTCTTTGATAACATGTTACTATTACTTTCTGTTAGGCTATTAGAAGCTTAGACTTTTTGATAAGTAATATTAGAGATATTGTTTGTTATATTTATTTTGACCATTTATATAAATAAACTAGCAACCCGCCCTCGCCTCGCTTCGATTTCAGTCGTCTTTCCTGCGTAGTTCCCGTTCCCTTGGGAATACCGGCATAAAATATAGCTTATGTTACTCCCTGATATTATAGCTTTCAATTGGTGAAAAAAATTTTGAATTCGGTCCAGCCGTTTTGAAGATTAACAGATTAACAGCCGTTTTGAACAAACAGACAGACAAAAAAAATATAAAGTGTATTTTGTATTATTAGAAAATAAATTCTCTTTGTAAGCTCTTCATAAATATATTAGATTCTTATTGCAGTTTAATAGAAAAATGAAAGGAAGGTTTTTAAAGTGAAACTTCGAAGCCGACGAGAGAATGAGATAAAGGATAAAGAAGTTTCATTTCTGCCATGCGTACTTTGTACACACACTCTTTTTTTTTTTCATTATCATCATCAACTCAGCTTATATACGGCTGCAGGGCTTGAGCCTCCTTTACAATAGTAGGGAAATTGACCTGCTGGTCAGACAGTTTGTTATAGGTTTTTATTTTGAGTTTTCCTACTCATGTTTTTCCTTTTTAATAAATAATTTTCAGGGCTTTTATCATGTTTCAGCACCTCTAGTCGCGTTCACCCACGACCACGATACTTCTTGCATACCTCACACACCCTTGGGTTTTCGAGGACTAGGGTAGGGGGTATTCAGCCTAGATATCACAAAGGCATTCCATAGGGTCTCGTACAGGGCAATTCTACTCGTCTTTACTGGGACAAAGACGTGCTATTTGAATCACCTGACTGTACCTCTAGTATTGCGAAGGTCCATGAGCAGCCGTATCACTTATCAAGTATGCTGTTTTTAGTCTCTGTCATTATTAGCGATAAAAAAATACTGAAAAGTCCGTAAAAATAGTTTTATTTTACATAATAGGTATATAATACTTGGGTAAACATCTTATAACTCTTTTTTTCGACTCATTAAACACACAAAATAAGATGTTATTCGTATTTTTACTCAATAAACTTAAGAAACTAAATCAAATATAGTAAATTTTAACATATTAACCTTTTTTTTATCTCACATTAATTCAATAAACTGCTGCCAGATCGGGACGCGAACGTTACTGACAAAGAATCGACAAAAAAACTTAGCGTGTTTCTCTTTTTAGGTTTCCGTATCCAAAGGGTAAAAACGGGACCCTATTACTAAGACTTCGCTGTCTGTCCGTCGGTCTCTCTGTCACCAGGCTGTATCTCAAGAACCGTAATAGCTAGACAGTTGATTATTTTACAAATTATGTACTTCTGTTGCCGTTGTAATAGCAAATACGAAAAACAAGATAAAATAAATATTTAAGGGGGGCTCCCATACAAGAAACGCCATTTTTATCTATTTTTTTATAGATAATGGTATGTAAACATTCGTGCGCGACTCCGACTCGCACCTAGCCAGTTTTATTTTATTTCCTTTTTTGACTTCTTTTCATATAAAATTGTATACAAAATATTTAGTAGTTATTAGCTCTCGTATGAATGTCTTTTAATATCTAGTTCACTGACTTATGAATATATGACGACATACTCTAAGTAGGTATAAACTTGTCCGCAAAAATTCGTAACAGTTCATTACACCTCTAAAAATCATGGTCATTCGCATGAAATGGGTCACCGAACGCATTATAATACCCTGCTTCCCTGTTCATTTTTTCTAAACCCTTATTGTTTACAGAATTATAATGATTTTACAATAGTGGTAAAATCAAGATCTTGATCGTGGAAATGTGTGTAAAATGATGCTGTTAGCGTGTAACAGCGTGATTTTATACACATTTTCAGAAGGGTAGCTGCCCGTTTTCCTTGTTATACCTCAGCCGATTTCTAAGATGTCCAGTGGAAAATAAGGAATGATAACATTTTATTCTTATTAAATATATTTTTTCAATTAAGCTAAATTATAAAAAAAAATAAGATATTAAATTAAAATATTTACAAAATAGGTATTTAAAAGAGGAGGTGTATGAAGCTTCAAAAAGTTTCTCCGTATCATTGTCCATCAGACACGTGCCCAGAAGGCTGGCAACATTTCTACATAGAATGACAATGCTAATCTTTTGGGCAAAGTATATGGTCCGGAAGGTAGCGTTGCATTTTAGGTACTGATTTTAGGCCAATCGAGTATAATCTTTTTCAATAGATCTGAGATAACTAATAATCGAATCAAGGGTCAGCTGGCCCACCCGCGGTGCGCGTGGGTGTAGGGTCAAGGGTCACGGCAATCGTAAAAAAAAAATAAAAATTAAGTAATAGTATGCCGACTAAAATTTTTTTCAGGGATAGTTTTGATACGGAGATACGATGTATCGAGCTGAAAAAACATCGTCAGCTGCATCGTGGAGGGAGCACTAAGTATGCGTCAGCTGCTCGCATGAATTTGTAAAAAAAGCACCTTAATTAAAATGATAGTACGCCAGATGAAATTTAACTGTGTGATTATTTAAATAATTCAAAGTATAAAAACTATAATCAGCAGCGTGGGTAGCGATAGGTGCTGTGTGGTAGCGGCTGTGCTGTGTGGTAGCGGCTTCGAATACTACCAACCCTTGCTTTGCTCGTGGGTGTCGTAAGAGACGACTAAGAGCCCTAGATTGACCCGGACCAACTCCATCTGGTACCATTTGGGTCAACGATTACATTCCCAAGGAGGGTTGATGTCAGGCAGGCGGCCGGTCATACTGGAAGTATGCCCCGCCTGGGGGCCTCAGCGCCACATCCTGTCAACGGAACTGGGAATAACAAGCCTGTCGCTACCGACCATCATCTCCAAGATGCTCGGCAGCGACAGCTGTTGGTCGTCGATGGCTTCCTTCTGTGAGGCTGTCATAAAAAGGAAGGAGGCCGCGGAGCGGGCACGCGAGGCGCTTGCGTCCGCTGACTCGCTCCGCCGGCGACGACCAGGGAGGAGGAGACGCCGCTATGCGCTCCTCCACCCACCGCTCTGAATGATGACAGGACGTGGCCAGACGGCCAAGCGTTGGGGTGTCGGGGATAGAATGTTGTCAGACGATCTCTGCGGCACCTCGTAATAGCGCGGAAGGGGCCGCTGTGGTTTTAGTGGGTATTTCGGGCACTTCTGTGGCCGGCGAGTCCCACACACACTCCCCTGTCTGTAACCGGCGGGGGATAGTGCGTAAATGCATTTCAACAGCGTGAAAAAAAAAAAAAAAAAAAAAAGGCGGCCGGTCATAAAAGTCATTGCCGAAACTTTTTGCAATATGTCAAAACAGATGACATATTGCGTCGACTCCAAGTAATTGGGATAAGAGCAAGATGATGATGATGTGGGTAGCGATAGAAAGACCGTCAGCTGACGCAATAAAGATTAAAAATATTGGAAAATTGATACTCGCTGCTTGCTTTGAGCACTGCCCTTCAGTATGACTAAGTAATAGTACGCTGACTAAAACTTTTTCCAGAGATTGTTGACATAATTCTATACCCACACGCACCGCTTAAGCAACTGACGGTCGGATCACTCATGAGTCATATAAGATCAACAACTGGTGTCAATATCAGCCGGCATACTATGATTTGCCCATTTGCAACGTTACCTCCCGGATCAATAGGTCCTCCTTTAAGTGAAGTATCGATTAGCCTTTTCGCGGTCTTTTTGTAAAGACTACGAGTAAACTTTTATTCTTAACCCTTCACGACATAGGCAAATTAAGTTTTATGGAATTCAGTTATGAGAAGGAACTGCGCAATTTGCTGTAAGGTACATAAATTACTATGTCGTTTGAACGCTCTGCACTATAGAAATTGCATTAGGGCATCCACTTGCCAAGTAATTTAATTGAAGGGCAAGAGCTTAAGCAGACATTCGACTAAGCTTATATCTATGTAAGTATACATAGAGTTCTTCTATTTGACTTAAAGACACGCATATGTAGAAGGCCCAGTCTTCATGCAATATCTTCATCTCAGCTCATCTCATCACCATCACAGCTCATATATGTCCCTCTACTGGGCTCGAGCCTCCTCTACTATGGAAGGCTTGGCTTACTTTACCACGTTAGTCAGACCGATTTATTTCAATACTTCTTCCTCTTACATCGTCACCCATGGAGAAGAAAGGGGGGTTGGTGAATTGTATTCTTACTCCATTACCACACCTAACCTAACCTATTAATGGGGTCGTAAGGTTGGCACCATGACGTAGTGTTGGCCAATACAGTGTATGTAGGCGACAAGAAAGAAATACAGCATTGCCAACTGTACGATCTAAATTGTATTTATACGATCTCTTATTTTCATTTTCTTCAGGATTTAGGTTACTATTGGGTATTTACCACGACTAGAATTAATCCTGCACGAACAAGCGCGCGCCTTAATATACACTCACGTAATTACATTTTCATGCTTAAAATACGTTCGACCAATAATATGACGAATAAACTTCACATATATTTTATCTCAATTTTAATATTAATGCATAAATTCGGTTACAGTCACCACCGGGACCCATATGAAATACTTGGGCCTGGTGCCCCGACTGGCATTGGTGATTCCGGGAGTATTTCTGTCAACTTACTACGCGGCTTCTCAGCGTGGCGTGCGCCCTTCTTGGCTGATACCGAATGTGGGCGGACCCAGCTCTACGTGACGACGGTTGTACGCAGGGTGATCCAGTGGTCGTTAGCCCTATATGGCGCACCGATGTGAGCAAGGTTCGTGACCGTCCGTCTGGGGGCTTTCTTATGCCATCCACAGAGGGCCATGGCACTCAAGGCCATACGAGGATACCTCACGATACCGACGGACGCAACATGCCTGTTGGCCAGGACTTCGTAGGACCTGGAGTCAAAAATGCTCGGTGAACTTCACTGGTGGATGTCCAAGACACTGGTGGGCAGTGGTTCAATCTCGTTGGCTGCTGCTGATGAAGTGGTTGGATTAGTTGCAATGAGGAATACGGCACAGCACACGCTCGTCATATGTAGTACGTGGGCGGAGAAGTGTCGTGAACTTGTTGCAATCACAGATCCGATCTGACACTGCCGACCATCGCTAGAGAGATGCTCGAGAGCGTCAGGAACTGAGACGCGGTCGCAGCCTTCTGCGAAGCAGTACAATAACTCCGATCCCTAATCAGACAGCCAAGCGTATTGATTATAGCATTTTTCTCCTATATGAGGACTGAGGACTACTATTATGTATCTACATAATAATACCGAAGCACTTGAATTATTATACATATATTACACTTATATCACACTATATTGAGTATCAAAGATCAAAGGCTTCCTTACGTCTGTCTGAATAATATATGTAAACAATCTCCTACAACAATGTAGAGACTTCCAGAAATTTCCACACAAAGAAATGACGAGACCACGTTAACATTGAAGATAGCGATCTTGTGACGCGAGCGATTTGTGGAATACCTATTTATATTACTCAACTTATTTTTTTGCATCAGTTGTTTGCCTTTTAAACTGGACTTAGTCAAAGTGTTATATGATGTTTTAGTCTCCTTACGCACACTTTCGGATATAAGTGCAATAAACCAGGTCACAGCGCTCGACGAACCGATAACCGCTAGGAAAAAAAGGTTTTTGAATGGCGACCACTTATCGGATAACGTCGTATTGGACGCCCCATAAGTGGATCCACGACCCGGTGAAAGTTGCTGGGCATCATTAGATGCAGACGGCACAGGACCGCACTTCATGGCGAAACATAAATAAGGGCTACATCCAGCAATGGATAGCGATAGGCTGAATGATGATGATGAGTGAAATCCTTAAGGACTTGAGTTATCTCTAACCGTCGGTGATCGGACCGGGGCTGAGTCCATCACCCGCAAGGCCCCGCACAAGGGCGACACTCCGGCAGCGCTATCAGTTGTTGCTGGAACGTCATGTTATCCAATAGAGTAACTCGCCAGGCTCGCTACGGGTGTTAAAGAATGGATACTATTCGACCTAATAGTGGTGGGAATATGGTATGTTAAAGGGCCCCCCGCTTTTTTGTAGAGATTGGTTATAATGTAGTCATACCGCGTCCGATCTATCCGAGGCGATGTATGGGATGGCAGACGATCCCATTATGGGATAGCACACAGACCTTTTACACATGAAATTAGGAATATATTTGCTAGAAGCTGGCGATATATTTGGTCATAGTAGAATACGGCTGTGCGACTACTTTGTGTTCCATTGACCGGCTTTCATGATTACCATAGAAAAGTATGGTATTATAAAATCATCGTATATTTATCCCTCGAGTGGCGACCACGTATCGGACGATGCAGTGTAGGACGCCCCCCCACTAGGTGGACCGATGACCTAGTGAAAGTTGCTGGGCGTCGTTGGATACAGGCGGCACAGGACCGCACATTGTGGCGCAACATGAGGGAGGCCTACGTCCAGCAGTGGACGACAATAGGCTGAAATGATGATGATGATGGTGATATTTATCCCTTCGTATTACACGTTCCGTGACAAGAGTAAGAATATAATTCACCACTCCCGTCCATCTTGCCCGTGGATATCGGCAAAGACGACCAAGGGCTATAATATGCACGAAACATCTGTACAAGAGGGAAAAAACCCGAAATGAAACTGACCTGCTGGTCAGACAGGGTTTCATTTCGGTTTTTTTTTATTGCAAACGGTGGCAAACGAGCAAACAGTACACCTGATGGTAAGTGTTGCTGCCACTCATGGACCTTTGCAAGGCCGCTGGCTGCCATGAAGAAAGTGAAGGGAGTGTGAATGCGTGTAATAAGTTTCGGTAATACTAAAGGCATCACTAAAACCCACCACACGCAAACCCCCTCAAAAAGTTGATTTTACGGCTTCTCGCTTACTGAACGAACCGCAATAACAAATTGCTACTACTCAGACGTCAATTTTCTGTTCAGTGTGGTACTACCCCGAACGGACTGGTCCGCGGCTGTAGACAGACAACTGTCAACAGTGTGGTCCTACCACTAGGTCCTACCACTAGTAGATCTACTTCGCTTTTAATGGTGGAGGAGGTTCAACCCCAGCAGTGAGGCGGGTACGAGCTAAGACGATATTATACGTTTTCTATTGTCTACAAAGAAATCGTGATTCACAAACTAAAATAAGAAAATAAAACGATAACTGTAAATACATTTCGTATACGTGTAAATAAACGACCACCCTTAATCATGCCTAGTATATTTCGTTCGCTCTTATTTGATTCTCCCAGAGGCGCTGTTCAGAGCTCTGTATAATGAATCCACGTAGCCTGGGGAGCCTTCACGATTGGATTAATTAAGCCCTCTGTGCCTCTTGCATTTAGCAAGATAATAAATCTGAATGGATCAAGTATGTACTTAATGATTAATACTTACTTACGTACTTAATGATTTACTTTTATTGTAAACAAATTTGAAATAGAGATATGTTAAAATTAAATTTATACAAGAGAGTAGGGATGTGAAAAAATAATCTATTTTCATAATAATCGATTATTACACAAAATAATCGATTAATAATCGATTTTTACAATCGATTATCAAAATAATAAAAATCGATTATTAATCGATTTTTTATTATTTGAAATTCGATCGAAATTAATCGATGAAACTGGCAGATTTCCTAAAAAAAAAATGGTCATCACGATTGTTTCATACTATATTAGAAAATAAAGCTTACATTTTCTAAAAAAAAGGTCATCATAATCCTGTTGGGAGAAAAATCGATTATTTTCCCTTTAAGTCACATCCCTACAAGAGAGGAAGAGAGGGAAGACTCGAAATAAAACTCTATACTAACATGCCTGATTAGCGTAGTTTGGAAGGTCAGATTCCCTCCTATTGAAGGGGAGGCTCGAGTCCAACAGTGGGACTTTTATGAGCTGAAATAATGATGAACAGGGCATCCATTTTTACATGTACGTTTGTGAATATTATATATTTTTAAATTTCCCAACAATCTTAAGATAATCTACATTCGCTACGCTTGAGAGACGCTTGTCACTGCACAAGAACGCTGAATAGCTTTGTAGAAATTAATCGCTACGCCGTAGCAAGACAGCTGCAGAATATTTTAAACTAGCAATCCGCCCTCGATTCTCTTTGATTTCAGTCGCTTTACCCGCGTAGTTGCCGTTCCCGTGGGAATACAGGGATAAAATATAGCCTATGTTACTTCCTGATATTATAGCTTTCCGTTGAGAAAAAAATTTTGAAATCGATTCTGTGGTTTAAGCGTGAAAACGTAACAAATAAACAAACTTACTTTCGCATTTATAATATTAATAAGAATATATATAGATACATATAAACTACAGTTTCTAATGTGGCGATGGAGTAAGAAACCAATTCACTACACTGTTTCTTGTCTATAGATGTCGTAAAAGACGACTTAAGGTTAATATGCATATAACTAGAGACTATATACAAGAGCCTACAATAAAGCCCTATTCCAAACCTTAGTTTGGACACCTGCCTGCCACCTGCCACTAGGGATGAGTCGATACCAACTAGGTATAGATACTTTTAATCGATACCCTATCGGTCGCGTCGCTAAGTATCGATACTCAATCAGTATCGAATGAAAAGTATCGATACTTATATCGATATCGAATCCTTTTCATTCCATACTAAGTACTAGTGTACTTATGAGCATAATTATGATGAGCTTTTCTTTTAGGAAGTCTTAGCTCTAACATTCGATACTGGGCACTAGTATCGATGCATACCCTGGTATCGAATCGTGTTTATAGTATCGAGATATTCGAGTTCGAGTAGTTTCTTCTGGCAGAATTGGTGAGTTTTTCTTTTTAGGAAATCTCAGCCCTAACATTCTATACTAAGCACTAGTATCGATTATAGTATGAATTTTTAAAGTATCGAATACTCTTTTCATTCGATACTGATACCATGGTTTTCATTCGATACTAGTATAGAATGAAAAGTATCGATACCATATGAGTACTCATTAGTATCGATTCATCCCTACCTGCCTCACCATGATTACATGGTCTTTTTGCAGGTTCATTTCCCTTAAATAGAGGCGAAGGTCCATGCCTAGTGGTAGGAGGAGAATGGGCTGAAATTATTTAAGATTTTATTATTATGACTTAAGTGAGACTTTATTTTTAGTAATTCTTTTATTATCGCTTATCACATTTATTATCACTTAAGCGTTATTTTAAATGTATTTTCTATTTCTATAATTTAAATTAAATGTTTATGATGCAATATTGTCCCAAATTATTTATATAGATAAATGTGAGTATTTATAAGGTAATTGTTACTTACTAGAAAAGAAAGAAGTATTCCTGAGGGATAGCAAAAAAAAGTTAAAAGAATAATTTATCTTCTTTATCTTTATATATAAATTTCTTGTGTATGTGTGTATGTCACTGAACTCCTAAACGGACGGACCGATGTTGATGAAATTTTTAATGTGTGTTCAAGGGGATTTAGATTCACAATTGGTCCTAGTAGGTGGCGCTGCTGTCGATTTGAAGGAGATTTCCTTTTATTTTATTGAACAGAACAACGTCTATTGGGTCAGCTAGTCTTTATCTTATATATCAATTTGTAGCGTACGTGTGTATGTCACTGAACTCCTCCTAAACAGCTGGACCGATGTTGACAAAATTTTTTGTGTGTGTTACCTTGAACACACACAAAAAATCTAAACCGTCCTCAAAACCCCTTGGTTTTGAGGACGGTTTAGATTCACAATTGGACCCGGTAGGATCTTCTGTTCGTATGTTTGTAATTGAACTCCTTCTAAACGGCTGGACCAATTTTGATGATTTTTTTGAGACCATGCCGATGGATATGAATTCTCATCCATCGGAATAGCCATTCGGAACATCGAAAGCATTTAGTTTAGATTAATAATTGAAACCGGTAGGTGGCGCTGCGATCGATTTCAAGGAGAATTCAATTTTCTATTTTTACAGATTTGTACAGAATAACGTCTGTCGGGTCAGCAAGTATGTATATATATTTCTTGTGTACGTGTGTATGTCACTGAACTCTCAAACGGTTGGACCGACATTGATGAATTTTTTTGTATGTGTTCAAGGGGATTCGAGAATGGTTTAGATTCATAATTGCTACCGGTAGGTGGCGCTGCTGTTGATTTCAAGGAGAATTCCTGTTATTTTATTTGAACAGAACAACGTCTATTGGGTCAGCTAGTTGGGTATACAACTTAACGGCTTCCATAATTATAAAAGCAAAAACTTCTTTCATCTTCGTTTGAGAATACATCCTGTTATAAAAGGCTATTGTAGTCTTTTTTATTGGTACTTTAGTACCAATTATTTATTGAACTAACTTATTCATACTTGAAAATTAATTGATTTTGACACGAACGTCATCGGCCACGTGTATAAATATGCTAGTGCATAATAGCTAGTCGCATGCTTCTCAGTAACCTACCTATAAGATTGCCTTTAATGGTTTGTAATTCCAGCAAATAGATTTGTATTACGACTTTAGTATTTAATCGAGAAAACATAGAAAGTAATATTAAAATATGTATAAATATAAAGTAGCTGCCATACAGCATACGTAGCAAAGAAGGCTATAAGTAAATCACTTTTGAATAAATAATTAATTTACATAAAGAAATGATATGCCAGCAAAAAAATAAATATGAAAATAGGCGCCAAGTTCAATAATTTTGATAATTATGATGCGCTTGTCGACTTTACTAACAAAAGACTTGAGATAAAAATTTGTGCCAAATTCTGTAGATTATCCTGAAATTTATTTATTAGAAAAAAATAGCTCCCATTTTCATACATTCGAAAAGATTTCTATTATATTTTCTTTGGTCTTCAATTAATGACATACATTGTATCCCAATGTAGCGAATTCTCCTTCTTTGTCGCACGTTTTCCAAGGCCTCGTATAGCCAGATGCGCCTCATTTTTCTGAGATGCAGCTCTTCTTCATCTAAAAGTAAACCTATCACAGCAAAACGTGTATTTGAAAGACGAGCCGTCACTGGCACCGTACTAAAGTTATTACGGAGATGTGTGAATAGACAGCACTGTGAATTCACTGACACTGACAATACTGTGCAGTTCGGGTACTGTGCAGTTACGGATGTGTTGAAATGAACCTTAACGCTGTAATGTTCGAAACATCGGGCAATCAAAAACAAACGCGATGAAATCCATTAAATAATTTTATTTACTATTTATGCTAAATAGTTAATAAAGAGTGGTAGGACCACACTGTCGACAGTTATCTGTCTACAGCCGCGGGCCGGTCCGTCCGGGGCAGTACCACACTCACGCAGAAAATCGACGTCCGAGTAGCAGCGATTTGTTACTGCGCTTCGTTCGGTGAGCGAGAGAGCCGGAAGCCCAATTTTCTGAGGGTGTTTGCGTGTGGAGGGTTTAGGTGGTGCCCTTGGTATCACCGAGCCTCAATGCACGCATTCACACTCCCTTCACTTTCTTCGCGGTAGGCAACGGCCTTGTAAAGGTCCATGAGCGGCAGCAACACTTACCATCAGGTGTACTGTTTGCTCGTTTGCCACCGATTGCAATAATAAAAAAAAACTAATTATAAGGGCCTCAACGGTAGCTCGAAATGTTTGGTGCAAAAACACTTCTTCTTTTTTCACTTTCTCTTCATTTGCATTTGGCTGGACATGCTGCCGCGCGTCTAAATAACGATAATATGATCTAGAACATCATCATCTAGTTCTTATTCCAATTAGTTAGTTTCCAATGCTAAAGTTTTGACAATAATTTTATAACCCACCGCCTGTCTGCCTCACATCAACCAGCTTTGATAATGTAATTTTAAGAGTTGATATCATTCGTAGCCGCCACCATATTCTGAATTATATCATACCCTTATATCCTGATTTAGAATATAAGCTTTAATAATGGAAGAATAGCTTTTTTTATGGTTATACCTACGCAGTTGATATACGCTTATAAAGTGTACGTGTCTTGAATACATATTTGAATACTTCCAGTTCAGAGAGGGATAAGTTATTTTATTTTTATTGTTAATTTTTATAACAAGATGCAATTAGAGTGGAAAGTTTTTTTAAGCAACATCTTGCACCAAGGATAAAAATGTGTTTATACTTATGTACGCTCGTAAGAAGTCATACTTCTACCAGATAAAAAAATAAATAATCGTTCAAAAAAACTAAAAAAAAATACGCTTTTAAAGAAAATACAACTAAAAAATAGAAAATATTTTTTAAAAAAATTGAATTAAGAATAGTGTATATAAGAAAAAAATATTTTTTATTGTAAAAAAAGCGTGGGGTGCACATTGTCAATAGTTATAAATATTTTATTGACAGATATGAGTAGAAGGATTATCATTTTGATAATATCTTAAAAAGCACCCCTATTTTTCTATTTTTTAGTTGGATTTTCTTTAAAAGCGTATTTTTTTAGTTTTTGTGAACTATTATTTATTTTTCATTTTTTAGTTGAATTTTTGCTAATCCTGATTATCTTAATAAGTATAACGGATCAAACTGTTTAAAATATTGAATTGTCATCGATCCTTAATAAGTATGCCAAATTTCGAGTTAATCCGACGTTTTGAAGGGGGTCACTATCATGTTCAAAGATTCCGTTACATACTAACATACATACGTCTGAAGCTAATAAAAGCGTATTAAAAATGTTCGCAATTAAATAACCCCCTACGCAATAAATATTTAAAATTTAAGGAACAACCCTTAAAAAGTAAAGAATAATTGGCCCATATCAGTCGTTAGAAATAAAATAAACTAATGTTTATTGAAATGTGAATTGAAAAATATTTAACAAGGCGTCTCTAAACATTATATTTTCCTAGTGATTTTTGATGTTTACGCGAGTATTATACATTGTAAATAAACTACTTTACGGATTTTATCGCATTTGTATATGATTTATGGTTGCCCGACGTTTCGGACACTTTACAGCATTCATGGTCACGGGCGGACTAAGACGTCCAAACAGGTCAACGTTATTACAGATATTTATAATTATCTACCCGGAACAGAAAGTATTTGAAACGTCGGGCAATCATAAATCAAATACAAACGCGATTAAATTCGCAAAGTAGTTTATTTGCAATTATATTTTCTAATGAAACTTAACAATAAACTACATATATACTTAATTTAACGATATTTATTTTTCAATTAAATTAAAGCCGCCGCGGGATATCGCTATGTAACAAACTTCAAATACTGATTCTTCTTCTTCTATCGCATCAGCGAGATTGCAGTTGTCAAATTGGTCCAGTACGCTGCCACCTTGATTGCGTCCTCAGGAGCGCTCATGAGCTCCTCTTTTGTACATGTTTGTGAACAAGCAGCAATATCAATTCTGAAATGGCTTTTTAATGTGATATATTCGTATTTAGTGGGTATTATTTAGAGTAGGTGTATTATTTGTCGTGCAGCATATTATAACCTGCAAGAAATTTACTCATTAAAACTAATATATTGAATCCAACACGATATGTCTGCTATAAGTTTTCGAGGAGTTGGGTTCTCTGGAGACCATCCAGGTTGTAGTACCAGGTCAACGTGATCGTATTGAAAAATCATAACCTACAAGGTAGCTCATTGAAACTAATCTATTGAACCCAAAAATACGATGTGTCTGTTGTGATTTTTTCGAAGAGTTGGGTTCTATGGAGACCAATCTGGTTGCAGCATCAGGTCGAAGTTATTAATTAATTATCATTAATTGAGTAATTATCCTAGTCGAGTAATCGTACGCTATTACATCATTTTGGAAAAGAGCTGATACTCTTACACTGCAGGACAGATATTAATCAAACATAGCTAAGAACTGCTGCAAAGAAACCTTTCAAATAAAAAAAACTGCATCGAAATCGGGTTATACGTTTGAGAGCTACGCTGCCACAGGCAGATGTACACACAGATAGACAGACATCGATGACAGACTTATAACACTCCTCTTTGAAAACTTATACCACCCCTCAAAAAACGCTATATGAGGTTATATTGAATTGTAAATGTGGTTTTACTTTTGTTATATTCGATTTGTATTTATACATATATATATATATATATATATATATTGAATTCGTCTAATTAAAAGCTTTTATTTAACTCATATATCCTGAATATTTCAATCAATATTTCACTCATTTCCACTGAAATTATCGGGCTGAAAATTGGCACACACGTTTCATTCACGTGACGATGCACTTTTATTGTAATAGCGACGTTTTTGATCCAACATGGCGGACGTCACAAAAAGTAAATTTTTAATTTTCACGATATGAATATCAAATGGAAAGACTTATATAATAAGCTAAACACAATAGATAGTGATACAAAATGGCTATTTATAATTTTCATACTAACGTCTGCGATATAGGCATCCAACGAAAAGGCTTGAGAAAGCGAAACAGAATTGGTGAGGTGACGTCATCTAAATTCAGTAAGAATACATTTCACTACTCCCTATCTTATCTAATTTGATGTTTTTAAATTTGTTACTTTCCGTGTCGTGAAAGAGTGAAAAGGAATACAATCCACCACTCTTATTTATGACCATGGGTGATATAATAGATAATGATTTAGAGACGCAATACGCAAATAACATCTTTTCAAGATAATCTACGAGTACATTCGAAATAAGACCCCATATCAACCCGGGTAGGCAAATTTCAGTCCATTCCAATCCTATTGTAAAAGAGCCTGGAGCCCCCGCTGTAGGATATATATGATCTTAGACAGCGATAACGAACATTACAATTTTTCGCCTTTTCTAAATATTTTTCGAAGATTATTGATATTTTTCTTCTTCTTCTTATTTAATGGCAATAAGCTACAATAATATGAGCTATTGGTGCCAATGTTGAGTTATTATATTGATTAATCACGTCTTTAGTCTCCGTGTTTTAGTCAGTAGTTAGCAATGTTTGGTGCTGTTAACCAAATCTTGCTTCCTTTGGGAATTTTGGCAGAATGTGATAATGCGCGCAATTCACTATTATATCGTATTCACTACATTTGAACATTTTATCTGACTTATATTACATAAAATATCAGCAAAATTATTCAATATAACACTAAAATAATTAATAACATTTAAAAACGCTACATGACATTTTAACATTCTCGTCAAAAGTCCTCGATGTTTTTAATTAGGCTTATATTCTATTTGGTCAAAAATATCATTCTTACGTGTGAATGTAGTACGCAGACAGCACAGAGTAGAATAGCGCTGCACAACAGAGTGACACATAGGGCTGACACGAACAGAGCATGCTTCAATCTCACGCAGTACCTCCTGTACAGAGCTTCCAGCTCCAACTCTGTACCTTCCTCTTCTGTGGACAACATTATAGGTATTATTTAATAAATATGCACCAAAATTTCTATAATAGTATCTGATGTTTACGCAAGTACCTATTACACATCTATATATAAAAAAGAAAGTCATGTTAGTTACACTATTTATAACTCGAGAACAGATGTACCGATTTGGCTTAAAATTGATGGGGAGGTAGCTTAGAACCAGGAGACGGACACGCAAATGATAGCTAAACGTAATTTTGTCTATAGTTAAAAATTTTATTGTTGGTATGGTTGCAAATTTTGATAATTATAATTTTGTCAGAAATCCATAATGAGTAATTTGTATTCCCTTTGAATCATCATTAACCAAGACCAAGACGATCGAATATTTCCCGACAAAGCTGTAATGGTTCTTCCATTAGAGACGATATTTTTTTCGGAAATTTAGAAAATATATTTACGAAAAAAATTATGGCGGTACGAAGTTCGCCGGGTCGGTTAGTTTAAAATAAAACTGTTTTTAATGTTGTATTCGATTTTATGTTCCGTGTGGTGACAGAGTAATAATACAGTTCACCGCTCTCTATCTTGCCCGTGAATGTCGTAAAAGACGACCAAAGGATATAATACGCATATAACAGTTATGCAAGAGAAGAAAAACTCAAAATAAAATCCTCTACCAATCTGTCTGAACATCATGGTATAGTAAGGTTAATTTCACTCCTATTGTGAAGGAAAGTACTACGGAGGAAATAAAAGACTATGCCAACATTTCTGATCAGCGATATAGTAAGTCAATTTGCCTTCTATTGTGGAGGAACGTTGAGCCTAGCAGCAGGACGTGTAGGAGTTGAGATGAAATGATGAAAAATACCTAATCTTTGTCCCTTACAAATATACAATTGCAGCGGGAGACCAGTTGTATATTTTAATATAAAATTAACGGGCGCATATTACATAAAGACTCAGAGCAACAATTTGTGTATCGCACAAAGTATTGTATTGCAAAGGAATCGAATCAGGGACTTAGTATTTTAAGTCTGTATGTTATCCACTATATCTGTGCTTTAGAAAATATATACAATTGTCCATTATTTCAGTTGGAATTTATAATAAACCTTAACCCTTTTCCAATGAATGTGTGCTCTAGAAAAGAAACCAATATTAAAAGAAACCTATATTAAATTCCGAGGTCAGTGAATGTAGATAAGTTTTCTGTAAGCGCAAATATTTTACAGATTTTATTGTGTTTTTATATGGTTTTTAGTTTGCCGACGTTTCGAAGACTTTTCAGCGTTCACGGTCCTAGGAGGACTAAAGTGTCTAATAATCTCTATAATAATGATGACTTATTGGACGTGAAACACTATAGTCCTGACCATAAACAGTAAAAAGTATTCGAAACTTGGGCAAAACAAAAATGAAATACAAACTAATAAAATCCGTAAAAATAGTTCTATTTCAATCATAAAATGTAAATTAAAAAAAAAAATATTAACCCTATCATTTAAAATGGTGTCTAAATTCATAATATCCAACGTTTAAAATTGTTTAATTACTCCTTAGTAATAAACACATAATTTAGACATAATTAAATAAAATAAAACCTTCATAACCGTCCTATTTATGATATGAATATGCTTTCGGTTTAATTACGACTTGCTTTGTTCTTTACAATAGATAAAAGAACAAAAATGGGTAATTAAATTCTGTAGTAATGAAGAATATACAAGAAGATTACAAATATTTTAACCATTTTTTATAGTTACGCAAACGGATTTTCTTCATACTGAGAGGAAACTTAACAATATTACGTTGATCGTAATTGCTTTTCCGTTATCGGCCCATGTCCCTTAGTTGATTATAAATAAAACTATATGCCCTACCTAACTATTGCCACTTCAGCGTGCTAATATGTCGTGCTATCTCAGTTACACCTGTTTTCTACGGCTTTCCATATTTTGGATTCTATCACACACAGAAATCACGAACATAGCCCCTTCCATAGCACGCTGAGCGCTTGAGTTTGGTTATGAGTCCTACATTTAGGGAGGGTTTCGGTGCCATAAGTAACATCCCTTAGTTGATTTCTTTTTATTATCTGTGGTGCGATTCATAGAACTTCGCAATATCTGAATCACAGCCAGAGTGCTACTTCATCAAAACGAAACTGTATCCAATGCTAATATTACGTCGATTTACTGCGAGAGTGTGGTACTATTATCCCAAATGAGCTAGTCTAGGTATTTTACGATATAGGGAAATGAAGTCTTGGCTAAACAATATTCTTCTGTCATAGAAAACCTGTAATAGATCATGTTATATTATATAACTAGCAACCCGCCCTCGCTTCGCTTCGGTTATAGGTTATAGTCGTTTTGTCGTGGGAATACCGGGATAAAATATAGCCTAGTTTACGCCCTGATATTATAGCTTTCCATTGGTGAAAAAATTTTTGAAATCAGTCCAGCCGTTTTGAAGATTACCCGGAACAAACAGACAGACAGACAGACAAAAATTTTTTAATTGCTATTTTAGGCATAGGTATCGTGCAAATAACTGTGTGAGCATGAAAAAAGCCTATTATTTTGACATTACAAACAGACACTCCAATTTTATTTATTGGTATAGAGCAGCTATACTCTAAGTGTGTTCCGCGGAACCCTAGGGTTCCGTGATACCTCTGTCGGGGTTCCGCAAGAATTTAGAAATAAAAAAATCAAAACACCTCTCTCTGGTCGCTCCGCGGCTGTGCGGACTCCGCGGCCGCGCGGAGACAAAACGCTATGAATGTTATTTATTTATTTATTTGTATTTGTATAAGCTTGTGTTACATTAGCTGGTACAATATCTCATAAGTTTGGTCTCAACAATTTTAGACTTGTACAACGCGTTCGCTCTAAGTTTGCCGGTCTGTGGAATGCGCGTACCCTCCCCCACGTGACAACAAAACTTATAATGTGTCATAGTTTTACCCAAATATCTAACGTACACAATTTTTATTGTTACAATTAAATAAAAAATTTCGAACGTCATACACTCATACCTATCGCCAGCGGCAAACTTAAAACGAGCGGGTAGTATACTTGTAAGCGCTCAGTCTCTTTGATAAAAGCCGCCTCTGAATTAGACGCTATAGTTGTCAACTAGCGACTTTCGTCTCTAACTTCAAAGGATAAAGTCGATATTGTTTACAACGCTATTTTTAAATTTCTGTTTTTATTTTTGCTTTTTGTTTATCAAAGGTGCCGACTCGAGTATTTTCGAGAATATTTGAGATCGAGTCTAGGACTAAGTATAAAAGCGGCGATCGCGCGTTGGCGTCGTCAGTTGATGATTAGCGTTCGGAGCGATAAGTTACTACCTACTTACAAGCTCGCTAGCGAGAAACTAGTGTTCATTGTTTTACTGCCTGCTGTATTCTGTTGTCTCAGTTTTATACATTTCTTCCCTGTAGGTTCTAAATTTAGTCTCTTATACGCAGTAACGATTGTGCATTATTTAAACCCCACTATCCTGACTTGTAACATTATAAATAAAGAAGAATGGAACGTTGGCTTAAAGGTGTTAAACGTGTTCCAACAACATCTTCTAATGACGCTGATTGTTCAAAAGCAATGCGCGCGGAGAATTTAGCAATCACCGATCCAGAAGATGATGCCACGAGTGCCACGACGTCAAGCTCGACGGTTTCAAAGACGAAAAAAAGGAAGTATGATGAATCTTATATCAGTTTCGGATTTGTTGATTCCAACGGCTCACCTCTCTGCATGCTCTGTAGTAAACTGCTTCCTAATAGTTCCATGGCACCTGCCAAATTGCGTCGACATTTAGAAACCGTACACCCCGAGACTAAAGACAAGAATAAAGAATTTTTTGTTCGCAAAAAAGATCAGTTATTAGAAAGTCAAAAAAATATGATGCATGTAACACAAACTACCAACGAAAAGGCCACGGAGGCATCATACTTAGTTAGCTATCGCATTGCACAAGCAGGTGAAGCGCACACTATCGCTGAGAAATTAATAAAACCATGTTTTTTTTTTTTTTTTTTTATTGCCAACGGTGGCAAACGAGCAAGCAGCACACCTGATGGTAAGTGAAACTGCTGCACATGGACCATTGCAATACCAGGGGCACAGCCAGGCCGCTGCCTACCGTGAAGGAAATACTCTTCTTAAACCTCGTTTAAAGAAGGACATGTCATAGCGCTCGGGAAACACAGCAGCAGGTAGTTCATTCCAGAGCTTGCACGTACGTGGGAGAAATGATCGCTGGAAACGTACAGTTGAAGACCATAACGTTTCCAGGTGAAATGGATGAACCCTGCTGCGATGTCGAGTGGTACGTTGGTAGAATGGTGACGGTGGTACCAAGTCAAACAGTTCCTCGGAGCACTCCCCGTGAAAGAGTCGGTAGAGTACACAGAGTGACCCAAAGTCTCTCCGCTGCTCCAGCGACTCCAATCTGTCCGTAAGATTGGGATCCCCGACGATTCGAACAGCCCGTCTTTGCAGGGAGTCAAGTGGGTCTAGCTGATATTTGGGCGCACCTGCCCAGAGATGTGAGCAGTACTCCACATGAGGACGAACCATGTGTATTAGACATAACAAAATGTATGCTTGATGAAAAATCTGCAAAGCATCTTTCTACTGTTCCGCTATCAAACGATACTGTTTCACGACGAATCCATGATCTGGCAAGCTACGTCAAACAAGAACTAGTTACACGTCTACAAAATACACGATTCGCTTTGCAAATGGACGAGTCGACTGATGTCGCTGGTTTGGCTATCCTGCTGGTTATTGTGAGATATCCATATAAAAGTTCTTTTGAAGAAGACATGCTTATGTGTTCATCGCTGCTTACAAACACTACCGGGGAAGAAATTTTTAATAAAATAAATATATTTTTTGAAGAACATAATCTCAGTTGGAACAATTGCATTGACATTTGTACAGATGGGGCCAAGGCGATGACAGGTAAAACAGCAGGAGCAGTGTCACGAATGAAAAATAAAGCGCCTAATTGTAGTTCCAGTCATTGTATTCTGCATAGACAAGCACTTGCGATGAAGCAAATGCCGTCTAATCTAAAATTAGTTATGGATGAAGCGGTAAAAATAATTAATTTTATCAAATCACGACCACTACAATCCCGATTGTTCTCATTATTGTGTGAAGATTATGGCAGCAAACATAAAACACTGCTGCTCCATACAGAAGTGCGATGGCTGTCTCGGGGAAAAACTTTAACAAGGCTATTTGAACTTAGAGCCGAGTTACAAATGTTTCTTTCAGCAGATACTTCTTTTAATTTGAAGGACCGTTTGTATGATAAAACTTGGTTGTTCCGATTGTCTTTTATGGCGGATATCTTTCAAAAACTTAACGAATTAAATTTATCGTTGCAAGGTAAACAGACAACAGTGTTTCAGGCCTATAATAAAATAACTGCTTTTAAAAGAAAATTAGATTTTTGGATCATTTGCATTGGTAAGAAAGAAATAGAAAGTTTTACGTTACTCAGTGAGTTTGTTAGCGAAAACGACTCAGAAATGTTTGAAGATAATGTGTTTGAAGAATTGGTCCAATATCTCAGTTCGATGCGCGCATCTTTTGAAAAGTATTTTCCCGAAGAACACAATACAAAAATTAAAGTGAACTCCTGGATTCATAATCCTTTTTTACCCAACTTGGAAAAGCCTGAAGAAATGTCATCAGACACAAGTATGGAGTCATTGTTCAAAACGACGCCTCTTAATGATTTTTGGTGCAGAATCCAAGATGAATATGCAATGCTTGGCCAAATGGCTCTGGATATTCTTCTCCCGTTCCCAACTACATATTTGTGCGAAACAGGAATCTCTACCTACGCAGCCACGAAAACAAAATATCGCAATAGACTGGACGCCGAAGCTGATATGAGACTCCAACTTTCTTCCATCAAACCTGATATCAAGCAATTGATGAAAAATAAAAAACAGTTTCATACCTCCCACTAGTTAGATTTTTTCTTTTTTAATGTTTTCTATTATTGTCCTTACCAAGTGGTGAAGTAAAGAAGTAAATAATAATTAGTAACTGATACATTGTACTTTTATTATGCTGATTAATATAGAATACACTTATAAAAATAATTGTTTTATTGTAGGGTTCCATCAAGTATTTTGCTTCCCAAAAGGGTTCCGTCATTTAAAAAGTTTGAGAACCACTGAGTATAGAGTATAGATATAATAATGTAAAATATATAAAGCGGCAGAGTTTGTTTGTTTGAACGCGCTAATCTCATAAACTTCTGGTCTGATTTGAAAAATTCTTTTAGTGTTAGATAGCCCATTTATCGAGAAATATATCATCACGCTAAAACCAAGAGGAGCGGAGCAACAATGAAAATGTTTTAGAATCGGATTTTTTCTTTTTGAGAGCTTCCGCTGCGTGCACTACATGAACGGTTAGGTTTCGCAAAAATCATGTGTAACAGAATTATATTATTTAAAAATATTTTCACCTTCTACGTAAACAAAGTCGCGGGTTAAAGTTAACATTAGCCCAAAATAACTGTTCCATGCGGACGAAGTCGCGGGAAGAAGGTAGTGGATTATAATAGAAGTATTATGTTGATCATTATGTAATTTCCTTGTGGTGATGGAGTGAGAATACAAATAATCACACCTCATTACCCGTGAGCGTTTTCAAATTCAAATTCAAATCATTTATTATGCATAGACCCCGAGAGGGCACTTACATATTGTCAATTTTACAAAATAAAATTAAATTATCCAATAAAAATAAACTACCACCGGATCGGAACGCGCTGCTCTTTCTTTCTTTCTTTCTTTCACTGGTGGGTTACGGCTGTGCGTGCTTATGCCCCTTTGTGGCCCCGGACGGAGCAGTGTGAGGAGTGCGCTGATCGTAACCCTTCCCAAAAAAACAAAACAAAGACGTAAATATCTACAAGGGTGTTCTACTACTCCGGACGAACCAGCCCGCGGCTGTAGACAAAAGACTGTCGACAATACTGTACAGTCCTGCTACCATAAAATTCAGGTGTATTTATAAAATTAAATACTTATATAAATAATCTTTTTTTGTTTCATTTATTAAAAGATTTTGTTACTGAGCGACCATCTCACCCTATAAAAAAAATACAAAACAATTAACAAACAATTATATCGTAAACGCAATCAATTACTTCTCATCCAGTCCTATATGTACAAATTTATTACAATAGTTTTCATTTATTATGTAATTAATCAAAACCAACGAAATTGTTTCTACTCCGACGCTGCGTGGATTAAGAAAATATAATAAAAAAATTACAAAAAAATGTTTCACGCAAGATGTGGGCGAATGTGAATCGCCAATAAACTTCGAAAACACTGTCGCGTGTTACTTTATAAAGAACACGTATTCGTACCAAAATAATCAGTATCGACGTCACGATTTATAAAAAAATCATTGGTATGAACTCCGCCAGCAATTTTTAAATACCTGAAATATTGCCACCAATCCAGTGTTCAATAAAGAAAAATAAAGATATATACCGTGCAACCTATACAGTGCAACCTTAATATTACGAACCTCAATTTAACGACTTCCTCGATTTAACAAAGTTTTTCTAATCCCCTTGAATTGTCCATAAGAGTCAGTGTAAATAATACCTTTACAATACAAATTTTTTTTACGAACATCCTCTTTATAACGAATTTTCAACTATCAAAAAAAAGTGTAAATACCTCTATATGACCCTTAGTCCCATAGTATGTGATTCAGTCGCGACAGGTTCCGACACGTTCTTTTCGTAAAACAATTGAAGTCGTTTGATGGGAAATAATGTAAATAGTGCTCATCACTATTGTTGAAGATTCTAGTTGCTGAATGCAAAAATGTTGAGGTGATCAAAACTATTTCTTGGCCTCTTTATAAAAAATTTTAGACCAACCTTACCTCAATATAACAAACCTCAGTTTAACGAATTTCTTGATATAACGAATATTTACGAGTTCCCGTCGGATTTGTTATATTAAGGTTGCACTGATAAAGATAACATATTATGTTTTTTTTATTGTTTACGGTGGCAAACGAGCAAACAGTACACTTAATGGTAAATGACGCTGCTGCTCATGTACTTTAGCTAGGCCGCTGCCTGCCATGACGAAAGTGAAAGGAGCTCGAATGTGTGCAATGAGCTTCAGTGATACTAAAGGCATCACCAAAACCCAGTATACGCAAACACCCTCAGAAAGTTGGGCTGCCGGCTCTCTCACTCACCCAACGAAGCGCAGTAACAAATTGCTACTACTTGGGCGTTATTTTTCTGCGAAACTGTGGTTTTGGGCTCGAGCCTCCTCCATAATGGGAGGGAAATTGATCTCCTATATCACGCTGGTAACAAGTATTGGTATAGGTTTTTATTTCAAAATTTCCTTCTCTTACATAGATATTATATACATATTATATCCCTTAGTTATGCTGTGTGGTAGCGGCTTCGAATACTACCAACCCTTGCTTTGCTCGTGGGTGTCGTAAAAGACGACTAAGAGCGCTAGATTGACCTGGACCAACTTCATCTGGTACCATTTGGGTCAACGATTACATTCCCAAGGAGGGTTGACGTCAGGCGGGCGGCCGGTCGTAAAAGTCGTTGCCGAAACTTTTTGCAATATGTCAAAACAGATGACATATTGCGTCGACCCCAAGTAATTGGGATAAGAGCAAGATGATGATGATGATTATATCCCTTAGTTGTCTTTTGCAACACCCACGGGCATGGAATTGTATTCTTAGTCCATCACGGAGATATTAATAATGAAGAGAAGAAATGTTTTGTCACTTTCATGGCCCTTTCCGTAAGATAAAATTACTTTCTATAACACATAAATTAATATTTTACTATGAATTTGCATTAGAAATATAAAATGTATTGTAATAATTTCCCGAGAGGCTTTGAAGACAATTCCATGCTGAATTTTTTTGCCTAACATTATTACAAATATCTTTCAATCATGAATTAGATGCTAGATTAGATAGGAGATTAAATTGAAGTGTGTATTGGGTGTGAATAAGGCAATATTTTGCCTCATTCACGCTCAATATGGTTCAATATAAGGGCCAAAGATATTTGAAAATTTTCTGTAGCCAACAGCTATTTAAAAATAATAAATCCATTAATCCACTAGCCTGTTTGGCGGGGAATTAAAAATACAATGTATTTCCGCCGTACGCGTACGTTATAATCATAAAAATTTAGATTGAATCCGAAATATTATCTGAAAATCCACCCTTAATTGTCGTTTACGACATCTATAAGCAAGAACGGCGATGGTGAATTATAGTCTTATTCCGTCAACACACGGCAAATCATCATTATCACCGCAGCCCACACACGTCCCACTGTTGGGCTCGCGCTTCCTCCACAATGAGAGGGAATTTGACCTACTATACCATACTGGTCAGATATGTTGGTATAAGGTTTCATTTTGAGTTTTCTTTCTCTTGCACAGATGCTATGTGCATATTATATCGCATAGTCATCTTTTACGATACCCACGGGCAAGATAGGGAGTGGTGAATTGTATTCTTACTCCGTCACCACACGGCAAATACTCCAAATATTTACAAATAATAGAAATGCATATATATGAATACACATGCGAGCTTTGCATGTTTCAAATGTAATTTATTTTAGTACTCTACGCGAACAATCTTTAATCCGACTATCTTCAAAATACATATAAATTCTCACAGTACTTTATTGGGTCCTTTTATAAACAATTTTTGTTTCCGTCTGTCACTGGTGATTGGATTTGCAATACAATTAACTAGACAATCGTTGCAGAAAAATGTATTGGAAAAGTTTGCTATGATTGCTTGGAACTATTATTTCATTTATCTACGTGATGGACTTGGTTTATTTCTTCTCTTAGTGTGGCCGAACGGCTTAACTGATCTGACTAATCAGGAGTGATGAATGTCTACATATCTCTAGTATGTTTAGTTACTCTGGTTCACTTGGATCAACCGAAACTGAATTAAATTCCAATGTAACACCGTTTTTTTGTTCACGCTGTGGAAATGCGTTAACGTACTGTCCCCCGCCGGTGGCAGATGGAGAAGTGTGTGGGACTCATCGGGCACCGCGTGATCAATACCCACTAAAACCATAGCGGCCACTGCCGCGCTTTTGCGACCAGTCTAACACCCCAACAGCAGGGAATCATCTAACACCCTAATAGTACACTTAAAATAAAAATAACAAGTCGGTTGTCTGTAAAGTCGGTTTACTGACGATTGTTGAACGTGACAACGTCAACATCGTCGAATATTCGACAATATATCACTGAAGATATATTTAATATCGAAAGAATCATTACCTTTATCGCCGCAATTATCGCTGCTATCAACAATTGACATCACATTCACTTTTCACTGCACTTCATAAGTGACGAAAACATGTAAATTTATTATTGTATAGCAGCTGTCCACGCGGACGCATCGCTCACTCAAGTAGGAGAGAGACAGATGTCGAAAGCTGCCGAACGTGGAGGCCGATTGTGCCTCTTTGTCGCTCGTTCCGTGCTCTCGCTTGCACTTCAAGCCTTAAATGGAACGCCTCAGAGCGAGGTAACGCCGCATGAGTCATGGTTTTTTCGTGCGTGCAGCCGGCTCCGTCGAATTATAAGACGTTGTCACGTCAAAAATGTAACGAGAACTATCTTCCGTTTTGAAATACATATTACCGTATGTCAAGTAGCAGTCGGTCAAATTGAAAAAAGATTTCTATATCATCATCATTTCAGCTCATATACGTGCAACTGCTAGACTCGAGATTTAAGCATCTTGGATAGTAGAAGAACAATTGACCTACTATATTACGCTGGTCAGGCAGGTTGGTATAAGTTCATTTTCAACCGAAAGAAAAAGGAGGGTCTTAATGCGACTGTTTTTCTTTTTCTGGGGGCACGGCAGTGCCCCCGCCAAGTCGAGCAAAAAAAAAGTCGGGCAAAATGCAAAACTGCCGTAACATACTTTTCTCGAAGCCATTCAGGCCATTTTCGACCCCCTATAACTTCGTTGTTAATAAAACTAGAAACCTGAATTTTCAGTAACCTAGCAGGCCTTGTATACACATTGTGTATTTCAAATTTTATTCAATTTGAACCAATAGTTTAAGAATTATAACTAGTCAAAATTTCGTAATTTTGTCACTCACTGACTGACTGACCGATCATCAATATTAAAGTGGCACTTCTAGCCGACATAAAGGCTTCCAATTTAGAATACAATTAGTGTTTAGTGTATAAATGAAGGAAAAATTATGAAACATTATAATTATCATCCAGTTTCCGAGATACACTAACTGCATAAATAATTTTGTAAACTCATATAAATATATCAGCTTGCAAAGTTACATTTGCAGTTAATGAAATGTAACTTTGTAAAAAATAAGAATACATTTGTCGCCATCCTTGCTTCTCTATGGGAATCGTAACAAGCGGCTAAAGACTGCGCAGATGACGTAGTGGTTAAGACACCAACGTACCGCGCTAGTGTCGCGGGTTCGAATCCCTTGCAAGACAACACCTTGTACGATCCACAAATTGTTGTTCTGAGTCTGAATGTAATTTGTGTCGGTTAATTATATGTTCTTTCCGCAATTCACCACTCTCTATCTCTTGCCTGTGGATATCGTATAAGACGACTATGGGATATAATATGCACATACCATCTGTGCAAGAGAAGGCAAACTCGAAATGAAACCCTATATCAACATGTCTGACCAGCATGGTATTGTGGGTTAAATTCCCTCCCATTGTGGAGAAGACCCGAGCCCAATAGTGGGACATTTTGCCAAGTCATTCTGTTTATTTAAAACATAAAAGATCTTTAATTTTGATATAGTCACTATAAGAAGTTGTTAGGTTAGTTATTTACGTAATAACTTAAGAAGAAAGGTGCCTTAAGCAGGGACTGAATGAGTTAACCGACTTGGTATAACATGGATCTCACAAATTTTTATGGTAGAAGAATTCAGTTGCGAGGCTTGGCTTTTTTTTACAAGTCTTGTTTTTGATGGTATATGTTTTTTACCTCAAAACTTTCAATTGAATGAACTGATTTGATGTTTTTTTTTATTTAATAGCTGTTTCTTCCCCTGTGGTCCTATTTTTCGTCCAGTTATAACAATGGCATCCACGAGAAAACAGATGAATTTTAATGTTCAAATTCAAGTTTTCTTTTGCGCAGATATGATATGCATATTATATCTCTTAATTACCTTTTATGTTACCCACAAGTAAGAAATAAGAGAGTTATTTTAACACGAATTTAAATAATTAATTAACAATCAAAAAAATATAAAAGATAACCAAGTTCATTATAATAACGCAGTTTTTATATAAAAGACTAGCAAATTCCTGCGGTTTCACCCACGCACTTCCCGTTGGAATACAAAATCGGTCCAGCCATTTTGGAGATTACTCGGAACAAACAGACAGAGACAAAAATATTTAAACTGGTTTTTAGACATAGGCATTGTGTGAATAATCATGTGAGCATGAAAAAAGGTAGGTATTATTTTGACAATACAAACAAACACTTCAATTTTATTTATTTGTATAGATAACACAATAAAATTGTAGTGTATGTACAAAGGATATTTCTCAAAGCTTGTTAACTTCTGAACAAGACCGTTGTCACAGGCAGCAAATATGACAATGTTGCTTCAAGGCTCTTCAAATTTATACATACACTTGAGTTTCTCACTAAAGTTAGTTCAATGTAAAATTTGATGCCAATAATCTCGAGACAATTACATAGATGTGTATTAGTTCTCGCTACTAGGCTATTTAACACAAAAGTATAGAATTAGATGTTAATACAGCGTTAGACATGTGTCCACTATAGCAAAATGTAAATGAAAACGGTTGACATGCCCCTCATGTATGGTATCGGTATTGATATAACTAATAACGGCTATCAGTTATCTAGTTACAACTGACGATGTTGACCTTGTCAACTAACAGTATTACATCAATAATTGGTTAGGTGTCGTGATTCTAATTTCGCTACGTTAGTAACCGAACCATCACTAATAAGTGCAAAATAATTATGCCATTTCTCTCTTTCTACGTAATTTCTGACGTGCAAAACAGAGAGGGGTGGTTATTGGCTAGCGGCTCAGCAACATTTCACGAATATTGATTGATATAAGCGAAATACACTTATTTCTATTAGAGTAAAACTTAAGTGTCATACACTCAGGTAAATCAAACTGTAATGGTAAAGTGCTTTTGTTTCTCATTGCTATCGTGGATACCCACGCTACGTTACTATAATTTGACCTATGAAAAGTTATAATGGATATAACCGTGCAATAATAGAAATAAGGTCGTGATTATTTTACGTGTATTATACCGATATTCGACAACGACTATCCATATCGGTATTAACACAAAATAAACGGTTGATAGCCGTTGCTAGAAATAACCGGTAACGCTCACGTCTATACAGCATATAAAATAACTTTTTGTCGGGTGACGGAGGAAGAAAAAAATCATTGCTGCCTCTCTTGCTCATAGGTGTTGTAAAAAAAAGAGGAAGAGGTATAATATGCAGATAATGTAAGAGAAGAAAAACTCAAAATAAAACTATGTTCTAACCCCGATTAGCGTGGTGTATTAGATTCATTTCCCTTCTATAACGGAGGAACTCCGGGTCAAATATTTGGCATAACATACCTACATATATGAAGTAATTAAATCGTAAACAGTAAACTAAGAGTCGCTTTATTTATAAATGATTTTTTTTTTAATTAGCAAAGTACCTGAACTATCGTAACGTATCACTCGACACCGCAGTAGCGTTCATCCATTTTACCTAGAAACGTTTTGGTTATCAACTGTACGTCTTCACAATCCTTTCTCCCACGTACGTACAGGCTCTGCTCATGTATTGCGGGAGTGTTTACAAAAATCAACATCATCTCAGCCTATATATTAAGTCCTTACATATGAAATTGGCGTTTTGTACGGGAGGAATATAATCATTTTTTTTTTTTGTAATATATATTTAATTAATTAAAGTACGCACCGTTGTTATCTATGCACTTTTGCCATCTCGTAGGTAGTTCATTGATCCCTTTACTAAAAAAACCATGGGGGCGAGAATCAATAAACTCTTTGAAGGCGGTTTGAACTGCCGCATCAGAGTTGAATTTTTTTCTTTATAAGAAGTTGTCCAAATTCCGGAAAAAAAATTATAATCTGTTGGAGCAAACTACTATTTACACGCTGGTCAGACGTGTTTAGGGTTTTGTTTCGAATTTTCCTTCTCTTGCATAGATGTTATATGCTTATTATATCCCTTAGTCGTCCTTTACAACATCGGCGAGCAAGATAGGGAGTGGTGAATTGTATTCTTACTCCGTCACGACACGAAACAAATTACATCCAGATCCAGAACAACAATTTGTGGATCGTACAAAATATTGTCCTGCGTGGGATTGAAACTTGTGACACACATGGGTCGATATTTTAACCACTACACCATCTGTGTAGTCAAAATTAAATACCCCATTAGAATACCTTATTCCAAATTAATAAACGTACATTTTACGACTAATAAAATTACTTAAACAATTAAATAAAATTATACTTAGCAGCCTTATATTGGAGTGGTATGCCTCTGAAATGGTACAATAATATTGAAACAGTCCATTATATTCTACGCCATTTAATAACCTTGTAAACCTATAATTATGGATTATGAGCTAAAAGAACATTATAGCATTGAAATTGTCGTGAGATAGATACATATTATAATTTCTATAACGGCGAAACACTCACGTACTGAGATTGAATACGTTGACCCGGGTTTCAACCATATCCGATGCTCATCATCAGAGCGAGTCCCTTGAGCTTCTCCGGTGGAATCGTCCGACGAGACTTCATCACAACCGGGGTTAATCGATGTTGTTGGTATGGTGTCACTACGTGTGCCGTCACCATATACCACCTCACAGAGGCAAACACCCCCGCACCCCACGTAGCTGTGTTGCGTAAGTAGACGAAAAATTTGTATTTTTGTGTATGTTTGTGAATAAACTCAAAAACTACGGTGCCGAATTCAAAAATTCTTTCACCAATGGAAAGCTATAGGAGGTAATATAGGCTATATTTTATCCCGTGAGAACGGGAACTACGCGTGTAAGGCAACTGAAACTGAAGCGAAGCGAGGGCAGGTTGCTATTATAAATATTTAAAAAATCATAATTGATATGCCATATGGTATAGCTCGTGATGTTCTTAAATCTTATCCTAAACAATATCTAATTGATCTTTTCATGTACCTACTTTATATAACTATAGCATTCTTCTTCAATTTTTTAAAGACCCTGCACTAAGGAAATAATCCTTGTATTCCGGGGGATTTTACAAACATATAATTAACGGACACAAATTACATCCAGACTCGGAATAAAAATTTGTGGACCCCAGAAAGTATGTCTTGCGTGGGATTAGAACTCGCGATGCTGGCATAGTAGGTCGATATTTTAACTACTATGACATATGTTCAATCAATCTAAAAATCTAGTTCCTATTAACATGTCATTTGATTGCAGATTAAAAATCATCTCGTTTACCTACAGTACCTACTGTCATCATTTCGTAAGACGGCGCAGGGCGTTTGCGTGAATTTGCGTGTAGCGCGTGCACGCCTGCTGTTTGCTTTCAAATCCACAAACACAAAGCGTTAATTTTGAAATGTATTTTAACGTTTGTTGAAAATATTACACTACACATTTTCTAATAAATATTAGCTATAACCTATTAATTTTGATTACTATTTTCGAATTATTTTTGGCTTATAAAGAAGTGTTTATAATCAAGAATTAAATTTTGAATTAGTCATTAACAGTTCTTTATAAATCAAAAATAATTAAAAAATAATAATCTAATAGCGAGCACAACAAAGTTACTTAGTTTTCACTTCGATCGATAGTCTTCAAAGACTGCCTCGCATTTTTTTATTTCTCTGAAAACTGGCTCTGGATAATTTCCATGCAGCACAACGCTGAGAATTCCCCTGTTGTCAACTTTAACTATAAAAATACTGTGATACAATTATTATTATGTGACAATAAATGCTGTTCCATTATATTCTATTTTGTTATCATTATCATCATTATCAGCTCATATACGGCCCACTGTTGGGCTTGAGCCTCCTCCACAATAGGAGGGACATTGATCTTACTATACCATGCTGGTCAGACAGGTTGGTACAGGGTTTTATTTCGAGTTTTCCCCCTCTTGCATAGATATTGCGTATTATATCCCTTAGTCGTCTTTTACGACATCCACGGGCAAGATAAAGAGTGGTGAATTGTATTCTTATTCCATCACCACAAAATGTTATAATGTTATATTTATTCTAAAAGCATTAGATATAATTTCAGATCCGTAATAAAAAAATACAATTATGTTTTACGCATGCCTTAACAACATTGAAACTTGTTTTATATTGTTATTTTCGTATATACCCTTGTACAAATTATACGTAACTGGTTTAATATATCCATTTTCTTCTTAAGTAACAGATGGCGCATCCAAATACTCAAACTAACTTTGGGATATCACTAATATTTTATGATTATTAAGAACAGATGCTGGCTTGATTCGTACCAACGTTGATATTTATTAACATCAGGTCACAGTTGAAATACTATCCTTAGAAATTTGACCGCAGATGAATTAAATTGAAGAAAATAAATCGATAAACCCGTATGGTTATGAAATAAGAATACAATTGTCTCCATCCTTTGCTTGCCCGTGGGAGTCGTGGCAATTGGCTAAGAGTTCACTAGGAAAGCTGACAGCAGGTCTATCATAGGAAACGTTTAACGTCTCACTGCAACCGCCAAATCGTCTGCCATGCAAGTCGATTACGGTATTATATGAGTGACAAAATATCAGGGAGGCCTACGTCCAGCAGTGGACTGCGAAAGGTTGAACGAATGAACGAAGGAATCAGTAAATGTGTCTAATTTTACTTTAATACTAGCTGACCCTGCGAACTTCGTACCGCCATAGTTTTTTTCGTAAATATATTTTCTAAATTGCCGAAAATATAGTCTCTGGAAGAACCATTACAGCTTTGTCCGGAAAGATTCGATCATCTTGGTCGCGGCATTGTTAATGATGATTCAAAGAGAATACAAATTACTGATTATTGATATATATCAAAATTATAATTATCAAATTTTCAACCATACTTAATACGGTGTTCCGTCATACGGTGTTCCGTCGGGCCGACCACTGATGACAAGTCACATCTGCTCCGGTGGTCGGCCCAACAACGAGGTGACGTGGGTACGGGTGGGTTATGGGCCCGCGCGCCGTCCTTTCATCGCCCCGGACGGACAGGACCGCGCGTGCGCTTACCATAGCCCACCCATTAAAAAAAAAAAAAACTTAACTATAGACAAAATTACGTTTAGCTGTCATTCGCGTTTTGTTATTACATATCAAATTCGTTTTTGTTATATTACGTTTCTTTGACATTTCTAAGCTACCTCCCCACCAATTTTCAACCAAATCGGTACAGCCACTCTTGAGTTATAAATAGTGTAACTAACATGACTTTCTTTTATATATATAGACTAGCAACCTGCCCTCGCTTCGCTTCGGTTATAGGTTATAGTCGTTTTACCCGCGTAGTTCCCGTTCCCGTGGGAATACCGGGATAAAATATAGCCTAGTTTACGCCCTGATATTATAGCTTTCCATTGGTGAAAGAATTTTTGAAATTGGTCCAGCCGTTTTGAAGATTACCCGGAACAAACAGACAGACAGACAGACAAAAAATTTTTAATTGCTATTTTAGCCATAGGTGTCGTGCAAATAACCGTGAGCATGAAAAAAGCCTATTATTTTGACATTACAAACAGACACTCCAATTTTATTTATTGGTATAGATTGTTACGGACATTAACTACTATTGTGTTTTCAATTTTTAGAACATCTACTTAGTTTTGGTAAATATTTATTTCATTTTCTATGATATTTAAAAAAAATTAATTGAAAAGCAAAATCTATATATAAATCTAAATGATTATATCTGTTTCCGGGATTCTATTTACTATTAATGTTAAAGAATTACAGGTTTTATACCATTATTATCATCATCACTTCAGTATTTTAGCCTATCTACGTATGTGGAAGGGAAGCCGACTTACCATACCACGCTGGTAAAATTAGTTAGCATGAGTTTTTATTTCGGGTTTTTCTTCTCTTGCATTGATGTTATCTGCATAATATATGTCTTAATCGTCTTTTACGATACCCCGACACTTGGTGGTTCGTAAGAGACTTGGTGGTGAATTATATTCTTAATCCATCACCACATATGAGTACTGTCGCTGCAATGCAGCTGCAAATATGTTACAATATCTTCACAGTGTATTCTTGAACATACGTTTATATTATTATATATTTATATTTAACAGAAATAGGTATGCTGTTGGGTTTCACCTACTTTTATGACAAGTAATTAGATACTTGTGCCAGAAAGCAGTTCATGGACGATTAGGCTATCAAAGTTATCGCCTACATCGGTGCAAATTAAAAATCTAATGGACACCAATACCGTGACCGTGTTCATTGAATATAAAATTTTAATGATATTCGCTGGATACAGTACTTATGAGAAAATCATCATCTCGGCTCATATACGTCCTTTTGCTGGGCTCTAGTCTCCTCCACAATAGGAGGGAAATTGACCTACTATATCATACTGGTCAGACATATTGGTATAGGGATTCATTTCGAGTTTTCCTTGCATAAATGTTTCATCCATAATATATCCATTAGTCGTCTTTTACGATATCCATGGGCAAGATAGAGAGTGGTGAGTTGTATTCTTACTCCGTCGCCACACGGAATATTTGGATAGTGTACTTAAGAGAAAATAAATTGCGAAAATTATTTGCAAATTTTAGGCATGTCTCATCATTTATGCGAAAGAAATTAGCTTGTAATACGTTGAACAGGGAAGAAGATTAGGAAATCGCGAGGTCTGTGGCAAATTAGAGGATGCGCATAATCTTTTAGCAGAGTGTGTCTTGCAAAGAAAAGATAATGTATAGCTTAGTTATTATTTAAGACTAGCTGACCCGGCGAACTTCAACATCAACTTGATCAACTTCGCACCGCCTTTTTCATAATTATTTTGTTTTAGTACCTATTTATCAGTTTGCTGTTAGTATTATCCATGTGGTGACGGAGTAAGAATACAATTCACCACCCGTGTCGTAAAAGACGACTAAGGGATATACCACCTTTTCTTATCGATTCCAAAACCTTTTTAATCTAGATCTACATGTAAATGCCAAAAATGCCGAACCGATGGGACGAACGTGAAATGTTTGAGAGATAAGAACAGTTTGAATGAGAAAATAAAATTGTTCTTTTTAGTATTTTACTCCCAATATTTCCACATTTGCTCATCGTATAAACCTTCCCTGGACTTCCACGAATAATTCAAGACCAAAATTAGCCAAATCGGTCTAGCCGTTTTCGAGTTTTAGTGAGATTAACGAACAGCAATTCATTTTTATATATATATATATAGATTAAAGTGTATGTTTAGGCTTACGGTGGGTCTGACATGAACTGCATTCTAAAGACCTTATTAAAAAAAAAATTAAAAAATCTCTTTCCTTTCTTACGACACCTAATAGAAAAGAAAGGGGGGTTTACTGTGAACTTCTAACTCATTCACTAAACGTTGACTTTATTAAATTTAATTTCAATTTACAGAATACCCGGTCTTCTGCTTTGCGACTTTATCTAATTGGATAGTTAGAGCTTCCATAACGAGTGTCCTAAGTTCATATTCCACTCAGAAATTTAAAGCGACAACTCTGTAATTCATGTTCGTTACTATTTGTTTGTCATGTCTCCATGACATAAGGATTTGTTCCTTATTTGCAATATCATGGACAGTTAACTTTAAGACAACACCCGGCACTAAGCAAGTAATCCTTAGATTACAACAGACTTCACGAACATACAATCATTGAACAAAAATTAAACCCAGACTCAGGAGGACATTTTATGAGTAACGCAAATCGTATTATCCTGCTTGGGAATCGAAGCCACGACTCTGGTAGGTCGGTAACATTTACATAACACACATGATTAAAACTGAAGTTTTAAGTAGAAATATGTGTATGAACAATGTCTCAAAACATTTCAGCAATGTTCATAATTCTAAAGTTGTGACAACGCTTGAAATTGTGCTGTCATAAAACATATTTCATTCTACAAAGAGTATGGAACGCATGTTGCGTCTTCTCAAATGAAGTTGTTCAAGTAATCTCCTATATTTACGCGAGTATTATGCCCCAAAGATACTTTTTAATACTATAGATAACATATAGGGTGACTTGTATCTATTTTCAAATTTGCATCACTACTTCTAGATATGCGACGTAAATAATTATAATCATTTGTGTTGAGCGACATTATAACATTAAACGCGTCTAACAGCGATGGATGTCAAGCGTGTAATGGCGAGCAGACCAACGTATGGACGGCATTGGCCGAGTGCAGGCGGGCGCCTTTGATTTGTGCACAAAAACCGACACCGAGGCGAAGTGAGGCAAGTGATCACGAGCGACGGCGAGTGAAGACAAATCAGCTGTCCATACGTTGGCGCTTGTATTCACTCGGCCAACTAGGCGAGCGACAGCGAGCGTTGGCCAACTAAGGCAAATCGGGTGTACACACGTTGGTGTTGGCCATCGCTCGCCTACGCTCGGCCAACATGTGGACGGGATATTATTACATGTCTATACCAATAAATAAAATTGGAGTGTCTGTTTGTAATGTCAAAATAATAGGCTTTTTTCATGCTCACACGGTTATTTGCACAACACCTATGCCTAAAATAGCAATTAAAAAATTTTTGTCTGTCTGTCTGTCTGTCTGTTTGTTCCGGGTAATCTTCAAAACGGCTGGACCGATTTCAAAAATTCTTTCACCAGTGGAAAGCTATAATATCAGGGCGTAAACTAGGCTATATTTTATCCCGGTATTCCCACGGAAACGGGAACTACACGGGTAAAACGACTATAACCTATAACCGAAGCGAAGCGAGGGCGGGTTGCTAGTTTGAAATAAAATTATTTTAACCGCTTCACGTTTGTATTTTGTTTTGTTATCTTGTGACCATAAACACAGGAAAATGTTCGAAATATCGGCAAATTAAACGACGCGACCAACGCGATCAAATACGTAAAAAATGTATATTTATTTATTTGACAACCAAGAATTGCTACAACTACATACATATACAAACTTAATAAACAATATCTGGTTGACCGAGCTTCGCTCGGAATATTTTTGTCAAATTTATTTAGATATATATTAATAAAAAATAAATAATGAAAAATATATAAAAAATTACAAAAAGAGAATAATAATAACACCGAGATTCGAACCGACGCTGTTTGATTGAAAAAATACCAAAATTAAAACCTGTGACCTTCCCATCTGAGCTATCGTAATTCATGACGTTGTCAACGAAATTTGAATTCATATTCTTTTAAAATTTAATGTCATTGTTTATTTTGCTAAAAACACGGACATAACAACATTTCCTATAAATAAAACCTAGCTAAATCGATTTTTTGGACCCGAAACCACCTCCCAGTATGCCAAGTTTCAACAAAATCGTTGGAGCCATTTCCGAGATTCTGAATATATATATATATATATATAGATATATATTATATATACAAGAATTGCTCATTTAAAGATATAAGATAAGATTATTATGAAAAATAAACTAGATTAGTTGCACAATTTTTAAAGATGCCACATCATGCAAAATAAAAAGGTAGGTACATTATTTCAATACTTATACGTAACTAGCAACCCGCCCTCGCTTCGCTTCGGTTTCAGTCTTTCCTACGTAGTTCCCGTTCCCGTGGGAATACCGAGATAAAATATAGCCTAGTTTACTCCCTAATATTATAGCTTTCCATTGGTGAAAGAATTTTTGAAATCAGTCGAGCCGTTTTAAGATTACCCGGAACAAACAGACAGATAGACAAAAAATTATAAAGTGTATTTTAGGCATATGTATAGTGCAAATAATAGGGTACCATTTTTACCTTTTGGGTACAGAACCCTAAAAACAGTAGTTGTTGAAAAATAACTTTTCCAAATTAAACATGAATGTTACTCTAATGCCTATATTGTTATTAATGACTTTGGCGATGTCCATTGTAACTTAATTGGGTGAAAGAGGGCCACTTATTCAAATGTGTTAAAGTTATTCCGTCGTGGAGGTCGACTTAGTAGTCATTAACCTAATTTTTGTTACAGTTCTTTGCCAATGAGTTTTTAGTATTTACATTTATATAGTTAACTTGTGTTTGTGTTTTACTTGGGTTTATGTAAATTATATTAATCCACTAGCTTTTTCTTTTTTGGGGGTGGGTTAAGGTCGGCGTGCTCCTCGCACCACTCCGTCCGGGGCGACAGAGGGGTGTAAGCACGCACACCCGCAACCCATCCACGTGCACGTCGCCTTGGTCGTTGGGCTGACCACCGGAGCAGGGTTTCTTGTCATCAGTGGTCGGCCCGACGGAATACTCCCTATTTGGGGTACCCTCCAATCGACCGACGTCCCCCCCTCGGGCAGGACGTCGGTCTTTCCTCACACGATCGGCCTCTCGGCGGGTGACGGACTAATCCCCGGTCACGTAACCCGCGGTCTCGGCTAGGGCGGCATGAGGCGCAAGTACTCGCGCCTACGCCACCCCAGTCGGCGGCGGATCACCTCATCAAGGCTGCGCTCATCGCGCAGGCGATCCGCCGCCTCAATTAATCCACTAGCTGACCAAACGTTGTTCTGTTCAAATCTAAAAAAAACGTAAAAGTAATTCTCCTTGAAATCGATCGCAGCGCTAACTACCGGTTCCAATTATTAATCTAAACCATTTTCATATCCATTGGAACAAATACCAAAAAATTATCATAATCGGTCCAGCCGTTTAGAAGGAGTTCAATTACAGACACACGAACAGAATATTTAAATATTTAAAATGGTGCTATCAATCGGGAACTGCTATTTTCCTCTATGAAAGATATGTTACATACTTTTCTGAAGACCCGAAAATGTGCACGTTAGCTTCAAAAACATGAAGGATAACAAATAATACATTCGTATTTATAACTAGCAACCCGCCCTCGTTTCGCTTCGATTGCAGACGCCTATCCGCATAGTACCCATTCCCATGGGAATACCGGGATAAAATATAGCTTATATTACTCCTTATATAGACAGCTACCCGATAGTTAAATATTATCAAAATCAGTTCAGGTGTTTTGAAGATTACCTCAAACAAAGAGACAGACCAAAAACTCTTTTAAACTGTATTTTAGGCATAGGTGCCATGCAAACAAACAGACAGACAGCAGAGAGACAAAAAAACTTTAAATTGGTTTTTAGACATAGGGTCGTGCAAAGAACCATGTGGGCAAGAAGAAACCCAGCATTTTGACATTACAAACAGACGGTTCGATTTCATTTATTTGTATAGATTTTTTCGTGTGACGCAAATAATTCACCGCCCATTTTGTCTCTTTCTTTTTATTACACGTACATAGAAATGTCATGTGTAATGATGTAAAGTATTACAAAGGACTCGACAAAATAATGTTTGATATTAGCTGATAATGAAACGATATCTGATAATAACTTGTCAATCGGATGTCGTAGAGATAACGTATCGATAAAACCTGACCAGTCATAAAACGTCATAAATTTTACCATATGGTATGAGGATTGAGTAAAAATATAATTCAACAACTATTTTCATGTCCATGGTGATCATAAAAGACGACTAACGGCTAACGGGACTAAGGGTTAATAGGACTCCTTAGACCCGTTACCAAGGCCCGAGTGTGGTGAATATGAAGATTCGTATTCTCTCGAACGAAAAGCCTAACAACGGTGGGCTGGTGAATGGATAGATGGATTAGTTAGGTCAACAAATGGTAGTCACCGATGTTAAGTACCAGTGGTCAACGAAAAGGGTGATGGGAAGGTCACATAGAAGTTTTATGGCTGATGACGCAAAGTGGATTTCTGTTACCCCGGATATTCCGGTGGATGCCGGCCATACCCGGTAAAAAATACATAGAAGTCTCCTAAAGTATTCAACTTTCTACGACATCTACGACTGAGGAATATAATATGCATTTAACATATACGTAAGAGAAGGAAAATTTTAAATGAAACCCTATACTAAAATATCTGACCAGCGTGGTATAGTCGGTCAATTTCTCTCCTTATGGAGGAGGCTCAAACCAGGAAATGATAAGTTAAAATTTCATGTTGTCAACTTACTCATCTTTATTGTAATCTTATCAGACAGATCCACTGTTAGACAAAGGTCTCTCCACAACGGAAAATAATACCGTAATTACCACGCTTGCCAGGAGGTTTAGTGATCGCTAAGATAAGTTGCTAGGAGAGTGTTTTTGCCCATTCTACTGGAGCACCTTTAACAAATGTTACCTACAAAAAATTCAAGGGTGGTGTTTCGTTGATTTCTTGAATTACAAAGTAAAACTTCTAAAAACCCTTTCCTCAAATTGAGTAAATGAACTCGGAAGCCCTTTTTTACTACGAATATAAACTAATAAATGTTATTCAAATAAGAATTCCTTCTGGATACAGTGCGCTTACGACATGTTCGACCCTTTTTTCGTAGACATGTTAAATAAGTTTTATAAATAAAGGGTTTTTGTGAATACACAAGTTGTGATGTAGATACGTAGATGTTAAATATTGGTGTTTGCTTCTGAGGATGTGAGTATTTGATAATAAATATTAATATTTGCTCTTCACGCCTGTTAGCGATGGGTGACCCCTTTTTAACCGACTTCAAAAAAGGAAGTTCGTAAAGACGACTAAGGGATATAAAACCCTATACCGACACGTCTAACCAGTGCCATATAATAGGTAAATTATCCACCCATTGTTGAGAAGGCCGGAGTCCAATAGTGGGATTTATATGTGTTGAAGTGATGATAATAATGACGAACAATCTGATTATCATATTTTTTTCTGACTTCTCTTTCTTTTTTAATTCTGACAAATGATCCACACTAAGTCTTGGTGTGGATCTCGAGAAAATTAATAACGTTTCCGGGATTTGCCGAGGATCAGACCTCGATGTTATTTATGGAGACCATTGAAGATCTAGGCTTATAGGATTATACAGTAGTCGTAATGTGTGACACGGTATGTCATTTTTGCTGTGAATAAGGCCCAGGCCCTGTTATGAAGCAAGATTTCAAATAATTAACGAAAAATAAAAATCTATGAAAAAATGATTATTTACGGAAGATTTATACAAAGCATAAGCATATTACGAACTATTTTTCACTCTCAGTTCAATTTACAATTAAAACGTGTTTTTTTTCGTTTATTAAAAAGAAAACTTCAATTGAGATGGGGAGTAAATTGTTGTAAGACGTCATCGAAATGATCACGTGTCGCTATATCTGTGTAGATTGATGCAAATTTTTGATTGATGCAAAACCAGCTAAATTTAAACAGATCTAAATTACATATATTAATTTAAGATCAAACGATTAATCTAAATTTATAAAAAAAAAGTGTTGGTTCATCGTTTTAAGTTTTCAGTCCTGTCGGCAGTCCTCATAACTGCTATGTTCCTTTTTTAAACTATATTTTTATTTTATATTTTTCTTTAGTCATAAGTATATATATTCTGCTACACTCTACAATTTCAAAAATACTTCATCATCTTCATCATCATCTTGCTCTTATCCCAATTACTTGGGGTCGACGCAATATGTCATCTGTTTTGACATATTGCAAAAAGTTTCGGCAATGACTTTTATGACCGGCCGCCCGCCTGACGTCAACCCTCCTTGGGAATGTAATCGTTGACCCAAATGGTACCAGATGGAGTTGGTCCGGGTCAATCTAGGGCTCTTAGTCGTCTTTTACGACATCCACGAGCAAAGCAAGGGTTGGTAGTATTCGAAGCCGCCACCACACAGCATTTAATTTAATTAAATATAAAATACAAACTTTCAATACTGTTATTAAATTTCTCAAATAGTGCAAGCTGGTTAATAAATGTTACTTTTTTAAATTTAACTGCGATCTTCACACTTTCGAGACGTCATAAAAATTTACTGCATTTTTATTGCAAAAATTTCGTAACACATTTTCTCATTTCATTCCGTTAGAATATTAATGAAAAAATCCATTCATTCATTAGCCGTAGACTTCCACTATTTGCCTACAAGAATACCACTTCAGTCAGATAGACAAATAGACCAAAAAATTATCACATCTGTTCCGTCAATGATTTTAACATACCACTATACACACATTCTAATACTTTTTTTCAAATACCTTTAGTGTACACAATTTTTTTTCTACTATTATTATAAAAGTACAAATAGAGCTATCGATTTTAAAATTAATCGGTTAGTTCCGTGTGGTAACGGAGTAAGAATACAACGGTCACCACGTCTTCCTTTCTTCTGGAGGATCGCAATAGACGGCTTAGAGGCTCGAACAATTAACTTCACTACAGAGGAAGCACAACTCGAAATGAAAACCTATCCCCACTATTCCCACCATCGTGATGGTAGATTAATTTCACTGTTCTTATAAAGGAGACTGGAGCCCAACAGTGGTTGTTTTAAAGTTGCTGACACTTAGAATGAAACGGAAAGATTCCATGACATTTATAAGTTACGCTCAAAGGAGTGAACCTGACAGCACAAATGGCGTAGTGGTTATGACACCGACGTTATGTTGTAATCTTGCATAGTATAAAATAAAGGAAAGTAAAAACTAAAGCCCAACTACGGCAAAAAACGAGGCTAAAAATAGTATGAAATAAGATTTTCAAGACACAGGATTAAACAACGTTACTGAAGAAGCAAGATAATCGACACATATACTCCTATCCTTCTCCAATGCCAAATGTCATCTCTGAATTCTCTTCCTGTTTACCCGTTTCATACGTTATGCAATAATCCATCCAACTTTTCTTTGATCTTCTTTTACCACTTTAAAAGACTTTCCTTACAATTTATTTCGTCTTATCAAATGTTGATAATATCAAATAATTTCATATACTTACACAAACATTTAAAGCGAGAAATAAATCTTAAAAAAAAAAAAAAGAATATAAAGCAGTCATAAGAATAGCCGACAGAAGTGAAAACTCAAAACAATGAACAAACAGTTGTTATTTTTGAACATTTAAATTAAATGTTTAAATTTTTTAAATTATTTGTTTAAATTTAACACTTTTTATATTTATCTGGTTTTGATATCTATTGGCAGATATAGTGACATTGACATAGTTACAGATATAATGTTAGCGTTAACATATCACGTGAACATGTCGATGATGACTTACATGAATTCTTATTCTAATATGAAATTTTAATGATGCAAAAACATTTAAGATTTTGTACTGCACATTTGTGCGTGGCATATTAGAGTACGCCAGTCAAGTATGGAGTCCGCGTTACGAAATATACGCTTTGCGACTTGAAAATATACAGCGTAAATTTATTAAATACCTGTGCTATCGTTTAAAAATTGACTATAAAGCCGAGGATTATCTAAGATTGTGTGCTAGATTCCACATCTTACCTTTAGTCACAAGACGAGATATAGCTGATGTCACGTACTTATTAAAAATAATCAATGGATCTGTTGACTGTCCTACACTATTATCAAAAATAAGTTTTAATATACCAATTAGAGCTTCGAGACATCATACCCCCTGCCATCTCCCGTTAGTATCTACTAATTACCGACAGAATGCGTTTTTGTGGCGAGCGAGCAATACACTGAATAATCAATATAAAAAACATAAATTCGATATATTCAACGCTAATACGGATGCGATAAAACGGACACTCAGTCTCGATTTTTTCACAACACATCAATAGGCTAATATAATGTTCTCCGTTGTATTGTTTTATGTGAAGCATAGTAGTGTAGACCTGTTATTGGCTTTATGTATCTTAAATATGTTTTTCTAGATTTTTATTACTTTTAAGCTGTTGGTCTCCCGATAAATAAATAAATAAATAAATAAAAACCTTTCTATAGATATTTTACTTCAAAAAATTAAATAAAGAGTTAAATTAATTTCTCAAGTAGTTCAAACAAAAATCACAAAAGCGTATCAAGCTTATCGAATGCCAGCAGCCGTAACGACAGTCGGTAGATACCGTATACTAAATTACTATGGATATGTGACAAATCACAGACCATGGAAGAGCACCGTACTAACTACTCCGATATTTAGATTTCATCCAACAACCAACGTTCTATTCGACATAAATCTCACATCTGACCGACCAATTAACGATAGCAGTTATTATTATTTAAGTTTTTAATAAGTACTGCTGTTCAATTGGTAACTTGTCTGTGAGGTGACGGAATAAAAATATAAACCACCATTTCATTTCTTAACCATGGTTGTCGTAAAAGACGCTTAAGGGATAACATATTCAAATAACATTTATTCAAAAGAAAGAAACTTGACATAAAACTCTATACCAACTTTTCTTTCCGTGTGGTGAAGGAGTAAGAATACAATTCACCATCTTCTTTCTTGTCCGTGGGTGTCGTAAAGAAAGACTAAAGGATTATAATATGCATACAACTTCTATGCAAGAGAAGAAGAACTCAAACTCTTTTACGATACCTACAGGCAAGAAACGGGGTGATTAATTGTATTCTTACACCTTTACTACTAGGATGATTGGAGGCAAAGCAATATCATAAAAATATATTCAAAATTACTGCATATTTCTACTAACTTTGTATCGCTATTAAATAACTTCCATACGTAAAATATCCTTAAGATTATTCATCATAATTTCAGTAAGTATTCAGTATTTAATCAGAAATATTCATAGAATATAATAAAGTTATCACAGCTCGATGTATTTACATTATAGATATTGAAGAAAACTCATATGAAGCGTTATTAGAACAATAGAAGCCATAATATTATTTTTTTAAATTTTTGTCTGTGTGTTTGTACATGCAAGAACTACTGCATGGAGTTGAATACAGTTTTCACAGACGCATTACTAAGCGTGTCGTTTAAAAGATCGTATCACCTAAAAAGATAACAGTAAATCTAAAAATATTATAATTATTGTATTACCGAGATAGAGAAAATACAATTTACAATGAGAATACAATCCGTATTGAGGATACAAATCATAATAAGAATACAATTCATAATAAAAATATAATTAATCATCTCTTTTTACCCGTGGATGATGCATAAGACGATTAAGAGATATAGTACGCAGATAACATCTATGCAAGAGAAGGAAAACTGAACACCTTTTTATTTTTTTTGTGTGGGTCGCGGTCGGCGTAAGCACGCACACACACAACCCACCCGAACACCACGTCGCCTTCGTCGTTGGACCGACCACCGGAGCAGGGTTACTTGTCATCAGTGGTCAGCCTGACGGAATACCCCCTATTTGGGGTACTCTCCCATCTACCAACGTCCCCCCCTCAGGGAGGACGTCGGTCTTTCCTCACGCGGTCGGCCTCTCGGCAGGTGGTGGACTAATTCCCCGGTCATGTCACCCGCGGCCTCGGCTAGGACGACGCTGTCGAGCATGGCCCTGGCGATGGAAACTGAACACCTTAACAAGCCGTCTGCCTGGCGAGGTATAGTAAGTAAATTTTTCTCGCGTTGTAGAGAAAGACCAAACCCAATACTAGGACTCACATTAATTGAAATGATGATTTTGAATGCATCATCACAGCCCATATACGTGCTACTGCTGGACTTGAGCTTCTTCAACTATGGAAGGGAAATTTACCTATACGCTAATTAAACGGGTTGGCATAGGGCTTTGTTTCGATGTTTCCATCTCTTGCATCTCTTCATAGTGGTAGGAGCACACTGTTTACATTTTTCTGTCTACAGCCGCGGGCCGGTCCGTCCGGGGCAGTACCATGCTCTCGCAGAAAATCGACGTCTGAGTAGTAGCAATTTGTTACAGTACTTCGTTCGGTGAGCGAGAGAGCCGGTAGCTTTCAACTTTTTGAGAATGTTTGCGTGTGGTGGCTTTTAGCGATGCCTTTAGTCTCACTGAACCTCATTGCACGCATTCATTCTCCCTTCACTTTCTTCGCGGTAGGCAACGTTGCCTTGCAAAGGTCCATGAGCGGCAGCAACACTTACCAGCAGGTGTAACTGTTTGCTCGTTTGCTACTGTTTACATAAAAAAAAATGTCCTATGCACACTATATCCCTCGATCGGTTTTTTTTTTTTTTTTTTTACGATACCCAGGGGGAGGAGAGGGTAAAGCGCATTGTATTCTTATTCCGTCACCACAACGAATTAATATCATGAATTAATTCAATTAAAACAGCGGCCATAACTAATAAGCAATATGATTGTGAATACATTTAATTAATATGTTAGGACATTCAGTAACTGTATATGTATGTATATAATATACTAGAATGTCAGACATATTTGTGTCTTGTATTATATATTATTTATTAATAACTATTGACTACAATAATGGCGTAGTAGTTACGATACTGCTATACAGTGTCAAGTGTCGTTGGTTCGATTAACACCCAGAACCAGAACAATACATAATCGTCTAAGCTTCATAAAATTCTCATTGCTGGGCTCGAGTCTCCTCCACAATAGGACAGACATTGTCCTTCAATAACACGCTGGTCAGACTTTCTATAATACGCTGCTGTTGGCAGCCTCAGGAAATAGGACGCGGTCGCGGCCTTCCATGACCCCATTATCTACGCACCGGCGAGTTCGGCAGCGTAGGCGCGAGTACTTGCATCCTAACCGAAGTCGCGAGTAACTGGACCAGAGAATAGTACACCACCGGCAGAGAGGCTGACCGCATGAGGGCGCCTCGGGAAGAACGCCGGGACGTTGTTGACCGCGGACGTCAAGGAACTCAGTACCAATCGGACCAAGGGCCCTTCAACATCCCGGCGGACAAGGATGGCCGCCGTCCAGGCCAAGAACAACAAACTAGCCTATCCTGGTGCTAACTAGATCATAAGTACGGTGTGTACTAATAATAAAACTAAATGATAAATAAAAGAAATATAGTATTAAGTATTATAAAGATTTATAAATACAATTAGGGCGTAAAAATTACATCCAAACACAGAACAAATATTTTTGGATAGCTCAAAATTCAGACTTTAAACTGGGAAGGGGTTTGATTAGAAGACTTCTTATTTCGTGCAATCCATTGTAAATATTAGAAGAAAGCGAAAATAGCAATCACTTTCGAACTATGACAATCTGTCACGATATCAAGATGGAGACAAAAATACAACATAAGACAACAATTTACAGATATTACAAATGTACACGGAGATTTGAGATATGTCACAGATAACACTAAAACAATATATATATATATATATATATATATATATATATATATATATAAACAATTTTTCTATCAGTGCGTATAGGACTGAACTTCTCCTAGTCGGAGGATGTGGAGAATGGACAGTTTTTGAAGAATATTTTTTGTATGTTGCAATGGATTCGAGGGTGGTTTAGATTAATGTTTCAAATTTGTATGTTTATCATACTCGTAAGTACCATATTTATTTACTTTCCTTTTGGTTATAGTTTTCTAGTATTTAACTATTTTATAAAAAAAATAATTGTGATTTAACGATTATACTGGCACTAATCGAGTAATCGTACGCCATTACATAATTTTGAAAAAGCTAATATTCTTACACTGCTACTAAACACAGTTAAGAACTACCACAAGGAAACTGACTTTCAAATGAAAGAAACCGCATAGAAATCGGTCCATCTATTTGAGAGCTATCTTAATCTAGAGCTATCTTAATAAAAGCTAAAAATATCTAGAGCTATCTTAATAAAAGCTAACTTAACTAAACACAGTTAAGAACTACCACAAGGAAACTGACTTTCAAATGAAAGAAACCGCATAGTAATCGGTCCATCTATTTGAGAGCTACGATGTCACAGACAGACATCGAGGTCAAACTTATAACACCCCTCTTTTTGCGTTGGGGGTTAAAAACTGTTATTTTGACTCTACAAACTGACAGTTCAATTTTATTTATAAAGACAAATTGAAAACCTGAATTATTGAAATACTAAAAAACGAAGTTGGCTTACTGTTTATTTTATACTTTGACATCAGCAAAGGAATAACGTGACTACTAATGGTCGAATGTTATCATAAAGGGAACAGAATCGTTTCATTGTTTGTCATTGTTTAGATGAGGAGATTAAAGCAATTAGTATCTAAGATGTATTGTTTCGCCTTAAATAGAACTAAGTAGTGTTGTTATTTAAAGAAATTAGATATATAAGGTATGATTTAATTATATAAGGCATACGAGGATAGCATTATAATTTTTAAGGCAAGTTATGGTACAAAATCTTTGGCGGCATTGTATGTTATATTCATTGAGCAAAAAGATAAGAAGCATACATACTTGCTCGATGGTTATATTATTAGTTTCATGTTTACCACTATTGGCTGAGGATTGTTGATTGCAAAGTTTTAAGTTCGAATCTTGGGCCAGTTTCCCGCAGGTTCCTTAAATTACGAGCGTTTTTCAGGAATTTCTGAACAGCAAGTTCAATCAGCCGTCAGATTCAGCGTTGCCCGGATTAGAAATTACATTCGTCATACATACATACATAGCCTCACTCTTGCTTCCCAGAGGGATAGACAGAAACTACCGATTGCCACAAACCACGTACTTTTTTTGGGGGTGGGCTATTGTCAGCGCATCCGCCGTCCGGCTCTGTCCGAGGCGACGGAGGGAGGCGTGCGGTCCCATAACCCACCGTAGCTCGTCGCCTTCGTCGTTGGGCCGACCACCAGTACCGAGTTCCTTGTCCTCCGTCGTCAGCTACCACCCCCTTGAGCGCCGCCCCTTTGTCGCCCCGGATGGAGCTGGACGGCGGGGGCACTGACCAATGACCATAGCCCAACCCACAAAAAAGGATGGGTGGTAAATTACAAAATACACTTTGTCGTTGAGTTTCTTTTAATTTTACCACATGAGGCTAAAAATGAATTGGTGAATACATTTATTCTAGTACCATCTGATACCTATAGAGACAATTATGACATCTCATAAAAAACAAAATACCTAACATCCTACTAATATTATCAACGCGAAAGTTTGTGAGTATGTGAGAATGTTTGTTGCTCTTTCACGCTAAAACTAGGCAATGAATTTTGATGAAACTTCACAATAATATAACTTACATATTAGAATAACACATAGGCTATAACTTATCTCGATATTCCTACGGGAAGGGGAACTATGCGGGTAAAACCGCAGGGCGCTGCTAGTCTATACCAATAAATAAAATTGGAGTGTCTGTTTGTAATTTGTCATACGGTTATTTGCACGACACGCACGCCTAAAATAGCAATTAAAAAAATTTTGTCTGTCTGTCTGTCTGTCTGTTTGTTCCGGGTAATCTTCAAAACGGCTGGACCGATTTCAAAAATTCTTTCACCAATGGAAAGCTATAATATCAGGGCGTAAACTAGGCTATATTTTATCCCGGTATTCCCACGGGAACGGGAACTACGCGGGTAAAACTACTATAACCTATAACCGAAGCGAAGCGAGGGCGGGTTGCTAGTAGTAAATAAAATAAAAACTTTTAATCCTTCATCACGATAGTTAGTGCAGGTCTTATTACCGGGCTCTAAAAGCAATATAAGGTTCTTAAGTATAGATTGTTCTGATCTTTGAAAAAAATCACATATGTGGTACTAACATTGTAGTTGATTGTTACTGAGGAACAATTGAAGAGTAATTCAATTTAAATGTGTCTTGTGATTGTTGCCTCGTGTTCCGCCTCGTGCAAGTGTCGGGATATTGCAATCAAGTTATTTGCCTGCGTAATTCGTTTACAGTTACTATGTCTGGGGATTTGGTGAGTGAATCTTTTATTTAAACTATTCAATATTACCCTCTCGACGTCCACTGTTAAACATAGGTCTCATAAAGGGAAAAAGAACGATATTTAGAGCATGGTCTGACGAGTATTTTGTGAAGTAATTTGAAATAAAAAAAATTAACGGCTTTCATAGAATTCGTTTTTCATTTTTACACCTTTCAGCTGTAATGCAAATATTGAACTTAACGCTGAAAGTATTGGTAAATTCAAGAAATTAAAAATAAAATATAAATGTGTTAAAATTCTTAAAAATAGTTTATTTTCAAATGTTACAACTAAAAAAAATAGAACAAGCCGAACTTGTTCCTCATCATCATCAATCATCATCATCATCAATCATCATTATCATCAATCATCATCATCATTTCAGCCTATCGCCGTCCACTGCTGGACGTAGGCCTCCCTTATTTTACGCCACAAAGTGCGGTCCTGTGCCGCCTGCACCCAACGACGCCCAGCAACCTTCACAGGTCGTCGGTCATAGTGGGAGGGCGTCCTACATTGTTGTTTATTTATACATTTTTCCTACATTTTTACATTTTGCTTGTTCCTCAGTAAAATTACATTATTTTATGTTAGAAGATCTTTTATTTAGTTATGTTTGTTTTTTCTTCAAGATTTAACGAGAACAGAATAAACGTTTTTCTTTCTTTCTTCTCTTTCTACGCTTGAAGGGTAGATTAATTGTTGTATTCTATGTTAAAGTTTCATTTATCTGTAATGTTCCACTGTGTGGTGCTACGAATAATACCAATACTTACATTTTCTGTGTATGTCGTAAAAGACGACTAATAGGTTCATATAGATCTTTTTTTTTACGCTATTGAAATGTTTTGACGCCTTTCTCGCTGGTGGGAAACGGGTGGAGTGTGTGGAACCCATTGGCCACCTATGTAACTAGAATACCCACTAAAATCTCAACAGTTCCTTTTGTGCTTTTATAGGATGCTGGAGAGGTCGTCTATTGACATTCAGGCCCGACATCGCAACACATGACCGGTTACGTCTTGTTGTTAATCAAGACAGAGGGAGAGGTGGGCATAGCTTAATATAGATCTCAACTCCGACTGATGCTGTCTGGTCAAGAATTGCATTTTCAAGAAAGGCTGGCAACAGTCAGGCGGCTAGTCATAACACTTATAGCCAAATTTTTTGATCTGAATCATCTGTAGGCGAGGGTGAACCTCATTTTTGGCATGGCATTAACGCCACGCTTTGATATGTACATTTGTGTAACGAAACCATAACTCGTTTTAGAGTTTTGTACAACGCCATCCAGTGAACTCAAAATAAATTATGAAACTAAACACACACCTATAGTGTATACTAATAAAAATAAATTTTAATTGAATAAAATTCATCATTTTCTGAAAAAACACCGTAATATTTTATTAATACTTTATGCCATGCCATGCCACCTGATAACTTAGCACCTGATGTTACTTGTCATGATGACTCGGCAATACAACTAGTTACCGTTAAAGGAGTCAAAAACATGATCAAGTCAAAAACTTGGCTAAAAAGAAATCGCCCGGATACGATCTTATCACTGGTGAGCTGCTTCAAAATCTTCCGCATAAAGCCATAGTAAAACTCACAACCCTTGTCAATGCGACATTCAGACTAAAACATGTGCCTGATATCTGGAAAGTTGCTGAAGTTATAATGATCCCCAAACCAGGAAAATCTCATCTAGAAGTATCATCATACAGACCAATATCTCTTCTGCCAATTTTATCAAAATTATTTGAGAAGTTACTTTTAAGACGATTAAAGCCTATTATAGAAGATAGGAAACTGATGCCCAATCACCAATTCGGCTTCACAGAGAAACATTCTATGATAGATCAAATACATAGAATTACCAACATCATAGAAAAACCCTAGAAGAGAAAAAAAGTCTGTTCTACAGTGTTTATGGATAGCTCAGGCATTTGATAAGGGTCTTATATATAAGTTAAGGAAAATGCTCCCAAAACAATTTGCAGACATATTAAAATCCTATCTAACAGAGAGGACACTTAGAGTGAGATAAGAAGATGCTTACTCTAGTCTCAGACAAAAAAAAGGCTGGAGTACCACAGGGAAGTATCCTTGACCCTGTTTTGTACCTGTTGTACACTTGTGACATTCCAGAAATAAAAAAAAAATGTTATTGCAAACTTTGCAGATGACACCGCCATCATGGCAACAGGTGAAACTCATAAAGAAGCCGTAGAGAGTATAAATTGCCATCAACGCCATCACCGATTGGACCAATAAATGCCGAATTAAACTAAATGAGTCCAAATCAACTCATATAGACTTTTCAAATAAAAAACCAAATTATACACCGGTATACATTAATGGCCGCATTGTACCATATGAAAATACGGCAAAATACCTGGGTATAACGCTTGACGCAAAGCTTCACTGGAAGGCACATGTCAAAAAGAAACGTCAGGAGTTAGTTAGATCTACGCTACCAGAAAATGTACTGGCTACTCGGTAGACAATCAGTATTATCAGTGTATAACAAAGTACTTCTATACAAACAAACACTTATGCCTGTATGGGCATACGGCATTCAACTTTGGGGTAGTACAAAACGCACCAATGTTGATATAATACAAAGATTCCAAAACAAAGTACTTCGGAGTATAGTAAACGCTCCCTGGTATATTAGAAATGAGGACATCCACCATGATTTAGGAGTGGACCTTGTTACTAACATTATAAAAAAATATGCTGAGGCACATGAACAAAGACTAATCATCATCATCTTGCTCTTATCCCAATTACTTGGGGTCGACGCAATATGTCATCTGTTTTGACATATTGCAAAAATTCTTTTACGTAAAAGTCTTTTACGACACCCACGAGCAAAGCAAGGGTTGGTAGTATTCGAAGCCGCTGCCACACAGCAGGCAGCAACACCTACCATCAGGTGTATTGTTTGCTCGTTTGTCACTGCTTGCAATAAAAAAAAATAGGCTAACTAACACTGAAATAATCTTTCAAATCGGAGTAATAGTTCCTGAAATCAGTGCGTTCAAATAAACAAACTCTTCAGCTTAATATATTAGTACTAGCAACCCGCCCTCGCTTCGCTTCGGTTATAGGTTATAGTCGTTTTACCCGCGTAGTTCCCGTTCCCGTGGGAATACCGGGATAAAATATAGCCTAGTTTACGCCCTGATATTATAGCTTTCCATTGGTGAAAGAATTTTTAAAATCGGTCCAGCCGTTTTGAAGATTACCCGGAATAAACAGACAGACAGACAGACAGACAAAAATTTTTTAATTGCTATTTTAGGCATAGGTGTCGTGCAAATAACCGTGTAAGCATGAAAACAGTCTATTATTTTGACATTACAAACAGACACTCCAATTTTATTTATTGGTATAGATAGAAGTAAAGATTATGCCGACTTCCTTCTCGGCTGAGACTAATAATGTCTTGTATTAATATGCATATGAACTGATGTGGAGAAGCCCTCACTCGCATAGTTCATGGTCAGTCTAGAGAACAATGAGCTTTACAAATATTATTAGCTACTTTGTATAAACTGCAATCGCCAATCCGTCTACCAAGCGTGGCTATTATAGTGTTCTCCCTTCCTCATAGGGTTCTATTACCAATCATCTCGTCTTATATATGTGTTCTATTGTTGAGCCCGTGAGTCCACCATTCTAAGAGGTAAATTGACCTACTTTACCACGCTAATTTCTCGTGTTGGTACACAGTTTTAAATTGAGTTTATCTTTTCTTACATAATGTATCCCTTAGTCGTCTTTTACGATTCACACGGGTGATGAATTCTAATTTTACTCCGACACCACACAGAAAATGGGATTATGTATTTTTTTTTAATAGCCAACGTCAGTAGGTTAATAGATGGATGGATAGAATAATGATAGATGATCTTTTATCACTTTAATGTACGTCGCAGGGGTACCACCGTGTACATAACTAGTTCATTATATAAAAAGTCTATCTATACCAATAAATAAAATTGGAGTGTCTGTTTGTAATGTCAAAATAATAGGCTTTTTTCATGCTCACACGGTTATTTGCACGACACCTATGCCTAAAATAGCAATTAATAAATTTTTGTCTGTCTGTCTGTTTGTTCCGGGTAATCTTCAAAACGGCTGGACCGATTTCAAAAATTCTTTCACCAATGGAAAGCTATAATATCAGGGCGAAAACTAGGCTATATTTTATCCCGGTATTCCCACGGGAACGGGAACTACGCGGGTAAAACGACTATAACCTATAACCGAAGCGAAGCGAGGGCGGGTTGCTAGTTATTAATATATATCGATACAATATTCAATGAATGGGAAACGACACATATGGCAACACTATGAATAAATGATTACATATTTTATGGTGGCAGTAAGTTTCCTTATCAAAATAATATTATATCGAGATATTATAGACTACATATTACATATTATTTTTATGGAATTTATCACGTGTATATTTCTAGTTTCGAATACTTTTTTACGTTCATAGCCATAACCATGAATGCTGAAAAGTGTTCTAAAAGTCTAGGAATAAGAAATTAAATCGCGCCTTAGAAACCTCCCCAAAAAAAAATTTAATTTAATACAATCTGTGGGCCTACTCTTGAAATCAATTCTAATTTCGAATCCGATTCGATTTCAATCTCACCAAACTTATATTTGGTACTGTTGAACAAAATTGAGAATGAATTTTTCGCGTTCGTCGTTGTTATTTTCACCAAATGTGCCATGTTTTCTTACTTTAAATTAATAACGTTATCGAATTAGATCACCATAAAGACGCTTTCGTGAAATTGTGCAACATTAACGATTTTAAACTACGTCAAAATCACGTCGGAAGTAGCAAATATTTGACTTAATCGACGAGAGTCGAATTCATTTAGTTTAGAAACGTTCCACCTAATTTGATTCCAATCGGGCGCTAGTTTCGCTTTCAAGAGTACCAAATTTGCTCAAATTCGAGCTGCGATTGGATTTAGGATTGAAATTGAGATTCAAGAGTAGGCACACTGGTCCCCGTTTGTCATGTTTTCCAAATATAAAAAATTAGTGATTACATTCTGGTCATATTACAAAAAAATATTATAATTCTAAACAATTTACTTTTGAAAAACGTAAAGTAATAACTACTTTATGTTTTTTTTTCACTGCCGACAGAAGTGAAAACTTAAAACTAATGAACAAACAGTTGTTATTTTTGGATTTACAAATTTAATATTCAATGTTAAATTAAAATTTATCTAGTTTTGACATCTATCTACACATATATAGTGACATTGACATAGCTACAGATATAGTATTAGCGTTAACACGTCACGTAAGTATGTCGATGATGACTTCCTCGTACATGAAGTTACTCCCCATTGAAACCTGTCTATAGAAGTTTTCACTTCAAAAATTGTTCCTTTAGTATTTTTCTTGTTCAGAGAACTGAAGTATAGAACTATCTCCATCTACTATGCTTTAATTATTTTTTTGTCTTGTACTAAATCTTGAAAATTTATACATATATACAATTTCGAAGGGCATCACACTGGAGCTAATACCACATATGTTGTACGAAGCATAATATTATGTATATTTAAAGGATTAAGAAAAAATTACTGCCCGCTGAGTTTCTTGCCGGATCTTCTCAGTTTGTGGCCGCGTTCCGATCCGATTGATATCTGACAAAATTATAATTATCAAATTTTCAACCATACTTAACTTCTTCTTATTCTTGAGTAATGCCATTACTCAAGAATAAGAAGAAGTTAAGCAATAAGCTACAATTATTAGCTATTGGTGCTAGTGTCCAGTTATAATATATATTCCTCACGTCTCTAGTCTTAGTCGTTACCATGGATTAGGTGCTGAAACCAATCCATGTTCCTCTGGGAATTTTGGCAGAATATAAAAATACACGCAATTTACTATTATATCCTATTCACTATATTTCAACATTTTGTCCGCATTATATAAAATATCAGCAAAATTATTTAATTTAACACAGTAAAAAATATAAAAACGCTAAATGACATTTTGACATTCGTGTCAAAAGAAACCATACTTATAATAACTATATACGAAACAGTGTTTCCACTATCACGTTGTAGTTTTACCCTAAATATTTTCATTAACTTGTCCTAAATACCCTAGTCAGTCTCCGAAAATCCTGGATTTAGGGCGCAAAATTCAAATGAGTTCGAAATAAAACAAAACTTGATGGTTTGATTTTTATTTTAATTCTCATCTATTAATCAGAGTTAGTAAACATGTAATCATAAAAAGAATTCATTGTAATTTATGGAAGAAGTAGATGGTGAACAATATGATGCTGATGTTGAAGCTGAAGCATTGGGCTTAAGTTTTTTAGCTGCACTCAACATTTGTCTGTCGGGTTCTAAAATCGAGTCAGTCATACTTAGTTTGGTGTGCAACAAACCGTTGAGCGTTTCACTGTGAAGCTTTATTTTTAGGTTGGGTTGTTTTTATGGGCCAGCACACACTCCATCTATTTCTTCCGGGGGGATGAAAAGGTGGCGCAGGCCTCATAACCAACTGTATTCTCTCCCCTTCGCCATTGGGCTGATGGATCCTCGTCGCAATCGCAACGTTGGCAGGACGATGTGCTCTCCCTCCTCATGACCGTGTGCAGGTACTTGGCGAAGCAACCCTTGACGACCCGAACATCGTACCGAGGCCTCTCCAGCCAGTCTGCCCAACGGGCAATGATGTCACGGCGGGCGTCGGCCCGCCAGGCGGCCAGCTCTTTCATAGAGACTTTTGAATCGAATCGAATTTTCCTATAGCAGTTCTTAGTATCGACATGTAAACACTGCAATATATTTAATTTAAATTCTACTATCGTGTCTTACACAAAGTAATTTCGGTGAATTCTAGGAGCCCATTGAGGGTAACCATTGTTTGTGGTCGGCAAAGTCTATGGTAAAATAGTGTTTGTTATTTTTATATTCAATTTTACCCCAAATTACCCTAAATCCCTAAAAATATTAAATAGCCCTAAGCCATATTCTAAATTAGTAGTTCCCTAAAAGTGTAAATACTGATACGAAATTACGTTTAGCTGTCATTTGCGTTTTGTTATTACATATCAAATGCGTTTTTGTTATACTCCGTTTCTTTGACATTTTATCGAACGGGAAACGGGAACGCGATTGAACGGGATAAAAAATTCTATGTCAGTCTCCTGGTTCTAAGCTACCTCCCCACCAATTTTCAGCCCAATCGATATAGCCATTCTTGAGTTATAAATAGTGTAACTAGCACGACTTTCTTTTATGTATGTAGATAATATAAAAATAATAGTACTAAACCTATCTTTGGCAATCGACGTTACGACGATGGTATGTGGTGATAGAAATTGGGCACCCTGGTTAGACCGTTAGCCTTTTATTTTGAATTTTCCATTTCTTACATAAATATAATAGATACCTAGTATGACTATATTGCGAGGCGAACGTGCAACAGGTAGTTGCTTTCTCTCTTGTAAATTCGTAATTAAAAATAGTTATGTCTAATAAAACTATTGAAAATGCGATTCGCGAGTTAACTCAAACAGTGCTGAACCTTCAAGACAAAGTGGTTTCGTTAGAATGCTGGTATGTGATCAAAACAAACTAATTCAAAAGCTTACTAGCGCTTCGGCGGCAGTCAGTACTGAAACCAATGTGGGTAGATTACTTACAGTACCAACTGCACGGCCTATTCGCGAAGCTCGACTTCGAGCCGCTTCGGCACTCTCGGGCAACACTTGGAAAGCGCCGACCGCTACGTCATCGGCTGAAGGCCCTACTAAGAGTAACTCATCTACACCGCAGCCCACTAAAGCGATCGAGATCCCATCTACACAGCCTGTTGTAACAGTCTCTGCGGATACTCAACACGACTGGGTCGAGGTGAAGCGGCGACGCAATCGTAGTTCGCTAACAAAAGTTGTACGTGGTACAGGCACCCAGCCTACGATATAATCTGCCGCCGATCGAAAATCTTACCTTCATCTACATTATCTTAAAATTGTAACTACAGCTGATCAAGTTATAGAATATCTGCGAACGATCTCACCTAACGATGAATGCTCTGTAGAGACTCTGAAGCCGCGAGGAGAATATGCGTCATTCAAATTAACCGTACCTAAAAACATGTCGACAAATATCTATCTCCTGAAAATTGGGCTGAAGATATCTGCATAAAGCCATGGCGTAACCCATTGCCAGGACGGGACAACCGTGGTTATTCCTTTCGTACGCAAACAGACCCGCAAACCGAAAACTAAGCAGATTGACATTTATTATCAGAACGTAAGAGGTTTGAAAGGTAAAACAAGCGAAATAAAATCTGTTCTATATCAGTTCAGTTCAAAGGTACTTGTACTAACAGAAACAAGACTTGACAGTAGCATCTACGACTCAGAATTATTTCCACCGGACTATGCCGTTCTAAGACATGACAGGATCGTAAATGGGGGTGGTGGCGTTCTACTAGCAGTCCGCCAACCTTATAAGCTTCGTACCATTAACTGTGACTGCCGTCCCGACGATGAAATCGTAGCTGGTGTAATTAGTGCCGGGAGTTACAGTTTTATTTGTTGTGTCGTATATCCACCACCACGAGTACCTAACACGCGGTACTATTCCGTATTTGAATGCATTGAACTCTTGTTACGTCACAAAAGTCACCAGTTATAGTGATCGGTGATTTTAATTTATATTCAGCATCTAAGTCGGTGCGTGAACATTATAAACTTTTATTATCATCTTTTAATTTAATTCAAAATAACAATGTTACTAATAGCCTGGACCGCATTCTTGACCTAGTACTTAGTCCTAAGGACCAAATAACTATCTCTGTTATAGAATCTGAGGTCGGGCTTGTAAAGTCAGAGAAACACCACCTACCTCTCATAATCAATACCTTTGCTAACAGATTTTATTCGTTTTATAATAATCATTACAACAAATCTTTTGCTAATATTTATAATTTACCCACTCGTAATTTTAGGAAGGCAAATTATAACGATTTATACTCACGTCTATATAACACGGATTGGTCAACAATATATAAATGTCCTAACACTAACGATGCGGTCAATCAATTCTATATGTTAATAAACAAGCATATTGAAGACACAGTGCCTAATAGCATACCCACAAATGTAGTACATAATAAATATCCAACATGGTACAATCGCGAAGTATTATACTACTTAAAACTAAAGAATTATTAGCACAAATTATATAAAACTGGCAATAACCAATTATATTATGCATTGTTTACGTATTATCGTAAACAATTCAAATGCTTATTGGACACCAGCATGAGAATACACTTTGCTAAAATAGAAAATGATATACTACGTAACCCTAGCTTATTCTGGACACACATTAAGGAGCATAAACACTCTAACGAACCATCATATTTACGTACGAACCTCGGCTACGGGTAGTCACAGCAGCATGTGACACAGAATCTCGTATTTTTTTACCTATATTCGAATATTTTTTCATAATATACAGGTGTATCAGGTTATAGGGCAACTGTGCGAGTAGTTTAACGGTCATAGATCGTAATTAGGATGTATATTACACAAAAAACTATAAAACATAATAGTTGCAGTGGATTCAAAAATATGTGTCAAAGAGTCTACGCCTTAAATGTGACGTGTTGATGTTACGTAGCTACGTACGACGCCTACGCATAGGCGTCTAAGTCGCCTCGCCCGCGTTCTTTACCTATAATAAGTCGGTGTTGTAGACTATTGAATTTGACTGCACAGATGGCGTAGTGTTTAAGATACCATCTTACCGTGCCAGTGTCGCGAGTTCGAATCTCATGCAGGACAACACTTTGTGCGATCGACAAATTGTTGCTCTGGGCACTTCTGGGTCTGGATGTAATTTGTGTCTGTTAATTCTATGTTTGTGAAGTCCCCTACAATACAAGGATTATTAACTTAAAAATAAAATAAAAATTAGATATCTACCTATTTTTAATAAAAATATAGCCTACCTTTTCCGTGAAAGTTGCCGTAAAGGGAAGTATCCGAAGAAGGTATTCTGAAATTAACAATTGCTAAGATTCCACACATTTTTGATACCGCACATCGAACCAACACACCGAACCGGGAATAAGCCATATTTGTATCACTTTAAATCGCTGATCTTTAATACGCGAGAAAAGTCGTAAGTAAGTAAATAATCGTCCATACGTGCCCCTAAACCGGACCTTGAAACGAATAATTCAATTTTAAAACCTAAATCTTTCGTAGGTAAAGTAGGCGACTGACGCGGCGAGGGCGCGGCGGCACCTTTGAGCTCGGTCGTCGGAATTATTAGCCTAAAATATGTAAACAGAGACGAATTTCATTTTCGATAAAAAAATACAGTTTAGGTTTTATTGTTTTATTTTGCCTACAAGATATAGGTAATTATTTCATTTGTTTCCCTTTTTCTTAGTACATCCCTGTTTCGGTATCTCTTTCAATAGCTGTAGCCACGCCTCTTGGTCATTACCACGAATCAGCTGATTTTAAGGCGAAGTTTGTCTTGCTTATGTGACCGTAAGCATTGATTTATTCAATTTCTAATGAATATTTAACAAAGTACGTATGTCGCAGATTATGTACCACTCACTTTATACATTTCAATAAGATTTACACGAAAAAGCGATGACAAAATTGAAAACTTTACATGTCTCTAATTCATGAACGAATCGATATTTTTCGTTCAAATTTTTTTATGGGGTCCACCATTGTCTATCTCCCGCTTGACCAGTTGCCCCATAACCTGATACACCCTGTAAAATTACTAGTAATGTAAGTATGCATACACTCTTATGCAATACAGACGCCAAATTATTTCTTTTATTTCACTGAATTTATTAAAAATCATAACTATGCTTACTACGTGAAAACTAAAGGGCGAGAGGGGGGGGTCTTGGCATATATTACGAGTGGTCACTGAGGGAAGGGAGGGGTCGAAAAATCTAAAAAATAGGTCACGTGGTATGGGTATGTTTCCTTATATCCCTTAGTCATTTTTAACGCACGGACAAAAAAAGGGTGGTGAATTGTATTCTTAATCACCACACGAATTTCGATATCTAAGTATAAACTTGGATATCAGCTGTAAGTATAGACTTTGATATCAGCTGTAAATAAGACCCCGAGACTGAATAAGTCTGAAATTATCTGTTGTTTGAAAAAGAAAATAATGTGAATTAAACTAGATTAAACGGTATAAATAACTACAATAATCCCTATTCCAACACGTCTGCCCAGCGTAAAATAGTGGGTCAATTTCCACCTCACAAAAAGACCCGAAGCCAAGCAGTGAATAATTGCCACTAAGGTAAATAACTGTAATTCTTGAACAGGATAGAGAGTGAGATGGTACACATACGAAGCCTTATTATTTAATTATTTCTGATATTTACACGAGTACTCGTGTAAATTGAAAATATAACTATTTTACGGATTTTGAAAATAGCTTTATTATTGTCTGTTAAAAATTTATTGAGTCTCTATTCCTAACTCGTAAAAACCAGCTAAGGGAATCAGAAAGAGATTGGTCCATAGTCTTTTCGAAAAATTATAACCTGAATTTCGTTCACTAACCCACTTACCAGTGTCAATTTTACGGCAATTGCTTTTTGGGGAGGCGATGAACGGATAACCACATTTATGACCTTAATTTTGGCAGCTATTATTACGGCTAGCAACTATTCTTATAGTTCAAAACGATCAGTCAATGAATTAAATACTCTAATAGATATAATCTTCCTAACAGTTCCTCATAAAGCTGCCAAATCAAGCCCCTCAAATGAAATTCATATATCTATCATTGCAATAACGACTTTGACGTCTCGGATATAAATGTTATAATAAGTTTTATGTGTGTAGGAAGTTTTTGATCCAACGCCAGCTGTGAGTCAAGGACAATGACCGGTGTTTTAATACATTAACGCTTATACCCTTGAATGACAATAGTATTCTATTGTTAATCTAACGATGTAAAGCGTACATATGACAGATATTCTTAATATGGCGAATATATATCTAGTATATAGATACAAGACTATGATAATTGCGCCAAAATTTGATATCTAATTGTAATAATTTGTTCTGTAAATAAACTAGGATGGTATGTATCATAATTGTCCGTGTGGTGACGGCGTAGGAATACCTGTCTGCCATGCCAGTGTTCTAGGTTCAACTCTTTTTCCGATTTTTCAAGGCCTTCCGGCCGGTGCTGATGCAGTGGCTAAAACGGCGGCACGGGGTGCTTTCCTTTCGACTGGTGCAGGTCTTGACGGGGCATGGATGCTTCGGCAAGTACTTGTACACGGTCGCTAGGAGGGACAGCACACCGTCCTGCCACTACTGCAATTGCGACGAGGACACGGCACACCATACGCTCGAGGTTTGTGTCGCCTGGGCAGACCAGCGTCGCAAACATCGGTGCCAACCTGACGCTGCCGACCATCGCTAGGGCGATGCTCGACAGCGTCCGGAACTGGGACGCGGTCGCAGCCTTCTGCGAGGCAGTGATCTTGCAGAAGGAGGCGGCGGGTCGCGCGCGCGAGGAACGTAGCCTCGACGAAGCGACCCGACGCCAGCGACTGGGGCGGCCCAGGCGCAACTATCTGCGCGTCATGCCGCCCTAGCCGAGGCCGCGGGTGACGTGACCGGGGAGTTAGCCCGTCACCCGCCGAGAGGCTGACCGCGTGAGGAAATACCGACGTCCTCCCCGAGGGGAGGGACGTCGGTCGATGAGAGGGTACCCCAAATAGAGGGTATTCCGTCGGGCCGACCACTGATGACAAGTATCCCTCCGGCTAAGCTCCGGTGGTCGGCCCAACGACGAAGGCGACGTGGTGTTCGGGTGGGTTGCGGGTGTGCGTGCTTACGCCCCTCTGTCACCCCGGACGGAGTGGTGCGAGGAGTGCGCCGACGCCAGCCCAACCCAAAAAAAAAAGTATAGTGTTTTTTCCATAATTCATAGTTTAGGATGATTATATTTGACATTTGTCGATAGAATGACGAATAACAAAGCCACAAGTCTTCGCAAATAAACCGATATATCAAATATAGACATGATTAGATATATGTTTCATTTTGATCCATCAATTTAATAGATAATATTATCTGTCTTCCTACATCTGCGTTCGATGTCATTACGCTGAGATTATTTTTGTTTTTTATAAAGACACCCAGTACTGAACTAAAACACTGAAAATCTTATGTGGTCTGAGAAAATTTTCTAATTCAAACGGTTAAATACCAAACCCCAAATATATCTACGGAGATATCCACCACCAGTTCACCATCATTTCAGCACATATAAGTTCTACTGTTAAATTTGGACAATCTCCAAAATGAGAGAGCAATTGTTCTATTATACAACACTGGTCAATCGTTTATAATGTTTTATGTACTTCCGTGTGAAGACGGAGTAGGAATAGAATTTACCAACCCTTCTCTTGCCTGTGGGTGTTGTTGAAGATGACCAAGGGATTAAATATGCATACAACATCTATTTAAGAAAAGGAAAGCTCGAAACGAAAGCCTATACCAACACGTCTGACCAGCGTAATGTAGTACATCAATTTTCCTTCCACAGTGGAGGGAGCTCGAGCCCTACAGTGGTTGCGCGTCATGCCGCCCTAGCCGATGCCGCGCATGACGTGACCGGGGAGTTAGTCCGTCACCCGCCGAGAGGCCGACCGCGTGAGGTAGGGGGGCGTCCATAAATTACGTGAGGTGTTTTTTTAATTTTTCTGTACCTCCCTCCCCCCCCCTGGTGAGATGTCGTGAGATTTTATTCAACCCCATCCCCCAATCTCACGTAAGATTTTTCAAAATGTGGGTTTCTTACGTAAACGCGTTGGATTGTTATTGTAAAAAGAAAAAAAAAATTGCGTCGTGCTTTCATTTACGACTAGTTAAGACTAGTAATCAATATTGCTGAGAGTTTAATTATAAGTGTAATAAAAATTTAACAATAGAATACTTAAATCGTAACTACTGTGATTAAAAAAAGAATTTCTACTCTAATTCAGTCCATGGAGAATCATGCGATTCAGATTACAAATTTAAAACCTCAGTTGCACATCTCTATCTTATTTTATAGTGAATAATCTATGTTATAACATCGAAGTATGGGTGAAATTATTTTCTTTCGAACGAATTAGTGAATGATCTTAATCGTATTACGATTACGCTTAAGATTAAATCTTAAGCATGTACAATCTGGGTTAAATGGACCAAAATAGTATACTTTTTTTTTTGTTTCAATCAGAAAAAAATTGCGTGATATTTGCCGAGACCCCCCCTTTCGCCAACGTAAGATTAGATGAGATTTGACTCGACCCCCTCCCCCCCTTAAACATCTCACGTGTTTTATGAACGCCCCCTAAGACCGACGTCCTCTCCGAGGGGGGAGGGGTACCCCAAGTAGGGTGTCCGCCATAAGGTATGGGGTATTCCGTCGGGCCAACCACTGATGACAAGTAACCCTGCTCCGATGGTCGGCCCAACGACGAAGGCGACGTGGTGTTCGGGTGGGTTGCGGGTGTGCGTGCTTATGCCCCTCTGTCGCTCCGGACGGAGTGGTGCGTGGAGCGCGCCGACCGCAACCCACCCCCCAAAAAAAAACGCCCTACAGTGGGATTCATATGAGCTGAAATGATGATGATAGATGATGTAGAGTTTGCATTCTCTTTTGTAAATATTATTTGCATATTATCTCCTTTAGTTGTTTTTACTACACGTATTCTGTGCAAACAAAGTTACTAAATCTTCATATAGTGACGAGTTAGGAATACATTTTTTTTTAATAAAGAAAACACCCTGCACTAAGGAAATAAGGACTTTACAAACATATAATTAACGGACACAAATTACATGCAGAACAACACTGTGTCTTAACCACTACACCATCTGTGCAGGTAATTGACTAACTGCTTATAACACTTAATCTATACCAATAAATAAAATTGGAGTGTCTGTCTGTAATGTTAAAATAATAGGCTTTTTTCATGCCCACACGGTTATTTGCACGACACCTATGCCTAAAATAGCAATTAAAAAATTTTTGTCTGTCTGTCTGTTTGTTCCGGGTAATCCTTAAAACGGCTGGACCGATTTCAAAAATTCTTTCACCAATAGAAAGCTATAATATCAGGGCGTAAACTAGGCTATATTTTATCCCGGTATTCCTACGGGAACGGGAACTACGTGGGTAAAACGACTATAACGTATAACCGAAGCGAAGCGAGGGCGGATTGCTAGTCTATATATATAAAATAGAAAGTGTGGACTGTGTGGTATGTTCCGTATAGGCTCCGAAACGGCTGGACCGATTTCAATGAAACTTTCAGGGAATCTCCAGATTGACCTGGCGAGTAATCGTGTAAAGTTTGGTGACGATAGGAGCACTCCTCTTTTCTCTTCTTCTTTTGTTCTTCTTTAGAGTTAAATTAAATATTTAATGATGTAAGTTTATTGTTTAAATAAAATAAAGCAAAATCTAGCTGGGCGAAGTGGGCTGGGTACGCTAATTGCATATAAAAAAACGTAAGAACTGCCTAAAACAGCATCATCAGTTTTTGAAACTATAATGTTGCGCTCTATTAGGCAATTCATAGTAATACATACGCTGAGATTTTTAAACCGCCTGCCAATTGCATCAATTAAAAACTAAGCCCCCCCTCTGAAGGAAGGCTTATATTCAAGAGTTAGTTCGATCGGTTGATGGATGGGAGGCCTAGAGATAGCTCAAAGTATATGACAGTATTTTTATAGGAAGCTTACGTAAAGCCTATCTCTAGACCCTGTATCTATATTGACCCGCCCTTGCTTCGCTTGAGTTACAGTCGCCTTACCGGCGTAATACCCGTAGGAATACTGCAATAAAATATAGCCTATCTTATTCAGGAATAATGTAGCTTTACAATGGTGAAAGAATTTATGAAATCGGCAGAGTATTTTTTGAGTTTATTCATTACAAACATACACACACACACACAAATATATTCTTTCCTCTTTTTAATTTTAGTGTGGATTTCATCTACCTATTTAGTGTTCCCGCCGAGCTGGCCTCGGACGTCAAAGATTTGGTACCAGTGGCTGGCCAAGGGCAAGGAATAGGTTGGGTAATGTTACCGCACGCCGTTTCGTCGCCACGAATGAATCGGAAGGCATGGGGATATGCCGTCCGATGCAAAAAAAAGAAGGAACTTTTCTGGTAGTAAATTAACAATGCCACTAAGGGATATAATACTCATAGAACATTTATGCAACAGAAGGAAAAGTTGAAATAAAACCCTATACCAACCTGTCTGACCAGCATGGTAGTGTAAGGTCAATTTTCCTCTTATTGTGGAGGAGGCTCGAGCCCAACAGTAGGACATGATATAAGTTGAAATAATGATGATGATATTACACCCTACTCCTAAGCTCCACAATAAGACTGATATTGATCAACTATACCGCGCTATATTCCGTGTGGTGACGAAGTAAGAATACAATTCACCACCCCCTATCTTACCCGTGGGTGATCGTACGAGACGACTAAGGGGTATAAAACGCATATAACATCTATGCGAGAGAAGAAAATCTCGAAATTAAACTCTATACCAACACGTCACACCAGCGTGGTATAGTAGGTCAATTACCCTTCCATTATGGAGGAGGCCCGAGCCCAACAGTGGGACGTATATGGGCTGAGATGATGATGACGATGATGAATTGAATTTTAACATTCCCCCTCTAGCATAGATGTTGTGTTTGCATATATTATACCCTCAAAGGTCACTTACCTCCGGACAAGAAAAGGCGTGGTATTCCACCACGCCTTTTCTCTTTTTGTATTCTCATTTTGTCACCACACGGAAAATTTCTTAATCATGGCTACTAACAGTAGTCTAGACTAGGGATGATCGATGAACATCGATGTTCGATGATCATCGATGTTGAAAGGAAAAACATCGATGTTGCTATAGGTAAAACATCGTAACATCGATGTTAACGGAATTCATCATCGATGTTGCTATGGGCAAAATATTGTAACATCGATGTTAATGGAACGGATCATCGGTGATACGACTGTCCTAAAAAAAAAAGCTCATTAGAATTTTTAGTACTGGTATTTAATTTTATATTATAACGCCTCCAGATTTTCTCCGAACGAAATTTGCTAAAGAAAAAGCTCATCAAAATTTTCCCGGAGGATTTTATTTCTTCGTCGTAACATCAATGTCATAAGTCCCGCCATATGTTAAAACATTCGACAGATTTCCTAATTTCTTAGTAACATCGATGTTATACAAGTTCGATGTTCGATTATATCGATTTTTTCCTAACATCGATGTTTCTGTAACATCGATGTTTCTGTAACATCGATGTTCGGTTTTCGATAAACATCGAACATTGATGTTGGGTTTTCGATTATGACATCGATGTTTTAACATCGATGTTTTTCTAACATCGATCATCCCTAGTCTAGACTAGAATGTACGCTAATTAAAGTTTACGTTTCTTGCGTGAACATAGACACGTAAAACCATGGTCACCAGTCGATCGATAGCAACCTACTTAATAACAATGAAACTGTAGCCCTATTACTCACAGTATATAGACGAATAGTAACTAAAATTATTATGAATATTTTATGTTTTAATTATACATAGCGTAGAAACCACTGACCGGTCCCTTTACCGTGTATGCTAATGGACTTTGAAACAATCTGTCATTTGACCTATGAAATTGCCTTTATCTGTAGATTGCTATCTATATATTAATCAACATCATCAACATATACGTCCCACTGTTGGGCTTGAGCCTCCTTCACAATAGGAGGAAAATTCATCTTAGTATACTATGCAGGTCCGACAGGTTGGAATAGGGTTTTAGGGCGCATATTCGTATTAAATCTCTTGGTCGTCTTTTACGACATCCACGGGCAAGAGAGAGGCTTCTTACTCCGTCATCACATAGAATTACTCGTTCAGTGAACTGTTAATTATAATAAAGTTTCTTAGAATTACAAAGTGTAATTATTCGCTAAATGTTGTAACTGTAATCCTAAATTGCTAATAATGGCTCGCATTATATTACGTGGAACTTAACTACCGGGAATGAAGAGAAGAAAAGGCCCTTTTGGTGAGCACCTTTAGAAGTGAAATTTAACTCCTTAAATTTTTCCCTTGAAATTCCTATAACGTTTGCTAAGTTATTACAAAAAATTGATAATTTTCCACAAGTATTAGTGAATTGGTGTTCGTTAATTACATTTTTAATCTATGCGTTGAGGGTCTAAGAATAAAATTCACTATTCTTTTTCTTATCCCTAGGTGTCGTAAAAGACGACTAACGTATTTGATATGTCAATAACATTGATGCAAAGCAGAAGAAAAAGCTATTATGATATCGCCGTACTTTATTTCATTAATATACCCTTCCAAGGTGGAGGAGGTAGTCCAACAATGTGATGAATATAGGCTGAAAAGAATATCCTTGGTTTATATACAATTAGATAAAAATGTATTTGTTAAGGGTCCAAGGAGTCAGTGCTTAAAAAAAATTAAATGTATGTATGCTGTTGACTATAAAAAGGTAAAAAAAAAAAACAATAAAAACGATGGTTTCTGTTCTTTACGCGAGTATTATACATTGTAAATAAAACTTAAGACTTATGCTGATTTTATCGCGTTTGTATTTGATAGATATAAATTATTATAGATATAAATGATTATAAGATATTGTTGGACATGAGACATATTAATCTGTCCGTGACCATGAACGCTATAAAGTGTTCGAAACGTCGAGCAATCAAAAATCAAATACAAACTCGATAAAATCCGTAAACTATCCGACCCAACAAAGGTTGTTACGTTTAAATAAAACAAAAGGAATTACCCTTGAAATCGACAGCAGCGCCACCTACTGGGTCTAATTGTCAATCTAAACCATTCTCAAATCCCCTTGAACATGCACAAAAAATTTTAATGGATCAGATTAATTATTGGACCTGGTAGGTGGCGCTACGATCGATTGCAAGGCATTATAATTTATGTCAATATGTACAGAATGGGAGCTTTTGGATCAGCTAGTTATATTTCTATAGTCATTTTTCTTCGACGTGGTGACGGAGTATGAATATAATTTACCATTCCCTCTCTTGTCCGTAAATTTCGTAAAAGGTACCATCAATACCAGAGAAAGAAAACTCGAAATAAAACACTACACCAACACGTCTGACCAGCATGGTATATAGGTCAAATTCCCTCTCACAAAGGAGGAAGCCCGAGGCTAACAGTGGGACATATATGGGCTGAGATGATGATAATGGTGAAAATATGTATCAAACTTTTCTTACCTCGCGAGTATTTTAAATGTATAATATATTATGGGTTATAACCCATCCTGTGTATTCATCTTCAGTATGTTAAATTATTGATAGGTCTCGATGCAGACAGAGCATGCGAAGACCTAGCAATAATCTAAATTCAGTATCTAATAAATATTTTCAATCTTAAGATCCACTGACCACTACTATGTGAGGAGGTGGTAGGACCACACTGTCGACAGTTATCTGTCTACAACCGCGGGCCGGTCCGTCCGGAGTAGTACCACACTCTCGCAGAAAATCGACGTCTGAGTAGTAGCAATTTGTTACTGCGCTTCATTCGGTGAGCGAGAGAGCCGGAAGCCCAACTTTCTGAGGGTGTTTGTGTGTGGAGGGTTTTGGTGGTGCCCTTGGTATCACCGAGCCTTAATGCACGCATTCACACTCCCTTCACTTTCTTCGCGGTAGGCAGCGACCCTGTAAAGGTCCATGAGCGGCAGCAACACTTACCACCAGGTGTACTGTTTGCTCGTTTGCCACCGTTTGCAATAAAAAAAAGCAATATTTTGTTAAAAATGTTCCCATTAAATATTCATCCGTAAAAAAGACAAGAATACTGTTGACAGAAGTCATAACTTAAAATTACAATATCGTAGGACCACATTGTCAACAGCCGTGGGCCTTTCCGTCCGGGGTAGTACCACATTTCCGCTGAAAATCGACAAAGTAGCATTTTCTTACTGCACTTCGTTCGGCGAACGAGAGAGCCGGGAACCCAATTTTCTGAGGGTGTTTGCGTGTGGTGGGTTTTGATTACCGAACCTCATTGCAGGCATTCATACTCTCTTCACTTTTTCCATGGTAGACAGCGGTCTAGTAATGGTCTATGAATGGCAGTATCGTTTACCACCAGGTTTGCATGTAGCAATTAAAAAAAAATAACGCTAATTTTCAAGATTTTAAATAAATTGGAGTATATACTTACACAAACATACACGCTTTCTTTTCGTTTTATTTCTTAGAAAGGTAGACAGATAGTACTTCTTACTCCTGTGATGAGCAACCTCCAGAACTTCAACTTGCAATTTGCCGCATTTCAGCGCAATTGAAACAGGATGGATTCATCCTGTGGACGCTTCATTTAGAAGCGAATCATGTGGCGAATCAATATTTGAAGTTTTGGAAAAATTGCAAGATGAATTCCAAAAGCATTTCAAATACGAACGCGTAAAAATAGTTTTACTGTGGAAAAGCGTAAACGTTTTTCTTTTCAAATTCAATCGCGTAAAAAATATTTTAGTCCCTAAATATAGTTTTATTTATAACGTATAATACTTGTGTAAGCATCAGGCATCCTTATTGTAAGTTGAAGTTTTGGAGCGCGTTCACGCGTTTGGTATCTAAAATTTACATAACGTAACTAGTGAAGGTTTTATTTAAAAAATAACGAAAACGTTATATCGCCTGATACCGTATTATATAGCATTTTAAGAATAATATATATTAGGAAAAAAGGCTTTTAAAAATAAAAGGAAAACGAAATCCGTTTTGAAATTCACCAAATTAACATAGTAGAATACCTATCGGAAGGTATTCCCTCTATTTTTATGGGCCATTTTTAGGTCGCATGTTCGTAATGATATTACCTATCTACATATCTAGACATCATCAAATTAACTGAATAATAGAAAATTGTGTAGCTAACTTATTGGCCTTGTTAACGCTAATATCTATACATAGGAGCATTCCACGTGTAGCGAACGACGAAAATAGATATTCTGAAATCCGTTTATATTTATTACAAGGGATATTAGTGAACATTATATTTTGTTATTTGAGGTACAATTACACTAGATCTTGTCGGCAACTTTGTTCACTTAGAAATCACATGTGATCGCGTTAAATATGTTATTCTTTATTCGCGCTGTAGAGTGATTAATATCAAAGTTCACCCCTTATTTTACGCCCTTACGGAAGCATATTACTCCCTTACGGACTTTTGAGGAGTTGATTTTCATAATATTCCTGTGAGCACGTGCTGTGCTAACAACTAAAAGTTTCACAACAAAATTAAATCACATATTTTCCACCCTTAAATGTAGAAAATTGACAAATATTGAAACATGTATTTATTGGTGCTTAGTTTGAAGATAATGGATAAATATTTTTTTTTCATAAACACCTTTGTCAATGTCCTACACTCCCTTTTGGGGTTGAATGTCTTAAAGCATTTTTATAGTGATGTTCTATGTCACATTAAGAAATTACTGTCAGATTTCATGTTGGAAACGTGAAATTTAAGTGGTGAATTGCAGTAATTTTGATCCGGCGTTGATCAATCAGTTAACTAGCTTCTTTAATATATATCTTCATTGTCACTTTCTTCAATAGTATATTTTTAGTGTAGGTTGTTGTCTTTTAAACAGGATAAAGGGAATTTTATAACAAAATCAATAACAACTGGCCTAGGGATAATATATAAATGAGTTATTATATAATGGATAAAAGTGTTATTTAATTTTACCTTATTATCATTATATCATATTTTGCCTTCCACTGTGGGCCTCTTAGTGATCTTTAGAAATAACCGCAGTGCTGTAATCACCGCGCTTGGCGACCAGTTAGACGACCACAATGAGATATTAGGTCCTTATATATGAAATTGGCGTTTTGTACGGGAGGAATATAAAATCATTTTTTTTTTGTAAAATATATTTAATTAATCAAAGTATGCACCATTGTTATCTATGCACTTTTGCCATTTCATAGGTAGTTCATTGATCCCTTTACTAAAAAAAACTATGGGGGCGAAAATCAATAAACTCTTTGAAAGCGGTTTGGACTGCCGCATCGGCGTTGAATTTTTTTCCTTGTAAGACGTTTTCCAAATTCTGAAAAAAAAATTAATCTATTGGAGCAAGGTCCGGGGAGCACGGTGGATGTCCCAGACATTCCAATTCCAACTCCAATTCCAATTGTAGCTCATCTAACTTAGTGGTTGTTTTTTGTGCAGTGTGTGGTCTTGCGTTGTCGTGAAGCAGCAGTGGCCTGGAGCGCTTGGCCAATCTCAGTCGTTTAGCAGCTAGTTCTTCCTTCGTGGTTTGCAGTTGCTGACAATAGATATCTGCCGTAATCGTTTGGCCAAATTTTAGAAAGCTATAGTGAACGACACTAGCACTAGTCCATCAAACACTCACACGTAACTTTTTCTGAGTTAATTTTCGTTTAGGGCAGGATTTGGCTGGGTCTCCAGAGTTTAACCATTGCGAAGAGCGCTTTCGATTATCGTACAGTATCCACTTTTCATCACAAGTAATGATTCGATTTAAAATCCCTTCATTATTGTGTCGGTTGAGCAAAGTAACCGTTCAAGTTTTTTACTCGCCCGATTTGCTTCAAATGGATTAATATAGTTTTGTCACTTACCCCGAAGCCTGCAGCTATCTCTGAAGTGCTTTGTGATGGATCTGATTCCACAATAGCCTTTAATTCTTCATTTTCCACTCTGGTCTCCGGCCGTCCACGGAGTTGGTTCTGAAGGTCGAAATTTCCAGAACAAAAACGTTGAAACTGAAAAGGTACCGTGCTTTCTTTTGCGACACCAGTGCCGTAGACATCATTAATCCTTCGAGCTGTTTCTGCAGCACTGGTGCCACGGTAGAACTCGTAAATATACCGATAGTTCATGTTTTCCATTGTGCGGTAATAAGCGACGCCAAAGAAAAAAATAATGAGGAAGAAACAAATGAACAACTGTTTTCAAAACTCAAATATATCAGCTAAATGAATTTATAAATTTGAATTTGGAATTCTTAACCAAACAGGAGATATTTCAGATCAAAGTGGTCAGTAAGACAAAACGCTAATTTCATATGTAAGGACCTAATATTAACTACGGTTACTAAAGACCGCGCCAACAGTAACATGGAGGAAGTAAGTCAGATCGCGAGCTGTGACGTTGTCCAAAACTATATATACCTTGGCACTTTAATTTCCAACAATGGTGGTTGCATAGATGAAATAAAGAGACGTATGGTCATCACAAGAGCAGCAATGGTTAAGATGAAGAAAATATGGAGGAATCGAAACATCACGAAGGCCACAAAAACCAGACTCGTAGGAACCCTTATCTTCCCCATATTTCTATACGCTGCTGAAACATGGACTTTACGAGAAGTGGAAAGGAAGAAGATAGACGCGCTGGAGATGTGGTGTTGGAGAAAAATGCTTGGAGTATCATGGACCGAATTTCGAACCAATGTTTCGATACTTCAAGAACTCGGCATCAAGCAGCGTCTATTTTCTATAGTACAGTCTCGCATACTATCTTTTTTCGGACATGTTGCTAGACGTTTTTCTTTAATTAATTACACAACAGACAAAAATAATAATATCACAGCTGTATATTCAGGATCTCATGATACCACAAAACCAACAAGACATAAAAATTCTCCCTCAAAAAAATTCGCAAACAAACGCAAATAATTAACCGGGGAATAACCTTAATAAATTAGATGTTAAATCAACATGTACGGTTTGATTATCATTCATAAACATCATTATAATTAAGGAAATAACGTTTCACAGAAAAAAAAAAGAAATGTGGTGTCGTGGGACACCAGGTAGGAACGAAGTTCCTTCGGCTAATGTAGAATCGACACAATTTGTAAATATTAAATCGGTTCTACTGGAAATACTATGAGGTTTGTCAAAAATCCGGAGTTCCTGCGGTCAAAGATGGCTGATCTATGGCAGTTTGGGATTTGAACGATGTTTCACATCAAAAAAGGGGGAGAGGGAAGTTTCTAATGGGGGGTAGGGGTAGTCCGGGCGGCAAAGTAAGGTGCAAGGGGGGTCAAAATTTCTATCAAAAATGGTCTAGCACTTATAGTTTTTGAGATACGCCGGTCAAAACAATTGTAGGTTGAACGATGTTTCACATCAAAAGAAGGGGGGGGAGGGAAGTTTCTAATGGGGGGTAGGGGTAGTCTGGGCGGCAATGTATGGTGCAAGAGAGATCAAAATTTCTATCAAAAATGGTCTAGCACTTATAGTTTTTGAGATACGGCGGTCAAAACAATTGTAGGTTGAACGATGTTTCACATCAAAAGAAGGTAGGAGAGGGAAGTTTCTAATGGGGGGTAGGGGTAGTCCGGGCGGCAATGTAGGGTGCAAGGGGGATCACAATTTCTATCAAAAAAAGGGGGAGAGGGAAGTTTCTAATGGGGGGTAGGGGTAGTCCGGGCGGCAATGTTGGGTGCAAGGGGGGTCAAAATTTCTATCAAAAATGGTCTAGCACTTATAGTTTTTGAGATACGGCGGTCAAAACAATTTCGTCTCATTTAACGGTTTTATTCCACGCACTTTTTCTTACGGTTTTTTTCTTACGGTTTTATTCTTACGGTTTTACTATCACATTTTTTTCAGTTCGGTCGCGCAGCTAAATCCCTATCTCCTCCAAGCCTGCCGTAAGGAACTTCGTTCCAATAACTTCGAAATTATTAATGTTATTAAAGTCTATTTTCGAATGACGGAATAAGAATACAATTCTCTACACCCTATCTTAATTGTGTATGTTGTAAAAGACGACTAAGGGATATAATATGCATTGCAAGTGTGGTGATGGAGTAAGAATACATGTCACCACACCCTATCTTGCCCGTGGGTGTCGTAAAAGACGACTAAGGGATATAATATGCACATAACATCTATGCAAGAGAGAGAAAACTCTAAATAAAACCTTGTGTCACTACATTTTATGTCAAAATTGTCCTGTGGTGATGAAGTAAGAATACAAATCACCACTTTTTAAATAAAACTACTTTACGGATTTTATCGCGTTTGTATTTGATTTTAAATATAATTACTATTAATTTTAATGTTAAATAATTACTGACCATAAACAATATAATTTTTTCATATAGAATCATTTTCTTCTTACACTGGCAATTAATTTGTATCAAAATGTGGGTCAATATTTAATAACTAATTTCTGTACCAGGTAGATAATTATAAATTTCTTGCAATAACGATTACTAATGTAGGACGTGAGAAATTTCAGTCCGCCCGTGACCATGAACGCTGCAAAGTGTTCGAAACGTCGGGCAATCAAAAATCAAATACAAACGCGATAAAATCCGTAAAGTAGTTTTATTTAAAACAAATCACCACTCCCTATCTTGCCCGTGGATGTCGTAAAAGACGACTAAGGGATTTAATACGCATATAACATCTATGCAAGAGAAAGAAAACTCGAAATAAACCCTTTACCAACATGTCTGACCGGCATGGTCTAAGTCAATTTCCCTCCTATTGGGAAGGAAGCTCCAGCCCAACAGTTGGACTTTTATAACCTGAGATAACAACAGACAAAAAAGGGTCATTGTAAAATATTAATAGAATTCTATTTTCAGTCTACATGTAGAAAATTATTATTGGTAAAATAATAACGATACATAAAATGAAACTATTTATACGGATTTTATCGTGTTTACATTCGTTTATTACATTTTCTATACTTCGAAGTGAGTTTGAAAGATTCCGTGACGGAAAAGTTAACATGTGTAAGTATGACGCCGTATAGATATGTGACGAGACAGGATGAAAGTAAAATTATGAGGGAAGTTTTAGGTATGAATGTATAGATGGTTTCAATGGTAAAAGAAGACCAAAGAAAATCATTAAATGGGTAGATGGAGTGACCACAGATAAAATTTCTGATAGGGATTTAGGAGAGTACATATTGCGTTTACCCTGAATAATTTATGAGGGTACCCCAAGTATTCAGTCGGGCCGACCACTGATGACAAATAACCCTCCGGTGGTCGGCCCAACGACGAAGGCGACATGCATCGTGGGTGGGTTGCGGGTGTGCGTGCTTACGCCCCTCTGTCGCCCCGGACGGAGTGGTACGAGGAGCGCGCCGACCGCAACACACCCCCCAAAAAAAAACCCTGAATGATTTATAGGAACTCACTGTTGACAATTGTGTTTCTACAGCCGCGGGCCAGTCCGTCCGGGGTAGTGCCACACTGAGCAGTAAATCAATGTCTGAGTAGTAGCAATATGTTACTGCGTTTCGTTCCGTGAGCGGGAGAGTTGGAAGACCAATTTTCTGAGGGTGTTTGCGTGTGGTGGGTTTTTTGTGATGCCTTTAGCATCGTCGAACCTGTTGCACGCATTCACACTCCCTTCACCTTCTTCGAGGTAGACAGCGGCCTTGCAAAGGCTTCGAGCGGCAGCAACACTTACCATCAGGTGTAATGTTTGATCGTTTGCCACCGTTTGTTATAAAAAAAATATGATACGAGCAGGGTGATAATGGTGCAGGGAGATAAGAGCAGGATGAAAATGATTTTTTTATACTTAAAATATTTTTCATCACTAATGGTCTTCAAACGTAATTAATTTCAGAACTGTCACGCTTACTGTCAATTCTGCTTTAACCCTTCTTTAGCTGTGGGTTATCGTAAAAGACTATTAAAGGACGCAACCGGTTAATCAGTCATTCTGTAGCATTATATTGATAAAAATATACATACAAGATTAACAGACATAAAAAGATACAAAGGTAATGAATAATACAAATGAATGTAAAAACTTTAAACGAAATTTTTTTATATCCTTACTAATATTATAAATGCGAAAGCAAGATGTTTGTTTGTTTGTTACGCTTTCACGTTTAAACCACAGAGCCGATTTCAAAAATTCTTTCACCGTTGAAAAGCTATAATATTAGGGAGTAACTAGGCTATATTTTATTCCGTTATTCCCACGGAAATAGGATCTACGCGGGTAAGACGACTGCAACCAAAGCGAAGCGAGGGCGGGTTGCTAATACTTCTATATAATATTTAGAAACTTGAAAACGGCCTCAGCTATTTTCATGGCATTTGGTATACACGAGCTTTCGAGAGCGATAGATGGTTCTAGCTAAGTTTCATTTTATCAGTGTTTTCACGCAATAAAAAAAAACATAATGAAGGTAACTTTTTGAAGCAGCTGCTATCGATAATAGGGACGGTTGGACAATCGAGCATTTCTTTAATCTAGACAGCCTCAGTTCAGGCCTTTTTTCCCTTTACTCCAGTTCCTTTTTTGACAGAAAAAGACTCTTTTGTGAAAAGCTATTATTACCTTAATGTACAATTTATCAAATTATACTCGTTCCAACCATTTATTTTACTTTTGGCAGGTCGAATTCTGATCAATTAGTGTTGTACCAATTTATTACGGATACTATGTTTTGTAATAATCGATTTTAGTCAGGAAGAACTTTTAATCGATTTAACACGGATATTTTATTTTTGCTTAAATACATATTTCATATTAATTAAAAACTTCACTTCTGTAAATATATTTGTTATTTGGGCACATTAATTTTTGTATACCCACTAATTCAGTCCTCCCAAAATATTTTACTTTGTACTTTGCAAAATAAAAAATAACTACTTTATGAAGCATTTTTCCATTAAGCGGGGTCCGCTGCTCCAAACTTTACTTAGAGACAATGGCGCCCTCGTCTGCGGTAGTAAATCACTAATTTTCTCATCCAGCCTACCACTTTTTTTTAAGCCGAATTGGCAACACTGAACGGCGCGCCGGCGACGCCATTTTGTTGTGTTGTCTGTCACTCGCAACAAGACTCCCGTGCTAGTCACATTTCTGTTCGCTGAGTGCTCTTTCATATTTTTCATACGCTGTGTTGAGTATTTATATTCCACCGTATTGATTTCATTGTTCTTACTTTGATTGAGTTGAGCGTATCGTTCCTCCCAGTAAGATTTTACTTGCAAAATGCCGAAAGGTATGGTGCTTAAAGGACAATCCAGAGAGTTAGTGCTGCAGCTTCGTGAATTTTTTGAAAAGGAAAGCCGCAATGGCGGATTCCTTATACCAGTAACCCAAGTTAGAGACCGTGTTGCAGCAGCATTAGGTATTAGTGCTCCAACGGTGGCGAAAATCACTAAAGAAGCCTATGGTAGTAGTGGTATTGAACAGAACAAGCTATCTACGCCTAAGAAAAAACGTCAGCCCCGTAAAGTGACAGCAATTGACAGTTTTGATACTGATGCTATTCGTCGTCATATATACAATTATTACACAAGCAAAGAGATTCCTACTTTGAAAAAATTAGTAGCGTCTCTACGAAATTGTGGCTTGTTTCGTGGTCAAAAATCTTCTTTGTCAAAGGTGCTGCACCAAATCGGGTTCTTGTATAAGAAATCCGACAAAAGAAAAATTTTAATGGAACGTCGTGATATAGCCTTGTCTCGCTGTGAATTTTTAAGACAAGCGAAGAAAATAGAAGACTGGTCGAATGTCGTTTTCACAGATGAAACTTGGCTCAATGCCAATCATTCCATACCAAAAGGTTGGACTGACGATACTGCTGCTTCTACTTCTGCAGTGCCAATGGGGAAAGGTGAACGCCTCATCATTTGCCATGCGGGAACTACAAAGGGATTTGTACCAGACGCTCTGTTAGCGTTCAAATAAAAAAAAACAGGAGACTATCATGAGGAGATGAATGCGGACGTGTATGAAAAGTGGTTCAGAGAAATGCTTACATCACTTGAAGAGCCATCAACAATATTTATTGATAATGCACACTATCACTCTCGCCAAATTAATAAAATGCCAACACAGGCCAACAAAAAACACGAGATTATAAACTGGCTTCGTGATAATGGGGAAGATGTGGACGAATCCCTACTAAAAGTAGAATTACTTAAAATATTAAAAAGTAAAAAGTAGCCAAAACGATATGTCATCGACGAAATGGCAGCAGAATATGGGCATGTTGTAATCAGAATTCCTCCGTACCACTGTCAATATAATCCAATTGAAATGATCTGGGCACAAGTCAAAGGACACGCCGCAAGAAACAATACAACTCCTCCTTTCACAGCAAATAAAATGCTTGAACTTTTAAAAAACGCATGTGCTAGTGTGTCGCCTGAAAACTGGGCGAGTGTCGTCAACAAGACAAAAAATATAATATTCTCTGATTGGGATCGGGAAATTGAATTTGACCACATACCTACACAAGAGTTAATAATAAACACTGCAGATGATTCAAGCGACGATTCGAGTTCGTATGAAGAATCCGACGATTCGTTATAATAAAATAATATTAAAATATTTTGGTTGTTTTATTTCATGTTATAGGTATGATGAGAAGATTTTTATATCTCCCTGATACAATTTTAACGTGTTGTCTATTACAACAATTCAAAACTCAGTTGTCAGCTGACTTACTGCAAATAAGTGTAATCGATTATTTGCGATTCATTAGTTTGCACCGAATACTTTTGATCCTGTCACTAGATGCGATAGAACGTAACTTTTTTTATAACGGAAATGAATTATCACTTAAATTTTATGAATAGAGCTATTTACGGCATATTAATATATTTAGTGGGTAATAATTAAGATATATAAATATTATTGGGCAGTTTATATATTTCTCTGTTCACTCGTTTCAAAGTTAATAATTGCGTATAATGAAACAGTTACGTCCTAAAGCATGTGTCAAAAGTAAAATAAATGGTTGGAACGAGTATAAAATACCGTGTTATGCTCGGTCATTTGGATACTGCATCCAAACCTAATAGTTATTTCATTAATAATATCATTTCTCGTATTAAAGCAATTTCATATCACTGATCGTTATGACACCCATTTCCTTACGCAATAAGGGAGCCAGTTCGGAATCCTCCGTAAAAACAATTTTATTTTATACTAGCAATCCGCCCTCGCTTCGCTTCGTTTATAGGTTATAGTCGTTTTACCCGCGTAGTTACCGTTCCCGTAGGAATACCGGGATAAAATATAGCCTAGTTTACGCCCTGATATTATAGCTTTCCATTGGTGAAAGAATTTTTGAAATCAGTCTAGCCGTTTTGAAGATTACCCGGAACAAACAGACAGACAGACAGACAAAATTTTTTTAATTGCTATTTTAGGCATAGGTGTCGTGCAAATAACCGTGTGAGCATGAAAAAAGCCTATTATTTTGACATTACAAACAGACACTCCAATTTTATTTATTGGTATAGACTAGCTACTGCCCGCGACTTCGTCCATGTGGAATAGTTACTTTGGGCTAACGCTAACTTTAACTTGCGATTTTATTTACGTAGCAGGTGAAAATATTTTTAAATAATACGATTCTGTCATCACACGATTTTTGCGAAACTTTAACCGTTTATTCAACGCAAAAAAAAAAACGATTTTGAAACATTCTTCATTAATGCTCCGCTCCTATTGGTCTTAGCGTGATAATATATAGCCTATAGTCTTCCTCGATAAATGGGCTATCTAAAACTGAAAGAATTTTTAAGTCAGACCAGTAGTTCCTGAGATTAGCGCGTTCAAACAAACAAACTCTTTAACTTTATATTTTAGAATAGATCTATAATATACGCAGATACATACTTTTTTTGGCAGAATATGGTACGAACACACGCCATCCGTTTCGTCAGAGGTGACGAAAGAGCGACGCGCGACCCCATGACTCTCCGTATACCTTTCCCATCGCCATTGGGTCGACTATTGATACCGAATCTTTGACGTCCGTGACCAGCCCGGCGGGATACTCTTTCGTCCTCCCTTTCTAATGCCTCTACCGGGACGTCAGCGGTCGTAGCGCGGTAAGCCTCTATACGGGTAGCAGCCTATTCCCCGACCCAGTCACCCGCGGCCTCGGCTAGAACTTTATATAGACCTGGTCTAATTCCATTTGATTCCATCTGGTCACGGGCAAGAGAGGGTGGTGAACTGTATTCTTTCTACATCACCACACGGAAATTATCATTGGTGAATAATCACCATAAGCTTAAGTTAATAATAAATTACCAAAAATTCCATACGGTGACCAATTAATTATAAGAATTTTTCCGTCCGGCCTTTAGATCATCAATGTCTATGCGTTCTTATTAACTCTACATGGGTATGCCTAATTGTTCATAATCTCTATTTGCAAGTAGGAAATCACAATCAGGGCTATGATTTTACTTTGGAATGACAAGAATTGAAGTTCGTCAGACGATCTCACCGGCATCACGTAAAAACACGGAAGATACGTCCAGACTCTGAACAATCACCGGATCGACATCTCAACCAAAACACCATTTGTGAAATCAGATTGGACATTGATGCGCGGATTGATGAATGAATTTCGATTACAATACTTTTATTCGATCAATGAAAATTTTATAATCGGTATTGCGTCAGAATATTTAAATAAGTATTCCATATAAATTATTCAATACTCTGCACTAGTTTAGTGACATACAATTTAGTTTAAACAATTTATATATTTAACTTTTATTTCTATTAGATAAACCAGTTTGTAAAATATATAATATACTACTTACATTTAATAAAAATGTTACTACTAATAATAAAATACTAACCTTCCATATTTTCTTCATCCAAATCTGTCATTTTCATATCAGAATTTAACAAAAAAAATCAAAACTAAATCAAAAACATTTCAAATAACACAACACAAAACAAGTTGAAGTAAAAACTGATAATAAACACACTTTTCAAAGTCACGATGTTCGCGGAAATATTCGGGAGAGCGCGCAACCTCCCTCTACACCAGCCCGATACAAACTGACGGTATCAGTATCGGATATTTGAATTTCGAACATGAATGAATGCCAGATTGTAGAAAAACAGTGCAGCACGCGGGAAAATCGTCACATGTGATTTAAAATTGGAACAAAAAGTTTTAATTAGCAAATAATTTTTTTTTAATTATGACTTAGTTGCTGAGACATTTAAGCTTTTAAGACTGAGATTAACGAAATGGAAATCAGGTATACGAATTTTGTAGGTATTCATTTAATAAAAAATAGATTAATGTGCGTTATTTTTTATTCCTCGCTATAATAGTGATTTATAGCGTTATATTCTAAAATTAACGATTCCACAAGTTTATTAGAACTCAGAGTTATAACCACATAAATTTACAAAACGTTATCTGCGCTTTATAATTTGAAAATAATTTTTAAATATAGCGTTGGCGACAGAATTATATTAAAAATCCTTAACTACATAAAATAAAATGATAAATCTTGCAAACTACATAAGATATCATAAATAGAATTATACGTCTGCCTCATTTTTTTTCAAGCAATTCGTAGACTATTGGAATACTCCCACCTAATTTTCTGTGGTAATGAAAGGGCAACGTAGAACTACTAAATATAAGATACATATGAGTACGTAGGTAAGCTTCGAATTTTTAATTAACTTCTGACACTATTATAATAGGGAATATGCATGATATTTTTTTATTTTTTTAAACGTTTCTACTAGTTATTACATTACTAGAAATAAATATAACACATCCAAAATATAAACCAATAAGCTAAAAAAAATTTTTAAAAATCGCCATTATTTATGGGCGATGTAAACGCGACTACTACAGCGCGTGTATTCTGTGACGTCAGAGTACTCGACACTCGTACAAGTTGCTAGGGCTGCCAACTAGGGCTGTTGATATTTTTATAAATATCGTTCTTCGACATATCGATATTTTACAATGTATCAATATCGGGGGTCGCTATATCGGAAAAATATCGATATATCGATAAAAATATCGATTTTTTTATTATTATTACGATTATTAAATATATTATTATATCTTATTTACCTTGCAGCTTTTATTCTTTTATTTTTATTCCTTTTCCCTATTTTAACTGGGTTACAATACAAAATAATTAGCGATGTGACTTGGAGGGAAAAATCGATTTTGTAATTATCAATTCTTTGTTCTTCAAAATAAATCGATTATAAAATAATCGATTAAAAAAAATCGATTGTAAAATAATCGATTAATTAAAAAAAATCGATCATAAAATAATCGATTAATTTAAAAAAATCGATCATGAAATAATCGATTAATTAAAAAAAATCGATTATAAAATAATAGATTAATTAAAAAAAAATCGATTCTAAAATAATCGTTTTTTTTTCTCCCAACAGGACTATGACTTTTTTTAGGAAATGTGAGCTTTATTTTCTAACATAGTATGATGAATTTTGATCGAATTTCGAATAATAAAAATCGATTAATAATCGACTTTTATTATTTTTATTATCGATTGTAAAAATCAATTATTAATCGATTATTTTTTGTAGAAATCGATTTTTTAAAAATCAATTATTTTTTCACATCTCTAAAAATAATCACTAGAAACATACAAACAGCAACTTGATATCACAAGGTTCTCCTCCTATCCAAGGTTCAAGGGTTGTTAATAAAATATCGATATGTCAAAATATAGATATTATTATTTAAAAATATTAGTACTTAATACTGAACTTTTTTTGGACGATAATAAAAAGTACGTATCGAGGGTCGATATTTATTTGAATAAATTTGCCTTTTCTTCTAAAGTATTTATTCTACAAAATCACCGTATACTTAATCTACTGTAGAAGCGCTGGCATGAAACTGATGATCAGTTATCACTTACTCCTAGAATTTGATAAAAAAAAGCTCGGCACGGCAACCCCGCAATGAACGAAGTTAAAGAGTGGTCATGGGGAAAATATCGAAATATCGATATTTTTTTCGTTATATCGAACTCCGATATTGATATATTTAAAAATATCGATATAGCGAAAAACTATTTTTTTTTTAATATAGACAGCCCTAACTAGAAGACTCGGGTGTCACGTGTTCAAAACGTGACATCATAGTACTCCAACCAATGCGGTGCGTTTCAGAAATTTTGTGCGCGAATCTCAAAAAAGGCACTTTTTGATAATTCAATTTAATTATTAAATAATGATAAAATTAAAAAATAATTGTATAGGTACGTTTTTTAAGCAATAAAGATTACAAATAAAAATAATTCATCATTTTGGAGTTTCGTGCATATTCTCTATTCGTTTTCTGTACCCAGCTGTAACTCATATGGCCTCTACCTTCAATTTATTTTTACTCCTAGAGAGGACTCTACACTGATAACTAAAGATGGATGGGAATCGAAGATGATAGCTGATAATGAACAGAATTGCTATGGATGAAGATTGATGGATATGGATAAGGATAGATGAAGATGGATGAACGAGTATAGCTCAGGATGATAGGGGACGGGTGGATGCACGGATAACGTAAGGATAGATGAAGTTCATTAGCGGAACTCCGTGGGGTGACAACTTTTTCTCCCCAATAATCAGAGGAAAATCGACCTATAATACCACACTGTTCAGACGGGTTGGTACAGGGTTTCATTTTGAGTTTCACTCTTTCTTGAATAGATGTTAAGTGCATTTTATATCCTTTAATGGTATTTTACGCTCACCAATGGGTACGAAACAGGTTGGTGAATTGTGTTCTTACTCCGTCTCCACACGGAAGGGATATAGATAGGCAATCTATTCTAAACAAAATTACACTTTTTACATATACGAGTTAAATTCTAGATTGCTTTTTCCCACGGTGCTAACTAGCCAATACCCAGCGCCAATATTTCGCGAGCCAGCCTTCGAGGATTGCAGGCATTGATCGTCCAGAATAAGCATAAATATGATTGTAAAAAGTTCGACTCCGATTTTTTATCTCGATGTCGTCATTTATTCCTATGAATTATATTAATAAATGGAAAGGTTTAAATAAAAGGGTCCAAAATCTTCACGTGCGTGAGAGAAAGATCATATTGTCTTCAGATATATATCATTCTTCTGTGTTGAGTGATCTAGTATCACTTTGTACCAAGTCAAACAGCTCTTCAGGGCATTAGTCGTTAAAGAGTCGAAAACACACGCAGAAACCTGAATCCATTTTTGTAGATATCATATCACTTTTTTAATGTGTATGTTTGAATAGTCCAGTAGTAATTTAATAATACATGTTATATTTGTATTTTTTCGTGTAGTTACGGAGTAGGAATAGAAATAACCACCCCCTCTCCTGCCCATGGGTGTCGTAAAAGTCAACTAAGGGATATATGCAGCATCGATGTAAGAGAAGAATACTCGATACAAAACCCAATTCAAACACGTCTCATCAGCGTGAAATAGTAGGTCAATTGCCCTTCTATCGTGGAGGGGACCCTGAGCCCAATAGTGGGACTTATGTAGGCTGAGATAGATGTTATGTTTGATGGATTGATGATAATCAATCAGGAAGCTTTTTGTTTTTTTTTTGCTAACTGTGGCAAACGAGCAAACAGTATACCTGATGGTAATTGTTGCTGGCGCTCATGGACCTTTGCTAGGCCGCTGGCTACCATGACGAAAGTGAAGGGGGGTGTGAATGCGTGCAATAACTCTCGGAAATACTAAAGGCATCATTAAAACCCACCACACGCAAACACCCTCAGAAAGATGGGATACCAGCTCTCTCGCTCACCGAACGAAGCACAATAATAAATTGTTACTACTCGGACGTCGATTTTCTGGGAGTGTGGTACTACCCAGGACGGACCGGCCCGCGGCCGTAGACAGGCAACTGTCAACAGTGGGGTCTTACCACTTACAGGGAAACAGAGTTGATGATCAAGTGTGATATATTATTATGCTGTAAGTAGTGAACCTTTTACTAGATCTTGCATTGAATGTTTTCATATTTATCGTCTCATCTATTAGTAATTTTAACTAAACTGTAGAAATATGTGTCCCTTTGTGAAGGAAAAATAAATTATTTTTCTTTCTTTCTTTCAATACTTGTGAACATTCCTGAGCATGAGATGATCAAATGTCCAACATAACATCATTACTGCAGATACTAATATAAGCTATGTCATTATTTTCATCACAGCTCAAATACGTCCCACTGGTGGGCTCGTACCTGCAACCACAATTGATGGGAGAATTTATCTACTATACCACGCTGACGGGTAAACGGGTTGGGTTTAGAGTTTTATTTTGAACTAGCAACCCGCCCTCGCTTCCCTTCGGTTTTAGTCGTTTTACCCGCGTAATTCCCGTTCCCGTGTTAATACCGGGATAAAATATAGCCTATGTTACTCCCTGATATTATAGCTTTCCATTGGTGAAAGAATTTTTGAAATCGGTTCAATTGTTTTGAAGATTACCCGGAACAAACAGACAGACAAAAAAAATATAAAGTGATTTTTAAGCATGTGTATAGTGCAAATAATCGTGTGAGCATGAAAAATGCCTATTATTTTGACATTACAAACATACACTGCAATTTTATTTATTGGTATAGATTTTCCTTCCCTTGCATAGACGATACCTGTAGTCGTCTTTTACGCCACTCACGAGCAGCAAAGGGAATGGTGAATTGTATTCTTACTCCGTCACGAAATGGAAAAAAAAACTATATACAAATCCTTACTTTAATATTATAAATGCGAAAGTATGTTTGTTTGTTTTGTTTGTTACGCTTTCAAGCTTAAACCACCGAACCGATTTAAAAAATATTTCACCAATGGCAAGCTATTATAGCTTGCCATTGGTGAAAATCAGGGAGATACATAGGCTATATTCTGTCCCGGTATCCCTACGGGAACGGGAACTACGCGAGTAAGGCTACTGAAACCGAAGCGAAGGCAGGCTGCTAGTCTATACCAATAAATAAAATTGGAGTATCTGTTTGTAATGTCAAAATAATAGGCTTTTTTCATGCTCACACGGTTATTTGCACGACACCTATGCCTAAAATACAGATTAAAAATCTGTCTGTCTGTCTGTTTGTTCCGGGTAATCTTCAAAACGGCTGGACCGATTTCAAAAATTCTTTCACCAATGGAAAGCTATAATATCAGGGAGTAACCTAGGCTATATTTTATCCCGGTATTCCCACGGGAACGGGAACTACGCGGGTAAAACTACTAAAACCGAAGCAAAGCGAGGGCGGGTTGCTAGTTTATAATCAAAAGCAAAATCAAAAATGATACTACGAAATATTTATTTTACGAATTCTACTTCTTATTAGAATTCGCAAAATAATATTTTTATTCCATTTATAATTCTCGCGTAAACGTCAGAATTCAAAATGGAAATTTAATTTAGAACTTTTGTAATAAAAGAAATTATCAATTGTTAATTTTATATCAAATCTATGTAATAAACTAAATTTAATTGCAAAATTTAGTTACACTTTTAAATGCCTTGTGTAATTAAAATATATTAAGATAAAATAAAGCTTCCAAAAATAATACAAGCAAGATAAAAGGTATAAAATAGTTTTACCACCGAAAACCTTTTAAAATATCAAACATTTTTCCACTCAGACAAATTTGAATTCTGATTTTAACTTATTACGAGCACATAAGTACCTAATTGCAATAACAAAATTAAATCTAATTTTAAATATTTTTAATGTTTTTGATGACTGACCAAGTGTCTGCCCACCTTATGATAAATAATTGTTATTTTCTGCTTATGGAATTTAGTAGGGCACAGCCAACTTCCTGCGTAATATAGGGTCATGATGAATGGAAAAAGGCTAGAAAAGGGGGCTGAGCTTAGATCTCGAACTGCTATACAGATCGAATCCAGAATTATATATTGTGACAGTAAATATAAATTCTTGACATATGCGGCAGGATAGGAATATAATGATCGCCACCTTGGTTGCCTATTTTTTTATGGGTGGGCTATGGTAAGCGCACACGCCGTCCATAGCGTCCGGGTCGACAAAAAAAACGGCGCACGAGCTCATAACCCACCCGTACCCACGTCGCCTTCGTCATTGGGCCGACCACCAGTGCCGAGTTCCTTGTCCTCAGTGGTCGGCCCGATGAATACCCTTTCGGGTATCCTCACCTCTCGACATCCCTGTCCCGAGACGTCGGTCGCCGTCGCGCAGTCAGCACTTTGTTTGCCCATGGGAGTCGTAAAAATCGTCTGAGAGTGCACCAAGAGAGTGGGAAACAGCTCTCCCCTGAGAAACGTATAACATCTCACTGCGATCGCCAAACCACCTGCCAAGCGTAGCGATTACAGTATTATCCCCTCATATGAGTGACAAAATACGGACTCATTTTGACTTGGTGAAAGTTGCTGGGCATCCCTGGATGTAGGCGATACAGGAGCACACTTTGGGTTAAAATATGAGGGAGGCTTACGTCCAGCAGTGAACGATGAATAATGGCGATGATGAAATATAAACTACCCTGTCTTTTATAAGCTTTAGTGGCAGAAGAACAAGCAAACCTGATGGTAAGTGATAATTGTCGCTCTATTAGTACAAGGGGAACAGTTACGCTGGTATCTTTCTTAAAATGGGGTTTAAGTAACCAGGCCACCTTAATGTGCGTCGCACCTTGAAGAACTGTAACAACTTGCTGTTTTCCAGTCGTCAATTTTTTACAAGATTGTGGTACCCCGATCCACCGTCTCTGTTGAAGGTCCGATGTCGGTTTATCTCTATGGCCTCACGTATTTTCCGCGGTCTGTAAAGTCTCTCTGTGGCTAATACGGAGGCTTTGTCGAAAGCTTTCGTCAGCATGGTTACCAGCTCTTAATACTGCCGTGAGTCGTAAGGTGATGGTGTGCGTGGAGAGTGACGTGACCAGTGTGGTATGTGATGGTGACGACACACGGAATGACATACCAACAACGCCGCTTAACTCCGGGTGTGAAGTTTCGTCCGACGTTTCCGCCGAGGACGATCAAGAGGCGAACACCTCCCCCGCACCCCTCATGACTGTGTCGAGGCGCGCTGCTCGATATGCATCGCGCAGTGCACGCCGGGGCCTCGCAGACGCCGCTGCGCACTCGCCCTGATGATGAGCATCGGACATGCTCGAAACCCGGGTCGACGTAATCGATCTCAGCACGTGAGTGTTTTTGCCGTTTTAGATATTATAATATGAAATAGTTGTTATTATTGGATATTTAAATTGATTGTTTGATTTTTAATTAAATTTTGTAAATAAAATATTTTTACATTTACTTGGTTTTGAAAGCCATCAGCACAGATATAGCGACAAAGGCACAGCTACATATATAACGTTAGCGTTGAAACGTCACATGACCAAATCGATTATAACTTTGATGAATTTACTCCACATCCAAATCTGCTTATAGAAATTTTCACTTCAAAGAATTATTGGCTGATTACGGCTTAATTGCATTGAAAAGTTACACGCGTATAGAACTTTTAGTACCATTTTATTGCGATGTTTATGGTTTTTTATAAGGTGAATATGCTTAGTTGGATGCCACAAGGACAAGTTTTGATGTTATCCATCTTTTTGTGAGTCAGGGAAAAATATTTGAGTAAAATATTATGTTGCGCGCATACTGTTACGAAAACCAGACACCCTGAAGTTAGCTACTCAACATTTTATACCATGCGCGCGCACATCGACACAAATATCAACTAGATAATGCGTTATAATAAAACTTTAAATGTATTAAATACCTTTTTTAGGGTTCCGTATCCAAAGGGTAAAAACGGGACCCTATTACTAAGACTTCTCTAAGTCTGTCCGTCCGTCTGTCTGTCACCAGGCTGTCTGTCGGTCTCAAAAACCACGGTAGCTAGACAGTTCAAATTTTTTACAAATTATGTATTTCTGTTGCTGCTATAACCACAAATACTAAAAATAAAATAAAATTAAGGGGGCTCCCATATAAGAAACGCGATTTTAACACGCTTTTATTAGCTTCACCTGTATATTTGTAACGTCCACCTTTGAGCTCGATTTTGCCCTACTTTGAGCTATCGAATTTTCTTTAAACTTTGCATATATATATATATCAAAGACCGACAATGCAATAATCCACTTTTTGTTTTTTTTTTTTTGGGCGTGGTTTACGGTCGGCCCACTGCTCGCACGCTCCGTCCGGCCAGAGCGACAGAGGTACGTAAGCGAAGCGTGTTTTTTAGTTTTTTTAACTATATTTATTTATAGATAATGGTACGGAATCCTTCGTGCGTAACTGCGACTCGCACTTAGCCGGTTTTTTCTATTAGGATAACGCGAAGGATATGTTTTTAGAAAGATTTTTATCTTCTTACGAGATAGAGATATAACTTACGTACTTACCTAAGTACACACACGGTTTTATTTGAAAATTAAATTAGTTGATAGTACTTATGTACTACTAGCAACTCGCCCTCACTTCGCTTCGGTTTCAGTCGCCTTACCCGCGTAGTTTCCGTTCCCGTGGGAATACCGGGATAATATATAGCCTATGTTACTCCCTGATATTATAGCTTTCTGTTGGTGAAAGAATTTTTGAAATCGGTGAGGTGGTTTAAGCGTGAAAGCGTAACAAACAAACAAACAAACTTACTTTTGCATTTAGAATAGAATAGAATATTAGTAAGGATTTCCTCACCTTCGCTTCGACCGAACCTTAGGATATAAACTATACAAATAAATAAAATTGAAGTGTCGGTTTGTAATGTGAAAATACTGGGTTTTTATGCTCACACTGTTATTTGAACGACAACTACGCCTAAAATACAGTTTAATTCTTTTTGTCTGTTTTTTTTGAGGTAATCTCCAAAACCGATGGACTGATTTCGATAATATTTTACTACCAGGTAGCTGTCTAAATAAGGAGTAACTAAGGCTATATTTTATCCCGGTATTCCAACGGGAACGGGAACTATGCGGGTAAGGCGACTGAAACCGATGCGAAGCGAGGACGCGTTGCTAGTATTTTCTATATTTATGCCTTGTACACGTTCAATGTGTGAACGCATTTGTAAAATATCATTTCTACGGTTCCTATAATTAGTATTTCCGTAAACAAATAACTGTTGTATTCATAGTTTTAATAAACAGAGGTTCCCTTGTTTATAAAAACTAGTGGTCGCCGTGTGGTCGAAATTCGGCCATAATTCATATTAATTAATTTTCTGCTACACAATTTTCTTTAATTTTATTTATGTATAATTGTAAATTGAGCAAGCTGTATTTTACTAATATATAAGCACAAATCTTTATTAGACATTGTCATCATAATTATGATTGTTTGACATTTAGTTCGACCAGAGATTTTAACCGTAAACAAAAGTGTATAAGCGTTGCTACGCAACACACCCACACAAACGTGTGTGTGTGTGTGTGTGTGTGTGTGTAGCGATAGCATGGTAGTGTGCGTAATGCCTTTTTTAATGAATTTAATGTATTTCTAATCCATTATTAAATGAAATTTCAGTTTTATGCACTTCTCCTCATTATATACTTCAACTGTGCCAAATTTCATACTTGCACATCCACGTAATTTTCGTAAAAAGGGGTACAAAGTTTTTGCTTCACGTATTTATATATAAATGTTATTTGAACTGGTGATCTTGTATCAAAATATTATATCTGTTACTAAAGCAAGTTGGTCAGACGGATTGGTGGTAATAAATAATATCTAGATGACCGAGCTCTGCTCAGTAGGTATATCTTCTATACCAATAAATAAAATTGGAGTGTCTGTTTGTAATGTCAAAATAATAGGCTTTTTTCATGCTCACACGGTTATTTGCACGACACCTATGCCTAAAATAGCAATTAAAAAATTGTTGTCTGTCTGTCTGTCTGTCTGTCTGTTTGTTCCGGGTAATCTTCAAAACGGCTGGACCGATTTCAAAAATTCTTTCACCAATGGAAAGCTATAATATCAGGGGGTAAACTAGGCTATATTTTATCCCGGTATTCCCACGGGAACGGGAACTACGCGGGTAAAACGACTATAACCTATAACCGAAGCAAAGCGAGGGCGGGTTGCTAGTTATATATAAATTTCTCGTGTACGTGTGTATGTCACTGAACTCCTCCTAGACGGCTGGACCGATGTTGATGAAATTTTTTGTATGTATGTTCAAGAGGATTTGAGAATGGTTAAGATTCACAATGGGACCCGGTATGTGGCGCTGCGATCGACTTCAAAGAGAATTCTTTATACTATTTTTTTAGATTTGAACAGAACAACGTCTGTTGGGTCAGCTAGTATATGTAAATATTATTTTTTGTAAATTGTATTTTTGACGAACATATTTAGAAATATATTAATAAAAAGCAAAAATGATGACATAATGAAAAAATGTCAAACATTAAAAAACAGAATAATAATAATACTGAGATCCGATCTCAGGCTGATTGAAAGTGACTGGACAACTTCCCAACTGTGCTATTGTCACTCTTGATGGTGACGGCTAAATTAAATTCCTATTCTAATGATATTTTATTGATTAGCTTAAAACACGGACAAGACGACATCCTTACTAATATTATAAATGCAAAAGTTAGTTTGTTTCTTTGTTATGCTTTCACGCTTAAACCACCGAACCGATTTTAAAAATTCTTTCACCAATGAAAAGCTATAATATCAAGGAGTGACATAGGCTATATTTTATCCTGGTATTCCTATGGGAACAGGAACTACTCGGGTAAGGCGACTGAACCCGAAGCGAAGCGAGGGCGGATTGCTAGTTTTCTATAAGTAAAACTCACTGTCACTGGTTTCTACAACACAATATGTTATTAGCGTGGGAACCAGGGAACTTGCATTATTTATATGTAATCTAACGACAATATAGAATTCATCATCATCATCATCTTGCTCTTATCCCAATTACTTGGGGTCGACGCAATATGTCATCTATTTTGACATATTGCAAAAAGTTTCGGCAATGACTTTTATGACCGGCCGCCCGCCTGACTTCAACCCTCCCTGGGAATGTAATCGTTGACCCAAATGGTACCAGATGGAGTTGGTCCGGGTCAACAATCTAGGGCTCTTAGTCGTCTTTTACGACACCCACGAGCAAAGCAAGGGTTGGTAGTATCCGAAGCCGCTACCACACAGCACACACACACGACAATATAGAATTATTATTATTATTATGTATCTCCTATATTCACGGGTATCTTACCCGGTCCTTTGAAAGGCGTACATGGAGATATGGATCCAAGACACAGAGGTCTTTGGAGAAATTTAATTTAAAAATGGAATGAGACGTCTACCGATGACACTCCGCGCTTGCACATAACACACGTGGACTGCCAATGGTAGGTGTATATATATATATATAAAAGAAAGTCGTGCTAGTTACACTATTTATAACTCAAGAACGGCTGTGCGGATTTGGCTGAAAATCCTTGGGGAGGTAGCTTAGAACCAGGAGACGGACATAGGATATTTTTTATACCGTTCGATCGCGTTCCCGTGTGACGTGACATAAAATATCAAATAGATTTTGTTTTTTTTGTTTCTGTTTGTCCATTCGGACAGGCAAAGGGATCGGAGTCCATACAATCAAGTCTGATACAATTTTCATCATATTATTTAACATTTACTTATATAGAATAGCATATTTATAGTCATGTCCGTCAGTAAGTCAAGTCGTTACCATTAATTAGGTGCTGAAAACCTAATTAAATAATCTCTGGGAATTTCAGTGGAATATAAAAATACACGTAAACCACTCTTATATCACATTCAGTACACTTTAACACCTTAACTGTATTATATTACATAAAATATCAGCAAAATTATGCAATATAACACTATAAAACATTAATAAAATGAATATAACAAGAGCTTAACATGAAATTTCCATATTCGCGCCGAAACTCATATCAAAGAGAGTACAAGTCACTATAAAACGTAGAATAACAAAAAGGCATTTGATATGTAATAACAAAACACAAATGACAGCTAAACTTAATTTTATCTATAGTTAAGTATGGTTGAAAATTTCATAATTATAATTTTGTCTGAAATCAATAATCAATCATTTGTATTTTCTTTGAATCATCATTAACAATGCCGCGACCAAGACGATAGTATCTTGCCTGGCAAAGCCGTAATGGTTCTTCCATTAGAGACTATATATGTATTCGGCTATTTAGAAAATATATTTACGAATAAAATTATGGCGGTTTTTTTTTTAATAAGCACGCACACCCACAACCCCCCACGAAGCACGTCGCCTTCGTCGTTGGGTCGACCACCGGAGCAGGGTGACTTGACGGCAGTGGTCGGCCCGACGGAGTACCCCCTATTTGGGGTACCCTCCCATCGACCGACGTCCCCCCCTCGAGGAGGACGTTGGTCTTTCCTCACGCGGTCGGCCTCTCGGCGGAAAATTATGGCGGTACGAAGTTCGCCGCGTCAGCTAGTGTATATATATAGAAATATACAAGAATTGCTCGTAATAATTTTTTTATTACCATAATAATATTACATGAATATGTGAGCATGTCTGGCTCGTACCCTAAGAGTAAGGAGCCAGAGTCCTCCCCATTACAAAAGACCCCGCCTTACCCTCGTCGTTCCCGTTCCCATGGGAATACCGGGATAGAATATAGCCTATGTTACTCCCTGATATTACAGCTTTACATTGGTTGTTATTTTTGAAATTATGTATGCGTTCACCGTTCCATTCCATTTCCATTGGGATTTTTGAAATCGGTTCGGTGGTTTAAACGTGAAAGCCTAACAAACAAACAAACTTACTTTCGCATTTATAATATTAGTAAGGATAACTACCGACTAATTACTACGGTAGGTAAATAATTATAACAATTATAAAAATGTCGACGTTCCAACTTGAGGTCTTCATGTTTCGGGCCGACCACCGAGGACAAGGAGCTGGGTACCGGTGGTCGGTCCAACGACGAAGGCGACGAGCTACGGTAGGTTATGGGGCCGCGCGCCGCCCCTTTGTCGCCCCGGACGGAGCCTGGCAGCGTCACGGGCGGACAGTCCGCGTAGTATAGTAGGTCAATTTGCCTCCCATTGTGGAGGAGGCTCGAGCCCAACATGTATAAGCTGTAATGATGATGATTATGCTGCGTAGTAGCTACTTCGAATTACACTAAAAGGCATCTTACATTAAAAGGCACCTACGAGCTTTATAATGACCTGGACCAAAACATCTGATAGCGTTTGGTCAGATATCACATATCCAAAGATGGCTGACGTCAGGCAGGCGACTGGTCATAAATTTATTGCCCCTTTTTTTCGGGGAGTGGGTTACGGTCGGCGCACTTCTCGCACCACTCCGTCCGGGGCGACAGCGAGGCGTAAGCACGCACACCCGTAACCCACCCACGCGACAAGTCGCCTTCGTCGTTGTGCCCTCCCATCGACCGACGTCCCTCCTCGGGGAGAACGTCGGTCGATCCTCATGCGGTCAGCCTCTTAGCGGGTAAATTTATTGCCCCTTACGATACATACGATAGAAGCAAATATTTTTAGTTAACTCCGAGCAACTGGGGTAAGACCCGGAGTATGGTGAGGTATCATCATTTCAGCCTATATATGTCCCACTTTTGGGCTCAGGCCTCCTCTATTAGGGGAGGGGCATTGACCTACGATTCTACACTGGTCAGACGTGATAGAATAGTGTTTTGTTTCGAGTTTTCCGTCTCTTGCACAGATGTTATATGCTTATTATATCCCTTAGTCGTCTTTTGTCTTATAGGTGATCCACGGGAAGATAAGGAGTGGTGAATGTGTTCTTATTCAGTAATCACAGGGATAATAAAAGGTATAACAATGTCTAAATACTTACAATTGTAATTATCTGTACATATAAAAGAGTTTATTGAACCCTTTTTAATGTTTTTTCCTATAGCCTTGGCCGCCGGCAATGTAAAATAAAAAGGGACAGTATTTTTATTAAATAAATATTATATTTACTAACATGTTTCTGTTATTTGAAGGAAAAGAGAAATAAAACGCAATATCAGACTTAATTAATCACATTTATTTGTAGTTCAAAAGCAAACACGGGTCAATTTATTGGAAAATTCAATGTTATTTTATATATAAGGACCTATCCTTAATTAAATACTTTTTTATTTTAGTTGAAAATCAAAAACGGACATGCATTTTCTGAGAACATTTACTATAGTAATGTATATTTTTTTTTACACCATCACAAAGTCGAGATTTCAAAGAACAAAATGCCCTCCGACTTTTTGAAAAAAGCTGATAATTTGACGCGAGAATTTTCGTTTGAAAATAAGGGCGCTTTTTTGATATTAAGTTAAAATAAGGCAACAAATAAATATTTTAAATCAAATAAATTACAGTGTATTTGGGACATAATAAGGTAAGTTTTCACTAAATTTCGTAGAAAAAAAATATTTGTAAATGGTAAAAATAGACAACCAAAAACTTGGTTAATTTAATTTTTCACCTAAATTTTGAGGTTATGTGAAAAAATTGTAAATACAAAAGTTGTAGATCTTTTTATTACATACAACTTTCTCATTTAACTTTTTTCCATAAGACTTGTAGTTTTGCTGGAAATCGAGATAAACCATTTTTTACCCTTAAAAACTCACCCCCTCCCACTTCCCAAACTCGGATCACCCGTAATTTATTTTTCTTTTCATTTTTATCATATTCCCCTCCTTTTCTAATGAGTTTTATCCTACTATTATTTTTTTTCACTTTTTAACCATCTTTAAGACTTCGGCCCTGGTTTATAATGCAATAAGAATCTGTAAATAATTTCAATTCCTAACTCGTTTCTATGAGATCTTTTTTTATTGCTATTAGTGGCAAACAAGCAAATAGCACACCTAATGGTAAGTGATACCGCCGCTCATGGGTCTGTGCTAGGCTACTGCCTACCGTGTAGAAAGGGAACAGAATCTGAATGCGGGCAATAGGGTTTGGTAATACTAAAGCTAAAGGCATTACCAAAACCCACCATACGCAAACACCTTTAGTAAGTTGGATTGCCGGCTCTCTCACTGAGTGTAGTACTACCTCGGACAGACGACTGTCGATAGCGTAGTCTTACCTCACAAGCAAGTTTTCATCATCATCATCTCAGCTCATATACGTCCCACTATTGGGCTTGAAATTGACCTTACTATACCATGCTGGTCAGACAGGTTGGTATAGAGTTTTAGTTCGAGTTTTCCTTCTCTTGCAGAGATCTTAAATGTGTATTATATCCCTTAGTCGTCTTTTACGAGATCCACGGGCAAGATAGAGAGTGGTGAATTGTATTCTTACTCTGTCATCACACGGAAAGCAAGTTTTAGGTACATAAAATAATAAATATACGGAAATACGGAAATCCGCAGAAGAACGGGTGTAACCGACATAGCATGAAGAATTAGCACGCTGAAGTGGCAATGGGCAGGCCACATCGCTCGACGAACCGACAACAGCTGGGGAAGAAAGGTTCTCGAGTAGCGACCACGTATCGGACGACGCAGTGTAGGACGCCCCCCCACTGTGGTGGACCGATGACCTAGTGAACGTTGCTGTCATCGCGAATGTCGTCGTTGGATGCAGGCGGCACAGGACCGCACATTGTGGCGTAACATGAGGGAGGCCTACGTCCAGCAGTGGACGGCGATAGGCTGAAATAATGATGATGATGAAGAAAATAATAAATTAACAGACAGACCTTTGTGACGGATTTCGTTCATTGAAGAGCTAAAAATACTTACAGTATCCTCATCAATTCACACACCGCAGAATACATGTTCATACTAGTAAGATCAAAGTAATAACGAAATCTTTTCATCCTATCCTCGTACATCCACATACTTATTAATGAATGCATACATATTTATTTTCTTTGCTATACGAATTAGGAAGGCGAGTTAGGAAAAAAAGGGAGCCGTCGCTCAGGACACCTGGCAGATGTGAAACATCGGAATAATTTTGTACAAGTATATATGCATAAAAGAACAGATTATGACAGCAACTAATATGGCATAAAGTATTAATAAAATTCCAGAAAATGATGAATTTTATTCAATAAACATTTATTTTCATTAGTATACACTATAGGTATGTGTTTAGGTTAAGCTCACTAGATGGCGTTGTACATAATTTTAAGACAGTGTAAGGAAACCTCCTTACACAAATGTACATAGCCAAGCGTGGCGTTAACGCCACGGAAATGATCAGATTCACCCTCGCCCATAGATATTTCACATCAAAGATGACGAGAGTAAATTTCTACGACACGCGCGCAAACTGTCACGAAAAACCGACACCCTGAAGTTAGCTAGTCAACATGTTTCGCGATGCGCGCGACACGCGGCACAAATATCAACTAGATAATGCCTTATAATAAAACATTCAATAAATTAAATACCTTTTTTTTCTATTATTACAAACGTAGGATAAAGCGAATACTTATGTATGCATGTAAAAAGTATAACTTCATACGTTGATACACGTTGATAGATACCTTTTTTTTTGTATGGGATCGTCATCATCTTCATATATGTGCCACTGTTGAGCTTGAAAGGCATTTTACTCAATTGATGAATTTTTGACGTATAAAGAGTAAGTAGTATGGAATGAGGCATGTAGTTTAAAAATAGTTTTTAAGTATTTATATTTGCATGCTATTATTTTAATGGCCAAATAGGTGATCTAATTTCAAATATTCCTTAAAACCATGTACACCCTATTATTGAGCAAATAAAAAAAAAAAAAAAAAAAAATTTGAACCTCTTCCACAACGAAGGAAATTGACTTAAAACCCGATCAGACGTTTTTTTATAAGGTTTTATTACGAGATATATTTCTCTCGCATAGATACTATATGCATATTATATCCCTCATTTGTATTTTACGATCACCCACAAATAAGAAAGGGGATGGTGAATACGTATGCAAATTTAGAAACCAAGAACATCGATATATCGATAAAGATCGTATAAAATAACATCGATATATCGATGTTTTGCAATAATGAACATGGATGGCTAAATTCGATGTATTTAGGGTTCTGTACCCAAAGGGTAAAAACGTAACCCTATTACTAAGACTTCGCTGTCTATCCGTCCGTCTGTCTGTCACCAGAAAGAAAAAAAAACCAGGCAGTATGTCAAGAACCGCGATAGCTAGACAGTTGAAATTTTGACAAATTGTGTATTTCTGTTGCCGCTATAACAACAAATACTAAAAACAAAATAAAATAAATATTAAAGGGGGCGGGGGGGATTCGTTATTCTCCCATATAACAAACGCGATTTTTTGACCTTTTTATAGATAGTAGTACGGAACCCTTTATGCGAGGCGAGAGTCCAACTTGCACTTAGCTGGTTTTATATTTACTGAAACATCGATGTATCGTTTGCACCCCTAGTGGTGAATTGTTTATTTATTTATTATGATCAAAGAAACAAACAGTATTATGAGCTAATTTACAAAGTAGATAAAAATATAATTACTAACACTGTCACCAATCTTTCTAATAAATATATATTAAACATTAATAAATAATGAGTTCTTTTTAATTATATAAAATTGAATAATTGAAAAGATACATAAAAGTACAATTTATCCCGCTATTTTTAAAAGTTTAGATTTAAAACTATTAAATATTTCGTTAAAAATATCAATACTATTATACTTATTATTGTAATGGCTTTTTTTTTTTTTTTTGTGGGTGGGTTGCGGTCGGCGTGCCTCCGCACCACTCCGTCCGGGGCGACAGAGGGGCTTAAGCACGCAACTCCCGCAACCCACCCGAAAACCACGTCGCCTTCGTCGTTGGGCCGACCACCGGAGCAGAGTTAACTTGTCGTCAGTGGTCGGCCCGACGGAATACCCGCTACTAGGGGTACCCTCTCATCGATCGACGTCCCCCCCTCGGGGAGGACGTCGGTCTTTCCTCACGCGGTCGGCTTCTCGGCGGGTGACGGACTAATCCCCGGTCACGTCACCCGCGGCCTCGGCTAGGGCGGCATGAGGCGCAGGTAGTTGCGCCTGCGCCGCCCCATTCGCTGGCGGCGGATCTCCTCATCGAGGCTGCGCTCCTCGCGCAGGCGATCCGCCGCCTCCTTCTGCGAGATCACTGTCTCGCAGAAGGCTGCGACCACGTCCCAATTCCCGACGCTGTCGACCATCGCCCTAGCGATGGCCGGCAGCGTCAGGTCGGCACCGATGATTGCGACGAGTTCACGGCGCTGCGTGGCCCAAGCGGCGCAGGCCTCGAGCGTATGCTGCGCCGTGTCCTCGTCGCAATCGCAGTGGTGGCAGGACGGTGTACTCTCCCTCCTTACGACCTTGTGCAGGTATTTGACGAAGCTCCCATGCCCCGTCAACACCTGCACTAGTCGGAAGGAGAGCACCTCGTGCCGCCTTTCCAACCACTGCATCAGCACCGGCCGGAAGGCCTCCACGATTCGCACCCCGAACCGAGGCCTCTCCAGCCGGACTGCCCAACGGGCAATGACGTCTCGGCGGGCGTCGACGCGCCAGGCGGTGAGCTCCCTCAAGGAAACAACACCGCCCTCCCCGCGCAACCCCGACACCCACCGATACAACTCGGCGAGCGTTTCCGCCTCCAGGTCCCACGGGGGAGTCCCGGCCAATAGGCACGCTGACTCAGTCGCCACCGTGCGGTATCCGCGGATGGCCCTGACCGCCATAACCCTCTGTGGTCGCCACAGAAGGGCCCTAAGTCGGACGGTCAAGGACCCCGCCCACACCAGTGCGCCGTACAGGGCCATCGACCGGATATTATTGTAATGGCTACAAGCTCATCTTACAAATATATTTTGTCCATTTCTTTTTTTTTTAGTAGTGGGCCATGGTGTGCGCACCCGCCGCCCGGATCCGTCCGGAGGCGACAGAGGGGCGACGCGCGGCCCCATGACCCACCCGTGACACGTCGCCTTCGTTGTTGGGTAAGATTCATACTATCTTAGAAGATCACCATGTACACCAATACTTGTCAATTTATTTATTAATAAAGAATATTGTATTCTTAGCCCGTCGCCACACGTAAAACGGTAACTCATGTTATTATGATATGAAATATTATACAGGGTGTATCAGGTTATGGGGCAACTGGTCAAAAGGGAGCTAGGCAATGGTGGTAGGAACCCATAAAAAAATTTGAACGAAAAATATCGATTCGTTAAGAAATTAGAGACACGTAAAGTTTTCAATTTTGTCATCGCTTTTTCGTGTAAATCTGATTGAAATGTATAAAGTCAATGATACTTAATACGCAACATATTCATACTTTGTTAAATATTCATTAGAAATTGAATAAATCAATGATTACGTTCACATAAGCAAGACAAACTTCGCTTTAAAACAGCTGATCGGCCTATGGCCGTTGACCGCTTGTTGTTGTACCTACATGTCATTGAAGCGTTTGCGCAATTCTAGGTATAAATGAATGAAATTATACTGTCGAAGCTTTACGTGCCTACATGTATTCTGTCTGTACATGCGTACATAATACGTAACATTTAAATAGACTCTTAGACACATTTTTTTGAAATCACTATAATTTTTATGTTATATTGTTTTTTGTGTAATGTACATTCTAATTATGATCTATGACCGTTAAACTACAACATAATCGAATAGTTGTTCCATAACCTGATACATCCTGTATAACTACGAAATATTAAGGCCCGAATTCTGACAAATTTATATTTGTACGCATAGAAATGTGTAAACTTTGCATCGTTATAAACGTAAATGGTTTCTATAAATACGTTTATGTGTATATGTGAAAACATGAATTTCACAAAACAATATTATAGTTTTTCAAATCGAATTATCTATGTTTTTTATTTATTTGATGGTAAGTGGTAGCTATCATACATTATTTTGTTGTCCACTGTTGGGTATAAACTTTTACCATAGAACAACTCAAAGCGTGGTCCTGTGCCATACGCATTCTACGACTTCCAGCTATCTTAACCAAGTACCCAGTTTACCTATTAATGGGCCGTCAAAGATTGTTTCTGAACTTTCCCCAGAAGTTATCGATTACTCGGTACCAGTGGCCGGCTGAATAAAGAAGGAGAAGGGCTACAGTGGGTTATGGGACGCAGGCCGCCTTTTTGTCACCCCGGACGGATGCACTGATAATAGCCCACCCAAAAGAAAAGTATGTGTGTACTTATGTACGCACGTAAAAAGTTATAGTTACACTATACAAGTTATAGTTACTTATACTTTTTTGGCGTTACAAGATGAAAATCTTTCTAAAAAAATTATCCTTCGCGTTTTCCTATGTTTGTAGAAAAAACTACACTAATAAAAGAAAAATGGCATTTAATATATTGAAAGTTTTACTGTAACACATTATGCACATTAACATTTGTGATAGCTCACATCGTTTAAAAACTTTGACTGTTTAACTTCAGGGTGTCGGTTTTCATTGCGCCTGATGCCGCCCTAGCCAAGGCCACGGGTGACTGGACCGGGTAATTAGTCCGTCACCCGCCACGAGGCTGACCGCGTGAGGAAAGACCGATGTCCTCTCCGAGGGGGGGACGTTGGAGAGGGTACTCCTCAGGGAGTATTCCATAGGGCCGACCACTGACGACGCAGGCGACGAAGGCGACTTGTCACGGGTGGGTTACGGGTGTGCGTGCTTATGCCCCTGCAGGAGTGTGCCGACCGTAACCCACCCCCAATCGTAAAAATTTACTCACATTTTTCCCTAACGCGCCAAAAGTAGTATAACTTCAAAACGCGTTTCGAGCTGTGTCATCTATTTTCCTACAAGTTGCCTCATATCAAATTCTATCTCACAAAGTAATCCTTTTTTTTATTGTTGGTGGCAAACTAACATTCACCTGTTGGAGTATTGCCCGCTCTAATAGCCCACTAAACGACTTTAATCCTGGTTATGAGTACTATATTTAAGAGACAACGTTTTCGCTGATATCACACACTCGTTGTAAAATTGTACTTTTTTACCCTGTAGGATACTGGACGAGAAGATCCTCTTAAGTCGTTCGAATGCTGTCCAATCGAGTTAGATTCGTCTTATAACCCATTTTTTTTAATTCTTTATCATCATCTGTCATATCCTACCGCTACTATCCAACCATATCCTACTGCTGGGTACGAGCCTCCCCCATAATATGAGATCAATTGATCTACTATACCACAGTGGTCTGACGGATTGGTATAGGGTTTTATTTCGAGTTGTCCTCTTGTTATATCCGTCACCACACAGATTTTTATAATGCAATCAGGTAGATTGCTCGACTGTTTATCGTGGGTAAATTAAAAGAATTTTCAAATTATATTTTTTAGGTATTAATAGTGGTTCGGGGAGGGCGGTGTTGTTTCCTTGAAGGAGCTCACCGCCTGGCGCGTCGACGCCCGCCGAGACGTCATTGCCCGTTGGGCAGTCCGGCTGGAGAGGCCTCAGTTCGGGGTGCGAATCGTGGAAGCCTTCCAGTCGGTGCTGATGCAGTGGTTGGAAAGGCGGCACGGGGTGCTCTCCTTCCGACTAGTGCAGGTGTTGACAGGGCATGGGAGCTTCGCCAAATACCTGCACAAGGTCGTAAGGAGGGAAAGTACACCGTCCTGCCACCACAGCGATTGCGACGAGGACACGGCGCAGCATACGCTCGAGGCCTGCGCCGCTTGGGCCACGCAGCGTCGTGAACTCGTCGCAATCATCGGTGCCGACCTGACGCTGCCGGCCATCGCTAGGGCGATGGTCGACAGCGTCGGGAATTGGGACGCGGTCGCAGCCTTCTGCGAGACAGTGATCTCGCAGAAGGAGGCGGCGGATCGCCTGCGCGAGGAGCACAGCCTCGATGAGGAGATCTGCCGCCGGTGAATGGGGCGGCGCAGGCGCAACTACCTGCGCCTCATGCCGCCCTAGCCGAACATTAAGTCATTACGAGATATTAAAAAAAAAGAACATTGTAATTTCTGTACTTGTTTTTAAGACAGCAAGGCACAAAAATCCTGCTTCACACAAATAAGTAGTTGGAAATGGTAGCAGAGCCTTTTCAACTTCATAGCCCAGATAATTCTGTCCAAAATGTAGTCGGGTCAAATATGGGAGTCGTTCTGGCAAATCTTTCTTATAGTACGGAGCGTTCCGAGTCAGGATGTCAGCGATTACGGCGCGGGCGCTCACAATGTCATCTATAGAATACCCGCGACCCAACCCAATACCGCCCGCGACTCGAATTTGGATCGCGACCCGAGGTTAAGAAACGCTGCTCTATACAAATAAATAAAATTGAAGTGTCTGTTTGTAATGTCAAAATAATGGGATTTTTTCATGCTGATACGGTTATTTGCACCTAATCCTAAAAACCGGTTTAAAAATTTTTTGTCTGTCTGTCTGTTTGTTTTGGGTAATCTTCAAAACGGCTGGACTGATTTTGATAATATTTTACTCACAGGTAGCTGTTTATATAAGGAGTAACTTAAGCTATATTTTATCCCGGTATTCCCACGAGAACGGGAACTACGCGGATAAGACCACTGAACCCGAAGCGAATCGAGGCCGGGTTGCTAATATTTAATATAATACAAAACTGATTTAAAAGAACGGGTTGTAAATAAAGTCCTTTTTTTAAGTAAATAAAGCCGTTAATTGCTATTTCGGCTAAGGCTTCATTTAGTAATTTGCTCTTAATTGCGACGGAATAGTAAACTAATTTTTATACGCACCAATACACAAACCTTTGTTCTTTTTTCTATTACTTTTGGAAAAATAATGTTCTACGCTCTATTAAAATGTTTTATTACTGACTAGAGTTTTGGCCGTGCCTTTGCTCGCATTATAGTTTCAATAAAACGTGTAATTTTCTAAATGAAAATTACTAACGGCAGATTTGAATGGACAGTAAATTCATGTAAGTCGTCATTAACATCCTCACGAGACATGTTAACGCTAACACTATATTCGTAGCTATATCAATGTTACTATATCTGTGCTGATGAGTGTCAAACTATATAAATTTAAAATTAAATTATTCAGACGGATTAGTATAAAGTTTGATATCTATATTTCTTTCTCTTCCAGTTTATTCGTCCCAACCTAATTTCCTTCGGTCCCTTCGATACTGTACCTTTCTTGTCACGGTAAGCAGCTACTTGGCTGTTCTGCAGTTCATAAGCAGCAGGTATCACTTAACATGGGCTATTTTCTAGTCTGCAAAAGCAACAAAAATAAAAAAATATAATTATATTGCCAATGGTGGCGAATAGTGTTGCCCAAAAAAGTCTTGGTCTTGCGGTCTTGGTCTTGGTCTTGCGAGAAATGCGAGACCGAGACCAATACCAAGACCGCTTAATTATTGCAAGGCCAAGACCAAGACTGGCCCTGCAAGACTTGAGCAAGACCAAGACTGGGCCTGCAAGAGTCTCGCGGTCTTGCATTTAATTCAAATCACCATTTCAGCTTATATACGGTTGAGCTCGTGTCTTCTACATAACAGGAGGAGAATCGGCCGTGGCCGGAGGGGAATCGCCACGGTGATCGGCCGTGTTGTTACAGGTCATACATGTCAAGTTTTCCTTCTCTTGCACCGATGTTATATATTATAGCCCTTAGTCGTGGGTTCGCAGTCACGGGTAAAATAGGGGGTGATGAATTATATTCTTACTCCGTCACTACACGGCAAGTCAAATCAGTCTTGAGATATCCATCTATTGGCCAATCGATTCCCAATATTGGTGTTGGCTTTTCAGAATTACTCTTCGGAAAGGCTTAAGGACAAAAATACCGTAATCACGAGAGTGCTCTTGCCCATTATACATATTTATATATCCGTTTATTCATTACCCCAACGACGTTCACTGTTGGACATAGAAATATGCCTACAATTAATCTATATAAATGTCCATGTAGGGACAGAGTACGATCACCATCAGGCAGTACATGAAGCGTTGCTCCCAGCGCTATTTTGCCTCTGCCACGACTCACCCCAATCCACTAGTGGTTGGGGCGGTAAACTACGTCCCCTCAAAAATATCCGCGGTCCGACGTCCTCGTCATCTTCTTGAAGAAGAAAATGACGCTATTATGATCGCCCAAGAAAGGACCTACACAGCTCGCGCAGTGATAACAGATAAAACTCCGCGGTATCGACCTCGCCGTCGAGGTCGAAAACCGCGCCGCGTAAAAGTCATTAACCTAAACTTGGCCACGCCCACTTTGCTCTCAGCGACGCCCCGAGCCGAGGTCCGTTCCCCACAGGGGGGAGCCCTCGGGCGATGTTCGCTTAACTTACTTACCGGGTTGAGAGCCTCAGCGCTCACCCATTGACCGCGTTAAGCTGTCAAGGTCATCTGCGACCAACAGCTACACACACACAAAAACAAAAGACAGAGTACGAATATAATTCACCACTCTCTTACCCGTGGATGTCGTATCAAATCGGATCGGGCAATGGTGTTAGGAATCCATGAAAAAAAATTGAAATAAAAATATCGATTCGTTAATGAATTGAGAGACATGTAAGTTCTCAATTTTGTCATCGTTTTTTCGTGTAAATTGATTAAAATGTATAAAGGAATGATACTTAATCTACAACATATTCGTATTTTGTTAAATGTTCATTAGAATTTGAATAAATCAATGATTACGTTTGCATAAGCAAGACAAACTTCGCTTTAACATAAATCAGCTGATTGGCCGATGACCGTTGATGAGTCGCCTTTGTACCTACGTAACAATTGAAAGGTTCGCGCAAATCTAATACCTATTTATATTGTCGAAATTTTACATGCTTACATATATCCTGTCTGTACATACCTACATAATGCATAAAATTTAAGGCATAAACTCTTAGACACACATTTTTGTAATCACTATAACTTTTACGTTATATTGTTTTTGTGTAATATACATTCTAATTATGATCTATGACTCTTGAACTACAACATACACGAACAGTTGTCCCATAACCTGATACACCCTGTGTATATAACATATGTGCAAGAGAAGTGAAACTAGAAAGAAAACCCTGTACCAACATGTCTGACCAGCGTGGTATAGTAGATCAATTTTCCTCTTACTGGAAGGAAGCTTAAGCCCAGCAGTGGCACTTTTATGAGCTGTGATGATGACGACGAATATCATACATTTTACAAGTATTAAAACCATAAAATTTTAAATCAGTTTTATATGTTCTTGAATAAATAGTATATTAAGAGCTACATGGATCCAGCGGCCAAAGTATTTATATAGGCAATAGAGCAACAGGTTTTTTCAAGTATCCAGAGTATCAGTAACTAAACTGGAAATACAATAGATACATACCACTTAACTTGAAGGGGAATATAAACAATCGCATTAATTATAAAATATAGCATTGATTATAAAATGACATAAAATTTATTGTATCAACTGCCTCGTGTGGTGACGTCTTATGAAAATAGGGTCGAAAGTCCTGTCATAAGAGTAGTAACGCTGTCTAATGGAACACCAGGGGAATAGAAGAGTAATTTTCTCCAGTGGTAAGTATTGTATTCAATAGTGAACTATAGGCTAGCAGATGGATAGATAGGATAGGATATTTGATTAATTTAGTTAGATTTTTCATTGCCATGATAAATTACTGTTACGTTATTCTAACTGCAAAACTTTGCAAGACTCTTGCTGCAATACCAAGACTCGGGTGCGCAAGACCAAGACCAAGACTCGGGTGAGCAAGACCAAGACCAAGACGAGACCAGGTGTGATGTTGCAAGACCAAGACCAAGACCGGTCCAAGTCTCGTCTTGGTCTTGCATTTGGGCAACACTAGTGGCGAACGAGCAAGCAGCACACCTGATGGTAACTGATACTGTCGCACATGGACCTTTGCAATACCAGGGGCACAGGCCGTTGCCAATCGTAAGAAAACTACTCGTCTTAAATATCGTTTAAAGAAGGACATGTCATAGCGCTCGGATAACACAGCAAGTAGTTATGTCCAAAGCTTGCACGTACTTGGGAGAAATAATATAATAAGATTTATAATTAAACGAAGCCAACTTTGTTATTAAATAATCTGTTTCCTAATTTACAATTCACCAAGCACTCTACTTTCAATTTCATATCGTTGATGAATTCATTAAATTATTTACTGTGGTCCCTTTAAGATATCTGTATGATTTTATAGATACAAGCCCATGGGTGTTGGAAAAGACGACTAAGAGATTAAATATGGATATAACACCTATGGAAAACTTGAATTGAAACCCTATACCAACAAGTCTGACCAGAGTGAGATAGTAAGTGAATTTCCTTATTATTGCTGAGGAAGCTCGAGTGCAGCAGTGGGACTTATATGAGCATGATAAGTTTCTAAACAAAAAAAAAGGTGCGTGTACAAAGTACGCTTATCAGAAGTCAAACTCCTTTAATCATTATCTTTCAAGGTGCCATTCCAACCTCGGCTGCAGGCTGCGGATGCAGGTTGCGGACGCAGGTAGCACACGCATGACACGCAGCCGCTGCCTGCATTCGCAGCCGGTAGTGATTCGGGGGCTGGCTGCAAGTGCTGCGGCAGGCTGCGGCTAATTCCTTCCAGACGGTATCTTTAGCCACATTATTCTTATATTTCATGTGGCTTGTATCAAAAAGAACAGGATATTTTGTAATAAGGTTAATTAAATGATCTTCTTCAGCCTCCAAAATTCTCATTTTCTTGAAATAAATATGCTACCCCTTTTTTACCCCTTGATACCCCTTTTTTCGCGTTAGGGGTTCGGAATCGTTATTAAAATGTGGGTATTACAATTCTCCCAATCGTTTTCACATTAAATAACCACCCTCTCCACAAAATAGGATTTGAAAGGTCAAAGGCGCCGCTTGTAAATAATATATCCTTTTATTGCTAGAGTTATTTAGGTACTTGTATGCCCATAGTTATATAGCGAGGATTAATATTAAGTATATTGACCGCGAACCCTTTTTGGAATGTACAATAAATGCTGCGAGATTATCACTCCGATGTATACCCATAGCTTAGGTATATTGAATTTTGCAAGGCTATAAAATAATGTACATTTTGATAACACTTTTTTGAAGTGAAACTTCTTTAGAATTGTTGTGATTTCAAACCGGATGCAACGGAAAAAACGACAGGTAAAAGACACAAATACAAAAATGTGTAGGATGAAGCCGGCAAAGAATGAGATAGAAATATATTATATATACCTACTATTTTATATTATTTTTAAATTCCTTTATAATTGACAGATTAAAGGATAAAGAATGTAGGATGAAGGATAAGGTATGAGGGACGAGGGACGAGAGATGAGGGACGAGGGACGCGAGAGGAGGGACGAGGGACGAGGGACGAGGAACGAGGGACGAGGGACGAGGGACGAAGGACAAAGGACAAAGAACTTTCACTTCTGACATGCGTACTTTGCACACACGCTTTTTTTTTATTACCGATGGTGGCAAACGAGCAAGCAGCACACCTGACGGTAAGTGATACTGCCGCACATGGACCTTCGCATTACCAGGGGTACAGCTTCGCCGTTGCCTACCGTGAAGAAAATGCTCTTCTTAAACCTCGTTTAAAGAACATGTCATAGCGCTCAGGAAACACAGCAGCAGGTAGTTCATTCCAGATCCTGCACGTACATGTCTTCATCAATTCCATCTTAATTTCTTTATAAAACCCTCAAATATCAGCAAATTCCAAAGATGTTGTTTTTATACAATCGATCGATTTAAGCTCAAGATCTTATGATTGTAATAGCGAACCATTAGAACATTAAGACAGTTTGACGGTGTTATGTTCCTTTGCTAAGCCACTGTTTATCGTAAAGAAAATGAAGGAAGCGTGAATGCGTGCAATGAGGTTCAATAATACTAAAATAATCACCAAAACCCACTATACGCAAACACTCTCAGAAAGTTAGGCGTCCGGCTTTCTTGCTCATCGAACGAAATACAGTAAGAGCAGTTCCGCACTACGTCCGATCCGAATCCAATTCGAACCCGTGAAAATATGGATCTAGAAAACTCGGACCGAATTCGGATATTGCTTACGCACTAGTCCGAACAAATACACTAGTCTGCACTAATAGTCCTGGGCAGTGACAGCTGCCCAGGTGTCACCGAGCAAACTTCACAAGCAGGTATTAAAAGTATACGAAAGACTACTTAGAACCGAAAGTTTTATACTTTAAGAAATAAGTTGTGTCTTATCGCTCTGGGATCTTACTCTATAATACACTGGATGGATGCCTGCCGCTTCACTTCACCCAGCCGCATACCCCGCCCGCCCCGCTGCCTCTCTGCTCGTACGCAGCTCGGCTTTAACTAGGGCACAGTGCGCGAGAACGCTCGCGCATTGCGCCTAAATATGTAATTCTATGGCTACTTCGGTCCTTCAAAAATCTTCTCCAGAATGGAGATTCTAAAATGACGGAAAGAAATCGGATAACGGAGATCGGATATAGTGCGTAAATTACCATAGAAATAGTTCTACGGTTCGCCGTGAACTCGTCGCGATTATCGGTGCCGACCTGGCGCTGCCGACCATCGCCAGGGAGATGCTCGTCAGCGTCAGGAACTGGGACGCGGTCGCCGCCTTCTGTGAGGCCGTAATCTCACGGAAGGAGGCGGCGGATCGTGTGCGAGTAGAGCTCCTATTCGGCGACACATTCCGCCGCCGGCGACTCGGGCGGCGCAGGCGCGAGTATCTGCGCCTAATGCCGCCCTAGCCGAGGCCGCGGGTGATCGGACCGGGGAATTATCCGTCACCCGCAGAGAGGCTGACCGCGCGACGGCGCCCGACGTCCCAGGACGTCGAGAGGTGAGGTTAACCGAAAGGATAATCCGTCGGGCCGACCACTGACGACAAGTTACATCTGCTCCGGTGGTCGGCCCAGCAACGAGGTGACGTGGGTACGGGTGGGTTATGGGCCCGCGCGCCGTCCTTTCATCGCTCCGGACGCAATGGACCGCGCGTGCGCATACCATAGCCCACGCATTAAAAAAAAAAAAACGATTACTACTGACCATATTTTCACGGGTGCGGATCGTATTCGAATCGGACGTAGTGCGGAACCGCTCTAACAAATTACTCAGACGTTGATTTTCTGTGAGAGTGTGGTATTACCCCGAACGGACCGGCCCGTGGCTACAGACAGAAAACTATCGCCAGTGTGCTTCAACCCTAAAAAATACAATTAGCTTGAAAATATTTTTATTTATATGTGATATAAGATCAAAATGAAGATAAAAATATCTTGATAAAAAGAATGTAAATAATCTACATTCTTCCACATCTCGAATATATAACATAAAATTGAGATAAAATAATCTTCAATAACATATTAGTCACGCATTATTTACATATAAGAGCTAAAATTATCGACTTTGTTATGATATATTATACGTTTACCTAAATATAATTTTATACGGAATTGGTTAGCCAAACTGTTTACAATATATGTAATACCTTATGATATTCCACCAATTTCACTATATATTCACTATAAAAATCAAGGAAAACATCGCAAGAAACTCGACAGTTCTTTATTATATTCTCAATAATATTGTAAACTTGTTTCTAGTTTCAAATAGTAATTTATCGTCTGGTTACAGAAACTGCGTTATGCTGAAATAAATGTATACATATGTTTTTTGATGTAGAACATCTATAGGCGAGGGTAAACCTGATCTTTGGCGTAGCGTAAACAGACCGGCGACGTAACACCACGCTATATGATGGAATATATGTACTATACGAAGTCTATACGTAGTGGTGTGTGAGTGAGACGCAACGACACAATGTGCGTAAGCGACTGTGCGTTGAATGAATTATAATTTCACATCTGCCAGGCGTCCTGAGGGACGGCTCACTTTTTTTAATACAACACCACCCCTTTTCTTTGCAGGCTATGGTCCGGCCACACCCGGTCCGTTCCCTCTGAGGCGATGGAAGGCCGGCGCGCGGCCACATAACCCACTGAATTCCCTCCTTATCGGCACTGGTCTGACTATTGGTACTGATTTCTTGTTATCCATGACCAGTTCGGATATAACACTGCCCTAAGGATCAAATCCTTGTGAAGTGGGGTAATTTACAAACATAAAAATAAACGGACACAAATAACAATAATAATCAGTACAATTATTTCTGGATCGTACAAAGAACTGCCCTGCCTGGGAATCGAACTCACAATACTCGTTGTAAGAGACCAGTACTAAAACAGCAACGTCATCTGTACAGCCAAATCAAACGAACCAAGTCAATGGAGTCGATATTATGAACATAGATTTATATAGTTATTGCTACCTAGCAGGCATCATCATCGTTATCTCAGCTTCTATATGTCCACTACTGTGTTCATTGGGGTTACCCTTGAAATCAATTCTAATTTCGAATCCGATTCAGGTCCAATCTTATATTTGGTACTCTTAAACAAAATCGAGAATAAATTCTTCTCGCTTGCCGTTGTTATTTTCACTAAATGCTGTATTTTCGGGCCGACCACTGACGACAAGTAAACCTGCTCCGGTGGTCGGCCCAATGACGAAGGCGAGGTGGTTTTCGGGTGGGTTGCGGGAGTTGCGTGCTTAAGCCCCTCTGTCGCCCCGGACGGAGTGGTGCGGAGGCGCGCCGACCGCGACCCACCCAAAAAAAAAAAAAAAAAAAAAAATATTGTATTTTATTACTTTAAATTAATAACGTTGTCGAACTCGATCACCACAAAGACGTTTTCTTGAAATTGTGCAACATTAACGATTTTAAACTCAAATGTATTCGTTAAAATCACATCGGGAGTAGCAAATATTTAATTTAATCGTAGAGAGTGGCATTCATTTAGTTTAAAAGAAATCCACCGAATTCGATTTCAATCGTGCGCTAGTGGCGCTTTCAAGAGTACCAAACTGCTGAAATTTGAGCTGCGATTGGATTTAGGATTGAAATCGAGATTCAAGAGTAAGCACACAGACCTCATCTACGTAGACAGGAAAACTGCCTTACTATACCACGCTGACCAAACGTGTAGATATATCTGCAGGGGTAGTAAATTATATTCTTACTCCGTCACAACACGCAAAATATATCAAATTACAAAAACAGAATCTGATTTTTAGGCCAGAAAAGCTAGCCTAAAAAATCCAAAATATCTCTTAAATATCCCTACAAAAAGAATTATACATCATCATGACATTATCAAACTGATAGGCTTCGAGTCTCTTTAAAAATTGGAAAAAATTTGCCCCACTATATAACGCTGCCCAGACAAAAGCGTTGTTTAGGGTTTTATATCGAATTTTCTTTGTCTTGCATAGATGTTATTTTCACATTATGTCTCTTAATAGTCTTTAAATATATACGGGCAAGAGAAGGTGTGTTGAATCATATTCTTACTCCGTCATCACACGGGAAGTATACATAATAGGTACTATAATAATATAGATATGTATATGTAGTTCCTTGTTAACAGACTGTGAAATCGTTTCATGATTCTTAGAATGCGCATTGGCTATGAATGTCAAGTCGTTGGTCAATTGTCGCAGTAATAACTCGGGGCTAGAGGGAACTGTATACGAATATTATATATGTATCATATTTTTATTGGTCCGCGTGGTGACGGAGTAAGAATACAATTCACCACTCCTTATCTTGCCCGTGGATATCATAACGACTATGGAATATAATATGCACATAACATCTGTGCAATAGAAGGCAAACTCGAAATTAAATCCTATACCAACATGTGTGACCAGCATGGTATAGTAGGTCAAATTCTCTCCCACTGTGGAGGAGGCCTGAGCCCAATAGTGGGACGTATGTGGGCTGCGATGATGATCATATTGTTACAGTAGTAGGTATTGGTTCGGGGATGAAGAGTACGGTGTTCCCGTCTTCGTCAGACGTTTCAGGGCGAGTGACGTACTCCAGCCCGAGACCACGGTGGCGGTACCAGGCCGAAGCCTCTGCCCCCGGCTGCTGCCTCCACCTTCCAACCTGAGTTGCGTCTTTAGGGTTGGACTTCGAGGGATCCTTCTAACTGGCTGGTTGTCCGTTGCATAGATTTCTAGGATGGTGATCGATCTTCACACCCCGGGGGCGGTCAGAACGAGAAGGATGAGACCCCCGGTGACCCCGAAGGAGGCCTCGCTCCGAACGACCAGCGACCCGGGGATGAAGAGTCTTTCAAGTAACTTCTTTATATATGCAGTTATGCCCACACATGCAAACACGCACACGCACACGCATTTGCACACGCATTTGCACGCGCCTACGCACGCACGAAGGCACGCACCCACGCGCACGCACACACGCACACAATACAGTAATCAAACAAAAGGGAGTATGAATGCGTGGAATGAGTCTAGGTGATACTAAAGGCATCCCTAAAACCCACCACACGCAGACACCCTCTGGGAGTTGGTTTGTTGGCAAACACAGGAATGGCTAAAAATCAGTGATGTATTTAGCGGCAACAAAGGCTGAGCCAATTCCTTTTGCCTTGTTGTTTTAATTTTCTTTTATTATAACTGCTTGTTTTCCTATTAATTATATATAATCTGAATCCCTTCTGGAATTAAAAGATAAAGATACATAATTCAGATGTTAAGATTATGCGAGATCACATTCGCAAATAAACTTTTTAATGATCAGGTAATAAACTGTTTCTACGTGATTTTAATATGTTTTCATTTTAAGCCAGATATAGAAAGAAAGAAATCATATTTATTCGACGCTGAGCCACCCGCTACAATTTACATGGTTAATAAAATAAACATTAAAAAAATTATAATATCAGATATGTAGATAGGTAGGTGCTATTCGTAATGTGTTTAAAGGAATCGTGACAATAGCCAAAGTGTATGAACTCGGCCGATACCATCCGTCCGCCTACAAAAGAATCACCTAGAGCAGTGGTTCTCAAACTTTTTAAATGACGGAACCCTTTTGGGAAGCAAAATACTTGATGGAACCCTACAATAAAACAATTATTTTTATAAGTGTATTCTATATTAATCAGCATAATAAAAGTACAATGTATCAGTTACTAATTATTATTTACTTCACCACTTGGTAAGGACAATAATAGAAAACATTAAAAAAGAAAAAATCTAACTAGTGGGAGGTATGAAACTGTTTTTTATTTTTCATCAATTGCTTGATATCAGGTTTGATGGAAGAAAGTTGGAGTCTCATATCAGCTTCGGCGTCCAGTCTATTGCGATATTTTGTTTTCGTGGCTGCGTAGGTAGAGAATCCTGTTTCGCACAAATATGTAGTTGGGAACGGGAGAAGAATATCCAGAGCCATTTGGCCAAGCATTGCATATTCATCTTGGATTCTGCACCAAAAATCATTAAGAGGCGTCGTTTTGAACAATGACTCCATACTTGTGTCTGATGACATTTCTTCAGGCTTTTCCAAGTTGGGTAAAAAAGGATTATGAATCCAGGAGTTCACTTTAATTTTTGTATTGTGTTCTTCGGGAAAATACTTTTCAAAAGATGCGCGCATCGAACTGAGATATTGGACCAATTCTTCAAACACATTATCTTCAAACATTTCTGAGTCGTTTTCGCTAACAAACTCACTGAGTAACGTAAAACTTTCTATTTCTTTCTTACCAATGCAAATGATCCAAAAATCTAATTTTCTTTTAAAAGCAGTTATTTTATTATAGGCCTGAAACACTGTTGTCTGTTTACCTTGCAACGATAAATTTAATTCGATAAGTTTTTGAAAGATATCCGCCATAAAAGACAATCGGAACAACCAAGTTTTATCATACAAACGGTCCTTCAAATTAAAAGAAGTATCTGCTGAAAGAAACATTTGTAACTCGGCTCTAAGTTCAAATAGCCTTGTTAAAGTTTTTCCCCGAGACAGCCATCGCACTTCTGTATGGAGCAGCAGTGTTTTATGTTTGCTGCCATAATCTTCACACAATAATGAGAACAATCGGGATTGTAGTGGTCGTGATTTGATAAAATTAATTATTTTTACCGCTTCATCCATAACTAATTTTAGATTAGACGGCATTTGCTTCATCGCAAGTGCTTGTCTATGCAGAATACAATGACTGGAACTACAATTAGGCGCTTTACTTTTCATTCGTGACACTGCTCCTGCTGTTTTACCTGTCATCGCCTTGGCCCCATCTGTACAAATGTCAATGCAATTGTTCCAACTGAGATTATGTTCTTCAAAAAATATATTTATTTTATTAAAAATTTCTTCCCCGGTAGTGTTTGTAAGCAGCGATGAACACATAAGCATGTCTTCTTCAAAAGAACTTTTATATGGATATCTCACAATAACCAGCAGGATAGCCAAACCAGCGACATCAGTCGACTCGTCCATTTGCAAAGCGAATCGTGTATTTTGTAGACGTGTAACTAGTTCTTGTTTGACGTAGCTTGCCAGATCATGGATTCGTCGTGAAACAGTATCGTTTGATAGCGGAACAGTAGAAAGATGCTTTGCAGATTTTTCATCAAGCATACATTTTGTTATGTCTAATACACCTGGTTTTATTAATTTCTCAGCGATAGTGTGCGCTTCACCTGCTTGTGCAATGCGATAGCTAACTAAGTATGATGCCTCCGTGGCCTTTTCGTTGGTAGTTTGTGTTACATGCATCATATTTTTTGACTTTCTAATAACTGATCTTTTTTGCGAACAAAAAATTCTTTATTCTTGTCTTTAGTCTCGGGGTGTACGGTTTCTAAATGTCGACGCAATTTGGCAGGTGCCATGGAACTATTAGGAAGCAGTTTACTACAGAGCATGCAGAGAGGTGAGCCGTTGGAATCAACAAATCCGAAACTGATATAAGATTCATCATACTTCCTTTTTTTCGTCTTTGAAACCGTCGAGCTTGACGTCGTGGCACTCGTGGCATCATCTTCTGGATCGGTGATTGCTAAATTCTCCGCGCGCATTGCTTTTGAACATTCAGCGTCATTAGAAGATGTTGTTGGAACACGTTTAACACCTTTAAGCCAACGTTCCATTCTTCTTTATTTATAATGTTACAAGTCAGGATAGTGGGGTTTAAATAATGCACAATCGTTACTGCGTATAAGAGACTAAATTTAGAACCTACAGGGAATAAATATATAAAACTGAGACAACAGAATACAGCAGGCAGTAAAACAATGAACACTAGTTTCTCGCTAGCGAGCTTGTAAGTAGGTAGTAACTTATCGCTCCGAACGCTAATCATCAACTGACGACGCCAACGCGCGATCACCGCTTTTATACTTAGTCCTAGACTCGATCTCAAATATTCTCGAAAATACTCGAGTCGGCACCTTTGATAAACAAAAAGCAAAAATAAAAACAGAAATTTAAAAATAGCGTTGTAAACAATATCGACTTTATCATTTGAAGTTAGAGACGAAAGTCGCTAGTTGACAACTATAGCGTCTAATTCAGAGGCGGCTTTTATCAAAGAGACTGAGCGCTTACAAGTATACTACCCGCTCGTTTTAAGTTTGCCGCTGGCGATAGGTATGAGTGTATGACGTTCGAAATTTTTTATTTAATTGTAACAATAAAAATTGTGTACGTTAGATATTTGGGTAAAACTATGACACATTATAAGTTTTGTTGTCACGTGGGGGAGGGTACGCGCATTCCACAGACCGGCAAACTTAGAGCGAACGCGTTGTACAAGTATAAAATTGTTGTGACCAAACTTATGAGATATTGTACCAGCTAATGTAACACAAGCTTATACAAATACAAATAAATAAATAAATAACATTCATAGCGTTTTGTCTCCGCGCGGCCGCGGAGTCCGCACAGCCGCGGAGCGACCAGAGAGAGGTGTTTTGATTTTTTTATTTCTAAATTCTTGCGGAACCCCGACAGAGGTATCACGGAACCCTAGGGTTCCGCGGAACACACTTAGAGTATAGCTGACCTAGAGAGCTGCGATCACAACGGCCGGAACCGCATGTTTGAAAGATACTGGTTATGACCGTAGAAATAAGATATATTCCTGGAAGGGGTGCCGTTGCCCGTGGGTGTGGTAGAAAACGAATGAGGGATATAGTAATATGCATATAACATGTATGCAAGAGAAGGAAAACTTGAAACAAAACCCAAGTGGTGAATTATATTCTTATTCCGTCACCACACGAAAAATGAATACACTGAATAATATTCACAGTTAATCATAATAGTTATAAGCTTATCTCAAATTAACATGAGGTCTTTGCGGCGACTTTTTCCTATATCACAGTATTATTTAAAAGAAAACACACGATCTCATCGAGTTTCTTGCTGGATTTGCTGGCTTTAATGTCAGATTATTGAATTAATTTTAGATGAAATGTAAAATATACAATATGAAAGGCCCATAATCATAAGGCCCTTAAACTATATAAATATATCAAAATGTTTCTATATCAATTATAGACTTTAAAAACGTCTTACAGATGTGGCCCAAATCGGTTTCATTAGAAGGGTTTTACACCATTAAAACAGTGTATGTGACCCGGCAGGTAGCGCTGCGATCGTTTTAAAAATAATTCTATTTCCATTTTTTTTATTTTGGTTCAGCTAGTTCATCATCTCAGCCCACATATGTCGACCTATCGGCATCGTCCTCACATCATTGGGCGTATGTCCTTTATGAGAGGGAATTTGACTTACTATACGACGTTGGTCAGCCGTGTTGGTACAGGATTTTATTCAGATCCTTCTCTAGTTGTGTTACCTACATACATCCTTTATTTGTGTTTTACGACACCCACGGAGAAGAGACAGGGTAGAGTATTCTTACTCCGTCATCACACGAAAATAGCACTGATACGAGAAAACTTCATAGGGCATATAAATAAACCTCAACAATAATATTAATTGCAATACTAGATGTGACAAAAATGTTTGACTGCCTGAATTTTCTCGACAGTATAAGATCCGACCTGAATATCAAATTCAGAAAAAATATGTAAATCTTTCATTGTTCCGCTTCTATACATTCTTCTGTTATCATTTCAGCTCCATTCTTCTGCTGGGTTCGAGTCTCCTCTGTGATAGGAGAGAGATTGATAATGACAGACGTCGCCCTATCGCCCGATACATGTTCGCCACTCGAAAGATTTTCATCGTCATCATCTCAAACCTTATACATCCCACATTTAGGCTCGGACGTTTTCTATTGTGGGAGAGAATTGACCCACTATACCACGCTGGTGAAATGGGTTGATAAAGGATTCTATTTTGAATATTCTTTCTTTTACACCATCTATTTGTTATATGGATATTATATCCCTTAGTAGACTAACCACCACAGGGAAAAATATTTCATGGTAAAATATAATTATTTTATGAATTTTATTGTTTTATTTATGCTTTTGTTGAACCGATGTTTTGCACTCACTGCACTAAATATTAAAATTAAATTAAAAAACCTTTTATGCTATTAAACAGTAAACAGCCACTTTCAATAAAGCAATCACAAAAATTCGTTGAGTACAGTTTGGGTGTGTCAGAGTTTTATTGATATAGAAAAGATTTCTTTGACAATACACGATGAAAATAGACACATTCATAAAAGGCAATCAAATAGAATACATGGGTATAATCAAAGACATCCGTTCTACAATGGAATATGTAATAATACAATTTGAGATATCAATTTTTGCACATTTATTTAAACTGTAGATACCTACTTATTTTGTGTTCACGAAAATGATATGAATGATTTGCATCTAGTTCAGGCATGTAGTGCATGTTCGCGTAAGGAGGTAACAGATTTCCAAGGCTAATAATTCATATTAAAAAAAAGTATGTATACAAAGTACGCATATCAGAAGCGAAACTCCTTCACGATTCACCCTTCACCCTTCATCCTTCACCCTTTATCCTTCACCCTTCACCCTTCATCCTTCACCCTTCATCCTTCATCCTTCACCCTTCACCCTTCACCCTTCACTCTTCACCCTTCACCCTTCACCCTTCACCCTTCACCCTTCACCCTTCACCCTTCACCCTGCACCCTTCACCCTTCATCCTTCATCCTTCACCCTTCACTCTTCACCTTCCACCCTTCACGCTTCACCCTTCACCCTTCATCCTTCATCCTTCATCCTTCACCCTTCATCCTTCAGCCTTCATCCTTCAGCCTTCATCCTTCACTCTTCACCTTCCACCCTTCACGCTTCATGCTTCATCCTTCATCCTTCACCCTTCACCCTTCACCTTTCATCCTTCATCCCTCACCCTTCACCTGTTTGTGTCTCTATGGACTCGCTTTTTCGTTTCATCGAGTTTGAAATCACAACGATTCTAAAGAAGTTTCACTTCAAAAATAGTAAAAACATAAATGTAAAAATGGGAGTCAATTCCAGTATTAGGTATAATGATTTTGGTGTAGTTGTCGATTTCGCTGACAAGACTTGAAATATAAATATGTCGACTAAGGGACTACTACTATGTGCATATAACACAGAAAAAGTATTAATATTTCTGTGGCATATAACATCTATGCAAGAGAAAGAAAACTCGAAACAAAATCCTATGCCAACACGTCTGACCGCCGTGGTATAGTAGGTCAATTTCCATCCCATAACGAGAGAGCTAAGCCCAACAGTGGGACGTAATTGGGCCAAGATGCTGATGATGAGTTGTATAGCTGATGATGCTTATACGTTTATCGTAACAGTACATAATATTATTGATTAGCTAAATACTTTCGCTTCCTGTATCACGAATTGCATTTCAGGAAAGTGACATCAATCTTTTCCAACTCGTCCTATTTAACTTTTCTAATTAAATTTGTTGCGGGATCCCAAGACAATTAAAAGCCTTTCCTGGTTTGGTGGGAATGTGTCACAGGATTAGTTTCACCAATTTATTTCTTCTTTTTTTTTAAATGTTCCTAATAAAAATAAACAAAAACAATTTTCGAGTAGAGTCAATTGTAAAATTGTTCGTCACGAATTTATTAAATAACGTTTTTTTTATTAGAACGTTCGATTTTAGCAATAAACTTAATCAATCTCAACTGAAACTGCATATTACATAGTTTCAAATAAACTGCTGACCTCTCTCCCTCTCAAGATGCATCAGCTGTTGCAACTTAATTTGGTTTCACAAGTCCGTCCCTTAGCATACATTATTATTGATTGCTCAGTCTGTGGCGACTTTAATAACATATATAGCGAACCATCTCGGACTTTGTGCTTTGAAATCACTGTAACTATTTAGGTTTAATTGATTTTTTGTGTAATATACACTCTAATTACTATCTATGACCGATAAACTACAACGTTAGTAGGTTTAAAATTCGAGTGAACTTGCCATTTTTGCTAGTTCACCTACTATCGCCCTAGCCAAGGCCGCGGGTGACTGGATCGGGGAGTTAGTCCGTCACCCGCCGAGAGATCGACCGCGTGAGAAAAGACTGACGTCGAGACGGACATCGGTCAAGAAGAGGGTACTCCCCAGGGGGTATTCCGTCGGGCTGACCACTGACGTCAAGTCACCTGCTTCGGTGGCCGGTCCAACGACGAAGGCGACGTGTCACGGGTGGGTTACGGGTGTGCGTGCTGTCGCCCCGGACGGAGTGGAGCGAGGAGTGCGCCGACCGTATAAAAAAAGGCCCCTATTAAAACGATGCCTTAAAATTCATAGTTATAATAAACTCCGCCGATACACGTCCCACTGTCAGGCTCCTATACTATGGGAGGGAAATTGGCCTACTATACCACGCTGGTCAGACGTGTTGGCATAAGGTTTAATTTCAAACTAGCAATCCGCCCTCGCTTCGCTTCGGTTTCAGTCGCCTTACCCGCGGCGTAGTTCCCGTTCCCGTCGGAATATCAGGATAAAATATAACCTATGTTACTCCCTGATATTATAGCTTTCCATTGGTGAAAGAATTTTTGAAATCGGTTCGGTGGTTTAAGCGTGAAAGTGTAACAAACAAACAAACTTTCTTACTTTCGCATTTAAAATATTAGTAAGGATTTGCCCTATGTTGCATAAATGTTATATGCTTATTATATCACTTAGTCGCCTTTTACAATACCCACGGGCAAAAGAGGTTCATGAATTGTATTCTTACTCCGTGACAACACGGAAAATATATCCATAAGTTATATGTAGACCTATACATACTCCTTTGAGCTAGAGGATGTTACGCATATTATGAATGTGATATAGCAAAAGTGCCCAAGTTTTTCAAATGACATAGCAACAGGTACGATAATATGCAACAAGTTAGACAAACATTACTCGACTCAGTGTCACGGATATACTGAATGTTGCAACGAGGTAAGTATATGATTTTAAATCTGAATATAAACTCATTTGCAAAAAAAACGGGCACCTAAGCAATGAACCATTTCAAATGTTAATATTTCTTTGTTTGATAATTATAGGTAGTTTTATCCACACAATTTGCTAAATTAATAAGAAAATAATCGTTTTCATCAGTATTTCATAAAATTTAGATACAATTTATGGGAAATAATGCTAAACCTCGCTAGTAGTGTATATTCGCTAGTAGTGCATATGCTCATGAAGTAAAAATAAAAAAGTTTTTTTGTTTGTTTTTCTTTAATAAAGTAAAAGCAGATAAATGTTTAGTATCGAGTGTGACCCCCTCTAGCTAAAATCACAGCTTGAATTCGTCTGGGCATGCTAGCGAGTATATCCCGGATACTTGCTTGCGGAATACGTTCCCACTCCGCAGTAATCACATTCTTCAGCTCTCTGATGGTCTGCGGAGCCGGGTGTACTGATCTCACACGCCGTTTCAGAACGTCCCAGACATGCTCTATGGGATTGAGGTCGGGACTTCGAGCTGGCCAATCCAAACGACGAATGCCGACCTCTTGCACATACGCATTAACATCGCGGGATCGGTGGGCGCGAGCATTGTCGTCCATAAAAATCGAGTCTTCACCTAGAGCGGCCAATGCGGGTTGTGCATGAGAAATTAGAACTTCCGTTATGTATCGATGCCCAGTCAGTGAGCCGTTTTCAATGAAGACTAACTCTGTACGATCCATTGAATTTATTCCTGCCCAAAACATAACAGAGCCCCCACCATAAGGTGTGATTTCTTCGAAACATGCCTCTGCAAAGCGTTCTCCTTGTCTTCTTAGCACTCGCCGACGTCGATCTTCACCGAACAGAGATATCCTGGCTTCATCAGAGAACAAAACCCTATTCCAATCGTCTTGAGTCCATGATTCACAATTTCTAGCGAACCTAAGCCTGTGAACTCTGTGCTCACGGAGTAATTTGGGGCCGCGGGCCGGGCGGTGACTGCGTATATTGGCAGCGAGAAGCCTCCTCCTGACCGTCCATAGACTAATATGCACATTTCTTACTTCTTGGAGGTTGTTCTTAAGATCCACATACGAAGATTTGCGATTTCTCAATGCGCGACTCACAAGAAAACGATCATCCCGTGGTTGGGTACATGGTTTTCTTCCAGAACCAGGCCTTCTCTCGACGGAACCAGTCTCCTGATATCGCTGCCAGGTCCTTTGGACTGTCGAGCGACTAACATTTAGCCTCCTAGCCACGAAACATTGGCTGCAACCCTCTTCAAGCAGCGCGATAATTTTGGTAGCTTTTACCACTTTATCTACCATTTTTGATACAGCCAAACAGCATTAAATAAAGCTTTGACAGTCAAGGATATGAAATTAATCGATAAAAATTGAATAAAAGTTATGAAAGTCGATGTTAACTTCTGGAACTTCGCGCCAAAAATGTAGGATAAAAAGGGGTTTTCTGTAAAAATGAACATCAAATGAAAAATTGAATTTAGAACGTACTTTTTTAAATACCACAGCATTTTTAAAACCGGCCAGTAACGTGTACAAACGATTGAAACCTTTTTGGTATTGTATCTTTTTAAATATGAATGAAAATCAAAACCGCCCGTTTTTTTTGCAAATGAGTTTATTATACATATTTCAGGTTTTAGATGAAACTACTAAAACTAACTACAGAACAATGTCTGTCACTGTTTTTGAATTGAAAACTTCTATAGGTAGGTTTGGAAGGGGAGTAAATTCATCTAAGTCGTCATCAACATGGTCAGGTACTGAAGCCGTACCACATACATCTATGCCGATACCGTACATATATCTATGCCGATAATTGTAAAAATTTTAATTTATGACCAACTGTTTGTTCACAGTTTTAAGTTTTCACTTCTATCAGCAGTCCTCATGACTACTTTGTGTTCTTTTATTTTTAACCGACTACTAAAAAAGGATGAGGTTTGGATGTTTTTTTTTATGTTTGTTCGCGGATAACTCCTGCGCTTGCCAACCGATTTAAAAAATTGTTTTTTGTTTGAAAGAGTATACTTACCAAACCACTATCCATGTAAATTTTATCGAAATCGGACAAGTGGTTTTGAAAAATTAACATAAATCTAAAAAACTCTCTACATTGAAGACGGTTATTTTGCAAAAAATATTTTCTTATTATATATTGAACGCACTTCTCAACTGCTTAAACTAATATATTACTGGGTGGATCACGCCTTTTTTTGGATGGGCTATGGTAAGCCACCACTCCTTACAGATCCCAATGATCAAAAACCTCTGCATAACGCGTATTCATATAGATTATTTTTCTACCTTATAGTAACAGAGAAAGTACACAATGGTCAGGACTTTTTCCCATAGCTCTCGTAAATAAAAAATAAATGGGGAGTAGAACCATATACAAAATCGTTAAACCAACTTAATATATAAGACTCTGATTTGTCTTAGCTGCCCGTGTGGAGCTGAGATAAATTAGAGAAGGCAGACGAGGTTAGTCATCAACAGTAGGCAATTGATTGTGAAGAAGACACCAAAAAATACTCCTCCTGATCTCGTGAAAATGAATGCTGAAAAGTCTCTAAAGCGTAAAGAAAGTACAAATACTTACTAATATTATAAATGCGAAAATATGTTTGTTTTTACGCTTTCACGCTTAAACCACCGAACCGGTTCCAAAAATTCTTTCATCTATGGAAACCTATAATATCAGGGAGCAACATAGGCTATATTTTATCCCGATATTCCCAAGGGAACAAGAACCACGCGGGTAAAGCGACTGAAACCGTAGCAAAGGAGGCGGGTTGCTAATCAAATATAAACACGATAAAGCCGTAAATATAGTTTTATTTCATAATTACACTTGTATATCTACATGTGGTACGTACGTACGTATAGTAGGTCAATTTTCACCACTCTATGCAGACAGGTTGGTATAGAGTATTCTTTGAAGTATTCTTTCTCTTTCAAAGATATTATCTGCTCATCAAAATTCGTCTTTTATGACACTCACAGGCAAACAATGGGTGGTTAATTGGATTTTTAATTGGATTCTCCGTCATCACATGAGTGTTATCATTCTAAAATTTAACTAAACACATCTTTGTATTAATCTATTGTTCACTCACTAAGTTATTATACTTTTATTAAATAAAAAATCATTTAAAATATCATTAATGGCCGTAACGGTATATTACCATATGTCAACCGACATGGGCCGTTAAGCTGGCGCTCAGCCAAATGTCATCGCGATTTGAACTTGAGAGCTGTTATTCTTGTAACACACACTACATTATTTGTATACAAAAATTTTCACGATATAGGATTTTATGTGTCTACTGGAACTCATGCGTAACGTATGTAAATCGACTGACTTTTTACAAAACATCGGTATGTATTACACAATATCTAAAAAAAAGTGTGGAAACTTTTTTAATGATAGTGTTACGTTGCTGACAGTTTTCTGTCTAGCTATAAATGGTCTATGGTACATATTAGGAGTTTCGGCGCGAATATGGAAATGTCATGTTAAGCTCATGTATTATATTAATTTTTTTAGTGTTTTATAGTTTTTGTATTAAATAATTTTGCTCATATTTTATGTAATATAATACAGTTAAGGTGCTGAAGTGTGGTAAATGTGATATAAGAGTAGTTTACGTGTATTTTCATATTCTACCGAAATGCCCAGAGAAACCATTTAATTAGGTTTTCAGCGCCTAATTAATGGTAACGACTTGTCATACTGACGGTCAATGACTATAAACAAGCTATTCTATATAAAGAAATGTTAATATGAAGAAAATTGTATCAGACTTGGCTGTATGGGCTTTGATGCCTTTGCCTGTCCGAATGGACAAACAGAACCAAAAAAAAGGTCTATGGTATTATAAATTGCCGACGGCTGTACGCGGGGGTCATCCGGTCGATGGCCCTGTACGGCGCACCGCTGTGGGCGGGGTCCATGACCGCCCGACTTAGGGCCCTTCTGTGGCGACCACAGAGGGTCACGGCGGTCAGGGCCATCCGCGGATACCGCACGGTGGCGACGGAGGCAGCGTGCCTATTGGCCGGGACTCCCCCATGGGACCTGGAGGCGGAGATGCTCGCCGGACTATATCGGCGGGTGACGGGGGTGCGAGCGGAGGGCGGTGTGGTCTCGTTAAGGGATCTCACCGCCTGGCGCGTCGACGCCCACCGAGATGTCATCGCCCGTTGGGCAGTCCGGCTGGAGAGGCCTCGGTTTGGGGTGCGAACCGTGGAGGCCTTTCGGCCGGTGCTGATGCAGTGGTTGGAGAGGCGGCACGGGGTGCTCTCCTTCCGACTGGTGCAGGTTTTGACGGGGCATGGGTGCTTCGCCAAATACCTGCACAAGGTCGTTAGGAGGGAGAGTACACCGTCCTGCCACCACTGCGATTGCGACGAGGACACGGCGCGCCATACGCTCGAGGCCTGCGGGGCTTGGGTAGTGCAGCGCTGTGAACTCGTCGCAATCATCGGTACGGACCTGACGCTGCCGGCTATCGCTAGGGCGATGGTCGACAGCGTCGCGAATTGGGACGCGGTCGCAGCCTTCTGCGAGACAGTGATCTCGCGGAAGGAGGTGGCGGATCGCCTGCGTGAGGAGCGCAGCCTCGATGAGGAAATCCGCCGCCGGCGACTGGGGCGGCGCAGGCGCAACTATCTGCGCCTCATGTCGCCCTAGCCGAGGCCGCGGGTGACGTGACCGGGGATTAGTCCGTCACCCGCCGAGAGGCCGATCGCGTGAGGAAAGACCGACGTCCTCCCCGAGGGGGGGACGTCGGTCGGTGGGAGGGTACCCCAACAGGGGGTATTCCGTCGGGCCGACCACTGACGACAAGTTAACGCTGCTCCAGTGGTCGGCCCAACGACGAAGGCGACGTGGTTTTTGGGTGGGTCGCGGGAGTTGAGTGCTTAAGCCCCTCTGTCGCCCCGGACGGAGTGGTGCGGAGGCGCGCCGACCGCGACCCACCCACAAAAAAAAAAAAATGGTATTATAAATAAAACTGTTTTTACGGGTTTTATCGCGTTTGTATTTAATTTTTGAATTGCCGACATTTCGAACACTTTACAGCGTTCATGATCACGGGCGATTCCGATCCGTTGGTAGTATATTAGATTTGTTAGAATTAAATTAATAGATTATCATAATATAATAATTATTACAATTTTAGTGTTTAATAATTATTGACCAAAAATAAAATATTTTTTTCATATGAGCTACTTACTCATCTGCCAGCAAAGGTAATAAAAAATAATAATCGCTTTGCGGTATTATTGCGTCTAGCCTAAGAATATAAGCCAGATAATAGTAGTAGTTCTTGAAGTTGCTATGGATTTATAAAATACAGAGTACTTCTTCATGTTACAAGTGGTGCCGGGAGCATTTCCGTCGATTTGCTACGCGGCTTGTCGGCGCGGCGTCCGCCCTTTCTTGGCTAATGTCAAATGTAGGCGGACCCAGCGCTACGTGCCGACAGCTGTACGCGGGGGTGTTTCGGTCAATAGCGCTGTACGGCGCACCGGTGTGAGCGGGTTCTCTGACCGTCCCACTGAGAGCTCACATGTGACGTCCACAGAGGGCCATGGAGGTCAGGGCCATAGCGGAGGTAGCGTGTCTATTGGCCGGGACTCTCTCATAGGACCTGGAGGCGGCGATGCACGCTAATCTGTACCGGCGGGTGTCGGAGGTGCAGCCCAGTCTCGCTGAGAGTTTTAGTTCTCTTTTAATTAATTAAAATAATGTTCTTTTATTATTTTATATTGATCTAATTTGTGTAAAATTCTGAATACCATGACGTATAGAATTATAAAATGATTCGTTCGAGATTTAAACACATAAATTCGAAATGGAAATTTATAACGGTCGTAAATTATCTACTCTCGTTTTAGTGGAAAATTATTAAATCTCCATAACGTCATAAGTACAGCCATTAAAATATTTCAAGTAATTAAATTATTAATATGTGTTAACAGTGGAAATTTAGGTGACTAGTATATTTCCAAGAATCATTTGGCTATACAGATGGGCTCATGGTCAAAGCACTGACCTTACGTGCAATGTCATAAATTCGATCTTCAAGTAAGACGATTCTTTGTGGATTTCAATAATTATTCTAAATCATAATTTATCCTGCTCTTATTCCAATTACTTAAGCTTTTCCGTGTGGTGACGGAATAAGAATACAATTCACCACTCCCTATCTTGCCCGCGGAAGTCGTATAAAACGAGTATGGGATATAATATGCATATAACATCTATGCAAGAGAAGAAAAACTTGAAATGGAGAACCAACATGTCTGCCCAGAATGGTATAGTAGGTTAAATTCCCTCCCATTGTGGAGAAGGCCCGAGGCCAACAGTGGGACGTATGTGGGCTGCGATGAAGATGATGATGATACTTAAGCTTATAGTGGAAATTAAAAAGGAATACAGTTTAAACTCTTCATCATTTTCATCATTTCAGCCTATTGCCGTCCACTGCTGGACGTAGGCCTCCCTCATGTTGCGCCACAATGTTCGGTCCTGTGCCGCTTGCATCCAACGACGCCCAGCAACTTTCACTAGGTCATCGGTCCACCTAGTGGGGGGGCGTCCTACACTGCGTCGTCCGATACGTGGTCGCCACTCAAGAACCTTTCTTCCCCAGCGGTTGTCGGTACGTCGAGCGATGTGGCCTGCCCATTGCCACTTCAGCGTGCTAATTCTTCGTGCTATATCGATTACACCCGTTCTTCTGCGGATTTCCGTATTCCGGATTCTATCTCGCAGAGAAATCCCGACCATAGCCCGCTTCATAGCACGCTGAGTGACTTTGAGCCTTGATATGAGGCCTATATTTACGGACCATGTTTCCGTGCCGTAAGTCATCACTGGTAACACACACTGGTCGTAGACCTGTGTTTTCAGACACTGAGGTATGTTGGACGAGAAGATCCTCTTAAGTTTCCCGAACGCTGCCCAACCGAGTTGGATTCGTCGGCTGATCTCTTTCTCGAAATTGGATCTACCTAACTGGACTGTTTATCCTAGGTAAACATAGTGATCGACAACTTCTAGAATCGCATTGCCAACTAGGACCGGTACAGGAATAACATGGGCATTTGACATGACTTTCGTCTTGTCCATGTTCATTCGTAACCCACTAGTTGGGATACCCTGCTGAGATCATTGAGCATAGTGCCAAGGTCCTTCATGGATTCTGCCATAACGACTATATCGTCCGCAAATCGAAGGTGAGTGATGTATTCGCCGTTAATGTTGATGCCGTTTAAACTCTTACTTGGTTATTATTTTAATAGGAAATCTATATTAGCACGCTGAAATTTTTAATCGATAAACTATTTTTAATCAAAGAGGTGCATTTATCATCATCAATTCCTCATTTCGGCTAATATACGTCCCACTGCTGGGCTCGAGCCTTCTACATAATATGAGGGAAATTGATCTTACTATACCATGCTGGTCAGACAGGTTGGTATAGGGTTTTGTTTCGAGTTTCCTTCTCTTACATAGACGTCATAGGCGCGTCTTTTGCGACACCCACGGGCAGAGAGGGGGGGGATGAATTGTATTGTTACTCCATCACCACATAAAAAAGCGGTGCATTACCAAAATAAAATGCTCCACTTAATTTATTAATCAAATAAAAATATCGTATCTACAGATAATAAATCATACCGAAATATCTTCAAAAATGTTAGACGCTTAAAAATTCTGAGAAAAAAAATCATTTTATGACAGATCAGAAATAAATCCGCGACGTGACTATTTTAATTTTGTAATTTCCTGTGCAAGACGGGTGGAGAATACAGGTTGCTATGATTCTCATACCACTCTTAGTAAGCCATAATAAGGTTCGAGGGAGTATTCAGATAACTAATACAATGGCGAATGATATATTTAAGATAGATGTTCGTACTGGTAGCATTGATCAACACAGACTAATTTTATATTGGCGTGGTTTGTGATAAGTGTGTCGTTTTTTTTTTTTGGGGTGGCCAACTGTCGGCGCACTCCTCGCACCACTCCGTCTGGGGCGACAGAGGGGCGTAAGCACGCACACCCGCAACCCACCCGTGACACCACGTCGCCTTCGTCGTTGGGCCAACCGAGCAAGGTAACTTGACGTCAGTGGTCGGCGCGACGGAATACCCCCTTGAGGGGTACCCTCTCATCAAACGACGTCCCCCCCCTCGGAGAGGTCTTTCCTCACGCAGTCGGCCTCTCGGGTGATAAGTGTGTCTAAGAACTTCTGCAAAGATGTATAGACTTATTTTTAATTTTCAATTCTAACTATGCGAACTATCATCATCACAGCTCATATAAGTCCCACTACTGGACTCCAAGCCTCCTTCCATTAGGGAAGGACAATTAACCTACTATACTGCGTTGGTACAGGGTTTTAATTCGATATTTCCTTCTCTTGTATATATGTTTTATGCATATTCCTTAGTCGACTTCTACTACACCCACGAGTAAGGAAGGGATATATTTTAAAAATCACACTAAAACAAGCACTTAATTTTGCAATATATATTGGCAATATATAGACATTGCCTTTGGTATTAAAATGTTTCTTTTGTGGTCATTAAGGTAGTAAATAGTTGAAATTAATCCAACTGAGTGTGTATGTAATACTTTTTAGATCATTATTAAAAAATTTTTTATTATTTGTTAATAAAATTAACTAAAAAGTTAAAAATCCAGGTCCATCATCTGATCCTGGTTACCATATAGTATCAAAGTACTCGTCAAGACGAATTAAATGAGCCCAAAGTCCATCGAGTTTGGGCTCATTTAATTCGTCGGGGTTGCGTCGTTTAATTACGGAGCTCCTATGGCCAGCTTCCAGGTCCATCATCAAATCATCTTTATGTCACAATAATATTGCATTGTCATCCGATTTATACATGTATGCAAAATTTCAGCTCAATCGGAAACCGGGAAGTGGATCAAATTTAACTAGCATGATTTGATTACAGACAACGGGACAGGTGAAACTAAATAAAAGCTTGTAAAATAAAGATCCTTTTTGTAAGGAGTCGCAAAAGGCTTCATCCTAAGCCCTTCAATTTTTATTTACACAACATACACTGTTTCGTTTAAGCTTACCTATTATTCCATTACATAATCGTGATGAAGAAAAAGAAGAAAATGAAAAATAGGATGTTAAAGCTTACAAAATGTATTATTTAATTAAATGAATAATACAAAACTAAAATACATTCCTATTGTATCGTATTAAACAGCTTTTAACTACCGTAGTATTTTTCAACTATAAAATAATTATAATTCTTCTAATCCAGAAAATCGATCTCATGAACTTCCTTTAACGTCACATATGTATCGAAGCTAAAATCTATTAACAAATAAAACTAATCGTTAAATCTATGTGGACGAATAGCTTCACCTTGAGAAGATTAAAAATAGTTTAATTGGCTTGAATTTATTTTGAACCTGCGTGAACGACATTTAAATTTACTTTAGTAAATTTGCTAGCAAGGTAAATCAAAGCCTGACTGCATAACCAGCCTCAGTAACTGCTGCAACTGAGATAACAAGCCCCAAATTTGCTTGTGCATCAAATTTTAGCTGAAAAACAGACAGACTTTAAAAAATAATATTATTTCTACTACTAGTATGGGATTGAAAAGTATACAATCCTTTTCAACGCCCATTTCTCTCACTTGCGTGAAAATTCTGAAACGAACTATCTGCTGCTGTTTCCTGAACATCTGAGTAATAGCAGTATGTTATTGCATTTTGTGGGGTGAGCGAGTGATCCAACAGCCCAACTTGAGGCTCTTTGCGTGCGGTGAATTTTTCTCATGCCTCTAGTATCACCAGGACTCATTGCACGCATTCACACTCCCTTCACTTTTTTCACGGTAGGCAGCGGCCTAACAAAGGCCCATGAACGAGTTTTTTTTTTTTTTTTTTAGGATTAGTAAGACCACACTGTCGACAGTTATCTGTCTACAGCCGCAGGCCGGTCCGTCCGGGGCAGTACCATGCTCTCGCAGAAAATCGACGTCTGAGTAGTAGCAATTTGTTACTGCGCTTCGTTCGGTGAGCGAGAGAGCCGGAAGCCCAACTTTCTGAGGGTGGTGGTGATTGCGTGTGGAGGGTTTTGGTGATGCCCTTGGTATCACCGAGCCTCAATGCACGCATTCACACTCCCTTCGCTTTCTTCGCGGTAGGCAACGGCCTTATAAAGATCCATGAGCGGCAGCAACACTTACCATCAGGTGTACTGTTCGCTCGTTTGCCACCGTTTGCAATAAAAAAAAAAAAACGGCAGTATCACATACATACGGGAACTACTAGCTTGTTTGCCGCCATTGTAAAAAAGAACGATATTGAGCATAAATCTATCGATTGAATTTTTACTCATCACCTATCACCCGGCGGCAAGTCATTCATACAATTTAACTATACCAGGGCCACAGTATAAAACAGCATTTGAGTCAAGATAATAACACTCTTTTTCATCGAATACATCTGCTTCTGCTTTTAAGCCTATATATTATACATCTTACTGGACGTGGTAAATAAACTGCATGCATCTTGCTAGTTCTCTTTAGTGGTGACGGAGAAAAAATACTATTCATCACCCTCCCTCTTAACCATGGGTGTTGTAAAAGATGACTAAGGGATTTGATATGCAGATAAAATCTATGCAAGAGAACAGAAACTCGACATAAAACCCTATGCCAACATGTCTGACCGACGTCCTTCCCGAGGGGGTCGATGGGAGGGTACTCCTCAGGAGGTTATTCCGTCGGGCCGACCACTGACGACAAGTAACCCTGCTCCGGTGGTCGGTCCAACGACGAAGGCGACGTGGTGGGCGACGACGGGGACGAGGAGTGCGTCGACCGCAACCCACCCCTAAAAAAAAAATGCCAACATGTCTGACCAGCGCGAAGGAGGGGGACCGAACCCAATAGTGGATCGTGTGTGGGCTGTGACGATGTCTGATCTCACTTGTAATGGGGTTTGGCAGAAGATTTAAAGTTGGGTTTTATTGCTCTTGCATCTGCATATTTCTTAGTCGTCCTAAGACGTTCAGGGACAAATAGAGACTACATCTTTGTATTTTGTTCCTACTCCGTCACAGATTATCTGATCTAAAAATTACACTGTATATATTAATGTACAAACCAACTTCCTTAACTATGTATATAGTCTCGATGTAGTTACTGAATAATGCAGGAAACATCTGATTTATGAATAGTGAGCTCGAAATAATACTCACTCCACTTCTCTCAAATATAAACGGCGAAAAATTAAAAACATTGTCTGGATTTCAGCTGAAAATAAAGTGTTTAGAAAACTTTCATCGTCAAATTTATGTAATCGTAAAATTTATTAAAATTGCAAAAGAATTTTTGGAATATATAGTCAAATGCCTTCAGTGCAACAGATACAAACCCTAAAAGAAACCCTTTAAACCAGGTTAACCTGTAGGCTAATTTATATCTTTCTAAATAGGCGGCTGTTTCCAAAGGTAGAATATATAAACAGGCTAAAGTCTAAGAGTCTTTATGCAAATAAATAAAATTGAAGTGTCTGTTTGTAATGTCAAAATAATGGGCTTTTTCATGCTCACACGGTTATTTGCACGACACCTATGCCTAAAAACCGGTAAAAAAAAATTCCCTGTTTGTTTTGTGTAATCTTTAAAACGGCTGGACTCATTTTGATAATATTTTACTACCAGGTAGTTGTCTATATAAGGGGTAAATTAGTCTATATTTTATCCTGGTACTCTCAAGGGAAGGGGAGCTACACAAGTAAGACGACTAAGACCGAAGCGCAGCAAGGGCGGGTTGCTAGTAATAAATATAACTTCAAATATGGACAAGTAATAATATTAATTGTTTTACTAACGAGTTAAAAATACAATGTATCGGTGCCTTCTTTATGGCAGGCTATAGTATAGACACAACCCGCGCCATCCGTTCGGGGGGACGGAAGGGCACCGAAAGCACCTACTGCTTTCCCGCTTGGACTAACCCCTGGTACTAATTCCTTAACCTTCGAGGCCAACCAGGCGAATTACCCTTTATATAGTGATATAGCTACAGACATAGTATTAGCGTTAACACATCACGTGATCATCTCCATGATGACTTACATGAATTCACTCTCAATCTAAACCTTTTTTTATGGCAAACGGTGGTAAACGCGTTAAAAATACACCTGATGGTAAGTGATGCTGCCACTCATGGACCTTTGCTAGGCCGCTGCCTACCGTGAAGACCGTAAAGAGAATGTGCGTGCAATGAAGTTCGCTGATACTAGGGGCATCACTAAAATCGATCATACGCAAACACCCTCAGAAAGTTGGGCTTCCGGCTCTCTCACTTATCAAACGAAGCGCAGTAACAAATTGCTACTACTCAGACTTCGATTTTCTATGGAACTACCACGAACAGACTAACGGCTCGGACAGAATCACGGCTGTAGACAGACAACTGTCAACAGTTTGGTCTTGTCACTATTGCCTACCCACAGAAGATTCCATTTTAAAAAATCGAACTCTCATGCCATAATCACTACACTAGACAAGCGGGTTGAAGATGTTAAATTTACGACACCCACGAACAGTATAAGGGTTGGTAGTATTCCCAATCACCACACAAGTTCCATTAATAATTAATATCTTATACGTTTAAACGAGCAATTTTCAGAATCTCGGCAACGGCACCAGTGATTTTTAAGAAATTTAGTATAGGTACGGTAGGTTTAAGTTTCGGGGACAAGAAATCGATCTAGCTAGGATTTATGACAAATGTCGTCTTGTAGGTGTTTTTAGCTTATCAAATCAAATCATTTAGTCTGCATAAGCCCCTTAAGGGCCCTTTGATATTGTCAAGTTTAAACATTGTTTGAACACAATACAATAATCTACCACCGGATCGGTACGCGGCCACAAGCTGAGAAGATCCGGCAAGAAACTCAGCGGGCTGTCACTTTTTTAATCTTTTAAATATATATAATTTTATACTTCGTGCAACATATGTATAGTATTAGCTCCAGTGTGATGGCCTTCGAAAATGGAAACATGTATAAATTTTCAAATATTAGTACAAACAAAAAATGAGTAAAAGAGAAAATATGACTGGACCATATCCCACAAGCAGCACCCGATCACGAGTTAACTACTAGAGCAGCCTTCACTCTCCTCAACCACATTATAAGGCAGAGAGCGACCCGCCCCACGTAGCTACCGCAAGCAGAACTATTTGGTGAGCATGACCAAATCTATACCAATAAATAAAATTGGAGTGTCTATTTGTAATGTCAAAATATTAGGATTTTTTCATGCTCACACGGTTATTTGCACGACACCTATGCCTAAAATACAGATTAAAAATTTTTTGTCTGTCTGTCTGTTTGTTCCAGGTAATCTTCAAAACGGCTGGACCGATTTCAAAAATTCTTTCACCAATGGAAAGCTTTATAGCTAATAATAATATCAGGGCGTAAACTAAGCTATATTTTATCCCGGTATTCCCATGGGAACGGGAACTACGCGGGTAAAACGACTAAAACCGAAGCGAAGCGAGGGCGGGTTGCTAGTTATCAATAAAATGTCATTAGAATAGGACTGTAAATTTAGCTGTCGCCGTCAAGAGTGACGAGTAGCTCAGTTGGGAAGTTATTCAGTCGCATTCAAAGAGCCTGAACTCGGATATCAGTTTTATTACTATTCTTCTTGATATTTTTTTCATTATTTCATCATTTTTATTTTTTTATTAATATCATATCTAAATATCGTCAAAAGCAAAATTAACAAAAAAATTAACCAGATATTTTTAAATTAAATGATTTATAATTAAGTTTATCAAAACATGCACAATTGTGCTCACATTCATCAAAATTTCTGGTATATTGCCAATTTCTCATTAAATAACAGAAAGTGTTACCGGCACTAGTGTAATTATAAATGTCATAAGACGACGAAACAGTTTACAATTTACGCTCGATTACCTTCACAGAATATTACAGATGTGTTTTTACACATCTTTGACTTTGTTGAAATCACAAACTTTGTGATGGGCGTTTAATTTTCAAGGGTATATTAAAAATAAGTCATCATCATCATCTCAGCCTATATATATCCCACTGTTGGGCTCAGACCTCCTACATAATGGGAAGAGAATTGACCTACTATTCCACGCTAATCAGATGTGTTGAAATAGGGTTTTGTTTCGAGTATTCCTTCTCTTGCACAGATGTTATATACTTATTATGCCCCTTAGTCGTCTTTTACGACATCCACGGGTAAGTGAGAGAGCGGTGAATTATATTCTTACTCCGTCACCACACGGAAAGTTAATGTACTTACATTAACTTTACTTTACCCAACTTTACTTTACATTACCCAAGCATACTTATGCTTCCACATTTAAAATTTCAAAGACGCCATTTTACATATGCCAAACTTTTACATATGCGTGTAACCTTTACTTGCGCTTGAAATAAACCTTCTTTAACATTTATTATATTGAGGCGGAGATGCTCGCCGGACTATATCGGCGGGTGACGGGGGTGCGGGCGGGAGGCGGTGTGGTCTCGTTAAGGGATCTCACCGCCTGGCGCGTCGACGCCCGCCGAGACGTCATTGCCCGTTGGGCAGTCCGGCTGGAGAGGCCTCGGTTCGGGGTGTGAACCGTGCTGATGCAGTGGTTGGAAAGGCGGCACGGGGTGCTCTCCTTCCGACTGGTGCAAGTTTTGACGGGGCATGGGTGCTTCGCCAAATATCTGCACAAGGTCGTTAGAAGGGAGAGTACACCGTCCTGCCACCACTGCGATTGCGGCGAGGACACGGCGCGCCATACGCTCGAGGCCTGCGTGGCTTGGGCAGTGCAGCGCTGTGAACTCGTCGCAATCATCGGTACAGACCTGACGCTGCCGGCTATCGCTAGGGCGATGGTCGACAGCGTCGGGAATTGGGACGCGGTCGCAGCCTTCTACGAGACAGTGATCTCGCGGAAGGAGGCGGCGGATCACCTGCGCGAGGAGCGCAGGCTCGATGAGGAGATCCGCCGCCGGCGACTGGGGCGGCGTAAGCGCAACTACTTGCGCCTCATGCCGCCCTAGCCGAGGCCGCGGGTGACGTGACCGGGGATTAGTCCGTCACCCGCCGAGAGGCCGACCGCGTGAGGAAAGACCGACGTCCTCTCCGAGGGGGGGACGTCGGTCGATGGGAGGGTACCCCAATAGGGGGTATTCCGTCAGGCCGACCACTGATGTCAAGTAACCCTGCTCCAGTGGTCGGCCCAAGGCGACGTGGTTTTCGGATGGGTTGCGGGAGTTGCGTGCTTAAGCCCCTCTGTCGCCCCGGACGGAGTGGTGCGGAGGCGCGCCGACCGCAGCCCACCCACAAAAAAAAAACCTTTATTATATTACATTTCACCACCCCTTGGGGCGTCAGTATTTTTGTGTTTTTAATGTAACATTATGAAGTCTAGATTATATCTTCTTATATTTAAGCATACATAATAATACTTTCCGTAACAAGACCTCATAACAAGGCTCAAAGTCGTTCAGCGTGCTATGGAGCGAGCTATGCTCGGGATTTCTCTGCGAGATGGAACCGGGAATACGGAAATCCGCAGAAAAACGGGTGTTACCGACATAGCATGAAGAATTAGCACGCTAAAGTGGTAATGGGCAGGCCACATCGCTCAATGAGCCGACAACCGCTGGGGCAGAAAGGTTCTCGAGTGGCGACGACGTATCGGACGACGCAGTGTAGGACGCCCCAACCAGCTGGATCGACGACCTGGTGAAAGTTGCTGGGCGTCGTTGGATGCAGTCGGTACAGGACCGCACTTTGTGGCATAACATGAGGGAGGCCTATGTCCAGCAGTGGATGGCGATAGGCTGAAATCATGATGAATAATACTTTCCGTGTGATGTCGGCGTAACAATATAATTCACCGCTCCCTATCTTGCTCGTGGGTGTCGTAAAAGATGACTAAGGCTGATGAAGACTGAACAGCGTGGTATAGTAGGCCAATTTTCTTCCCATAGTGAAGGAGATTCGTGCCCAACAGTAGGACGTGTATGGGCTGAGAGGATGATGACAATGATGAGAAAAAGTGGAATGATGAATTGTGTTATTCATCATCATCATTATTTCTGCTCATATACGTCCTACTGCCGGGTTCGAGCCTCCGTTCGAGCCTCCGTTCGAGCCTACAATAGGAGGGCAATTCACCTTACTATACAATGGATCAGATAGGTTGGTATAAGCTTTTGTTTGGAGTTTTCGTTCTCTTGCTGTAAGCGTATTATATCCCTCAGTCGTCTTTTACGACATCCACGGACAAGATAGGGAGTGGTGAATTGTATTCCTACCCCGTCACAACACGGCAAAATTGTTAATTTACTACTCTGTCACTATACAGAAAAGTTATGAAATGTTATTATTTAGTAATTCATATTATTTAAGAAACGCATTGTGAGTGTACTACTATATAGGTACCTAAATATGTTGTAGTTAGAGTGGCACAAAAACTATGATGACATCATACACTAATTTCTAAATATGACATAACTAATATTACAAATATGACATTATTAATTTTGGATTTTAAATATGTAATATAATTGATAAATGTTGAGTTCTCGTGACATATTTGTTAAATATTTGCATGCTATTAGAATATGGCATAATGTGTCTTATGCTTCCTTGTAATAATTATGAAACATCTCTGTACTTACCACATTATATGCAAATAAATAAATAAATAAATAAATAAATAAAAATATAGCTGTGTGACGGAGTAAGAGTACCATCACCCCTCTCTTGGCCTTGGGTGTCGTAAAAGATGACTAAGGGATAAAATATGCATATAACATCTATTCAACAGAAGGAAAACTCGAAACAAGATCCTATACCAACACATCTGACCAATGTAATATAGTAAGGTCAATTTCTCTCAATTTCTCTTCTACCATGGAGGAGGCTTGAGCCCACCAGGGGGACGTATAGGAGCCGACATGATGATGCTTGAGTATTTAATAGACATATTCGGCATATCTACCAAATGCAACATCTATAATTTAAGTAGAATTAATTTTATGAACGTAATCGTGAGGTATATCTTTAAACGAGCAATTTTCGTATATATATATATATATATATATATATATATATAGTTATATATATGCAATATGATATGCAAAAAAAACAGCATTACAGGATAAGAGAAACTCGGCACAAACCCTATGCCAAACCGTGTGATTAGCGTAGTATAGGACAATTTCAATTAAAGAAATACGCGTTGTAAACTTTAGAGTTACCTCTTTCTGCAGAGTTTTGGAACTAAGATGAGAAAAGATTGTCTGAATCTCATTGAATATACATCTAGCTGAAAACTAAAAGCTCATTTACTTTCTACGGCTGGTGTTGAGACTTCTACATTGGGAAGCATGATGAATACCACGCTGATCAGACGAGGTTATACCAAAGGTTTCTTCCTTATACCGAAGTTTTCTTTTTTCCATAGATGTTATATGCGTTATATCACTTAATCATCTTTTATGACATCCACAGGCAAGATAGGGTTTTAGTCTCTCACCACCCAAAGGAAAAATCACTAAATCGGAACAATTTGTAAAGACTGCCGAGAAATCGAAAGTCGATCGAGTAATTGATCGAATCCGAGATTATAAATCATCCCTAAAATCGCTTAATTGGTAAAGAAATTGCACGGGAATTTCATTAGATGTAAGTATAAACTATAAGTTCTTTTAGGATTCACAAAAGACTGTAACAAAAATCCTAGTATATCAAATGCTAAATGATAAAAATATTTGTATTATAGATTCTGAGAACTAAAGACCGTGTAATTCTGTATATTTTGATCAGTCAATCATGACGCACGAGTTTATTACCTCCCGTATGAGCTGTCAAGGTATAAAAAGTAAAATACGATAAAAATCTCATCGTCCAACATTAATTTTGTGATTAACAACAAAATTCAAATCATTATACGCATCTCCGTTTCGGCAAATTACTCTCTGAAATCCTGTCGTAAGCATAATATTATTTATAAATATTAATAAGAGGTAGGCTTTATTATTATACGTTAATACGTGGATGGGAAAATCGGCTTATCGTTTTAACACTTCCACGGAGTGAAAAGATAACACATGCTTACCTTGTTTGTTCACGTTTCTATTAAAATTATGCTCGGAAAAATTTGTTATTAATTCGAATAATTCTTCTTCAGCCCAAATGTCTCATTGAGGTTGGATTAAAAGAGCAACATCAATCCAGAGAAATAATTCGTTACACGTATATCTCTACAACTACATCTTCATAAATACATATAATTCAATAACATAACCTTAATATCACTTACAATCTTACAGTATACACTACTTGCCTTGCCTTTGCTGAATTATGACGTGATCATTACACTGAACGCCTCCCCTTTTTCTTTTTCGTTTGGACTAGTAATGTTAGCCTCAGATGACTGTCATATTCTACCCGTTTCTCGCCATTAAACCACTCAAGGATTGTTACAGCTGCGATTGTTGACAGAGCAGAGTAGGAGTTGCCACTTTATGCTAGGCGATAACAGGATGTCCTCAGTAATAGATGTAATACCATAGTTATATAATAGTCATCATGACCTTCTTCAAGAGCAGTAAAATTCAAATTATACCAAAACATCTAAACAGCATGGTCATCATCATCATCACTTCAGCCTATCGCCGTCCACTGCTGGACGTCCCTCATGTTACGCCACAATGTGCGGTCCTGTGCCGCCTGCATCCAACGACGCCCAGAAACTTTTACCAGGTCGTCAGGCCACCTAGTAGGGGGGCGTCCTACACTGCGTCGTCCGCTTCGATACATTGTCACCACTCCAGAACCTTTCTTCCCCAGCGGTTGTCGGTTCGTCAAGCGATGTGGCCTGCCCAGTGCCACTTCAGTGTGCTAATTCTTCGTGCTATGTCGGTTACACCCGTTCTTCTGTGGATTGCCGTATTCCGGATTCTATCTCGCAGAGAAATCCCGAGCATAGCCCGCTCCGTAGCACGCTGAGCGACTTTAAGCCTTGTTATGAGGCCTACATTTAGGGACCACGTTTCCGTGTCGGTAACAGCATGATAGTAGATCAATTTCTCTTCTATTTTAGAGAAGGATGAAACCCAACAGTAGGATGGATCTAAGATGATGATCATAATCTTATCCTTCATTCAATTAGAGAGATGACCGCTGGGCGGGATGACGCCTGCCATGACGTCATTGCCCGTAGGGCAAACCCGCTTGAGAGGCCTCGGTACGGTCTTCGGACTGTTGAAGCCTTCCGGCCGGTGCTGATATAGTGGTTAGGCCGGCAGCACGGGGTGCAACCCTGCCGACTGGTGCAGATCATAACGGGGCATGGTTGATTCGCCAAATACATACAAGGTCGTAAGGAGGGAGAGTACACCGTCCTACCACCACTGCAATTACGACGAGGACACACAGCACACGCTCGAGGTGTTTGCCGCGTGGGCAGAGTAGTGCCCTTGCTGTGAACTCGTTGCAGTCATCGGTGACAATCTGACGCTGCCGACCATCACTAGGGAGATCCTTGACAGAGTTAGGCACTAGGGCACGGTCGCCACTTTCTGTGAGGTAGTCATCTCACGGAAGGAGGCGGTGGATCGTGCACGGGAACCCCTTTATGGTGACACGATCCGGCGCCGACAACTTGGACGACGTAGGCGCGAGTGCCTGCACTGGATGCCGACCTAGCCGAAGCCGCGGCTGAATGAAACGAGGAATAGTCCATCACCCGTAGAAGGGCTAATTGCTTGTGGGCGTCAGGAAGGGAGGGTACCCGAAAGGGTATCCTGGCGGGCTGGCCACGGAAGTCAACGATTCGGTACTAGTGGTTGACCCAATGGCGAAAGTGGAGGGACTACGCCGAGTTATGGAGTCGCGCGCCGCCTTTCGTCACTCTGAACGGGACGGACGGCGTGTGTCCACACTGAAGCCTGCCAAAATAAAAAAAAGCCTTCTTACCTTAGCTACCGGATCCTAGTAACTCATTGTTTTAAATAATAGTATGTATTTGAAGATAACTAAAGCAACTTAAAGCGATGACTTACGGCACTGAAACGTGGTCTCTAAATGTCGGCCTCATAAAAAAGCTCAAAGTCGCTCAGCGTGCTATGGAGAGGGCTATGCTCGGTATTTCTCTACGTGATAAAATCTGGAACACGGAAATCCGTAGAAGAACGGGTGTAACCGACATAGCCCGCAGAATTAGCACGTTGAAATGGCAATGGGCAGGCCACATCGCTCGTCGAACCGATAACCGTTGGGGAAGAAAGGTTCTTGAGTGGCGTCCACGAATCGGACGGCGCAGCGTAGGACGACCCCCCACTAGGTGGACTGACGACATTCTCAAAGTCGCAGGGAACCGTTGGATGCAAGTGGCGCAGGACCGTTCCGAGTGGCATTCTCGTAGGCCTCCCCCTACGTCCAGCAGTGGACGTCCGTAGGCTGATGGATGGATGGAAAGCAACTTGAATACAATTTTGAAACCGTCTCATTGAAGTAAAACTAATTAATATAGATTTAGGTTACTATCTGTATCAAATACTATCAAATTTATAGTCTCAAGTAAACTATTTTAAGATGATTGATCTTCAAAGAGATCAATTTAAAAATATTGACATAAAATTCAGCAGAAATTATATATAACAATACTGTTACTTGAGCTAGCAAGATTAATCTTAAAGTTCAAGCTCAAACGATTTATCTTCGTCATAAATGTCAACAATTTCGTGTATGTATTACTGATGGAGGGCTGTCCTCTGGTGACCATGAACGCTGAAAAGTGTTCGAAGCATTGGGAAAGTAATAATCAACGCGATAAAACCTTAAATTTATTTCTTATCAAAATTATAATATATACCCGGATCTATTATAATTGTATATGTATGTATCTAAAAATGACACTCCGCACTCAATAACAACTACTGTGGACTTCATAATAATACAATTAGTAAGAAATTACACCTATTTTTTGTGGTCTCACACACTCCTCCCTATGGGCGGCGTGCGACCAAATAACCTACCGTATCCCCTTCCCATCACCATAGATTGACTACTGGTAACGATTTCTTGATCTCGGTGGACTCGCTCAATGATCATCTCTGCGGGTGACAGATTATCCCACGCACGCGCGGCCTCGGCTAAGACGGCATTCGGCGTAGGTATTCTCGCCTACGCCAGCCGAGGAGCCAACGGCAAAGCGTGTCAATGGCCTATTTGGTCCCTGAACCAATTCTCCGCCTCCTTCCGCGAGACTACTACCTCACGTTCCAGTTCGTGATGCTAACGAACATCGTCCTAATGATGGTCGGTAGCGTCAGATCGGCACCGATGTTTGCGACGAGTTCATGATGCTGCTCTACCCAAGCTGTACACACTTCGATATTGTGCTTCGCCATATCCTCGTCGCAATTACAATGGTGGCAATTATAATAGTATGTCTTATACTATCCTTTCTTACGACTGTGGGCAGGACTTGCTGAAGCAACCATGCTCCATCAGGAGCTGCCAACCGTACTACTTCATCAGCAGCAGCTGACACCGAACCGAAGCCTCACCAACAGCACCGCCAACACAGTGCCGGCCCCACTTACGTCGCTTATACACGCTGGTAGAGTCTGGCCAGCGTCTGTACCTCCAAGGCCCACGGAGGCGTTCTGGACAACAGGTACACTGCTTCCGTCACCACCTTGCGGTATATGGCCCTGACCGCCATTATACTCTGTGGTTGCCACTAGAAACCCCTAAGATGCACTGTTAGAGATCTTAACCACACTGGCGCGCCGGTCAAGTGGAACAAGTCGACGGAAATGCTCCCTGAACAATTAATGCCTGTCAAGCACTAGGCCAAAGCACTGCATATGGTTTGGATGCGGATGAAAACCGAATTAATAGTGTTGGAAACTCCAGTGGGACGACTGATTTGCGGCCTATGAAATAGTAGGGCCTACATTTTATCCAGGGCCACCCGTAAGGAATGGAGTGAAAACTTGGCGTAACGGATAGAGAACAAATTATACTTAAAAGTTCTATAAATATTTATAGATATGTTCTATACGTAGTTACTTGTGTGTAAATCAAACGCATAACACATTTAAGGCGATTACTTAATTCATCACTCGATCTTCTATTACTTTGATAGGTTCAACTAAAAATATAAAATGAGCTATTATTTATGGTTAGTTATAATTAACTTCGCATACGTCAGAAAGCGGTATCGTAGTCTTTTAATAACGTTGCAATATTTAGTAATAGGGGTATTTTGGGAATATTTTATATTTAGATAAGGTGAACTTTTGAAGCCCACGTTACTGAAATTCAATACAATAGACCTCCATGAGGAATGAAAATCGATTTTGGTAATATATTACTAAGTTAATTTGAAGTAAAACTTCTTTAGACACGTTAGAATGGTTTTATTCTGGCTCATAGAGAAATGCACGAGTGATACGGTCGGGTCCACTCGTCAGCGGGCTCATGCGTTCCATAACTTCACAAAACTCATAAAAGCTGATCGCGAATATTTTAGATGAGCACAATTATTATAGCGGGTGATCAGGCCAAGGATTAGTTTGTCACCCGCGGAGGGACCACATGGACAGGAACAGAGAATCAGAGGCTCGTCTCTAGAGCTATAGAGAGGTACGTGTACGGCTGGGATCACATGCCGTCCCTTCCGCCACCTCGGACAGATTGAGCGAGGTGTGACCATTTCAAAAACAAATAGTTGAGAAGAGACGGCGAGCACGACAACCACGGGTAAATAGTATAGAGTAGAATTGTACTCTTACTCCATCAACACACGGATAATACACATATATGTAACCTGCATAGAATTTCTCTTAGTCACCTTCTACGACACCCACAATCAAGGTAAGCTAGATAGGGGGTGGAGAATTATATTCGTCACTACGAAACAGTTTACGAACATGAATAGTGAAGAAATTATATTTTCATCATCATCAGTCACATACGTCCCACTGCTGGGCTCGAGCTTCCTCCACAATAGAAGAGAAATTGACTTTACCATGCTGGTCAGACAGGTTGGTATAAGGTTTTAATTCGAGTTTTCCTTCTCTTGCATAGATGTTATCTGCATATAATATGCCTTAGTCGTCTTCCACAACATCCAGAATCAAGATAGGCAAGACAGAGGTGGGGAATTATACCCATCACCACGAAACAAAATATCGACACATATAGTAAAAAAATTATATTCTACCTTAAGTCTAAAATACGGAGTAAAGAATGAAAAATATTCTGTAAAAACATTGAAAATCTTTATATATTATGTAGATCATAACTTATAATACTCCTTGATCCTGTAAGCTCTATGAATGCCTGTCTGACACTCTTATCAGCGCAAAATGTATCTGTAAACAAAACAGGATTTATATACGAAAATTGAATTGAAGTAAACCAAGCGAATATCTGTTTTCGAAGTAATTTTATTACAAAATACGACAAATTGTTTCTATGAAACAAATTTGCTTACATTGGGCTCTCTGAATTGGTATGAATTAAATATAGATTATATTTATTAATTAAATTCACCACAACTCACAAATTAAATAAGATTATTTGGATTAGATATTGTTTCGTAATTTGCGTAGAATTGTTTCGGATTTATTTAGAGAATAGGTAACAAATTGTGGAAAATACGATGAGGATAAGAATATTGTCCCCGCTGTTTACTTGGCCATGAGGATTGTAAAAAAAGGTTTTCGCCATAAAAGTGGGCATCATAATCATCACTATTTCGACTCATATACGTCCCACTGCTGGGCTCGAGCCTCTTTCACAATAGGAGGAAAATTAGACCTGCTATGCTGATCAGATAGGTTGATATAGGATTTTGTTTCGAGTATTCTTTCTCTTGCATTGATGTAATATTTATACTAGCTTCTGCTCGCGACTTCGTCCGCGTGGTATAGATACTTTGGGTTAACGCTAACTTTAACCTAAGACTTTGTTAACGTAGAAGGTGAAAATATTTTTTAATAATACGATTCGCAACAGCCATTTTTTATGGGTAAAGCACCCATGAAGAATGGTTCCTGCGCTCTACGCCCCTGTCGGTCTTAGCGTGATGGTATATAGCCTATAGCCTTTCTCGATAAATGGGCTATCTAACACCTAAAGAATTTTTCAAATCGGACCAGTAGTTCCTGAGAGTACCGCGTTCAAACAAACAAACTCTTCAGCTTTATATTAGAGTATAGATTATATTTCTTAGTAGTCTTTTACGACATTCACGGGTAAGACAGGAACTGGTGAACTGTATTCTTACTCCGTCACCACATAGAATGGGCAACTCATGATTAACGTAGACCTCACTGCGACCGCCAATTCCACTGCCAACTCTTATGGCACTATATCTTCTCTATTTTCTGTACCACTCTATTCCATGAAACCGTTACTCGTCAAATTGTTGCAGAAGATATGTATCTATACCAATACAACTACGCTTAGGCAGGTGAAAAAATTTAGAAGAGGTTCTTTATCTTCTTTTCAACCCATATCACATCATAATAATCATCACAGCTTATATACGTCCCACTGTTGGGCTCAGGTCTCAGACCTCCTCAGAGATTGACCTACTATACCACCCTATTTTTTTTAAAACGGAACTTTTATTACATCGCCTCACTTTTTCGTCCATCTATTGCATGTCGCGTGACGGTCGGCCGCGGAGTAGAGGTAGCTGTGGTTCGCATCAGCTGCCCATGTAATGTATAGACTATTACACATTTCTGCCAGTGCTCCACGCTATTATTATATTACATCGCCTCACTTTTTCGTCCATCTATTGCATGTCGCGTGACGGTCGGCCGCGGAGTAGAGGTAGCTGTGGTTCGCATCAGCTGCCCATGTAATGTATAGACTATTACACATTTCTGCCAGTGCTCCACGCTATTTGTTTGTTTTTATTTATCAGTGTTTAATGTAAATGTTGCTATTGTTTAGTTAAATGTTTACAATGCGAAAAATGTTTCACTTTTCCACAAATTTACTATAGTTATTTCTCGTTCTATTTCATCAAGGACTCCTTCTAGCTAACCACAAGATTTATGTACTTTCAGTTTCTTCTTTATACTATTAATGTTTATTTTATTTTGTATTCTATATGTCTTTATTAAATAATATGTTTCTTTTACTTAAGCTATTCTATGTGATAATTATGATATTATTTACAAACTAGAATATGATATAGTATAGTAGTAATTTATTTTATTCTTAATTTAATGTTACTGTTTCAAATATTATTGATGAACTTTTTAAAATATATTTGTTTTGTATATATTGTTGCTTCCGCGACTTGATTGTACGGGCCCATCAGAATATCAGCGGTGTAGTATCATATTTACTGTACCATAAGCTGAGACAGCCACCATATTTTGGCTTCACATATTCGACTCCTTGTTTTTAGTTAGTAGTTCTTATTTCTTTCGTTGGTGTCTATATTGTGTGAGGTTTACAAAATAAAAATTCTTTCTTTCTTTCTTTCTTTTACCGTAATTTCATAAAACCTGACAATCATTTTTTTATTGTCATGGTCAGTCCACCCGCCGCTCGCCTCCGTCGACCCCATGACCCATCCGTAGCACGTCTCGTTCGTCGTTGGCCCGACCACCGGTGCCACATTCTTTGTCGTCAGTGGTCAGCCCGACGGGATACCCCCGCGGAGTACCTTCATTTACTATACCACCCTGCTCAGAGGTGTTGGTATAGGATTTTATTTCGAGTTATTCTTCTCTTGCATAGATGTTATCTGCTTATTATATTCCTTAGTTGTATTTTACGAAACCAATAGGTAAGATAAGAGAATGGTGAATTGTATACTTACTCCGTCACCACGCGAGTAGAATGGAACCCATATACATATAGAATGGAACTCTTAGTTGGAACTGATATGGTGGGGGTGTCCTTTATACGAGCTATTCTTAGTTCCGTGTGGTGACGGAGTAAGAATACAAATCACTACTCCCTATCTTGCCTGTGGATATCATAAAAGACGACTAAGGGAAATAATACGAATATAACATCTATGCAAGAGAAGAAAATCTCGAAATTAAACCCTAAACCAACCTATCTGACCAGCATGGTATAGTAAGGTTAATTTACCCTCTTATTGTGAAGGAGGCTCGAGCCCAACAGTGGGGCGTATATGAACTGAAATGATGATGATGAATGATGAACTAAGAATAGTTCTATCTATACCAATAAATAAAATTGGAGTGTCTGTTTGTAATGTCAAAATTATTTGCACTATACATATGACTAAAAATCACTTTATATTTTTTTGTCTGTCTGTCTGTCCGTTTGTCTTTCTGTTTCTTCCGGGTATTCTTCAAAACGGCTGGACCGATTTAAAAAATTCTTTCACCAATGTAAAGCTATAATAGGAGGGAGTAAACTAGGCTATATTTTATTTCGGTATTCCCACGGGAACGGGAACTACGGGGATAAGGCGACAGAAACTGAAGCGAAGCAAGGGCGGGTTGCTAGTATATTATAAATCTAGAAAACCGCTCTGAAAATTTCTATTAAAATTAGTATACATGGAGGTTTCAGGGGTGACAGGTCGATCTAATTAAGTTACATCTATCTATAAAAAACCTTGTTTTATTATTGCTGTCATGTAATGGAAGAAAATTATAATTAGAATTTGAAGATAGTTTTAGCAACTGCCATCACATACTTACATATAAATATAGCTCAGCTGAATAATGGAGCAGTCACTTAATCCAGACAGCACCGGTTCGATCGTCGGTTTTCTCTTTTTTATTATTTTCCCTTTAATATCTCATTAACCGTGTGATGACGAAGTAAGAATACAATTCACCTCTCCCTCTCTTGCCCGTGGGTGTGAAAAGACGACTAAAGCATGCCATATGCATGTAATATGCATGCAAGAGATGCAAAACTCAAAACAAAACCTTATGCCAACCCGTGCCAAGCGTGGTATATCAATCTCCTTTCCGTAGGAAGTCTATGGGCTGAGATGATGATGATATATGTGTTACTAGTTTTTTCATTATTTCATCAATTCCATCCATCCTTCTCATTCCATATAGGTCCCACTGTTTGGCTGGAGCCTTCTCCACCATGGAAGGAAAATTGACCTTACTATACTACGTTGGTCAGACATGTTGCCATTGTATTTTGTTTCGAGGTTTTCTTCTCTTGCGTAGATGTTATTTGCATGTTATATCCCTTAGTCACCTTTTATTACAATATCCACGGGCAGGGGGTGATGAATTGTATTCTTACTCCGTCACCACACGTAAATAAACTAACATAACTACAATAATTATACGAACACTAAAGCAATTGCAATAATAATATGGAGTTGCCGTCAGTTACGTGCATACTTGAATATGGATCGTTGTCTTGCTATTTTATAGATAAAATATCAACAAATTTCAATTCATTAGCAATTTTTCCAATACTTAATCTGACAAAACCAAGTAGCTTTGTAATATAGCTGACCAAAAAGACTATGTTCTTTACAAATAAAAAAAAATCAATATAATTATGTAGTCATTAGTGCTTCATGAGTGTGCAAGATTTCAAATTTATCGGACGTTTTGAAGTCTCAAAAAATCGAGTTCAAAGATACCATTACATATATATAGGCGAATCTAATAAAAGCACGTTAAAAAGAATCTTGCACTGACAACACATGAAACTCCTTAAATTAAAAATAGCAACACAGTGCGTAAGTAATAAAAATGAAGAAAATATACAGTTGGTTTTACTTAAACAATGCACGAATGATCTTAACATCGTCTACATCCACAGCACACTTAATCATCAGAACGTTATGGACATCGTAAAAACCGGCAATGAAGATCAAACGGAACATAATAACATCTCAACTATGCATAATTGTAAAAAAAAACTGTTTATTTAAAACATCATGCTTCCATTTTAGCATAGCAAGCAATCTTACTAATCCGTTCTTTACCAAAACTTCTGAATAGCGTGATGCAGAGCAGAAATACCCTTCAATTGTGAAGGATGCTAGAGCTTCTTAATGACACGTACAGAAGCTTATATGATGATGAAACCTTCATCACTTCAGCCAACAAGAGCCCTACTGTTGGACTCGTGCCTCCTCCATAACTGGAAGAAGTTTCACTTATTATACCTCGCTGGTTAGACGTGTTGATTCACGGGTTTCATGTCGAGTTTTTCCTCTTCTGCAATGATTTTATCTACATGTCATATCCCTAAGTCGTCTTTTACGACAGCCACAAGAGCGGGTGGTGAATTGTATTCTTACTCCATCACCACACGAAAAATGGGAAAAAGTTAGAAATCACTTATTTATATTCTTCAAAGCAATTATTTACTTTGCGTGGCCACGACATAAGAATACAACTATCGCCACTGTTTATTTGCTCGAGGAATTCTAAAAATTGGCTTAAGAATCGTTAAAAACATGGGCAACAGTGCTCTTCTGGGCTACGAACAACTTACTGCAATTGCAAATCCGCTTGCAAAGGCATTCGAGGAGCATGCCTTTATAATGTGTTCTTTATGGCATTCTATTGGAGTGGCCTATCTCCGACAATAGATTGCAAAAGTTTAAGCAATACTGATAAAATATTTAGGTCAAATTCGTCCAAAAGCACAGTTGACTTTACATCTCTAGAAATAAGAGCAATATTCACAATCGTTGATGACGTCTCTATCCTTTCTTCAAGTCCAATCATATTTTATTGTCATTCTATTATATCAGGATAAAGAAATAAAGACAACATTTGTATCTCTGTTTATTTATACATCATCACCTCAGCTCATACGTCCTTCCCGCAGCTGACTTCAATCCTCCTCCATAATTGAAAAAAATTGATAAAATTTTCTCGCTGGTCAGACGGTTGCTATAAAGCTTTATATTAAGTTTTTCCTACATACATGTTACCTGTATATTATATAAGTTAGTCATCTTCTACGATATTCACAGACCAGAAGAGAATTAGTGAATTGTGTACTTACTCCGAATTGCATATTTTTGCCGTGTGGCGACGGAGTAAGAACCGCTCACCACCCCTCTCCTATCCATCGGTGTCGTAAAAAACGACTAAGGGATGCAATATGCATATAACATCTATGCAAGAGGAGGAAAACTCGAACTAAAACCCTATTTCAACCCGTTTGACAAGCGCGGTATAGTAAGTCAATATCCCTTCTATTATGGGGATGGCTCGAGCCCAGCACTGGGATGTATATGAGCTAACTTGATGATGATACTTACCCCGTTGACACATGGTTTTTTTTACATACTTATGACGTGGAACCATTTCAGCAAATAAACTTTGAAGTAGTTCCTAGTGTCAGAAATATGTACATTGACTAATAACTAACGACAATTAGTACTATCGATTTCCTGTATTAGGATTGAATCCAAAAGCGGAATAATATCAAGCTTGTCAAAGGTATGGATTGCTTAGGAGAGCACTGATCCTCATTCTACTCGTGCTCAAATATATACCACGCGTATACACGTCACGGCTTTAACGCTTAGCTATTGTTATTCCCAAAATTTTAAGCCCGGCTTAGAGATTGCTTTATATTAAATTTGATAATCTGTTAAATATTTATATTTTATTTCACACCACGAAGAGGAGTGTATTTTAATCAAAGACTTCCTTTTTTTATAGCAAAAATTTGCATTTATTTTCATACTATTTGATTGAAATGTTTTAAAATAGTTTCATATGAATTTGTGACGACAATCTTTATCATATTTTATATGCAATTTACTAAATATAATATGACTCACCCACGTCATTTTCATTCCCGCCAGAATGTTCCACATTCGCCATAGCTAATAAATTTAATACAAGACAAAAATCAGAGCGATTTAAAAATAAACTTGTCACCAATAAAAAAAAACTGTAATCCAGCACTAGTTTTTAACGCACATCACTTCACATTATAACAACATCAAAAACATCGATAAATTTGAATCGTAGTTAAAATTTATCGATATTCAATCGATAAAATAGATCGGTGTTTTCGCGGTAAAGTGCAATTTTTCCGCGTTGCGCACACGACGTAATGGCGCAAGAGATGATCCCTAACTGTTCTATTTTTGTTTGTGAAACTAATTTAGATATTTACTTTATATTAACGTGCTATATTGCGGAATGTGTCCTTTAATTTTTTTGTATTTATTGATGACGTACATAAATACAATATGACATCATACGTTCCTTTTCGGTGCGAAGTTTAATGATTCGAATAAAATTATGTCCCCAACAGAAGGATAATTTAAAATTTCAATTTGTTTCATCAGCCCTTTTTAACCCGGCTATCATCATCCTCTTAGCTCATATATATCCCACAGCTGGGCTTGAATCTCCTTCACTATGGGAGCGTAATTGACCCACTGTGTCACACTCAATTAATCACCCGTCGCCTCGGTTGAGATGGCAAGAAGCAAAGGTGCCATCGTCTGTGCCACGCATGGGCTGTCCCTAATCTGCCTTCTAGTAGAGTATACTTAGCTTGTGAATTTCCCTTCCATTATAGAAGTCTCGTGTTCAACAATAGTAGAGAAATTGAAAGAGGAAAAACCTTAGTTCACCAACCATCAGCTTAGCAACTGACACTGTTAGGCATAGGTCTCCCTGACAAGCAATAATACAATAAACTCCATTATTAGAAGGAACACCAACCGAGAGCCGTTTTTCTCAAAATCTGATTGCTTTTTTTTAATCCATTTTCAGTCACGTGGTTTAACAAAATGAGCTAATGATTAATAAAATAGAAAACCGGCAAGGGAGGCTACAAATCATCTTAATTCATATACGTCCTAGGCTTGATTATCATTTCATTAAATGCTTTTTTTCATTTTCACCGATATATCGATATTTTTTTCTGGAAAACATTTTGCCGTGTGGTGACTGACTAATAATACAAATCACCACTCCTTATCTTGCCCGTGGATGTCATTAAATACGCCTAAGGGATATAATAGGCATATAACATCTATGCAAGAGGAGTAAAACTTGAAATAAAACTCTATACCAACTTGTCTGAGCAGCATAGTAAGGTCAATTTTTCTACTATTGTGGACGAGGCTCGAGCCCAACAGTACGACGTATATGAGCTTAAATGATGATGAGTAAAATATCGATGTGGATATTGATATTTTTAAAACTATCGATATTTCGATATTTATTTTCTCTGCCGACATCCCTAATACGTCCTAATTCTGATCTCGCGTCTCCTCCACAATGGCAGGGAAATTTATATACTACACCACGCCGATCAAGCGAAATGCTACATAGTCCAATAACAAATTTTCCTTCCTTGCAATCGTGTTACTTACGCCCCTTTTTCTTTTTTTATGTGTGGGCTATGATAAGCGCACACACCGTCCATTCCGCCCGGGGCGACGAAAGGACGACGCGCAGACCCATAACCCACCCGTACCCACGTCACCTTTGTCGTTGGGCCGACCACCGGTGCAGGGTGACTTGTCATCAGTGATCGGCTCGACGGAATACCCTTTGAGGAGTACCCTCTCCTCGACCGACGTCCCTTACTTACGCCCCTCAGTCGTATTTTTAAATAACCTAGGGGAATAGAAGAGGTCATGTTTCACTGTATTCTTACATCTTCGCCACCCGGAAACTATCAATAAGCTAATTTGCCAATGTTATCTAATATACAGAATCAATTTTCTGTATCTAGTTACATCAATAGGCTTCTTAATATAACATCTTAAAAAAAGCAATTTCAATGTTACGGCTTCTCTCATTCTAATCTAAATCGAAGGCAATCAGTTAGAACTAAAAATAGTGTTTGTTTATTACTTTTGGTGGCAAACGAGCCATTAGCCCAGCCGATTATAAGTAGTAGCTGCCAAGGCAGCCAGGCCAACAGCCAGGTTTCACCTTTCGTAAGGCAGGGATTGAATCTCCAGCTCTCTGGCTCTTTATGCTATTAACATCGTAATAAAGTATGTCTCTCTGTAATTACTGAAATATAACGTATAGCTTAAGATATTGACCTACCGCGCTAAGTGTCGTGGATTCGATTGCCACGCAGGACAATAAAAACAAATAGACAATGTCTTCATAATAAGCATTAACTCTTCAGTAAAAATAAATAAAAACGTGTTCAACATTTGTCAATTTACATCCTCTTTTTTTGGGGTGGGCTATAGTCAGCGCACCCGCCGCCCGGCTCCGTCCGGCGACAGAGGGACGGCTCGCGACCCCATAACCCACCGTAGCTCGTCCCCTTCGTCTTTGGAACGACCACCGGCACCGAGTAACTCCTCCTCCGTGGTCGGCCCGACGGAACACCCCGTAGGGTATCCTCTCCTCTCGACGTCCCCTTTCCGGGACGTCCGACGTCATCGCGCGGTTATCCCCTCTGCGGGCAATCCCCGGAGATGACCTTGCTCCTTGTACACTGTCGACAGCTTTCTGTCTGCAGCCGTAGATCGGTCCGGTAGTACCACACTCTCGCAGAAATTCGATATCTGAGTAGTAGTAATTTATTACTGCACCAGCAAAGCCCAACTTTCTGAAGCCGTTTGCCTGTGGTGGGGTTAGGTGATGCCTTTAGCATCATCGAACCTCATTTGACGCATTCACACTCCCTTTACTTTATTCGCGGTAGGCAGCGGCCTTGCAAATGTCTATAAGCGACAGTGTCATTTACCATCAGGTGTGCTGATTGCTTGTTTGCCACCAGCAACAATAAAAAATAAACTCGTGCATCTTTGTATTATGTAGCTGGTGAAATGATTAGTTTGTTACCGTGGAGCGAGGACCCAGTAATATATATATTAAATCCTACGCATATTTACTTTCATATTGTACATGTTTGAATATTTGTAGTATATTTGATCAGAGATATACACATTAAATAAGAGTTTTAGATAGGGAATACTTGACATGTTTAAACAAACGGCCTGGGTGGTTATAGTTGTATTTATACTAGACTAGCGGCCCGCCCTCGCTTCGCTTCGGGTTCAGTCGCCTTACCCGCGTAGCTACCGTTCCTGTGGGAATATCGGGATAAAATATAACCTAAGTAGCCTATGTAACCTATGCCTCTCTGATATTGATAGATGAGATTTATTATTTTCATTGGTGAAAGAATTTTTGAAATTTTCTTAAACGTTAAAATGGGTATTGTACGTTATCCATAAAAGATAGACATATGCTATCGCAGACTTTTTTGTAGACCTATAAAAGATACACAATTCCACCATACATTGATTTGATATATCTCCAACGGATCAGACAGCGTCTTCGATAAAAGCCCCGGGCGGCTTGACTTTTGCCGACCTCTTCGACAATTATCGTCATATTTTGACCAATTTACACAAAGCATTGATATATTATACATAAAAGCCTTCTCCGTGAACCGACATTTGGTGAAAACCGCACGAAAATCTGTTCAGTAGTTTTTAAGTACATCGCGTTCAGACAGACAGACAGCGGTCGCCGGGGACTTCGCTTTATAATATTTAAAGATCTATTTATCTCTCTTGGCATTCCAAAGAAGAAAATGAAAAGGTAACAATAGGGAATGTGCAGGTGACTCAAAAATAAACAAGTATTTTTATTTGTAATCTTTATTATTTCAAAAACATACCTGTAAAATTCTTTTTGAAGTTTATCATTATCTATTTACATTGCGCTCCCTTTTTTTAATTGTAAATGAATTTGTGAATGTAAAATGTTGTTACTGACATCGAACCTGTGCAATCTGACACAGAATAATTAACACGCTGAAGTGGCAATGGGCAGGATAAATCGGTCGATGAACCGACAACCGCTGAGGAAGAAAGAGCTCCAGTGGCGACCATGTATCTGACAACGCAATATAGGACGAAGCCCCTCTATAGGTGGACTGACGGCCTGGTGGGCCTTTTTATATTCTAAAGTTTTTTTTTATATTATTACATATAAATATAACTCATCAATGATTTTAAATAAAACTACTTTACGGATTTTATTGCGATTGTATTTGATTTTTGATTACCCGACGCGACGTTGCGCTGCATTGTTCGAAACGTTGGGTAATCTAAAATCAAATACAAACGCGATAAAATCCGTAAAGTAGTTTTATTTAAAATGTTTAATACTCGCGTAAACATCAGAAATCATCAATGATTGCCATATATTACTGAGCAAGCATATTACCGCCCCACGGCATTGGAATTACTCAGCAAATACAGTGGAACCTTAACTAGAATATTAGTTTCCAATTCAAACAGTTTGATTCAAAAGCAACGCCTTTAGAAAACAAACATTTCTGCTCTATAGTCCTGTGGTTGTGAATTATATATGATATTTGCACCTTACCTTACTTAATCTCAGAGACATACAGCAGGAACTTCTAAATAATTAATATTACGGAAGCCTCGTTTTCATTAAAACCTTTTAGCATAAGCCCTACCTATTATTATTGAAATTGTAGCTAAGTAAACTTTATTTTTCTCTATCACTCTATCTCTAACTCTCCCTATCATCCCATAATTTTGCAAAATCAATTGAGTCAATGCCTTGGCATTGACTCAATTGATTGCATTGCTATAATTACTTGTAATTGGAGAAGCATGATAATGATCATGATCATAATATATAAGTATTCACCTACAATTTCTTTTGGTCATTATCAGTTGTACCACTATGATACGCGCGCGAACACCTAGATTTATGCCTCACGAGACAGTACAATGCTCGTCTGGCGTCTGATTGGTTCCTTGCGTGTTGGAAAGAGGAGAGATTGGTACTACTGCCGAAGTTGATACGATTTCCAAATTCAACCGCAGTTTACACGCTAACACCCAGCTGGTGGACGTTACGGGTACGCTATTTAAGAGAAGCGTGTCTGACCGCATCGCCTACCGCACCAGCACCGTAGCGAGCTTGGCCCCAATTCGTTGGACTACCAGTTCGTTTACCAGAAAAGGTATTTGACGACCGCGACCCTGTTGCGCCTGAAGGCCCTGGTTGCAAAGACGGTCATTCACGTGCATCAGGCAGGTGCTCCGGTATCACGGACAACCTCTATAACTGAAACAGTTAGTGGCAGATTTTTTGGAGGTGTATGCGAACCCCGATATCATGCGGTGTTCTACAAGAGGTGGCCAGACGCGTCGAGGCGCTGGGTTCTGGTGCTTGACGGACGATGGTAATTCCAAGATAATTGTCGTTAACTCGCACCGCGCCTTGGCGTGGCGTCCGCCCTTTCTTGGCTTAAGTCGAATGAGGGTGGTGAGGGTCCCTCACTCTGGTACGGAGGACTCTACATCTTCTATCCACCGCCTAGTGACTTCCTTTATGAGGAGCCACTTGATGAGCTCTTCCTATGCCTTTTGCGGTGACTTGCTCGACGTTCAGTTGCGCTGTGCCGCGGTACCACTACACTTCCGACACTACCTCTCACTGTTTTACATGAATAATCATCACAGCTATTTACACCAAACTCCATTCTGACAGAATTACTAAAAGTCTTAATAATCTTTAGTAATTCTATCAATTGTGGGTTATTTGGTGCAAATAATTTCAGGTCATCCATGCAAAGCAGGTGAAACGTTATTTGACCATCTCTTCGTAACCTACAGTCTAACCCTGAATACTTTATTAACGTACTGATTGTGAGAGGATTCAGTACTAGGCAGAACCGAAGAGGACTCAATCTGTCATCCGAATATATTCCTCGACTGATGTATCACTAGTCACTAGATGGTTCACTAGTCAAGTTTTCCATTGCTCCATAGAAGATTTCAAGAAGGTGCATAGAGCTAAATTTAGCATTAATTTTGTATAACTCCAGAACCATTTCTTTTTGTTAGGCTATGTGGTAGTCTGGACATATCCCAACCAATCTGTCCATGTCGATGGATGGGCGGCTTGCGGCCCATACCCTACCGCATTCCCTCCTCATCGCCATTGGGATAACCACTGGTACCGATTCAACTCCAGCATTCTAAGGAGCCATGTATGCGACACGGAGTTAAACGTTTTCTTACTGATTATAAAAAAAACTCTTCTGCGACACACCGACAGATTTTACTGATATTTACAAATAAAACAGATCTTCATTTTTTTATTAATCACAAAATAAAATCGAATGTGTACTTAAATATAACTATGGCATGTACTTTATTGGGCGACATTATGGCTGCACGACATATTTTGCAAATTTTTATTGTACTATACTTTTACTTATAAAATTTTTAGATTTTTACTCACTTAATTTACTAATATATTTACAGACAATATGTATGTAAACTGTCGTTGTGCAACTATTTAAATGTTAAGATTTACAATTTGCTCTTTATGTCGTCCACTGGTTATGTAGATATATGTTTTGTAGTATAATTTTTAAGTTTCACATGTCCACTATATTATTATGCCTATCGTTATTTTCAGGCTGCATTTATAAGTCAAGTAACAGCTGTGAGTTTTGGCGCCAATGTTACGTGGTGCTTTTATATTTTATTCATTATTTTAGTGTTTTACGGTGTTATATTGAATAATTTTGCTGATATTTTATGCGATATCATAGAGAAAGCTCTATATTGTAGTAAAAATGATGTAATGGTGAAATACGTGCATTTTCGTGTTCTTCCAAAATTTCTAATGAAATCATGTTTTGGTTGTCAGCAATCAAATTGTGGTAACGACTTGACTTACTGGCGGACTATTTATGTGAATTGTTAGACTAACGATGTGTGTGATTAAAGGACTATGTATCCATGCTTATGAATAAATTTTAACAACAACAACAGTTGTTGCTCTTGGTATCCTAACATTTCCACCAGATTCCTGTCTATACGCTATGCCAAATTCCTATTATCAATAATTAAGATTCCTTAACTTCCTTCACATGTAATTGGCAAATACTCAAACCGAGTGGTCCAAAAAAAAAAACAACAGTTGTTGCTGTCATTACCGTCACTAGTGTAATTGTCATAATTTGCAAGGTCTCACACTAGCATTATTGTAACGTAATGACCACAGAGATAGGTAATACCCAACTGTTAGAGTTGAGGTTCCTAGTTCTAAAGCTAAAACCTAATTCAAATTAAGTTTTTGGTGAAATTCTGTGAGGACTAATAAATAAAAATTACGAGTAGTGTGAATAAAATGATATGATAACTAGGAAGTGAGCAGGCTTAACTTCATATATAAATAACTAGTCTTTAGCTAACAATAATAATATCTAATCTCTAATAGATTGAATCTGAATATGTATATAAAAGACTGACAATTTAATATTATATAGTATGATATATAATAGATTTATATTAAAGTACACTAGACTGTAAGTCAGCGTTTCGTAACCTCGGGTCACGGGCGGTATTGGGACGGATCGCGGGATTTCTATAGATGACATTGTGAGCGCCCGCGTCGTACATTTTGGGCAGAATTATCTGAGAAACCTATTCTGAGCTATGAAGCTGAAAAGGCTCTGCTACCATTTCCAACTACTTACTTGTATGTAGCAGGATTTTCGTGCCTTGTTGTCTTAAAAAACAAGTACAGAAATAGACTGGATCCTCAGCATGACATGCAGTGTGCACTTTCCACAAACTAAACTCCACGTATAAATTTTCTTTGCTCAAAAATACAACATCAGCGTAGTCATTAATTAAAATTAGTGATAACCTAGGCAGTGGCAGACTAACAGGGGGTGGAAGGGGCGGACCGCCCCGGGCCTCCGGTCTTGGGAGGGCCCCCAAATCCCGCCGCCGCATTCCCCTGATCACGTTATAAAAAAAACTTTAAAAATGTGCTTAGTAACCTTATAACTTCATCAAGATCAAATATTACAGCCATTTAGACTTTTTACGCAGTACTAATATTTTTTTATCTTTGCTGAACGCGTCCAATTCGCTGGGGAAATTCCCGTCTTTGTAGCGGGTACTTCCACAGGAATCCCTGAATAAATGAAGTGCAAATAATTCACTCCTGTACGCCTTTACATTTACATTCACTAACATCGCTTATACTTCAATACTTTTTGACCATTTGTATCTCGGTTGCATCATGCGAGAGGAGTTTTTCGAAACTTAACTCATTAACGACCGAGAAACGTATTTTTTTTCATCATTTTTACGGCAAATTCTCATCATCATAAAACGAGAATTTTGAAATGAAAAATATGGTCTCCCGTACTTTCCTCTTTCAGAATCTGGATACGAAATTGAGATTTTTTCACTACAAAAAAAATGTGGCCGCTTTTAAACAAAAAAAAACCGAAAAAATCGAAGACTATTTTTTTTTCATGATTTTTTTCTCATAGAAAATAATGATGACAATTTTTTTTAAAACTGGCTAAGTGCAAGTCGGAGTCGCGCACGAAGAGTCCCGTACCATTATCTAAAAAAAAATATGCAAAAAAAAATGTTTTTTGTATGGTACCCATTAGTGATGTAACGAATGTCGTATTTTAGACATTCGCGAATGCGGATGCGAATATCTGCTGCCAACATTCGCGAATGCGAATATTTAGTATAAACGTGTGGCAAATGACGTTGACCCTTTAACTTGATGGAAAGTGAACAAAGAAAGATACGTTCTTCTGTTTCCTGTAGTTCGACATTATTTTCGACGATCGCGGCTCTGTTGCGCCTGAGGGCCGTGGCGACTGAGGCCGTCACCAGCGGGGGAATGCTGTTGGCGGTGTCCCTGGACATCGCCAACGCATTCAATAGTCTGCCATTCAGCTGCATCAGGGAGGCGCTCCGGTATCACGAGGTGCCAGCTTACATGAGGCGGCTAGTGGCAGACTATTTGGAGGGGCGCAGCGTCCTCTGCACCAACCGAACAGGGGACGTTATGCGAACGCCTGTGTCGTTATTATTTTTAGTTTTGTTCAAGAAGATAATTATAACATTAAACTTTGGTAAAAATTTATAGAAGATTATTTTTGTTTGATTACATTGCATTTCCCTCTCTGGTTCCTGCGATACAGGCCTTATCCTAGTTCAGGGACTACTGCAATCAATTCTGTAAAATAGCATTTCTTGTTGAAATAAATATATTATTATTATTATTATTATATTTAGGCCATTTAGTATATAGTTTTGTTTTTTAAATTGTTATAAGTTTGATTGTTATGTTTCATTGGCTAAAGTTAAATAAATAAATGATACCAATTGATAAAGTGAAGACCGATAATGTGATTACGAGGTTAAGTTATTTTTATTGCATTAAAAACATAAGAAATTAATGGAATTTGATTTTCTTATATTAACCTATTATTACCTATTAATTTATACACGCAAAAATATTCGCATAAACATTCGCAATAATTTCGCGAATATATATGCAAAAAACATGCGAATATTTGCGAATGCGAAAATTTTAATTTATTTTTAGTAGTTGTTGTTATAGCGGCAACAGAAATACATAATTTGTGAAAATTTCAACTGTCTAGCTACCGCGGTTCTTAAGATACAGCCTGGTGACAGACAGACCGACGGACAGACCGCGAAGTCTTAGTGATAAGGACCCGTTTTTACCCTTTGGGTACGGAGCCTTAAGAATGATGCAAAAAATACCATTCTCTTTGGTGGTTAATGGGTTAAACTAATTAAAAATTATCTTCGATCTACAATGAGTCAAGAACGACTGGTTGATCTAGCCCTGCTTTCAATAGAATGAAAAATTTCAAAAGAAATCAATTTCACAGAAATTATTGAGGAGTTCAGTAAATTGAAGGTACGAAAACACATAGGTATAACACGCTACAAAAATAAATAATTATGTCTAATTTTTTTGTTGGTCAATTCGTATTTTATTTTCCTCATCCATATCCATTCCATATTGTATGTATGTATATTGTACGTAATATTTATTTAGCCTAAATAATTTAAGTCTCATTTAAAATTCACTTGCCAGATTTTAACGAAATAAACATAAAAACTGATGGTAAGTGTTGCTGCCGCTCATGGACCTTTACAAGGCCGTTGCCTACCGCGAAGAAAGCGAAGGGAGTGTGAATGCGTGCATTGAGGCTCGGTGATACCAAGGGCACCACCAAAACCCTCCACGCAATCACCCTCAGAAAGTTGGGCTTTCGGCTCTCTCGCTCACCGAACGAAGCGCAGTAACAAATTGCTACTACTCAGATGTCGATTTTCTGCGAGAGCATGGTACTGCCCCGGATGGACCGGCCCGCGGCTGTAGACAGATAACTGTCGACAGTGTGGTCCTACCACTCCTGAATACCACCACCACATACAAATATGAACTAAATAAAAAGCTTGCAAAACAATTTTTTTTAAAGGGGGGTCTCATTCGTCTTTGCCGCCCCAGGCCTCTGACGGGCTTAGTCCGCCACTGCCCCCAGGTTATATATTTTTTTAATATTTTACTTTGTCGATGAAAAAATTAAAAACGTTTTTCTACTATGAATGCCGATATTGCCGATGTATGCTTGTTTGACTTAGATTTGACTAAAGAAAAAATGATGACAATGTTCTTTTTTTAAATATCTCATAATGACATCAATTTTAACGCTCGGGCTCGCTTGGTTAATCCTATTATTTTATTATCACTGGAAGATAAAACATTAGGGTCACGGGCTTCAAATATATTTATACTTTGAATCCCCAGCCAAAAAGGTTAAGAACCGCTGCTATAAGTCATTACAGTCGTAACAGTATCAGTAACAATAAAAATGTTTTGGATTTTTAATCCACAGTCTCATCTTTTCGATCTTTAAATAAACATCTCACTGCTAGATAGGCATAAAGACTCTACATTTGAAGCGCATATTTGGATTACAAAATCACGAAACAGTGACCAAAACATTTTGATATTTCGAATTAAATAGACATTTTTAGTCTATGGCCACTATGTTACAATAATCACAACTCAATGTTTTTGTAGTTATTTTATTTCGAATAACCTATTAAGAATAATATAATACACTTAAACTTGTAAATATATTTTAGAAATAAGAAGTTGTGTGATTCCTGCCTAATCATAATGTCGGAAGATGACGAAAACCTTCACCGTCTAGAGGGAACTTCTGGAGAGGCTCCAGGCGGGCTTATCATCAAAAAGAAGGAGAAACCAGAAGAATTTCAGTTTGCCAGACCTTCATTACTCGGTTTAGACAAACTAGCCGCGGCTAAACGTAAACAGAACAGGCTAATATCCTTTCAGGACGAAACTAATGACGACGATTCAAATGCGAGCAAAAGTGATTCTAGTACGGAAAAAGAACGTAAATATAGAAAGCATAATGAAGAAACACCTACTTACACAGGTGGAATATCAGAACAGGCACGGGAACGTATGTTGGAAAGATTACAGAGGTAAAAATATACATCTAAAATATTTCTAGTTAAAAATTTCTTTGTTTACCTGTTACCAACTGTTGTATTGGGTTTTATTGAAGAAAATAAATAAATGAAACATGTTAAAGCAAAGGCATTCACATTATCCGGCAATGCAAAACCAGCATTATCAATATTTAATTAGCTATTTTTGGCAAATTACTGATTATAGTTATGAGATTTATTTTTAAAATATATTAATAGCACTATTTGCTATCAATGTCTATAACTTATTTCTTGATAAAATAACTATGTGATGCAATTTAAAAAATTGATTATTGCCTATTATAGTTGTCACAAAATAAAAGGCCCGTTTTGACAGTTCACGCCCAAGAAGTTTTCTATTTTTCCCCGATCGAAATGTTTTGTAGGTAATTACATTTTTCATTGACGGGTACCGCCCACTAGGCTAAGTGCTGTGGCATTACGATTTTTTCATATTGTTCACAGACTATTAATAATCGGTTAAGGAAAAATAAATCGATCAAGACATATTTTTTAATGCGGACTCATTCTTGGCCGGTGTTATTAATTTTAATACTAGTATTTAGACCAACTAATTACAGAATTTCACCAGCTATGTAGTGATTTTTACTGAAAATTCGAGACGTCAATATTGACAATATGAAAATGAAATAATATATAATATGGGTGACGATAGCACAACTGACAATTTTGGCTCATCATCTTAAGAAAATGATTGACTGAAGATTCACTTTCTCAATATTTTTGTGATTGAGTGAATGTTATTATAACAAAAATATTAAATGGTAGAAAAATGACCATTCGTAACAATGTATCATTTCAAAATACCGACAATATCCCAGTTTAAGTAAAATTTTCAAATCAGAACTTTAATCCAATGCACTTTACAATACATTTTCAAATCGATTATATACTCATGCAAACTTGAATCGATTTATTGTATCGAGTACCGAGTCGTATGGTTCATCACTAATTACATCGGTAAGACCAAATGTCAAAATGGGCCTCTTATTTTGTGACAACTATAGACAATTGACTATTGTCTATTGAAATTGACTATTGCCTATTAGACAGCAAATGAAACATCATTATGCCTTTGGTTTTGTATGACTCAAATGCATCTTGTAAATAAAACTATTATTATGGATTTTATTGTGTTTGATTTTGATTGCCGGTCATTTCAAACACTTTACAGCATTCATGGTTGGGTTCATGTTCCACCTGTGACCACAAAATGACCTGTGACTACAAAATGACCTGTGACCACAAAATGATCTGTGACCACAAAATGACCTGTGACCACAAATTGACCTGTGACTACAAAATGACCTGTGACTACAAAATGACCTGTGACCACAAAGTGACCTGTGATCACAAAATAACCTGTGACCACAAAATGAAATCAAATAGAAACACAATAAAATCCATTAAATAGTTTCATTTACAGTGTGTAATAAGCACAATGTGTAAACATTAGAAATCACTTACAATATTTGAAATCATCATCATCACAGCTCACATACCTATCACTGTTGGGCTTGGGCCTCCTCCAAAATGGGAGAGAAATTCACTTACTATACCATGCTGGTCACATATGTTGGTATAGGGTTTCATTTTGATTTTTCCTTCTCTTGATGTTATGCATATATTAAATACATTAAGGTCATAGATTATCATCAGCCTTTCGCCCTCCACTGCTGGACTAAGTCTCCTCCATAAAATATTAATATTTATTTGCGGGGATTCATAATGGAGTATAAATACAATTGGCCACTCCCTTTCTTGTTCATGGGGATGGTAAAATAGTAAGGGTTACAGTAGAAACTCAATTAACGAGACTAATTGTTGTCGTTAGGCATTCGGCTACTCAAAGGTCTGAATAATCAAATGTAGGAAGGACAACTGTTTTCATACATATCAGGTATTGCATAGTACATAATTCGATTCATACCTACCTATTTTTTATTTAGCTATTATGCTTTTTTAGAGCAAAGAGACTACATTTCGGTTGCCTACTTAACTGTTTTTGTAAAAACCAAAATCGTCTTCTAAAATAGATTTTTCTGTTTCTTCATCACTTTTTGTATATTATTGATGGTAAAATAATGACAGCCCGCTGAGTTTCTTGCCGGATCTCCTCACTTTGTGGCTGCGTTCCGATCCGGTGGTAAATATTGTGTTATATTCAAACGATGTATAAATTTGATAGTATGTAAGTGCCCTCAAGGGGCCTATGCAGAATAAATAATTTGATTTGACTTTTTGTTGTTAACTCCCGTATTTATATTATTTGCAAGTATTCTTCTATATTGAATTATATTCATATTATATCCTTTAGGGGTCTTTTACGACAGCCACTGGCAAGAAAGGGACCAACCCCCTTTTGCCTGAATTCTTACTCCATCACCATATGGAGATCCTCATAATCTAGTATGTGAGGTAATTAACTATTTTAATCAAAAATCTGGAATTCATTATTATCCTGTCTTTGGGTTTAAAAATTAGCGGGCATTCTGTTGAAAATTTTATTCTAGCAAAACTTGGTTATACACAATATATGTAGGATTATAGTGGATGATAAAGGTTTGGAGGGTTTATTATATATAATTATTTTTACAGAAGAGAGAAAGAAGCAAAGGAGAAGGGTGTTCATCATTCCACTCAAGAAGAAAAGAAATCTCGCTCAAAAGATGAAGAAGATAACAGTTATTACCGTCATCGCTATGACAGCAGAGATCGTGATAAGAATAGGAGACGTGATGGTAGGCGGGATGACAGGAGAGATAGAGATAGGAGACATGATCAGGATTCCGACAGAAGGGACAGCAACTTGGAGAGAAGAGATAGAGACAGTGAGAGAAGTAGGGACAGTTCCCGAAGAAGTTACTATGAACCAAGATTTAAAGACGAACCAAGAACACCAAGGTATGTTGTCTTACAGACGATTCAGAAGGGGGAGAAAGAGTGAAAGAGAGTGCATGGTGGTCATTTATAAGGCGCAGCGCACCTAGTAGAGAGTAGTCCTACGAGGCGTCGTCCGATTCATGGTTACCCCTTGGAAACCTTTCTTCTGTAACAGATATTGGTTCGATGAGTGATGTGACCTACCTATTGGCATTTCAACATACTAATTCTCTGCACTATCTCGGGCTATGTCATTATTTAATAGCCCAACTTTCTGATGGTGTTTGCATGTTGTGGGTTTTGATTGATACCTTTAGTTTCGCCAAACCTCTTTGCACACATTCACACTCCCTTCACTTTCTTTATGATAGGCAGCGGCCTAGCAAAGGTCTATGAGCAACAACACTTACCATCAGTTGTACTATTTGCCGGCGTTTGCAATGAAAAAAAAATAACGCTTTTACGTGCCCGTCAAAGCTACGCCTACGAAATGAATAAAATAGGCAATAAAATTCTGTTACAGCACTGAATATCATTGACAAATATCTCGTTTACTATTTATAGTAGCTGCAGCTGGTGGTTGATTAGTCTATGAGGAGACATAAATATATCTATCGCTAAAATTCATAAATTATTTCCTTTCAGCATTAAAGCACTGAAACCAACTGACAAGACCGCATGGGATGATGATGACGATGATCCCAAGGCACCAATACGCAAGTCCAGCTGGGATTTCCCAACACCACTTCCTAGGGATGCTGCGGACCGTTCGCAACGTAAACCGCATAGAGATTATAAAGGGAGACTGTATGAAAACACTCCAAAGGCTACACCGCATAAGTGAGTACACATTTGTAGTAAATTTGGGGTTAGTACAAGGTTTGTTCCGTGTGATGACCCAGTAAGAATACAATTCACCACCCCCTCTATTGCTAGTGGATGTCGTAAAAGATTAAGGGTTACAATAAGTATACCAAATCTGTGCCAGAGAAGGAAATCTGTAAATAAAACCCTGTACCAACCCGTTTGACCAGTGTCAATTACACTCAGTAAGTCAATTACACTCCTGTTATGGAGGACGCTCGAACCAAGCAGTGGAACGTGTATGAAATGTGGTGTGTCTGCAAGATTTCATTCCATTCCTGTACCTTTGGTAACATTTGACCAGCGTGCTATAGTGGATCAATTTACGTCTCATTGTATAGGAGGCTCAAGTCCAACACTAGGATGTAATTGTGCCGACACATGAGAAAGTATAACCATCTTTTGAACTGAAAAAAAAAACTTCAATGTGAACGTGTGACAGGTAGTTGCTTTCTCTCTTGTAAATTCGTAATTAAAAATAGTTATGTCTAATAAAACTATTGAAAATGCGATTCGCGAGTTAACTCAAACAGTGCTGAACCTTCAAGACAAAGTAGTTTCGTTAGAAAAGCTGGTATGTGATCAAAACAAATTAATTCAAAAGCTTACTAGCGATTCGACGGCAGTCAGTACTGAAACCAATGTGGGTAGATCACCTACAGTACCAACTGCACGGCCTATCCGCGAAGCTCGACTTCGGGCCGCTTCGGCACTCTCGGGCAACACTCGGAGGGCGCGGACTAATGCATCATCAGCTGAAGGCCCTACTAAGAGCAACTCATCTACACCGCAACTCACTGAATCGATCGAGATCCCACCTACACAGCCTATTGTGACAGTCTCTGCGGTTACTCAACACGACTGGGTCGAGGTGAAGCGGCGACGCACTCGTGGTTCGCTCGCAAAAGTTGTGCGTGGTATGAGCACCCAGCCTTCGACATTATCGGCTGCCGATCGAAAATCTTACCTTCATCTATATTATGTTAAAATTGGTACTACAGCTGATCAAATCATAGAATATCTGCGAACTATCTCCCCTGAGGATGAATGCTCTGCAGAGACTTTGAAGTCACGAGGAGAATATGCTTCTTTCAAATTAACAGTGCCGCAAAAACATGTTGACACATATCTATCTCCTGAAAATTGGGCTGTAGATATCTGCATAAAGCCATGGCGTAACCCATTACCAGGACGGAACAACCGTGGCTATTCCTTTCGTACGCAAACAGACCCGCAAATCGAAAACTAAGCAGATTGACATTTTTTATCAAAACGTAAGAGGTTTGAAAGGTAAAACAAGCGAGATAAAATCTGTTCTATATCAGTTCAGCTCAAAGGTACTCGCACTAACAGAAACAAGACTTGACAGCAGCGTCTACGACTCAGAATTATTTCCACCTGACTATGCTAAGACACGACAGGATCATAAATGGGGGTGGTGGCGTTCTACTAGCAGTCCGCCAACCTTATAAGCTTCGTGCCATTAACTGTGACTGCCGATGCCATCCCGACGATGAAATCGTAGCTGGTGTAATTAGTGTCGGGAGTTACAGTTTTATTTGCTGTGTCGTATATCTACCGCCACGAGTACCTAACACACGGTACTATTCTGTATTTGAATGCATTGAACATCTTGTTACGTCACAAAAGTCACCAGTTATAGTGATCGGTGATTTCAATTTATACTCAGCATCTAAGTCAGTGCGTGAACATTATAAACTTTTATTATCATCTTGTAATTTAATTCAAAATAACAATGTTAATAATAGCCTGGATCGCATTCTTGACCTAGTAATTAGTCCTAAGGATCAAATAACTCTCTCTGTTACAGAATCTGAGCTCGGGCTTGTAAGGTCAGAGAAACACCACCTACCTCTCATAATCAATGCCTTTGCTAACAGATTTTATTCGTTTTATAATAATCATTACAATAAATCATCTGCTAATATTTATAATTTACCCACTCGTAATTTTAGGAAGGCAAATTACACTGAGTTATACTCACGTTTATATAACACGGATTGGTCAACAATATATAATTGTCCTAACACTAACGATGCGGTCAATCAGTTCTATATATTAATAAACAAACATATTGATGACACGGTACCTACTAGCATACCTACATATGTAAAATATAATAAATATCCAACATGGTACAATCGCGAAATGTTAAACTATTTGAAACTAAAGAATTATTATCACAAGTTATACAAAAGTGCCAATAACCAATTATACTATGCATTGTTTACGTATTATCGTAAACAATTCAAACGTTTATTGGACACCAGCATGAGAATACACTTTGGTAAAATGGAAAACGATATAATACGTAACCCTAGCTTATTCTGGACACACATTAAGGAGCATAAACACTCTAACGAACCATCATATTTTGGAATGACTGAACCACTACAGGTAGCCAACGCATTTGCGTTGCACTTTCAGAGTGTATTTCAGTCACATGCGCCTGCGCTTGATGCTCAAGCGACACTGGCAGCGGTCGCGGCCTCACCGGCGCTGCCCCTTCACCTCGCCCCCGACATGTTCGTCTGCGTGCGTACTATCGCGAAATCTGATGTTTTATTGGCCTTAAAAAAACTCAAACCGAAATGCACTCAAGGGCCCGACGGTATTCCACAGTTCATTGTTAGAGACTGCTATCAGATATTTTTAGAGCCTCTACTACACATTTTTAATCTGTCCATCACAGAGAAAACTTATCCACATCTATGGAAGACAAGCAAAGTCATCCCCATACATAAAAGCGGGTCTAAATCTGACATACAAAATTATCGCGCTGTTGCGGTACTGTCTGTATTTGCCAAAATTATGGAATCTATATTGTATACATTAATATACAAGCAATTGCGCGGATGGTTCAGTGATCAACAGCACGGTTTTCTACCTAATAGATCTACTACAACCAACCTACTAACTATATCATCTATGATATCAAATGTAATAGATGCTAAAAAGCAAGTAGATGTGGCTTACCTTGATTTTCAGAAGGCGTTTGATATAGTGGATAATGACCACCTACTATTCAAAATGGCATCAATAGGATTCTCGGAACAACTCGTCTTCTTTTTCTGTAACTACTTGGCGGACCGCAAACAATATGTTGCGTACAAACGATGCTCATCTTCCACATATAGTGTAAATTCTGGTATAGGTCAGGGCAGCTGTTTGGGCCCATTACTCTTTTTAATCCTGATTAATGATCTACCATACAAAATTGAACATAGCCTCTGTTTGATGTTTGCGGACGATGTCAAACTTGCATTGACCATCAACTCACCTTCTGACTGCGCGCTATTGCAAGCGGAGTATTTTAGGAGTGGTAGGACCACACTGTCGACAGTTATCTGTCTACAGCCGCGGGCCGGTCCGTCCGGGGCAGTACCATGCTCTCGCAGAAAATCTTCGTCTGAGTAGTAGCAATTTGTTACTGCGCTTCGTTCGGTGAGCGAGAGAGCCGGAAGCCCAACTTCCTTAGGGTGATTGCGTGTAGAGGGTTTTGGTGGTGCCCTCGGTATCACCGAGTCTCAATGCACGCATTCACACTCCCTTCGCTTTCTTCGCGGTAGGCAACGGCCTTGTAAAGGTCCATGAGCGGCAGCAACACTTACCATCAGGTGTACTGTTTGCTCGTTTGCCACCGTTTGCAATAAAAAAAAAAAAAAAAAAAAAAAAGCGGATATTAATAGTGTTCACGAATGGGGCAAACTCAACAGCTTGAAACTAAACATTAATAAATGTGTTGTGGTAACATATGGTCGTATCCGTTCTCCAATATGTCAAAACTATCACATTGCTACCAAACAATTGAAACGTGCTGACACCGTAAGGGATTTAGGCACATGGTTTGATAGCAAGTTTACATTTAAAAACCACATTTCTAAAATATGTGACCAAGCTAGGAGGAACTTAGGTTTTGTACTGCGACAGTCAAAAAAAATTAATAACAAGCTAACGCTTAATATTTTATACAATGCATATGTTCGTACTACTATAGAGACTAATGCCATTATTTGGAATCCTAACACATTACAACTAACTCAAAAAGTTGAGAGAATACAAAAAATATTTATTCGGTATCTGTACAAAAGGACTTACTTTTATTATCCGTATCTCTATCCCACGTTATATATAATAGGTATGGTAGACCATCAAATGCTGGCGACGCGTCGCAATATAGCACTAGTTAAATATTTCTTCAGACTGATACGTGGTTCCGAATACAATCCTTTACTACTAGCCGAAATCAATTTCAATGTGCCTCGCCAGGTCGTAGGTAAGTTGCGCGAACGACAGAGACCTCTATTGGCGTCACACACGGCGCGCACTAGCATAGGCCAATTCGCACCGCTTCCTGGCGCATTGCACTATATCAATGAGATCATAGTCTCTGAACCTACACTCGACTTATTTTCGTGTACAGAGAGATGTTTCATGTGTATAGCAGAAAGTTATGTGGAGTCGCTGTCCATTGCCAGCAGTGTATGCTAATCCAAAGTTATTATATTATTAATCATTACACATATATGTATAGTAAAATAATTTTCTTTATGTTATAACTTATTAATATTTTTGTGATAACTTTTATTCTTTTTTTTAACTCCTTGTTTTGTATTATTACTTTTTATTGCGCATGGTACGCTGTTAGCAATAAAAAATAACTGAATGATGAATAAATAAATAAATAAATAAACTTTTAATTGAATTTATAATATTTGTCATCTTATTACATTTGACGGCACAGATAGTAGTTAAGACACTGATGTACCACGCCAGTGTCGGGTTTGACTCCCATGCAGGACAATACTTTGTTCGTGCTGCAAATTCTTGTTCTAAGTCTGAATTTAATTTGTGTCCGTTGATTGTTTTTTTTTTTTTTTTTATTGCAAACGGTGGCAAACGAGCAAACAATACACCTGGTGGTAAGTGTTGCTGCCGCTCATGGACCTTTACAAGGCCGTTGCCTACCGCGAAGAAAGCGAAGGGAGTGTGAATGCGTGCATTGAGACTCGGTGATACCAAGGGCACCACCAAAACCCTCTACACGCAATCACCCTAAGAAAGTTGGGCTTCCGGCTCTCTCGCTCACCGAACGAAGCGCAGTAACAAATTGCTACTACTCAGACGTCGATTTTCTGCGAGAGCATGGTACTGCCCCGGACGGACCGGCCCGCGGCTGTAGACAGATAACTGTCGACAGTGTGGTCCTACCACTCCTTAAAGTCTGTAAAGTGTCCCGTAATAGAAGAATTATTTCCTTAGTACAGGATGTGGTCTATAAAAAAATGTACAGCCCACTGTTAAGCTCGTCTCCTCTAAAATGGAAGGAATATTGATCTATTTTTCCTGGTCAAACAGTTTGGTGTAGAATTTTATTTAAAGTTTCCCTTCTTTTGCATAGAATGTCTGTGTATATTATATTCCTTATCCGTCTTTTACAACACTTAACGGCAAGAAAGGGGAAGTTGAATTATATTCTTACGCCGTCGTTTTACTAGCATACAATAATAAAATAAAAAAGTATATACATATGTACTTATGTCTGTGTGACCTTACCCGTGAGTATCGTAAAAGACGACTATGGGGTCGTACATATAACATCTGTGCAAGAGAAGGAAAACTCAAAATTAAACCCTATACCAATGCGCCTGACCAGTGTGGTTTAGTAGAGGTTAATTTCCCTCCCACTGTGAAGGAGGTTCGAGCCTAGCAGTAAGACGTGTATGAGCTGTGATGATGTACTTATGTACGCACGTAACAAGTTGTACTTCTTTGGCGTGAAACAGGAAAACGAACACAATAATTGTGTTGTCGTCCCGTTGCAATTAAATAATTATATTTTATATTCATGAAGGTGGTAAGGTGTGTATCCATGTATGGACGCATATTACATACATTTTTATCGAATTGCCTACTGTCTGAATTCGATAGTAGTCGAAAAATGTATCTGAATGTTCTCTTAAAATTTTATATTTCTTCTGAAAAAGACCTTTCTTAAATCTACGCCTAGTAATTGCGAAATTTTCGTGAGCGACTTTTTTTTCTATTTCTTAGTATCCGAGTAACAACACATACTCCTCGTTTGAAATCCCTTTTCAAACTGTGCAAATCACGGCGGCCTTGGCCTAATAATGGGAAAAAAAGATATATCATAACCCATTATCTTCTTAACACTTGTGACGATGCGCGTGCGCATTGTACAAAATGTTGACTAGCTAACTTCAGGGTGTCGCTTTTTCGTGACGGTGTGCGCGTGTTCTCCGTGTGGTGAGTAAGTATACAATTCACCACTCCCTATCTTGCCCGTGGATGTCGTAAAAGACGACTAAGGAATATAATATGCACATACCATCTGTGCAAGAGAAGGAAAATTCGAAATGAAACACTATACCAACATGTCTGACCAGCATGGTATAGTAGGTTAAATTCTCTCCCATTGTGGTGGAGGCCCGAGCCCAACAGTGGGACGTATGTGGGCTGCAATGACGATGATGTGCGTGCATCGTAAAAAAGACTCGTAATTTTTCCATAACGCCTAAAAGAAGTAAAATTTCAAAGAATTATGTATTCTTTTAGATTCGCTAGTTCGAGAAGAGCTGTAGATATAGATGATCCAGATTGGGAGGAAGCTGAGAAGAAATTGGACAGAGCGTGGTACAATATGGGGGAAGGTTAGAATATTTTTATTATTAATTAGTAACCCGCCCTCGCTTCGCTTCAATTACAGTCGCCTTGCCACCGCATTTTAAAACGCTAATATCTTCGATGCCCGGATCGGGCAAAATTTTATAGGGGTTTCTTGAGAAGAAAAATAACCTAGGTAAGTTATTCCTTACCTAGACAGGTACCTGGTAGTAAAATATTATTAAAATCAGACAAACAGTTTGTAAGATTACCCGCCAAAAACAGTTAGATAAAAACATTTTAAAGTGGTTTTTTGGTACGGGTATCATGTAAATTCCGTGTGGTAATAGAGTAAAAATACAATTCACCACCCTCTTTCTTGCCCGAGGATGTCGTAAAAGACTACCAAGGGATACGTAGATAACATCTATGCAAGGGAAGGAAAGCTCGTAGTATAACCCTATACCAACGCGTCTGACCAGCGTAGTAGATCAATTTCCCTCCCATTGTGAAGGAAGCTCGAGCCCAGCAGTGGGGCATATATACATAAGTTGTGATGATGATAATCGTGTAAATAACCGTGTGAGAAGGGACACGATATCGAAACGAAAGTATCGATACTGTACTCCTGAGTAGTATATAGAAAAAGTATCGTACTTAATAAAATATCGATACAAAAGTATCGATACTCCAAAGTATCGAGTATTGAGTACTTTCCCTAGAATCTAAGTCGTGATGATCCGTCGGCATTTGTCCGTCTGTCTTTGGATTAATATACGTATAAGCCACTTTTTAGAAGGTTCATTACGCTTTAACTAGATTACCATAAGCATGAGCCGTAAGGTCAAGTTTAACATGGATACTTTCTACAATTTATTCGATACGATACCTGCCTAAAAGTACTCATTGATTAAAAGTATCGAATAGAAAGTATCGAGTACAAAAGTATCGGTATCGAAAGACAAGTACTCGATACCTAAAAGGATCGATACTTTTTTCGTGTCCCTACGTGTGAGCATAAGAAATACGTATTATTTTAACATTACTAACAGACATTATATTTATTTTTATAGATTGAAAAATAATATGTCAATAAGAGAATGTGTTATCTGTCGATTTTTTAAGAGAAGACCACGTGACTAGGGCCACGATATCGAAAAGAAAGTATCGAGTACTGAGTCCTTTTCCTGCAATCTATATGTCGTGATGAGCTTTTTTTTAGGAATTTGACCATCTGTGAACGGATCAAAATATTTCGCGCAACGTTTTGGAAGGTTCACGGGTTTGGATTGTCCACTTCCGGCGGCTAATCAGTTAACACGTACGTCACTCGTCTCGTGAGAAAATTATTAAAATCAGTGATAAATAGTGCTACACCAGAGCAATTAAACTAAAAACATCAAAATTAATCACCAACAATTACATCTGGAGTGTATTCATAGTGCTAGTGAATAAACTTTATCAAGAAAATCATAACAAATCATAAAAATAATTGCCGGTATAATAACCTAAAAATTAAAACGACTCGTCTTAGAGAAAACGTCAACTGTCAAGTACCAACCTGGCGACAACTAGTGACAGTGACGTCTAGTGTTGCCACTAATTTGGAAAAACTCCCACATAAATTAGAGTTACCACAACATCAATCAAACTACCCCATTTGAATAATCCTAAAGACCAAATGGATAAAAACATGGAATTACTACTGCTCAAACTTGATGAAAAACTAGAGAAACAAGCCGAAAAAATAACTCATTCGGTAACTAAAAACGTCATGGAAGCATTAGACGAGAAGATGAAAACAATTATCGAAGAAAATAATACCCTCAAAAATAAAGTATCTGAACTGGAACAAAGACTAAGAGCAGTAGATAGAGAAAAGCGTAAAAATAACCTGGTGTTCTTCGGAATAGAAGAGAAGGGAAAATCGGAAGGGGAATTAGTAGATTACATCAAAGACCTTATAAACGACATGGGAGTTCACTTAAACAGTCAAGAAATTAGCAATGTGTATAGAATCGGAAAACAAATCGAAAACAAAAACCGTCCAATTGTAACCTCTATCACGACCCAATGGAAAAAACATCTCATACTCAAAAACAAAACAAACTTCCCACCCGGCATTAATGTGAAAGAGGATTACTCTAAGGAAGTATTGGAAAAACGAAAACAGCTACAACCTCAACTTGAAGAAGAGAGAAAGAAGGGAAATATTGTGTACATTAAATATGATAAACTGATAGTGTTAAAATCGAAGAACAACAATGAAAAAAGGAAAAGAGAAACATCTGATTCTCCTAAGCGACCAGCACAGAAAAAAGTATATAAGAACCAAATAGGAAATAACCTCTCACAATCTTCACCCAAAAGTAACATAAAAGATACCATTAGACCCAATATACTAAATTATGTCAACCGAGCAAACTCTGATCCACAATTAAATGCTTCAAAAAACTAAAAACTGCCTCGGAAAAACGGATCATAACAACAACAAAAATACCAATTGCAACTAACAATCATAATCAAGTAACGAAATGTCTCCCACAACGGCTGGTCCCCGCGGGAGGTACAGACCACCACCCTCTAACAACAAGAAGAAGCAAAATACTAAACATTGCAACCTTAAATTCGAGAACCCTTAGAACTGAAGAAAGTTTACACGAATTAGAGAAAGCTCTTGCAGATATAAGATGGGACATCCTAGGAATCAGCGAGATGCGAAGACTAGAGGAAAAGATTGAGGAACACACCGACTACATACTATTCCATAAAGGCGAAGTGGCGGGCCATAGAGGAGTAGGGTTCATAATCAAAAAATCAATGAAAGAACACATACAAGAGCTAATTGGAATTTCAGATCGAATAGCTATTTTAAATATAAGCATACCAGGCTACAAAAAAATATGGTCAATTATACAAATCTATGCTCCAACAGAGATAGCAACAAAAACGGTTATTAACTTTTTCTACAAAGAACTATCACAAACGCTGGCAAGATATCTCAATAACCATATAATACTAATGGGTGACTTCAATGCCCAAGTTGGAACAAAACAATGCAAGGAGGAATACATCCTGGGAAATTTTGGCCATGGAAAAAGAAGTCCACATGGAGAATTGTTAGTCGAACTCTTACTGCAGCACAATTTAACGCTCTTAAACAGTCTGTATAAGAAGAATCATAGAAATAAATGGACATGGACCTCACCTGATGGCAATATCAAAAATGAAATTGACTACATAACAACAAACTACCCGAAAGCTTTTACAGATACGTCAGTCTTAACTAAATTCAACTTCAATACTAACCATCGTATGGTAAGATGCAACATAAGAATTGAACCACCAAAAAAACCTAGAAAATATTTTGGCTCACACACCACAGGACATAAAGAAGAAACCATAAAGAAAATAAAACAATCTCTAACTGATTCAGCTGTAGAACTAACTGGAAATAATATTGATGTTCTGACAAAATATGAAAAACTATCGAATCTACTAACTCAAGTAAAGGTTGATAATCTTAAAATAAACAAATACAAACTAAGTGATACGACGCTACAACTTATAGAAAAAAGAAAAAACCTACTCACAAAACACCCTAAAAAAGAGATCATAAAAACTATAACAAAATTAAGCAAAGAAATCAGAGAGAATATAAGGAAAGATAGAAAGTCCAAGAGACTGCAGACATTAGAAAAGCATATAGTTGAAACAGGAGGAGTAAAAAAAGCGCTTAAAGAACTGAGAGAATCAAATAAAGAATGGATACCAAAACTAAACAAAAAGAAGCAAATATCATTTAATAGGAAAAACATAAGTATAATAGCCACAAAATTCTACCAGGAGCTCTATTCAAACACAGACACCAAAGAAAAATTGAATCCGACCACAGACAACTATAAAAAGCAAAGAAAAGCGATAACTGAACCTGAAATACTCCCTAGAGAAATAGAAAAGGCTATATTTAGCCAAGAGATGGAAAAATCCCCAGGCCCAGACAAAGTGACAAACGAACTTCTTAAAGGCACTCTCGAGGAACTATTACCAATACTCGCTTCGATATTCAACGAAATACTATCAACTGGTCTATTCCCTACACAGTGGAAAACATCAAACATAATTCTTATATTCAAAAAAGGACAAAAGGAAGATATAGGGAATTACAGACCTATAAGCTTGATGTCAAATATCTACAAGGTATTTTCCAAAATTATTTTGGAAAGAGTAAGCAAAAAGCTAGATGAAAACCAACCACGAGAGCAAGCTGGCTTCAGACAAAGATACTCCACTCTAGACCACATACACACAGTGAAGCAAATAGTAGAAAAATATAATGAATACAATAAAAAACTTTATATGGCATTCATTGATTATTCCAAAGCTTTCGATAGTATTAGTCACACAGTCATATGGGATAGCCTAGAACAGCAAGGGATACCCCTAAATTACATTCATATAATAAAAAACATCTACTTAAACGGCGAAGCGAGGATCCAGCTAGAAACCTTGGGCAAAAAGTTTAAAATCGAAAGGGGAGTAAGGCAGGGTGACCCTCTTTCACCAAAATTGTTTTCGGCTGCCCTTGAAAGTGTATTCCGCAAACTTGATTGGAAAGAATACGGTCTCAACATACAAGGGGTAAAACTAAACCACTTACGATTTGCGGACGATATTGTCTTATTTGAAGAAAACCCGACGCACCTAAACAAAATGCTAGAATCACTCAACAATGAGAGTATAAAAGTAGGCCTATGCATGAATAAGGATAAGACGAAATTGGTAACAAACTCGGAACCAGTCACCATAAAAATCAACAACCAACCACTTGAATATGTGTCCGACTACATCTATTTAGGACAGATAATATCTCACAAAGAGCAAACCACTAAAGAAATTGAGCGACGAATAGGAAACGGATGGAAAAAATACTGGTCCTTGAAAGAAGTCTTGAAATCCAAGGAATTAAGCATGCACATAAAAACAAAAGTCTTCAACTCCTGCATACTTCCAGTCCTCACCTATGGATGTGAAACTTGGGCACTCACTGAACACCACCGAGAAAAACTGAAACGCTGCCAAAGAGCCATGGAGAGAAGCTTAACAGGAATAAAAAAAACAGACAGAGTAAGATGTAGCATAATAAGGGCGAAAACCAAAGTTGCTGATATAATAACCCGGATAGACCAACAAAAGTGGAGATGGACAGGTCACATGTTACGCGATCCTCAAGAGAAATGGTCTAAAAATGTCACCAACTGGTATCCCAGAAACGGCAAGAGAAGTAGAGGACGCCAACAAACACGATGGGAAGACGATCTGAAACTCACGGCTGGACCTCACTGGAGAAGAGTAGCATGTGACAGGTCCCAATGGAAATTGTTAGAGGAGGCCTATGCCAAGAGGCAAACTGAGCTTCGGGACATACTATAAAAAGACCATACTGTATCTATACTAGTGTTAAGTTCAGAATAAAAAGGCTTATTATTATTATTATTATTATATTTGGAAGGTTCATGACGTTTGAACTAGATGGCAATACCATAAACGTGCCATAAGGCAAGGCAAGCCATAAGGTCAAGTTTAGCATGGATAATTTCTAACATTTAATCGATACGATACCTGCTAAAAAGTACTCATTGAATAAAAGTATCGAATGCAAAGTATCGGTATTGAAAGAAAAGTACTCGATACCTAAAAGTATCGATACTTTTTTCGTGTCCCTACGCGTGACTATAAAACAATTGTTATATACAGGCGAAGCGGACGAGTCGGATCCATTTGCGGGTACAACAGCGGAATACGTGGCACGCAAAGAGGAACAAATCGAGAAGCGTCGCAATCGTAAAGTATCAGCTCAGAGGCAGCAGTCGGACCGCGACAATGAACTGTGGGAGAGAAACAGGATGCTTACCAGCGGTGTCGTACACGCCATCAGCGTCAATAACGACCTGGACGAGGTAAGGATAGCAACTATTTTCATACAAGTACCACTGCTGGGCTCCTTTGCCTGCCCAGATGACGTAATGGATAAGGTTGGCATCCCGCGCAGGACAACACTTTGTCCAGAGGATTTAGCCCGTCACCCGCAGAGAGGCTGACCGCGCGACGGTGACCGACGTCCCCGAGGGGGAACGTCGAGAGGAGAGGGTACCCCGCGACCGGGGTATTCCGTCGGGCCGGCCATTGAAAACAAGTTACTGTGCACAGGTGGTCGGCCCAACAACGAAGGCGTCATGGGGCCGCGCATCGCCCTTCTGTCGCCCCGGAGGGATCCGGGCGGCGGATGCGTTGACCATGGCCCACTCCCTAAAAAAGGGGACAACACTTTGTGTGATCCAAAAGTTGTTCTGTTTGTATGTAATTTGTGTCCGTTAATTATGTTTGTAAAGTCCTCGCAATACAAGGATTGCCTTAGTGCAGGGTGTTGTCTTTTAAAATAAAAATACAAGGGCAACTGAGTTATAACGTTGGTCAAACGGTTTGGTTCAGGGTTTTGATTCCAATTTACCTTATTTTGTATAAATGTTATCTGCATATTACATCCCTTGGTTGTTATTTACGACACCTATGTGTAAGATAAGGGGTGCTGAATTGTATTCTCACTCCATCACTATACGGAAAGTTAGGAATACGATGTACCAGCCCCCTTTCTTTTGTGACAGGCTATGATCTAGCTAGACTTTTCCGTGTGGAGACCGAGTAAGAATACAATTCACCACCCGTGGATGTCGAAAAAGACGACTAAAGGATATTAATTTGCAGACAGCATCGATGCAAGAGAAGGTAAACCCGAAATAAAACTATACCGCCCAGACTGGGCGTGCGCGTATAACCAGCGTAGTAGATCAATTTGCCTCCCAATTGAGGAGGCAATAATTCCCCATAATTGAAAAGCCCACCCGCTTTCTTGCCCGTGGGTGTCGTAAAAGACGACTAAGGAATATAGTATGCATATAATATCTATGTAAGAAATGAAAAACTCAAAACAATGGCCTATGCCAACACGTTTGACCAGCGTGGTGTAATAGATCAAGGCCCGAGCGCAACAGTGGAAAGTATATGGGCTTAGATGATGATGGGTGATGCAGCCAATAGTCAAACGTATGTTTAACTAGCTTTTGCCCGCGGCTTCGCCCGCGTAAAAATTTACTTGCATATTGAACTATTATCGCAAAGAATATTATCGACATAAAAAGTATTACATTTCTTAATTTAAGAAATACTCTATCTACGTGTCAATTTTCATCCAAATCTGCTCAACAGTTTAAGCGTGATTGAGTAACAAACATCCAAATATCTTCACAAACTTTCACATTTGAATATTACTTCCAGCCTTGTAGTTCAGATTGCCATGCAAATACGATGGTATTGTGGCCTTTCCTTAGTCTCTGATAACGTACTTTCCATTGGTGAAAAAAAATTATATCAATCAAACACCCGCAGTTTCATTCACGTAGACCCCATTCCCATGCCAATACCGAGATAAAAAATGCCTATGTAACTTGCTGATATTATAAATTTACATGGGTAAAAAAAATAATATAAATCCCAGAAATATCAGAGATATAAATTGCCTATGCTACTCGCTGACAACATAGGTAGCTTTCCATTGGTGAAAGAATTTTAAAAATTGGTCAACATCCCCCGGTATAGTTGTCGTTCCTGGGCAAATACCGGGATGAAAATAGCCTTTATATGGTATTCACTGATAATATAGCTTTTCATTAGTGAATTAATTTTTTAAACCATTATATTCCCGTGATTTCACCGGCATTGTACCCGATCCCGTAGGAATATCGGGATAAAAATAGCTTAAATATGTTACTCGCTTAAAAATAGCTTTCCATTAGTGAAATAATTTTAAAATCGACTTAACTCAGCCACACCGGGATAAAATATAGCCTGAGATAAAATAGTCTAAGTTATTCCTTATGTATGACTGGTAGACCTGATGGTAAAATATAATCAATATCGGTCCAGCCATTTTGAAGATTACCTGTAACGAATAGACAGACAGACAAAAAAATTTGGACCGTATTGTGTGAGCATAAATAAAACCTATTATTTTGATAGACAAACAGACGCTTCAAATTTATTTATTTGTAGAGATAGAAAATTGTAATAATATTTTGATTGTAACTTACTGTCTGGTAGCTGCTAGAAATATTACCACGTTTTCATTGTTCGTGGGTGTCGCAAAAAATTCTACTAAGACAAAGATTTACATCGACCTGGACCAATTCGTGATGCCGTCTGGCCAACAATGTCGGCCAGGTTTTAAAATGTTGCTAGAACCTTAGCAATATATCTACGATGGCAGTAGTAGGTACCCTACCTACATATCGCGTCGATCCAAAGTAATTAGGATAAGAGCAAGATAATGATGATATATCATTGGCTGGGTGTCTTCGACTATATGCGTTTTATCCTTTTGGGGCAGCCCAAAATTGTTTCTTAGTGCGTGCTTACCCCAAATAACCGAAATCGGTATACAAAATTTCACATTCTTAGGCCCGGTATCTTTGGCTATACGCTTTCAACCTCTTAGGGGTTGAATTGCCAAAAATTCTTTGTTAGAGCTCGCTTATCCTTGCCAAAATTTTCTTCATAGTGCTTGGTAAGTGAGCACTAAGAAAATCTGGGGGTAATCCAAGAAAGCCAACCGTGTACTAAAATGATCCTTCCTAGGCTCAGTGATTTCGGTTAAACGCTTTTCACCCCCTTAGGGCTAAAATTGCAAAAATCTCTCTTCCCCCAAGAAAGCCAACTTTATACAAAATTCCATGTTTCTAGGCCTAATGATTTCGGCTATATATTTTGCACCCCTTTAGGAGTTGATTTTAATAAAATAATTTCTTAGAGCTCACTTAAAACAAAGGAAAGAGAATTGCATAGAAAGTTTTACGTTCCTAGCTCCAAGAGTTTCGTCTATACGCTTTTCACTCACTTAAGTGGGTGATTTTCCAAAAATCCTTTGCTAGTGCTCGTGTACCCCAAGAAATAAGACGACGTAAAAAGAAAATACTTTCCCCTATTTCAACCCCTTATACCTATTTTTTCGCAATGAAAAGTAGCCTTATATACTTTCTCAAGCTTTAGTTCATCTCTGTACCAAATTTCATCAAAATCGGTTAAGTGGTTTCGACGTGAAAGACTATATGCTTTTCAATCCCCTTTTTTTGGGGTGAACTGCGGTCAGCGCGTTCCTCGCACCACTCCGTCCGGGGCGACAGAGGGGCGTAAGCACGCAACACCCGCAACCCACCCGAACACCATATCGCCTTCGTCGTTGGACCGACCACCGGAGCAGGGTTACTTGTGCTTTTCAACCCCTTAAGGAGGTGAATTACCAAAAATCCTTTGCTAGTAATCGTGCACCCCAAGAAATACGATGGTGTAAAAAAAGTACGTTTCTAGGCCCAGTGGTTTCGGCTGTATGCTTTTTGGTATTTTAGGGGTTGACTTTCATCCCTATGTAAGTGAAACTACCAAAACGCTAGAACGAATATTTATTTATTTATTATCAGGTGCCTTCATACAAAGATTCACGGTTCTATCATCGAAAATGATGAATTTCCATACAAAATATCATCCCCTATTTCAACCCCTTATACCCATTTTTCCCAATAAAAAGTAGCCTATATCCTTTCTCAAGCTTCAGTCCATCTCTGTATCAAATTTCATCAAAATCGGCTTAGACGTGAGAGGCTATATGCTTTTCACCCCCTTAAGGGGGTGAATTTCCAAAAATCCTTTGCTAGTGCTCGTGCACCCCAAGAAATACGATGGTGTAAAAAAAAATACGTTTCCATGCCCAGTGGTTTCGGCTGTATGCTTTTTGGTATTTTAGGGGTTGAATTTCATCCCCATGTAAATGGAATTTCCAAAACGCTTGAGCGAATAATTATTTATTTATTATTAGGTGCCTCAATACAAAGATTCGTGGTTCGATCATCGAAAATGACGAATTTCCATACAAAATGTCATCCCCTATTTCAACCCCTTATACCCATTTTTTTGCGATAAAAAGTAGCCTATATCCTTTCTCAAGCTTTAGTCCATCTTTGTACCAAATTTCATCAAAATCGGTTTCGACGTGAAAGGCTATATGCTTTTCAACCCCTTAAAGGGGTGAATTTCCAAAAATCCTTTGCTAGTACTCGTGCACCCCAAGAAATACAATGGTGTAAAAAAAATACGTTTCTAGGCATAGTGGTTTCGGCTGTATGCTTTTTGGTATTTTAGGGGTTGAATTTCATCCCCATGTAAATGAAATTTCCAAAACGCTTGAACGAATATTTATTTATTTATTGTCAGGTGCCTTAATACAAAGATTCGTGGTTCTATCATCGAAAATGACGAATTTCCATACAAAATGTCATCCCCTATTTCAACCCCTTATACCCATTTTTTCGCGATAAAAAGTAGCCTATGTCCTTTCTCAAGCTTTAGTCCATCTCTGTACCAAATTTCATCAAAATCGGTCCAGTGGTTTAGACGTGAAAGCGTAGCAGACAGACAGACAGACAGACAGACAGACAGACAGACAGACAGACAGACAGACAGACAGAGTTACTTTCGCATTTATAATATTAGTAAGGATTGAATGCCTCAGTGAATCCTACTTCCTACTAATATTATAAAGATGTTTATTGCTCTTTCACGCAAAAACTACTGAATGGATTTTGATGAAACTTCGCAATAATATAGCTTACATATCAGAATAACACATGGGCTATAATTTAACCCGATATTCCCACGAGAAGAGGAACTGCGAGTGAAACCGCAGGGCGCTGCTAGTAAGTTATATTGTTAAAGTTTCACTTCTGTGACGTATTGTTTTATTTTAATTTTCAGGAGAGCGTTGACCGCGTACATCTGCTTGTACACAATATTGTGCCACCATTCCTCGATGGTCGAATAGTATTCACCAAGCAACCAGAACCTGTCATACCTGTAAGTATTTTTAATATCATTAATCTCATGTTTCCACCATTATAACGCCTGTAAACCAAGATACACAATGATCTCTCTGCAGATAATACCGAGGTTTGACTCTCAGGCAATATCGGAAAATATTTTTGACTTGTGACCCGTAAAAAATTAAATGAGAAAATTGGTTTTAATTGTCTGACCTTTCGAACACTTTGCAACGTTCATGGTCACGGGTGGACTAAGAAGTCTCACGTCCAACAAGTCATTGTTATTACAGAGATTTATCTACCCACTACAGAAAATTAGTTATTAAATTTAGACCAACATTTTAGTACAAATTTATTGCCGGTACAAGAAAATGATTGTATGTGAAAAAACATATTGTTTATGATTAGTAATTTTGAATAAATTAATTTGTAATAATTATTATGACAATTTATTAATTTAAACTTACAGAACTAATAATAATTCTAAATAAACAGTGCATTCAATTTACTTATTGAAATCCATTTTTTTTAAATGGGCTTTTTCTAGTGGAATAATATCCATTCTTGTCAGACAGTTTGATAATTGTAGATATTGTCTGAGGAAAATGCTGCTGTTTCACGCCAAACAAGGGGGTGGCGACAGATTGTATTCCTAACTCTTTCCCACTGGGAAATTACTTACCTTCCTTACTTAGCTAGGTTTTCAATTAAAGATATTTATTATTTAGGTGAAAGATCCGACATCAGATATGGCTATGAATGCACGCAAAGGTTCAGCGCTGGTCAAGGCGTTTAGAGAGCAGAAGGAGAGGCGTAAAGCGCAGAAGAAACATTGGAAACTAGAGGGCACTAAGATCGGTAAGTTTTTGAATGACAAACACAACACATATGTATATAGTAAGTTCACTTCATTTAAAGAATTTGCCTCTCAGGAAGTCTTAACGTCTCCTTCAAAAGTGTTATGGCCATACAATTAATGGGTCCCTCAGATAGTTTTGATTGAATACGTAAACATATGTAAAGCTACTATATCATATTGACCACACTTTAGCACTTTCTCTGCATTGTGTTAAATAAAATACCATTGAGATTGTTTAATATAATACATTAAAATACTAACATTTATCACTTTTTATATTATTATTTTCTCAGGAGATTGCTGGTTTATAACCAGTGTGTATTACCAACGATGACTTACGGCACTGAAACGTGGTCTCTAAATGTCCGCCTCATAAATAAGCTCAAAGTTGCTCAACGTGCTATGGAGCGGGCTATGCTCGGTATTTCTCTACGTGATAAAATCCGAGACACGGCAATCCGTAGAAGAACGGCTGTAACCGACATAGCCCGCAGAATTAGCACGTTGAAATGGCAATGGGCAGGCCACATCGCTCGTAGAACCGACAACCGTTGGGGAAGAAAGGTTCTTGAGTGGCGACCACGAATCGAACGGCGCAGTGTAGGATGACCCCTCACTAGGTGGACTGACGACATTGTCAAAGTCACAGGGAACCGTTGGATGCAAGTGGCACAAGACCATTCCGAGTGGCATTCTCGTGGGGAGGCCTATGTCCAGTAGTGGACGTCTGTAGGCTGATGGATGGATGGAGATTGCTGCTCCATTCACCTGGTGATAGCTTAGCGTATATTCCCAAAAGGAAGTTCCTCTGAGGGGACATTCAGATTATTCACCATAGGTTTGTTTAAAAATTGTTCAGTGTAATCAATTATATATATATATATGTTTTCAGGTAACATTATGGGTATACAGAAGGAGCAAGAGGAAATTGAAGACGGGCCCACTAAAGACGCTTACAAATATGCCGAGCACTTGGATAAAGGTATTCATATTATTTCAATATATCGTAATGCTATTTCAAAATCATTTAATATGTATAAGCACTATAAGATCACTTACCTATTATCAATTTATACATTGTTTTTTAAATAATTTTATTCGGGCAATACTGAAGATCTGAAAAGAAATTCAGCGGTCAAGCCCTGTATTCTTTCAGTGACCCATATTTATATTAAATTAATTACAACATATTTAGTAAGTGTTAGCTACAATGTGATACACTTCGAATCATCATATATTTCCAAAATAAAAAGCAACAGGTTATTCACGGTTGGACCAAAACACACAAACAACCACCTGATCACCAGTTAACCATTATAACATTCATAATTCCCCTCATTCACCTTTGAGGGATGGACAGACTCGCTCCATATAGCCATACCTCAAGCAGAGTCCTCTTATAAAAAGTCCACAATCAAAGTGGTATTTTTTCTTTTTTTTTTTTTTTTTTTATTGCAATCGGTGGCAAACGAGCAAACAGTACACCTGATGGTAAGTGTTGCTGCCGCTCATGGACCTTTACAAGGCCGTTGCCTACCGCGAAGAAAGCGAAGGGTGTGTGAAAGCGTGCATTGAGGCTCGGTGATACCAAGGGCACCACCAAAACCCTCCACACGCAATCACCCTCAGAAAGTTGGGCTTCCGGCTCTCTCGCTCACCGAACGAAGCGCTGTAACAAATTGCTACTACTCAGACGTCGATTTTCTGCGAGAGCATGGTACTGCCCCGGACGGACCGGCCCGTGGCTGTAGACAGATAACTGTCGACAGTGTGGTCCTACCACTCCTAAAATGAATGGATATGAAAAATGCCCCATTTTTTCCCACCAATCTCTCTCCTTAAGAACAATACGCACTGTCTTACCAAACTATCATCTCCATCCGTCATCCTTTTTTTCGGCAGACTATTGTCTGTGCACACTTTTCCTAAATCGTCCGGGGCGACATAGTGCATTCAACCCCATAACCTACCGTATTAGAAATACCATTTCAAGTAACCATCAATATCCTTCCGTGGTATCGGTGACTGGATACGCTTTCGGATACTATCCACTGTCGATGGCAATCAGTCCATCTTCGTCATCCACTTTGGGTATAGGTTGCCATCACTAAAGGGGATAATTCCATAAGCTCTGCTTGGAAGGGGCGTTTACGATAGCCGTTGATGTATGAATTGACTTGGTTTGATTGATGACTTTCCTAGGAGACTGCTGCCCTAATAACCCATCACCACACAAAGTCAATAAGTTAAGGTTAAACAGGATTCTATTCTTTTCTTCACAGAAGCGGCAGAACCGGAATCCAAATCCGACTTTGTGAAGAAGAAGACCATATCAGAGCAAAGAAGATACCTGCCCGTGTTCGCCGTGAGGGAAGAATTGTTACAAGTTATTAGAGAAAATAGCGTGGTCATCATTGTTGGTGAGAAATACTTGCATTTCTGTTTAGTTATTCCCCTTTTCCGTGTGGTGACGGAGTAAGAATAAAATTCACCACTCCCTATCTTGCTCGTGGATGTCGTAAAAGATGACTATGGGATATAATATGCACATAACATCTGTGCAAGAGAAGGAAAATTCGAAATAAAACCCTATACCAACAAGTCTGACTAGCATGGTATAGTAGGCCAATTTCCCTCCCATAGTGGAAGAAGCCAGAACTATGAGTGGAACGTATATGGTCGGAGATGAGAAATGAAATTATGTGTATGAAATGAAATTATGTGTATGAAACGTAATTATTGTTTTCTTTGGGATTTTTTAATCTCTTAATAGAATTCTGGTTCCGAACTGATATTTCTAACCCGTAGTTTTAAGTGAAATGAATTTGAATTCGAATGCCCCTTAACTCGAAAACCGGATAGCGTTTCGGTTTCCATGCAGGACAATATTTGTATGATTTACAAATTGATGTGCCAAGTCTGGTTGTAATTTGTGATCGCTAATTGTATGCTAAGTCTATCGCCATACAAAAATTGATCCTCAATGCTGGGTATTGGATTATAAAAAAAAAGTCAATGTAGTCTTTAAAAAAAGTACAGGTTAACTTAAAAACTTTGACAGCAATCTATACCAATAAATAAAATTGGAGTGTCTGTTTGTAATGTCAAAATAATAGGCTTTTTTCATGCTCACACGGTTATTTGCACGACACCTATGCCTAAAATACAGATTAAAAATTTTATGTCTGTCTGTTTGTTCCGCAGGCAGCGTCTCCCTCCTGGAAGTGTACAACACGTTACTAAGATCACCCGCGCCTGCCAAACGTGGCGATTACAGCAATATCCCCTCATATATGGGGCTTATGTCCATTAATGGACGGCGAAGAGCGAAATGTTTTTCTATCCATAGCAAACAGTGGCAAACTGCACACCTGATGGTAAGTGTTGATGCCGTTCATGGACCTTTGCAAGACCGCTGTCTATCGCGAAGAAGGTGAAGGCAATGTGAATGCGTGCAATGATGTTTGGTGATACTAAAACCATCACTAAAACTCCCCACACGCAAACATTCTCAGAAAGTTGAGCTTCTGGCTCTCTCGCTCACCGAACTAAGCGCAGTAACAAATTGCTACTACTCGGACGTTGATTTTTTGCTCAGCGGACGGACCGGCCCGCGACTGTAGACAGATAACTATCAACAATGTGCTCCAACCATTATTTACAATGAATGATGATGAATGTTTTTATATTTCAGGTGAGACTGGCAGCGGTAAGACAACACAGTTGACACAATACCTTCACGAGGAAGGCTTCAGTCGCCTCGGCATGATTGGTTGTACACAACCGCGCCGTGTCGCCGCCATGTCTGTAGCCAAGAGAGTCTCCGACGAGATGAACACCAAACTAGGTAAGATGCATTTAACTTGGAAAATTACCATCTCGTATATGGACTTGCCATGTCTTCAGTCTTTCCGTTTGGTGACGGAGTAAGATAACAACTCACCAACCCCAGTCTTGCCCGTGGATGTCGTAAAAGATGACTAAGGGATCATTGCAGATAACATCTATACAAGAAAGAACCCGTCTGATCAGCGTATATTAGGTCAATTTCTCTCCCATTGTGAAAGAGACTCGAGCCCAGCAGTGGGACATATATGAGCGGTGATGATGATATGGATCTACAAATGCTGATGGTATATCTATCCATCTATCAACATACCATCGTCCGTGTGGTGATAGAGTAACTATTATACAAGTCACCGGTCTTTTGTCTTACTCTAGATATCGGCTAAAATGGCTAAAGGATACAACGTGCAAGTTAAAAAAAGAGAACTTAAAATAAAAACTTCTTCACTAGCATGTCTTACTAGGTAGGTCAAGTTGTGAATAGGGCTCGAGCCCAACAGTGGGACGTATATGAGCTGAGACGATGACGACGACGACATCACCATATCGACATCCAGTATTGGACATAGGCCCCCCGCTTAGGAGTTTATGTCATATTGATTATTAGTTAATTGGAATTAGTGTTATACTCTTCTCCGCTTTGCCATTCACTGCTGGACGTAAGCGTCCCTCATGTTTTGTAACAAAGTGCGGTCGCGTGCCGCCAGTATCCAACGTCTCCCAGCAACTCACCACTTGAGAACCTTTCTTCCCCTGCTTCCACTTGAGGATCTTTCTTCATAGGTTCATCGAGCGACGTGTCCTGCCCATTGCCATTTCAGCGTGCGAATTCTTCGTGATATGTTGTTTATATCCTTTCTTCTGCGGATTTCTATATTTCGGATTCTATCTTACACAGAAATTCCAAGCATAACACCCTCCATACTGAGCTGCTGGAGCTAGTAAATGTAATACAATTTCAATACCTTACAGGCGATGAAGTGGGTTACGCGATCCGTTTCGAGGACTGCACGTCCCCGAATACAGTGATAAAATATATGACAGATGGTATACTACTCCGCGAGGGTTTGAGAGAGCCTGACCTGGACAATTACTGCGCGATCATCATGGATGAGGCCCACGAGAGATCTCTCTCCACTGATATGCTGTTCGGACTGCTGAGAGAGGTAAGTGATAGATTATAATTTGATTAAATTTAATTGCGACTTATAATTTATGTTTAATATTTCTTGTTTTTTTTTCGTATTAGCTACGGTTGAAACTTCACAGGGCCATAGGGCCTTGAAGAAGTCTTCAGTTCTCTATAATTTTCCGTCATAAAGTGTAATTTTCTTTTATCACGGTGATCGGTAGTTACCGAAACAAGATTTTGAAACATCGAAAAGTATTTTGAAAATTATTACTCTGGCACTGATACCTTACATCTTTAAAACCTAAAAGTCTTTGTCCTTCAGTAAGTCAAATCGTCGCATTCAATGTCGCTATTAATGGTATCTTCTGGTAATTATGGTGACAAAATAAAATGAATGCAAAGCACTGTCATGTTATATTCCCTACACCTCAGTACTTCCTCCGCATCACATTACATAAAATTCCTTCATAATTCTTTAATATAACACATTAAAACATATGATATTGAATATTAACAAGAGCACATAACACTTTCCGTTTCCAAAACTCTAATTCGTGTGGAATTGAGAATGGTAAATCATAAAAAAAAGATAATAATAATTATCATTTATTGTTCAAGCCATATAAAGTCATATTGCAGTTACAATATATTCTGTTTACATATGAGGGGTAGTGAAAATGTAATCCCTGAATACTAAACTAGATTTAAGTCCCTGTGTTTTAGGAAACAGTATTCCGCTGTAACAAAGGTGAACTGTGGGTTTGCTTAGACATTGATAACATTAATAAAATAAGTTATAAAAGAAATAATTGTAGAAATAGATATAAGAGGCATTAGTGGAACAAAATTATAAGGAGTAGTCATCAGACAGTCATGAAATGTTAGTAGGTACATAAAAGTCTGTACACTATATCATCAACTCAGCCCATACCCGTCCCAATGCTGGGCTCGGACCTATGGGAGGGAAATTAACCTACTATACTACGCTGGTCAGACGTGTTGTAATAACAGTTTGTGAGATCCACAAATTGTTGTTCTAAGTCTGAATGTTTTTTTTATTTTTTATTGCAACCGTTGGCAAACGAGCAAACAGTACACCTGATGGTAAGTGTTGCTGCTGCTCATGGACCTTTACAAGGTCGCTGCCAACCGCGAAGAAAGCGAAGGGAGTGTGAATGCGTGCATTGAGGCTCGGTGATACCAAAGGCACTACCATAACCCTCTACACGCAAACAGAAAACTGTGGACAGTTCGGTCCTACCACTAGGAAAATGTAATTTGTGTCCGTTAAATATATGTTTGTAAAGTCCTCTGCAATACAAGGATTATGTATTTCTTTAGTATAAGGTGCTCTGTCTTAAAAAAAAAGCGTGCGTGCAAAGTACGCATGTCAGAAGTGAAACATCTTTATCTTTTATCCTTCATAATTTATCCTTCATTTTAAATAAAACTACTTTACGGATTTTATCGCGTTTGTATTTGATTACCCGACATTTCGAACACTTTGCAGCGTTCATGGTATTGTATAATTATGTATTAAAATGTGGGTCAATATTGAATAACTAATTTCTGTATCGGGTAGATAATTATAAATTTTCTGCAGTAACGTTGTTGGACGTGAGACATCTTAGTCCGCCCGTGACCATGAACGCTGTAAAGTGTTCGAAACGTCGGGTAATCAAAAATCAAATACAAACGCGATAAAATCCGTAAAGTAGTTTTAGTTAAAATGTGTAACACTCGCGTAAACATCAGAGATAATTATCCTTCATCCTTTATCCTTCATCCCTCATCCTTTATCCTTTAATCCGTCAATTATAGACGGATTTAAAAATAATATAAAATAGTATATATATTTCTGTCTCATTCTTTGTCGGCTTCATCCTACATATTTTTGTATTTGTGTCTCTTACCTGTCGTTTTTTCCGTTGCATCCCGTCTGAAATCACAACGATTCTAAAGAAGTTTCACTTTAAAAATTCTAACAGGCAATTAATGATCATTTCTGATGTTTAAGCGATTTTTTTTTTTGCCGTTGGTGGCAAACGAGCAAGCAGCACACCTGCTGGTAAGTGATGCTGCCGCACATGGACCTTTGCAATACCAGGGGCACAGCCAGGCCGTTGTCTACCGTGAAATAAATACTCTTCTTAAGCCTCGTTTAAAGAAGGACATGTCATAGCGCTCGGGAAACACAGCAGCAGATAGTTCATTCCAAAGCTTGCACGTACGTGGGAGAAATGATCGCTGGAAACGTATAGTTGAAGAACATAATGTTTCCAGGTGAAATGGATGAACCTTGCTGCGGTATCGAATGGTACGTTGGTAAAACGTCGACGGTGGTACCAAGTCAAACATTTCCTCAGAGCACTCCCCATGAATATTATACATTACTAGCAATCCGCCCTCGCTTCGGTTATAGGTTATAGTCGTTTTACCCGCGTAGTTCCCGTTCTCGTGGGAATACCGGGATAAAATATAACCTAGTTTACGCCCTGATATTATAGCTTTCCATTGGTGAAAGAATTTTTGAAATCGGTCCAGCCGTTTTGAAGATTACCCGGAACAAACAGACAGACAAAAATTTTTTAATTGCTATTTTAGGCATAAGTGTCGTGCAAATAACCGTGTGAGCATGAAAAAAGCCTATTAGCCTATTATTTTGACATTACAAACAGACACTCCAATTTTATTTATTGGTATAGATAAATAAAAATATTTTTACACATAAAATGCGTAAAAATAATTTTATTTATAACTAGCAACCCGCCCTCGCTTCGCTTCGGTTGTAGGTTATAGTCGTTTTACCCGCGTAGTTCTCGTTCCCGTGGGAATACCGGGATAAAATATAGCCCAGTTTACGCCCTGATATTATAGCTTTCCATTGGTGAAAGAATTTTTGAAATCGGTCCAGCCGTTTTTAAGATTACCCGGAACAAACAGACAGACAGATAAAAATTTTTTAATTGCTATTTTAGGCATAGGTGTCGTGCAAATAACCGTGTGAGCATGAAAAAAGCCTATTATTTTGACATTACAGACACTCCAATTTTATTTATTGGTATAGATAATTAATGTTATATGCGTATTATATCACTTAGTCGTCTCATACGACATTCACGAGCAAGATAGGGAGTGGTGAGTTGTAATGATCTATTGATACTTGATCCAAATCTACTTTCGAGTATAAAATTATTTCTAGTCTTAAGTTTACGTATGTCCGCTAAGCTAAGCGGTTATACTACGCTACCTACAGTACAATTAATAATTTCGAACCTTCAGTGTCAATTCACTTTATCTGAACGGCCAAATTATGTATTTAGGTTCGTATCCTAACATAAAAAGGTAACAGTGGTCGGCCTAATCGCGAAGGGTTGGGAATACGGTGCGTTATCGAGCCGCGCTCTGCCCTTTTGTCACCCCGGACGGGACAGATAGCATGTGTCTAGACTATAGCCCGTCAAAAAAATGCATCTCCTTCCTAATATTATAAATGCCAAAAGTTTGTTTGTTTGTTACGCTTTCCAGCTTATCCACCGAACCGATTTCAAAAATTCTTTCACAAATGGAAAGCTGTAATATCAGGGAGTAACTAACATAGACTATATTTTATCCCGGTATTCCCACGGAAACGGGTACAACGCGGGTAAAGTGACTGAAACTGAAGCGAAGCGAGGGCGGGTCGCTAGTCTTATATGTTTTGTCTCTACAGTTGACGCATGTGTGTTCGCATATCTGACACATTGAATTGATTTATTTGTCTTTACAAACTATACATATAAATAAAATTGAAGTGTCTGTTTGTAATGTCAATCTAATAAGTTTTTTCGTGCTTACGTGGTTATTTGCACGATATCGATGCTTAAAAATTATTTTAATTTTTTTTGTCTGATTGTCTGTCTGTGATTGTCGTGTGGTGACGGAATAATAATACAATTCACCACTCACTATCTTGCCCGTGGAAGTCGTAAAAGACGATTAAGGTATATAATATGCACATAACGTCTGTGCAAGGGAAGGAAAATTCGAAATAAAACCCTATACCAAAACGTCTGATCAGCGTGGTATAGCAGGTCAATTGCCCTCCCATTGTGGAGGAGGCTCGAATCCAGCAGTGGGACGTATATGAGCTGTGATGACGATGATGAATCTTCCAAACGGTTGAACCGAATTTAATAATATTTGACTACCAGGTACCTATCTATGTAATGAGTAACTTAGACTATTTTACCTCTTAAGAAACTCCTTTAAAATTTTGCCCGATCCGGGCACGAGGCGTCATGGACTGCAGTCGCGTATATTTTATAAGATATTGAAGAAAATGCGGTGCTAAGGCGACTGAAACCGAAGCAAAGCAAGAGCGGATTGCTAGTAGATAAACTTTTTTATACAATTGATGCAAGCGTATTTTCATATCTGACATATTGATTTATTTGTCTTAACAATATTATATTATACTAGCAGTGCCCGCGGACTCCGTTCCGCGTTAGAAATATTTTTGTCCCGGCCCGTTTTTATTTTGCTATCTTTGAAGATATTTGTTTAAACTGTATAGAGTAAAGGGCACAAATATTCGACATTAAATTTCCGTTGTAACAAACATATTTATAAAGATATAGATTAATACCATATCGGCTAAATAAGCTTCACAAAAATTAATTCTTTTTAATCCACAATTTTAACAGTAAAATCAGTTATTGTGAGTTATTCGTAGGAGATAGGCATATGCTATCGCAGACTTTTTTACAGATTTTGATACGTTTTTTAATATTGTAGAACATTGTTTTGTTCTATCCTCAATAGTTTTCGTAGCGCATGCGATGTAAGCAATTTTTTTTACAACTTGGATTACATTATTCAAATTTAAGTAAAGATGCGTAATTCATTTTGGAAATTATTATAGCCTATGACACTCCATAATAACGTAGCTTTCTATTGGTGAAATAATTTGGAAAATCGGCTCAGTAGATCCAGAGATTACCCGTTACAACGTCACAAACTCACAAACGTTATTCTTAAACGGTTTTATTTAGCTTACCCCGTTTGTTTGTTTATTTAGCTCACCCCGTTTGTTTGTTTATTTTTTCTTTGTTGGATCATATTTAGTAATTGAAATTTCACCCTCTTCCTGTCAACCGATTGCTCTGAAATTTGGTATACGCCTTTGGTTTTGGTGACAATACAATTATGTATAGTCAATATTTTTGTAAATTCAAGATGGCCGCCGTTACAAAATGGCGGATAACCTACTTTTTTTTCAATCCCATCAATATGGGTGTCAAATGAAAAGGCTTGACAAGTAGAATACAATGCACTATACAAATTCAAAATCTAAGATGGCCGCCGCTACAAAATGGTGAAGCACCTATTTGTTTATCAATCCCATTATTATGGGTATTAAATGAAAGGGCTTGACAAGTAGAATACAGTGCTCTATACAAAATCAATATAAACACTAAAAACTTGAAAAAAAAAGGAAAAAATAATTTTTAAATTAAACGGTTTTATTGTAAAGAAACAGAAAAATAAATTCGTGGGGCACGTCAAATATCTACAATCGTCGATTAAAATATTTGTTTTGTAGCGTCCCACGATTTTATTTTTACTGTTTCTTTACAATAAAACCGTTTAATTTAATTTTTTTTTTCCATTTTTTATATTAGTATAGATTGACACAATATATTTGTTAGAAATATTCGTTTGCATTGTAACGTGTAGTGCATATCATATCATCATCTCGGCTCATATATGTGCAACTGTTAGGCTCGAGCCTCCTCCACAATAGAAGGGAAATTAACCTTACTATACCATGCTGGTAAAACAGGTTGGCATAGGGTTTTATTTAAAGCTTTCTTTCTCTTGCATAGATGTTATATCCCTCTGTCGTATTTTACGACATCCACGGGCAATGTAGAAAGGGGTGAATTGTGTTCTTACTCCGTACCACACGGAAAGAGAAAGAGAGCGAATTGCTAGTAGGTAAATAAACTTCTTTATACAATTGATGGAAGTGTGTTCCCATTTTTTTTTTTTTATTGCAAACGGTGGCAAACGAGCAAACAGTACACCTGATGGTAAGTGTTGCTGCCGCTCATGGACCTTTACAAGGCCGTTGCCTACCGCGAAGAAAGCGAAGGGAGTGTGAATGCATGCATTGAGGCTCGGTGATACCAAGGGCACCACCAAAACCCACCACACGCAATCACCCTCAGAAAGTTGGGCTTCCGGCTCTCTCGCTCACCGAACGAAGCGCAGTAACAAATTGCTACTACTCAGACGTCGATTTTCTGCGAGAGCATGGTACTGCCCCGGACGGACCGGCCCGCGGCTGTAGACAGATAACTGTCGACAGTGTGGTCCTACCACTCCTAAATATATATATCTGATATATTGATTTATTTGTCTCTACTATATTATATTCTTAGAATAATAACGTATAGAAGGTAAATCCGCGCACACAAAATGAAGCATCTAAATTGGAGCCTAATGGAGCTTACGCCGGACCGTTCCGTAGTGTACAAGTTCACTGTACCGCACGTACGTACGCAACTCTTAAAAAATAAATAGGTAATTATGACGGTTTGTGCATTCCAATGGTGTCACAACACATTTGGAAAACATAAAAAAACATTACTTTTAAAAGTAATTCGACGATTTATGTTAATAAAAACAAAATTTGATTTCATAATTTGTATAGTGGTATTTGTACGTGTGTAATCGCCTGCGCGCATGTACAATTTTTGACTTCATGTTTTTGATCGCTTTGAGTACCGACACTATCCTTCTATACGTTATTATTCTAAGATTATATTGGTACGATATGTTTATTAGAAGTAGGTATGTATTTGCATTGTAACCGTAGTGCATTTCATATGTAGATTGATAACACTTATAACAGTCGATACGGATAGATGTTCCGTGTGATGGCCGCTACTAATACTTTTTTTTTTATTATTATTTAAAAGACGACTAAGGGATTATAATATGCATACAACATCTATGCAAGAGAAGTCCTCTATCCTCACCAACACCATCAACAAGTCTGACCAGCGTGGTCAGACTTGTTGATGGTGTTGAATAGACCTACTATAGGTCAATTGCCATCCTTTTGTGGAGGAGGCTCGAGCCCAACAGTGGGACGTACATGATTTGTGACGACGAGATAAACATAAATGTAAATAAAAAAAATATTAATAGCGTTATTCGATTTTCTCTAAAACCGCATTCCGATCCGATGTTAGATTATTAGATGATTCTTTCCTTCTGCCGGCTTGTCTTAAATAAATATATGTTTAGAAACTAGTGCGTAATACCTGTGGCATGTGTGACAACAATTATAAATATTAGATGAACCTTGTAGATGTCCTTGACCTTGAATAAGACATTGTTGACTGTGTAGTAATGTTTACAGTTATTACACAGTTATATTCAACCTTGAAGGGTTAGACACCTGAGCCAAAGGCCCATACTAAATATAAGTAGATTTTTTATACACAAGACAATCTAAGGCAAGATTTCTTACAATGGAGACCACGGACTCCCTAGGGGTCCGTAGCATGTGTATCAGGAGTCCGCAATACTTTGTGAACATAATTATTAGGAAATTGCATAGTAAACTTGACGAGACGCATTGTCGTTGTCGGGTAACGAATTCTTTGAGTAATACTTACTCTCTTCGGGTCAGGCGAGCTATTTGTTCTGATAACATTTGCTATTACTTATCTTTGCGAGGCAAGGTTCTCGGTTCTAATGTTGATAAAAAGAAAAGTCGCAGTCGATTGAATATCGCCGATGACATGCGGCTGGCTTTGTCAAAGACAATCTCACAATTTATTGTTCTCATCTAGGTCGAACAGCAGCACCCTTCTGATTAACTTATTAGTGAGCGTAACACACGAAGGTCGTGGCCGGCGAGTGCAAAGAAATGAAAGTCTCTTATTTAATTAATTACAAGCTACAGTATGTCGACAATCGATCGATGCTAGATCGAGAGTGACCTAAAACTAACTAACCTAACGCTAAGGTAGGTTGACAATCGATCGATACTAGATCGAGAGTGAGAGTTGGTAGGTGGAGTTGCATTTTGTTATAACGCTCAAGGTAGTGGTGTTACTCATGAGGCACGTTTTGCTGACTATGGTCTTCGTTTCTGCTGCCATCGCTATGTCGATATTGCGGAAAGTGCGTATGCTAGGTCAATTAGGCGGCAGCTAGTTTGGTGCTGAGTGTTCATATAACAAACGTACCAATAAAAGTATTTTTATTAATAAATAAAATAAGACGTTTTTTTTTTCAAAACTAAAATACCTTTTGACAAAGGCCTGTAGAGTTGTTTAAATTGTGCAAGTGGTCCGTAACTGCAAAAAGTTTAAGAAATCCTGATCTTTTTTCTTTTTTTTTTTGGGTGGGCTGCGGTCGGCGCGCCTCCCCACCACTCCGTCCAGGGCGACAGAGGGGCTTAAGCACGCAACTCCCGCAACCCACCCGAAAACCACGTCGCCTTCGTCGTTGGGCCGACCACCGGAGCAGAGTTATCTTGTCGTCAGTGGTCGGGCCGACGGAATACCCCCTACTTGGGGTACCCTCCCATCGACCGACGTCCCCCCCTCGGGGAGGACGTCGGTCTTTCCCCACGCGGTCGGCCTCTCGGCGGGTGACGGACTAATCCCCGGTCACGTCACCCGCGGCCTCGACTAGGGCGGCATGAGGCGCAGGTAGTTGCGCCTGCGCCGCCCCATTCGCCGGCGGCGGATCTCCTTATCGAGGCTGCGCTCCTCGCGCAGGCGATCCGCCGCCTCTTTCTGCGAGATCACTGCGACCGCGTCCCAATTCCCGACGCTGTCGACCATCGCCCTAGCGATGGCCGGCAGCGTCAGGTCGTCACCGATGATTGTGACGAGTTCACGGCGCTGCGTGGCCCAAGCAACGCAGGCCTCGAGCGTATGCTGCGCCGTGTCCTCGTCGCAATCGCAGTGGTGGCAGGACTATGTACTCTCCCTCCTTACGACCTTGTGCAGGTATTTGGCGAAGCTCCCATGCCCCGTCAACACCTGCACTAGTCGGAAAGAGAGCACCTCGTGCCGCCTTTCCAACCACTGCATCAGCACCGGCCGGAAGGCCTCCACGATTCGCACCCTGAACCGAGGCCTCTCCAGCCGGACTGCCCAACGGGCAGAAATCCTGATCTAAGGGATATAATACGCAAAAAATATTTATATTATAAGGAAGTTCGAAATAAAACCTTATACCGACCCACCTAACGTGTTTATAGTAGATCAATGTATCATATCTGTAGAGGCCCGAGCCCAACTGCAAGAAGTACTTGCGTCAATAGGATCCGACAATTTAGAAGTAAGAGTCTTATTCTCTTCTAGTTATCAGCTGTGTGGGCTCCGCTGTTCGCCTTCTCCATAACAAGAATGCAATCAACCAATGATACTTTACTATTCAAACGGGTTATCGTATGGGTTTACTTTAAGTTCTTCATCAGATGCAATTGGCTTTATGAGTCGATTGGGGATCAAATCCACTGACGCAAGATCGTCTATGTTAAATTATCTGAGTCTAGGAATCTTGTGTCCATCATTCGGGACCTAGGCGGTAAATAAAGAACTTTTTGGTGTGTAACATCTTCCCTCTCGATTGCTGTATATTCGTTGTGGGAGTGATTTTGAGAAAGGGACGGCAATGTGTTACAGGATACCGAGAGAGCGCGCGCTATTTTTATTTAGTGGTAGGACCACACTGTTGACAGTTGTTTATCTACAGGCGCAGGCCGGTACGATCGGGGTAGTACCACACTCACAGAAAATCGACGTCTGAGTAGTAGCAATTTGTTACTGCGCTTCGTAGGGTGAGCGAGAGAGCCGGAAGCCCAACTTTCTGAAGGTGTTTGCGTGTGGTGTGCTTTGGTGGTGCCTTTATTTTCACCGAACCTCATTGCACGCTAGTGTTGCCCAAAAAAGTCTTGGTCTTGCGGTCTTGGTCTTGGTCTTGCGAGAAATGCGAGCCCGAGACCAAGACCAAGACCGCTTAATTTTTGCAAGACCAAGACTAGCCGTGCAAGACTTGAGCAAGACCAAGACTGGGCCTGCAAGAGTCTCGCGGTCTTACATTTAATTCAAATCACCATTTCAGCTTATATACGGTTGAGCTCGTGTCTTCTACATAACAGGAGGGAAATCGACCGTGGCTGGAGGGGAATCGCCAAGGAGATCGGCCGTGTTGTTACAGGTCATACATGTCAAGTGTTCCTTCTCTTGCACCGATGTTATATATTATAGCCCTTAGTCGTGGGTTTGCAGTCGCGGGTAAAATAGGGGGTGATGAATTATATTCTTACTCTGTCACTACACGGCAAGTCAAATCAGTCTTGAGATATCCGTCTATTGGCCAATCGATTCTCAATGTTGGTGTTGGCTTTTCATAACTACTCTTCGAAAAGGCTTAAGGACAAAAATACCGTAATCACGAGAGTGCTCTTGCCCATTATACATATTTATATATCCGTTTATTCATTAGCCCAACGACATTCACTGTTGGACATAGAAATATGCCTACAATTAATCTACATAAATGTCCATGTAGGGACAGAGTACGATCACCATCAGGCAGTACATGAAGCGTTGCTCCCAGCGCTATTTTGACTCTGCCACGACTCACCCCAATCCACTAGTTGGAGTAGGTTGGAGCGGTAAACTACGTCCCCTCAAAAATATCCGCGGTCTGACGTCCTCGTCATCTTCTTGAAGAAGAGGATAACGCTATTACGATCGCCCAAGAAAGGCCCTACAAAGCTCGCGCAGCGATAACAAATAAAACGCCGCGGTATCAGCCTCGCCGTCGAGGTCGAAAACCGCGCCGCGTAAAAGTTATTATCCTAAACGTGGCCACGCCCACTTTGCTCTCAGCGACGCCCCGAGCCGAGGTCCGTTCCCCACAGGGGGAGCCCTCGGGCGATGTTCGCTTAACTTACTTACCGGGTTGAGAGCCATCAGCGCTCACCCATTGACCGCGTTAAGCTGTCAAGGTCATCTGTGACCAACAGCTACACACACATAAAAAAAAAGAAGAAAAGACAGAGTACGAATATAATTCACCACTCTCTTACCTGTGGATGTCGTATCAAATCGGATCGGGCAATGGTGTTAGGAACCCATGAAAAAAAATTTTTATAAAAATATAGATTCGTTAATGAATTGAGAGACATGTAAGTTCTCAATTTTGTCATCGTTTTTTCGTGTATATTGATTAAAATGTATAAAGCAATGATACTTAATCTACAACATATTCGTATTTTGTTAAATGTTCATTAGAATTTGAATAAATTAATGATTACGTTTGCATAAGCAAGACAAACTTCGCTTTAACATAAATCAGCTGATCGGCCGATGACCGTTGATGAGTCGCCTTTGTACCTACGTAACCATTGAAAGATTCGCGCAAATCTAATACCTATTTATACTGTCCAAATTTTACATGCTTACATATATTCTGTCTATACATAGCTACATAATGCATAAAATTTAAGGCATAAACTCTTAGACACACATTTTTGTAATCACTATAACTTTTACGTTATATTGTTTTTGGGTAATATACATTCTAATTATGATCTGTGACTGTTGAACTATAACATACACGAACAGTTGCCTCATAACCTGATACATCCTGTGTATATAACATATGTGCAAGAGAAGTGAAACTAGAAATAAAACCCTGTACCAACATGTCTGACCAGCGTGGTATAGTAGATCAATTTTCCTCTTACTGGAAGGAAGCTTAAGCCCAGCAGTGGCACTTTTATGAGCTGTGATGATGACGACGAATATCATACATTTTACAAGTATTAAAACTATAAAATTTTAAATCAGTTTTATATGTTCTTGAATAAATAATATATTAAGAGCTACATGGATCCAGCGGCCAAAGTATTTATATAGGCAATAGAGCAACAGGTTTTTTCAAGTATCCAGAGTATGAGTTAACTAAACTGGAAATACAATAGATACATACCACTTAACTTGAAGGGGAATATAAACAATCGCATTAATTGTAAAATATCGCATTGATTATAAAATGACATAAAATTTATTGTATCAACTGCAATAGTACTGCTTCAATAGTGAACTATAGGCTAGCAGATGGATAGATAGGATAGGATGCTATTTGATTAATTTAGTTGGATTTTTCATTGCCATGATAAATGACTGTTACGTTATTCCAACTGCAAGACTTGCAAGACTTTGCGAGACTTGCTGCAATACCAAGACCAAGACCAAGACTCGGGTGCGCAAGACCAAGACGAGACCAGGTGTGATATTGCAAGACCAAGACCAAGACCGGTCCAAGTCTCGTCTTGGTCTTGCATTTGGGCAACACTATTGCACGCATTCACACTCCCTTCACTTTCTTCGCGATCGGCAGCGGCCTAGCAAAGCTCCATGAGCGGCAGGAATACTTACCATCAGGTTCGCTTGCTGTTTGCCACCGTTCATAATAAAAATAAAATCGTTTGACCAATGAGCGTGCGCGATGACGTAGAGATTGTGCCAACAAATTTTGCGTGAAGTTGGTATCACGACGTACCGTCGGCCAATACTACATGCGTGTGTGTGTGCGTGACAATAAGGAGAAAGGAAAGGGTAATTCAACGTTGCCAACCGTACGATTTAAATCGTATTTATACGACGTTATATTAGCTATTTTATTTTTTTTTTGTTTTATATTGCTATTGCGTACTTGCTGCGATTAGAATTATAACGCACTATATTTTATGCTTACATTATTTTCGACAATTCTCTTACAATTGTCGAACATACTTATTTTCATCATTTCGGCTCGTTTACGTCGTTCTACTGGGCTCCAGCCTCCTTCACAATAGGAGGGAAATTGACGCTGGTCAGACGTGTTAGTATAAAATTTTATTTCGAGTTTTCCTTCTCTTGCATAAATGTTAGTCCTTAGTCCTCTTTTACGACACCCACGGGCAAGATGGGGAATTGTATTCTTACTCCGTCACCACACAGAACTTTATATATATTTCATCTCAATTTCAGAGCAAGATAACATATCAAATGTTACACGTCATTTACGAATACTGTAAGGCGTTTTAGTACGAGACGTCATTGCCCGTTGGGCAGTCCGACTGGAGAGGCCTCGGTTCGGGGTGCGAACCGTGGAGGCCTTCCGGCCGGTGCTGATGCAGTGGTTGGAAAGGCGGCACGGGGTGTTCTCCTTCCGACTAGTGCAAGTGTTGACGGGGCATGGGAGCTTCGCCAAATACCTGCACAGGGTCGTAAGGAGGGAGAGTACACCGTCCTGCCACCACTGCGATTGCGACGAGGACACGGCGCGCCACACGCTCGAGGCCTGCGCGGCTTGGGCAGTGCAGCGCCGTGAACTCGTCGCAATCATCGATGCCGACCTGACGCTGCCGGCCATCTATCGGCTAGGGCGATGATCGACAGCGTCGGGAATTGGGACGCGGTCGCAGCCTTCTACGAGACAGTGATCTCGCAGAAGGAGGCGGCGGATCGTCTGCGCGAGGAGCGCAGCCTCAATGAGGAGATCCGCCGCCGGCGAATGGGGCGGCGCAGGCGCAACTACCTGCGCCTCATGCCGCCCTAGCCGAGGCTGCGGGTGACGTGACCGGGGATTAATTAGTCCGTCAATCGCCGAGAGGCCGACCGCGTGTGGAAAGACCGACGTCCTCCCCGAGGGGGGGACGTCGGTCGATGGGAGGGTACCCCACGTAGGGGGTATTCCGTCGGGCCGACCACTGACGACAAGTAAACCTGCTCCGGTGGTCGGCCCAATGACGAAGGCGAGGTGGTTTTCGGGTGGGTTGCGGGAGTTGCGTGCTTAAGCCCCTCTGTCGCCCCGGACGGAGTGGTGCGGAGGCGCGCCGACCGCAGCCCACCCACAAAAAAAAAAAGAAAAGGCGTTTTAGTAGCTTCCTTTTTTTTATCATTACCTAACATATAATATCATTTCATAACATATATCAAATAAGTCGCATTTTTTGCTTATTATTATTACTTTAAATTAGGCTTGCAACGAATATTCGGTTACTATTGGGTATTCGGTCTATTCGGCTGCTTTTATTATATTCGGCCGAATACCGAATATTTAAGTAATATATTTTGTTATAGGGAGATAATTGGTAAAATGAAAAAGAAATTCGTTTCATTACGTACGTATACATTCATATCTCTTATAATCATTTAAGTAGTCATTGGTACATAACACAGGTCTATAATCATTTTCTGTATTAGAAATGTTAAGGATTCTATGTATTTGAATTATTATCGTAATCAAAATTTAAAAGGGGAAGGTTATAGTGCAGAAAGAAAAAAATTCTGCATTTTTAGGAAGTAGTTTACTTCTTTTTCTCATAGACCATCCCAGCTTCAGAGAAAAGGCGCTCCGAATAAACACTACTTCCTGGCGCCGACAAATATTTTGCTGCAATCTTGATCAAACAGGGAAATTTAAATTTCTTTGCTTGCCATCACGTGTACGGATTGTCATGACGTGATATGTTGGTATTACTAATACTTAAGAAAATATTAAAAGAGCGACTGCGGGCGCGCGGGCAGTGAGTACAGAGTGAGTAGAGAATAAACGAGCGCGAAACAATCACGTCTGTACAATTTTGGCACTAAAATTCGGCCGAACACTTATGCCTAATATTCGGCTATTCGGTCAGGGGTCTTGCCGAATATTCGGTATACTGCTGAATATACTATTCGTTGCAAGCGTACTTTAAATAAAAGTTATATAAGTAGCGACCCACCCTCGTTTAGCTTCGGTTTCTGCACTTTGCCCGCGCATTTTAATTCTCTGAAAACTTCTAAGGTACCTGAACCTATTCAGTATATTGATATTCTTGTTATGGTAATTTTGATTTAATTAAATACAACAATTAACAAATGTATTTAAATTAAATAAAGACTAATTCTGTATTGTTTAAAATAGCTTCGTAAATAGCCCTTTTTTTCAATATGTACCTAATAACTATGCTCATATCTTTCATCATTATCATCATCGCAGCCCACATACGTCCCACTGTTGGGCTCGGACCTCCACCACAATGGGAGGAAATTTGACTTACTATACCATGCTGGTCAGACATGTTGGTATAGGGGTTCACTTCGAGATTTCCTTCTCTTGCACAGATGTTATGCGCATTTTATATCTCATAGTCGTCTTTTACGACATCCACGGGCAAGATAGAGAGTGGTGAATTGTATTCTTACTCCGTCACCACACGGAAATCTTTAGAATATGGTTTATTAACGAGAATTTATTTGTATATATTTTTAAACTACCTCCTCTCAATAGGTTACAACCTTACTAAAGTGTTTGCATTGCAAGCGCACAAAATAACAAATATTTGAAATTATTCAACTTTTCCCTATTATAATTTTCATCATCGTCGTTTCAACTCATATACGAGGGGTGATCCAAAAGTAATGATAATCAGTTATTTCTAGTGCACACAAAAATACAAAAAAATTTCAGTCACTTGCTCAGTTACCCACTAGTTCAGGAAAAAAAAATCATATAAATAGGCCACAATTCCCGGGAGCTACATTCATTTGAATACGGACTGTCAAGGAGTGAACATCAAAATGGAAAAACACGAAATCAGAGCTGTCATTAAATACCTCTGCTTGAAAAAAATGTCTACCAAAGACATACACAGCGACTTGGTGGAAACATTAGGGGACTCTTCTCCTCCATATTCCACAGTTGCACGCTGGGCTAAGGAGTTTAAGCTGGGAAGAACATCGACGGAAGACGAACACCGCGAAGGACGCCCATCGACGTCCCTCACTGAAGAAAATGTGAAAAAAGTTGAAGAAGTTGTATTGGAAGATCGAAGAGTGACTATCAGGCATGTAGCTGAGGTCACAGGGATCTCATATGGCAGCATTCAAAGAATCCTTGCGAACGAATTGCATATGAGAAAGGTCTCCGCGCGTTGGGTACCGAAAATGTTAAACGACGAGCAAAAGAAGAAACGAGTCGACATGTCAAGAGCAAATCTCGAAAAGTTCCAGGCAGACAAGGACAATTTTTTGTCACGTTTTGTGACCATGGACGAGACCTGGATCCACCATTTTGATCCTGAAACAAAACAACAATCGATGACATGGAAACGATCCGATGAACCGACGCCGAAGAAATTCAAAGTGTCAAGCTCAGCAGGGAAGGTTATGGCGTCTGTTTTTTGGGACGCTGAAGGAATAATCATGGTGGACTACTTGGAAAAGGGGGCCACTATTACAGGCTCCTACTATGCAGAACAAATAAGAAGATTGCGGGAGGCTATTAAGGAGAAAAGGCGAGGCAAACTGCGGGCTGGAGTGTTGTTCCATCAAGACAACGCACCTGTTCACAAAGCTGCAATTGCCATGGCTGGCATTCAGGAAGCGGGCTTTGAGTTGGTGGAACACCCCCCCTATTCACCAGATCTAGCCCCCAGTGACTTCTATCTCTTTCCACGACTCAAGGAACACCTCCGAGGCAAGAAATTTGATGATGATAGCGACGTGATGGCCGCGGTTGAGGACTTTTTTGAGAGTCAAGATAAAGATTTTTTTTGTAAGGGAATTTTAGGTTTAGAAAAGAGATGGACTAAATGTATAGACTTGCTAGGAGACTATGTTGAGAAATAAATATATTTTTTTATTTTATTCATTGTGTTTATTATTGATTATCATTACTTTTGGATCACCCCTCGTACGTCCCATTATTGGGTCGTCTAGCCGCATAAACTTCGTAAAAAAGGGGACCAAGTTGTTTGCTTCGGATATTAATATATAGATGTAAAGATAATTGAAACACTGAATATTATAAAGTTATCATTTATTCATAAAAATGCTTCATTATAAATAGAACATATTCATTCACGAATAATTCTCACATCAATCACATTTAACATTAGGTCGCATAAAACATCTATGCACATTAAAATACTTTTAAACTCCAACCAGATATTGGTTGGACAACGTATAAATAACTTTAAAAGTTTTGACTAATTCAATTTACATTGAGCGTTATGCCAGAAACATAATCGTATTACAAATTCAAATTTGGAAAAAATACATTCCAAATTGGAAATATATATTCCAAATTGGAAAGATAAATTCCAATATAAAATAAAACAGTCTTATTTAAATCAGAAAGTGTTACAAATACTCGTAAGACTAGGGCTGCCACTCTTAGACAGATACAAAGATTAAAATTTTAACATTATCGTAAGTAAACATATGGTTAAGTATATAATTAATTACGCGTAGGAGCCAGGAGGGCGTCTTTTTTCTTTTAATAAATAGGAATGTTTTTATTCGCGTATTAAAGCTATAGAGAGCCACTTTCACAACACGTGATTTTATTAATTTTAATTAGATTTATCAACATACAAAATCAATATTAAAATCGTTGCTGTTCCTGTTTATTTTTGTAACTAAAAACATGTCTTCAAAGATGGAAAGTTGTGAAAGGAGCTCTTTATTTCAGTTATCCAAAAATATTATGAAGTACATTGATGAACGTATTTATATTGGCAATATAAATACTGACTGAAGAGACAACGAAACATAAAATATAAATTATGAAATTCTAAAAAGGAACATTAATAAGTAATATCAAATCGGGCCACGCACAAAATCCCATTAGAAATTACAACCCAGTATAAGCCAAATTGGCAACATATTTCCAAAAAAAAAAAACCATTTAAATCCAGAAACTACGTTCTGAACGTATAACTTGTATTTTTTATAAATAATATAATTCCAAATTAAAACCAATTCGAATCTTTACCGAATCTATTGAGAAATTTAATTCCAAATTTAAATTTCAATCCGGTAAGGCGATTCCGGAATAGAATATACTTAGATGATGTCAATTTTCTTGGTCGTTGGCCAGAAACAAGCGTAACAGGCGTTGCCAGCGGGATGGCTCCCACTGGAGGCTGTATCTCAGACGGACTTAGCCTTTTCACGATTCTGACTGACAAGCATCACACCCATATTCATGCCGACATTACCCCACTTGAATGACTCGCTTATCTGCAACAATAGATTGTCGAAATTAGTTCAAAGATTACATACTAAGAGGTTTGAACATATTACCGACTGGTTTAGTAAAGATAAACAGGTCACTATTAAAAACATATCATAAAAAAAATACGTGAGGGCTGCCGACAGAAGTGAAAACTTCAAACTGTGAATAAACATTTGTTGTTTTTGGATATTCATATTGTTTGATCTTAAATTAAAACTTTTTACATATATCTTGGTTTTGACGTCTATCGGCACAGATATAGTGACATTGACATAGCAACAAATATAGTGTTAGGATTAGTATGTCACGCGACCATATCAACAACAGCTTGCTTGAATTTACTCCCAATCCAAGCCTTCATATAGAAGCTTTTCAATTCAAAAAATAGCAATGCACTTATGCATACAAAAATAAAAACCACTGAAAGCATATTGTGGGTATTAATACATAAATATTTTTAAATAGGTACTATATTCCTTTCGACACAGAACAAAGCCGCAATTGGAGCGCCTTATGATAGAGGGTTTATGATTCCGTGCCTATCACGTAAGTCTATTATCACAATGATATCAACATGGTATTATTAACTTTGAATATAAAATAAAATATGTATATCTGTCGCATGTACTTGAAAAAATTTTCTAAATTTATTCATCGAATTTACGAATACTTTTTTTTTGCTGTTAGTGGCAAACAGCACACCTTGTGGTGAGTGATACTGCGCCTAATAAACCTTTACTTAGCCGTTGCCTACCGCTAAGGAAATGAAGGAAATTACTACTACTCGGACGTCGATTTTCTGCGAGAGTGTGTTTATTACCCCAAACGGACCGGCCCGCGGCTGTAGACAAAAGACTGTCGACAGAGTGTTCCTTCCACATAATGATTGCCGATGTTTACGCGATTTTACAGAGTTTGTATCATACGCGATTTTATCGTGTTTGTTTATACAAACTACGGATTTTATCAGTAAAGTAGTTTTATTTACAATGTTCCTACCACATTAAAATTATGTGTATTCTGTTGTTTGGTTTATGACGAACGGTAGACAAAATGTCAAATGACTAAAGCAGAGTGTTATTAATAGACTTTTCATTCGTTCATAGAATATTGAAAACACTATTGTTAAACATTTCAACCGTGGTCAGTAACTATGTCTACGAATATATTGTATTTATTTCTTAACATTAACGACTTTTGATATGGCTCATAAGTAATCGTTGGCGAATGTCGTAATAACCTCATTATTAATAATGCACGTGGCCTAGCTTTATACTTTTAATATTATCTATTGCCATAGGTGACACAAGACATTGTATTTTCAAAGCAAGATGGCGTCACAAAGTAAATTTATTTGTGACGCGTCGATTGCGCGGTATTGTCTTGTGAAATGAATACGAAGTAAATTAACCAAACTAGAAATATATGCATTCGCTTCAACTAGTTTATAGTCCAATTTTATTATTATAGTCTAAATTAGAATATATTGTAATTCGCAATAAGCTAAGCTAAATTTGGAAATCAATACTTAGTATTTCAAAGCTCTATTTAACCCGTTTATATTCCAATGTAACTTTAATATAAAATGCATGAATATATACATCTTGTACAGAATATACATACGTCTTATCACAGAAGACATCAGTTTTATCTTCTCCAAACTGCATATTCGACTTGTAATGAATACTAGGACGATATGGAAGTGATCGTCAAATAAAAGTTACGTACATTAAAGACGAACGTGATAAAGTCACTTATAACCAGTTTCATTTGGCGGTTTCAAGTAAGATTTGCTAGATAGCGCAGCTTGAGTTCGATAAATAGGAATTTTTAAACTATGTTTATTTTAAACATGGAAAATTTCAGCGGTCTTGATTAATTGTTATTTTTTAATAACATTGATATAGATAATTTACAGAACTTCTAAGATCAATCTACGTAAATTAAAAATAGCAATTTGAGAGGTAGGTAAATAATAAATAATTTTATGAGAAATGACGTAAAGAAGCTTAGCTAATGGCTAATTTTGCAGCACCATAAATCATCATAAGTTACAAAATTTCGTTACGAAACGCCATTCCAAATGCATTCCTAATTTAAATTATGTAGACATAGAATCTCTTTACGTTTTTTTTTCTAATTAAAGCCTAGCCAAGTGTTTTTATTTTCTACACAAAATATCTTACTGTGGAAGACTTCATGGGTGTTTAATGCTAGTTCATTTTGCATTGTTATTTTTCATTAATGAAAACGACTATGTAATAATTTTATGGTCTCTTTCAAATTGGATTTTTATTCGCTACTAGCAACCCGCCCTCGCTTCGCTTCGGTTTCAGTCGCTTAAACCCGCGTAGTTCCCGTTCCTGTGGGAATACCGGGATAAAATATAGCCTATGTTACTCCCTGATATTATAGCTTTCCATTGCTGAAAGAATTTTTTCAATCGGTCCGGTGGTTTAAGCGTGAAAGCGTTACAAACATACAAACAAACAAACATCCTTACTTTCGCATTTATAATATTAGTATGGATTTGTAAGCTTAGTAATAGTTTATGATTTGAATAAAATTAAAAACATTTGATTGAAAACGGAATTCTTGAATACTGTAAAAGAAAATAATAGAATTGTCTATATCAAATTTAAGTTTCAAGTAAATGATATATTATAAAATACAATACGAAATTTGAACAATGAACGTACTTTAAAAACAAGCGAGACATTGTGGTTTTTACAATATCTATAGTATAGTATTTGCTTTTCTATTTTCTCCTAATGCAGTTCAGTCACGGCGTTTGGATAACTAATTTGTTTCATTAATTACAACTAGTTCAAAATATATTATTGAGTTATGTATTTATTATGCAAGAATACGTATATATTTATGGTTTTAACATATTTGTAGTTTTATTATAGATATGTGTATTTATGTAACTCTTATTTCTTTATTAGACTTTATTTCATGGCTAAACATTTGGCAGACGACCAGTAAATCATTAAATCTTACTATAAAATACTTTACATTGCCCACTACACTGTGGAGTTTGTTTAAATACCTGGTATAGACAAGTCCCTGACAGGCTGTAACTGTTCATTATGTGGACCAGAAACTGTTCTACTACAATCTGGGGGCACGGGAGTGCCCCCGCCAAGTCGAGCAAAAAAGAAGTCGGGCAAAACGCAACGAAGCAATTCAGGCCATTTTCGACCCCCTATAACTTCGTTGTGAATAATACTAGAAGCATATTATATTGAATTGTACTAAACATAATGCGATTGCTAAGTCATTCTGTTTATTTAAGACATAAAAGATCTTTAATATTGATATAGTCACTATAAGAAGTTGTTAGGTTAGCTATTTACGAACTTAAGAAGAAAAGTCCCTTAAGCAGGGACTGAATAAGTTAACCCACTTGGTATAACATAGATCTCACAACTTTTTATGGTAGAAGAACTCAGGGCTTTTTTTTACAAGTTTTGTTTTTGATGGTATTTATATTAAATAATCTGTTATCGTTTCAAAGCTACTACATTAATAGTTGCATTACATAACGTTTTTATTTTTATACTATTATGATACAACACTGGCAGTTTAACAGATAAACAAGTTTTATAAAAAAGAACATAACTTTAGTCAAGCGCGTGCTTGTTTGTATAAAATAAAAAAATACACAGATGCTTCTAGATTCGAAACCGTTCCCGCGCATTGCGATCTACATTTTTAGTTTGCATTAAACAATTTCTTTAACTTTTTTTTTTATTTAAGGCAAGAGATATTTAGTTTGGTTATGATTCATTGATAATCCGCAAACAGACTGTTCAAAGTTCAAACAACTCTTTAGTTTAAAGTAGGTTACGCGCATTTCGGTAATTTTTACTATACTATATCAAGCATCATTAATCTAGTTTATATATATTAGTTAGTGGAATATGCCAAGATTTAAGACTAGATAAAAATGATCTTCTAAATTGATTTTTAGGGTATTAGACTGATCTGCATTGCCTGTTAGATTGTAAAAACACGTATAACGCCCATAAAGTGCTAATATGTGAAAGCCTCCAATAGAACTAATAAACACGAAGCTAATGAAATATAAAACAAATTACTTTTTTAATAATGCGAGTTTTAGTTTTATGATCTAATAAATATCAATAATTATCAAGTCCAAACAGCAAAAACAAACGAAAACAAGAAAATGTAATTTAAATTGTCTGGAACGTATTACATAATTATTTGCAAAATTAACAATTAATCATTTTAGGAAATATTCTAGTTTTCCTGTTTTTGTATCGACAAATTTATACAAATAATCGATTTTAACTGTAATCACCTTTGATTAATATTAATAACTACTCCGATAAAGATTTACGTTTTTCCTTATTAAGACAATAGTTGGTTGTACATGTGACTTAAAAAATGTATGAATAGATATTTCTGCATTTCCAAATCGTAAACCTGGTTTACTGTGTATTGAATATACTTAAACCTTAAAACATGTGGCTTCAATTCGATGTTTCATTTGTAATTTTTGTAAATGTCAACGTATATATATAAAACAAGTAGCAATTTTTATTGGTATTCTTACTTGCTTTATACGCAAAAGACTAATTAATTTAAATTATTCTCTTAAGTTGATGCTATACCAGAATTAATTATAGCGTCGACTGTAAAGTAAATTAATCTTCAAAATATATTTTACGCTTTGTAATTATTTTTTTTTTAGTTGGCTTATAAACCTGGACATTATGATTGGTGATTATTTAATATTTTGTATATCACGTACGATTTCATATAAATCGGTCTACGTAACATTGCTTCTAACAAAATGACGCTTAACACATTATAATTTTTTTTGACAACCGCATATTTTAAGTAATTTTCCTGTCCGTTTTAATAGATTTTCATTTCGCGTTTTCAATAAGTCGATATGTGCATTGACGCCAACAATGCCATTATCGTTATAATTTATGTTATTAATGCTCTAATATGACAAAAGAAACACACAAAGGACAAAGACTCTTCGTCTTATCACCAATCTGTTAAAATTCAAAACCTCACCGGTATTGTTATTCTTGCCAGCTGTAAGTTTCCAAAGCGCCTCAACAATTATCATCAAAAGATGATAATCATGGGTGTTTTCGACGTCGTTAAGCTGATCTGTAACAAAATTTCTTCGTTGTGCGATCTCTTTTTTGTATTTTTTGGACCCATAATTGCCCCATGCATAATGAATGATCGCCCGTTTCGATGTGCCATGTCCTTCAAGTCCACTGTCTTTTTTTAACCGACCAAGCCTAACACATAAAGCTGAATAGAAAATAAGCTTCACGATTTAATTGAATATAAAGTGGGATGAGGAGTGCTGTCGTTAAAACGTGTATCGAACAAATGAACGTTGTAACGGCTTGCTCTGCCACTGATCATGCACTGTCATGCATTACTTAAAAACAAATAATCTAAGTGAAATATAAAAAAAAAATAAGGAATTCGTTTAACTTTGTATAATAATCCCGGCAGCGATTTTCACTTTTTTTTTAAATCAGCATTTAAATGTTTTAAATATGGAATTTTTACCTGTCTCATGCGAGCCTCTTGTGGTGTTTCTCCGTATCGGCACCAGTGGACGAAGTGCAGTGTATTGTGCCAATTCCTCTCGAACCTTGATTTAGTTGCCATATCCAGCTGCAATCAGTAGAAGCTCCTTAGTAGCTGTTCCACTGTTCAACTGTGCCCACAGTTTCCAATAAACGAAAGCCCTCTCGAGGCTTTCGCTATCTGAAACGAGAGGTTTCCAATTCTGACGCAAGCCTACGGTATTTGAAGAAGAACGTAAATGTTCGATTGATAGTGCTGATAAACCATTACAGGTAGGAATTTTATCATGCATTAATACTTTTAATGATTAGTTGAGGAATTTATAAAGGGGATTATATTTGATAAATTAGTTTTAGAGATAATCAAAACTATTTCATATAATATTTTCCAAGTATGTGTGAGTAAGCAAACAGAATATTATTGATGGAATTCGTGATTCTATGTAAATAATTATTTTATCAAGTGCTTGATAACATTTGTTTAAATATAAACTATGTCGTAATTTATGCATTAACGACTGATTTTAGCAATGTTTCGTTGCAAAATATGTTTGTAGTAGCTATGTATTACATGTTTCATATATTAGACAACTTTGAAGGTTGTATTACGTTATGTCAAGTATAGGTTGAATACATGTATTAGGTTGAATATGTGATTCAGTGCTAAATTATTATCTTTAATATGGGAATGTGAATAGTTTTTATTAAAATAATGGAATTGGAAACGTGGCCTGTTGAATATTTGCTGAAATGGTTTACCTTTGCTCTGATATCTTTTTCATTGTTTGGCGTTTCCTGCTTATCATCCACATTGTTGATCCTTATCACGGAGTCTTTCTTCCAAAATGCACCTAGTGTTGTCCTCACGACACGTTTGCGAACACCTTTTTGTTGGACCGTATAAATCTCTATCTGTTCCGGGTTCTTTGTTTTTTCTGTTGAAAGAGCATCGTGTTAATAATAAATAAATACAGAGATCCTTGAATAAGAACTTATCCTTATCTTAGGAATAATGTTATAAGGAACATAAGTGCAAAAAATAAGAAATAAAACACTACGATTATTCTATAATAATCGTAGTGTTTTATAGCTTTAAGTTTTCCTATACTTATTTACATAGGTAGGTTGTTGCTTAATCGCAGAACATGTATTGGCTATAAAAGAAAAGGCCATATTACCTATTACTTATAAAACATTGAAGCACGTGATTCCACAGGTACATATACATTTATGGCGGCAATCCAAGGTCTTAGTTTTTTTTTTCGAAACCTAAAGCTTTTAATAGTTCTTCGAACGTATAAAGAATGCAAATGTTATCACTTTAGTGCGAATCGTGCGATGAATACAAATTATTTACTAACATTATAGACTTGGTACGCACGGCTGTGAACTGTGGCAACTTTATTTAGTCTCGTTCGGAGACATGAACCAAGTGTACGCGTTATCAACACGCCCCAATATTGCCAATGTATGACGATGTATTATGCTCTATTTTATTCTTGAACTTAATGAAATATTGCTAACATAATTACAGCTAATTTTATGAGGATTTTAATACACACCTTTACCCTTCTTCCACATGGCGACTGCGTACATATGATAATCTGGTGATAAAACAGTGTCTGGCGGCAATGGGTCTTCGGCTCGAACTTCGAGTATGAATCCGGATTCGAGCACGGCGCATAATATGTTTTGTTCATCATGCTTGAACCACTTGGTCTCCCGGAGTTTGTGTATAGCTACAGACGAACCGAAGCGGGGTTTCTTGGGCGCGAACAAAGCCTGTGCCTGACTCCCGAAGCGAGATAGGAGCCCCTTCACCGTCGGCGGTGACGGCGCAAGGCTCTTCTCAGGCGGCTTGATCTGCTGGAAACTCCGGCAAGTCACGAACCTCGCTTCCATTGAACCCCTCTCCACGCTCAAATACACGAGACAATTTCCCCTCCAACACTTATTAAGATAATTTGGGAATGCGGTGTGTCTTCGTTCGGAATTCTTAGGCGCGGCAAAGTACTCTCACTCGAGAAATCACGTTTTGTAAGTAACACTTTCACAAATTATTTAGCGCGTGGTATGACGGTCGTTGTATGACCGAAGTACACGGTGGCGCAGTAACGTTAGACGCGGCGGCCGCGTGGGGGCACGCTATTATACGGCCGGTGGGGAGCGGGCTGCGGGGGCAGCCCTCTCCGCGGTTACTCTGACCTCACTAGTGTTGGGTGTTATACGATAACACATATGTTGTTCTATAGTTTTATTTTAATATTAACTGAGATTTGCAATGTAAAATATGTTAAACATTCTTTTATTTTTCACAAGTCATTTATTCTAGATCCATCCATAGATAGATGTTGTACGTAAATAACCTAATTTATCGCTCCGAAATAGGAGGGAAATATCTATATATCACCTGATTAAACGGATTGATATACTATTTTGTTTAGTTTTCCTGCTCTTGAAATAATGTTATCTATACAAATAAATAAAATTTAAGTGTATGTTTGTAATGTCAAAATACTGGGCTTTTTTCACGCTTAAACGGTTATTTGTATGCCTAAATTACAGTTTAAATTTTCTTTGTCTGTCTGTCTGTTTGTTTGAGGTAATCTTTAAAACGGCTCTACTGATTTTGATAATATTTTACTACCAGGTAGATATCTATATAAGGAGTAACTTGGTTATATTTTATTCCGGTATTCCCACGGAAATGGGAGTTATGCGGGTAGGACGACTGAAATCGAAGCGAAGCGAGGATGGGTTGCTAGTCTTGTATATCATTTAGATATCTCTTTCCTCGTCGTAAAGAAGTGGTGACAGGTTTTTGAGGTTCATTCATGAATACTTCGAAATTATCTTCCCTGAAAGTGATGTTATATACTTCCTTAAATTCCTTAGTTGTTTTTAACGTCAGGCATGACAACGGACATAGTGTTTCTTTACATATATGTTGCACTATTAAAAGCATGACCCTTTGATAGGAATATTGGTCTCCTTTGCCGAACTGACAGACGGGTTGACAAGTTATTTAATTGGATATGGATTCAATTCAAATTTCTCTTCTGTACAGAGGTCATCTACAGCGTTCTCTTTAATCATTTCTTATCTCCCCCACATGAAAGATAGAAGTAGTTACTCTTTTTATTTTAAAGTGTCCAATTTTACTATAATACGAAGAAACATCCGTAGTGTATACAGTAAAATCTGAAATTGGTCGATATTTTTCTAACAACCAGTAGTGGTTCATGACATAAAAGGTCTGACAGTACACCCTTCATCCATCCATCAATCAGCCTGTAGACGGCCATTGTTGGACATAAATCACCCAGCAAAATGCCACTCGGCACGGTCCTGTGCCACTAGCATTGCACCAACGGCTCATTACGATTTTCAAGATGTTGTCCTAGTAGGGGGTTGTCGTCATCCGATTGATTCTCCGATCCGGCATTACACATCAAGAATTTATTTAGCTGTTTGTAATATGATAATAACTCTTTCCGTGTGGTGATGGAGTAAGAATACAATTCACCACTCTCTATTTTGCCCGTGGATGTCGTAAAAGACGACTAAGGGATACAATATGCATATAACATCTATGAAGGAAATCTCGAAAAAACCCTATATCAACCTGTCTGACCAGCATGATATAGTAAGGTGAATCTCCCTTGGGACGTATAGGAGTTGAAATGATGAAAATGATAATCAACATTGCGTGAAAAGTAACAATTGAACTGAACTTATTCTCTTACTAATTTTCTACTCGCATTTCACAAAAAAACCCAATATTTATTTCAATATTACAGTACTTTGTTTATGATAAGTTATTGCATATTAAAACATAACTATTAATTAATTCCTTCCAATCCACTGATTTAATAAAATATCTACAAAAAACTGTTGTCCCATCCCTCGCATTCAGATGCACCGGAATGACCTCACTCGTTACAAGTTGTCACGCTCCCCGCCTCACTTCCCCGCTGCGCCCCTCTATTCCCTTCCCCTCCACACCCTTCATTTCGTCTCGCGCCGCCGACATTCCGGCGCCAAGCAAGTACATTTTTTTTAAAACTTTATGACGCATTCGTTTTTCAAACGTTACATTTTATTTATTTTCCATTGTTTTTTTTTTTTGCCCTGCATATCATTGACAGTTAGTTATTAGAAGTTCGATCAAATTGTGACACTTTGAGCCTAAGAATGATTTTATTTAGACCTGTTGGAACATCGTAAACATACGTATTATATGACCATATTATATCCCCAATTCAGTTCAAGCTCGTTTAGACTGTGCGGTTGTTCTACATGGCATTTAGCACGTAGTATCTTTATGTATTATTTACAAACAAAGCGGCAAAAGACGGAAAACAAAACTTAAGGAAGCGTTTACCTGCCTCTCTTATCATTGATAAATAATATCTTTTGGTAAATGCTCACGTGTATAAGTACTGCTAAAATGAATTTCGTAGATAAACAGTTTAAATAATTATGTATTGATAATCATGATTGCTTCAAAAAGGGTTTATTTTATTTAATTGTGTGAAGTTTTTTTTTATATAAATACCTATTTACATGGACCACATGTGATTATCTATAATATTTGATATCTGTGTAGGGTATGGGTAATCTGTGAGTAAGACGGCCTAAGAAACTGCCTTTAGACGGATTGGCAATCTTTGATTTTTACCCGAGTATTGTCCATTTTTTTTACTCCCACGGGAAAGTAAAGGCTAATGAGAATTTGTATGAACTAATGATTACACGGTAAAAGAGTGTGAAGGACGATTGTTCCTAAAAGTGCAACGTATATTGCCTGAAAAGAAATAAAAAAGAAAAGATAACAAAGGACAGAAGTATGGACCTGATCTGAAGTTCTAAAATTAAATGCGCATTAATATAGTCGCATCGATGTCCTTTATACCTTGTCCTTTATATTACCTTGACCGAGTTTGGATTTTAAAAACAAAATATGAGGTACTCAAATAGAACACCCTAGAACAAAATAACTTTATAACCGTCTAATACTGTATTTTTAGACTCGTATTCTAATTTTCGCAGGCTATTTTTAGCTTGCATCGTGCAAGCGTTATGTCATTATAAGATTTGTATAGTAAACTATAGTATATATTTGATTTTATTTTTAATAAGCAGCTGAGTGCTATTCTAATTATTTTATGCTTCGTTTTAGGCTCTATGCGTTCAGCTATTTTGCATAACGTCTCCAAATAAAAATGGAAGAAATTGAATAGCTATAATAAAATGTCCGGCAAGGTAGGTGCTGTTCTTAACAGGACTTAACAGGTTTTCAGGCTGCCTGTTCCGTTGTCCTGAGCCAAAACAATTGCTTATTAGCAAAATTTTATAGATTGCTAACAGATCAAACTATCATTTGTTATCCTATACCTATCGTAGATAGGTAGGTTAAAGAAGAATTGTTTATCAGTGACTAAGATAGGACATGTTCGATGCGTTTTCTACAGTATTGAGAGTTCATTCATCTTAAATGATAATTCCTTAACTAACATAATCAAACTCGAAGCACTTACTTTTAAAACTTTAATAACAGTAGAACTGAACCAACGAACCGTTACACTGTTTGCGTAATCTAGTACTTTCTGTTGCGTAATTTTTTATCTGAATTTTAAATACGATTATCACGTTGAATAATCGGTTAATACTATCAAGCATTCAAGGTTAATACAGATTAAGAATCTATCCTATATATAACTAGAAAACCCAGCCAAGTCGTATAAAATATCAATTTAATCTTATTTAGATGTAGATAAATAGTTTTTGAACACTTTAAACCTGATCTGTGCTATCGGTATTGTCCAAATCGACAAATCTTCCAGAAAAGCTGTGAACTGCCGGGTGAATGTTATTCCTGCCGTTACCAATGCTCCGGGCTAGAAAAGGGGCATCAATCAATTACGTGAGGGGGAATCAATGGAGAGCGAGGTTAAACAGAAACTCACTAAGATATGTTAAATCTCACGACATCTCATCAGAGCGGGTCGAGTGTCAAACAATCCTGGAAAACGACTCGCGTAATTAATGGACGCCCCAAAGTATTTTTTGCAAAGTTACTATTCATCACTATCTTTTTATAATTTTGTATATTTGTGTGGTGGTGGAGTAAGAATACAAGTTACAACTCCCTATCTTGCCAACAAAAGGATATGATAACCATATAGAGTGACTGAATCTAGAGTCGGTCCCCTTAGTGTTATATGTATATTATATACTGACGCTAGAGTCTGCCCCCTTAGTATTGAAATTATTGTTAGATTGATACATATTATAATATCTATAGAGGCAAAACACTCACGTACTGAGATCGATTATGTTGACCCGGATTTCAAGCATAACCGATGGTCATCATCAGGGCGAGTGCGCAGCGGCGCCTATGCGAGGCCACGGCATACACTGCCTCACAATCCATCCATCAGCCTACAGACTCGTCTGATGCCTCTCAGAACGTGAGTGTTTTGCCATTATAGATATTATAACAATTTCCCTAGTATTGTGCATAAAACTTTTTCCCAAGAATGGGACTTATATGAGCTGGGGAAATACTATAATGAAGTTGAGTCAGGTATAAAGAATTAATGTTATTCTCCTCAATCGAATGGGGATAATGTTTAAGTTAAGGTTTATTACCCGTTGCCCTTCAAAGACTCGAAGAACGTTCAATGAATGAAGATTTCATTGCACTGCGTAATATACACCATATATACGTCACAAGTTGAAGTCTTACGCACACCTATTAAGTAGTTATTACCGTACCAATAAGGCGTGTCCTATGACTCACAGAGTGTCCTCTAAAAACTGAATTAATTATAATTGATTTGTCTATGATCGTGTATATATTAGGTTTTACTTTACCTATGAAATTGCCGTTATGTATGAAAAAAATTAAACGATCTTTTTCATGTATTTTTTATTTGTATAAATCGAAGTAATCACTCATGCAATTAATGCATCTTTGCCAACACAGCGGCAGTTTATTGATGCCCTTCTTAAAGAAATCAGCTGGACGGGAGGCAACAAATTCTTCAAAGGCATTTTGTACTGCCTCTCGGGTATTGAATTTCTTTCCCGCCAAAAAGTTATCCAAATTCTGGAAAAAAAAAGTAGTCTGTAGGCGCAAGGTCTGGTGAGTATGGCGGATGACGGAGAGCTTCCAACCCCAGTTCTTGCAACTTGGAGACCGTCTGTTGTTCAGTATGAGGTCGCGCATTGTCGTGCAGGAGCAGCGGAGACGAGCGATTGACCAATGCTGGTTGGAGATGTGCCAGCTTCTCCATCATTGTGTTCAGTTCTTCACAGTACACATCTGCAGTAATGCTCACCCCGTTTGGTAAGAAGCTGTGATGAATCACACCGGCGCTAGACCACCAAACAGTGAGCATCACTTTTCTAGGGGTAAGATTTCGTTTAGGGCATTGTTTAGGTGCTGAACTAGGATCCAACCAATTTGCTGAGCGCTTGCGATTATCAAACAGAATCCATTTTTCATCGCAAGTAACAATGCGTTTCAAAATTCCTTCATTTGTGTGTCTGTTGAGCAATGCAAGGCATGTCTCGACGCGTACTTCGCGCTGGCGATCACTGAGTTCGTGGGGCACCCATTTTTCAAGCTTTCTTACCTTGCCAATTTGACGCAAATGGACCAATATTGTTTTGACGCTAACGTCGAAAGTTGCTGCTAATTCAGCCGTAGATTGTGTATCATCGACTTCCACAATCGCCTTTAATTCGTCATTGTCGACCAAAGTCTTCGGACGACCGCGAGGTTCATTTTTCAGGTCGAAATTTCCAGAACGGAAGCGAGCAAACCAATAACAGGCGATGCGTTGATTTGTAGTGTTAGCTCCGTAAACGTCGTTGATGTTGCGTGCCGCTTGTGCCGCGTTGCTGCCACGACGATATTCATATTCCATAATTACTCGAATTTTTAACGTATCCATAATGACGAAAAAGATTGAAATGCGATGAAAACATAACACTAATCAATAAACAAATGACTACTTTTGGAAAATGAATTCCATGTTTTAAAATAAAATTAATTTGAAATTAGAATTCTTAGCCAAACAAAAATTATTTTGATTTGAAATGGCCAGTACTGCAGAACGGCAATTACATAGGTAAAGACCTATTATAATGTACAAGATTTTTATTATTTTTACATTTAGTTTTACTGTAAGTAAATATACATATTAGGATGGAGCCCTAATTTCATACATTATCATAGGCTAATTTATTACAAAAAAAATTTAACATCATAATAAAGATTGCAATTCAATGAGTAAATTAAAAGCATTATAGATTACTTACTTGTCTAGATCCTTGAAAATCAGAAAAAATCCAGTTTTCTATACTGTTAGGTAAAGTTTAAAATGCAATACATAATAATAACTTAGGAATGCAATAGGTAAAAAGGTATTTTTAGTTATTTATTTTAAATGTTTACTTTTTCATATGGGTTTTTCAAGAACAATACTATTAGTTAACATCATATATCTTTCTGTTACTTAATATCCGTTTTCTTTTTTTTTCATGCTTTTCCTTTATTTTACAGTTGCAACCGCATCGACACCGCCTACTATCATTATTCTTGCTGTATTTTAATCGAAAAAACAAATAACTTTTCTTCTGGGAACACGTCTATCTTTTAAACACGTAGAAATTGAGATGTGTTTGTTCGCAGTTGCAAATTTGTTTTGTTGTAAATCAAATAATTTGTGGGTCACGGTTATAAGTCTATTAATCTTTTTTTGGTAATTTTTAGTTATTTTACGGCGGTAAAATTTTTAATCTCTATATTTGTCAGAGAGGGAACGAATAAGTTGTAGTCTACTCTTATAACTGATGGTGTGCGATCCTTTCTGCCAAATTGCTAAAACCTTTAATCCTCTTTTATTGCTTGATAAAACAATAAATTTTGACAATTTTAACAATTGTTTGATGAAACAATAAAAGAGGCAAGCAGTTTTATTTCATTCTTTTGATTTGCCACAAGTTCATTATTTTTGTTAGAGCACTGTACTCTAATCACACGCTGGTCAGTAGTTTGTTATACCAGAGAAGTAGCGTCAACGGAGCCACACAAACTCTTGCGTCTAAAATCCACTCCACCACTAATAACAGTTGACAATGACTGACATATGTTTCTACGGCCACACAATCCAAAACATAACTTACAATAAAGGTCGTACGTGTTTAAGTGAAGCATTTGTAATCCGCTATAAACATCATATTTTATCTGAATCAAATGATTTGATATATGTTACAAAAAGTATATTAATTATAAATCACGTAACGTGTAATAATAAGTTGCTCTAGAATAATATAAATTTCCGTGTGGTGACAGAGTAAGAATCCGCTGGTGTCGTAAAATACGACTGGGGGATTACATTATGCATATTAAATGTAAGTGCAAACTCAAAATAACACTATGTAGTAGCAAGTCATACCAGCGTGGTATAGTAGGCCAATTTCTCTCGGATTGGAGTAGGCTCGAGGTCAACAGTGGGGACGTATATAAGGTGAAATGAATAGTAATTCTTTCCTTCAAGGTTGTTAAAGGCAGCGATGGCTAATCTACTAGTCGTCTTGTGGTCAGTTGTCATTTTATCTTCCCATCCACGCTTTTTGACAATAAAATACATATTCTTTTGTTAATCAATCTGTTATTATATTAAATTTATTGTGAAATTTGTTCATTATATTCAAATTGGCTTAAATATTATTAAAATCAATAATGAATTGTTACCAGTTGCCTATAGCAATCCATCCGATTAGTGTGATTGAAATAAGTCAATTTCCCTCCTATTGTGGAGGAAACGGTATATGAGGAGACATATATCTTAGCCTACATTTATATGCCCCACTGTTGGGCTCAGGCCTACTCCATAATGGCAGGGAAATTGACCCATTATACCACGCTAGCCAGACGTGTTGGAATAGGGTTCTGTTTCGAGTGTTACTTCACTTGCACAGATGTTATGTGCTTGTTTTATCCCTTAGTCGTCTCTTACGACATCCACGGGCATGATAAGGAGTGGTAAATTGTATTCTTGCTTCATCATCATACGGAGAATACCAAAATACCTTATACAAGTTCATCAATTTTGTTTATTCTACACATTGCATCGGCAGTAGGCGGTTAATATAAATCTCCGTTCGAATAAATAACCTGATTTGCGTATAGGTAATCAAATCGTATAAGGCTCACAAAAACTCATGTCTCGTTTATAGATAAAGAAAAAATATGTTGATGTTATGAATTATTCCGAGGTCGTATTCAAGGGCACTAATATTAATATATATATTCTTTATATATAAATTTCTTGTGTACGTGTGTATGTCATTGAACTCCTCCTAAACGGCTGGACCGATGTTGATGAAATTTTTTGTGTGTGTTCAAGGGGATTCGAGAATGGTTTAGATTTAATATTGGATCCGGTAGGTTGTGCTGCTGTCGATGTCAAGGAGAATTCCTTTTATTTTATTTGAATAGAACAGCGTCTGTTGGGTCAGCTAGTAGATATTTATATTTCTTCTGTATGTATTTATGTAACTAAACTAAACGTTGGGACTGATTTCAGTATTTTTTTTTTGGATGCAAACCGGATGCATGAAACTTATTATATAATGATGATTAGCAATTTTTTTTTATATTTATACAGAAAAACGTCTTTAGGGTTAGCTAATAAATACTGACAAATGTGAATATATGTTCATATTTGTGTATTAAGCATAGTTAATACCATGTCCTACGCTACGTCGTCCGATACGTAGTCGCCACTCGAGAACCTTTCTTCCCTAGCGGTTGTTGGTTCGTGAAGCGATGTGGTCTGCCCATTGCCCTTTTAGCGTTCTAATTCTTCGTAATATGTCAGTTGTAGCGTTCTTTTACGAGTTCTATCTAGCAGGGAAATCCAAAGGTGTGTATGTTCATTTTATCATCATTTCGACTGATATACACTTTACTGCTGGGCTCGAGCCTCCTCCACAATAGAAGGGAAATTGACCTTACTATAACCATGCTGGTCAGACAGGTTTTTGTTTCGAGTTTTGCTTCTTTTGCTTAGATGTTATATACGTATTATATCCCTTAGTCGTTTTTTAAGACATCCACGGGCAAGATAGGGAGTGGTGATTTGTATTACTTACTCCGTCACCGAATAGTTATAAGTTACCTATTAATAAATATTTTATCTATCGATATAAAATATTTCTCAATCTTGACCGCTAACAAGTATATAACATGCCAAAATACGACATTATTTAATTTTGTTATTTCAATGGGCTATTTGTAGATGAGGTTTTTGACCTGATAGTTCATAAACAGTGCAAGGGCATTACAAAGGTATTACGTACGCCAAATACAGATCGTATTTCAAGCTAGAACTATGAATATACTGTGTCGCCTGAATTCATTGATTTTTGCCTTTTTATTGTTACTAGCAATCTGCCCTCGCTGCGCTTCGGTTTCAAACGCCGCATTTTTATATACAATATCTAATGAATTCTAATGTTTATGCGAGTATTACACATTGTCTTTAAAACTATTTTAGGGATTTTATCGCGTTTGTGTTTGATTTTTGATTGCCCGACGTTTCGCTTACTCTACAGCGTTTATGGTCACAGGCGGACTAAGATGTCTCACGTCCAACAAGTCATAGCGATAACTTCGTAATAACAATGACTAATAAACATCAAATGCAAACGCGTATAAAATAGTTTTATTTACAATACGCGACAACAGTCGATGAGATCTCGGGTTCGATTCCCGGACCGGGCAAAATTTTATAAGGGTTTCTTGTAAAGTATTATCAAAATCAGTCCGTTTGGAAGATCACTCGAAACAAACAGCTGTCTGTTTTGTTAAACAGGCAAAATATTATTTGGCCATAGGTATCGTGCAAATGAATATGTGAGCATGAAAATAACTATTTTTTTGACATTACAAACAGACACTTCAATTTTATTTATTTGTATATATAAATTTTGATCTAGCAGTCCACTTACGACAATGATGATGAGATTGATATCATTTAGTCAATGTCTTCTTCAGTTTTCCTGTTCCGGTTTCTACTGTCAGCCTTTTGTCACGTTCATCATCATTTCAGCTTATATATCCTTCATTGTTAAGTTCCAGCCTCCTTTAAAATGGGAATATTGCCCTCTATACGTATGGGGATTTATTTAATTTTTCTCTCGTACATAGACTTTAGCTGCTAAGGGATAACATTTTTTTTAAAGACTACGCTCTGCACCATGGAAAAAATCCTTATATTGCGGGGAACTTTACAAACATATAATCAACGGAGACAAATTACATTCAGACTCGGAACAACAATTTGTGAATCATACAGTTTTGTCCTGCTTGGAAGTCGAACCCGCGACGCTGGTACGGTAGGCCGGTATCTTAACCATTACGCCATCCGTGTAGTAATCTCTTGTCGTTTTTTACGACACCCTCATCCAAGATTCCAAGTGGTGAATTGTATTCTTACTCTGTGACCACATTTCATGTGGTGTGTCACCTTCATCTATACCAATAAATAAAATTGGAGTGTCTGTTTGTAATGTCAAAATAATAGACTTTTTTCATGCTCACACGGTTATTTGCACGACACTTATGCCTAAAATACAGATTTAAAAAATTTTGTCTGTCTGTCTGTTTGTTCCGGGTAATCTTCAAAACGGCTGGACCGATTTCAAAAATTCTTTCACCAATGAAAAGCTATAATATCAGGGCGTAAACTAGGCTATATTTTATCCCGGTATTCCTACGAAAACAGGAACTATGCGGGTAAAACGACTAAAACCGAAGCGAAGCGAGAGCGGGTTGCTAGTTCTGTAATAAATCATATTTATTAAGTAAATGCTACTTCCATTCAGAGCTGACAACTTATATCTGTATCCGTAACTATAAATATAAATAAAACACATTAATCAAGATACATACACACAAACTCTATAAATAAATAGGAATTCCTTCAATCCGGACATTATTGCCAATTATGGTGTGGTGACAGAATAAGAATACAATTCACCACTCTCTGTATTGCTTGTTGGTGTCTCTGTCTAGTAGTTATCGTGATCGGGTGCTGCTTGTGGGATTTGGTGTAGCCATATATTCTTTCCTTTTTTTTTGTTTTGTACTAATATTTGAAATTTATATACATATTTATACAATTTCGAAGAGCATCACACTGGAGTTAATACCATATATACGAAGTATAAAATTGTGTATATTTAAAAGATTAAAAAAAGTAACAGTCCGCTGAGTTTCTTGTCGGATCTTCTCAGCTTGTGGCCGCGTTCCGATCCGGTGATAGATTATTGTATTGTGTTCAAACGTTGTGTGAGAATACGTAAGTGCCCTTGAGGGGCTTATGCAGAATAAACGATTTGATTTGTCGTAAAAAACGACTAAGGGATATAATATGCATGAAACACCTATGCAAGAGAAGGGAAACTCGAAATAAATCCTATACCAACCCGCCTGATCACCGTGGTTTACCAGATCAATTTCCCTTACATCGTAGAGGAGGCTCGAGACCAACAGTAGGACATATATGAGCTCTGATGAGGATGATGGTCTGAAGTAAAATATGCTGGTAAACCCTTCGTCCATTATCATCAGCCCATCATCTGTAGTTCAATATGGAAATCCCCACAGCAGAGGGCTACTGTCATAATCGCCAAATTAACCCAAAAAGCATAAAACCAGGCTTTCATAAAATCTCCATTAAATAAATCTAGAGCCACGTGGCATATAGTTGTAAATCTAAAAATGACTTGCTAAAATCACAGATAGGTACTATAAAAATTAAGTTTTGACCTTGACCAACCATGGAGATATAGCGAATGTTCTTAATGATTATTCTATAAATGATACAGAAAATAACGTAATATCTTACATTGAACATAATTATAATTTATCTTATTTGACATCTCACTTAATGTTCATATGACCTATTATAAAAGATTATATAAATACTGTAGTAAAATAATGGAAAAATACTTATACAGTGATGGCGTGTCAACGCATGTCCTAAAATATTTCAGTTAAATTATGTCACCAATCTTGTCATATATTGTGAATCTCTGTATGGTACAAGATATATATCCTGAGAAATTGAAAAGCATTATCATTAAACCAGTTTTAAAAAAGAGGACATAACACATAAGAAAAAAATACAGACCAATGGCAATAATTTCAGTATTCTCAAAAATGTTTGAAAAGGTGATGCATTGTATAACTAAATAAAACATACTACGTCCTGAACAAAAAGGCTTTTATATTTAGACAAATATAAAAATTCGGCAGAATATATAAGATAATGTAGAAAAGTATATTTGAATTATCGCGTAGTGTCATAACATCAATCAATATAAAAAATCTGATTTGAACAATATACAATGACGTGACTAAGGCTTTTGACAAAGTAAATCACAAGAAATTGCTTTACGAACTATAGAGTTACGGTATAATAGTCAATGTCTTACAACTTTTAAAATCCTATCTAACAAAATGAATTCAACAGACAGAGATAACAAAATCATGTTCAAAAAATCAGAGACGGCTAACATTTTTATCGAGACCTAATTGAATATTGCGTTCCACAAGGTATACTTGGTCCACTTCTATTATTGATATACATATATAACTGATCTCTCCAAGTCAAGACATCAATTAATGCTTCTTTTCGCGGATAATAGTACTGCCGTAATAAAATTGAATAACAATCAATATGATATTAATAATGCTCTTATGAACATCATCAATTGGCTCAATAGAAACAATCTTGTAATTAATTTAAATAATAGGTACTAAAATTATGCATATTTATCAAAAAAACCTGTAAACTGTAATAAATTTGCTATGAAACAAGTAAATTAATAATCATCTAGATTATATCATATAGATCTAGATAGAAAAAGAGAAGAACAGCTAAGCAAAACATAAATGAAGTCGCGTACGCGCTCTTAAAAATACCCAAGAAAGATAATAAAAAGGCTTTATTAATTACATATTAAGGTTTAGTGGATTTCATCTTGCGCTACGGAATAATCTTTTGGGCCAATTCAACAAAACAAGATATTCTATTTAGAGCACAAAAGACATGTACACAAGTAATGTTTATTTTACCATTGTTTTACCTCAAATTAAATAAAAGTTATATGCCCTTATTAAAAAATATATATACATATATCAACATTACAGATCCTTTATATGCTTGAAATATGAGTATTTGTGAAAAATAATTATATTTGTTGATTACCCAACTGTATGAAATGTTTGTTTACTTAGTAATTAAAAGAACTACTAATTGTAAGTAACTGCAAATAAAAGATAGCCTTAGCAAGCAAAAATCTCTCTGGGATGGTACCACGAATTTGCTACAAGTTACCAGTAAATACGAAGTGTCTGAATGCAATTGATTTTAAAAAGAGATTAATTTTTTTATTGTATAAGAAATGTTATTACTATTGACAAATATCTAAATAAAGAATCTATGTGATATAAAATACTGACATTAAGTATATATATATATATATGTATAATTGCATTTCAAAGATTGTTGCATTATTTATTTCTTTTTTACAAAGAAAAATAATGAATCAATCAATAAAATGAATTGTATTTGAAACTAATCAGACTAAACGCAGAGTAGATGTTTATAAAATGTGTACACCTATCGGCATAACATAACGAAGTCTTCATTATTATATCACCTCAAACGTACACAAGCGTTGGTTAATAAATTATTTTATTATATGGACTTTATGTCCCTTCATCATCGTCATCGCAGCCCACATACATCCCACTGTTGGGCTCGGGCCTCCTCCACAATGGGAGGGAATTTGACCTACTATATCATGCTCGTCAAACATATTAGTATAGGGTTTCATTTCGAGTTTTCCCTTGCACAGATATTATGTGCATATTAGATCCCTTAGTCGTCTTTAACGACATCCTCGGTCAAGATAGGAGCTGATGGATTGTATTCTTACTCCGTCACCACTCGGAATATTTTATCCCATAGTCGCTTTTTATTACAACCACGGGCAAAATTGAAAGTGATGAAGTATATTCTTTGTGGTTTTTTCTGAGTGTGGGTATAATTTGTATGCGTTAATTGTATGGCTGTTAAATCCTCCGCAATACATAGATTATTTCCTTAGTGCAGTGTTATCTTTAAAAAAAAAGTTCCTTGTTTACCTACTTGTATCTTAGTTTTATCAAAAAAAAATCTTACTTAAGAGCTAAAAACTGTATTATGATTGTTTATATTATAAACATAACCAAGGTTAGAAAAATGCACTACGACATGTTTATGAGGTCAGCATTGGGATCTGATGAGCAAACAAGTGCACAATGATAAAACTATTTGCACTTTAAAGGCCGTTAGGATAAGGTCGGCCACTACACTTCCGAGTGACGGAAGTTGATATAAACGACACTTAAACTATTGGTTCATATTTAAACTTATATTTATTGATTGGTTTAAAAATATCACAGCTAATTACGATTATTTTTGTAACTATATATAAAATGCTTTTCCGGGTGCTTTTTGACTGAAACGTGTTATTTTTACTCTCAGAAACAGTACTTATTATGATTTACAACACTTATCGACTCGGCACGGTTTTTTTTTTTTAATTTTTCTTTTGGCCGTAGATAGAGTTGCATGTCTAACAAAATATTGTTAAACTTAAGAGCTGATCCGACTTCAAATTAAAAAAAAAAGGCACTGCACTACTTGTAGGAAGACACTGTCGACAGTAGTCTGTCTACAGCCGGGGCCTGGTCCGTCCGGAGTAGTACCATACTCTCACAGAACACGTTTTCACCGATAATCGACGTCCGAGTAGGAACAATTTGTTACTACACTTCGTTCGTTGAGCAAGGGAGCTGGAAGTCCAACTTTTGGCGGGTGTTTGCGTGTGGTGGGTTTTGATGATGACTTTGGTATTACCGAACTTCTTTCCATGCATTCACTATCCCTTTACTTTCTTTACGATACGCAGTGACTTAGCAAAGTGCAGCAGTATCTTTTACCATCAGGTGTGCTGTTTGCTCGTTTACCAGCAACAACAATAAAAAGGTAAAAAAAACGAAAATATATTATATGCAGATTTACTCCAATACAATCTTTACTTCTATATAATGCTTGCTTATAATGCTCGCTAGGGGATAATGCTTGCACGTGGCAGGCGAGTTGGGAATTGAAGTCCGTATTACACGTTTCCCAGCCAAGGGCTCCTGGCTATATTTTTAGTGATCCCTTAAATTATTTTCAAGATTCTTGCGGCATCTAAGCCATGCATATATTGTATCATAATTCCTCACCATAACTACTTGATATCGGTGTCAAGAAGCATTACATTCTTGACTTGGCATTGACATCAATATGTCATCATCATATATTTTCCGCGTGGTGACGGAGTAAGAATACAATTCACCACTCCCTATCTGGATGTCGTAAAAGACGACTAAGAGATATAATATGCATATAACACCTATGCAAGTGAAGGAAAACCCTGTACTAACCTGTTTGACCAGCATGGTATAGTAAGGTCAATTTCCCTCCTATTGTGGAGGAGGCTAGAGCTCAACAGTGGGACGTATATGAGCTGAAATGATGATGATTGACATCAATCGTAATTAAACAGATAGGCTTTCATATCGTAAGCAAACTAAGCAGAGCAGGCATCAAAGACGGGCGTCTCGAATCTACAACAGCTGCAAACTATTCAGTTTTTCAAACCACCTATTGGAAGACTTCATTGAGCCTCTCGACGGAATAACATACCTGGTAACTGTTAACGTCCCACCAATAAATAACCATAACTTTGACCTCATGCAGTCTCCATCCGACGTCCTCGACACGTCATCGACGAAGAGGACGACAATATCACACTCGCTCAACATAGAGCCTACACGACCCGCTAAGCCTTAACACATATATTTATGCACATATATTTATAGCCGCGGTTCCGCCCTCGCCGCCGAGGTGCGAAACCGCGCCGCGCAAAAGTCACGAACCAAAACGTGGGCACGCCTACTTTGCCTCCATCGACGCCCCAAGCCGAGGTCCGTTCCCCACAGGGGAGCCCTTGGGTGATGTCGCTTAGCATACTTTTCTCCGGGTTGAGAGCCCTCAGCGCTCACCCATAGTCCGCGTCAAGCTGTCAAGGCCATCTGCGGCCAACAGCTGTACACACACAAAAAAAAAACCTCATGCAGTCCATTTCATTAAAGTTAAAACCTCGGTTCGAATACTAACACCCTTGATTAGAGATCGAATATATAGCTGAAAGATTATCAACGATAAAAATTTGCGTACATTTTGTCACCAGATGTGGCATTAATGAACAGTTTAACAGCATAGTGCAGCAATAAATCTTCACAGGCACCGCGTCGCTTATATCAGACAGTTCATGGTCACTTTTATCAGCTCATTACTACACAATGCTAATAAATGCTCTTCATATAATTTATAACGTATGGTATCATAATATTAACTCCAAACCTTCCTTCCATGTTTTCGGATGGAGTAAGAATATAATTCGCTACGTCTATTCACGCCCGTGAAAGAAAAAATTAAGAGTAAATTCCGAATAAAAATGTTGCATGTCGATGCAAGATTTTCACAATAGTCGCATGGATCGCTATACGACCATTGTGATATGTTTAATTTCCCTCCTATTATGGAAACATATCAAGCTCATTCGTGGCCAGTATGTAGGTAAATAAAAGCTGAGATGATGATGATGATGAGAAAACTTAATTTAATTTGTCATTAAATCTCATTATTCATTATCAGTCTAATGTAGTCATTATATATTTTTAATGTTAGTTGCCTGTGTGTTCTATTGCCCGAGATGAGGATGTCGTTAAAGACGAGTCAGGGATACATTATGCTGTAAGAGAAGGAAAATTCGAAATAAAACTATACCAACCCGCCGGACCTGTACCTGCTAGGTCATTTTCCCTACCATTGTGGAGGAGGCTCGAGTGTAAATTGAAACGATGTTCAGTAGAGATAATTAATTCATCCCTATAATCATTCCCAAACTATGGACTACATATATATATAAACTTTAAAACAAATCGAAGAAAGTTACCAACTTTTATCTTAGCTGATAAGACTGAAATATCAAAAATTTGTCGCGCGATAATCACTGCTACAAATTCATTAAATTTTATATTTTATTATGTTTTTAATATTTATTCTTTTTATCCTATGATATCCTCATCATTCATCATCATTTCAGCTCATATACGTCCCACTGTTGGGCTCGAGCCTCCTCCACAATAGGAGGGAGATTGACCTTACTATATCATGGTGGTCAGACAGGTTGATATAGTGTTCTGTTTCGAGTTTTCCTTCTCTTGCATAGATGTTATTTAACAATTAACTTTTAACTTATTTTAATTTGGGTTTTTTATTTGTATTACAACAGTGTTTATATGGGTATAAGTCTGACATTAATGGAACTGTATCTTTATTTAAAATACTAGATACATTTTTAAATAATATAAAAAAAATATTTAAAAATATCAAAAGTGTACCCACCGACAGCGCATACAAGGACCAAGCCGACGGTGATTAAGGCTCCAACGAGAGGAACATCCTCACAATGCGCACCGTGTCCAATAGCACAACCTTCGGTATCAGACTTCCAATCCAAACACCCAACGTGAGCCTCTTAAGGTGTTGGTCGAGGCTCTTGGTTATTAGCGTTGGTCGAGGCTTTTGGCTATTAGACGTTGGTCGAAACTACTATCGGTACACCGATTGCCGTGTCAACACCCCACATGTTGACAACCTTGTGAGCTAAGTTATTATTATTAAATAACTAGGTAATTGTATTAAATCATACGCAGTTGTGTCACCTTGAACCGCGGCCACGGCCTTGTATTCTTAATTAATGGGTCCCCTCCTATTTGCTCTAAGCAATGGGACTTTAAAATGGCTTCCTGTGTTAGTAAAATGGGACATCAACCCACGATTTTATTGAAACTTTTTTTTTGACGCTGTGGAAATTCAGTTACGCAGTATCCCCCGCCGGTTACAGACGGGGGTGTATGTGGGACTCGGTGGCCACAAAGGCGACCGAAATACCCACTAAAACCGCAGCAGCCCCTTCCGCACTTTTATGGGGTGCCAGAGAGATCGTCTGATAACATTCTATCCCGACACACGAACGCTTGGCCGTCTGGCCATGTCCTGTCATCATTCAGGGAGGAGGAGCGCATAGCGGCGTCTCCTCCTCCCTGATCGCCGCTGGCGGAGCGAGTCAGCTGACGCAAGCGCCTCGCGTGCTCGCCCCACGGCCTCCTTCCTTGTCATGACAGCCTCGCAAAAAGGGCCGTCAACGTCCTGTCCCTGTCGAGCATCTTGGAGATGATGGTCGGCAAAGACAGGTCTGTTATTCCCAGTTCCGTTAGCAGGACGTGGCGCTGAGGCCCCTAGGCGGGGCATACTTCCAGTGTGTGGCGCGCATCGTCGATTAGCGCGCCACACTCTTGACATCCTGGGGCCTGGGGATATAATTGACACTTGATCAATGCACTTGGGTCTAAAATTTGATATAACATTCACATTACTATTTTAATTTCTATTTCAATTGCTGTGTGGTAGTGGCTGCCATTACTACCAACTCTTACATTGCTAGTGGGTGTCGCAAGATCAGACTAAGAACTTTACATCGATCTAGGCCAACTACATCTGATGTCAACTGCGTTTGATCAACAATTGCATTCCCAAGTACGGTTGAAGCCAGGCAGGTGGCCGGTCATAAAACTATTGCCAAGAATTTTTGCTATATGTACGGTTGCCCGTATTGTGACGGAATAAGAATACAATTGCCCACCTCCTCTCTTGCCCGTGGGTGTCGTAAAAGACGACTAAGGGATATAATATGCATATAATATCTATGTAAGAGAAGGAAAATTCGCCACAAAATCTTACACCAACACATCAGACCAATGTATTATAGTAGGTCAATTTACCTCCCATAGTGAAGGAGGTCCGAGCCCAGCAGTGGGACGTTTATGGACTGAGATGATGATTATGATGATATGTACGGTAGAAGAAAAGACATATTGCGTCGACTTCAAGTGATTGAGTCACATTTCAATTTCGAAACTGTGATTAGGTAGAGTTTGTGTTTAATACTGAAGTATAAGTTCTAGAATATATTCTTTGTAAAATATTTTGAGACTTCTTTAAAGCATCTAGTTTTTTTTAAGGCGTCCAAAATCTAGTCTGTCCAATATAAAGCAATTTTATTTTTCGGTAATCCGATGAAAATCACCGAAATTACACTTAGTCTTATATTGCCACAAATTCCTCTTAAAAATCCTGCCATAACTGAAATTTCTAGAAAACTTAGGGAACCTTTTATTTATCAAGATTTTACTCGATTGCAAATCTAATACTCGTCATTTTTGTTATCAATTTCTTTTGTTCTATAACGTAATCTTATCTTTCAATACACATTAGTCGATATCGTTGAATCACCGATGCATCATATTGCTTGAAAACATTCCCTTTGATTTATTGGAAATCTTATAACATTTCCACGTCATTGAGGCCAAACAAAATAACGCATTTGACGCATTCGTATGTACCATACCATAAACATTGTTTTCCGTGTGGTAACGGATTAAGAATACTATTCATCACCCCCCTATCTTGACCGTGGGTGTTGTAAAAGACGACTAAGGGATGTAACACGTATATAATATTCATGTAAGAGAAGGCATTCATTAAGTCCAGTTTTGATAATGTAATCTATCACTAAAGAGCAGAAAGTAACACCTTTTGATAGGAGACCTTATACCACTACCTAACTTATATGAACTCCTAACCTAACGCTTTTACTGAATAATTTTATTCTCTTGAAATGGGAATTTAACACTTTATGTTAAATTAAAACCTCAATATCTGGTTGACCGAAATATTTTTGTCGAATTTATTTAGATATATATTAATAAAAAATAAATAATGAAAAATATATAAAAAATTACAAAAAGAGAATAATAATAACACCGATCCGACGCCGTTTGTCGCCGATGTCAAAAATAAAATGAAACCTGACTACTTCGCCACTGAGCTATCGTAACTTATGACATTGATGGCAAAATTTGAATTCATATTCTTTTAAAATTTAATGTCATTATATTGTCTGCCAAAAACACTGACAAAACAACATTTTCTATACATAAAACCTAGCTAGATCGATTTTTTGGGCCCGAATCCTCTAGTATGCCAAATTTCAACAAAATCGTTGGAGCCGTTTTCGAGATCCTCAATATATATATATATATATATATACAAGAATTGTTCGTTTAAAGATATAAGATAAGATTAGACTGATTATATTTAAAGTAGCATAAAATTCAATTTATCTGTATACAAAATCTAATCTTGTTCACCATTTTGCAATCCAAATAGCTTATTAGCTTGTAATCGTTTCCATTCAATTATTGAACTAATACATATTTATTCCATCATCCTGCCGCTTAGATATGTAAATGGTATTGAAGCTTCGATAGATTTTTGAAGTGAAACTATGAGAGGGCTTTGCAATTCTGATCATCAATATTTTTGTGTGACAAGACTGATGAGGATAAAGATTTCGTCGAGTAAAATAGAAGCTGGGTCTCACTGAACTGCTTTCAGGTATCGTAGAAAAGTACGGACGTACTTTTATATTCTAAGAGGTGACGGAGTAGGGATACGATTCACCACATCTTGCCTATGGGCGTCGTGATATACGACTGATAGATATGATATGCAGAAAACAGCACTGCAAGAGAAGGTAAACTCAACAAAATCCTAAACCAACGCGTCTAACCAGCGTGGTATAATAGGTCAATTGCCCTCCTATATTGGAGGAGGCTCGAACCTAACACTGGGACGTATTTGAGTCGAGTTGAAATGGATAATAAATAGAATATATGCTATTGAAAAGTTATTTGTAAATATTTAATTAGAAAGTTTCACTTCTATTCGATGATTTTACGATGTTTTCTTTCTTATTTTTTTTAAAGAACGCCTCCGGCGGCTTGTTATAAACCCATAACATATAAAAAAGGACCTTAAAATCGCATAACATCATTAAACTAGAGCAATGAGCTATTTAAATAAGGTAAATATTATATGGACTAATTGAATTCATAATGAAAGAAATACCAAAGTTAATTTGTTATAATTAGTAAAGATGTTGAAAGCATCTCTCGCATTCGTTTCCATTAGCCTTAATCGCTTTAATCTCTTTGAAATTGCACGCGAAACGTGTGTACTAACCTCGAAATTCTGTTATATTGACTTTTTCCTATACAAAAACATTTGTATTGTTTAAATGGTCACAATTGTTTTTAAATTAGAAAATTACTCATAGGTTAGTTGCTTTGGGCACTTTTTGGTAGGGGAAAATCGTGGTTCGCGTCACCGACATGCTCACGACTAACGCACGCACAGTGTGCTGTGCGCCTCAAGCATATTTTGTATGGGTGAAATCTCATGCGTTCGCGTCACCGACATGCTTATAGCAATATATCTGTAGCTATACAATTGACGTATAGTGCTGTGTATATCTTGTAAGTGAAATTGAATGGATTTAGTGAAACTTTCAATGTGTATATACTGCGCATTATTGAAATAGTGTTTTGTTTGATAATTTTTATCGTATAGAATCTTAAATGAAATACTGACATCCTACAAATCAAAAACGCATCATTCAAATACCAGATAATTTTATTGGACAATCCAAAAATAGCAACTGTATATTCATAGGTTTAAGTTTTCTCTTCTGTCAGCAGTCCTCTTGACTGCTTTATGTTTTTTTTTTATTATATTATAATTAATAAATGTCTGTTAATATATTATCATCATTCTACTCCTTTACCAATTACTTGGGCTTGATTCAATATCTACTCCTCTTGTAAATAAAACTACTTTTACGGATTATATCGCGTTTGTATTTGATTTATGATTTTATTTACAATGTGTAGTGCTCGCGTAAACATCAGATATCATTATCTACTCCTCTTCCATAGTATAATATATGGAAGGAGGCGGCGGATCACCTGCGCGAGGAGCGCAGCCTCGATGAGGCGATCCGCCACCGGCGACTGGGGCGGCGTAGCCGCGAATACCTGCGCCTCATGCCGCCCTAGCCGAGGCCGCGGGTGACGTGACCGGGGATTAGTACGTCACCCGCCGAGAGGCCGACCGCGTGAGGAAAGACCGACGTCCTCCCCGAGAGGGGGCCGTCGGTCGATGGGAGGGTACCCCAAATAGGGGGTATTCCGTCGGGCCGACCGCTGACGTCAAGTCACCCTGCTCCAGTGGTCGGCCCAACGACGAAGGTGACGTGCATCATGGGTGGGTTGCGGGTGTGCGTGCTTACGCCCCTCTGTCGCCCCGGACGGAGTGGTGCGAGGAGCGCGCCGACCGCAACCCACCCCCAAAAAAAAGCAAACAAAAAAAAATAGTATAATATATATTGCAAAAGTTGTTGGGAATGGTTTTATGACCGGCCGGCTTCCTGACATTAATCCTCCTTGGTGATATAATAGCTGGCCAGAAGGCATAAGGGTTGGCCGTATTCGTAGTCACTACCACAGTGCATTCATATTCTCTTCATCATCATCTCAGCCCATATACGTCCCACTGTTGGGCTCCTCCATAATGGAAGGGGAATTGACCTACTATACCACGCTGGTCAGACGTGTTGGTATAAGGTTTTATTTCGAGTTTTTCTTCTCTCGCATAGATGTTGTATGCGTTTTATATCCCTTAGACGTCTCGTACGATCACCCACGGGTAAGATAGGGGGTGGTGAATTGCATTCTTACTCCGTCATCACACGGAAGTTTTTGAAGTATTCTTTTATTACGTAGAAAAAAGAAAAAGGCTTTCAAAATATATTTGCATCGCCGCCTGCCTGTCTGTATATGCATGTGACCACGATTGATATCGTAACACATTATAGCTACATTTACAAAAATCACCCGTGTTCAATTGTCATACAATTCCGAGTGGTAGGACCACACTGTCGACAGTTATCTGTCTACAGCCGCGGGCCGGTCCGTCCGGGGTAGTACCACACTGAGCAGAAAATCGACGTCTGAGTAGTAGCAATTTGTTACTGCGCTTCGTTCGGTGAGCGAGAGAGCCGGAAGCCCAACTTTCTGAGGGTGTTTGTGTGTGGAGGGTTTTGGTGGTGCCCTTGGTATCACCGAACCTCAATGCAGACATTCACACTCCCTTCACTTTCCTCGCGGTAGGCAGCGACCCTGTAAAGGTCCATGAGCGGCAGCAACACTTACCATCAGTTGTACTATTTGCTCGTTTGCCACCGTTGGCAATAAATAAAACAAAAATACTTCATATACTCACAAAAATCTTATCAAATACATTTTCTCATATCTTAAAATTGATCCCTATCGATTTTGCTTATTTAATAATTTTTAAAAGTGATTCATAAAAATTAACGTTTTTCCTTATTTTTTGTTTTGTTACAGTTTAATTCATCGTCGTAATCTATTCGTCTCTTTTTTTCTTACCCACAATTAAAAACTTTTCTCTTTTACACTTTATTTAAAAAATTCTTCCGCGTGTAACGTGTTCCTTAAGTATATTGTAAGTACCCTCCGTTTATATCCGAAATGTTTAATATAGCGATCGTTGTTGTGCGACCTTCGAGCCAAGGACATGCGTCTATTGATCCATGAGTAGAAGCCCTTTTATATACACGCCCTGATTTCTCAAGGGTAATGAAGACTTGTTGAATCTTTGTTTTCGTATTTTTGTAAGAATAAAACAGGTTTTACCGTTGTCAGTAGGACTGTTAATACGCAGTCGGTAGGTATCCCAGGGTACATAATTGATGCGTTTGTCACAACGATTTCGGCTTGTCAATTTTGTATAAGCCTAACGTGTATTTTTTTATAATTTTAATCTCTCACGCCTATATCATTGAACAAGTAAGCAGTGAACGCTAATATTATGTCTTCTTCTTCTTAGTCGGTTCGTTCTTGGCAGAACGGTCGTGATCATCATGTAGCATGGGATGAGGCAGATATTATTTGCTTCACGATATTTCGCCATGTTTCTCTGTTTGAGGACATTCTAATACACTCATTTAAAGGACCACCTACAGTAGATCTAATCTGGTCCGTCCATCGAATGGGTGCCCTCCCACGCGGCCTAGTGCCTTCCACCTTGCCCTGGTTAATGAGGCGTTCTATGGACTGGACATCCCGTCCGGCAACATGTCCGAAAAAAGACAGTATGCGAGACTGTACTATAGAAAATAGACGCTGCTTGATGCCGAGTTCATATTGTGTACTATATTTAAAAACTTTTATTTAACTTGCAATGTTTATTGGTATGGGCCATATGCCTGCAGCTGTACACAGACAACTGTCAACAGTGTGGTCTACCACTATTAAACTAACTCGTAACTTGGATTATAATGCATTTTGTTACTATAAAACTAGTCTGATTATGGTGGGGAAAGTCATTAGTAAATAAGAAATGCAAAAACAACATTTTCTGAAAAAGAAAACTTGAAAATTAGGGCAAGTTTATTGGCAAAATTTGAAATCACGACCTAACAATATATGGTAAGATATCCAGCATATGATAAAAATATGTAAAAGAGATCCAAGCTCTGTAAAAATTACGTTTGACGTCTGAAATATAATCTGTGGTTACAATCAGTTATCTCTATAAATAATGAGCTACATAAACAAACAAATTGGTATATCCGCCTATACGCTTTTAAATATCACTCTTGTTTATCAATCGGAAGCTTGAAGGTTGAACATGTTTAAAGGGCATACACTCAAAACATGTATTATCGAAGGTTTTAAGACTATTGTTTTAGCAGGACTATTTTTATTTAGCCCGGCTTGGTCGTACGAAGCTAAGCTAATAAGACTACATACAACAATGTATGTATGTTTGTAAACATATATACATTCACGCCTCTTTACCATAGGGGTAGGCAGAGACCACATCCCTCCACTATGAGAACATTAACAATCATATGATGTTTATCTCATCATCATCTCAGCCCAAAATAGGCCCACTGTTGGACTCGGGCCTACTCCGCAATGGGAGGGAAATTGGCTTACTATACCGCGCTAGTCAGATGTCTTGTTACAGGGATTTATATCAAATGTTCCTTCTTTTGCAAAGATAAATATAAATTAGGTGAATTGTGTTACTCCGTTCTCACACGTAAAATACGATACTATTAAATTTAAAAAAAGAACTAAGAACCTTATGCCAATCCGTCCAGCCAGTTAGTACTTAATACTTAAGCTCTTTAGTACAGTTTTTTCTTCATGGTATTCACAATTGATTGTACTGAGGCTGAATTTATATTGCGCAATTAAACGTTTGTAAAGTCTCCTATTTTTTTGGCAGACTATGGTGTGGGGGCAGACTATGGTGTGGGCGCACACCGTCTGTTCTGTCCCAGTCGATAGAAAAACGATTCGCGACCCCGTGGTCATTGGGCCAACCACTGGTACCGCACCCTTGACGTTCGTAATCGGCCGCGTTGGTTTGTTCTTTCGGGTACCAATCCTCGCCTCGGCAGAAACCAATAACAGTGCTGCCGGGACGTCGCCCTCACGCAGTCAGCATGAGGGTCTATTCCCCTGTCTAAGTAAAGATATGCTCATTACTATACCTACGGTGTTATCTTTAAAAAAATTAATTACACAAACAAACCAAGGGACAATACTTTATGAATATTAAGATTTGTTTACTTCTCAATGTTATTAAAAGGGCAACTACCATGAAAAATAAATGCGCTTATATTTCCGAGCATAGATTTGTTTACAACGAAACGTGCCCGCCAATGACGATCAGGAAGTTAATAACACATTTCCTAGTTGATAATGTTTATCTAACATCTTTTAAAATAATTTGACTACGATAAAGTCTTGGCAGAATTTCAGATGGCCTAAATGTTTTGTTGGCTATCATTGTAGTTACGGAGTAAGAATACAATTAACCACACCCTCTTGCCCGTGGGTGTTGTAAAAGACGACTCAGGGATATGTTTTTTTTAAAGACGACACATTTTTGTATTGCGGGGGACTTTACAAACATAATTAACGTACACAAATTATATCCAGACTGGGAACAAAGATTTGTCGACCGCGCAAAGTGTTGTCCTGCTTGAGATTCGAACCCACGACACTGGCACGGTATATTGGTATCTTAACTATTACGCCATTTATGCAAGCACATCGATGCTAGAGAAGGAAAGCTTGATATAAAAACCTATTCCAATACGTCTGACCAGCGTGATATAATAGGTCAATTGCCCTGCTATTGTGGAGATCCGAGCCCAACAGTAGGACATACACTGGCTGTGATGATGATATTTGAAATATAACTAAACACATATGTCAAAATCAAAGTTTACAAACGATATTTAGACGTACAGAAAGAAGCCCGGCCGAATAGATATTGCAAAGTATTTTTTACTCAAGGTAATATTGAGACAAGCCAATTTTTTTTCTATTATTATTCATTGCATTGCTTATGCATCGAGCATATAAAAATGAATAATTTGTTAGATTATTCATTTTATTTCCATTTTTTATTACCATGAATATAAGGATTATTACGCAAATACATATTAGTTTTATACGCAGTTGTCGATGAGAGGGTGGCGTACGACCCGATTAGTTGCCGACTTTCTTAATTTTTTAATTTCAGCAAATCAATAAGCTAGCTTGCTGTTTCATTTCATGATTTACCATGCTGATTCACGACTTCCATCATTTACCGAGAAGCTTTTACTATGTGATTAGTAACTAAATCCGCTGTAGAAGCCTCCCTCTTGGTAAATGTAGTTCAGTAATGCAGGATATGACTGGTTTAAAGTTACGTGGGTGGGACGTAATTTACTTACTCTCTAAACAACAGTGTAAATAAAGATTTGTTACAGTTAGTATTTATCAATACAGATAGCTGGAATTTTATTTTTCAATGTACTAAAATGGGGGTTAAACTTTAAAAAAAAAAAGTGTGCAATTCACATGTGGTAAAAGTGAAACCATAAAAAGAATTATACAAGCTATTCCTATCTCATTTTCTCCCACGTTGAATCTTATGAATTTATGTGTCTGTCTCTTTTTACTGTCGCTTTTTCGTTTCATCGACTTTAAAATCACAACGATGCTAAAGAAGTTTTTACTTCAAAAAGTATTATTAAAAATAACGGAGCAAATAGATTATCTGTATATCCGAATGTGAAAACTTGTAACCTAAAAAAAATACGAACATAAAACCATTGTTTACCATTTTTATTTCTTAAGGACAATAAAAGACAGATCAAATAAATATCAAGGTCATTAAAAGATTTACCGCGGCTAGTCACATAATATTAATATTTTCCTTGTTGGTGACGAAATAAGAATGCAATTCACCGTTTACCGATAGTTACGTAAGGAACAATTGAAAACTTGAAAGAAAATCTGCAATGCGCCAATGATTTTATGTTCATATTTTAAATAACATCCGTGCGGTGACGAAGTATACAATTCACCACCATCTCTCTTGCCCGTGTGTGTTGTAAAATAACATCTATGTAAGAAAAGGAAAACTCGACTTAAAACCCTATATCAACATGTTTGACCAGCGTAGTATTTTATACAATTTAATAATATCAGCGTATTACCATTTTTATACTTAAGCATAGAGAAGAGGCAATAAGTAAAATTGAAAATTTTTAATAACCCCTGACACAAACTTAAATAATAAAAAAGTTGTTCAGTTGTTGTTGTTTTTTTTTTCATTCCTGTTCTCTTCAACAGGAATTATCAATTAGTTGTCATTTAACGATTATATTTGCACACGTGAAGCACTTAATCGAGTAATCATACGCCATTATATCATTTTCGAACTAATAAATACTCATACACTGCTGGACTGATATTTATTAACGAAACATAACTAAGAACCACTGCAAACTAACTTTCAAATGAAAAAAATCGTATTAAAATCAGTTCATCCGTTTGAGAGCTACGATGCCACTAACAGACACACACACAGACAGACCTTGACGTCACAATTATAACACTTATTGCGTCGAAAAACACCCGCAGTAAAACTTAAATTCTTTGCGTGAAGAATTTTTTAGCCCGACAATACGGCTTCTACTACTTGAATAGAAAAAGAATCTTATATAAAGATTATAAATAAGTTTTATACACAGATATTAATATCCCTTCGTTTATGCGTGTACCAAAAAACCAAGTTAACGAGACCGTGCAACACCTTCGTGCGATCAGTCACGTAAGCCCCTTTATGGAACGACGCTCGTCATGAAAATACGCACAGTATGACCTCTAAAATATTAAAAATAGAGTTCAATTTCGGATGATAGTGTATATGTTTTTACGACATATTGTACGTGTGCTACTAGGCTTTTTGGAACCTTTTCTTTAAATGTCACAATAGTTTTTCCTTTATAAATAGCCTTAGTAGCGATTTTTATCGCTTTAATAAACTTTAACGCAAATATAAGTTATCATACTAACTTGCCTTTATAAATAGCTTAGTAGCGACTTTTATTGCTTAAATAAACTTAAAAATAATGCGTAATTGGCTTTAACTATTTCTAAATTATATAGCCTTATTATTTGATATACTAGACTATAACAACTTATTAGCGAACGAAAAATGATTACACTCTTGGTACTTGAACTCGCATATCTTAGAATATAGTTCCAACAGCTTGATCAATTAGGCCAGTGTGGGTTATTTTGTGTATTAACCAAATTGTAAATCATATCGTCTTTATAGGAGACGTTTGGGTGACGTTCACTTGTGGTAAGTAACTATAGCCCAATTGATAAGGGTTAAAACTGGTTTTAAATATATGTGGATTGAAATCGAACTATTTCTTTAGAGCTGCGACTTGTAATATAAAATATGTAAAGTAACTTTGCGTGTAGTGTGGGGTTAAGAATACAATGTGTCATCAGTATCATAAATCCTTATTGAGAGTCGTGAATGATCCAGTGAATGAAGCACAAGATCTCCTTTATTAAACACTACTAATCCGCGAAGTGGGCACTTCGCTTCAGTTTCAGTCGCCTCGCATCTTAAATCTCCAATATCTTCTAAAATATTATGTTACGCGACTACAGTTCATGAGGCCTCGGGTTCGATTTTCAGAGTGCGCAAAATTTTATAGAGCTTGTAAGGAAAAATAGTAGGCTATTTTGCCAATTAGAAGTTAGTTCTTACATAGATAGGTAAATCGATCCAGCCGTTTGGAAGATTACCCAAAACAAACAGACTACAGAAAAATTTTTAAAGTGGTTTTTAGGCATAGGTATTGTGTATTTTTTACGGTTATCTGTGTGAGCATAAAAAAGTATTAGTTTTACATTACAAATATACACTTCAATTTTATTTATTTGTATAGATATGACATAAAATAATTTTTAAGGATTTTATCGCGTTTGTTTGACTTTTAATTTACCGACGTTTCGGACACTTTTTATCATTAATGGTCACGTGATGACCAAGTTGTTTCACGTTTAACAAATCATCATTATTATAGAGGTTTTTTATCTACCCGCTACATTATCAGTTATTAAATTTTAAACCTTAGATATAAATTTATTACTGGTAGAAAATAAAATGATTCTATATAAAATTATATGGTTTTTGGACGGTAAACAGCTACGATCTTTAACACATCTTTTGACTATCTGGATCACGGGCGTAACTACCGCTGTATCAATGATACGGGGCCCTCGGACTGCAGGGGTCTCTAATGTGTGTCTATTATACGTGCCTAAAAAAATCAAGAAATCGCTCTTTCTTCCCAAGTTAAGTATTCTCCTAAAAATTGCGGGATTCCTGTAATGACCTCTTTTAGCTAAATTTCTAGGAGGAAGTGACGACTTATAATCAATTTCATGTAAGCATTTTAGTTTCTTTTGTGATAAATCTTTACCCTTCATTTGACCCCAAACAAATTTTGATACAGGGCCAAGGCACGCTATGCCATTGATCGCGATTGTGACATTCTAAATCTGAGGGAAGAATATTATGTCAAACTGTATACTAAATAGGTTGATGAATAAATGCGACCACTGACGACAAGTTACCCTGCTCCGGTGGTCGGTCCAACGACGAAGGCGACGTGTCGCGGGTGGGTTACGGGTGTGCGTGCTTACGCCCCTCGGTCGCTCCGGACGGAGTGCTGCGAGGAGTGCGCCAACCGTAACCCACCCCCAAAAAAAAGCGGTTGATGTATAAATGGAAAGTGATACTTAGAAACTTAAATGTGCTATTATATAAATATATATGGATGTACTTATATTTATATGCATAGTATAATGGTAAACTATGGTTTATCTAGCTAAGTAACTAGGTAAACAGAATCCAATAAATTTTAGATTATTGATTGTTCCTTGTGGTGACGGAGTAAGAATACAATACAAATAGATATTATATGCGATAACCACGTGCAAAAGATGGCTTTGAATTATATTCTTACTCCGTAACTACACGAAAAATTATTTGCGTAGATAAAGAAAAATATGATTTATGCACGTATTTATAAATCAATATTGTCTCAAATGGTCTTGTCTTGTCTCTCTCGATGGTTTCAATATTTCGTTTCTACAATAGATTACCTAAAGATATCCGAGACCTGCCAACAAGAAAGTTTAAAAAAGCTATCAAGAATAGACTTTGTTAGAAAGCTTATTATAAAATCTCGGATTATGTAGATGATAATACTGATTGGTTGTGAGCAGCTCCTCATTATGCAATTTCCTTGTTATTTTAAATAAACTCTTTTTTAATAACTCTAATATTGTAAAGCGTAGCGTATTTGGCCTAACGAAATTTTGCATTTTCGTCGTTTGTAACATGTTTGTAACATATGGTCTTGGTCATGCTCACTGAAGGATCTACTTGCGGTAGCTGTGTGGAGCGGGTCTCTCCCTTCCCTCCATAGTGGTTGAGGGGAGTGATGGCTGCTCTAGTAGTTAACTCGTGATCTGGTCCAGCCATAATCATTTGAATTATATTAAGTATCTTGCAGTTCGAAGGGCATCACACTGGAGCTAGGTCTTACAAAACATATATACAAATTTATATCTAGTAAGAAAGAAAAAAATAAAATAAAATAATAGACCAGCCCGCCGAGTTTCTTGCCGGATCTTCTCAGTAGCGGTCGCGTTTCGATCCGATGGTAGTTTATTTTTATTGGATAATTTAATTTTATTTTGTAAAATTGACAATATGTAAGTGCCCTCTCGGGGTCTATGCATAATAAATGATTTGAATTTGAATTGATTACGATTTTAAAGATTATATTTAGTGTACTTAAGATCATATTCAAGTTTAAGATCGGATTATCATATACGAGTTTTCAATCATTCTTGTTCCCACATGTACTTCGTTGTCGTTAAGCGCTAGTTGCGATACACGTTCAACTTTCTACGTCGCTGAAACAAAGGGCCAGAAAGGTGATTTAGAAAGTTGTTTGATCTATATATGTTACTAGTAATTTGCTCTCGGTTTCGCTCGTTATAGATGGTCGCCTTTCCTAGATTTCAAGCTTGATTAATATTATTTGCCTGCTTAGGCTTAGGTTAATAGGTACTTTTAAAATCAGCTATCGTGCATTAAAAGTCACGTCAAAATCAATGCCGCCGTTTCATAGATTAACCGGAACACAATGCAGACAGAATTTTTTTATTAATAAAGTAAAACTGTTGTTTTCAATTTAAAAATATATCATCAACATCATCATTTCAGCTTATATACGGCCCACTGCGAGGCTCGAACTTACCCCTGGATAGGGATTCATTTCAAGCTTTCCTTATTCTACATAAATATTTATGTGAGTTATTTCCCTTTGTCGTTTTTACAACACTTACGGGCAAGATAGGGTGTAGTGAATAGTATTCTTAATTAATCGTTACTGTCGCTTATTTGCCTGAAGCCCATCATCCATAGCCGCTCAATCATCACTCATGGACCGTGTGCTTGTGGCAAGCCGGATTTGGACTAGAACATTATAAATACTTAGTCATCGCTTTCAACATCCTTGAATATCTTCCAGCTTGGCTAACGTGATGTAAACACATTTGAAAAAAATGCATTAACATATAACATTAAGTATTTCAATCTGTTCAAACAAACACACGAACTGTTTTGGAGATTACTACCAATACAGCGTAACTGAAATATGATATCGCTATAAAAAGCCGAGGTAAGATTAATATCGTATTTATATTGAACCGAAAAATATACAAATATATAAATAAAATGGAAATGTCTGTTTGTAACGTCAAAATAATAGACTGTCCACAGAAGTGAAAACTTAAAACTATGAACAAACGGGTGTTGTTCTTGGATATTCAAATTACTTTTTTTTGATATTAAATTAAAATTTATCTGGTTTTGACATCAATTGGCATAGATATAGTGACATTGACATAGAGCTATAGATATAGAATTAGCGTTAACACGTCACGAGACCATGTCGATTACGACTTACATAAATTTACTATCCCTTAGTTTTCACTTAAAAAAATCGAACGTCGTTAACTTGGATGAAAGCTGTGTTGCCCCATACGTCACCCATATGATGATGGTGCAATAGGGCGGACAGGGAGCAGACCGCATAGGAGACAAAAGACGCAAATACGAGACAAAAGACCACATTCATAGACCATAGCCCACAAACAAAAAGGTTCACTATTTATTTATCGATAAGCTCACCGCACTCCTAGTTCTGTAGTTGGTTCTCGAATTGGTGATTGGCTGATACTATCTAGAAGGATCTCATCTCTATGGATCTCTCTTGTCTAGTGACTGCTTAACTTCTATCACATTTAAGCAACTACATTACTACTACCATTTCATCATCAGCCCATCAAACTTGTATCGTTAGTCATAGAATGCCATGATTGCTACGGTGGACAGGCGAATTAGCGATATTTTTGTTCATAACAACATCAACACTACTCTTAAGATTGGGAGAGATCTTATCTCCCTGGTTCTCCCTTAGTCGGTTTTTACGACACCATTGAGCGTGGGTGTTGTATTCTTAATCCGCCACCGCACTACTCATCACTCTTAGCCCAATTATTTAAGGTCGAATACGTACTCTTCTTTGGAAAAAGATACTCCAAAAATTATTGACAATAGTTTTATGACCGGTCGCCTGCCTGACGTCAACCTTCATTGAGAATCTAATTGTTGACTAGACATCATCAGGTTGAATTAGCCCAGGTCATCGTTATTGCATTATTACCATTTATTTATTTTTGTTATCATTTTTAATCACCGCCCGTAAATAAAATCGGAAAGGGCATATGAATGGAATCCGATTAAAACTGTATATGTTTAGTGTGTAGAGATAATGAAGGGCTTGTAATGAAGGTTACGGCGTGGTACGGACAACAAGGTTAACTACAAAAATTCAACTCACGGCCATAGTTTGCTCTTGAACAAATCGGGAACACCAATTAATACACAGTATTTTGTTTTTCCGTACGATGGCGGATGACGTGATAGGATAAGAATATCTCACGAGTCCTTTCTAGCAGTTGATGATGAAAGTGTAGTAAGTGAATACTGTCTTATACTGGTCATGGTTAGGTGTCCAAAGATTCTCTTTTTTATTGCTGAGTGGGCCTTATTGTCACTTATGTTTTTTTCTTGTGTTGTAATTACGGTTAGATTTTAATCATTAGTTACATATCCTGTAATAATTTTAATTTACAGTAAGCACTATATTTAAAGTGTCACAAAAAATAGTTTCTTTCTTACTAGACTATATCAGGAGAAGTCTGAAAATGCTAATAGTTATAGAAAAGATTAGAAGCCCGTTATTATCTTGATATGGAAATGTGATGAGCAATGATGAAAGACGTGGTGAGTAGATTCGTTAATATGAATGTGGATGAACGTACGAATCGTGGAAGACCCAAACAGAAATGGATGAATTGTATGAAAGATGATATGGCTATAATAGCAGATATAACGCCTGACAGGAATCTATCCATAAATTAGGTAGATTTTGGTAGGGTAATATGTTTATGTAGTATATTAGTTTTGTTAGTTTTAAATCAACAAATTGTAATAATAATTGCTACAAATTTAATAATTAATAATTACTAACCATAAACAATATAATTTTTTCATATAGAATCATTTTCTTCTTACACTGGCAATAAATTTGTACTAAAATGTGGGTAACAATTTAATAAATTTATAACGGTTTTCTGTATCGGGTAGATAATTGTAAATGTCTGTAATAACGATTACTTGTTGGACGTGAGACACCTTAGTCCGCCCGTGACCATGAATGCTGCAAAGTGTTCGAAACGTCGGGCAATCATAAATCAAATACAAACGCGATATAATCCGTAAAAGTAGTTTTATTTACAATGTGTAGTGCTCGCGTAAACATCAGATATCATTAGGGTAATATGTTGTACTAACTTGACTGAGCGTAGGATAAGGGCAAGCTAATAATGATAATTTGTCTGACCAACGTGGTATATTATGACAATTTGCCCACCACTGGAGGAGCCTCAAGTGCAGCAGTGGAAGTGCATCGTATGTATATGATTATATAAGTTAATAATGATGATGACGATGATGAGTGTATTATATTTAGAAATCATAAAAATCCAGGAATAAGTTTATAAATTCTTGGGCGTGATAACGAGAACCGAGATTTCCATACAAATATTTTCGACTAGTGTTCTTGGGAGGGTAGGTTTCACTACCATAACTCAATTGCTTGCCGAATTTACTCAAAGCCGCGTTTCACTAAACGAGTTAAGGCATGAAGGATCTTTCAATTGGGACCATCGACAAAATTATGATTACTATTAAGCTACTTATTGAAGAACACGGACGCATCAGGTAGGAGATGATTCTGAAAGATTTGGGAATTGGTATGAAATTTAAAAACAATACACAGCGCTTAATTATGAAAAAATAATCAAGAAACTTTGTAGTCGCTGAATCCTAAACAGAAACAGGCTCGTATTGATTGGTGTATAAAAATTTTACTCAAGTATAACCACTGACATTCCAATATTGTTTATGGCATCGTCATTTGAGAGAAAACGTGTCTTTTTTTTGTCTTGAACCTAAGAACACCTCTGCACTGTGTTCACGACCAAGATATGAACCATTTGCATCATGTCGATGCACTCGATAGATGGCACTGTCGCCGAATTAGATCACGATATGGTTGCATTGCAGCAAATATAATATGTGATTTTTTGATATTTTAATAAAATCTTCGGGTTGAGAGCCCTTAGCGCTCACCCATAGTCCGCGTCAAGCTATCGAGGCTATCTGCGGCCAACAGCTGTACACACACAAAAAAAAAATTAATAAAATGATGGATAGAGGGTCGAGGATTACTCCTTAAACCCAGATCAACGGTAGATCAAAATACAGTGGTTTTATTTAGTACATTCCGCTTGTATTCCCTGAACCAGCTTAGTTCAACCCCAGTCCAACTACCTATTAGTTCGGTAGTATTCACACTGCTTACTGTAATCTTGTGAATACTTTTTCATTTTTGTTTTTACGAAAACACGATCAAATTCGTTAATAGTTTTATTTGAAATGTTTTACATTTATATAATTTTTTTTTTATAATTTATAATTTTAAGACAACACCATGCACTAAGGAAATAATCCTTGTATTGCTGGGAACTTTACAAACATATAATTAACGGAAACAAATTACATCCAGACTCAGAACAACAAGTTGTGGATCACACAAAGTGTTGTCCCGCGTGGGATTCGAACCCCAGACACTGGCGTTGTAAGTCGCTATCTTAACCACTACGCCATCTGTGCAGCATTACACACATTTATGGGTATACAATTCTTTGATTTATACTTTTTCATGTTTTTATTTTCAAATTTGCTTATGATTACCGAGGTTTACGCTATTCGCGTATATAATATGAAATAAAACTGTTTTTACGGATTTCATCACATTTCTATTTGTTTTTTAGTTGCCCGACGTTTCGAAAAATCGAAATAAAAAATTAAGTGTTGAATTTTAATTTTTTTTTGCTGTGATTCTATCTGCTTACATTCCTTACTGCTACTTGGGAGCCCCCATAGGGAGAGAAAGGCTACTGAATTCTAATCTCAATCCACATAAAAATCAACAATATTTTTATTACATTTAATAAACAAGATATAAGCACACCAATTTTCCGGCAATAAACTGCACAAAAATTATACGCCAGTAATGTTCTACTGTTATCGCAGCGAAGAACAACCTTGATGGTGTTTACTGCGAGATATTTATAGCCGACATTACTTGTTGATAATTGCTATTTCACGAGTAATTTTTTATAGCAATTGCCTTTTTTACTTGCGAGTTTAAATTCCTTTAATTTAGTATTGGTATATTATTGCGGCGTAATAGCTATAGAATATTAACTTTCCCTCTACATGTATGCGTATGTACGTATTTTATAAAATTCAATTACTTTTTGCTCGCGATTGCGTCCGTGTATAAATAATGTGTGACATCGCCATTAAATATTAGCATAGCATTATTTATCTTTTATGTTGAATAATATCAAAACATAATTCTTCCCCTATTTTATACACCTAGGGCATATAGGGAACCTCATGACAAAAGTAAAACGCTGTACTTATATTACGTAACGACGCTATCCAGTACTTATATTCACTAATTTTGGAATTGAATGTTATAAAATCCTCTCTTAGGGCTATGGCCGAGCATATGTATATATGTGAGTGTGTCCTATACACTAGAATATACTTAATTGGGACGCGGTCGCAGCCTTCTGCGAGACAGTGATCTCGCGGAAGGAGGCGGCGGATCGCCTGCGTGAGGAGCGCAGCCTCGATGAGGAGATCCGCCGCCGGCGACTGGGGCGGCGCAGGCGCAACTATCTGCGCCTCATGCCGCCCTAGCCGAGGCCGCGGGTGACGTGACCGGGGATTAGTCCGTCACCCGCCGAGAGGCCGACCGCGTGAGGAAAGACCGACGTCCTCCCCGAGGGGGGGACGTCGGTCGATGGGAGGGTACCCCAACAGAGGGTATTCCGTCGGGCCGACCACTGACGACAAGTTAACGCTGCTCCAGTGGTCGGCCCAACGACGAAGGCGACGTGGTTTTCGGGTGGGTCGCGGGAGTTGCGTGCTTAGGCCCCTCTGTCGCCCCAGACGGAGTGGTGCGGAGGCGCGCCGACCGCGGCCCACACACAAAAAAAAAAAAAAAAAAACACTAGAATATACTTAGCCCATCTTATGCATTGATGTTAGATGCGTATCTTAGTACATTATGTAGTAGTCCGACATATAGAGAAATGCCTCATAATAAGGCTGTCTTGCTGGCCTCGTGGCTTAAGTTATACTCTCGACTTAAATCGCGGTAGAAATAAATTATAGTTTAAAAAAACTAAAAAATATGCTTGACAACTATTTTCGAATTTCGCGCATGCGTAGTTCGCGTACTAGCCCGGTCTCTCTTTCTCTTATGCAAAGGATACGATTTGAAATTTCTCAATCCTGGCGAATCTAATCAGGATATTCGGCTATTTTTATCGAATTCTTGCATTGTCATGGGTCTTTGACGAGTGTGCAATGTTTAAATAAAATCTGTTCGTTCAAAGGGAGGGAAAATTACGTTTAAAGATTCCGTTACATACATAGATACATACATACAGGTGAAACTAATAAAAGCTTGTTAAAAATTCATATTTAAAGGATTTACTTAAAAATGAAATGCGGAATTACGTCTGGATAGCAGGAGAAAGTTTAACAAGAAATAAGCTGATAATATGCAGTTGTCTACTTCTCCGTCTAACCCTTCAACAATAAAAGCGAAATAGCAAAGACATAACAACACTAAAGCTCAGAATTTGCATCATATTAAAGTAGATAATAAATGGATATTCCGTAACAAAATTAGTATAGCGAAATAGGAGTTATGACTTGATATGTGAATGAACATAAAACAAACGTTCCATTCCCCGGGAGCATCGTAAATTTTATATGCGCTAAATAATCTAACCAGGTCGGGCCTTTGTATAAAGCCCTAGATATAACTATAAAAGTATTTATCTTGTTTATTGTTCTCTAAATAATATTTGTTTATCACTCACGATGATAACTTCTTATCTTAACAGACTGAGGTTTTGACTAAACGTCTTATATCATCATCATCATCGCAGTCCACATACGTCCCACTGTTGGGCTCGGGCCTCCTCCACAATGGGAGGGAATTTGACCTACCATGTACCATGCTGGTCAAACATGTTGGTATAGGGTTTCGAGTTCGATATTTCGAGTTTTCCTTCTCTTGCACAGATGTTATGTGCATATTATATGTATCTTATAATCGTCTTTTACGACACCCACGGGCAAGATAGGGAGTGGTGATTTGTATTTTTATTCCGTCACCACACGGAACAACGTATATATACGTCCAGGTTAATATACTCGGGTCCAGGTTAATTTGTTTTGATCAAGGATATTGTGGTCATTTGACTTAGGTGAATTCAATGCGGCGATTTAATCTTTCCAATTTAATTAAATTGAAACGTCTCGGTGTAATGTTAAAATACTGCCTTTTTCATGTTCACACAGTTATTTACACGATACCTATGCCTAAAAACCATTTTAATTTTTTAATACGCTTTTATTAGCTTCAGACGTATCTATGTTAGTATGTGACGGAATCTTTGAACATGATTTTGACTCCCTTCAAAACGTCGGATTAACTCGAAATTTGGCATACTTATTAAGGACCGATGACAATTCAATATTTTAAACAGTTTGACCCGTTATCCTTACTAGGATAATCAGGATTTAAGCGTATTTTTTTTTAGTTTTTTTGAACTATTATATTTATTT